>JAKSZU010000003.1:215848230-218248230 GCA_026018925.1 Tupaia tana | reverse complement strand
CCCAAATACTTTATTTTTAGCTATATTGTTGCACCCTACATATTTTCCAGAAATTATTTGCTTACATTACCTTCTCTAGTAGATCACACTCCTCAAGGGCCAGAACAGTGTTGTATTTATTATAGCCCAATCATATTATCTGGAATGTAATAGATGCTCTATTATTTTTTAGTGAATCATAGGAAAGGATAGAAAAATTATGAAAAAAATGGAAGGGAGACGGAAAATAGTCTAGGAATCTCAAGTATCCTCCACGCCCTTTTTTGCAGAGGTAGGAAAAAAGAACAAGGTATTCAGTCTCTATTTCCACCATTTCCAAAAGGTAAAATTCCAATACTACTCTGCCATAAAAAAAAGATCCTAAATTTTGACAGAAAGTGGATGAATATGGAAGATTTATTGCTGAGTGAAGTCTGCCAGGCTTTGAAGGAGAGAAAATGTATGTCCCCACTTAATATATACTGAGTGTCCATACTCTATGACCAAAACTGAATGACTAAAGGATATAGAAACATAGTAAATAGTTGTGAATACCAGATACAGCTTGGGAAGAGGATGGGTGAAGGAGTAGAGTCTGAGTAAGGACATTAAGGAGAAAAATAGTGAGGCAAAGCATTTATGGGACAAAGAAATGGGTTATTATCTGTTGAAGATAACTTTATAGTACTGTCAACTGGACTGGGGGGAAATGTACACACATTGAAATATTCACTTTGCAAGCTAAATAACATGATTGAATGTAGGAAAGAAATTGAAATTTTAAAAAATTACAGTTAAAAAAGAAAACCAGAAGATCAAATGCCAAGCTTGGTTAGACCCAAGCGGGGAACTAGTTGTGAGGCTTAAGCATGCTCATCTTCTTCTATGATCCAAAGCTATTTTACTCAATAAACTGGTGTGAAAACATGGGCCCAAATGTGATTCAAACTACCAACTACCAAGAGTTGTTGGAGACTGAACACACACAGTCACAGAGTGTGAGCCAAAAATTTTCTGTTTTGGGAAGAATTTCTTTACAGAATAAATCTAGCTCCTGGCACTCACACTTAGTTTTCAGCCAATGTCTGCCCATTGGGAAAACATCTGAAGGCTGTGTCAACAATGAATAAGATCTAAAGTTTCTGACATAATTACAAATAGAGAAGTCACTCAATCCAATCCTCAGCCTCCTCTCTCTGCTCATTTGTTTTTGGAAAACTCAACCACCTTCCTCCTCCCCATTTCCAACTACTTTTAACATGCTGGCAGTGCTCACATTTTTATCTGAAGCCCAGATGTCTCTTCTCATCTCCAGACCAATCCCATCCTATATAATCCAACTTTCTACAGGACATATTACGCTTAAGGACCCATAGAAACCTCAAATCAAGCAAGTCTAAAATTTAATTTATTGCATGCACATGTGCACACATGCGTGCGCACACACCAGCACAACCCAGATCTCCCTTCTGCATTGCTACTCTTATTCAATAGCATTACTATCCAGGAAACTGAACTTTAAATCTTTGAGCCATACTAAGTTCCTCCCACAACCTCCTACTCCTTATATAATTGGCAATTAAATCTTACTATTTTTATGTCCTAATTCAGTTCACCTTGGTGTCTCACCAAGGTTGTTCCAACAGTTGGACAACTGGTCTCCCTGCCTTTAACCTTTCTTCACTGCATTTCCTTCTTTCTACTGTGGCTGAAATGATTACTCCAAAACTAAAATCTATTTTGATCATTTTATGCTACAAAATGTCCAATTACTCTTTCAACATCACAAGATGAAGCCTAGATTCCAGCTCCAAGCATTTTTAAATTTCTCCTATGAAGAAGTTTCTTTCCCTTTTTTGACTATCTGACTTCTACTTATTCTTCATGATTTAACCTTAGGAACAAAAGCCACACTAAACCCCTTGTTGGGTACCCTTAGTATCCTTAGCACTCCAGTCTTCCCTCCAACAGACACACACCACTGCCTTGGGCATATTTTTACCTTGTGTCTGTCTTCCCCATCTGACTGTACATTTCTTGGGATCAGAAATCATGTTATCTTCACCTCCACATCCACAGATATCAATAAATATTACTTGAATTTTACAGAAACAGTATCATTATGACACAGAACTCTGCAGATGTGGAGCCAGTCAAACTGCCAAAGTTTAACAAGTGGGAAAAGAGCTCATCCTGTGAAAGTCTTCTTCCCACGCCTGAATGAAGCAGAAAAAGTCACAAGCAGAATCCCATCTGGCAGGATTTTATAAAGTGGAGGTGACTCCACACAATAATTAGACTCTTCTCTGAGGATAGAAGAGATGGCTTTCTTCAGATTTGAAAATGTTTGTCATTTATCATTTCCATTAAATCTCTACATTTTTAAGATAAAATGCATTCCCCCAAACCCATGCCAGGGCTGCTCTCTCACAATGCTTATCAGATGTGATCATATATTGTCAGGGAGATTTTCTCTGCCTTGCAGCCGTGGAGACTTTTTTTTAAGAGAGGTTTTTGCTATAGGGTGCATGCACTTGTCAGAGAGACAGAGACAGACAGAGAGGCAGAAAGCAAGAAATCACCCCCTCCCCGAGAGGATGGCCATCCTGCAATCTCTTCTCCTCCATTCTCTTCTCTTCTTGGGCATGCATGCATATGTGCCCAGCATGAGTCTTAAACCACTGGGTCTAGGACTCAAACCGTGGTCAACTATGTGGGAGTCCAGCCATGTAACCATTATGCCATCTGCTGGTCCCATCAGCTGTGGAGACTTTTGCATACCACCTTCCTGGAGTATTCATTACTTTGTGCTTTCCTTCACTGCCTACCTCTATCTTGAAAACTAGTTTCCCTCCAAGACTCAATCCAAAACTAATTCTGTGATGACATCACACATACTTCATAACTGGCTGTCCCATTAGACACACTCACCCAACATTAGTGCGTGTGTCTTTTTGTCTGTCTTCTATTTGAGACCATGTGTTCCTTGAGGTGAAGGGCAGTTCATCTTCAGATCCCCACTGCTTCATATAGCATCTAGACTACAGTCTAGATGCTCTAGTGAAAGTGTATTTGAGTTGATGAATGAATGAATTCGTGAAAGAGGTAGGGAAATATTCCTAATGCCTGTAAGTGTTGGAGAGTTAAATCAAACAGGTATTGGTATAAACAATAACATATTTATAAATATAACCTCATGTTAAATTGATCCCCTGAAGTTATTGTTACTGAGATTGAATATAGACTCCTTGTTTTCTCTGGGAGATTGTTAAAAAGAGGTAAAACAAGAAAACTGAAAGTTAGGATTCGCGGGTTAGGATTTGGGTGACTGTGGTTATGACTAGAGGCAAATAATTGGGTTGTTGGAAAAGACATGACTCATTTTTGCATAGAAAAAAATGCATGGCTTTTTCGACCACCCCATACTTAACCTCTCAGAAATCTTAATTTCCTCACCAATAAGATAACTATATGAAGTTTAGTATCTCCAGGATTCTTTCCTTTCTGCACATGTCTAAGCCTATGATCCTTCTGTTCTTTCCACCCACTGCTTTTTCCACCCCTGCAGCCCACATGTTCTGGCCTTCAGCACCTGTCACCACTTCCCCGCACACACCTCCTCTCATCGTCCCCACTGGTCTCAGCTCCATCTGCTTGATTGGGTATCTCTCAAAACCCACCTACTCCTGGTCACCAGCACCATGGGACCATGGATTTCTCTTGAAATCACCTCCTACTTTATGTTCAATGAGCTGTCTTCTCACCCTCCTTCAAAAAGTTCCTTAAGATATTTTCTTCTTAAAAACTCAGATATATTCTGAACCACTCTTTGTGCATGTAAAGGGTGTGTGTGTAATCTATAATGATAATGATGATTGTTAGTAAATCCTAATCCTTACAAAGGTTATCTGCCTCTTCTATATCATTTAATTACCTCAATAATCCTGTAATAGTTAACATTATTCATCATAATTTTGCAGGAAACTGAGATTCAAAGTGTTCAAGTAGGTTGCTCTGAATCCCGGAGTTGGGTTATGTGAATGTCAGAATTTGTTCTCAGATCTTCTGACTCCCAATTTGGCTTTCTTTCCACTTTTTCCAGCATGCTTCTCACAATACTAATTATATATACAGAACTGGGGACCAGCAGATGGCATAATGGTTATGGCGCAGGACTCTCTTGTAGTCGACTGCAGTTCGAGTCCTGGACCTGGCAGCTTAGAGCTCATGCTGGACGCATATGTGAGTGTGCCCAAGATCCAGAGAGGAGAATGGAGGAAAAGGCATTGTGGCATGGCCATCCCCCAGGGGGTGATTTCTTGCTTTCTGTCTCTATTTCTTTCTCTGTCTCTCTGGTGAGCACACGTGTCCTATAGCAAAAAATCTCTCAAAAAATTATATATATAGAACTGATAATAAAATCTTTACTTACAGTAACAAATGCTATTTCATCATTTGATTAATTGTGACAGTTTTCACTGTGTCAAGGTAAGTCCTATATGAAAAACATAAAATAATCTCACTGTCAAACTCTACAAAGCAGCCAGTACAGAAAAATGAGTCTTAAAGTAACAAAGCCAGTTGTTAAGGATGCTTGGAGGTGACACTCAGGAGAGAGCAATACATAACTCTCTGCCCCTAAGCAAGGTGCTAAAGCATAGTTTTCCATTCCTATGAGCTTGAAACATTTCTGCATTTCTAGTTCTTTGAACATATACATTGTCTGCCTACTCACTTTTTTTTTTTACTTATTTTTAAAATTAATTTTTTGAGTGCCAGTAGGTGGCATGGTGGTTAAGGGTACTGGACTCCCTTATGGCCGACCTCTGTTCAAGTCCCGGACCTGGTGGCTTTCTCTCTCTCTTCCTCTCTGGTCAAATTAAAATAAATAAATAAAGTTATTTAATTTTTTTTTAATTTACACTTAATCACCACACATCTTCAAAGTGTACAACATTGCTTTTTCCAGCACAAATACAGTGCATATCAGTCAAGACAAAGACATTACCATATACATTATCGTCAGCAAATAACTTTTCATTCTTGTGCCAATTAAATGTCTTTTTCCCCTGTTCTCCCACCACTACCTACCTCCCATATTATTTCTATCCTTACTATATCTAGCCTACTTACTTTCCAAGACTATAGTCGAGTTCAATTCCTCTACAGAGCTTTCCCTAAACAGTCTTTATCATAGCACTTCTTATCCTGTACTGTAATTGCTGTTAGGTCTTTTTCCCCACTGAACTCCATGCTCACTGAGAGTAGGAGTGATTTAATAATTTTGTTTTCCCAGATACTACCTAAGTGCCTGGGACACATTAGGTTCTCAGAGTATGTTTGAAACAAATGGATAAGTGAAAGACTTTTCTAGGTTGATGCCTCAGCAGTTATTTTATTTCTGCAAATTCTATTCTATCTATAGAACCTTCCTACATGAGCACCCTAGCAAATCAGAATGAGTCTTACAGCTGGCATATTTGCACAGAGATAAGTGTCTCTTCCAAGATTCCAGCATGTCTAGTTTTTTCTTTCATGTACCAGTAAAGAGTAATGGCATTAGAAAAAAAGGTTTTAAAAATGTCAACTGTGAAGTACATATTATGAGAAGTTTCTGAAATTATTGTGTCGTCCAACATGGTTTGGATCATGTGAAAGCATAAAAAATGGAAGTAATTGAGAAGATACCCAAATTTAAACCAGATAAAGAATTAGAAGATCCCAATAGTACCAGGTCAAAATCAAATGTCTTTCCAATCAGTTTTTTAGTAAAGAGTACTTAATGGTTAATGGTATCATCATCTGGTAAAAGCCATATGTTATTTGTAAAACTCTCTATATACTTATATATAAGATAACTTAGTAATTATAAATGATACATATTGTGTTTGGTAAGTTCTTCTCTACTTATTTCTTACTGCCTTCTAAAAGCTTCAATTTTAAGAACTACTCAGGACCTTTAGGAAGAAAGGCATTGAATGACTAGACACAACAGTTCATATATTTTCTTGTTACTCAGAAGCAGCAGCAGAGAAAGGCAGTTCTTAAAGGATGGAGCCTGAACAGAATTGGGACCCATCACAATGGTCATCCCACCTCTTATAGCAGTGATGAGAGGTCACCAGTGGCCAGGCTGCATGAGCTACATGAGCAACTTCTCTGGGAGCTGGAGTTTGGGCACTTTAACAAGCCGCTAGAGCTGCTATGTCAAGTTGGTAGCTTGGTTGCCAGAAAGAAATCATGTGATGTTCAAGGAACCTAATTATTTCACAGCATGAACGGACTCTCATTTCCATTTTATAGAGTATATCATGTAATACTAATAGTATTGTCTGACTTTAATCTCTTAACTTCTTGATCTTGACATCAACCTTATCCCCTCTGCATTTAGTGTTATCATTCTTTCAGCTCAAGAGTACTTACATCTGCTTCCTTCCAGGCCCAAATTTATTGACTCTCAAATTCCGTACTCTTTTCCCTGGCCCAGAATCCAGTCTCAATACCCTCTTCTCAGATGCTTCCACAGGGACAGTCATAGCACAGTCAATGAAGGGAGCTTGATCTGATTGATTAAAGGTACTTCAAAAACTTCATGGGAAATGGAACTTAAGTATGAGTTTATTTTGGTGAAAAAGATGATACCCATGCATTTTAATAATATACATTTTAGTGATCTTTTTGAAGACCTCTCATATAGAGCAATTAGTGATTTTACTCAAGTAAAACTTCTACATTCTTCCATCTTGTCAGAAAAATCTATAACAACCAAAATATTATTAATGTAATTATTCTTATGAGCAAATTGAAATCTTATCCAAGAACCCTGAAGATAATACAAATGTTCCAAAGAGCAGGACAGGTAGTGTTTGTCTCATCAGAAAGAGACAACAGAGGGACAAGCTGGGTCAATTGTCATTTGAAAATTTGTACTCTATTTTCTCCTGTGGTTGCTATTGCCAGAGGAACTGTCAAAATAACAGTTTTGTACTTCACAGGAAATGGCTTCAGTTATCAATTTCTCCAGAAAATCTGTTCCCTGGAGTAATGCCACCAAAATCCCAATGTTCTATAGCTGTGGGACTGTAGAGACAAAAGGCAAGTTGAAGATCACTGGTACAGGAGGCTCCTAACTCATCAGAAACCCGGCTAAGAATCTGATGAATGGTACAGACCTTCACCCTAGAAAACTGCACATGCAATTTTTCGCATCAAAGTTTTGCATCCTGCCTTGGTCTATTTGTACTTCTATAATAGAATGCCTGAGACTGAATAAGTTTAAAAGAACAAAAATGTGTTTTTTCATAGTTCTAGAGTTTGGGAAGTCCGAGATCAAGGTACTGATATCTGGTGTCTTAGTGCGAGCCTTCTTGCTGTGTTCTCACATGCACAAGGATGCACAACCCAGGTAGATAAACCCTGTATGAAGCTACATAACCTCAAATCTCTCTCTTTAATGAGGGAGATGTTCTCATGGACCAACTAACCCTTAATGGCTCTGCTTTTTAAAACTATCACATTGGGCAGCATCTGCATTTTAGAGGAAAATCACTAAACCATAGCACATGCATACCATCTCCCCAAAGTCTGTGAACTCTCTATCAAACGGAGCAAACCTGCCATTTTATTTATAAATGATGGTAGCCAGACCCATGATACAGGTGACTTGGCCAAAGTGATACTTTCTGGGCTTTCTGGCTACTCTCTTCCCATCTCATGATGTGACCTCCCAATAAAAACTGCAACAAAGTGAGCAACTTGAATAAGGAATGGATATGTTAAAGAATGAACCTCAGTTATGAATATAAGATTGCAGTTTGCTATAGATTTGCCTAAAACAAAGCTATCATAGCAACATAACAATTATCCAGTGTCTTCTATGCACTATGCAGCATTCTAAGTGTAAAACTTCAATTTATCCTCCTCTCTCCCCTCTGAAGCAGGGCCATTCATAAAGCTGCATCTGCAAAAAAAAAAAAAAACAAAAAAAAAAAAAAAAAAAAAAAAAAAAACTGAATGACTTGCCCAAAGTCACAGGCCATAAGTGACGGGTTTAGGGTTTCAGAGTCTAGCAGAAATATCTCACCTCTCGACTACTGTAAGAAGTTGCACTGTCACAAACTGAACAACAAAAAAAAAAAAAATTCTACATAGAACTTTTTAAAACAAAGTATACTTTTATTTCTGTTCAGAATCTACAGAGACTCTATTTAAGCAAAGTGTATCCTCCAGTGTGCATTAATGAGTAGTTAAGAACAGTTTGCAATTAGCCATTCCATTTTTTGTACCTAAATTCATGCTCTTCAAGAGCTTCAAATTGCCTGAAAGTGTTCTCTCAAGCATTTTAAACATTTGCTATAATCTCGTTTACACTATTCATTTGTAAAATGTATGAAAAAATTGTTTTACTTGACTGAAGGTTGCATTTCCCCAATGCTTGCAATTAATAAGAATCATAGTTGGCTTTTTTTTACGAGAAGAAAAGGATCTCATGGACTTTTATTCTGACTCCTTCATGCTACAATGAGAAAACAGCCTCAATATATCAAAAGTAGTGTCTATGAAGAGTGCACTGCAAGCTGTTAGAGGAAGCAGAACTAAAACACTGATCTGATTTTCTATAGCAGGACAGGGTCCTATCACTGTCCCACTACAGCTCTCCAACGTTTTAAATTTCTTCAAATGATTATTTCTTTGAAAATGAAAAGCAAATTCAAAAACATTAGAATCTTTTAAAGGGGTTGAAATTATAGCAGACATGAGTGGTAAATTCACCAGCAATAAAAAAAAAAAAATTAGTAGTTTTTTCTTTTTTTTTTTTTTTTTAGTATATGAAATGTGTTTTCTCTTAAAGCTTAGTTGCCATGTCAACCATCTTCCCTCATAGTGTAAGTGGGAATTTCAAAGCATTGTCTTAAATAAAATTTAAAACCACAAAAATGTAAACATTTGCTATAGAATGTCTTAACTGAATTTTTTTTTGGAGAGATTTTTTGCTATAGGGTGCATATGCTTACCAGAGAGACAGAAAGCAAGAAATCACCCCCTTGGGGGCCTGGCCATGCTGCAATCCCTTCTTCTCCATTCTCCTCTTGGGATTCGGAGCACCCACACACACATGCCGGGTGTGAGTTTCAAGCCTCCAGGTCTGGGACTCGAACCACAGTCAGTCATGTGGGAATCCAGAGACATAACTATTATGACATCTGCTGGTCTCTTAACTGAAGTTTTAATATGAGAATCAGAGCAGAAAGAAAGTAAACATTTTATAGACACTAACTCCAATACTCTGCCCTACCTGTCCTGAACTTGAACCACTGTGAGGTCTAGAGACAGCTGGTTTCAAGCAAGCAGGGAGAACTGGACGCTGCCCAAGGCCAGAGGAACCAGACCCGGTGCCAGGCACTTCACAAGGGGTGTCTCATTCCACACTAATAACTGTTAATATCACTTAAGTGATCATACTGAGCCCGAGAGGCTAAGAAACTTGGCAAATCTCATGTGTTATACAGAAGACATAGAACTAGGATTTGAGACTAGGTTTGTTGAGTTCAGTTGTGAGTTCTTGTCACTGTGAAGTACTACCTTGGTGTTGTAGATAACTGACTACTTTTTTTTTTTTTTTTTTTGGAGAGGTATTTGCTATAGGGCGGTGCACTCGCCAGACAGACAGAGAGAGACAGAGAGATAAAAAGCAAGAAATCACCCCCCAAGGGGGATGGCCACTCTGCAATCCCTTCTCCTCTATTCTCCTCTTGGGATCTTGGGCACACACGCACACGCGCCTGGCATGAGTTTTAAGCCATCGGGTCCAGGACGCGAACCGCGGTAGACTACGTAAGAGTCCAGCAACATAGCCATTACGCTAACTGCTGGTCCCAGATAACTGTCTACTTTTAAGGAGGTTACAATGGGTTGAAAAGGAGAGAAATAGGTCTAAATATCAGTGAAAGTACAAATGCAGTCAGCTATCCATACCTGCAGGTTCATTTGCAGATTCAAACAAATGTAAATCAAAAATAATCAGGGGCCAGTACATGATGTGAAGGTTAAGATGCTGGATTCCCACATGGTCAACAACAGTTTGGTACACGTGCATATTATGTCCAGAAAACTAAAAGGAGAATAGAAGAGAAGGGACTGCAGCATGACCATCACCCTTGGGTCGTGGCAAAGACTTCTCACTTTCCCTCTTCTCTGTCACTTTCTGGAAAGTACATGTGTTCTCTGGCACAAATCTATATTTTTAAAAAAGAGAGAGAGAGATAAAATTCTAGAAATATCCAAAAAGCAAAACTTAAATTTGCTACACATTGAGTACTACACTGAATTTGTATAATATAAACATTGTATTGGGTTGTCAAAAAAGTCATAACACATTTTTGCATAGAAAAACAGATCATGATTTTTACGGTGGCCCAATATTAGGTGGTATAAGTAATCTAGATATGATTTAAAGTATACAGGTGGAAAGTAATAGATCACATGAAAATATCATGATGTTTTATATGAGGGACTTGAGCATCTGCAAATTTTGATATTCATAGAGGGTCCTAGAACCAATCCCAAGTGGATATGGAGAGATAATTGTATATGAGTAAATAAAAATGCAAAAAAAAAGTTATTAAGGGATAGTTCTTACCTCTTCAATGCCAACACATTACACTAAGTATAAAATATAAAAGGATCCCAATAAATATTGTAGAAGAAAGGGAGGGAGACACTCAAACCCAAGGCTCTATACCCTTGTTGTTCAAGTATGGCCATTAGACAAGAGACAAGGCATCATCTGCAAACTTGCTAATCATGCCGAATCTTGTGCCCTAACCCAGACCAGCTGATTCAGAACCTGCATTCTGAGATACCTCCCAGAATGTGTCCACAAGCACAGGCCTGTCCTTGTGCTGAACATCAAACAATGCACACTCTTGGATTCCAAAAAGGGGGAAAGCAGTGAGAGCTGGAGTGGTCAGAATGCGACTTGGAGGTGAGATCATTTGCATTAATCTTCTGTGAGGTTATGAGTAGAACTCCCATGAGGTGGTTATAATTCCCCCTGAACATTGAGGAGCAAAGGAAATGCACGAAAAAGAGTAGATGGTGCAGAAAGTGTCATGCTCCAGGAGCAGCAAGCAAATCATTCTGCCCAAAGCAAAGGGTACATGCGGAAGAATGTCTAGAACGCTCCGTTTGTGTTTTTATTATGCCTTAGGTTCACACAGTCCCACGTAAAATATTTCAGTGTATGGAGAAAAGATAAAATTGTTGAAGAATGTATATTTGACATCTGAGAAACATAGATGCTTGTGGGGAGTAGCAGACAGCCAGAATTTCCTAACACATCTGTGCTGGCTCTACTGTCTGAGACCCACCTTTTGAAGGGGCAACTTTAGTCTGCCCTATGATAGTGGGACCCTCTCTATCTGCAGGGGCAACTCACTTGATAGAGCTTCTATATGTTACAGGTTCTATTGGCACAAAGGGGCTGGTTCTAGGGCAGCATCAACCTGCTAAGTGTGGTTTTTAGCCATATAAAGCAGGTAGCATATGGTCATTGGCTTACTGAGGGTTAACTTGTCCCAGTGCCATTCTCTAGACAAAGCAAAATTCACCAGAAGGGAGCTGACTCCCTGTGGCCTCAGTGATTTGCTATGATCATTAACTAAATGCTAATCATCCAGAAATCCAATGGGTATGTGGCCTCTCTTAATCTAGGGCAGTCCATTTGTTCATGCAAGAAATATTTACCAGGGGATGACCTCATGTCAGGGCTTTACCAGCTACTGTGGGTTTGTGGATGGAAAATGAAAAAGGTTCCTGCATTCAAGCAAGGTACAGTCTAGCTCTCAGACAGATAAACAATTAAGATCCTGTGAGGAATAGAAATTTAAAGGAAGGAAAACCCAAGTTGGCCCAGAGAGTTTAATAAGACTCCACAAAGGAGGCAAAAATTGGACTGAGTCTCAACCGGCATTTGCCAGGAATACATGTGAGAAAGGACAGGGACGTCCCAGGCAGAGATAGCTGTCTGCACTAAGTTGGAGATGAATGAGTGAAAAGAAAGTTTGAGGAATTATAGAAGGTATGAATAGTAATACGTAATTAGGACTCCAAATAGGTTTTCAGCTTAATTCAACAGACTCTATAAAAGAAATAAAAGTATGTTGTTTTGAGTAGCTAAATGGAGGGGAGGCATTTCTTACACATCAGTAGATAACCAATACAAACTAACCAAATTTAAGTTTCAAGGCTTCTGCTTTGCCTGACCCTCTTCCAAAGCTCAAGGAGGGAGTGGATACATAGAGAAAAAGGATATAAGCAATGTGTTCACACAGTCACAAGTCTTTGTATCTATGCAAAAGAAAAACATTGAATTTTGTGACGTTTGAGGTATTTGCTGGCATTTTAAAATTTGTCTAAGTTGTGCTTTTTAAAAATTCATTCTACATACACATTAACATTCTTCTTTTTAAATAATTATTTTTATTTAACTTATTTATTTATTTACTTCCTTATTTTAATTTGACAGGAAAGGTACAGAATGAGAGAGAAAGGGAAAGTGAGAAAGCAAGTCACCAGGTCTGGGACTTGAATCGCTGTCGGCCATGTGGGAGTCCAGTGCCTTTAACCACCATGCCACCATGGGCTCCTGCACTCACCGACTTCCACAGCAAAATAAATAAATAAATAAATAAATAAATAATATATATATATATATATGTGTGTGTGTGTGTGTGTATACATATATATATGTAAATATGCACACAAAGACACATATGTGAGACAATGTACTTAATAATATATGTGTGATACTGCGTTTAGTGATAGGTGTATGAGATATGCTATATAAACAAGGTATTAGGGTCCATCCAGTGGCCTGGTTAAGAAACCTGGATCTCACATGGCTCATGGCACAGTTTGAAGGCTATAAACTGGCAGCTTGAAAAACACACTAGGCACGTGTGTGTGCATGCCCCAAATCCCCAACAAGACAGAGAAATGGAAGAAACTGTGATGAGACTACAGTAAATGGAGAGGGTTTTTCTCCCTCTCGTTCTTTATCTATCTCTGATGAATACATGTATCCTCTGGGAAATTAAAAAAAATAATAATAAAAGATATCATTTGGAGAATTAAATAAATTTTGGCTCTTAAATATAGATGAATCCAGAGCCACACCAGATAATCTCATCCTCGTATCTGTCCCTTTGCCCTTTCTTGTGACAGCTCCATGCAGAGCTCTCCCCCTCACCCCATCTTCCAGGAATTCAAGTTCACCAAGCGCTGTAGGATTTCCTCATGTTTTGGCAAAGGCAGGTTGACCAGAGGAAAGAACTAAGGCATCCTATCACCACTGACTGGTGGGCCTTCCCTCAGGCCTGCTTCTCATCATTTAACCCTGCCCTAAGCCTACATTCTGCAAGTGAGACTATTGCAGACCGCTAGGAAGTTTGGGCCAGCCCCTGTCTCTGACTGCTTTTCATGTTCATATTAATTTATTTACATTTAATCACATCTTTGCAGTGTACAACATTTCTTTTTCTAGAACAAATACTATGCAAGTCAGTCAAGTCAAAGATATTACTTTATGACTTCCCTTTTCCCTTCTTTCCCTTCCATACTAAACTTTTTTTTCAACATATTTTTTTTGAGAGGTTTTTCACTATAGGGCACATGCACTCACCAGACAGACAGAGAGAGACAGAAAGCAAGAAATCACCCCCCAGGGGGGATGGTCATGCCGCAATCCCCTCTCCTCCATTCGCCTCTTGGGATCTTGGGCACACATGCACGTGCACCCGGTGTGAGTTTTAAGCCACCGGGTCCGGGACGTGAACTGCGGTCTACTATGTGGGAGTCCAGCAACATAGCCATTATGCTAACTGCTGGTTCCCTTTTTCAACATTTTATTGATTCACAAAATATCTTAAACTAAAAACATGGACAAATCTAGAATCTAGTGACAATTGCACTGTAATTTTTTTATGAAACATTTTATTAAATTAATTTATATTTATTCCCTGAGCATCATCACAGCATACAAAATGAGATTTCCCATCCAGAATATATTGCATAGTGGTTTAATCATACATGTTATCGTCAATAATTTTTCATTTCTAGTGACATATATATGTCTGTGTGTGTGTGTGTGTGTGTGTGTGTGTGTGTGTGCATCCCCTATTTCTCACCCAATGCCATTTCCCAACCTCCTCCCGCACTATTTCGGGTGTATACAGTTGTTTTCCATTCCTTTTTTCCCCATGTTACATTGATTCACAAAATTTCTTAAATAACTACTTTCAATAGCAAGTTCAGCTGGTATATACATACCTGTGAATACCTGTCTGACTTTAAGCATGAAACTCTGAGTAGAGTGAATATACCGTAATGTAGCACTTAGCTGATGCTATATAGCTTACTACGGTCATTAAATAGGTATTTTTTAATTTTAAGAAAAGCAGTTTTAGCTTTAGTAAACCAAAGAAATGCTAAGGAACTTTGCATTCAAAGCCAGGAAATGGATTAGGATTTCGTTCAAATAGGAGGTACGTGAATCTATCAGCCTCAAGACAGGACAAAAATCCTTAAAAACGGAAAACAAAACCTAAAAGAAAATTAGCAATGTTTTAGTCAAAAGTCATAAAATGCTATTTCACTAGTTTAGTCTCCTGTACTTTATCTTCTGTTGTGGTTTGATTATCCGGATTAAATTCTGGAATATAATATTCAACTCCAGATTTGTCCCTACAATTGAGTTGCCCATTTTCTTAGTTTTTGAACTCTTATTTCCGTGTGTCTGCATTTAATTTTCCTGGTATAGCATTCCCCTGAGAACTTCTTGGAGATCTGGTCTAGTGTTGATAAATTCTTTCAGGTTTTGTTTAATCTGAGAATGTTCTTGTCTTTTCTTCCCCCATGAAGGATAATCTTGCCAGGTACAGTATTCTTGTTTGAAATTGCTATTCTCTTAACAGTTTGAATATATTTTCCCACTCTTTCCTTGCTCGCATTGATTCTGATGAGAGGTCTGCTGTTACCCTGATTGGATATCCTTTGTAGGTAACTTGCCGTTTCTCTCTTCCCAATCTTAGTATTTTGTCTTTGTCTGTAGTTTTGGTCAGTCTGGCTATAATGTGTGTTGGCAAAGATTATCTTGGTTGATTCTAGTTGAGGTCCTTTGTATTTCTTCAGACTAGATCTTCGAATGTCTCTCTAGGTTTGGAAAGTTTTCTTCCAGGATTTCATGGAATAGTTTATCAATGCCCTTATGAGTCTCTTCACCTTCTGGAATATCAATCATCTGGATGTTTGGATGTTTGATGGTATCTAGTATTTCTCATATATTATATCTCATTTGGGGGGGTAAATTTTCTTAGTCTTTGTGGTTTATTTTTCTAGGCCAGTAATCCTGTCTTCTAGATCTGATTTTTTATTTTCTGTATGATCTAGTTGGCTTTTAATACTTTCAAGGGAGGTTTGACTTCCTGTTTTATAGCCTTCATCTCTAACAGGTCCATTTGATTCTTTGTTAAAGTGTGGATTTCCTCGTTTAGATCTTGCAAGAATTTCCTCACCTCCTGGAACTCATTGACTCCTTTCCCCTTCCTCTTCTCAAAGTAGTTCATTGTCTCTCTTCTCTTCCATCTCTGTTAGCTTTGTCACTATGAATATTCTAAATTCTATATTAGACATTTCCATGAGTTTCATTGTATGGTCTGAGGATAAAGAGGAGTTATCTTTTTCCCTTGGAGGAGAGGTATTTTCTTGCTTTCCCATATTTCTTGTGACCCTGTGGTGGTTTCTAGTCATCTGATGCATGGCGCATTTCTTCCTAATTCTTGAAGTTCAATATGAGCATTCAGAGGCATGCAGAAAGAGGTGATCTGCAATCTCTCTTCCATTCCATTTTCACTCTTTGTGCATTAGATTCAGTGGGAAAAAAGGAATAGTCTGACCCTAATCATATTCAGATGTTTGTATCCTTCACTTGGACCTGTCTAGACACTTAGTGCTTAGAAGTTGAGCAACCAATGAACAAAGATAAAGAATTAGAGAAGAGGAAAAAAGAAAAAAATCAAATAAAAAAAGGAGAAAGAAAAAAATTTAAAAATTAGATTTTAATTTTAAAAAGCAAAAAATGAAAACTGTGCAGTGTGTGTGCATGCTATGTGGAAACTATATTTCACAGCTCAAGTTCTGTATTCATCTCAGAATGGGCCTGGCCTGGGTTTGTGCCTTTCTTAAATGTAATAATCTAATAGAAAGGCACCAATTAGCACAATAAAAGAGGGGCATGAGAGCCCAGGGAATATGTTACCTTAAAAAATTTTTTTAAAGATTAAATGTCACAGGGACACACAGCGAGACAGAGGGAGACAGAGAGAAATGGAGAGAAGGAGACAGAGGTAGCCCTATTGACTAGAAATGAATCTGGAGGAAGATGTTTCAGCAGAAAATCCTCATTTTTGGTCAAGGAAAGCAATATTTCACAGCTCAAGTTCAGTATCCATCTCAGCGTGGGCCTGGCCTGGGTTTTTGCCTTTCCCGCTAGAAATGAATTTGGAAGAAGTCTCAGCAGAAAATTCTTCATTTTTGGTCAAGGAAAGCAATATTTTACAGCTCAAGTTCAGTATCCATCTCTCTGACTGCTTTTCTTCTAGAGATGTCTCCTTGGAGTTCTAGCAAAGAACATATTCCAATGTCATAAACCAAGGATGGACTATCCAGATGAGCATCCCCTTAAAATAAGTCTGCCATATGATCCACTGCCCTTATTTACTTTAGATTAAAGAGTACATGGCATCCAGGAGCAGGGCTGAATCAAGAAATGTTAATGAGAGGGACCAGCAGATGTAATGGCTACGTCTCTGGACTCCCATGTAGTAGACCACGGTTCGAGTCATGGACCCAGTGACTTAAACTCATGCCAGGCACATGTGTGTGCGTGCCCAAGATCCCGGGAAGAGAAAGGAGGAGAAGGGATTGCAGCATGGTCATCCCCCCGGGAGGTAATTTCTCACTTTCTGTCTCTCTGTCTCTGTCTTTCTGGTGAGCGTACATGCCCTATAGCAAAAACCTCTCAAAAAATAATAAATAAAATAAAAAAGGTTAATGAGAGAAGACCAGAGGTAGATGTGATTCCAGTCCATCACACTCATTACGAATGAATAGAACTCACAGCATGACATAGACATTAAGGTTTGACTGTACAGGACTGTCTCTTAGGCATGGTTTTGCCTTCCTTGTTTTCAGTTACCTGTGGGCAGTCACAATCTAAAAATAAGTGAGTACCATAAAATATTTGGAGAGAAGGACTATATTCACATAACTTATATTAATGAATATAGTTATAGTGGCTCTATTTTATTATCAGTATTTCTATGAATCTCTTACTATGCCTAATTTATAAGTTATACTTTATCATAGGTATGAATAGGAAAAACACAGTAAATAGACGGCTTGTATGCTCGACCATTTCAAGCAACCAATGGAGACTTTGAAATACATACCCCACTTAAGAGGTTAAGCTACTATATGAAGGGCCCTTGGGAAGGTGATAGAAAAAAAATTGAAATTAAAGTACAAGTTTATTTTGGTGAAGAAACCATTGAAATGCATGAACAATTTGTTTTCATAATTTGCATTTTCCATGAACTTGTGAAGACCCCTCTATGCTCCAATAGGACAAGTCATGAAAAATATTAAAATGTCACAGAGCAAGGGACAAGATAATCTAGTGAGCTAAAAAAACAAACAAAAACCTGGATTGTAACAATCAGTATCTCATCCATAGCATGAGTGGTGATTTGATTTCATCAAAATATTACTTATTGCATAATTTAAATTTTATTCACTTTGAAGTTTTGTTTATATGTGGTTTATAAAGATGTTTTGATTTTAGACCCATGTAAGAATTATAAGCATGAGAGATTCAAATATATTTTATATTTGTGTATCTATGAGGCAATAGATTGGGGTCTATGGATTTTATTTTTTCTCAAGTTTCAGAAACACTGACTTTTTTAATTGCCAGAGGGCATGTGTACTCACTAGGGAGAGAGAGAAAGCCTGTGCTGGCATGGTGAATAGTGCTGCAGTGAATTAAGAGTGCAGACATCTCTTCAAGATACTGATTTCACTCTTTTGGATACTGTTACAACCTAAATGCCCATCAATGGATGAATGAATAAGAAATATACATAAAATGGGGCCGGTGATTAAGGTGCTGGATTTCAACCAGACGGTTTGAAAGTCATTTAAAAGAAGAAAGAAAGAAAGAAAAAAGAAAAGAAAATCATGTCCGGCATATGTGCGTGCATGCCTGCCCAGAATCCCGAGAGGAGAATGGCAGAGAAAGGAAAAGGGGTTGCAGTGTGGCCATCCTTATGGGAGATTTTTTTTTACTTTCCCCCTCTCTATCTCTTTCTCTTCAATGAGTGGCAAAAAATAAATAACAATATCTTAAAAATTTTTTAAAATGTCTTAATATTTTACAAACTTAACAAATACAAAAAATAGTACTATGATCTAGGTCATTCATTCATTCAGTTATTTGATACATATCTATTGAAATTGATCCTCAGTGGCCTGGAGTTACATGAAACAATGGGTAGAGCAGCAAATAAGTTAGGCAAGGTCATGGCTGTCCTGTCTTACCTCCTAAAAATAAATAAATAAATAAATAAATAAATAAATAAATAAATAAATAAAGATCTTAAATAAACAAAATGTTTTTAAAAGACAATTTTAGAATGTGACGTGTGTGTAGAAGTTAATAAAGCAGTATGATCTGATAATAGGTAGCCGGGGCTACTTTAGTTTGGTGAGCATGAAAGATCTTTCCATGGGTAGAAAATTAGAGTTGACACTTGGGTGATGAGAAGGAGCAGTCACAGGCAAAAACCAGAGGATTAATGTTCCAGGAAGAAGAAACAAGAAATATCAAGTCCCTGGGGTAAAATGGCTGGAAAAGAGTTGGGAAGAGGAAGGGGAGAAAAGGCAGGGAGGGTAAGAACATATTGGGTCGTCTAAGCCATTTTAAAGGAATCTAGATTTCATTCTAGGTTCAAAGGGAAGCTTTTGGAAAGATGTTTAAAGAAGAATAACAGGATTCTATTAACACAGAGAAAGATCACTCTAATGACTGTGCAAAATATTAAATTAATTCTATGAAACAAAAGTAAAAATAAAAATATAAGCTGGGAAGTGTCTAGTTTGTTATTGTACTTCTGAAATAAATTTTTGAGACTGGGTGATATGAAAATAATGGAGGTTTATTTGATTCAACATTCTAATGGCTGGAAAGTCCAAAGGTGTGGGCCTGCATAACATGACCTACAGAAACAAAGAGAAAGGTGGCCCATGCAGAGAGAGACCTAGGGCAACCATTTCCTTTATTGGGAACCTATTTTGTGAAAACTAATACCTTCTTATGACAGCTAGAACTCACATGTTCTCCCAAGGCATCATTAATCCATCCCTGAGAGATATGCCTCCAAGAGCTAATCACTGCCTACTAGGGCCCTTATCTTAAACTCCTTTACACTAGGACCAGCAGTTAGCATAATGGCTATGTCGCTGGACTCCCACAAAGTCGACCACGGTTCGCATCCCAGACCCGGTGGCTTAAACTCACGCTGGGCACGTGTGCATGTGTGCCCAAGATCCCGAGAAGAGAATGGAGGAGAAGGGATTGCGGTGCTGGGGGGTGATTTCTCGCTTTCTGTCTCTCTGTCTCTATCTGTGTGTCTGGCCAGTGCACGCACCCTACAGCAAAAAAACAAAAAACAAAAAACAAAAAAAAAAAAAAATACAAAAAAAAAAACTCTCCAGGAAAAGAAAAAAAAAAAAAAAAACTCCTTTACACTAGGAACCAGATTCCAAAACATAAACCTTTGGGGGCCAAGACTTATCTAAACCATAGTAGGAAGCTCTTGAAGTGGAATAAGTAAGAGATGATGGTAATTAGGTAAGGGGGGGGTGGCAATGGAATAAGCGACTGCATTTGACTAACTCTAGGAAGAGATCAATTCACAGGCTTGGTAGATTAGATAAGGACAAGAAAGGGAAGAATCACAAATATTTCATAGGCTTTTGAATTAAGTTTACTTACTTTTTAAAATAGCATGGATATAAAAATAATTCAGAATGAAAATATAATAAAACCTTAAGGTATATATTTGGATGGTAGAAATAAGATTACGTTTTAATGTGAATATTATTTTTAAATGACAGTATATATGTTTTCTGTTTAATTTCTTGGTGATGAGTATCTTTTTTTTTTTCTTCACAGAACTGATGCTCAAAAACAACTGAGGAAAGCAAAGGCCTTCATCTTACAAGGAAAGGCTCAGCATAAAAGACATTAAGGATCAGTCAGGACCTGGGTGAAGAGATGATGTTATAGGAGGTAAGGATGATGTTCAGGAATCAGAAAGAGAGATTAGACTGAACTCAGCCACAGAGATCTGCCTGTGCTACATGACTGCTTCTAAAGAGTAGGCAACACTTCCCTGTTCATGCTGAACAATCACAATGCTTGTCAGGATCATTGTTATTTCTGGATCCTGTGGAATGACTGAGGTTATTCCTCAATGAAATCCACTGCTGTTAACAACCTTTTGCCCTTGTGTCTACCACAGAAAGCATAAAGAAGAACAGAGCAAGAAGGCTAGGAGAGCCCACCTAATTTATCACATTTTATTCTATTATCATTCTTGATTATTAAAACCCAATGTCACATAAGTTTATAGATGGCAAAGTTAAGCAACAAATGGATAAAGTGCATTTTGAAGATTATGCAGCTCTTTGGTGTGATTTAGTCCTATTACCTTTCTACCACAGTGTGTTAAACATAGCGTTTCGGTGCTTTCCAAACTTTTTTATCCAATGCCACACATAGAAATGGATATTTTTGTACTATTCTGGGCAAATGAACCAGGATGCTTGTGTCCTGGTCCAACTCCCTTAGAAGTTCCATTTTCTTCACAGCTCACTTGATTACAGAAAACCTGGGTAAGTAAACATTTTGATGTATCTTTCATAAAACTCCACTTTAGGAAATCCAATGTGGTAGTTTCCAAATCCATATGATTATCAGAATCATTAGGAAACTTTGAAAATATAGAATTCTAGGCTTGCAGGTAACAGATATTTTGTAGTTTTATCAACTGTACTAGGGAGAAATGTTCACCTATTGAAATATCCATTTTGTAAGACAAATAATAATATGATTGAATGTATAAAAGAAAATGAAATGGAAAAAATTAAAATAAAGGGAAAAAAAAGAATTATAGTCCTCATCCAAGATATATTGGTTAAATTTATTTCAGTTGCAAGACACTAAAAAGGCCTGTTCAAATTGCCTTAAACAATAAAAAGTTTTCTGTTTTAATGTTGGTTTAGCTGATTTTGCTGTGCCTTCTGGGGCTCCAGTTTTAATTTTCCACAATTTCTTTCTGAGCCTATCAGCTCTGCCTTCAAGCTGACTCCCTTCATTTTTCAAACAGGGTTGCAACAAATCTGGGCACTTAATAGCTTCAGTTATACAATGTCCAGCAATGTTCAGAGGCAGAAGGGGCCACCTTATGTCTCTTTTTCTGCGTTTTACAGCCTTCTGCAGAAAACTTGCAGCAGACATGGTCTCACATAATTAGCTGCCTGTAATTATCATAATTAGCTTCATGTCATTAACCACAACTATGTCTCGTACCTACCCTTAAACAGATCAGGGATGATTATCCTGATTGGTTTATATCACTCATGATTAGCCCCTGGAGTTGAAGATAAAATTACGCTCCCCTGAGTCAGTGAGCACCCAGACAAAATTGAGTTTTGCAAGTAGGAAGAAGACCTATGTAAACCACATCAAAATCCATCAAAAGCTCTAAAATCTAAAATATAAGGTAATCAGTTTCATTTGGAAACCATTGTCCTATAATCAGGGTGACTGATAGCTCATTTGTTGCCTTTGGGTAAATTAGTAGGTGACATCCCCCGAGGAGATCAGAGTCTGCGAGTTCACAGCTGTGAGGAGAGGCCAACTTTGCTTGAATGAGCAAAAGGTGTATCTTCCAACTCACCCCCACATTAGGAAGCAGGGCAAGGACTAGTTTTAATCCCCCAACTCCTGTCTCCTCACTGTGCCCCATTAATGTCTTACCACCATGATTTGTAGTTTGCCAATTTCTATGGTGTAAATACTCTCACCATATCCAATTAAGCTACTGATCTGATATCCGCTGGACATGAGTTGGGGAGTGATGCTTGTAGGCAGCTCTGCATACCATTTTCCTGGCCATGGAGGCCCTCACGTGAAGAACACAGCTTGCAAAGCCAAATACACCAGCTCTGTCTAAAACTACACCTGTTCCACCTGGGAGAAACTACCAAACTAAACCTATAATAAAACTGACAAGGTTTATGAAAAATAATGAGTCATAGTTCTAAACACAAACTCTAGTAGCCACATTTTAAATATCAGGCCTTTAAAACATTGTTGCAGAACCCCTACCTTGCCTTAAATGATACTCCCTTTGAAAACTAATAATGAACAAAAATTTTGTATGTTTTAAGTAACACAATGATCATTACTATAATTTATTACTCATTAGCAGGGAAGGAAATCTTTTTAAAAGGTAGAATTCAGAAAAGGCTAAGTAAAAAATTCATCACATTTATAAATTCAAAGGAAACTATTATACCTTTTCTTTGAATTTTTGCTAAAAGAATACAATTTATTTTAGAATATTTCTATCCCTGGTTGTACTTAATAATGTAGGGGAACTTTAAACAACCTAGTACATAGTCATGCAGTATTTCTTTTGCCACAAATAGTTACTTTAAAACTTGTTTTAGATATATGTTGGCATGTCCTTTCCTGTTGTTTTTATTGTTATCAGAGCCAAAATTAAGAAAGTTGATATAACCTTGAGGCTAAAAGCATCATCTCTTTGTCAGGTTGCCTAATGTAAGCCCCAACTCTGCCACCTCCCAATAGCACAATCCAGTTCAATCACTTCACGTCTCCTAATTCTAGATCCTTGTGGGCAACATTACTCACACCGGAGGGCATACAAGAAAGTCAATGAAATAACTCATGTTTATGCTAAATATCATGCTTGGTACATAGCAGATATTCAACTGACATCAGGCCCAGACACTCAGTCCCATGGAGCAGATTGGGTGACCAGAAGCCAGTGAACTTCTTTCTAAGCAACTAACCAATGACTGACCATAGCCACTCTCTGAGCACTTCATAGAATTCATTCTCCCCTCAGAGCAAAGGAAACCAGGAAGTTATATTGACTAAGCAGCCTGTGCCAGGCCCTGACCAAGGAGTTTAAATTGATATTACAGTTTTACCGCATGGTCAGGGCTCTGTGTTTTTGTATATGTATTCTTCAGCTCCGCCAACCCTCACTACTCCCCTTTCTAGATCTCAGAGTATCTTTATCTCCCCTACTCTAACATCTCATGGTGCATTTAGTCACTCTCTGAGGACTTAAAGAGAGGCCAATTCTCAAGAGGGGGAGGAAGAGGAATCTTCCTTGTAGGGAGCAGGAATTAGGAAGAAGCTGACTCAGTGCTGTGCTTTACCAACCAAAGATTCTTCCCCTTCCCCTCTCCCAGCTTTCCATCTTTCATGGACATCACCTTTTCAATGATCCTGGTCTCCTTGGGTAAACTTATTAGAGGGGTGATGGGTAGGTAACTTCTGTGGAAGTTCCCTGTGATGCATGGCTGTAGTGACTACATCACGCCATTACACACCTACCATTGCATGTATTGTACAACAGGGCCTCAGAACTGTCAGCATTTTGACCGAGTAATGCACTGTTGTTTGGAGGAATGTTGTGCATTGTGGCTCCTGCTCCCCACTTGTGGCAAGCAAAAGTGTTTCCTGACATTGGCAATTGTCCCCTAGGGGGCAGAATTGCCCCTGGTGAGAGCCACTGTTCTTCTCAATAACCTCATAAGACGGTTATGATTCCCCAAGGAATAGAAGAAACTGAAATATACATATTCAGTAGATGGCCCAAATCTAGCTCAGAATCTTTAAGATCGTAGGCCTTTTTTAATTTCCAAAAGGCATGTGCAGGAGACCCAAAGAAACAGGGAGGGAGGGAGGGAGAGAGAGAGAGAGAGAGAGAAAGAAAGCAAGCACCCCCTAATGGGACATGATCACATTACAATCCCTTCTCCTTCACTTCTCCAATTTGTCAGATTTTGGGGCACACATGCACATGTGCCTGTGCCTGGTGTGGTTTTCAAGCCACCAGGTCTGGGACTTGAACTGCAGTCAGCCCTGGGGGACTCAACTCCCCTAATCACTAGGCAACAGGGCCAGCTCAACTGTAGGCATTTCATACGTACTTGTAAGTTAGTCAATAAGTTAGTGAACATAGTAACTCCATATTTTTATTCTCTAGGTTCAAGTTTTCCAACAAATTAAAGAAGCAGAAAGTTAATACTTAGTAACAAGATCCATTGGCACTGAATGTGGAAATGTGTAGTCAAGTTTGTACCAGTGTATAATGTACTCTTATATGGAGGGGTCCATGCTCCATAAGGTTATTCTGATGTTATGGATAACAGGTCAGAGAGATAAGCCTTGAGGTGTGTCACTGTGTGGCAGACCTTAGACAAGATTCTTACTTTTTGAGTCACATTTTTCATCCACAAAATAGTCCTACCTCATATATCTTATATCTTTAGCCCTTCTAGTGGGGTCTAGAGATATGGTAAGTAAAGTGTGATGACAGAGCCTAGCACAGTGACCAATAAGTGAAAGCTCTTACTGTCTTTAACACTGCTGATTTGCAAAAGCAGTCTTCATGTCAGCACCAGGTAAATCAAAGGACAGCAGGATATGGTACCTTTCTTTTCTATCTTAACTAAGATGCTGAATCATTTGTGCATCTGTTACAATTCTTGAAAGGGATAAGGAAGACACTTACAATGGTAGTAAAGAGACCCAGATTCTAGTCCTGACCCTGGTTATTCCCTGACCCTCTGAGATTGTTTCATCACCTGATATTCAGAAGACTGAGCCACATGAGAGTTCAGCTCTTTGTCCAGATTGCTTATGCATTGAACCTGTGAATATATAATCATCCTCTGCTGTTCTTTGCTAGATCTCTGTTCTTTGAACCTTTGTATATAAGAGGACCCTCTGCTGAATGTCCTCCATGCTATTTCAGTGAATTGCTATAGAATTCAAATTAGAGCTGTAAAAATCAATACTCAAGTCACCAAACACATGAGTTAGCTATCATGACTTGATTATTTCTTTGCGTGGCAACTAACTTGGATTTAAATATTTATGATTTTGCAGCCAGTCCAGGAATGCGGTCTTTCAGTCATGTGTTGAATAAAAATAATCAGTAAACAAATCTCCCATCAAGTTCCAGTGAAATTTAATGTTAAATAGTATAACTGCAGACAGCAGGTTCGTTTTAAAAAAAAATCTATCTTCCAACATGAAGCCTAAATTTATAAATGCTGAGCCATTTAGTCTGTGCTGTGGAGACACGAACGCACAAGGCTGTGTAGCGCATTTCTGTCTCTGCCTGTGTTTGCAACGTTCTCTCCATTTTGAATGCTCTGTCAGCTTTTGAAGCCACATGCGGTGGGACAATGAAGAATCTGGAATCTTCTCCCAAGAGGTAACACTTTCTGTTTTTGAATTTAGTCAGTCAAAAGCATTCATTACACAGTTATTGAGAATCTATGCTCTTGTATTCCCTGGAGCTCATGGCAAAGGAGATTACTACAAAACTATGTGGAGGCATGGGACGGTGCTCCGAGAGCAACACATGTGGAAAACTAAGGTAAGACTGACAGAGTATGTTCAGAAAAACGGACCGAGGGGAAGCAAGGGGGTGGGAAAAGGGGTGTGGATGCCACCGCTTTGTTCTGGAATCACTGCATCTTCAATAAATAAGACACTTTCAGAAGCACAAGCATAATTTAAAAGCCTACAGAGACAAGTTAAGAATGAGTTGTAGCAAAGGAAAAGTCAACAATAATACCTTGATTCCCATCTAGGAAGACCAAGTAGATGAAAGTAGCTACCGGATTCAGATTAGAGCTGTAAAAATCAATAACCACATCACCAAACATGTGACTTAGCTATCACAACTCGGTTAGGTCTTTGCATGGAAGTTAACTTGGATTTAAATAGTTATGATTTCAGCAGGTTGAACAGAAATTGGGATAAGACCTAAGGTGGGATGAGTTCCATGAACCAATGGAACATATGGGTGTAATGGGTGTAGGTGCCCATTAAACATTAGGTATGTAAGTCAGAAGCTCAGCAAAGTGATACAAACTAAAGATGTAGACCTTTCTAAATATCTTTGTGATCTGTAAACGCACATCCAAACAGCACATAAAAATAAATAGCTTAATAAATTACATATATTAACCATCTATGTAACTATTATTCAGGACAGAAACTAAACAGAACATTTCTAGATTCTAAGAAGCTACCCACTTAATCACAACTGTGTTCTTCCCTCCTAACAGAATTAGGACTTTGATTTTATGCTAATCACTTCCTTACTTTCCTATTTTTAGCACCTCATTATACATTCTTAATCATCCTCACTTAATTCTGCCTATTTGACCTTTATATGAATGGAATGATATGGGGTGCATTATTTTATACCTGGTGCCTTGTCTTCAACATGTTTGCAAAATGTATCCACATTGTCATACCTTGAGTCATTCATTTACTTTCACTGGTATATAGTATTCACATCTATTGATTACTGGTAGATATTTGAGTCATTTTAGGTTTTTTTTTTTTTTTTTTTTCTTTTTTTGGAGAGGTTTTTGCTATAGGGCGCGTGCGCTCACCAGACAGACAGAGAGATAGAAAGCAGGAAATCACCCCCCAGGGGGGATGGCCACACCGCAATCCCTTCTCCTCCATTCTTCTCTCGGGATCTTGGGCACACACGCACACGCGCCCAGCGTGAGTTTAAGCCGCCGGGTCCGGGACTCGAACCGCGGTCGACTACGTGGGAGTCCAGCGACATAGCCATTACACTAACTGCTGGTCCCAGGGTTTTTTTTTTTTTTTCATTACAAATAAAGACTCTATGAATACCCACATATCTCCTGGATAGCATTTCTGTTGAATAAATAAATTGTAATAAAATTGCTAGGCTGAGAAACAGTGTAGCATCCTCAACTTTAGCAGAGAATGTCAAATTATGTTCTAAAGTTACTGTACCAATTTACACATCTACAAGAAAATAGAGTGTCCGTTGTTACACAGCCCCAAGAATACTCGATAGCAGGTGCCTAAGTTCTAGTCATTCTTGTGGGTGAGTAGCAGCAGCACACACAGCATTTCACTGGTAACTGGCAAAGTTAAGCACCTTTCCATTTGTGTGTTAACCATTTAGACATGTCTTCTTTTGGGGAAAGTCTATTCTAAAATAGACTTTTTTCCCCACTAGGTTCTGTTTCTCTCTTACTTATTAACAGAAGATCTTTATATTTTCCCGGTATATGTTCTTTGTGCATGTATCCTCATTCCACAGATTTTATTTTTCCCTTTTGATGGTGATTGCTGATTGACAGTTCTTTTTTTTTTTTTTTTCAGAGAGATTTTTGCTGTAGGCCACATGTGCTCACAGAAGAGACAGAAAGAAACAGAGACAGGAAGTGAGAAATCGTCTTCCGGGGGGGATGGCCACGCCACAGTCTCTTCTCTTCCATTCTCCTCTCGGGATCTTGGGCACGTATCCACATGTGCCTGGCGTGAGTTTTAAGCCACTAGGTCTGGGATTCAAACCATGGTCAACTATGTGGGAGTCTAGCAACATAATGTTACGCCATCTGCTGGTCCCAATGGTTCTTAATTTTAAATTATTTTTAATTTGCTGGAGGGCAGGTGTACTCACCAGAGAGAAAGCAGCCCCCACAGGGAATAGCCATACATCAATCCCTGTTCTTCGGCATGCATGCACATGTTCATGTGCCCGATGACTTTTTCAAGCCACCAGGTCCAGGACTCGAACCATGAAGTTTGCTATGTGGGATACAGCTACAGCTACCTTAGCCACCACACCACCAGTTGGCCAATGATTTTGGTTTTTAGTTTGAAAAAAGTTATCTACCCCAAACAGAAGATATTATAGATTTTCCTCAATAAATTTGGTTTTCACTCTCATATTAAGGTTCTCAATTTACCTAAAAGTGCTTTTGCAGATAGATTGGGGTAAATAGCAAGTTTCTTTTTTTCCAAACAGTATCCAATTGCTGCAGCCTATATATGAAGTGCATTTATGTGTGCGCATAATTTTTTCTGGGCTCTCTATTCTGTTCCATTTAACTATCTTTTAATCAGTACCTAACTTAATTACTGCAGCTTTAAGTCTTTATGTCTCATAAAGCAAGTTCTCTTAATATTTTTGAGGATATTTTGGCTATTTGGGGCCCCTTACTATTTCATATAAATACAATAATTCTGTACACAGTCACAAAAGCTATTGAATTTTGATGGAGATTATACTGAATTCGTGGAGACATTTAGAAAGAATTGATAGTTCTGTTAGATTGATTCTTCCAATCCATGAGCGGAGAATATTTTTCCACTTATTGATATTTTAGTTTTCATTAATTTCTCCAAAATTTTCTATACAGTGGTTTTGCACATCTTAAATTAGAATTATTCCTAGAAATCTGTTATTTTCTAATTGTAAGAAGTAACTTTTTTTATTCCAGTTTGTTTTTGTCTTTTCTTGTTTAGATACCAATCTTTTAAATTATTGCACTTTGGTAAGAAACCTACATTTTATGGATGTTAGCAGTTTATTGACCCAATATTTGCAAATGGTCTGTTTGGGCAGGTAAAATTATGTAATGCAGTGTTTGAAACAGGAGAATTTTTTTTCCTTTTTCTTTTCTTTTTTTTTTTTTAAATCTGTATAATGTCCCTCAAGTTGTGGCAGTGTACCTTGTGCCACTGAACTTCCAAAGTGTACCAATATTTTTTTTTACTGTGCTTCAAATAAATAGAAAAAAATAGTTATAATATTGATCTTCAATTTTGCCATTCATGCTTCTATGCATATTAGGATAGATATTCTACTTTGAAAGGATGAGAGTGTCAAGGCCTTTGAATGACATGTGCCATTTCTGGGAAATGTATCTGGAAACTTAAGTATTGGCTTTCTAACTGGACCCCTTGTTTTAACAGAAGAAATGCATATTGAAGTAGTTTCATGATTTGTTTGGCATCATAGGAAGCAAGATGGCGCTGAGTTTGTTTGTTTGTTTTTTAATGGTTATGTAAGCAAAGCTGAACTATGTATCTTCATTCAGGAATACGTATTAAGATTATGGAATGCGTGCTAAGACTATTGGTAGGGGAGAAAGTGGGTTTGGTTATATGGATCTCTTACGGCCCTATTATGATCTATCCCTTCCTTGAAAGTTTTTGAAAAGTGGAAAGATCATTTTGTTACATTTCCCCATTCTTGTT
Source organism: Tupaia tana (assembly GCA_026018925.1). Classification (NCBI taxonomy): domain Eukaryota; kingdom Metazoa; phylum Chordata; class Mammalia; order Scandentia; family Tupaiidae; genus Tupaia; species Tupaia tana. The sequence continues at coordinate 218,218,754 of JAKSZU010000003.1, read as the reverse complement.
TTTAAAATTAAGAGCATATCCCAAACCCTATAAATGGCTTGAATTTTTACATTTGAATTAAATATTGTTAAATATGAAAAAGGTAACTTTTCAAATTTTATTTTTATCTGTATTTTTATTACAATAGATAAACAAAAAGTTGCTTTTTATTTCATTTGTCTTATATCTGGCAACCTTGCTAAATTTATTTTTTTATTTTTAATAATTTATCTGTTGATCCTATTAAATTTCTTACCTAAAAAAACACATATTATTAGCAAATAATTACAGTCTTACTTTCAGCCTATAACTTTTGTTTTTCTTGCCTTCCTATACCTAGACCTATCGGGGTTAAGCAAGAGTGATAAGAGCAGGTAATCTGCTGCTGTATCCAGTCTCAAATGGAAAACCTTTCTCAAAGATAAATGAGGGACCTTCAAAACATTCATGGAAGAAGAATTACAGTGTGACTGTTTTGGTGCAAAAAAATTCACACATCGTGTTTTTGAAATACACGTTTTTCATGAACTTTTTGAAGATTCCCACGCATGCAAACTTTGAATCAAAATAGAGTTTACTTTATATCAAAAAGGGGATGGAGGGAACCAGCAGTTAGCGTAATGGCTATGTCGCTGGACTCCCACGTGGTCGACCGCGGTTCGTGTCTCGGACCCGGTGGCTTACAACTCACGCTGGGCGCATGTGCGTGCGTGCCCAAGATCCCAAGAGGAGAATGGAGGAGAAGGGATTGCGGCGTGACCATCCCCCCTGGGGGGTGATTTCTCGCTTTCTGTCTCTATGTCTCTCTCTGTCTGTCTGGTGAGCGCACGCGCCCTATAGCGAAAAACCTCTCCAAAAAAAAAAAAAAGGGATGGTGCTGGCAGGTGCCGTGGTGGTTAAAGGTGCTGGACTCCAACATGGCTGACCATGGTTCAAGTTCTGGACCTGGCAACTTTAGCTTTTGCTTTCTCTCTTTCTCTCCCTCTCTCTTTCTCTCTCGCGCTCCCTCCCTCCCTCCTTCCCCTCTCCCCCCCCTCCCCATGTGTGTGTCTCATTCAGGTCAAATTTAAATATACACACACACACACACATATATACACACACATATATATATACACACACACACATATATACACACACATATATATATACACATACACACACACATATATACACACACACATATATATACACACACACACATATATATATATAAAACAATAATGATAAATAAAATAAAGGAGATAATTCTTTAAAAAAGGAAAAAATGAAAGAGGGAGAGAGAGAGGGCAATACATCATACCAAAAAAGGATATATCGGATATATCAGAAATCCAAGTTGTCAGATGGCATAGCACTTATGCTATATGGACTCCCACATGGCTGACTATGATTCGAGTCCCAGACCAGGTGGCTTCAAAATCATACTGGGCACATGTGCGTGCATGCTCAAGATCTCAGAAGGAGAATGGAGGAGAAGGGATTGCAGCATGGCCATTCCCCCGGGGGGGGGGGGGGGGGGTGATTTCTCTCGGATTTCTCACTTTTCCTCTCACTGTGCCTATCTCTCTCTTTCCAGTGAGCACACATGCCCTAAGGCAAAAATCTCTTAAAAAAAAAAAAAAAAAAAAGAAAAGAAAAGATAAAAATGCAAGTTCTTCTGTGAGACTGGCCTTTACAGTTTTTTTCAGTAATACCCTTTTCCAATTTTGCTATACATACTTTTCTGGCCAAATGAAACTATGCAGGGAATGTTGTTATTCTTTCTTTCCTCTGGGGGATTTGTGGACAATTTCTTTCTTACTTGGTAGAATTCACTGGAAAATCATTTGACCCTGAAATGTTTCGGTAGGAAATTTTTTGTTTCTAGATCCATATTATTAATAGTAATAGAACTATTTGTATTTTCTATTTCTTCTTGAAGTAGCTTGAAAATCTTATTATATTATTTTAACTCCATGTAAAGCAATCTTATGTTTTTGTTATAAATTTAATTCTTATAATTTCATATTTTAAGAACTCTAAAAGATATTATTAATGCTTTCGAAATTTAATACAAAGGGACCTCAAGAAAGTTCATAGAAAATGGAATTAAGAGTTTATTTTAGTGCAAAATATTTTTAAACCCATGAATGTTTCTAATATTGGGTTATTGGAACAGTCACATGTTTTTCTATGCAAAAATGAGTCATGACTTTTTCAAAAACTCAATATATACTTTCCATTAACTTTTTGCAAAACCCTTGTATTTGCTTGGAATTAGCTACCTAAATACCGTATTACTTTTATTAAATTTCTTTCTACCCTAAAAAGTTCCATCTGGTAAAAATGTTCTTTTTGCCTGAAGAACATCTTTTAATGTTTACTTCAGTACTTACACTGGTATCTTGGTGGAAAATTCTGTTTCTATTGAATAAAAATGTCTTTTTATCTTCATTCCTAAAGAGTACATTTTGCTGGTTATACATGATAGTTTGACATTTGCACATTTAAGATGCCAGTTAGTTTCACTATATTATATCTAGATATACTATATCATATTTAGATGTGGCTGGTTTGGTTTGTTCATTTACATATTTTGCCTGCTTAAGTTTCATTTTTTTCTTATTCATGTGCTGAAAATGATTGTGACAATATTTATATGAATAAAAATATTAAAAATTTGTAATTTAAAAATAAACACACATCAAAAGAAATAGAATGAAAATATTTTCAATTAGCTTGACATTAATGGGAAGGGGAAGCTGGACAAGGCCATATGCAACTTATTTTGCAGTTCTTTATTTCATCTACTAATAAGCCCATGCTTACATGAAGGCTTACTTCTCCTACTCATATATAACCCTACTAGTAGTAATAGGTTCTTCTCAAAGACCAGAACTTTGACTTCTACACCCTTAGAATTCCGGAACACTTCTTGGAAACCTACACATTAAAGATGTATAGTGAATCTAATTGAAATAAGTGAATTACTCCTTTGGGAGTCATTCTGAATACTTAATCCTAACAAAAGATGAATTTTATTTTATGGTCTATATTTATCTCATAGGTTTCTAATGGAAAGAGGCAAAAGAGGTCTTCCTGAGGAGCTTCTAGTCTTGGGAGCTAGAGGAGACACAAATGTGCATGCCCATTTAGAAAAACAAAATATTTTCTTTCTAGTTCTTGAAAACCACAGACTTTAGATCACATTATTGCTTTCAAGGGTTGCACTGAGCAGACATAGCTCTTCCACAAGTACTCCTTTGAGAAATTTCAGGATGATGCTATCCCCTCAATAATTTAAGTGTTCTATTATGTGGTAACTTATACTTTACTACTGGGCTTAAAAATTTATATTGCATTCTTTAAGAGTCTGGCATTGCACTGAAAACAGGCAATGTGAAACACCTTGGAAATAATTCCATAATATCAGCATCGCTCTCTTTCCCTGGTGGGAAGCAGAGTTGTCTTGGCGTGCACAGGCCCTGGGAAGCCAGAGTGGAGTGTAGGGCTCTCCATACTCATTGTTCTCTGTGCCTAGAGCCAGAAAGCTAGGACCACAGAGCATAGGAGAATGCCTAACCCACCAGAAAAATAACAATTTCCCCAGTAGGGATTAGGTATAATCTGGAGCCAAGGGTCAATGAGCAGAAATTGCCTAAAAGGAAAGAGCAACAGATTCAGAAAGGGAATCAAGGCAAAAACTGGAGATGAATGGCTTTTACTTTCAGCTGTGTCTGGCATTGTGGGAGTAAACCAGATTTGTTTTAAAAATTGATTATGAACCAATCGGCTTTTGCAGGAGGGAGGAGTCTAGAGTCAGAGAAACCAGGTTTTGAGTTCTTCATCTGGAAAATTTAATAAAACAACTGAATTCCAAGATTCCTCCCATGGTTAAATGAAATAGTTCATACAAAATTGCTAGTAGAATGTTGGGTAGATAAAATGCAATGAATAAACGCTATTTTCCCATTACAGCGTATGTAACTAAGGTCATGGTAGTTGCTATAGTAGATAAACCCTGAATCCTAAGTTACTTAACAGAGTGAAAATACTTAGTCACATCCCAGTGCAATGTGGTCACATGTTTGGGCAGCCTTTCACAGGGTAATTCAGGGACCCAGGGACTACTGTCTCAGACAGCCACACTCTGCGAGGTTTTCAGTGTCCCCTCTACTCAGTCAGTCAGTGTAGGGAGGTTATGAGGGCACATCTACCTCTTACGTTTTTGTCCCAGAAGAGGTACACCAGCTGCTTATTTCAGGAACCCTGAGATTTGGAGACTCTGTATACAGGGGGTTTTGGCAATGCTCCCATTGCCAGAGACATCTTCCTCCCCAGAGACACATTATTTTCATTACCCTGGAATGTGGCAAGTCTGCTCAAGGGAGGAACAGAAGATATCGCTATCTTTATCATCCCTGACGTGATTACATTTGCTACAGGAGGAGTCATCACATCTTCCTAAGGCTGTTGGCATATATAAAACACTGTTGCAAAGGCAGTCTGAAAAAATGGCTTTTCATACCTGGATGTATAAACAGGAGAGAGTCAAGGAGAACTCTATTCCAACACTTATAAAACTTAGTTATTTTTAGACAAGGAAATATATTTTAAAAGCTTCCTACTTTTCTGGAGGTCACCTGATGACAAGCAGCAAATGGAGAAAATGGAAGGAGAATCCTAATCTCCTTGATCTCAAGGCACTATACCTTTCAGTGAAGAATGCATTTGAGGTAAGAAGCCACTTTTTCACAAATGAGAGGAATAACACTCCAACAGAATGTCTTGGATAAGATCACGTGATTATGAAATGATGGAACCAAGACTTGAACCCAGGACTCCCTTATTCTAAGAGTATTCATCCTATCCTTCAGGTAATCATAAAGTAACATCAAATGGAAGCACAGGTACAGAAACAGCATATATTCAAACCTCATTCCATCATCCTTTATTTAAAATTCCTTTTATGAAATTGAGAAAAAGCGAGCGAGAAAAGCACTCTCAATAGGATCTCAGGCCTTCGCTTTCCATTCCCTGGCTCCCAAAAGACACACATCAACCCTCCCAGTCAACAGAATCATGGCTGCATGCCCCCTGGCATGTAGACAGAAGTTAACCAGGTAATCAAACCCTGGATCTTCCATATGGATCTGGCATCACATGAGCCGTGCAGGACAACAGAGCCACTCTCATTTTTGCACTTCTAATAAATGTTTCTGTCTTGGTCAGTTCTTTAACCTTTTCAAGACTCAAACATCTTTTCTACTAAATATAAATGAAAGACCTTCACTGTGGGGTTATGGTGACACAACCATCAAGCAGCAAAATAGTGCCCAGCACCACACAGACTCAATGCATTGTTGTTAAGAACAAAGGCTTTGCAGTTGTCTTGGATCCAAAGGTTGCTTGAGATTTTATTGCTGATTTTCTTCTAGGCTTTGTTTTCTAGTTTTAAGGATTTTTGTCCTGTCTTGAGTTGTGGATAGGTTCATGTACCTACTATTTGAAGAGAATCTTAACCTATGTCCTGGCTTTAAGTTTTTAGCAAAGTTCCTTAGCATTTCTTTGATTTATTAAAGTTAAAACTGCTTTTCTTGAAATTACCAGCTGAACTTGCTATTGAAAGTAGTTAGGAAATTGTGTGATCAATAAAATGTGGGGGGAAAAGGAATGGAAGACAACTGTAGACACCAGAGATAACGTGGAAGAGGGTGGGAAAGGGCAGAGAGTCAGAAATAGGGGTTAAATGTGTATATATATATATACATATATATATATATATACACATATGTATGTATATATATATATATATATATATACACATATGTATATATATATATGTATACGTATATATATGTGTGTATATATATATACGTATATATATGTGTGTATATATATACGTATATATATATACATATGTATATATATGTGTGTGTGTGTATATATATACACACACACACATATATATATATATACACACACACACACACATACACACACACACACACATATAAACATATATACACATAAAAAAACTAGAAATGGAAAATAATTGATGATAACATGCATGATTAAGCCACTATACAGTATATTCTGGATGGGAAATCAGATTTTGTATGCTGTGACAATGCCTAGGCAATGAATATGAATTAATTTTAAAATATGTTTCAGAAAAATAAATAAATAAAAGGATTCAAAATGAAAGAGAGAGATGTTATTTACCAACTGTACAACCTTGAGAAATTTATCAAACATCTCCTTGATCCAGTTAAAGCATCTGCACAAAGTGTAGAATAGAATCTATATCTTGGAGTGACTGGGGTAATTAAAACATTAGGTTCTAGTACACAGGATAGTACTTGTACGTAATAAGGACCCAGAACATCTTAGTGTGTGTGATTATTAAATACAGTGTTCATTGTCTTTGCTATAGTCATGATAGCAGTCCCACTGCTCCACGGAGTCCCTCTGTTCAGAGACCTCCTCAAAGTCCATCCCTGGGAGGGGCTGTTTAGCACATGGATCTCTTACCTCCCTCTCACCAGTCAGAGCAACTCAGCTATTATTTTTATCATTTCTTGTCCCTCCACAGAAAGATTTCCTCCAACAAGGATTTCTATATTAAAGGTAAAGTGGGGCCAACAAATGGTGAGATGGTTAAGGCACTGGATTCACACATTGCTGACTGCAGTTCGAGTTCCAGACCAGCCAGTTTGAAAATCACACAGGGTGCATGTGCATTACGCATGCCCAAAATACCAAGAGAAGAATGGAGGAAGAGGGATTGCAGCATGGCCATTTTCCCAAATGGTAATTTCTCACTTTCTCTCTCTTTCTCTCTGTTTCTCTCTCTCTCTCTCTCCCTCCCTCCATCCCTCCCCCTTTTTCTCTCTCACCCTCCTTCCGTCCTCCCTCTCTCTCTTCAGTGAGCACATATACCTTATGGAAAAAACTTTAAAAAAATAGAGTTTCTTCCCCAAGCCCTTCTCATCCACTCTCTACTATCCACTCCTCTCCCTTAAGTTCTCTGGTATCTACAACCATCTTCCCTATTATAGCTTTGGATCTTTTGATTTCTGCCCTAGAGTGCAGACCTTCAGTATGTATTGAATGGGAATTATGCAGTGTCTATCTTTCATAGTCTGGCTAAAGTTCTGTTGAAAAAATATGTATATAGTAATATCCTTGATTTGATCATCCTCTACTGTATGAGTATCTTGAAAACGTACTGTGTGCTATAGAGATGTACCATAATTCAATGTAAATACATCATAAAATATTTAAAAAATAGAAACAACCTCCCTTTGTTGCTTATGAATTACACCAGAGCTTAGGTTAAGTCTTCCCACACCTCTAAACTTCAATTTCTCCATCTGTAAAATAGTAGGAAGTGGTAGGTATTAGGAGGACAGAAAGAATAATTCTAAGTGCTTTCCCCCTCACTTCCTAGGACACCAAAATTATGTATCTTTTAACCTATTCTTAGCAACTTGAATCTCAACGTGAATTGAGGATAAGGGACCAGTGAAGTGAGGATTCTGGAGGGAAGGAAATAAGAGGACATGAAGAATCTGGGCAATAGAGGATGTTTAATGAAAGGATTAGTGAGCAGAAGAAAAGAACCCAGAGAAACACACAAGTTCAGTTTCACTATGTTGGACAAGTCAGTGGCAGAAAGCATAGTTTCTTAGCTATGAATGAAAAAGGCAATTTAATTTCAACTAAGCTTAAAAAAGTCCCTGATAAATCTATAATATGTATTATTTTTCACATTCTTAACTTCTTCAAATAGGAAATTGTCTCAGGGTTAGCTGGGGGCAGGGTGGTTAAGGTGCCGGACTCCTACATGGCCAACTGCAATTTGAGTTGCAGACCTGGCAGCTTGCTGTCTCACTTTCCCTTTCTCTCTCTGGTACAATTAAAAATAAATAAGCACTAACAAATAAAATTAAACAATCCTTTAAAATGGGAAAGTGCCTTATCCAGTATATACATATACATATATATACATATATATACATATACATATATGTATATGTATATATATGTATATATATGTATATGTATATATATGTGTATATATGTATATATATGTATATATATATGTATATATATAGTAACTAATTTTAATTTTTACAAATGCTGATGTTAAGTGAACAAGGCATCTATAATTAAGCATGTGCTGGACTCATAGCAGTATAATCCACATACCATAGTTGTATTGTGCCCAGGTGCTCTCTGGTTTCATCCTCACAATAATCCCATGAAACTGGTACATTAGCTATCCCCACCTTTCCATTAGGAAAAAATGAATTTTGGAGATTTCTTTTTTCAAGCTAGCAGAAAAAGAATGATCTGTATTCAAATTGAAGATCTAACTCATCACAAATGTCATCCTTCTTTATTAGACAAAATACACCCTTGGAAGAAACTGTTTCCTAGTTTTCCTATTTTCAGAAGGACTTTTCAGCAGAATCACAGTTCTAGTCTCTCAGTCCACTCCATGGAAAGTGGGATGCTTTATCTGATGATAAAATCACAGGAGCCTGACATCTGTTAGGTCATATCGCTCTATGGAACAGGATCAGGTGCCTGAAGTTCCTGATGCCACAGGTTCATTACTGCTTTACTCTTCCAAATACTCCATCTTCCCTTCCTAGTGGGAAGCTAAACTATGTAGTTCTGCCTTTGTAGTTATTGGCCAGTAGTTCTGGGTGATTTTTTTTTATTTTATTCATAACAGAATGTGTGTGCTTGCATAGAGATAGAGAAAGAGAGAGAAGCACCCTCAACAGGGTCTCATCGTGGTCAATACCCTTATCCAGCCCTGCAGCTTGTCAGGATCTTGGCAACTCACGCACATGTCCAGAGAGCTTTCAAGCCAACCTAAAGATCTGAACCACGGTAGGCCACGTGGCTTCCAGCACTGAAGTTCAGTTTATTATCAACTATGCCACTAGGCTGGGCCCTAAGTGCTTTAATCTGAAGTAGAAAAAGTAAAAACCACTTTTTGGGTGGTCATAGCCTTGCGGCTCTCAGTCCCAAACAGGAGGCACTTCCCAGCCCTTGGCAGGAGGCCCTTTCCCCAGAGCTGCTAGAAACCCTTTCCCTTATCTAACCAAGTAACCCCCATACCTTGCTTCTGCATAGCAACCAGCTCTTTCCCAAAGCTTGCTCAATTGAGCCCAGCCCAGGCCCCTCCGTCAATTGTCCGTATAAAAAAGAATGTAAACTCAGTGGACAGGGCCAGAGATTAGAGAACTAGATCTTCCATGCCCACCGATGTATTAAATGTTGCAAAGTGTTCCTATTTCTCCGAGTGCTGTTTCACTTCCAACTTCTCGTTTTTCTGCAAAAATTTTGGTGCATTGGCCAGAAAGCAAAACAAGGCTGGCCCATTGAGCCACAGGTGGCCAAGGAGTCACTTTTCCCGGAGTGACTGCCCTGACAGAGAGAAAGGAACACCACCTAGCGGTTCCTGGCTTCCTCCTGCTCAAGGCAGCCCAAGGAACTGCCTCATAGTCACACAGACTCCTGGGAGAGAAGGACCAAATTCATCTGGGACATTGTGGTGACATCTGGAATCTGGTAAGTTCTTGGGGACTCTGTGTGTCTACGTACCCTAGTCAGGCCTACCCAGAAGAGTAGAAGAGGAGAACTAATCACTCTCTTACAGTCACTGGATAAATGGGGAGGATTGATCCCCCACCCCCAGGTGCCTCCGACCCAGGACCATCAGACAAGATTCCCTTAGTGGGAAGGAACGTATAACTTTGGAATGAATGTGTGAGTGGTGAGTGAATGCATTTGTGGCTTCACAGCTTCAGCTATGGAGTCTGAGTGGGTCCAAACCTGCGGTTTTGTGGAGGTCTCATACAGCCAGAAGGTAAAATCAATGACCCTCCCTGGGGCCCAGGTGATCTTGGAGGTTATACCCAAGGCCTGTGGGGCTGTATGCTCTGAGCCCCTTGTCATTATGCTTCCCATTGTACTAGCCCTTCTGTTTACCCTGGGACTAATATCACTGGCCCCTAAGTGACTAGAGTTGGTTCCAGAAATTCCTCTTGGCTTCGATTTACTTGGAAAGCATTGAGGTTTTCACTGCACGATGGTGTTTTTGACTTTCAAGAAGCCCAACATGACTTGCCTGGAGCACATGGTAAGGCGGGCAGAGCACACTGGAGCTCATGGGGCTCAGAGCTGCTCTTGTTCCACTGGCTCCCTTACGCTGCTCAGCTCTGCTTGCACCACCACACTCAGCAAGCAGCTTTAGGCAGCAGCAGCAGCCCAGGCAGGGCTGAGCAAATCTCTAGGATGAAATAACAGCAAAGAGCAGACACACACTCAGGAACAGTAACTGCCTTCCCAAGTCCAGGAGTTACCAAGGGTGGTCAAACTACTTCTATTAAAACCCCATTGAAATGTATGCTTAAGCATTTTAGGGAAGCCTTTGAGGGAGGAGAGGACTATGGAACAAAGTTATTGAGGAATAAGCTGAAGATGCTTTGTGAAATAGAATGGCCCACCTTCAGAGTAGGATGACCAACCACTGGGTCACTGGACCCTGGGCAAGTGCATGCAGTTGGGAAGTTCGTCATAGGCATCTTGAGCAGCAATCAGGGGCATTTGGGTTATTTCCCATATATCAATCAATGGCTGGCTCTTGTGAATGAAATTGTTCCTTAAGGACAGAAAATCACATCCAAATAGAGGGGCCTACAGCCTCATGGCAAACAAGGCGTCAGAAGTCAGTGGTTTTACAGTCAGCCCCAGAAGAGTCTGACCTTATCCCCCCAACGCAAATAGACAACACCTCAGGGGGAAAAAAACGTTTTACTAGTGTTTGTATTTCTTTTGTGGAAGGGATGTTTTATTACTATTGGGAACTTCTAATCTGGGCCTGCCTTTTAGGGGCGAGTACCCACACCACCTGACAGGGCCAAGGTATCACCAAGACCTTAGTTTACCATACCCATTTCTCTTGTTTACCATACCCATTTCTCTTCTCTTGTTTACCATACCCATTTCTCTTGTCAGGAAGCAATGAGATCAATGTTTTTAATGGGTATACCCATGTCATAAATTGTAAAAATCTCTCATAGGAATAAAAATAAAATAACATAATGGGCATGCTTAAAACTTAAAAACATACGTACAGCCTGTGGTGATCTTGCAGCCCTGATAACAATCTTGCAACTCTGTTTAGTGCCTCTCTGTTTAGACACTGGGTTGACCCTTTTTCATTCTAAGTGCTTGGTACATTTTGTTCATGGTTAATTGTTTTGTTTGATGCCTTTCTAAGAGAGGTTCTTCAAATGTTTTGTTTTATATTGGGAAGTTTGTTAAACAAGGTTGTTTATTTGTAAAGTACATATCTGTAAACTGATGTAAAGTCCTACATACAAAGTTACAAGCTAGATGGCCTTTCCAGAGGCATCAGATTTCATAAGATGGGGAAAAGGAAAAAAAAAAAAAAAAACTTTAAGATTTTATAAAAGAATTTATATATGGCAGATGATATCTAAGGTGGTCATAAAATAATAGACCACAGGGGCTGGCAGGTGACATGGTGGTTAGGGGTGCTGGACTCCCACATGGATGACCATGGTTTGAGTCCTGGACCTGGCAGCTTGCTTTCTCTCTCTCCCTCCCTCCCTCCCTCCCTCTTTGGTCAAATTAAAGTAAATAAATGAATAAATAAGTTAAATAAAATAATTCTTAAAAAAAATAGACCACGGTACTTGGTGCTGAAGCACAGTCTAAATATAGTAATGACTAATAAACAAAGTAAACATATTATAAATCTGATTAAAAAATAATAATACATGTAAAGGTTTCTTTGGTTGGATAGGCTGTTTAATGTCCTTAACTCTGTTTACAATATTTATTTGTACATCTTTATTATAAATTATCTGTAAATACTGTGCCAGATACATAAAGATGGAAAAAAAAAATAAAATAGCCCATGGCATATATCTGCTCCAAACTTTAAGGTGTGACTCTTTTCCCTGCCCAGAGATAAACAGCTATAGAACCACTCAGAAATGTCCTCCCCAAGGACTCTACTGTCTATACCAATGGATAATTGATTGACTACTCCTTCCTAGCTCTGTGGGACTTGACTCCTAGGAATAAGCCTTCCTAGAATTGAGCAACACATGCATTCAGAGAAATAATATTTGGCCAACGGGGGAAATGAGGACAGAAGTCTGACTGTTTTTTTCTATTTTTAGAATCTCTTCCATAGGGCCTGGATTGAGTCATGCCCACAAACACTGACATATCATCTTGGTCTATTTAATAACAGGACTCTTCATACCTCCTGTCCCTGGCATAGTATCTTTACAATAGGTAAATCACAACCATTTTGGCTCATTGTCAGCAGGATGCCTTCTTTTGCATCTATTTGGCCTTTCATGGTTGGCCAGCCTTTACCTTACAGACTAGGTTTGACCATCTGGAGAAAGCAAGCCATCATCCTAGAGACCTGAGAGGACTACAGTCCTGCTTTGGTCATTCTGGAAGCTGACCAATCTATGCACAGCAGAAGATTGAGGGTGTATGTCCCTGGAAAAACACACATGAACTGTCCTGAATGTTCCCAGATCAATTATAATAACCAAATTCTGTTCTGCTTCTATAAACTGCTGGCATTGCCTCAATCAGATGCTTGTGTCCTCTGCCAGGAGCTGTACTTATTTATCACCTGCCTGTTAATTGATCCTCCTAAACAAGTAAGTTGAGGAGGCTCAAGAGGGGGGAATGAGGTCGAAAAAGTAAACACCACTTTCTGGGCAGCCACCAGCCTTGCAGCTATCAGTCCCAAACAGGAGGCACTTCCCAGCCCTGGACAGGAGGCCCTTTCCCCAGAGCTGCTAGAAACCCTTCCCCTTATCTAACCATGCAGTCCCATATGCCTTGCTTCTGCATAGCAACTAGCTCTTGCCCAAAGTTTGTTCAGTTGAGCCTACTCCAGCCTCCCTTGTCAACTGCCCTATAAAAAGAATGTAAACCCAGTGGATGGGGCTAAAGATTAGAGCGCTATCTCCTCTGTTCCTGTCAATGTAATGAAGGTTTTGAAGTTCTCCTATTTCTCTTAGTGCTGTTTCGCTTCCAGCTTCTGGTTTTTCCGCAACGAATCAAGTAGGTGATAATAAGAATATTTACTCTGGAATATAAACTCATGCTCTATGGCCTAGTAATACTGGTAATATTTTTCTCTCCAGCTGCCATTCTTCTCTGTTTTTCCATTGGTTTCTATTGCAGTGGTGTAGAAATTGTTACAGGTCTATTATAAATTGTTAAACACAAATAAACCTAGAATATATGACATTAGAAATAACAATGTTATACATATGTACATTTATCTAGAATTTTCCTGTTTAGTGTTGAGATGCAGTAGTCAAATCCCAGAGAGGTTAACTGATTTGCCAGAGAGCTCTCAGTTCTGGAGTGGAAAGGGGATAAGTAGCATTCAGTTATCCAGGCGCCTAGTTGAATATTCTTCCTATTCATTCCACTTAATCATGTACCAATTCAACTATAATGGTCAAATGAGGTTATAAGGCTAACCACCGAGGGTTGTTAGTCTCAGTGGTAGGCCCGCCTCTGGAGATATCAAGATCATTCTGAAAAATACTGCTAAGCACATTTACTAATGATCAACAACCAGAGTCAATAGCCATTTGAACCACAAGAAAATAGATTATTTGCAATGGGTTTTGCCTTAGCATTTCAATGAAATCCACGAAATTTGGAAATGAGTTTGGAGAAATCTAATGTTAAGTGACCTCTAACAAGTCACAGATCCAACTGTGAAACTATGCGTCACAATAACAATCACACTTGACAGTTTCAGTCAATGAACACCAGAGGATTGTGTGAGAAAAAGATCTTGAATGACGTATGAGCTATGCAGAGAAAGGAAACTCAAACAGAATAAACCGTAAGAGCTTACAAGAGGCGAATGAAACCCCATAGTGAGTAAATGAAACTAGTTGTTGTAACATTTAGCTGAGTTCCCAGACTTGTCTACAGCCAGATCAGGAACACAGGCATTCTGGCCATGTTCCAGCAGTCAATAAAATATGCATCGAGCCATAGCAGTTTTCTGAAAATTTCTCTACAGCTTTGTCTCTACACATGGCTCAGGAGGGTTGAGAGGTTGCAGATTGGTAGATTAATTGTATTATGTTTACAAACAATATGAAAAGTCCAGAGAGACATGGCCTCTCCTGGGGAAAACCTGAGCAACTGGCCTAGAAAAATCGATATATAAATGTTCTACCTCAAGCCCCAGCCAAGGGAAAACATCTTCATTTGGTCGTGTCTCTATTTTGAATCTGATGATTTTATATTCCTGCCCTGGTTCCTCTATTTAACAGTTCCGCAAGCACTACTGAGCACTACTTTGCATGCAAAAGTGCTTTATAAACTAAAAAGTGGATGAACATAAGGAATGATGATTATTAATAAGCACAATTTATAGGTCATGCACATGATCCTTTAAAAAAATAAATGAGATTCTTCCTGTTTTTGTTTTGTTTTGTTTTTCTCAGGGTTTTTTTTTTTGTTTTGATTTTTGGTTCTGTTCTATTTGCTATTCTAAAGAAAGGTCTATACAATAAAACCTTTGGTTTAGACATTTTTTAAAACGTATTCACACATATTTTTTAAAAATAAAAGCATATCTCATTTTTGATCATTTATGGTGCTTCCAAAATTATTAAATATTTTCTTTTCTACTCAGGTCAGCCATGCAAAAGCACCAAGAAAAGAAAAGCCATGACAATGATTTTCTATGTGATAGGAGGCCCTTTCCCCAGAGCTGCTAGAAACCCCTCCCCTTATCTATGTGAAGTGTTACAGATTCAAACCCACAACCTTGCTCCTCATTGTTTCTTAGCAGACCCTGGTAAAGGGTGCCTTTGTTGGAGTGCAAGCTATGTACTAGAGATTGCTTTGTATTTTACACAGAGCATCTCACTATTTGTTTTTATTTTATAGTTAAAGAAACTGAAGGTAAGAGTGTTTAAGTAACTTCCCCAACATCATAGCTTCAAAGGAACAAAGCTGGAAGCTAAATTCAGATAAGTCTGTTTCCAAAGCTTTTGAGTTTTCTACTTTACCATGCATCTCAGCTAGCCTATATAATAAGGGATCTAGATTAATGATTCCATTTATTGCTCCAGGACACCTTGATCCAATGTTTGTCTTTTTAATATATGAAGTAATTTTAATTTTAGACTTTAGCAAGACAATAATAGGACTTCTTGAAAATGACTAAAATTTCACTATGGCAAGACCCACACATAGTTCACTCACAACAGCTTCAAAATTGAGGTCTGCAGGAAAGTATAGAAATACATTCATATAACTAGCACATGGTATTACTTGAAAATCCTTTCTTACTAAAGTTGCCTCCCTGATACTTTTTTTGTTGCTAGAGCTGTGGCTACAGGCATGAGCAAAATACTGCCTTGATATGTTATAGCTCAGGACTTGGAATCCATTTGCGGGTTTTTGTTTTGTTTTGTTTTCTGGGTTTTTTTTTTTCCTCCTTTGGAAAAGTATTTCTTACCATCTCCATTTGGTTCTATTAAGGCTAAGGTTTTTGCCATAGGGCACACGTGCTTGGTGAAGAAAGACAGAGACAAAGTGAGAAATCACCCTACAAGGGGAGATGGCTATACCATATTCCTTTCTCCTCTATTCTCCTCTTGGGATTTTGAGCATGCATGCAAATGTGCCCAGCATGATTATCAACTATCAGGTCTTGGACTGAACTCATGGTCAACCATGTGGGAGTCCAGCACCACTACACCATCTGCTGGCCCCACGAATCTTCAAAATGTGCTCTGCCTTGATCCTGATATATAGATACTGAACTTGAGCTGTGAAATATTGCTTTCCTTGACTAAAACTGAAGATTTTCTCTTTTTTTTCTTTTTTTCCTTTTTTTGGAGAGGTTTTTGCTATAGGGTGCGTGCACCCACCAGACAGACAGAGACAGAGAGACAGAAAGCGAGAAATCACCCCCCGGGGGGATGGCCACGCCGCAATCCCTTCTCCTCCATTCTCCTCTCAGAATCTTGGGCATGCACGCACACGCGCCCGGCGTGAGTTCAAGCCACTGGGTCCGGGACTCGAACTGTGGTTGACTACGTGGGAGTCCAGCGACATAGCCATTACGCAAACTGCTGGTCCCAAAACTGAAGATTTTCTGCTAAGACTTCTCCCTCCAGATTTATTTTGAATGGCCTCTATGCACTGTATAGACATGTCCAAGTGAACAGGATTCAAACATCTGAATATGATTAGGGTCAGAATATTCCCCTATTCCCACTGAATCTGATGTACAAAGAGTGAAAATGGAATGGAAGAGAGATTGCAGATCAACTCCATCTGCATGTCTCTGAATGCTCAGATTGAATTTCAAGGATTAGGAAGAAACACACCAACCATCAGATGACTAGAATTCACTGCAGGGTCACAAGAAATATGGGAAAGCAAGAAAATACCTCTCCTCCAAGGGAAAAGAATAATTCTTCTTTATCCTCAGACAATACAATGAAACTCATGCAACTGTAAGATAAAGAATTTAGAATATTCATAGTGACAAAGCTATCATACATGGAATAGAACTGCAGAAGAGGCAGGAGAAAGGAGCTGATGAGTTCCAGGAGATGAGGAAATTCTTGCAAGATCTAAAAGGGGAAATCAACACTATAAAAAAGAATCCAGTAGACCTGTTAGAGATGAAGGTATAATACATGACATCAAAATCTCCCTTGAAAGTATTAAAAGCAGACTAGATCATACAGAAAATCGAATCTTAGACATAGAAGATGGAATTGCTGGCCTAGAAAAATCCACCACAAAGACTGAGAAAATTGTCCCCCAAAATGTGAATAATATACAAGAAATAATAGATACCATCAAACATCCTAACATTCAGATAATTGGTATCCGGGAAGGCAAAGAGACTCATAAGAGCATTGATAATCTAGTCCATGAAATCCTGGAAGAAAACTTTCCAAACCTATAGAGGCATTCAAAGATCCAGACCCCAAGAAATACAAAGGACCCCAACTAGAATCAACCAAGATGATTGTCTCCAAGAAACATTATAGCTAGATTGACCAAAACCACAGACAAGATTCTGAGATTGGCAAGAGAGAAATGTCAAGTTACCTACAAAAGATATCCCATCAGGCTAACAGCAGACCTCTCGTCAGAAACAATGCGAGTGAGGAAAGAATGGGAAAATATATTCAAAGTATTAAGGGAAAAGTAATTTCAACCAAGAATATTAGACCTGGCACAATTATCCTTCATAGGGGAAGAAAAGACAAGAATATTCTCAGATAAACAAAACCTGAAAGAATTTACCAACACCAAACCATATCTCCAAGAAGTTCTTAAGGGACTGCTATATCAGAAAAATTAAATGTAGACACACAGAAATAAGAGTTCAAAAACTAAGAAAATGGGCAACTTATTCATAGGAACAAGTCTGGAGTTGAATATTATATCCCAGAATTTAATCAGGAAGATTGAATTACAACAGAAGATAGATTAAGTACATCAGACTGAACTGGTGAAATTAATTTTATGACTTTTGACTAAAACATTGCTGATTTTCTTCTAGGCTTTGTTTTCCAGTTTTAAGGATTTTTGTTCTGTCTTGAACAGCCAATAGGTTCATGTACCTACTATTTGAACAGAATCCTAACCTGTTTCCTGGTCTTAAGTTTTCAGCAAAGTTCCTTAGCATTTCTTTGATCTATTACAGCTAAAACTGCTTTTCTGAAAATAAAAAATATATTTAAAAATACCTATTTAATGACCATAGTAAGCTATATAGCATCAGCTAGGTATTACCTTATAATATATTCATTCTATTCATTCAGAGTTTCATGCCTAAAGTCAGACATGTATTCACAGACATGTATATACCAGCTGAACCTGCTATTGAAAGTAATTAGATTATTTTAAGAATTCTGTGAATCAATAAAATGTGGGGGAGGGAAAAAAGGAATGGAAAACAACTTTAGACACCTGAGATAGTGTGGTAGTGTGGGAGGAGGGTGAGAAATGGCAGAAGGTGAAAAATGGAGGGGGGGAATATATATATATATATGTGTGTGTGTGTGTGTGTGTGTGTATGAAATTAGAAGTGAAAAAGTATTGATGATAACATGTATGATTAATCCACTATACAGCATATTCTGGATGGGGAAATCACATTTTGTATGCTGTGATGATGTTCAGTGAATGAATGTAAATTCATTAATTAATTAAAAATAAAAAAATTGAAATCTTCTCTGCCGTATAGTGGAGAACAAAGGATGAGAGTGGTGCTTATAAACCAGACCCAGCCAAGAAAATTTTTCTCCACAATTTTCTAAACAAGAGATGAGGGAGTTATTATCTCAAATATGCCCTTAAACGTGTCTCCAGATAAATAAAAGCACCTGAGATAATGAAATTAATTCACGGATTAAAGAAATCAAAGCCTAGACTTCCATGTACTTACAGGTAGTAGAAGGAAACAGGAAATGAAATAGGCAAGCCAATAGTACAGTCTGTTAAAAGCTGTTGTTGACTCCCAAGTCTGGTGAAAACTGCCTATTTCAGTATCTGCATCGTTACCACTTCCCTGAGGACTTCCCCACATATCTGGAATGGCTTCCAGCCCTTGTGCAGAATAGCCCTGAAATGCTAGATATTTAACATGCCTAGAGCAACCAACAACCCAAAAAGATAGCTCATACTTTAAAACCATTTGTTTCCTCATCTCTCAGTTGGGTAATTTTGAAGTATATTATAATTCATTATTCAAAAAAGATACTAGCAAAAAATTAGTCAAAGTCATCCATCGTGGTAACTAGATCTTTTACCACTCCTTCTCTGTTAAATAATCCAAGATTTGGGTTGATTAAGGGATAAACTATAACCCCTACTTCTGTGCCTGGTTTCAGAGGGACACAAGTGATACATACCATCCTCTTCCTTTACTACTAATTCTATATTTCTTTTGCCCTCAGCTGCCGATAATCCTGGTGTGAGTAGTTTAATAGGTAAGATGACCAAACCTCTTACCCAGAAAGTATCTGAATTCTGGTACCATTTTCTTCCCAGAATGTAACGACTATTCTTGTCCATTTACCGACATAATTGGGATATTCCAATTACGGGATTATATTACCCAGAGGCATAATATATTCTTCTTCCCTGTCATCATTATTTTTTTCTTTTTTTTTTTTTTTTTTGGAGAGGTTTTTGCTATAGGGAGCGTGCGCTTGCCAGACAGACAGAGAGAGACAGAGAGATAGAAAGCAGGAAATCACCCCCCAGGGGGGATGGCCACGCCGCAATCCCTTCTCCTCCATTCTCCTCTCGGGATCTTGGGCACGCACGCACACGCGCCCGGCGTGAGTTTAAGCCGCCGGGTCCGGGACTCGAACTGCGGTCGACTACGTGGGAGTCCAGCGACATAGCCATTACGCTAACTGCTGGTCCCTTCCCTGTCATCATTTTGTAGATTTGCAGCTAGGTCCAATCACCAAAGCCAAGATAACGACTGCTTTCCTCAACTGTGGGACTTCTGTCACAAAGTCAGAACTGATGAGTGATGGCTGTAATTCAGCGTTAAATGGGGTTTCTTGTTCTGGGTTGAGCAACAAAAATTTAATTTATTCATAATTGAATAAGAAAAACTGAATTTATTTTTCTACTTCAAGTAATTTTAAAACTGAGGAAAAAAGGTAAATAATAGTTTTCAAACTTTGGTCAACAGGCAGGCTAAAGAGCAGTCCCTGGGGACCAGCAGTTAGCATAATGGCTATGTCGCTGGACTCCCACGTAATTGACCGCAGTTCACATCCTGAACCGGTGGCTTAAAACTCACGCCGGGCACGTGTGTGTGCGTGCCCAAGATCCTGAGAGGAGAATGGAGGAGAAGGGATTGCAGCGTGGCCATCCCCCCTGGGGGGTGATTTCTCGCTTTCTGTCTCTCTGTCTCTGTCTGGCAAGCGCACGCGCCCTATAGCAAAAACCTCTAAAAAAAAAAAAAAAAAAAAAAGCAGTCCCTGGAAAAAGGTAGACAAATCAAGTGCTCCCTATAATTTCCCCCAGTTTAACATATGAAGAGAGTCTGCAGTCATTTTAAGGAAAGCCAAATAGAGTTCAAGGGGTTCCTTGAGTAGTAGAGATTGAGCTTAGGACTCAGGGAGACCAAAGTGGCCAGAATTCACAGAACAAAGTCTAGACAGCAGAGGAACTCAGAGAAAGAAAGAAGCCCGGAGAGCTGAGAAGATCCCCCTTGAGTCTTTGCCAGGTTACTGATCAGAGCAGGGATGTGAGGAAACTGTTGAATCCATGGAACATTACCAGAAAGAAAAACACTGAATTATCTCCAAGACTAGAGTCAGAGAATAACTTGTGTTAGAGTGAAGAGGTTTCCTAACAAAAGAAGTATTGAGTAGAATCCTGAGAAGAATATTACTTCTTGTAGCAGGACAAATTAGTACTAGAATAAAGGCTATTTAGTCCTTGCTAGTAACATTGAAAAGTAAGCCTCAAGTGAATCAAACTATTCCATGTAACTTAACCGTGATCCAAGAAAAAAAGCAAAAATAATTTTAAAACACAGAAATCCAGCATTCAACATAAAACTCACAATTTCAAAAACTGATTAAAAAAAGAAACAAAACACTAAAATGAGTCTTAAAAATCAACCCATACCAAAGAGAAAATAAATCCAAAGAAACAAATTTAAAATTACATAGATGAGGGGCTGGCAGGCGGTGTGGTGGTTAAAGACACTGAACTCCCACATGGCTTACAATGGTTCAAGTCCTGGACCTGGCAGCTTGCTTTCTCGCTTTCCCTCTCTCTCTCTCTCTCTCTCTCTCTCTCTCTCTCTGTCTGTCTCTCTCTGTGGTCAAATTAAAATACAATAACAAATGGAATTAAATAAATAAATAATTCTTTAAAATAATTACACAGATGATAGAACCTTATATACAAAGATATTACAGTGCCTAGTACAATTATATTCCTTTTATGCCAGAACATAGAAGAATGCAATATCTTGATAAGGAGAAAAGTGGAAGATAATATAAAAACCCAAATAAAACTTGCAGACTTGAAACATATGTTTGAGATTAAAACAAATAAAAATATTTTGAATATAATTAATAGATTACATGCTACAGAGAAATAAAGAACAGCAACTTAGAAAACAAAGTAAAAGAAGTTATTCAAAATGAAGCTCACAGAGGGAAAGAAAACTGAAAAACAAAAACAAAAACAAAACCCCAAATCATCAGCTGACTGTGGAGCAAAACCAAGAGGCCTAATCCATTTACAATTGGAAATTATGAACATAGGTAGAAGACAGAAATTGGAAAAGAGGAAAAAACAAATCTAAAGAAAATATGGCCAAAAAATTATCCATTTAAAGAAAATTACACCTATAGAATCAAAAACAAAAACTTAAGAAGCCGCATGCAAAAGAAATTTGAAGACGACTCAACAAGGCTCTCTGTGAGGCAGACCCAGAAGGCATGATTCACGTCCAGAGACCTTCCTGAATGTGCTGGGCACTCTGTCCATGACCCGGGGCTGGCTGGGGCTACGGGTAGGTCATGTCGTCAAGACAATGTTGGTGTTTCTGTATTCTCTGTGTTTCTCTTGATCATGGAATAAACTTAAAAAGAAAAAAATAAAAACTCAACAAGGCACATCATAACGAAATGACTAAACACTCAATAAAGAGAAACATAATATCAGTCAGAGAACAGGAAAAGTATTACATATTATTTTATCTTATTTTAAAAATGTCTTCAAAAGAAAAAGCAAAAATGATGACAGTGTTTTGAGTATATAACTTATATTGAAGACATATGACAATAGTAACACAAAAGCCACGAGAGGAGAAAGGAGAAAGGGAAGAATATGATGATAAGATACCTATGCTATATATAATATATTCTAAAGCAGATTGCATATAAAGTAAACCCTGAAGTAACTACCAACAAAAGAAAACAGAGTCATTATAATAATTCAATCAAGCAGATTAAATGAAAATGTTAAAGCACTCACTTCAAAAAGGAACAGGAAAAGGGAACCAGCAGTTAGCGTAATGGCTATGTCGCTGGACTCCCACGTAGTCGACCGCGGTTCGCGTCTCGGACCCGGTGGCTTACAACTCACGCCGGGCGCGTGTGCGTGCGTGCCCAAGATCCCAAGAGGAGAATGGAGGAGAAGGGATTGCGGCGTGACCATCCCCCCTGGGGGGTGATTTCTCGCTTTCTGTCTCTCTGTCTCTCTCTGTCTGTCTGGCGAGCGCACGCGTCCTATAGCGAAAAACCTCTCCAAAAAAAAAAAAAAAAAAAAAAGGAACAGGAAAAGAAGCAAAGGGGGCCAAAACCACATGGTACAAATAGAAAACTAATTAAAAATGGCAGATATAGGGCTGGCCTTGAAGCCTAGTGGTGGAAGAAATCAGGTCCCACATAGATGACTATGGTTTGAGTCCCAGCCCTGGCATCTTGAAAAGCACACCAGCTGCATGTTTGTACATGCCTTAAATCCTGACAGGATGAAGTGGAGGAAAAAGTTTACAGCATAAGCACACCCCCTAAGTGGGATGCTTTCTTCCTCTCCTTAACTCTCTCTCTCTCTCTCTCTTTCTCTCTCTCTCTCTCTGGCAAGTATATGTACTCTGGCAATTAAAAAATAAAGGAAAAAAGAGGAAATGGACTTAAAGCTAATCAATCATCATTAAATGTAAATCAACTAAACACAACAATGAAGAGAAAGAGACTATCAAATTGAATAGAAAATCTAGACCCAGAGGCCAGCAGATGGCATAGCAGTTACGTCGCTGGACTTCCGTGGTTCAAGTAACAGATCAGGTGGTTTGAAAATCACACCCAGCATGTGTGCACCCATACCCAAAATCCTGGAAAGAGAATGAAGAAGGGATTGCAGCATGGCCATCCCTCCTGGGGGTGTTTCTCACTTTCCCTCTGTCTGTCTGCCTGCCTCTCTCTCCAATGAGTGCACAAACCCTAAGGCAGAAAGAAAACCTCTTAAAAAAAAAAAAAAAAGAAAGAAAGAAAATCTAGACCCAAATATATACTGACTACACCCACACATACACATACACACACACTTATATATGAAAACAGATAGGTTAAATATAATGGTATGGAAAAGATAAATATATGAATCAAAGATAAAGCAGAAGAACTATATTAATATCAAAGGGTAATTTTATAGAAAATAAAACCAGAAGAACAGAAAAATCATTTGAGGATCAAGAAGACATAAATCTAACTATTTGTGCACAATCATAGAGCTTCAAAACATGTGAAGCTAAAACTGATAGAACTGGAGGAAGAAAAAAAGGCAAACTCAATAGCCTTCTTTCAAGAACTGATACAAGTGGTCAGAAATTAGCCAAACTGATTTCCTGATTTCTAAAACCAACTGGACCTAAGTAATATTTACACAGCATGTAGCACAACAAAGGCATAATACATATTTGTTTTAAAGTGCTCACAAAATGTACACCAACATAGACTGTCCTCTTGGTTATTAACTGAGTTTTGATACATTTAAAATGACTGAAATAATACAAAGTATGTTCACTGGCCACAGAAGAAAATTAGAAATGAATAATAAATCTAGAAGATTCCCCAATGTTTGCACCGAAAACAGAAAGTCTACATTTAAAATAGCCTGTAGGACCACGCCTAGAGACAGAAAGTCATTGGGGCTGTTTAGTTGGATCTCCCCCACCAGCCAGCCCCTCTGTAGGTTCCAGAGCCAGGGAGGAAGAAGCAGGGTCACGGAATCTCTCCTACATAGACCTGTGCAGCTCTAGAAACCATAAGGCATTGGGACTGCATGGCTGGATCTTCCACTGCTGGCCAAGCCCCCTGTGGGTCCCAGAGCCAGAGGGGAGCGGGTTCATCAGTTTCGGAGGTCCTGTTACCTACTACCTTATGATCAGCCTCTTCAAGTCAGCACTTAGCCATGTTGGAATTAGGAAATGCTGGAAACAAGAGGGAAAGTGGTGTGGAGCTAACATACACCACAGAGAAGTACACAAGCATACAGCCCCAGAAACCTACTCCCCACAGGGAGGGAAAAGCAAGTGCCTCACCAGATGCCTGGAAAACAAATCAGTGCCTCGAGAAAACAGGAGAAAATGAGGAAGCATATCCCCTTCAAAAGAACACATCAACTCCCCAAAAACTATGGAAAAAGAAACATAAGAAATCCCAGAAATTACAGGAATAGAATTCAGAATATTCATTGTAACAAAACTCAATGAGATGCAAGAGAAAACAGACAACCAACTCCAAGAGATGAGAAAGTTGTTCCATGACATGAAGGGGGAACTCCATAGAGAGACTCCATTAAAAAAAAAAAAAAAAAAATCAAACAGAACTTCTGGAGATGAAGAATACAATGCAAGAAACCAAAATCTTCTTTGAAAGCATCAATAGCATACTAGACCATGCAAAACAAAGAATCTCTGATCTGGAAGATAAAACCTCTGACTTAATTCAAACTATAAAATGTAATTTAAAAATAGCCAAGAAAAATGAGGATCATATGCACCATTAAATACCTGAATATCTAAATGGGAATTCAAGAAGGTGACAAAGCTGGTAAAGGCATAGGACTCACGCTGGGCACCTGTGTGTGCGTGTCCAAGATCCCGAGAGGAGAATGGAGGAGAAGGGATTGCGGTGTGGCCATCCCCCCCTAGGGGGTGATTTTTCACTTTCTGGCTCTCTGTATCTTTCTGGTGAGCGCATGTGCCCTATAGCAAAAACCTCTCCAAAAAAAAGAAAGGAAGAAAGCAAGGCTAACTGTGGTAGCACAGTGGTTATACAATGCTCCATGGTGCTGGAGCCACAGGGAAAGTCCTGCATTTATAGCCTGAGGTCTCCCTGTGTAAGCACGTGCACGTGTGCCAGTGATCCTGGCTGGCTGGGTGTGAATTGTGACACGAAGACTCTTGAAGTGTCTCTCTCTGCCTCCTGCGTGGAAGAAATTAAAAAACTTATTATAAAAACAAAAAGAAAGCAAGAGAGAGAGAGAAAGCCAGAAAGAAATGAAAACATATCAAAATATATACGTTACATGGCCTGGCTTTGGTAGCACACGCTTGATTCTGCTGTTGGCATAATGAGGCCACATGGGAGGCTTGTATTCAATTCCAAGTTCACCCTACAAAGTCAGGTATGGTGGTGTGTGCCTCTAGATTCTCAGGAGGATGAAGCAGGAGGATCACAACACAGAGAAAGTGTCTGAAAACAGTACATACCCACGCAAAATGATATACAATTTAAGTAAGGCTTAGATTACTACTACAACACATTGGATTAAATTATTGTATTAGAAAAGTAGAAGTCAATGATCTCAAACTTCACCAAATAAAACAGAAAAATAGGAGCATATAAAATTCAAAATAATCAGGATAACAGATAACAGGATGAATCCGTGTAATAGAAAATAGAAGGAAAAAAAAATCAACACAACCAAAACTGGCTTTGTGAAAGGTTTATACAACTCAACTTTTGCAACACTATTATAATTAAGTTCTGAACCTAAATCCCAACTTTTCTTGTCCTCCTGCTGCAAGAAATGAGTCTCTTTATGTGCGGCAAAGGAGGTTTTGAACTTAAATGTCACATTTAATTGCCAATCACCTTTAGCCTTCTGTTTTCCTCCAATGTATTGATAACACTCAGCAACAGCCATCAGATTCCATTGTTCTTAAAATTGCTACTTCCCCAACCCTTCAAATGTCTAAAATACTATATCTGCTTTCCCTGGCTGCTATTTCTCCTTAGTTCACCACTGGTGAGTTTTTAACTATTGCCACTCTACATCCGGTCAGGGCCTACCAGTGCTATTATTTAGTGATAGCTGGCCTACCAATGATGCCACACTAAAATTTTATCTCACTCTCTAGTTCCTCAGACTAATTCTGATACCAATCATCTTCCCCAGCAAACAAATGTTAAAATGGATTTTTCTCTGCATGAAACTCATTGTAGAATATTCTCAGGAATGACCTGGAAGGGACTGGAGGAAGCAGAATTGAACAGAGAAGTCGAACTGCAACACAGTTGCAGCAAAGGCTAACAGCTGTGTTCACCGTTATCCCAAATCAAAGGAAGAAGGCTATGTGACTTCATACCTTCATAATGGCCAATCTCAGCTATGGGCTGCCTACAGGAACGGACTGTAACTCTGGCTGGGCTCCTTTTCTTTGGCCCAAGGTAATGCCCAAGGAGGTCCTCAGCTGCGAGTCATTAGCATCCAAATCTGGCAGCTGGAGGAATGATAGCCTCTACTGAGAAAATGGAACCTGATCAGGACATCAGGCTATCTATTATACACTCACTGTTTTCTGTTTTTGTTTTTTCTTGTTGTTGTTGTTTTTCAGAGATTTTTGCCATAGGGCACATGCACTCTCCAGAGAAACAAAGTGAGAAATCACCCCCCAGGGAGATGGCCACCATGCAATCCCTTCTTCTCCATTCTCCCAAAATTTGGGGCATGCATGCACACACACCCAGCGTGAGTTTAAGCCGCCAGGTCCAGGACTTGAACCGTGGTCAGCTACATGGGAGTCCAGCAAGGTAACTGTTACGCCATCTGGTAACAGCTGGTCCCCTGTTGTTTTTTTTTTTTAAGAGAGATTTTTGCTATAGGGAGTGTGTGCTCACTGGAGAGACAGAGACGGAGAGAACGCAAGAAATCATCACCCTTTGGGGAGGGTGGGGGAGGGAATGGTCATGCAGCAATCCCGTCTCCTCCTATCTCTTAAGATCTTTGGCATACCTGCACATGTGCCCAGCATGAGTTTTAAACCATTGGGTCCAGGACTTGAACTATGGTAGACTATGTGGAAGTCCAGTTACATAACCATTACACAATCTGCCAGTCTCTCTGTTTTTGTTTTTTTTTTTTTTTTTTAACAGACATTACTTTTCAGAGCAGTGTGATGCTTAGTCTTAGGTGTCCACTTGACCAGACTAAGGAATACCTAGAAATTCAATAAAGCATTCCAGTTGTGTACACAGAAGTGTTTCCAGAAGAGAATGAGTCTGAGTAGACTAGCTGGGGAAGATCTGCCCTTTATGAAGGCAGGTGTGAGCTATCAATAAGGAACCCAGAGAGAACAAATGCAGAAGACATATGCATCTCTTGACAGAGAGCAAGGTAAATTTCTGCTGTCTTGGACATCGGCACTCCAGGATTCACACCAGTGGCCCTCTGGAGATTGTAGTATCAGACTATGAGTGATTATATCATTGGCTTCCCTCCTTCTGCCAAAATGTCTAGTAATGGATAGAGAATAATTATAATAATAAATCTTAGATAAGACCAAGATGGGAATGAAGGTGGAGGAATAATGCATAAATGTTTCTTGTTCTGACAAAGTAACATGGAAGAATAAAGAAAAGGAAGAGAATACTTTTGAGCGTTGCTCTCTCATGATCCTAGCCCTTCCCCTGGGCCCTGTTTTTCTCTTCTCCATACCATTCGTCTTCAGTCTCGGCTCAGTAGGTTGGTTGTGATTCATTAAAAAAAAAAAAAAAAAAAAAAAAAAAAAAAAAAAAAAAAACTATTTCCTTAAAGCCAAAGTCTTACCTATTATGAATCTTATTGTCAAAAGAGCTGCCTTGACTCACACTTGAATTACCAAAATTCATGGGGACAAAAAACAGGACTGAGCAGCCATTTCCCCAGATCCACAATCAGATCCTCACCCTCAACATTTGAACATTGTAAGAAGAGATGAAGATAACCGTCACCTGGAAAAGTGGAAATCTTGGAAAAGAATGACTTCCTAAAGCACTAAGAAAACTTACCTACATCATCCATATCTTTTTCCCTGGGTCCTACAACTGGCAATCAAAACTGGGGTCATTGGAAAGGTCCTTCCAAGCAGGGCATTTCCATGTTGCTAGCTGCCTGGGAAGGAAGAGGACTAAGGAGCTCCTCAAAAAGAAATTACCAAGGGCACAAAAGAATCAAAATTGGTTCTTTTGCATAAGAGAAAACTTTAATCATTCTTCCCACTACATTATTCACCATCTCTAGCCTTTTGGCCTAAATATTTATTCCTAAAGTTATGTCTTTAACTCTACAGAGGGTTTTGGAAGAGAATTATGCCTCTTCCAGAGAAACAATAATCCATTAGCAAATTACATGCTTATTGTAGGAGCTTGGTAAGATTTGGTTAATGATAAGTGTCAAAAATGCTACATATCCTGCAGTGCTCTGTCCATAGAGAGTCACATCAGTGTCATCTGTTTCTCCTCAGCTGCCCAGCGACAGTTCTGTTATTTGCTGTTTACGTGAACCACTCTGCATCCCCTGGTGATAATATTTGCCTGCATAAAACCTAAAATTAGATCTCACAAAGGATGATGGTAGACATAAGCATAGCAATGACAGTGTGTATAACTGGTAAAATGTGCTTGAAAAATGTCAAGTTAAGCATTTGCCTAATTTTGCATTTACATATTAAAGATTCTATTGAAAGACACGGTAATTTTTGTGTTTTGTTGGAATAAAGAAAATGAAAAGAAGCTACAAGGTGTTCACATGTCTCGTCTTTAAAGCATTTTCTTTTTCCTTTGAAAATTTGCCCATATTCTTCTCCAAAAAGCATCTTCATTATATTTCTAAGTAATACTACAAGGCTACAATGATATTAAATGTATGCATCACAAGGTTTGTAACGATGTTGGAGTTAACACTTTCTTAACTTGAACAATATGTTCAAATATTTAAATGCTTTATGCTTGAAATCTCTTTCCTCCTTTTAGTAGATACAATGTAATTTTCAAAAATTTTCAAAATATATATTTAGGTAAAAGGAGCTCTGAACTTGGAAAATAAGTCAGTGTTAATCTTCCCTAGCCCCCCCCCCCCCAGAAAAATGTAGAAAATGATTCCTGGAATAAACCAATGTTCATAGGGAGAATGTTGTAGACAAAATTTACCAAGATGTGACATCAAGAAACAGGAATTCCAACACCAGTTCTACCAGGCAACATATCCGTGGATGAATTAGCAAACTTCTCAAGAAGCAGCCACCCTACTCCTCCCAGAAAGCTAGCTACTACAAAATGAAGGCATTTAAATAAGACAGGGAAAGAGAATAGGGCATTGGATATCTACTCAGTAGCAGGTAGGAGAATGACTGAGAGCGAAGTGAATACAAATTCCCTGAGGGCTCAGGATGCCCATGTCAATCTTGTCCAGCCGGACACCTTCTCCATGATAGCAAGCTTCACTCCATGGACTCTTACACGGTTAGGCTTATACCCAAACTTTAGCAAAGGGCTGTGCTGCAAACAAAGCCAGAACACAAGGGGTTTTAAAAGATCTGGGAGCTACTCCCTTATGCTACTTAAATCACACTGGCATCTGACAATGGAGGCTGGATGGACATTTCAGAGGGAAATAGAGTTGGAAGGCCTCAATCTGCAGGAATAAGAAAAAGCTACCTCCATGTCCGTGACTTTTCACAGGAACAATTGCTAGAAAACAAGTCCCAGAATTTGACCAAAGCAGAACTGTGATCAGGTAGTTCAGGAGGAGTGAGGAAGAGAGTAAAATGAGTGGCTAAGGAAAAGAGTACAAACTAGGTTCTTTGTCAATGTTTCTCTTAAAAATGTCCCACACAGAGTTGATAACCTAACCTCATTTTGTATTCATTTAAGAGCTTCCCCTCTAATGGGAAGAGGCATAGGGTACCAAAAAAAAAAAAGTTCAAATGCTAGCAAGTGCTCTGAAGGATATAAACAGGTTGACATCATAGAAGTTACTAGAAAACCACTTATGGAAATGTAGCTGGAGACACTCTCTCAGAAGAGATGTCACTTGAAGTGAATGGTAAGAGAATCCAGGCATAAATCAGCCAGGGTAAAGAGAGTTCTAACAGAGGGAACAGAAAGTTCAAAGGCCCTAAGAGGATAGGTGGTGTTGGGTGGTAGTGTGAGAAGAAGAGATAGAGAATATAAAGTCAGAAAAGAGGCAGAGTCTAAATTATGCAGGCCCTGAAGCACATGTCTGGGATTTAAAATTTTATTCCAAACACAATAAGAAGCTATGAAAGGCCTTCAAAGATGGGAATAACACAATCTAATTTGTGTATGCACGTATACTACCGTGCAGAGAATGGATTTTGGGTGGTAAAAAGTCTCGAAGCTCAGGAAAATAAACTATTTAGGTAACTTGGACTAAAGTGTCGACAGTAGAGATGGTGAGAAATGCAACAGTTTGAGATATATTCTTGTTTGTTTATTTATTTTGGAGAGGTTTTTGCTATAGAGCACATGCTCTCACCAGAAAGAGCAACAGAAAGTGAGAAATCATCCCCCAGGGGGTTGGTCATGCCACAATCCCTTCACCTCCATTCTCTTCTCAGGATCTTGGGCATGTACCCACATGCTCCCAGTGTGAGTTTAAGCCACTGGGTTCAGGACTCAAACCGCTGTTGACTACATGGAGTCCAGCGACATAACCATTATGCCAGCTGTGGTCCCTGAGATATATTCTTAAAAGTAGATAGATATGGGTCAGTCGGTGGTCAGCTAAATCTTGCATGGCCAACTTCGCAGTTTGAGTTCTGGACCTGGCTGCTTGAAAAACATGCTGGGTACTTGTATGTGCATGCCCAAAATCCCAAAAGAAGAAATGGAAGCAAGAGGATTGTGGCATGACCATCCCTCATGGGGGATGCTTTTTCACTTCCCTTGCCTGTTTCTGTCCTGCAAAAGCATGTATCCTATAGCAAATTGGAAAGAAAAGTAGACAGGTATGATTTATTACTGAATAGGATTAAAAAAAGCAAAAGGAGAGAATGAATCGACAATGATACCTATAGCTAGGTTTCTAACTGAGTAAGCAGGGGGATAGTAGTGTTCTCTCCTGAGATACAGAATGCCAGAGAGAGCGAAGTCTGAATGAGGGCGGAGAATCAGGATCTCTTTTTTGATGCCTATTAGATATTCACAGGAGAATGTCTATATGGCAGTAGATTGATGAGTTTGGAAGTAAGTTTACATTTGAGGGCTAGAGACATAAATTTGGGATTCATCAGCACAAGATGGAATGTAGAGCCCACAGGCAGATAAAATCCCCTAGGAAGAGATTGTCAATACAGAAGAAAAGAGTGTGGAAGAGTAAGCACTGGAGACTCCTGCATTTAGAAGTGAAGGAGAGAAGCATGAGGATAATTGCAGAGGCAGAGGCCTGTGAGGTAAGAAGGAGAATGTGTGGTCAGAATAATCAACAAGAGAGCATATCAAGAAGGAAGATGACAACTCTGTAGAATATTGCTACAAAACTGAAGAGAATGAGAACAAAGGTGTGCCTGCTTAATTTGACATGAGTGATTTTAGCAACAGTTTCAAGGAAGTGGTGGAAACAGAAACCAAATTGGGATGGAAAAAAGGATAAATGGGAAGGAAAGAAATAGAGATCCAGCAATTTCCTTTGAGTAGGGTGCTTTATAGAAGCGCCAGGAATGCAGCAGTAGCTGAAAGAGTATAAAATCAAGAAACCCAATCCAGATTAAATTTCTGCAATATTACAGGGCAAGGATCTCATTACCCTCAGGATAAGCTTCAGACTTCTCAGAATGGCATCCAAGACTTTAAAAACTGACCTCGAAGAATGATTCCACCTTGATCCCTGCCTCTCATTCTGTCCTTGCAACCCCTAGCCCCACCATCTACACTGGATCATACCGTAACAGTCTCCCCTCTTCAATGATCTCATTCTTCAAGGTTCTGTGCTGTCATACAAGCTGTTCCTTTTGCCAGAAATGCCTTTCTCTTCCTAATTTTTTATAGTTGAGATTAAGTTCAAATTACCTCCTGAAAAAAGCTTTCTAATAACCTGCAGCTTCTTCTTGTATACCTGGTGCCTCACTCCAGCAGAATGTTTGCAATGACCTGGCGATGTGTCTGCTCATCAGCAACTTATTTCCTGAAAACAGGAACTGGG
This sequence comes from Tupaia tana, assembly GCA_026018925.1. Taxonomy (NCBI): domain Eukaryota; kingdom Metazoa; phylum Chordata; class Mammalia; order Scandentia; family Tupaiidae; genus Tupaia; species Tupaia tana. Next base: position 218,186,723 of record JAKSZU010000003.1, on the reverse strand, counting down.
TCTTTTTCCCTTCTCTGTACTTGTAGCTATCATAGGGCTATAGCCCTCAGGCTTATATGAGATAAATAAAAATATCTACTGGTACTATCAAGTAACTCCACACTATAGTTCCATGTCATCCTTATGACACCTTGAGCCAGTGTCCAGTGATTTATTAGAACTCTAATACCTTTTTCTCCCCATCTTCTTCAAAGGACAATATCATCAAAAGAATGAAATGTAAGAAGTGTTAAACAAAAGAGGAGAAACGTGACACAGGCTTAGGATCCCAAGATTGGGTAAATATAGGTTACGTATTTTTAACTCTTAGCATCTGAAGGCCATTTTCCCATTTTACACGAGTTCACATCAGGAGGTCAATATTTCCTGCAAAACTGAAGACAGTTCTATGAAATATAAGAGGATGTAGTCCTTGTTCTAGATGAAATGAAATCCATGTACATAAACATAAATGCAGAAGAAATGGAGCCTTCTTAAACTGAGGGACAGGAAAAAGAATTTGTCCTGGCAGATTTATTTAGAAACCATAAAATTTCATAACTCTTTTTGAATTAAGTGTCTGGATTGGCATATTTTTAAGATGACAGATGTTCTAGAATATCCCTACTTCTAAAAATGGTGTGGAGGGGAAGTCTCTGAGAAACACAAGGCCGGAAAGGTTCAAACATGGAGCCCCAGACCCTCAGGTAGCCTCTCTCTTGTCTATTCATAGCAGATCATTTGCCTACTGGGAGACTGAAAACCTGGCAACCCTCCTGTTGCCTCCACTCTAACAGCTATTTAGTCACTAAACTGTATCTGTTCTAGGTTCATGTCTCTAGAACTTACTAGTTCTCTCCACAAGCACAAAGAGGGGGAGTCTTTATAAAGTTTGGGGAAAATCCATATTATACAAAAATTTCAAATAATGTTTGTACCAAAATAAACCTTACCTTAATTCCACTTTTCCACATTTTGGAGTCCCCTCATATAAACTGATGCTGGTCTCTACATAGTTATTGCTCAGTCCCTCATCCTTTACACCATCTCCATGTTCATCACATTTTTCCTTGGCTTATAAATTTTCATTGCCTTCTTTTGCCTGCAGAATCAAAAACCAACTTCTCACCTGCTATTAAAGCCTCCCACAGCCTGATCTGCCTTATTACTGGCTTCCTTTTCTCACAAAATCATATTAATTGAAAGATATCACACTAGCAGTTTCTGTCTCAGAGTATCTCTGTCTCCCCACCCACCTAGTTTTCTCTAGCAGGACTGGAGTGTGTCCAGTGAGCACAACATTAAGAAGATTTGTGCCAGGGTGTCAGTTCTGGAGCTGAGCCTGACCAGACAAGCTATTTTCCAAGATAGTCAGTGCATGAGTTTATAGAGAAAAACTCAGAAATGTGAGTGATTGAGAAGGACATTTTATTCTTAAGGCCAAAGCCAGGTAAATGTACAATCACCGGCTGTCAGGTTCAAAGAGGAAGGTGAAGACATGACTGAGAAAACCAGTTAAGAGGTCAGGTGCCAGGATACATAGGAAATATTTGGAGGCAGATGGGAGTCAGTGGCAGGGAGTAGGTCCCAAGAGAGAGGAGAAGTGACGTCCTCTGCTGAACCTTCCACACTGTTCTCAACGTGTACCTCTGCCTGGGCTGTATCCTTTCTCTGGAGCTTCCTTTATGAGTTCATTACAACCTGTTCAGATCTGACCTGCTCTAGAAGGTATCTTTTAATTATAATTACATATATTCTTATTATTGACATATAATAACTGTACATATCTATGGGTTATATAGTGGTTTTTCAGTATAAGAATATAACGCACATAGATCAACTCAGGGCAATTAATACATTCTTCATTTCAGCCGTTCATTATTACTTTATATTAGAAACATGGAAATCTTCCTTTTTAGTGACTTTGAGATCTACAGTACACTGCTACCAATTATATTCACCCTACTGTATTTTATAACACTAGGAACTGTTCCCTCTCATCTACCTGTGGTTTTGTCACCATTAAGCAACGTCTCTATCTCCCCTCCCCCCGTCCTTCCCAGTCTATAGGAGCCAGTCTTCAATTCTCTAATGAGGTCATTTCCACATGTGAATGAGAATACATAATGTTTGTTTTTCCATCCCTGGCTTACTTCACTTAGCACAGTGTCCTCCAGGCTTACCCATTTTACTTCAGACGATAAGAGCTCATTATTTTTAATAAGTATTCTATTATATATAAATATAATATTCTATTATATATATACACACATATCACATTCTTTTTAATATTCTGTTATATATAAATATATTATATATATCTCATTCTTTTTAATAACTAAATATTCTATCATATAGTATATGTTATGTAGAATATATTTTGTGTTATATACAATAATTTCTTTATCCATATGTAATAAAGTATTGTTATATATTATATATAATGTGACATATTGAGCAGTCGGAAAAGTCATGATGTATAGGAAAATCATTTTTGCATAGTATAACAGAAAAATACATGTCTTTCCTGATAACCTAATATTTATATTATGTGTGCGTGTGTGTGTGTATGTGTGTGTATCCACACAACACATTTTCTTTATCCATTCATTTGCTGATGAACACTTAAGAGTCTGTATCTTGGCTATTGTGAATACTGCTACAATAAACATTGCGGTGCAGCTGTGTTTAAGATATGCTGATTTCCTTTTCTTTAGCTTTATGTCTAGTAGTGGGATTGCTGGATCATAAGGCAGCTCTAATTTTAGTTTTTTGAGGCAGCTTATATTGTTTTCCATAATGGCTGTACTAATTTACATTTCCAACAAAAGGGTAAAAGAGTTCTCCTTTCTTGTCATCTTCTCCAGCATTTGCTAATTTTGTCTTTTTGACACTAGTTAGACTAAGTGGGGTGAGATGATAATCTCGCTGAGGTTTTGATTTGTATGCCCCTAATGATTAGTGATGTTGATTTTTTTCCCATATATTTTTTTGCCATTTGTATATTAAGAAAGTATTTTCTGAGGCCAGCAAATGGTGTGGTGGTTAAGGTGCTGGACTCCCACATGGCCAACCAGTGTAAGCTCTGGACACAGCAGCTTGAAAATCACACCAGGCACATGTGCATGTGTGCCCAAAATCCTGAGAGGAGGATGGAAAAAAAGGGGTGTGGGGTGGCCATTCCTGTGAGGGGTGATTTCTTGTTGTCTCTCCCTCTCTGACTCTCTCCAGTGAACACACATACCCTGTAACAAAAACCTATTAGATTCTTTTTTCTCATACTTCTGACTGGAGATGCATACATACATCACCCTTTTAATCCCTAGGACAATTTTTGTTCCTTTTTCCTGGATTCATTTGAGAATCTGTTTGATGATGGTGATTTATTTAAGCTCAAATATCTGGTAAGAACAATGACATCCTGCTTTTGTGTCAATGCAACTTCCACCTGCAACTTTACACACCATAGCTGCTCGATAAACATCTGCTTCATTCACCACTTAGATGGCATAGCACCAAACGAGTTTTGCTATGTTTTCCATAAATATTCTAAACAAATATTTGTCTGAAACAACTGACTGAACACATCTCTGAGCATGAAAACCTGAAATGAAAGTTTCCAAATCCAAGGTGGATATCCTGTAGAAACACGCAAATTAAATTAATTCTCTGTCACCAAAATGAGTCGTCATAACTGACCTACAGAACCGATTCCTATGATTTCCTAAAATCCAATGCACAGACCTAGACTCCCCACATTCTTAACCACACATGGAGTTTTCAGGAACAGATGCATTGGCCTGGCATGAAAGCCTTCCCAGATTCAATTTTCAAGCTCGTTAAAGAAAGAGTCATGGAATATGCATGAGATTAGACACACGGTTCTCCCAATTGCTAGAAGTGTGAATTTGACTGTGTTATAAAGCCCTCCTGGGGTTCTAAATCTGTAAAACAGAGATGATGAAAATTAATTTACAGGATAGGCTGTAAGGAAAAAACATACATGAAATCACCTGGACTAAGAAGATGGTCAATTAATTTAAGAATCATTTTACTGGGGAAGTCATAAGATCTCACACACATATTCACTGAACTAATAGTTTAAAATTGTAAGAAGGTAGCCCAATACATGTGTGTGTTTGTGGGTACATGTATTTCAGATAAACTAAAATCATTCCAGAACATATGCTTTGAAATAACTACTCAGCAACTTATTTGTAACTTAATAGAGCACAAATTCCTAATGTATTCTTCTAAAAAAAAATAAGACTTTTTTCCTTAGAAGACCTACTATTTGCAAATGCTAATACTAGCTTTTCTGATTCATTTCCCCTCTTTTGGGGGAACTATGAAAAGAAAAATTTATCCTTTATTCATAGTTCCCGATGATTTTGTTCTCTAGAGCGCAAAGATTCATTTTACAAAAGAGATAATGAAAGATTTTTTAGCTAAGGAAGTAGAATGTATTATGATGTAAGTATAAATTTCCATATCCTCCACACTGCAAAAAAAAAAAAAGTAAAGAAAAAAACATCTATCCCAATCCTAACAAATGGCCTTATAAAAAAATATTTAGCACATGGCATATTTCACAATTTTTAACTTTATTTAGCAATACTAAGCACTTTTTACTGATAAGGGTATTACCTATGTCTCATATTACTAGAAGAATTTGAAAATTATTTGACTGAAAGTTATGAAGTTAAAACTTATTAATGATAGTGGTAATCATTGTCTCTTAGAAAAGCAGGCACTAAAATCAAACTGTAAATTGCTCCAGACTTCAGCTTCAAAAATATCCACTAGTAAATGAGATTATTAGTAGCAAATCTTTTTTAGAATAAAAGGATTAGAGTTACTAATTTCTATAAAAATTGCCACCTTCTTTCTTGCCAAGTTATTCCCTGAGAGATTTGAAGCTAAAAGGGAAAGAAGCTACATTAGCATAACTATACCACATTTAAATTTTTTGGTCAATTCTTCCTAATTCCTGAAAGTGAGAAGCAGAGAGGCAGTACCATTTAGGGAACAGAGCATAGGGCTGAGGTAGGGAACAGGAGATCCTGTTCTGAGCCCTGACAAACTCAATCAGGAAAATATATCCCACTTAATTGAAATGATAGAAGTAAAATTTAGAGGGACCAGCAGGTGGCATGGTGGTTAAGGTGCTGGACTCCCACATGGCAGACCATGGTTTGAGTCCTGGACCTGGTGGCTTGCTTTCTCACTTTTCCCTTATCTCTCTCTCTCTGTCTCTGTCTCTTTGGTCAAATTTAAAAAATAAGAATAATAACAAATAAAATTAAAGATATGTATTTAAGAAGAAGTAAAATTTAGATTTAAAGAGACTACAGAAGTACAAGTGCTTTGAAATGCTTTTTTACTATAATTAAAAGGACTCGGATGAACATGAAGCACATTTTAACTTGTAATACAATGAGACTTCAAAACACTTGTGGAAAGTGAAATTAAAATATGCATTTATTTTTGTGTGAAAGAATTTTGAAAGCCACGCATAATTTTTTCATAATATTGCATTTTCCACTACATTTTTGAAGACCTTTTGTATTTCTCTTCACAGACAGGTACATGGATCCGATATAGTAAAGTCCTCCAATAAATGTTTCTAAGGAGAACAGATCATCCTAGTCTAAAGGAAGAGAATGCACATTTATTGAAGATCTCTGCGTGTAGGCATTTTGTCACTTTACCTACATAATTTTCCAAGAACTGCCTGTGAAATTTATACTGTCACCACTCTAGAAGAAATAAGTAAATTCAGAGAGCAAAAGAAATATCCAAACATCCCCCTTAGTAAATATCAAAGCTAGAAGGTCAAGCTGGAACTCTGATTCTAAAGCCCACACCTTTACCTTCACTCAGCAAGCAGCCATGATTGTTTCTTACCCAGAATCCAATTCTGAAAGAAGGCCTGGGACCACCACCCACAGTGCAAGTCTTCAACTAAGAAATCTGGAGTTTTACTTACTTTGCTTTCAACACTTCCTACAACGTTCTGAAGTCTCAGGAAGGCATGAGATAGCTGTGGTGTGTTGTAAAATGTACAAGGCTTAGAATCTAGAAAAGTAGGTTCAAATTATTCTGTGGCCAAAATCACTTGCCCACCATTTCATTACACCTAAGTTTCTTCTTTTGTAAAATTGGAATACTTCCTCCCAGTGTCAGTATGAGGCAAACTAATGAGTGTGTGCTAGAATTACCTAACACAGCTCACAGAAGCCAGGAGATTCTCAATGAGAACATTTTCAAAGACAATTAATTTGGGGGCCAGACTGTATGGCAGTAAAATGCAATGCTCGAAGGCAATTCCACACAGGAAGGTCCCCAGTTCAAGTCTCAAGACCTCCCTGAGTGTATTAGTCACGAGTGTGTCCATAATCCTGAGCTAGTTGAGGCTGGGGCAGATCACAGTGTAGGACTGCGTTGAAGATGCTATCTTTCTCTCTCTCACTATTAGTTAATTTTAAAAAAAGAGAATGAACTCACAATGGATAGTTGTCCCTCATGCATGAGTCAATGCTCTGCAGTAAATGGTCCTCTTTTCCCACAATAAAGCCTTTAGCATGTACAATGGTCACACAGAGAAAGAATACATAGCAATGAGAAAAGATGGAAGGAGATATTATTCATCTAGAGAGAATCAGACACAGGGTTTCCATCTTCTCTGATGATGAACATACATACATACATACACACACACATGCCTCAAGTTTACATCAAGGAAATGTTACAACCTAAGGCTAAAGCATAAAGAAAATTAGGCCCTCCAACTATGGTGCAGTAGGCTGCAGAGTACAAACAGATTTAGACCATGTAGAACACCTAAGTTCTCTCCCCTGACCTGCTCTCAACTTTCTGCCTAACTTCTGAATCTCTCCTCTTTCCTGAAACTCCATTTCCTCTTCTATGCAACGTGCTTGGACTATACTGCCTTTATGGCAACCATCTAGTTTAACTATTCTCCTCCTAGTCTGAGTTAACTTAGTTTTAATTAGGAAGTTCTCCTTAGATTTAACAAATATCTTTTCAGCATCAATAGATGCTATGAGTTTGAATATTCCCCCCCAAAAATATGTTGAAATTTGGTTGAGAAGGGACACTTAGAACACTTAAGTTGTCTTCATCTGTATTCAGCATATTCATTTCCCACCTTTCTCTGCTCTATGCTATACTCCCAGCACCTTGTCCCCATGGGCCGTATTGTCTAGGTTCTCTTGCTGAATGGCTTTGAGTTGATTTTGCCAAGGGAAGGCATCAACGGGAAATCAGAGGACAAAGAAAAGCTCTTCTCTGCTTCCTCCTTCTTCCATCCCAGCAGTTTTTTCAGTGGCAGTTGCTATATTTCTTTCAGGCAGTGTTTCATCCATAGGTTCAGTGCACTCAATTCCTCTAACGCAATTTCCCACCTTGTCTGTTTTAGCATAGCGTGAGAATAGATTCTTGCTTCTCACTGTTACTAATCTTTACAACAAACCTTTGTAAATACTGTCATTGCTTCAGTCAAATCTCTTCGGTTAAGCCATCTGAATGGATCAGTTTCCTGCTGGGGTGGCCTGATACAAAGTATTGATTATTCTCTAAATCGTTTATTATTTCAAGATTGATTTATTTTATCTATTATCCAAGTATTATTTAGAATAGTATTTCTTAATTTCCAAAATTTAAGAATGTATTAGTGTCTGTTTCAAAAATTAACTTTAGTCTTACAGTGAGAAGACGATGAGTCTCTCTCTCTCTCTCGCTCTCTCGCTCTCTCGCTCTCTCGCTCTCTCTCATAAATGTCTATTTGGAAAGATACTAGAGGATGTACTCCACCAACATGAGAAAGTAAACCAAGAAAGAAAAATATGTGGGATCCAGAAATCAGATCTGGGGCCAAGTAGGTTGTGTAGTGATTAATGCACTAGACTCCCACATGGTCAACCACAGTTAGAGCCCCAGAACCTGGTGGCTTGAAAATCATTCCAGGGGCATGTGTGTGCATGTCCAAAATCCTGACAGGAGAATGGAGGAGAAGGGATTGTGGTGTGACCATTCCCCTTGGGGGAAGTGACTCCTCCCTTTCCTTTTCTGTGATGAGCACACACACACCCTATGGCAAAACCTAAGAAAAAAAAAAAAAAAAGAATAGAAGAAACAGAAATCAGAAGATCCAACAGGCAGAAGACCAAGAAAATTCAGCAATTACTGATTGGGAGGGAAGTAGAAGTCCTCAGATACCAGTAAAGCAGTTTAGAATAGAGCAGGAGTATAGGAAGCCACCAAAGGGTGTTTCTAATAGGAAACATGAAATGGTAGAACTGAATGAAAGAGAATGTATAAATATTTTGAAGTGTCTGGGAAAATATAAACAATAGGTACCTTGATAACTAAGGAAGTAAAAGAAATAATTGTAAGGAATGGGTCGACCACACAAGACATAGAAATGTAGAGTTTTTATTGGGAACATTCCCAGGCAAGGTTTGCTGGTCCGGCAGAGAGAAAGGGGGTCAGAGAAGAGCACGTGAGGGAGGGATTTACTGATTTTTATAAGAGTATAGGGAGGGGGAGTCTCTTAGAGGTATAAATAGTCAATGTACAGTAATGATTGAGGGGGAGAAAGTGGACTGCTGTGCCACATAGGGTCTAGTGCTAAGTGCAGAGTAAAGCCCTGTGTACAAAGAAGAGTGCCATGTGCAGAGTAGAGCACCATGTGCTACATCCGGGTTAGATCCGAGCGCAGCGCAGGTCTGATGACAGACTAGATCTGGGTTGCATCAGTCAACTAGGGCATGGCATCCAAACCCTACATCCAAGCTGCCCAGGCCTCCAACCTAATAGTAATTGTTAACTAAAAGGTAGTCAAAAAGCTTGACTAAAATAAGAAATTTAGAATATGCAGCTCATCTGTGAACACCATAATAATATAAACCATAAGAATATAAATCCCACAATTGATTAAACCCAAACTAGAACAGTGCTGTGTTGAGAGAGGGAAGAGATGAACATAAGCATAGGAAGGCACTAAATGAGGGCACATATGAGGGCACTAAATCCCTAATTCCACAGTAGCATGTCAAGGCACAAGACATAAATTGATAAATCAAAAAATGGCATAGTAAGCATTATTTAGAAATCAGGAGTAAAATACCAGCAGAAACAGCTCACAAAATGGAAAGTTCATTCTAAGTAGTAGAATCCAGCAGCACAGAGCAGGGGAGCAGTGAACTGCTGTTTTGTTATTCTTGTTGTTATAAGACTTATTGCATTTGACCTTTTAAACTATGTATATTTATTACTTTGATAAGAGGTTAAATGTTAAAAGTAGAAGAGAAATACGAAAGCCAAGAAACTCAGCTTTCTCTCACCAGCCAACAACCAGGAACAAAACACTGGAATAAGTGAAGCCATTAACACCATAGTGTGAATTACATGAATTAGCTCCTAATTCTAAATCTCAGCAGTCCACTGGTTCAGAGCTTCTCGGAGGCTCTTTAGCACAAGCAGAAAAGGGGGTGTAGCATAACTCTGCCTCTCAAAAATATTAGAAGCCTTGCTTTAATTCAGCCACAGTGGTCTGTTTTATATTAATAATATCAATGTTCATTATATACTAAATACCAAACTATTATGTGTATTATTACATCTTTTTCGAATTTGATAATTTACTGCTTAAAATGTGTGAGTTTTCTTTTGTTTCTCACAGCAATTTAATTTTCCCTTAGTCATTCTCCCTCCTACACTCCCACACTTAAACCTTCCTCTGTGTTGTGAGAGATGGTTCTATAGTATAGAACTAGAAGCCCATCCACAGCAAAATAAACCAATTAGCTGTTAAGAAAAACACTGCAGAGCTCACTTACCATTTCTTTTGACTTACATTTTATGTTAATAATAGCTCAGCAAAACAGGGCGCACTGACAAGGTATGTACTGCAGCTGTTACAGCTTCTCTCTAGACTTGGTAGGGCCTTAGGACAGATACAAGAAGCCCAAGCCTCTGAGTGAGGAAGTCTGCAGACCACTAGGAAGGCAAACTAGTGTTTTAAACACCTGGTGAATGGACCACAGTAAATGACCATCATGCATTTACTGTGACAATTCTGTAGATAATTTACAGACTTTATTTTTAATTGCCAGAAGGTACTGTGTGCTCACCAGAGAGAGTGAGAAAGAAACAGACAGAAAGCACTGCCCTATATAGTCCTATAGACTATACTTACTGCAATCCCTTTTCAACTCTCCCATCCTGTCAAGGTTTGGGGCATGCATACACATGTACCCAGCATGTTTTTCAAGTCTCCATGGCTGGGATTCAAACCTCATGGTTGGCCATGTGGGATCCTAGCCCCTATAAGTATTTTAATAGAAATAGTCTATTTTTTTCTAATTCATGAACCATTTGATAGCACAATCTGAAAGTAAGTTTCCGAGATTTCCAACTTCTAGTTTGAGACCCCTAGAGTTGCAAGGGAATATCACAAGAGCCTCTACGGCAGTTAGGAGAAGGAAGCAGCAGGACTGTGGGACTTGCAGGACATCGAAAGCCTAAGCAGGTCTTTTTCCATTTGTACAGGTGGGGAAATGAAGGCCTCTAGGCACAGGGAAGAAATCCATGCGATCACTGTACAAGTAGCAGGTGGCAAAGCCGAAACAAACTTTGATTCCCAGCTCAATGTTTTCATGATTGTCTTTCCCTGCCTTTCTTATTTTAGGTCTTTTCTACTTATAGAAACAAAAAAATGTATCCCTTTCTGGAGAGTTATGGAGATGTTTCTACTCTGCATTTTCCCTAAGGAAAGAAGTTTGATAAATTATTTAAATAGCCACTTTTCTCTACTAAAATGTACACTCTGTTTTTCTCTAAGTAAAATGTGAAAACACTTATTTTACTGAGCCATTTATATGCACCATTTTTCTCTTTAAAAGCTTTCCTTCTCCCATATCCATTGCTTCGAAAACCTCAGGAGATATTATAATGAAATATTGATTGCCCTCTCTCTTGTCTCCACCCTATTCTAATAATCCTACAACTTCAGAATAATTTCTGTTGAGGAAGCACTAACTTAGAAACATGTTTCTCCATTTGGGTCTTTTTACAGATAGTAGATAACACTGGCTGGGGCGTGTGCTCTGACACTTCAGCACATGAGCTCTTACTTGCAATGTGTCCTACTGGGACATCACACCTCATTATCGGCAAGGACTTTGAACTGCTGGCCCTGGAAGGGATCTTCCTATTGCCAAGATTATTAGGTTCAATAAGATGGCCAAGGGGATGGGAATGGGAAGAACCTTTGGGAGCTCCATTATGAGGGTTAAGTTTAGCTCCTGGAAAGATTGGGGCTATGTGCCCCTGTCACACACCCCTGGGCTCCATACTGGATCCATTCCTGACAGCCATGTTGAGAGAGGGAACAATGCTGAGGGAAGGCTCCAGTTTCAAGATAGCAAAGTTCTGTCTAATGAAATACATCCTGGATTTGAAATGTGAAGAACCAAGACTCAAAAGTCACTCCATAGCCTACTGACTCAGGGATCTTGGATAACTTGGTTAACCTTTTTTTCTGTTTTCCCATGACCTGGAGATAAATAAAGGCTGCCTTTTTATTGATGTTGTGAGGATTCAATGCAGAGATAATTCTTGTTAAATGCCAGCATACGCCTACAGATCCTTAGAGAATGGAAAGTCTCTCTTCCTTGAGGAGGAAAAAAAATCTAAACAATGTTGTTGTTTCTGAGGAGATAGGCTAGCTTTTCCTGGTGAGCCTCAGGACTTGCTAGAGGAAACAACCTCCCATGGAAAGTGGTTATGAAACAGGCCCATGCATCAAGCTAGGCCAGCAAAACCACCAAAGAGCCAAAAACAAAGGAGAGAGACAGTTCCAGATAGAGGAATTGTTCTGCCTTACTATTGTTACATAATTACAACACCCTAAAATTTAGCAGGTTCAGATAGCAGCCATATTATTATCTGTCATATTCTTTAGGTTGAGCTCAACTGGGAAGTTCTCCTCTGGATGTTGCTTGGATGTCTCATGTGGTTTCTAGTCATAAGGTGGCTAGTTCTGGAGTTCCACAGAAAAACTGGGATGACTGACCTCTTGCCCTCTTCATGTAGTCTCCAGGCCTCTCCTCCCCATGAGATCTCTCCAGCAGGATGGTCAGTCTTTCTACTGCTCCTTTTTCTTCCTCCTCCTCTTTCTTCTAATTGTCATAGGGTATATACACTCACCAAAAAGAAAGAGAGAACATGAGAGAGAAAGCACTCCCCAACAGGGTGTGGTCATACTGCTCCCCTTCTCTACCATCTCTCCATCTTGTTGGAATTATGCACACTAACGCACCAATGCATTTTTTCAAGCCTCAGGGGCCAGGATTTCAACTGCAGTCTGCCACGTGGGATCTGGATCCCTTAACCACTAAGCTAGGGCCAGCAAAGTAGTTGGGCTTCTTACAGCAACTCAGGGGTCCCAAAAATCAGTTCTCAGAAGGCAGCAATAGACTCTTTCAAGCCTTCTTAATGGCTGGACTCAAAGTCCACGAATATTGCTTCCTCCACATCCTTTAATAAAGCAGTCCCAGATGCAGTCCACATAAAAAGAGTGAAGACAAAAGACCTGCCCAGAGAAGCTTTAGAGACCTCTGTCTAGCAGTCCAGATGGCAGAGTCCTGAGGAACACTAGGCTGTGTTTTCCACATACAATAGTTTCGCTAAATAAATGTCAAACAACTGAATGAACACACAAATAATTCTTACTCCAGATTAAATTTTTTTTAAGTTCTTGGTTAAATAAAATCAAGAAGGGTTATGTGTGTGGCTGGTTCACCTGCAGCAGCTGTCATTTAAAATATTGTCAGGCTCAGCATGGCACCGGCTCTTCAGAGAGATTACTTTCCACACCTATTTAACTAGCAACTGTGTTGATGGGCCATTCACAAGCTTCCAATGGAAACATTGCTGGTTTTACCACCCAATATTTCAGAAGTGAATATGCCTTGATGTGATCATAACCAACTTAACTTGAAACCGAGTACGTGGATGCTGTTTTCAAAACATATCTGCCTACTCTTCCAGGACCTTTTAAAAGGCAGGATCACATACCTTTTTCTTAGCTTTCTTTTTATTTGCAGCCCCAAGGTAACAGTCAAGGTTTACCCTAGGAAAGAGGCCACCTAAAGCCTGGGATTTAAAGGACTTCAGGAAGGAGACACACCCAAATCCATGGCACTCTCACCTGCTGACTGTTTTCAACAAATACTGCATTCCACAAAGTAAGAGCTGACCTAAAGAGACAGTATGAGTAGAATCTTTACCAAGGTATCAGTGACTTCTACTAGACGTTCTGAGGGAGCAGTAATATGGAAGAGAGTTCATGAAAAACAGAATTGGGGGCAAAATAGATGAGTTTATTTGACTGTACATTTTTTTTAATCTGTTTTTTCTTTTTTTTTTTTTTGGGGGGGGGGGGGGTTTCAGAAAGACAGAGAGAGACAGAAAGCAAGAAATCACCCACCAGGGGGGATGGCCACACCTCAATCCCTTCTCCTCTCAGGATCTTGGGCACACACACACACGCGTGCAGTTTGAGTTTAAGCCATTGAGTCCAGGACTCAAACCACTTGACTACATGGGACTCAAGCAACATAGCCAACTGCTGGTCCCTATGCAATGTTTTTTTTTTTTTTTTTTTTTTTTTTTTTTTTTTTTTACATTTTTTTTTTTTTTTTTTTTTTGAGAGGTTTTTGCTATAGGGCGCGTGCGCTCGCCAGACAGACAGAGAGAGACAGAGAGACAGAAAGCGAGAAATCACCCCCCAGGGGGGATGGTCACGCTGCAATCCCTTCTCCTCCATTCTCCTCTCGGGATCTTGGGCACGTACGCACACGCGCCCGGCGTGAGTTTTAAGCCACCGGGTCCGGGACGTGAACCGCGGTCGACTACGTGGGAGTCCAGCGACATAGCCATTACGCTAACTGCTGGTTCCCTGCAATGTTTTCATAATACATATTTTTTAATAAACTTTTTGAAGACCCCCCCTTATATAATGGCAGGAGAGGAACTATTAGGACAAAAAGACATCCCACCCAAAACTATGGGTACGAAGAATGGAAATGAGAGATCTGAAGCAAATTTTGCCACATCCTTTTTTTTTCTTTTTCCTTTCCTTTTTCTTTTTCTTTCCAGTTCTAGTCAATTCTTCAATGAAGACAATTTCCTATGTATTTGCTCAGTTTCTTCTCTCACCCTAAAACAACTCGGTCTAATATTTTAAGAGGTTTTCTATGACCCATGCTACCTTCTAGGTTTCTATTATAAGATAGGTATCATCAACAAGTATCTGTAGATGGAATACATGTATAAATGACACTACCTGTTATCCCTCTATACTACCACTCTAAAGAGCTTACTTCCAAAGGAGGAGGAGGAGAAAAAGAAAAATGAAAGATTCAGTTTTTTACCACTTTTTGCACTTTTAGATAATATGTCTTCCCTTCATCTGGAATGTTCTACCTTATGAAGTTTCATCTCTGAAATTCTACTCATCCTTCATGACAAGGTTGGCCCTGGCGGGTACAGATCAGGATGTACAGTGGCACAGTGGAAAACACAATGCTCTGGAGTCTGACTCACAAAGGGAATTTCCAGGTTTGCACCCAGGGACCTCCCTGAGAACACCAGGAACACATGTGCCAGGGCTTGCTGAGGCTGGGGTAGGGGTGCAGCATAAAGATCTTGTTGAGTGCTCCTTCTCTCTTCCTCTCAATTATGGAATAAACCAATAAACTTTTTTAAAAAAAGAGTAAGTTAAAGCCTTATTCTGAAGAAGTTTGACATTCAGTAGAGAGAGAATGATCTTTTAAGTAGTCACAGTATAGTCTGGTAAGCATAAAGCAAAGTATGCATAAGTAATACAAAGTAGAACTGAAGAAGGAAAGATTTTGAAGGAAAACTGAGCATCAGGAGAAGACTAAGATGACCCTGGATGACGGAAATGTAAAGATGCTTCCAGATTAACTACATGCAAAGGCTTGACTTGAAGCTCCATGCTGAATTTGTAATTCCATAGGGCTATGGATGTGGCAACCGATGCTAGAACCCCACAGGAGGACAGGGATCTGGCCAGCCATAGCCTTAAGGGTCATTTCAAGGACTTGAATCTCCCATGGAGGTGAGGAAAAGTCATTGTCAGATTTTTGACAGAAGTTGGCTCATTTCTTGTCCATTTTTGTAACCCTAGGGGCAACAAGCACAGCACCTGGAAGAACAATAGCCCTATGGGCAGGTGGAGTGCTTACAGCATGCCTGCACTGTGGCAGCAGTCACCTCACATGTATTAGTTAGTAGGTGCTCAGGAAAAGCTTATTCCATTAAATTAAATGGAATTTCAGCTCCATTCCACCCAGATGGGGTAAAAATAGAAATTGTCATTGTGGATTTCGCAAGAGAGAGTTAGAAAACTATAAGTATAAAGATGTTAAGTAATGAAAAAGAATCTGAATAAAGGTGAGATTTTGATAATTCCTCAGCTAAAGGCCAAACCAAAACGACTCAGTTAAAAAAAAAAAAGTAATTTTTTAAGTGGTAAAAGAGCTAGAGAAGATTTTATAAACACTTTATAGGCATAAAATATAAACCACAGAGAAAAATGGGTCTTCTAATAAATGAGTAGGAAAAGAGAATTAACAATAAATGAGAACAGCTGAAATATTGAACTCATCCTTCATAAGAAAAATGAGAGGAAATAACTTAGATTCTTAGCAAGTAATAAAAATCTTGCAAAATAGTTCATAGGAATAGAAATCTAGTGAGGAAATATTCATTAAATTTAATTCATCACTTTTAAATAGACAGCCTACAGTCCTCACAGGTGCGTTTCTACCAGGAATCACCTTCGTTAATACTCTCTTTAGTTGTGGCTCCAGAAACCACTGACCCTGAGGAAAGACCAACCCTTCAAAAGAAAGGCTCCACACATATTTGTGGTCCCTGGGGATACCAAAGAAATCAAATTCTGGGAACAGTGGTGACATGCCAGCGGGATTTCGTGACAACAATCTCCCCACACACTTCAAATCCAGGATGCCACTGAGCTCTGACAAGACCTTCAAACTCTATTCTGAGGCTCTTTCACCAATGTTTATGAATCTTAGTTTTTTATTTTCTCCTGTAAAATGGGAGTGCTTATTTAATACAGGAATAATTTCTTTTTCCCTTTCACCCTCACATTTTCTATGTCTGATATTTCCTGTAAGATGGAAAAAGTAGAGTAGGTGAGAGAGGAAAAAAACATGTATACGACGGGGTTTCAAAAAGTTTGTAGAATTGTATATTATGAAAAAACTTTGCATGGATTTCAAAACTTTTTTGCACCAAAATAATTTGAATTTTAATTACATTTTTCCATGAAGGAAAATGCAATTTTTGCATTTTTCCATGAACTTTTTCAAATTCCCTCGTGTGTAGACCCATTTGTGGGACAGAACCCGTGCAAACTTTGGAAGATGGTCAGGAAGTAGTCTCACACTGCTTCCTATCATAATTGTCAACCTAGGAATTTTGCCCCATCTGTGGTGAGATCTACTCACTGATTAAAATGATGATCAAAGAAAGACTCATGTACTGAAAACTGACCTTCTGGAAGGTTGAGGAAAGGGCAGGAGTATAGCAAAGGAGAGTAAGAGGTTATCAGGAAGACAAGCCAGTTTAGAACCAGTAGGTAATTAAACATGCATGATCTCAAAACTAGAAAGTCTGAAGAGTCTTAAAAAATAATAAAAATAAAAAAGGCTGAGGGAAAGGGATCCCAACAAAAACCAGCAACACCACCACCACAAATCTTATTGGAGCAATTTAACTGTTTTGGGAAAAATAAACATTGTGGAATGTCATGTTAGAGGACCAAAGGAATAGGCAGTGTGGTCAAGAAATCATAATAGGGACCAGCAGTTCGTGTAGTGGCTATGTCGCTGGACTCTCATGTAGTCAACTGCAGTTTGAGCCCCAGACCCAGTGGGTTAAACTCATGCCGGGGGTGTGTGTGTGAGTGCCCAAGATCCTGAGAGGAGAATGGAGAAAGGTAATACAGGGAAGACACAATCTAATGACAACGACAATCCAAATGAAAGACAATGTGTGTCAATGAGCTCTCAATGAGTAGATGAGACATTAAATGGAAAGAGCACAAACCAAGGCCTTCTAAACAGAGTGCTTTGGCATCTCTTTCAGTTCCATAGATCTAGCATATAAGAGCCAATCACAGTACTTTACAACCACTTTCTAGTGACGCTCAAGCCTTTCAATGAGAGTACAAGCAATTCTAGCTACAGAAAAGGTATCGCAGAATCTCGAAATTCTACATCCAGACTTTAATTTGTGAAACAGTCTTTGCAAAAAATATATTGAGAATGAAAATCAGAAATTGGTAAAGAAAAGTCAAATGAAAACTACAAAGTATTTTCCCAAAGTGTTAATAAGAGCCTTGTGAGTCCAGAAAAAAAGCCCCAGATGAGAAGGTGAGCCAAACCCAGTAACTTCAGGAAAAGCTGCTTCCATGTGACCCTCCCCACTTTGAAGGAGTATGTGTTATTGGTATACAGTTGAAATCCACAGAGAAAAGAATATGGTAACCTCATTGTCAATATCACCATACCCAGAGCCACCCTCTTCCTAAGATGGAAATGAGGCACTTCGAGAAAAAATTTCACCTTGTCTTGTCCCCCTCACTTACAGCAGGTAAACAAAGCTGGATTGGATTGGGTTGAATAGGACTTGACATCCAGCTCTGTCGTAGATGTCCCTGTTACCTCTCTCTGTACCTGACTCACTTATCTACAATACAGGAAATTGAGACAAGAGAAGCTTTTGTCCCAGAGCAGCAGTTCTCAGTGCATCCTCCCCAAATCAACATCGCCAACAACACCTAGAAACTTACTAGAGATGCAAAATAACAGGCTGCACTCCAGACTTAGTGAATCAGAAACTGTGCGATGGGTGCTATTGGTAAAGTATGAGAGGACTATCTCCCAAAATGTATTAAAAACAAGGGTTTCTGAGTACCCCGAAAACTGTATGCAAAAATCTGCATGTATACATGTACTTGTATATTCTTTTCCTAGAGAGAGTTGAACTTTGTGTTCTTTAGGCTTTTTGTCCCTAAAAGAAGAGGTTTCTGGACATGGTGGCATGTTCAGGAGTCTCAGATACCTGAGAGGTTGAGGCAGGAGACCGTGATATAGCAATACCAGTCTTGGGGGTGGGGGGGGTGGGGAGCAACCTAAGCAAGCTTTACCCTACAGTTCCTTCTCAATATAAAATGCCAAGTCCTACTAGAAAGAAAAGGAACATGTGACAATTTACGTAAACACTGCTTAATTTCCATGCTGATGGATTAGATGAACTCAAGCTAAGGGACCAGGGTGATATGCCAACAATGAGTCCAAAAGGGAATAATAGCATTTCTGCGGGTCTGCCGATTGCTCTGAAGAGGAAATCAGTCCCAGACCTCTGCCCCTCCCAACATATTCATGCCAGGGCCTCTTCCCTACCTCAAGAAATCAGTTTCTCAGTCCATCTAGGCCCCATATATGAGGAAGTACTAGAACCAGAGCCCACTCCCAGGAAGTCCTGTGTTAATTAGCCTCTGATGGGGTCTGACCCATCTCTTTTACAAGCTCTCCCAAGTGATTCAGCAAGAACTGAGAACTACCAAGTTTAGGGGAGTGTTTCTCAAAATATTGTACAAGGCACTGTAACAAAACCAGGTCATTTTTATGCCTATCAACCCTAAACACCTGCTGTAAAATGATGACAGCAGCAACCTCATGGGCTCAGAGAGCAGGTCTGGGAATGTAGACTGGATGTGATATTAGAATTAATTTATGAGCTAGAATACTGGCTGTTGTTCCCTGGCTCTCTGTTCATCCTGATAGGATGAACCTACAAGAATCCCATCACGTCACTAAGTTCAGTTTCCTTGCCTTTACAAAATGGGGTAGTACTATCTCCCCTTGTGTTACAAAGAACTAGATAATGGTGCAAATGGTGCTTTATAAATGATGATCCATCAAGTCAATGTACAAGGGTAAGACAGTGTTCCGGAGATAAAGTTAAGTTAGAGAAATCCAAGAAATTTCCACTTTCTCAGGGGAAGCCAGGGACAAGATTTTCCTGGTGGGGAAGAACAACAGCAGGCAGAGTGGCGGCGCTAGGAGGGAAGGTGATGGCAACACCCACATGCTCAGCAGCAGCTGTGGGGACAGCCCAGTTGAGTTCATTATTCCCCAGCCTTTTGGAGTGGAAAGCACTAACGGGTTAACTTATTCCAAAATTGATGCTATCCAGCATTGCCTGTTGCTGGCAGAAATGTTTTCTGTTTCTGCTAATTAAAAACAGGTGCACTTGCCTGAGATCTGTGCTAGGAGCCTTTCTCAGGCCTGGTTGCCCTGGAGACTACCAATCTCCACAGGTAATCAGTTTAGGAGAAGAGCACTAGCTTCATTTGCATAGGAGAATTTGGGTTTCACCTGAGGTTCATAAAAAGAACAGAAAAATTATATGAGCTTAGCTGTTCTCCAGGAGAGAAAACAGTTTGATTCGAAAGATTTCTGCAAAGGCAAAAATGGTAGCAAAGAATGAATATCACTGCTATAAATGGTCGGTAGAAGGAGTCTTGGGAAGGCCAGTGGCTTGGAGATCTGGGTTCTGGGCAGTATCTCTTTCTGACCTTGCACAGAAAAGAAGAAAAAAAAAATCTGTATCTAATGCTGTACATCCTTTTGTCTAAACCCATATTTTTATATCCATCTTAAAGATGTAAAAACTGAGGTGCAAAGACAACCAGTTGTTCCAAGCCCCTCCACTGGATAAGGATGAGTCATAATCAAATTCTGCTCCCCTGGCTTCACCCCATAAACATGCTGCTGCTGCTTCTCTGAGCCTCAGCATCTCGCACAACATGAGAAGTCTGCAATACACTAAGCTTCCATCTTTCTCTGTGTGTTGTAGCACAAACGCATCCTATTGTGGTAGAATAGCATATTTTTCCTTTTGTCTCTACCTGTCTTCTATTTCAGAACCAAGTCCCTCAGCAAGTCCAAACCTGGGTTTTTTACTTTAAATCAAGACTGGGGTAGTTGGGGACCAGCAGTTAGTATAATGGCTATGTCGCTGGACTCCCATGTATCAACCGTGGTTCGAGTCCCAGACCTGGTGGCTTAAACTCACGCCAGGCACATGTACATGTGTGCCCAAGATCCTGAGAGGAGAATGGAGAAGGGATTGTGGCATGGCCATCCCTCCTGGGGGGTGATTTCTCGCTTTCTGTCTCTCTGTCTCTGTCTTTCTGGTGAGTGCATGTGCCCTATAGCAGAAACCTCTCCAAAAAAAAAAAAAAAAAAAAAGACTGGGATATTGAGACACAATACAGAAGAGAGGGAAACCAGTACAAGGGAACAACAGCACCGATGCTTTAATTTGATTTGAGCTTTGTAGTTGGGCAGATGTGGAGCTGACATTTGGAGTGGATGATGTGGATGTCAAAATGAAGCCAAGAACTTGATTTGTAGTGGCTAGGATCTGTGCCCAAGGATTTAACATCTGATTTTCCCAACACTTTTTAATTTAGGGCTCTCGAGTCAATTTAATTGGATTTGTCTTCACTGGGGCTAACTGTTTATTACTATTTGAGAAGGCAGGCTTTCAAAATCATAAGAGCCTTCAAAACTGTATTGGGGATAGTGAAGAATCAGGAGATAAGAATTCCGACTTTCCTTGCTAATTTACTCACACAGCATGAAGCAGGGCCAGGAGCCTTGAGTTAGTGTATTACTCAGAATGACTTGACTGGATTACAACTTTGAAAAAGTTTAGCAAAATCAACTTCTCATCTCCAAGTCAATCACTTGAGGATTTGAAACTTGTCTCTTTGTTCCTGCTTTTGAACAAAGAAACTCAAAGTTACCTTTCTGAACCTTCCCCTCAAATTTAGCTTTCAAGATGTTGTCTCAAGCAAATGTTCGAACAATCTACCAGCTTTTCAAGATCACTCAACTTAGCTGTCACTCAGTAATTCTGAAGGAGCTATGAGAAAGTGGAAATTGCACTGGTTTTGAAGTCAGAAAATGTGCATTTGTTTTTATCTCCAGCCTCTTTGACCTTGAACAAGTCACTTCCTCATTGAATTCAAGAATTTTCTCACCTTTAAGACAAGAGAGCAACACTTTCGTTTTCTGCCTTGGGAATCCTCAAGGATCAGTTGGGCTGGCAAGGACACATGGTGAACAAATCGGAGACACTGTTAGTGCTTGTACCAATAGTGCTAGAAGGAAGTGCTTCTCCCTCAGAGAATGGGGCTTTCAGAGTAGAGTATGTACGTTGTAGAGTAAGACACACCTGCATTTGTAGCCTAGCTCGGCTATTGAAAATTCCCCTCTATGACCTGAGCCATGGTTTTCTTAGCCTCCGAGATTTAGCTTACCCATTTGTAAAATAGGGAGAATTACAGCATCACGCTAGTTTGGTGGTACAACAGTAATATCCTGCTCAAACAAAGCTGGCTACACATGGAAGATCACAGGTTTGATTCCCTGATCAACCTATACATGCTAGGTTTTTGCATTCATGGTTCTGGATGGCTAAGAAGGTTGAGATGGGTTTTGTGAATACAACATGAGACTGTTGATGTGGCTTGTATGAGTGTGTGTCTCATTAAAAATATATATATGTATAGGGACTGGCAGGTGGCATGGTGGTTAAAGATGCTAGACTCCCATGTGGTTGACAGTGGTTCGAGTCTCACACCTGGCAGCTTGCCTTCTCACTTTTTCTTTCTTTCTCTGGTCAAATTAAAAATAATAATAATGATAATGATAAAAAATTTAAATAAAACAATTCTTTTTTAAAATTTAACTTTATTTCTTCATTTCTATTTGACCAGGGTGTGTGTGTGTGTGTGTGTGTGTGTGTGTGTGTGTGAGAGAGAGAGAGAGAGAGAGAGAGAAAGAGAGAGAGAAAGCTGCCAAGTCTGGGACTTGAACTGTGGTCAGCCATGTGGGAGTCCAGCACCCTTAACCACCATGCCACCTGCTGGCCCCCTAAATAAAACAATTCTTAAAAAAATATATAAAGAAAGGTAGATGGATCTCTCTATATATGGAGAGATCCTTATATAGTATGTGTCTCATTAAAATATATAGAGAGATCTATAGATACATACATATATAGATATATATATAGATATATATATATAGAGAGAGAGAGAGACATCTATAGATCTATAGATTTCTATATCTGTATATATATAGATATAGAGATTTATATAGATACAAGGTTGTCAGGAAAGTTATGATGCATTTTTGCATAGAGAAACATGGAAAAGTGTATCATGACTTTCCTGACAATCTAATATATATTTTTAAAAGAGAACTATGAGATCAGCAGATGGTGTAATGTTTACATCACTGGACTTCCATGTAGTCAACTCAGGCAGGGCACCTGTGCGTGTATGCCTAAAATCCTGAGGAGAATGGAGGAAAAGGGATTGCAGTGTGGTCATCACCTCTGAGGGGTGAGTTCTTGCTTTCTGTCTCTGTTTCTGTCTCTGCAGCAAGCACATGCACCCTATAGTAAAAATCTCTCTTAAAAAATAAAAATAACTATAGTGCCTGGTACATGGAGTTGTCGGGTTGCCATGAAAATTAAATGTTATTTGAAAAGTACTTAGGAAAGTGCCTCACCATAATGTTGTTTATCAAACCATTTTAATAAGAATTCACTCAAACCTCTGCTTGACTAACACAGCACTAGTAAATGCCAATAACTGTAGAAAAGTCTCACATTAATCTTCGCCCTTTATTACCTTGCCTGGGAAAGTACTAACTATTCCAATCAGGGAAAGCTGATTCTAAAATGCATATACGTAGAATAGAGCAAACACAGAAATAAGGCATCTGACCATGCCAAATGGTCCAGTGGCTTGGATGGGGTACCAAGGTTGGCCATGTATGTTCATGACACTCCTCTCCTGACCTTTCTAATTTAAATTTCTTAGTCACTGCAGAGAGGGAAATCCATCTTCTCTGTCTGTCCCACCTTCTCTAGGTATGTCATGAAATTTATCACCTTGTATTCATTTAAAAAAAGAAAAGGAATATATCCCTTTAACAAGTCAATTCAAAAGTGCTATAGTGTTCAGTTGTTACAAGGAAATTTTTATCTGAAATAATGTTAGAGGCCAAGGTTTCATTTTTGCCTCCTATTCTATATCCCATTCTGGAGCTATTTTATTTTAAACAACACAAGGCAGAGACTGAAATTTCCCAAGAGCATTTCGGAGAGCAATTTCTCATTTCCTGCCCCTATGAATTATGTGCTTAAAATAGAATTGCGCTAAACAATTTCTTCTGAAATCGGGTTAATATGAACATGAAATGATGGGGGAAGAAGTTGAAAATAAAGAACATTAAACCTTTCATGAAATCCATTTAATAAGAGGCTGTATCTCATTCATGAAAATGAAAACAAGCTATTCATTTGCATTGGAACTATTTAACTTTCACTCACTAATTCACAAATATTTGGTGAATGCTTTTTATGTGCCAGGGGCTGTGATCAGATTGGCATTTATACTCTGTCTGGAAAAAAAGGACAAGTAAAAGAGATGAGTGGAATATAGGCATATGCTGTGGTAGAGTAAGTGTAAGGAGTAGTTAGAGTCAGAGCTGGAAACCTCTGGTAACTGAAAGATGATCGGGGAAGGCTTCCTTGAGGAGTATCCCAAGATGTGAGTCATTAAGGACTAATAAGAATTAGGTAGAGAAAGAAAGAATCTAACCAAAAGAGGCATGCCTGAAATCAGAGACTGAAGGTGAAGAGAGAAAGTATGACTGGTAGATGAGGAAGATAAAACCAGACAAGGAAAAGCTACGGAAGCTAAATTAAGAGATTTCATAGCCACCCAAGAGTTTAGCAAGTCATCAATGAATTTTAAGCAAAGGAATAATATGATCGGTGTTTTGGAAGCAGAAGCAGCATTGGGACCAGCAGTTAGCGTAATGGCTATGTCACTGGACTCCCACGTAGTCGACCGTGGTTCGCGTCCCGGACCCGGTGGCTTAAAACTCACGCCCGGTGCATGTGCGTGTGTACCCAAGATCCCGAGAGGAGAATGGAGGAGAAGGGATTGCAGCGTGGCCATCCCCTCGGGGGGTGATTTCTCGCTTTCTGTCTGTCTCTTTCTGCCTGTCTGGCGAGCGCATGCACCCTATATCAAAATCCTCTCAAAAAACAATGTAAATAAAGAAGCAGAAGCAGCATAGATAGTTGAGTGGAGAACATCAAGTGGGAAAGATAATATAATGGGATAGAAAAGCTTAGAAAAGGAAGGAGATCCTGCTGCTTGCAACAGCATCTTTGCTTAGACCCTTTCTTTCTCCACCTAATTCTTACTAGTCTTTAATGTCTCAAATCTTGGGGTACTCCTCAAAGGAGTAATATTCCATTGCATTATCAGTGAATAAGGGATTTCCACCCTAGGGTTATGATAGACAAATACACAATGCCCAACACTGGATAGATGACAGCAGTTTATTAAGCACAAATATTCACAGCCCAGGAGAAGAGGACACTGCACACCAAGAAGGGCCACATGGGAGTTGCCACTGGGGACAAAATGTACCAGGGGCTGTGGGAAGCAAGTTTCATAGTATCAGGTGGGTATCATGCCCCTGGCTGCAATACAAGGACATGGTTGCCTGATTTGAATGGTTCCACAGGCTAGCAGAGAACTGAAACCCACTGCTCAGGGATAAGGAGGACTAGAGTCTGGTCGTTTAATAAGTAAGGCACATTGTTTAGGTAGGGGACCATATTTACTGAAGCTGACTGGAGACCAGAACTTGTAGTTAAGCCATAAAAGCCTTCCAGATTTCATTAGCTGTCAAGGCAGCACACAACACTGAATTATTTTTTTTTCTACTCATGCAGCACATTTAAACCCCATCACAACCCTGCATGTAGGCATTGTTTTGTAACTAAGAACATTAAATTTTATTTTCAGGTCTTACACCCCACCCTGTTACTGAACAGACATGGAGAGTAAATGTAAGAGAGGAGTCCAGGTGTCTCTGGGTTTTCCAGCTCTTGAGAATGAGTGGATAATGGCACATACCCCTGAAATAAGGCATTCACAGAGTGAAAAGAAAAAAAAAAAAAAAAAAAAAAAAACTTTGGCTCTCATTTTCTCGAACCTGCATTTATATAGATAATCCTCTGTATCAGTAAGCTCTTGCCATATAACAAACATCCCCAAATTTAGTGGCTTAAAACAAAAACCATTGCATACTGGCCACTCACAGGCATGCTCAGGATCCTGATGGGATGGAGAATTGGAGGAAAGAGGATTGCAGGTGATGAGGGGTGTGTATGTGTGTGTAAGTAACTTTTCAGTGAATGAGGGGGACTGGCCCAGGAGGGGCAATAACAGAAAACACAGGTGTAGGTGGTAAGCTTAAGTTCCTTCCTTCTTATTTTTGTAGGTACCCAGGATACTATCAAGTTTTCTGGTATATTTAGCTTTATATCAACTGAGTATTTTTGAAAGGAGTATTTGATCCAAATTAAAAGCTCAGTGCTAAGAGGTAGTATTATCTAGTGGTTAAAGGTTGAGAATCTTAAATCAATAAAAGCTTCATCGAATCCAGGCTCTACTCTTCCTTATAAGCTGTATCACTTGGCACATGTTATCTAACCACTCTGAGGTATGTGTGTGTGTGTGTGTGTGTGTTTTATCTGTAAAATGGGGATAATGGTAGGGATTGCCACATGCATTAAATCAAGATGTTTAATCATATGCCTAGGCTTTTTATCTGCTACCTCTCTCCCACTAACAAAAATGCTCTGAATACAGAGCTAATCCAGACCTCTATTTAACATTAGTTCCCTATCTCCCATCTGGAAAAGGAAAAGTTTCTATTAGACAGTCTGGAATCCCCATCTACCACTAACAGTTTTTGAAAGGAAAGTTTGCATGAAACATATTCTTCATAATTCAATACTTATAAGGCGAGAACATTCCGTGATTTTTAAAAGTTTTTTAAATAAGTGCACTGCAGCTGTGCAGAAGATTTTCATTGTTTTTTTTTTTCTTTTCTAAAAAAAATAAAAATCAGAGCTACTTGTCAGTAACAAAATAAAGCATATCGCATCTAAGTCATATCCTGCTGACTGTTTTCTAGCTTAGCTAAATAACATGCCTAGATTATTAATTTATTTAAAGCAATAATAATAGAGTATAATATATATCAAGGCCAAAGAGTGAATTCTTCTCATTGTAACTACTATACTATTGCACAGCAATCTTGTCTAGCAGATGGACCACTCTGTGATGGTTAGCTGCTAAGTCCTGTTTGATAATTTATTGGCTCTACTTTGTCTCAACAGATGCCTCCTGTGTTCAGATATGGCTAAGCCTATAGTCTCAAAGTCTGAGGTTATCTTCTTTCTGGTTGTCCCAACAAACAGACAGTGCATCACATGCATACTGTTTATAGTTCTGTCCCAGGCCTATTCTCAAATCCCTGCCCATAAGGTGAGCCAGATTGTAACATCTTCCTTCTTTGTCATCCATGAATAATATTAGAAAGCAGATACAACACAGGTGCTTTTCCTTGTTCCTACTGGAAAAAAGTCATGTGCTGACTGGATCAAGAGCAAGGTGGCCCATAAACTTAATCTACATAGAAAGGGTCAGAAAATTTTAAATAAATGTGTATTATTTATTGCTGCATTAAAAATCTCAAAACTTAGTAACTTAAAACAACACACTGTGTTTTTTTAATCACACAGCTGCCATGGGTCAGGAATTGTCATGCCTTAGCTGGTTCCTCCTCATCAGTTTTCTAGGAGGTTACAATCACAGTAGAGGTCATGGCTGGGGTTTCATCTGAAGGTTTGGTTGGAGAAGAATCTGATATTTAGCTCAACCCAGGATGAATTTCCTCAAGGATTTTTGAACTGAGAGTCTCAGTTTCTTACTGGCCATTGACTGGAGATCATTCCCATTTCCTTGCCAGATGGGCCTCACCAATGTGGCACCTTGCTCCACCAAAGACAGCCGGGGAGTCATTCATTACCTTTGTCACAGTCTGTTGGTTAGAAGCAAGTCAAGGGAGGAGATTATACAGGTGTGAATACCAAAATGCAGTGAAGCCATCTTAGGGTCTCCCTGCCATAGCAAAAGTCAAGACTGAGCTGCCAGGCCTGGCTGGGGAGTGGGGCAACAGGAGGCTAAACATTGCTCTTTACCCAGTCATATGCCCTGAGGCAGCACTATGGCCACCCTGGATAAGCAATATTTTTTTGCTACTTATTTGTCTCATTTTATACAAAAACACTGCATGTACTAGTAGCCCTCAGTTAAAAATGTGCACACCTGAAGGGAGTAGGAAGTTCCATGAGTACGTTGGTAGGGCTGTGATGAACTGCAAAGTTCACACTCCGAGTAAAACCTCTCAATTTTTTCCCATCATATCCCACTTTTATGATCCCCACAAATGTAGTAGCATATAAAAAACAATCTAGCATTTGGGCAAAATTGAGCCCATACCTCCAAACGTGACCTAGATTTTACAACTTGGAGCACCCAAGTTCTAGCTCCTTCCTTTTGAGAAGGGAAGCTGCCCCAGTCTATAAGAACTTACTCATGCTGTCCCTGCTTACCAAAGAAAACCAGCCATGAACTGTTGCTTCACTGGAAGGCAGGTCTTAGACTTGCCAACCCCACTCTACTCTGGAATCCTTTAACCAGCATTACAACTTCCCCTTGTACCCTAGTTCATTGTGCTTCATCCATTCCAAAAGAGTTAATGAGCACCTATTCTGTGCCAGGCACTGTACTAGGCATTAATAAGGAATGTAAACAAGATTCTTGTCCTGGAGAAAATCTGACCCAGGCAGAGTTGGGGCACAAAGAAGAGAAAATATCAAAAAAAGATTAGGAGAGGAAGAAATGTTTGATTTGAGCTGATTCGTAAAAAAAAAAAAAAAAAAAAAAAAAAAAAAAAAAGAAGAAAGAAAGATGTTAAGTGAAACACAGAGAAGTACTCCAGGCAGAGAAAGGTTGGTTCAGCGGCAAGGAGAATCATTTTGGCAACTAGAGTTTTAACAAAGATGCAAAGTCTGATAACACAGAGGAGGCTATAGTCCTGTCCCTGAGGGCCTCCTGGGTCTTACTGATAAGTCTGCACTTGACTCTGTGTGTCCTGGAGAGCCCCTGAAGAGTTTCCTCCAGAGGCATCAGTGTGATGAAATTGAGATTTTAGAAAGCTCACTGTGACCAGAACAGGAGACAAAATTAGAGAAGGTCAAGGTTCAAGTTGTGGACCAGAATGTAAATTTCCCCAGTGATCCAATGGCGATGGAGGAGAGTTATGGGTGGGAGAAATGTCAAAAGGTAGAGTTGACAAACTGATGATAAATGGGAAATTGGCCTGAACTGGGACAGGAAGAACAGTATGGCACACAGGTGGTAGGAAAAGGAATTACTGCCATAATTTAGAATCATTTAGGAGGAGGAAAGAGAGTGAGAAAGACAGCTGGGTAGAAGATTGTACCAGTATCCAGAATAATTTATATGGGGCTTGCATCTTCTTCAAGGCCGATTTACAACTACTACAACTTGTATACAACTTGGAGCAGGTTTGAATGGAAAGATACTGCGATAACTTTTACACATGTGGAGCGGCGTATTCTTGTGGCCTAGTCCAGTTGAGATGAAGAGTAGACCGGGATATGTCAACATCTGGAGTTCAAGGCATAGGTCTTTGCATCTTTCCTAAAAATCATATTCTGGTCTTCCAGAGAGGACAATTTTAATCTTGTCAATCCATAAGTTTATGAAGTCTTAGTAAGTAAATTAAAAAATGAGCATCGAAATGTTGGCTAAATCTCGACTATTGCTATAAACTGCAAATGAAGGTTCTCTCATTCACCTATGAGCCTAGAAGTTATAATAGCTTTCCCAAATCACCAGAAGAATCAAATTGCTCCTGAAGCAAGAGGTACCTGTCAAGTTCAGAGACAGAATAAGGGATGATTAAGACTTTTTTACCATTTTTTCAATCATATTTTGTTAGTGTAGGAGAGACAAAGAATAAGAGGTCTATAAGCTTCAGAAATCACCCCTCTCAAGCATCCTACTTGGCTAGAATCCAAGGAATGTTCACACAAAAAACTATAAAATATAACTGCTATTATCCAGTTTTTACAACTCATCTTTATTTTAATGACAAATGTGCTTACTAAAAACATCTTTCCCACAAAAATATACCCCACACTCTTTTATAAACATAAGCAATCTAGTCTATTTATATTCAAACTATGTTTATTTATTTAAAGTTTATTACTACTCCCATCAAGGAGAAAGATAGACCATAACCCTAATAGGCTTCTCAGGACAGGATACAGCCCCAGCTAGGCAGATCATGACCATGCACACACAGGAAAGCTCCAGGAGGCAAGCTGGGGACCTTACTATATGTGTTCATCCTTGCAGAGTGCACTATGCAGAGTGCACTACTGCCTGGTCCTCATCAAACAGTATCTATTGACATCTATCTATTATATGTCAGGAACCCACATAGGCACATGTGTGCTAAGAAATTGAAGACCCTGGGCTAGGAGGTGGCATGGTGGTTGGTTAAGGTGTTAGACTCCCACATGGCTGATTATGGTCCAAATTGATTATGGTTCAATTTGATTATGAATCAAATTGCTCCTGAAGCAGTCCTGGACCTGACAGCTTACTTTCCCTCTCTCTCCCTCTCTCTCCCTCTCTCTCTCTCTCTCTCCCTCTCTCTCCATCTCTCTCTCTCTCCCTCCCTCCCCCTCCCCCCCCTCCCCTCTCTCCCCCTCTCTCCCCCTCTCTCCCTGTTTGGTGACCACACATACCCTATAGTAAATTATTTAAAGGCTAACAATTCTTTATAAACAGGTATATTAAAAAACAAACAAACAAAAAAGAAATCAAAGACCCCTATCATGAACTTGCTACTTTGGGATGTGGAGTATATTAAACTAATGGCACCTCTGAGAATGTTACCAATTTAGGAAGCCCAAGCCTTGCAGGACCTGAGTTAATGAAAATCAGAGGCTGCCGGGGAGGAAGATATAGGAGGAGAGCCCAGGCTGGAGGAATGAGGGTCTGCTATGAATCCCACTACCTGTTTTCCCATCTGTAGAAAAGGAGATAGTGTTAAATTGTTTGATTTTTTTTCTTTTTTTTTTTTTTTTGGAGAGGTTTTCGCTATAGGGTGCGTGCGCTCTCCAGACAGAGACATAGAGACAGAAAGCGAGAAATCACCCCCCAGGGGGGATGGTCACGCCGCAAGCTCTTCTCCTCCATTCTCCTCTCGGGATCTTGGGCACGCACGCACACACGCTCAGCGTGAGTTTTTTGTTTTTTGGTTTTTTTTTTTGGAGAGGTGTTTGCTATAGGGCATGTGCACTCACCAGATAGACAGAGAGAGACGGAGAGATAGAAAGCAGGAAATCACCCCCGGGGGGATGGCCACGCCGCAATCTCTTCTCCTCCATTCTCCTCTCGGGATCTTGGGCATGCACGCACACGCGCCCGGCATGAGTTTAAGCCACCGGGTCCAGGACACGAACCACGGTCGACTACGTGGGAGTCCAGCGACATAGCCATTACGCTAACTGCTGGTTCCCAGATTGTTTAATTTTTGATGATGATAATGGAGAGCTCAGGGAAGTCCAGAATGAAGAGAAAACCCTATTATGGACAATATTAATCAGCTAAGGCTGCTGTAACAAAACACCACAGGCTGAGTGACTTAAACAACATACATTTATTTTTTTTACAGTTCTGTGGACTGGAAGTTCAAGATCAAGGTGTTGAGAAGTATGGTTCCTCTAAGGACCTCGCACCCTGGCTTATAGATAACCACCTTTTCTCTGTCTTTACATGGCTTAAATCTGTGCATGCACATCCCTGGTGTCTGTAAACCACCAGCCATACTGGATTAGGGCCCCACCCTATGACCTCCTTTAACACCAATTACCTCCTTAAAAACTCCATCTCCAAATACAGTCATATTGAGAATTAGGGCTTCAACCATGAATTTGAGGGGACCCAATTGAGTTCATAGCAGGGAGATAGCTTGTTTGGTTGTTTTTTTTGTTTTGATTTTCCCCCTCCTTAAAAAAAAAGGGGGGGGGATTTTCAAAGGAGTTGATTATTGAAAGAAGGGGAAAAATGTTATAATAATAAACTTGACCCTTTTACTTACTACTCAATATGGTAGTCTCTGGGGAAAACAATAGTAAATAGATCACTGCAGTTGTGGGAGTTGAATGCCAACAGTTTCTACAAATGCAACAAGAGCAGAGAGGGTTATCTCTGCTGGGCTCCCAGAAGAGATAGCACCTGCTTCATTCATCACATATTCTTCTAGAGTACTCTGTGACAGGCATGGGTCCAGCCCTCACAGTCTCATGGTAAACCAGACAGCAAGCTCCCTGCTCAAGTGGAGAAGTTTATACCAGAGCCCAAATAACAGGTAGAGGGTTATCTATGAGCAAAGAGCAAGACAGACATCCTATGACAGGGGAAATGGCAAGGGCCATGTCACATGGGGGCTCTTTGGGAGACTGCAGTTAACCTGACCAAGCAGAGCATATCAGGGGACTGAGAGCAGATAATATTTGGAGAACAGCTGTCCAACCCCATGCAGAGGAAGGAGATGAATGGGAAGAGGCCCAGCTCTTATAGCTTGGATGGTGTGACCAGTCAAACTTGCATTTTTGGAAAAATCTCTCCCAAAGCTAGGTGGAGACTCATTTGAATGGAAAGGACTCTGGAAGCAGTGAAATTTACAGAAGCTTTAGGTGGATGAAGAGCGTGTCTATTGTCCCTCTTTAGTCCATTTTTTTCTCTCCCTTGTCTGAAACTTTTCCTCACATGTACAAGCCTTTGGACATGCCACATGCAGACAGCTCTTTATAAAGTAGATCACATGTAACACATTTGCCACTGTAAAGCCAGATTTCCCTCCTGATACTCCCAAGACTCTACACAAAAATGTGGGGGAGGGGCAATTTTGAAAAATTTAAGGAGATTGTGACTAACACAAACTAAAATCAATCTAAGAACAACACAACAAAGTTTTTCCAGAGGTTTTCTTTGGAACTTTCAGAAAATGTTCAATGCAGATTATTGCCATTGAGATGATGTAAGGGATTTCAGCATCCCCCCAAATATATTCAGGAATATGTAATAAACTAGTTGGTGCTCATTCAAAATTCTGCCTCAGAATAGATTGCTAGAAAGAGGTTGTTTTACATTCCTTTTACTACTCATGCCTCACAGGTGAATCCACAGGGCCACTGGCCTGCCTGCTAAATCTGCTCTCCAGATATATGGAAAAGGCTTCTTGGGGTGCATTAATTCATCAGACGTGACATTGAAAACAGAGCAAACTTAAGGCAAATCCAGAATATTCTCCCCAGGGGAGCTGAGACACGCCTGTGGTGCCCTCTCAGGTTTCCTGTTATTTCGTGTACAATAACATCCCATGATTATCTGAAAAGGCTAGTACCTATAGCTCTCCTTTTGACCAAAAAAATAATCTCCTGTGAGCTTCAGTTTTTATTTTTTCATATGAGGACATATTATCTCCAGTAGTAGTGGGACCTTTTAAGAGAAGTTGTGGAAGCCCTCAATTCATTTCCTATAGTTCAGGATTGAGGGATTTCTTTTCTCAAAACATTCCTTTCCTCTTCACAATAATTTCTTCAGTGAAAGGCCTCTTTAAATTCATGTGTAGTCT
The DNA here is from genome assembly GCA_026018925.1 of Tupaia tana. Classification (NCBI taxonomy): domain Eukaryota; kingdom Metazoa; phylum Chordata; class Mammalia; order Scandentia; family Tupaiidae; genus Tupaia; species Tupaia tana. Next base: position 218,153,901 of record JAKSZU010000003.1, on the reverse strand, counting down.
TTTTAAAATGCAAATATATGCTACAAGAGGGTTAGGTCTTTCAGCTGTTCCTACCTTACTCTGAAATTGTTTTAATCTATTAAAAAATCTGTATTTAAAAATCTGTATTTTTAAAAACTTTTACCTGTCACCTGGATGACATCTGCCTACTCAGAGACTGACAATTTAGATTGGAAAACCAGGATATGGTTCAAATAAAAGTAAGTGAATTTCTATAAAGTGATGGCTACTTTCCTTGGGCTTCATGAAATTAGAAGTGTATTTCCAAAAAAGTATTTTCTCCAAGATCAGTTTGTGCTTATTGTTAAAAATTTGCTAGAAGTGCATGTACTTAACAGAGAGAGATGGGGCAGGGTGATAAAGCACCCTCAGGGGAGATGGCCATGCCACAATCCCTTCTCTATTCTCCTGTTCAGATTTTAGGCATGCACTCACACATACCTGTCATGTTTTTCAAGCCTCCAAGCCCAGGATTTGAACTGTGCAGTTGGCCATGTAGGAACTAGCTGCCTTAACCACCAGAACATGGGTTGGCCCTCAAAATCAGTTTTTAAATTTGGAGCCTGCTGCACTCGTTCACACAGGTCAGAAAGTACTGTTGGAACTCACTAAATTTATTAAAATTGTGCATCTATTAAAATCCTCATACTTTCACTCTCCTTTTCAATACCCAGATTTCTCAAAAAATGACAGCATGAGCGGTTCCCCAATGTCTCTGGAAACTGCTCTGAGCTTGTTTTTCTCACATCAAAGAATTATTCCAGAAAGTCCTCTACCAGAAATAATCAGAAACCCTGGAATTGACTTCATCTTGGATTTGCCATAGATGAAGTTATTCCGTGGCTAGTGGTATATGTCCCTATAACTAGACTGTGAAACACCAAAAGGCAAGAACTTATTCTACTTCGTCGTACTGTAGAAGAGTTTTAAATTAAATTAAAATTAAACTAAAGTAAATATAGTATGGGGTTGGACTTAGTCACCCAAATCTTCCACTCATTATTTGAATCATTTTTCCTACAGGTAAATACCCTTGGCATTGAAATGAAAGTCAATGAGGACATAGGTGCCATTTGTAGGGATTCATTAACCCTCAATTGGTTCAGCAGCTGCCACATGTGGTCACATCTATTCTGAAAAACCTATATTGCCTCCTACAGTAGTGAGTCTGAAACTTCAGGGTGCTCAAGAATCTCCCAAGAAATATTAAATTCAGATATATGGAAAAAGTGCCGTGGTAGAATTCTGCATTTTAACAGCTTCCTTAGAGGTCCTGATAAAGGAGGGCATAGACTCTCCTTTGGGGAAACACACTCCCATTGCGATGGAGAGATCTCACTTGCAGCTCTGTCAAGGCTCCAGAGGCCTGACCCTATGATACACCCTCATTCAACCAACACCTGCTCTGCTCGAGGCTTTTCTGAAAGTGCCAATACTTTAAAATATTTTTCAAGCAAAAGAAAGTTTAAGAAGAGCAAAGGAGCTTTGACTGAAGGTAGAATGACCTTGGTCTCTGTACAGAATTCACTAATGATTAGCTATTGACTTTGGCAGTGTCCGAGGGTATGAAAACTAGACCTAATTATATTGTTCCAGTTTGTAGTTGCATAGATAAGTGCAAACTCACCTCATACTTCCTGGTATATATTAACTACTCGGTAAGAGATTTCTTTTTATTTGGGTAAAACATAACATTTACCACTTTAGTGATATTTTTTAGAAGTCTGTCTATTCCATGAGAGAGACACAGAGACAAGCACCCTCAATTGAATCTTCACATCACAATCCACTCCCAGCCTCAGGCAGCTCAGATCTCCAACATTTGCAAGCATGCTTGGTATGTATAGGGAGATCTTGGAATACGAATTCAGGCCTTCTCCAAGGTGGGCCCCATTGCATTACTGCTATACCACCACTTGGCCCTTTATCCATCTTGAAGTGCACAACTCTCTGGCCTAAGTACATTCAACACTGTAGGCAACCATTACCTCCATCCATCTCTAGAACTTTCTCATTTTCCCCATCAGAAAAGCTGACTCTATTAAACACTAATTCTTCCTTCTCTCTCTATACAGGCCCTGGAAACCTTCATTCTGCTTTCTGTCTCTGTGAATTTGACTACTCTAAAAATCTCAAAATGTATGATGGCCAATGTAATGGTTCTGTCAACTTAACTGGGCTACAGTGCCCTGATATTCAGTCAAACATTATTCTGGATGTCTCTGTAAGGCTCTTTTGAGATGAGATTTATATTTAAATGAGTGGACTTGGAGTAAAGCAAGTTGACCTCCATAATATGGGTGGACCTCATCCAATCAGTTAAAGGCCTGAATGGAACAAGAGACTGATCTCCCCAGACAAACCAGAAATTCTACAACAGACTGTCTTAGGGCTCCATCTGCAGCACTGACTCTTAGTTTTCCTGAAGATTTCCTTTAGACTCAAATAGCAACCACAAGTCTCCAGTCTGAAGCTCCTCCATTAGATTTTCAGACTTGCCAAGCCTCTACAATCACTGAGACAATTTCTCAAGATAAGCCTCTTCCTATAGAAATTCATTTCCTATCAGTTCTGTTTCTCTGAAGAATCCTCACTAATACAAAGCACAATCATAAAATATATCTTTTTATGAGTGGTTTATTTCACTTAGCAAAATGTCCTCAAGATTCATCCATGTCTTGCAGGTGCCAGAATTTCCTTTCAAGACTGCAAGAAAATGTGTGTGTTACACACACTTTGTTTATCCATTCTTTCCTTAATGGACACATTTCTAATTTTTGGCTCCTGTCAATAATGCTACTATGAGCATGAGTATACAAGCATTTGGGTCCTTTCAATTATTTTAAGTACCTAGAAATGGAAATTCCATATCATTTGATGACTATCTTTATATTTTGAGTAATTACATACCATTTTTGTAATAGTGTAAATTTTATAGTTGATATAAAACTGTTGGTCAGGAGATATCAGTCTCTTGTTCCATTAATTATCACTGGCAATGCACAAAGATTCCAATTTTGCCATATCCTCACCAACACTTGTTATTTTTGTCATTTTTTTAATAATAGCAAATGAAGTGGGTATAAAGTATTATTTCATTATAGTTGTATATGTCTGTCCCTAATGACTAGTAATGTCAAGTGCCCTTCGTGTCCTTATTGACCATATCTGTATTTTCTTTGATGAAAAGTCTATTCAATTCCTTCATCTATTTTTTTATTAGGTTTTTGTTTTTGTTGTTGTTGTTGTTGTTGTTTTTGTCATTGTCAAGTTGGAGGAGTTATAGAGGGAGCACTATTATTAACAAGTCTAGATTTTCCTACAGGGTATTTTGTCTAAGGTTAATTCATCTTTTCATATTTACTGTTTTCTATTTTATTTTTCTCTTCGTCTTGTTAGATTTCTCATGATTTGTTAGCTTTGCTGCTTGTTAGTTTTGTAGGTAATCAGCATCTTCCTAATAATGTTAAGCTGTATCAGAAACATACAAGTGAGTGTTTTCTGCAGGTTTTTTTCTTGTTGTTGTTGTTTTTCTCCTGAGTAATCCTTTTTATTTTGTTTTGGTTAAAGAATCTCCCTAGTAACCCACCATGAAGAATAATGCCAGTGAGGAGACTAGTTCAAGCTAGTGGCCTTGCTGGACATTAGCCTGCCTGTGACTACAGGCCCTAATAGCAGGACTCCTCATCCACCCCCCCCCCCCACTCACCTTTGGACTTCAGGGTTGTGTCTTGGGACTTTAAGATGAACTTGTGCCCCCTCTACACCCCATCCAGAAAGCAGTTCAAGCTAGCAGCCTTGCGAGATACCAGGCTGCCTGTGGCTGCAGGCCCTAGCAGCCAGGACCCATGGATCATTCTACCCACCCCCCACCTCCACTCACTTTTGGATTCTAAGAACTTTAGGTTTTGAATAGCAAGCAGAATGTGTGCTGCACAATATTTTCTTTGCTCCTGAGGTGAAGCTCATTAGCTCAGTTGGAGGATCACCACTCTTTAGAAATAGGGAGGACTTTGGGTCACCCAGGAGCAGTGACAACAGTGCAGGATACTGGTGAGCAACAGGGAAGCAAACCAGAAGAGAGATTGCCAATTTTCTACTCCTTCACACCTTTGAACACTCAGAGATACCTTGAATAAGTTAGGAAGGAATGTATAGATCACCAGATGACTAGGAACAATTGCAGAGGCACAAGAAATATGAGTAACCAACAAAATGTCCCTCCACAAAGGGAAGACATCAATTCCACATCACCCACAGATGACACAATGGACATCGGGGACATGTCAGTTAAGCAATTCAGAATATTTGTAGTGGCCACCAAACTGAGATGCAAGAGAAAAGAGACAATGAGTTCCAGGAGATGAGGAAGTCCTTTCATGATTTGAAAGAAGAAATAAACACCTTAAAAAAGAATCAGATGGCACTGTTAAGGGACGAAGAATGTGATACAGGAAATCAAAACTTTCCTTGAAATTATTAAAAGTAGATTAGATCACACAGAAGATCAAATCTCAAATGTAGAAGACAAAAACTCTGACCTAGAAAAAAGTATCAAGAAGATTGAGAAAACAACCAAGAAAAATGAGGATAATATACAAGGAATACTGTATACCATCAAGTGCCCAAACATCCAGATAACTGGTATCCCAGAAGAGGAAGAAAATAAGGGCATTGATAATTTATTCCATGAAATGCTGGAAGAAAACTTTCAGAAAGGCATTCAAATATTCAGATCCCAAAAATACATAGAACCCAAAATAGAATCAACCCAAGAAGATTTTTTCCAAGGCACATCATAGACTGGCAAAAACAACAAAGAAAAGATATTAAAATTGGCAAGAGGGAAACAAATGTCAAGTTACTTACAAAGGTTACCCCATCAGGCTAACATCAGACCTCTCATCAGAAACAATACAGGCCAGGAAAGAATAAGAAATATAGTCAAAATGTTGAATGTAAAACAATTTCAACCAAAAATACTATACCCAGAAAGATTATCTTTCATATAGGAAAAAAAGATTAAAACATTCTAGGATAAACAAAACCTGAAAGAATTGACCAACTCTAGACCAGCTCTTCAAGGGATTCTGAAAAGAGTGCTATATTTGGAAAACTAAAAAGTCAGATGGACAGTTATAACAAAAAACAACCAAGAAAATGGATCACTTAATGATAGAAACAGGTCTGGAAATATCAATAGCATTGAATTTTAATAGATTAAATTCTCCAATTAAAAGACACAGGCTGGCCGAAAGGATAAAAAAAAAAAAAAAAAAAAAAAAAAAAAAAAAAAAAAAAAAAAAACCTTCTATCTGTTGCATTTAAGAAATGCACCTTATGAATAAAGACATACATAGACTAAAAGTGAAGAGCTGGAAAGAGATTCCATGTAAATAGAAATCAAAATAGGGCTAGAGTTGCAATATTGATTTCAGACAAAATAGGCTTCAAGACAAAGACTGTAAGAAGTGACAAATAAGGGCATTATATAATAGTAAATAGGTTAATTCAGCCAAAAGCCACACGCTTATAAATATCTATGCACGCAACCCAGGAGCACTTAAGTATGTGAAGGAAAGACTGCTGGAACTAAAAGGAGAGATAGGGAGCAACACTATAATCATTGGAAATCTCAACACCCCATTATCTCCTTTATATAGGTCTTCTATACAAAAAATAGAGAGATACAGGACCTAAATGATACTATAAATTGAATGGACTTTATAGATATCTATAAAACTTTCCACCCTAAGACCAAAAGATATTTTTTTTTTCTTAACTCAGCATGGAATCTTTTCAAAGATTAACCATATGATAGGACACAGATCAAGTCTTTACAAATTCAAAGGCATAGAAACTATATCCAGCATCTTGCTGACCATGAGGGAATTAAACCCCATATTAATTTTAAGAAACACTCTCGAAAAAACACAAACACATGGAAACTGAACAACAACCTATTTCTGAATGACTTCTTAACTACTGAAGAAATTAAGTCTGAAATCACAAAATTTATGGAAACAAATGATAATGAGTACATGAGTTTCCATAATCTCCAGGACACTGCAAAAGCAGTCGTAAGAGGGAAATTCATAGTAATTAGGGTGCATAAGAAAACAATACAAAGGTGGCAAATAGATATCCTAACATCATGCCTCATGGAATTGGAAAAAAAAATACCCAAAAAGTGCCAGGCAAAAAGAAATAATAAAGATTCAAGCAGAAATAAATTAAACAAAATAAACAAATCATACAGAAAATAAATGAAAGCAAAATCTGGTTCTTTGAAAATATTAACAAGATCAACACACCATTGGCTAGAAGAAAGAAGGAAACCAGATAAATCAAATGTGTGATGAAACAGGCAACATTACAACAGACACAATGGAAATAGAAAACATCTTCAGAGGATATTTTGAGCGAATATATGCCAACAAACTACAGAACATGGAGGAGATGGACAAATTCCTAGATGCATATAATCTACCAAGATTGAATCAGGAAGACATAGAAAACCTGAATAGGCCAATAACAAGACATGAGATTGAATCAGTCATAAATAACCTCCCAACAAAGAAAATCCCAGGTTCAGATGGCTTCACTTCTGAATTCTACAAAACCTTTAAGAAGAGTTAACCCTTATCCTACTCAAATTAGTTCTTAAGATCCAAAAGGAAGGAAACCTTTCAAATTCATTTTATGAAGCCTCCATCATCCTCACTCCCAAAATAGATAAGGACATGACAAAAAAGGAAAACTACAGACCAATATCACTGAATATAGATAAAAAATTCTCAAAAAGATACCTGCAAAATATACCTAACAACATATAACTAAGATTCATCACAATCAGGTAGGCTTTATTCCAGGGATGCAAGTGTGGGTCAACATACACAAGACCATAAATATAATATACTATATTAACAGAAAGATAAAAACCATATGATCATTTCAATTGATGCAGAGAAAGCATTTCATAAAATATAATATCCTTTCATGATTAAGACTCTCAATTAGATTGGTATAGAAGGGTCATTTCTCAACCTAATAAAAGCCATATATAAAAAATCTATAGCTAACATATTGAATGGGGAAAAGCTAAAAGATTTTCCACTAAAAACTGATACTAGACAAGGCTGCCCCCTTTCTCCACTGCTTTTTAATATAGTGCTGAAAGTCTTAGCCAATGCAATCAGAAAAGAAAACAATATAAAAGGCATTCAAGGGACCAGCAGTTGACATAATGGCTATGTCACTGGACTCCCACATAGTCGGCCACAGTTCGAGTCCCGGACCCGGTGGCTTAAACTCATGCCGGGCGCGTGTGTGTGCGTGCCCAAGATCCTGAGAGGAGAATGGAGGAGAAGGGATTGCAGCGTGGCCATTGCCCCTGGGGGGTGATTTCTCACTTTCTGTCTCTCTGTCTGGTGAGCGTACACGCCCTATAGCAAAAAATAAATACATAAATAAATAAATAAATTCTCCAAAAAAAGAAAAAAAAAAGGCATTCGAATAAGCAAAGAAGAGTTGAAAATAGCTTTATTTGCAAATGACATGATGGTATACTTAGAAGACCCAAAGGTTTCCATGAAAAAATTTCTCAAATAAATGAATACAGTTAAGTGGTAGGATACAAAAATCAACATCCAAAAATCTATAGCATTTCTATATATGAAAAACAAATTGAACAAAGTAAAGCTAAAGAAAGGAATCCCTTTTACCATAGCCACAAAATGTATAAGATATCTAGGGATAACTAACTAAGGAAGTCAAAGATTTGTACAAAGAAATCTATGAAAATCTTTTTGAAAAAGATATAAAAAGTGGAAGGATATCCCATGTTCTTGGATTGGAATAATTAACCTAATCAAAATGGCAATTCTACCCAAATTAATCTACATATTTAATGCAATTCCAATCAATATACCAGAGACATTCTGCACAGATCTAGAAAAGACAATCATAGAATTTGTCTGGAATAATAAAAGACCTCATATTGCCAAAGCATTTCTGTGCAAGAAGAGTGGAATGAGTGCCATATCACTCTCTGACCCCAAATACTATAAATATGTGACAGTCAAAATGACATGGCATTGGCACAAAGACAGACAGGTGGACCAATGAAATAGAGAAATAACCCCCAAAGCTTACCGCCAGCTGATTTTTGACAATGGATACCAGTCAATCCAATGGGAAAAGGAAAACCTCTTTAGTAAATGATGCTGGAAAAACTAGGTATCCACCTGCAGAAAGATGAAACTGAACCCTCATCTTTAACCATTTACAAAAGTCAACTCAAAACAGACCAAAGATCTGAACCTAAGACCTCAAACTATAAAACTACTGGTGGAAAATACTGGGGAAGTCTAGGAGACAGTAGGGTTGGCAAAGACTTCTTAAATAAGACTCCCAAAGCACAAGCAACAGTCCCTAAAATTAACAAGTGGGACTATATCAGACTAAGAAGTTTCTGCACAGCAAAGGGTACAGTAATTAGTGTAAATAGGCAACCCTGAGAATGGGAGAATATTTTTGTAAATTATATTTCAGACAAGGAATCGATAGCCAGAATATACATGGAAATCAAGTGGCTTACTCAAAAAAAAAAAAAAAAAGATTAACCCAATTAGAAGATGGAAAAATGAGCTGAACAACAACAAAAAAAAGTCCAAGGAAGACATACAGTCAAAAAGCATACAAAGAAATGCTCAACATCCCTCATCATAAGGGAGATGCAGATTAAATCCACAAAAAGATACCACCTAACCCCTGTCAGAATGGCAGAGATTAAAATATAAAAAGTGATAAGTGTCGGCAGGGATGTGGTGAAAGAGGAATTTTCCTACACTGTTGGTGGGAATGTAAACTGGTTCAGCCACTGTGGAGAATAATATGGAGGTTCCCAAAAGATCTATAAATAGAACTACCACTTAATCCTGCAATCTCACTTCTGGGTATGTACCCAAAGGACAGGAGAATACTCAGTCAGAAAAGCACTTGCACATCAATGTTTATTGCAGAATTATTTATAATCACTAAGACACAGAACTAACCCCAATGTCCACAAAGAGATGAATGGTTTGAAAAACTGCGGCACATATACTCTATGGAATACTACTCAGCCATAGAAACCAACAAGACCCTGGAATTTGATAGAAAGTAGTTGCATATGGAGGATCTATTGCTGAGTGAAGCAAGCTAGGATATGAAAGAAAGATATTGTATGTATCCACTTAATATGTACCTACTATCCACAATTTATGCTAGAGATCAAAATATTGGCGGGCATAAAAGCAGCGAAAATAGTTAGGGATGCTAAAAATAGTGTGAGATGGATAGCAAGAGAACAAATAGGCATGACATTATTGGGACACAGAAATGGTTTATCGCCTGTTGATAATAACATGTATAGTATTCTCAACTGGACTGGTCTGAGAAGTATTTCATGCTGGGTAAATTCTTTTTACAACCAAATGATATACAGTGACTGAAAGTTTAAAAAAATAATGAGAATAACAACAACAATCTGGAAAAAAATATGAAAAGCTATTTGATGATGATGTGGATAGTAATAATGTCTTTGTCTTGACTGATATGCATGGTATTCCTTCTGGAAAAAAGAAATGTAATACACTGTAAACATACGTGATTCAATGTAATATAAACAAGATGATAATAAAAAATAAAAAAAATTAATGCCAGTGGCATTTTGGTTCCAAATGCAAAACTAGTCACAACTGGAATCCCAAAGTGATTATTTTTTTTTATCTAAGCAAAACACCTCTCATAGCACATAGAAGACAAATGAAAAGCTTTTTCACAATAGAACGAGGGAAAATAGAAGTTAAATAGATTTCTACTTGTTGCATGTTTACTTGACACTTGAGATGAGCTCTAGGATGAAAATATTTTTAATTTTTTCTTCTTTAATTTGCCAAAGGACACATAGACTCACTAGAGAAAGACTGGTGGTGGGGATGGAGATTGGTCACATGATAGCAAACCCTTCTCCAACTCTCCCTCATTTCAGGATTTTTGGGCATGCATGCATGTACATGCACGCAGTGTGTATTTCAAACCATCGAGTGCAGAATTCAAATCACGCAGTCAGTCATGTGGAATCCAGCACCTTAATTACCACACCACCAGCTGGCTAAGGAGAAAATATTTTTTAAAATATTATATAGAAGACCTAGTCATATAAAATTAAAATGTAGTTTATGGGAAACATTAGCACACCGCTCATTTTTGGAAATAAGTTGTAATTTTTATGAGTCTTATTTTTGCCACTCAAATATGTACTTACTGATTTTTACCTAAAAAGAAACTCAGTTTAGGTTCAATTAGCCAGGTAGTTGTTTATTTTTTCTATACACCATGTATTTTACCATTAATTGCTACAATAGAAATCACAAAATTTTAGAAATCCTACTGGAATTGGAAAGTACTAAAGGGAAGCAATGCTGTCTACCAGAAATTAAATAAATCCTGGATGGTATAGAGTTGAATTAGGGCTAAATTACTCAGAGGGTGGCAGAAATTCAGCCCAGTGTAAGCATGGGGTCAGCCCACAGTCCTCATGCCCTAGACAGAATTTGGCACGCATTTGCAACCAAACTCTAGGTGACCTTAGAGGATTTGGAGCACAACAGAGTCCTGGAAGGGAGCCTCCTTCTGGAAGACTGATCTAGAGAATCAGACTTTCACCTGGTCTGCCCTTTTGTCCTTAGTACCAGACTGGACTAATCTAGACCCCTGCCTTGGTATGGTCTGGAGTGTTGTTTTTGAGTAGCCAATATCAGCTACTTCAGTATTAAATAGGAGAGGGGAGGAGAGGGATGGATGATAGCATAGTGTAACACAACTGAAGTCATATGAGCCAGGCCCTGGGTTCACATCCTGGGACACCGCCCCGCCCCCCCCCCCCCCCCCCCAGAGATTGCAGGGCACTGGACGTCCTATGGAATCTGGGGGGAAACACGATATAAAGACCCTATTAAGCATGCCTTTCTTTCTCGATAAATAAACTTAAAAAAAAAAAAAAAAAAAAAAGAGGAGAGGAGATGCTATTTAGCATGCAAATGGATGCCTAGATTCCATTCCAGACATACTGAACCAGAATATCTGAGGATGGCTCACTTTCATCTCTCAGCAATTCTTACACATTCTAAAGCTTGTGAACTGTTGGCCTATATCTATTAATATGTCAGAATTATACACTGAAGTGTTCCCTGACAGGCCCATGGTCAGCAATTTCCCACATGATGACAAGGATTTCATGTTAGAATTAAATGTTAATTTTTTACAGCTCTTTGTATAACAGATGTTAAATGGGAATTTTCTTTGTTTTGAGTTTTTGCTGAAGTTCCAGTGTTGAGAACAATAGACAAAGAGCCACATGTTTTTTAAAGACATGCTGGGTTAACCTCAAGACCTGGCTAAGAGGCAGCAAAAATTAATTCTACAAATCTCACCCCATGTTACACCTCCAATTTATACAGGGAGAGAGAGAAATTTGGGAGGGTGATCAAAGTGAGAATTTCTCTGAAGAGAATTTCCAGCTTAGAAAACTGGCATTATGACTCTTCTCATTAAGGTTACCCCCATCCCAACCAGAAGCTGGGAAAGGACTTTATTTTTGACTTTCTGGTCAACCCAGAGCCGTATGTTTGCTGAACTACAGAATTTTATAGTTTCATTCTGAGTTACTACTGAGGAAATTTGTAAAAAGAGTTCCGGGGAAAAAGTTGTCTTTGACCTCTGAAGTTGTAGGGCACAGAGACTATTTCCTGGCTGTCCCTTTAAAAAGTCTGGAAGGAAGAGGTTGACTGGAGCTGCTTCAAAGACAGAGAGTAAAAAGAGAACTTCTTCAATAGAAACGATCTGCACTTTCACTGGAGGAGACAGTTTTTCCAGTGCCCATATTGTTCCAACTTGAAAGGACCTCACCCAAGAGGACTGTGTGGGAAAAAAAAAAAAAAAAAAGGAACCCCTAAAAGACAGAGGATTTGTGGGGGAAAACAGCTGGAGCACTGGGGGGGGGGGGTACGTGATGCTAGCCAGGGCATGGGAGGGAAAGATGGGACAGGTTTCTGAATATTTCCATGAAAGATAGTTGGGTATCTATGTAGAGCTCAACACCATCAGTCATATTGGACTTTGCCCTTTTCTTCCATCTCTGGTATCCACACTGATCCTACAAAGTGCATAAGCAGCACAGGGAGGAGGAAAGAGACTCACAAGAGTAAGGGAGAAAGTGAAACAGACCTTGCTATTCTCGCCCACATCCTGTTGTGGAGTTATCCTGAGCGTGGGGAATGGAGAAGCAGGAACTAGAATGAGCAACGTGTGGTTTGCCTTAGACAGGATTAGACAGCGAAATACCTGAAAATCAAGCTACTCCCGTACCAGAGAGGAGCTTCAAAAATCATAGGCTCTGCCAGCAAAGTCTGGTTGTCCCCTTAAAAAGTCTGAAAGTGAGAGATTGACTGGAATTGCTCCAAAGACAGATTGGAGAGAACTTCTTCAATGTGAGCAATCTGCACTGTCACTAGAGGAGGAACAAGGAGACAGGTTTTCCAACGTGCAAGCTGCGCCATCTTTAATTTTTGGGGGGCGGGGGGAGAGGTTTTATTTTGCTATAGGTTGCGTGCGCTCCTGACAGAGAGACAAAGCGAGAAATCACTCCCAGGGGGGCTGGCCATGCTGCAACCCCTTCTCCTCCATTCTCCTCCCAGGATCTTGGGCACACATGCACATGTGCCCAGCATGAGTTTTTAAGCCACCGGGTCTATAACGCAAACCGCAGTCGACTACATGGGAATCTAGTGACATAGCCATTACACTAACTGCTGGTCCCCAAGCTGCACCATCTTGAGAGGTCTTCACCCAAGAGAACTACAAATTAAGGGTAAAGAAGTGATATCTGACAAAATAGGATTGAGGGGAGAAATGTATTAAGTAGTTTCTCCTGACACTCTGTTGAGTCTCACCTGTTCAATGAAGCAGTTAAAACTATTGGGACCAGCAGTTAGCGGAACGGTTATGTCGCTGGACTCCCACGTATTCGACCGCGGTTCAAGTCCCAGACCTGGTGGCTTAAACTCACACTGGGCGCATGTGCGTGCGTGCCCAAGATCCCGAGAGGAGAATGGAGGAGAAGGGATTGCGGCATGGCCATCCCCCCGGGGGGTGATTTCTCGCTTTCTGTCTCTCTGTCTGTCTGGTGAGTGCACGTGCCCTATAGCAAAAACCTCTCCAAAAAAAAAAGAAAAAAAGAAAAACTATTATTAGTGGAGCCTACTACAGGTGGCTTGATGGTTAGTGCTCTGTGTTCAAGTCTGACCATGGTTCAAGTCCCAGCCCTGGAAGTTTGATAATCACACTAGGCGTGTATGCATGCATAGCCAGAATCCTGAGAGGAGAATGGAGAAGAACGGGTTGTGGCATGGTCATTCTCCCCGGGGTGTGATTTCTCACTTTCCCTCTCACTGGCGAGCACACATGTCCTGTGGCAAACCTTTGCCAATCTCCATCCCCCCACCAAAAAAAAAAAAAAAAATGCCCTCACAAAATCCTGTTGTTAGCAGAGGCCCATATGCAGTTCTTGCCAATGGCTTCTGAATGGACAATAAACCTGAATATTTTCCACGTTGTCAGCATAGGACATCTGGCCGGGCTTTGACATTGAAAAGACTATTTAACAAACAAATTCCAAAGAGCAGTGGATTATATTATTGACAAATCTCCTACAGAAATATTGCTTTTCTAATCCTGACCCTTTGTAGTACAAGTCAATTTTTCATTATTATTATCATCATAAAATAGCAGTTGGAGAAACTGGGTCCAGAGGTTAGGGAGAAGAAGGATATAATTTTCTAATTCTCACAAGCTGCACTTCTAACTGAATATTCTACCCTTTTCCAACACAGAGTACAGAGAAGGATAACTTGGCTCTGGGATGAGGTATTTGGTTTTTGTTTTTAGGTTTTTGCCATAGGGCATGTGCACTTGCTGGAGAGAGACAACAGTGAGAAATCCCCACTCCTCCCCAGGTGGGATGGCCACACTGCAATCCTTTCTCCTACATTATTCTCCTGGGAATTTTAGGCACACACACACACACACACACACACACACACGCAGTGAAAATTACAAGCTACCAGGTCTAGGACTCAAACTTCTGTTGGCTGTGTGGGAGTCCAGAACCTTAACTACCACACCACCTCCTGCTGGCCCCAGGAATGGAGGTATTTATGAGATCAGTGGCTTATGTCAGGGAGTTTTTAATCCAGGACCATTGTGCTTAGAGTATTGAGGCCAAAAACCATGAACGAATAAATGAATTTCTACCAAAAATGTTAAAGAACTATTATCGGGTCAATAAAACCTGATTGGAAGAGTGATAAATCTAAAGAGAACTAGGGATGAAAGTGACATAATATAAAGATTTAGGAGCTTAGAGACAAGGAGATGCTAGCAGGCTGATTGAACAAGGAGAACACATGCTGGAAGTGATCTGGAGCAATGAATTGTCCAAGAGACTCCTGCAGTTTCTTTTCAGAAATTGCAAGGGCGTGGTGTGTGAGTTGATCTGCTGGGCTTAATGGACCAGGGGTAGACAGGCAACCCTCTTGTCTCTTGTAGGACATCAATTCCAAAAGGTGACAGGACAGATTTAACTCCTCCCCGAGTCCTGAGTGCTCTGCTATAGCACAAGCTTGTGTAGCACGGATTGCTCTTATGCAGTTGGGAAGGATAGCAAAATATGCAGAAGTCACAATTCCTAGCAATTTTCCCTAGAATATCAATGACTTGTGCTACAAATAACAGCAGCGGGATCTGAAGGACACCTCACAGCAGGCACGAGAAGCCAGCAGTCTGCACTATGCCCACAGCTACCGTCTTCCAGAACTCCAGCACACGTTTGCCTAGCCTATGTGCATTTTTCTTTCTCCAAAAAGTGGAAGCGCTAACCCTTCCTTCTATCTCTTTCCATCAGGTGTTCTTATTTTTTAAAGACATAATCTTTATTTACTACAATATCTCTATTAGAAATTAAGCCTGGTTGGTGTCATTGTTTCTACCAGCTAGTATTGTTCATGGTTGCCATTGTTTTTTCCAGTGTGATAATATAGATGAGTGACATACCCCCATCATTTTTAGTGCACAGTTTTAGCATGTGAGGTATTTTAGGAAGACATGCATCACCATACAGCAGAAATGCCTTACTCGCCCCTCAGTAGGAGTATGACAGGCTGATGTCTGAGGAGTTGGGGGCCACTGTCACTAGCCAAATTTCATCTCAGGGGTCTTCTGGGTTAAGCTGCACAGGAAGCTGGACCTTCTTCCTAATTGTTTTTATCCCCTACCCCTCAATGCATTGTCAGGAGTTAGCAAGGAAGAACCTTCTAGATCAAAACTTGGAACTGCTCCCAGGCTCCTCAAAAAGGCTTCAAGAGTTACTGGTAATGGGTAGGAAGGGGAAAACAAAAAGGAGTAAGAGCAACAGAGTCCATGAGCCTCTATTCCTGATCCACGGCTGCAGCTCTACTCCCATGTGTTTCTTCTTTCAGGGCTCCAAAGACAGTAGGTTGTTATCATTTTGTTTTTTTTATCTCCTCCTCTGGTGAAATCTCACCAGTTTACAGATGAGGACACGGAGGCACACAGGCAGCTGTTGACTGAGCCAGATGAATCCAGTGTTCGAATCCTTGCTTTTTCCATTTGCATCATTTATGTGTTTCCTTTGCCTTCAAAGACCCAACTGAAGAAGAGAGTGGATAAGACTTGCCCAATTTTGCATAATAGTAAAGGCAAAAACATGACTGGAGTATCAACTACTTTCCTGTGAATTCCATTTCCTGAACTGAATCTTCAATTGACAAGAAAGAAACTGCAGGGACACTTGGTACTTTTAAATTATGCTGAGGCTGTGGCCACACTGCTAAAAGCAAAGGTAGTTATAGCAAAAGCCATTGTTTATTCCCCTAGTCTCTTTTCTTATGCATTCTAAAGCCCTAAAAATGTTAAAGGCTCCTTACAATAGCTACTGTCAATGCACTTTCTATAGTTACTTCTGATAATGTAAAAAGGCATGTTTAGCGGAGATTGGAGACATTATAGACATAGAATATTCTACTGAATATTGTTAGGACAGGCAGCTACCTGCAAGTTACTTTTTTTGTCAAAAAGAAGATGCTTTAAAGAATGAGCTTTATTCCTGGCTTATCATATACTATTATAAAGTGTGAAAGCTGGAGTGGTTTATTCAGGCCTTCTAGAATAATCCCCTAATTTTACAGAGAGGGAAACTGTGGCTCAATGAATGTTAAGTTACTTTCTTGATAACACACAGCGCT
The DNA here is from genome assembly GCA_026018925.1 of Tupaia tana. Taxonomy (NCBI): domain Eukaryota; kingdom Metazoa; phylum Chordata; class Mammalia; order Scandentia; family Tupaiidae; genus Tupaia; species Tupaia tana. The sequence continues at coordinate 218,137,537 of JAKSZU010000003.1, read as the reverse complement.
AACAGGCAAGCCTAGGACTCACAAAAACTTCTCAGGTCCATGTTCTTTGCATTTCGCCTTCTTTCTCTTAGTCAGGAGATGCCTTCATTGAAACAGTAAGGAACAAAGCTATATGAAGTGGAAATGCACCCCTCAAATATCAACAACACTTTTAATAACCACCTAAACTTTTTATCCATAATCATCCTAAGCAAAGATAAACAGCTGCCGTGTAAAAATGGAGAAAAACTACACAACATAAACCCCACAGTTTAATAAAATGATGGATGGTCCAAGGTGACAAGGTAACTGATTATTAACTGTAACATTAAGCAGGCAGTTAACAAAGATTAATCTTCCAGTCTGTATACAAAGTACACAGATAACTCATTAGTTTGCTAATTCCTTTTTTTCCCCCCTGGCATCCTGAATAAATGATCCTACTTTGTAAATTTTTTAAAAAAATTTAAAAATAAAAGGTGATCCTGACTGTATAGCAGGGTCCTGAAAACCAGCTGTGAGCCTAGACCCCTAAAAGATACTCAAAATGAACAGATTGGTTGGGCGTGCAGTAGGAAGAAACAGCGATGCACAACTTGCTTTCTCTTGCTGTCACGTTCATAATAATCTTTAATTACACAGACTGCCTCACGATGATTTTTTTCCCAATATTAGAAGTCCTATAACTGGCCTGCCTCTGAAATGTTAACACCCAGAAGTAGTAGTGTATTATTTTCAAAGGTTTTGTTTGTATAATATTTGCACACATTTATATGGAAGGTTAACCACTCACAGGCAAAGTATACCTTGTAAATTTTTCTCTGCCCGACAAGATTTTAAAAAGTCACATTGGGACCAGCAGTTGGTGTAAGGGCTATGTCGCTGGACTCCCATGTAGTCGACCATGGTTCAAGTCCCAGACCCGGTAGCTTCAACTCACACCAGGCACGTGTGCGTGCGTGCCCAAGATCCCAAGAGGAGAATAGAGAAGAAGGGACTGAGGCACGGCCATCCCCCCTGGGGGGGTGATTTTTTGATTTTTTGGTTTCTGTCTCTCTGTCTCTTTCTGGTGAGTGCATGTGCCCTATTGTAAAAACCTCTCCAAAAAAAAAAAAAAAAGATAAAATTGTCACATTGGTTTCTGTAAGAGGCACAAATATGGAGAGCTGTGTAATGTATCTGGATGGTAAGTAAAGAAATGCCTGGAGAAATTTAAACTGTGAGACCTTATGGACCTTACCACCTTAGGACTTTACAAACAAAAAGCTATGGTTGCCCTCCCTCCAGCATTTTGTTTTGTTGTCATAGGGCACATGAGCTCACTGGACACAGAGAGAGAGAGAAAGAGAGAGAGAGAGAAAGGCAAAGTGAAAAATCACGCCCATCCTCCCCCCCCAAGGGGATGGCCCTGCCACAGTCCCTTCTCCTCCTGGTATTTTGGGCATGCATGCACAGTACCCAGCATGTTTTTCAAGCCACTAGGCCTGAGACTCAAACCATGAAGTTAGTCATGTGGGATCCAGCTACCTTAACCTCCGTATCATCTGCTGGCCCCAAGGCAAGATTGTTTGGTATTAAAATAATGCTTATGTTATCAGAGGACTATAAACAGTAAAACCAATTCTATTTTTTCAACACTTGGTTCTGTTCCCCATAAACAACCATTACTAATAGCTTATCCTTAAATTCTTCTTGTGACTTTATATACTTATATTTTCTTTTATGCCAGTTTTAGAATCTTAAAGTATGGCTGTTAATGATGAAGAAATTAGCATATTTATTCAAATTTAAACATCTCTTTCTCCTCCTACTCCTTTTATTTATGTATTTATTTTTAGAGAGATCTTTTGCTATAGAACACATGTGCTCACGAGAGGGACAGAGAGACAGACAGCAAGAAATCACCCCCCCAGGAGGGGATAGCCACGCCACAATCCCTTCTCCATCTCCTGCTGGGATTTTGAGCATGCATGTATGCATGCCCAGCATGAGTTTTGAACTGCTGGATTTGGGACTCACACTGCAGTCACCTATGTTGCTGGGAGTCCAACAATGTAACCATTGTGCCATTTGCTGGTCCCCCTTCTCTCTTTCCCAGTAAAGTATTACTTATATTTTGCCCAGTTTTGTAACATTTAAACCTTTTTCTTTAACATCTGTAAGTCTTCCATATTGAGTCTATGCGTTAATTCAAAAATAGAACCACGTAGTATAATCGGGCCATGAACAAAAGTCTTGTGGGTGTGTGTTATTAAAGAAAAAAAAAAAAGAGAGAGAGAGAGAATTTACTAAACGAAATGTCTCACACAAGCTCTTCCCATTTCTTTGTAGCTTTTTTCCCTTATTCAGGCCATGCATAATGCTGAGGGGTCAGATGGTAGAACAGCAATGAAGCACGGCCCTCTGGGAGGCAATACCACATGAGAAGGTTTCTGGTTCAAATCCAAAGACCTCCCCGAGAACACCAGGCACATGTGTGCCCATGATCCAAGGCTGGCTCAAAGCTGGGGCTAGATAATGGCATCAAGACTCTGAGGGCGCTCTCTCTTCCACTCCCGCTCATTCATGGGAGAAATAACTTTTTTTTTTGGAGAGGTTTTTCCTATAGGGCACATGCACTCACCAGAGAGAGACAGACAGATAGAAAGCAAGAAATCACCCCTCAGGGGGGATGGTCACACCACAATCCCTTCTCTTCCATTCTCCTCTCCGGACCTTGGGAATGCATGCAAACGCACCCGGTGTGAGTTTAAGCCACCAGGTCCAGGACTTGAACTGCGGTCGACAACATGGGAGTCCAGTGACATAGCCATTAGGCCAACTGCTGGTCTCCTCCTCTCTCCCCTTTTTTAATTGGCAAGGGGTACATGCATTCACCAGAGAGAGACAGAGGGAGGAGAAAGAAGCCCCTAATTTGACATGGCCATGCCACAGTCCTTTTCCACTTTATCATCCTACCGGGATTTTAGGTACATGCGCGTGCCTGGCATGCCACTTTTTAAGCCACTAGAACGGGGATTCAAACTGTGGTCTGCCATGTGGGATCTGATTGCTGCCCATAACCACTATGTAACAGGGCCAAACCCAGATATTCCTTTTTAATTCTGCTGAGGTATATCCTAACATAACTTTTTTTTTCATATCTGACACGTGACAGCTAAGCTCTGAAGTAATATGTCTAGAAGTATTTTGTCTTTCACTTGATGGATGTTTTTTCTGGATATAGAATTCTATATTAAAAAACTCTAAGGACAATGGTCTATATTCAGTAGCCGGCCACAGAGCTGAATAGAACAATCTATGTGGGTATAATGCTTATTTGCAGATAACATGGACTTTTCTCTTAGAGCCTATAAGACTGTCTTTCTATCCTAGGATTTCTGAGATATATATATTTTTCATTAATCCAGGATATATCTTTTTCTATTAATCCAGCTCAGTTCTTGGTGAGCCTTTGCAAGTGGAAATTCAACTCTCAATTCAGAAAATGATCCTCCATCTTTTCTTTGATTACTTCCTTTCCTGCACTTTCATTTTCTCCTTGTCGGATTCCAGTAGGATGGAGGTTGAACTCTGGATTTATCCTTCACATTTCTTAATTAGTTTGTGTCTTCTACTTCTACCTTAAATTTTCTTTTTGATCCATCTATCCTTATTTAGGCCATTCACGTTTTTATTTCAGTATTTTTTTTAATTCCTCATGTCTAGTTATTTACTGACTCCCACTTTTTAAATAATGTACTATATTTGATAGAAAACACTCTCACATCTAAAGATAACAAGTATTGTTTGTTTTACAGAGTCTTCTTACCCTGAATTTGCTCCATTGTCTACCTTGGTTCTTCCTCGTGTTAATAGATTTAGTTATCTAGTAAATTTTGATTTCCCAGTGATACTTGTGAATGAAGACCAATATGGACTCACTGTGGACACTGTTCGGCTTTCCCTCCAACAGCTGCCGAAGTCTGCCGTGCCAATGACCCTTTCACTTAAGCAGTTTATAATGATGCAATCCCCAGCAGCCTATATCCCGGGAATGTACCTCCCATCTATTTCAGAGTACACAGCTGAAAATCTTGCATGGATCATGCCCATATGCTTCTGCCTCTGTGCCAGGCTTGTCTCTGCCCCAGCCCTAGTCACAAACTGGGGTAGAGCACCAAGCAGGACTCTGTTCTCAGCAAAACATGCCAATACGACCTCGACAGGGGGTTTATGTACAAATGAATGTACAAATGTCCATTCATGTACACAGGCAGCCTCTCACCTAATCTCCTGAGCCTACCTCAGATAATGCCAGTCTGAAAGTATTTCCAAGTTTCTGGGCCATAAGAAGAATTAAAACATTGATATGTAATGATTAATTCAACATAAACTACTTTGCACCAAAAAGTGTGGGGACTAGACTGTGGCACTGTGATCAAACATGACACCCTGCAAGGCAGATCAGCACAGAAAGGTTGCTGGAGGCCTCCCTAAGTGTGCCAGGCACACATGTGTACATGATCTGGGCTGGCAGAATCTGGGAGTGGATTATGGTGGTGAAACGCTACTGGGGATGCTATATCACTAACTCTCTTTATACCCCTCATGGAATAAGCAAACCTCAAAAGAGAAAAAAAGCTTGCCACACCATCACCATAACAAACACTGAGCAGGAAAGCCCAACAGAACTATGGGATCTCTTAAGAGATCTTGAAGGCCTTATCTTCCTCTAATGACAGATAAAATTCCTTTAGTACAAACTGACCCAATGGCAACCAAAATCTTACTCATTTATTCTTCAGTGATGAGGGGGATGAAAATGGAGAAGTACAGACTTAGAAATCACAATTATGGTTGGATCTATCAGTGAATTGGACACTAAGATTTCCCAGCTGTTCCTCTGAGGAGCAATCTGGGACAAGACCAAGAAGGATTTGCTTCAGGTGAAACAGTCCATTCAACACAATGAATTTTCTAGAGAGAGGTAGGGCAGTGTGGAGGCAGCAGCTCATCTGGTCGCTAAGGCCACCTCCAACCACACCGGGAATCAAAGCTACCGGCACCAACCTGGTAAGGATAGTGTGTCCTGCTTGTCTCTTGTCTCTGGCTAAGTAAGAGCACTTGAAACAGGTATGAGAGGAGGTTGAAGGGAGGGGATGGACGTGAGGAAAATGCTGGAGAGAAGGCAAGACAGAGAGGGCACCAGAGTGGGACTGCCACACAGGAGCTGATCCCTGATGATGAATGTGTCCTAGGGTGCTGACAAATTAAGGCTTCCACCCATCTCCAAAAAAATGTGGGAAGCCTTGCCAATAAAGAAAGAGGGTTTTCTGGGAAGGAGAATGTCTTCTAGAGAAACCAAGAATGAATTTCTTAGACTTCTGACAGATGAGTCTTAATGTTACGGTTCTTTGCCCACAGCATTAAGGATTATAAGATGTGTGAGTTCACCTCCTAGAAAGGCAGTGTGCTCGAGACAAACCCTGACATGTAGCAGATATATCATTTAAAGGAGAAGGAAAAAGGGAGAAAGCACAGCAGGGAGATGGGGAGAGTGAAGGGGGGGACTGTGCTAAACACACCCCTGTCTCTGAGCACACACTCATTCCACATTGATTTGATATATGACAGGCTGTGTGGCAGAGTGGCTAAAAGTGCAGACTATTTCTAGGATTGAAATCCTAGCTTCGCTGTTTACCAGAAGTGTGACTATAGACAGGTTTCTTTATCTTCTACATCATGATACCTTACAGGGTTGTCATAAATGATTCAGAGAGTTAACACAAATGAAATTCTTACTACTAAAAAATTACAGAACTTCTATCTAGCCTTATTATTAGTCATGTTAAATATAAATTCAACATTAAAAATGTCAAAGAAAAAAATCACATACACACATGTACGCATATCCTGTATCATGCCTGTTTACAAAATATTCTCCCATATTCATCACCACTTGATTTTCATAACCCTTTAATGCAGAGATTACTATACCAAGGACAAAACTATGGTTTAAGGAAATGCAATGACTTCATGACAGTTTACTGGGTCATTGGAAAAGTCATGATGAATTTTTTGCATAGAAAAATAGAAAAATACACCATGACTTTTCAAACAAGCCAATACTAATGGGTATCAGAAATTTGAAGCCTAGTCAGATTTATTCAGAATCTCTAAGTGATAACATACATAAATAATATTCAGAGAAGGAATGCTAAACCGTCTCTAGGAGCTTAAATGATTTATGTGCAAGTACTAAAAACACCAGATTCTGGGCCAGTAGATGGCAATTGAGGCACTAGATCCCACAAGGCCAACTACATGGTTCAAGTTCCTGACTCAGTAGACTGAAAAACGTCCTGGGTATGTGTGCATGCATACCCATGATACCAAGAGAGTAGAGAAGGGATTGCAATGTAGCTCTCCTCCCTAGGAGTGTGTGTGTGTGTGTGTGTGTGTGTGGGGAGGGGGGGGTGGTTTTTCACTTTCCCTCTCTGTCTTTTCCCAGTGAGCCCATATGCCTGATGGCAAAAATCTATTAAAAAGAAAAAACAAAAAACCAGACTCTATGTTGCCTTGCCATTGCCTAATCGCACAGTGATTAAAGAAAGGCTCTCATCCACATGTGCAAAGCTTATGAAGCAATCATGCAATTTCTTTAATATTTCCAACCATAAGCAGAGCCATTGCCATAATCTGTATAACATAAACAATGAAATTAAGGTTCATAGTATTTAAATGTCCTGTCCTCTTAACTCTGAGACCTTTCTCAGGCAATAATCACTCCTGTAGCCACTGGAATAAAAGATACAGATTTTAAAAACTATTGTTCCAAATCTGAGGAGTGTCCTGGCATGTTCAGGGACCAAGGGGACTAAAGTTATGCTCTAACTTTCATCTCCTAGATACCTGAAACACTCAGAAAAGGTAGGGTAACCTCTGTCCTCTCTCTGTCTCTCTTGAAATTATTTATTTATTTATTTTTAAAATTTTAAACCACTTCTCACTTCAGGTCTTTTCTTTCTCTTGCTAATTTTGGAAGTCATTTTAAACCTGAGGTGTGTTCTGGTGCGGTTTTTATTTTTTACCTTAAAAAATTTTTTTTCTCTTTTTTGGTTATTTTTGTCTAGTTTTTTCTTTTTTTTTTTCTTTTTCTTTTGCTTTTATTTTTAAAAAGCAATTCTGCTCTTTAATCTCCACACACTGAGTGTCTAAACAGGCCTAGATGCAAAATAGCCTAACATCTGAATATTTTCAGGGTCATTGAATCCTCAATGCTTATGGAACCTCCTGCTTTAAGGAGGAAACTTCTTTTTATCAGTCCAGACTTACAATCTTTTTCTGTGGAAACCACATTGCAAAATATAGTAGAGGAGAGATTTTGTCACATAATGACCAGAAACCATTGCAGAAGCACAAAAAAATATGACGAACCAAGAAAATACTTCCCCCCTAAGGGAAAAGGATTGTCCTTTTGATGACGACAATCCTTCATCATCCACAGACAGTATAGTGGAATTCCTGGAAATGTCTGAGAGAATTCAGACATTTCATAGTAACAAAACTAAATGAGATACTAGAGCTAAGAAACAAAACTCCAGAAGATGCACTGCCTCCAAAAGAGTCAATGAGTTCCAGGAGGTGAGAAAGTTCTTGCATGATCTGAAAGAGGAAATACACACCATAAAAAATAATCAAATGGAGCTGTTAGAGATGTAGGCTGCAATACAGGAAATCAAAATCTCTTTCAAAGTATTAAAAGCAGATTAGTCCATGCAGAAGACCAAATCTAGGATGCTGAAGGCAAGACCTGACCTAGAAAAACAAACAAAAATAATAAAACTGAGAAAATAACCAGAAAAAAAATGAGAATACTATATGAGAAATACTAGACAACATTAAGTACCCAAACATCCAGATAATCAGTATCCCAGAAAGTGAAGAAAATAATAAGGGCATTGATCATCTATTCCATGAAATCCTAGAAGAAAATTTTCTAAATCTAGAGAGGCATTCAAATATCAAGACTCAAGAAATACAAAGGAACCCTAATAGAATCAACCCAAGAAGATCTTCCCCAATGCAAATCATAGCCAGATTGACCAAATCCACACATGAAAACAAGATACTAAAATTGGCAAGAAACAAACATCAGGTTACTTATAAAGGTTATCCCATCAGGCTAACATCCATCCTCTCATCAGAAACAGTGCGAGTGCACCCACACCACCCGCAGAATGGATCGAGCCGGCCAGTGGTTCCGGACACCAGGTAGGCTGAGGCTGCAGGCACGACCCCCACCCCTGAACCTTCGCGCATCCCCACCGTTCCATCTTCTTGGACCCCAGGTTTGTTGTCTTGGACTTTAAGACGAACTCCCACCCCACCCCACCTGCAAACAGGATCGAGCCAGCCAGTGGTTCAGGACACCAGGCGGACTGAGGATGAAGACCCGACACCCCCACCCCGAAACCTCACGCATCCCCCCTGTTCCTCCTCCTTGGACCCCAGGTTGTTGTCTCAGACATTAAGACGAACTCCCACCCCACCCCACCCGCAAACTGGATCGAGGCGGCCAGTGGTTCTGGACACCAGGAGGACTGAGGCTGAAGACCCAACCACCACGAAACTTTGCGCATCCCCACCGTTCCTCCTCCTTGGACCCCGGTGTGTTGTTTTGGACTTTAAGACGAACTCCCACGCCACCCCACCCACAAACCAGATCGAGCCGGCCAGTGGTTCATGACACCAGGCGGACTGAGGCTTCAGGCCCGAACCTCCACCCCCGAACCTTTGCACATCCCCACTGTTCCTCCTCCTTGGACACAGGTTTGTTGTCTTGGATTTTAAGACAAACTCCCACCCCACCCCACCTGCAAACCGGATCTAGCTGGCCTGTGGTTCGGGACACCAGGCGGACTGAGGCTGAAGGCCAGACCCCGCCCCCCAAACCTTCGCACATCCCCACCGTTCCTCCTTCTTGGACCCCAGGTTTATTGTCTTGGACTTTAAGATGAACTCCCACCCCACCCCACCCACAAACCGGATCTAGCCGGCCACTGGTTCCAGACACCAGTTGGACTGAGGTTGCAGACCCGACCTAACACCCCCAAACCTTCATGCATCCCCACCATTCCTCCTCATTGGACCACATGTTTGTTCTCTTGGACTTTAAGACAAACGCCTACCCCACCCCACCCCACCCGAAAACTGGATTGAGTCGGCCAGTGGTTCCGGACACCAGGCGGACTGAGGCTGCAGGCCCAACCCCCCCACCCCCGAACTTTCACGCATCTCCACCGTTCCTCCTCCTTGGACCCCAGGTTTGTAGTCTTGGACTTTAAGACGAACTCCCACCTCACCCTACCTGCAAACCGGATTGAGCCGGCCAGTGGTTCAGGATACCAGGCGGACTGAGGCTGCAGACCCGACCGGCCCGCAATCTTCACCCATCCCCATCATTCCTCCTCCCTGGACCCCAGGATTGTTGTCTTGGACTTTAAGATGAACTCCCACCCCACCCCACCCGCAAACCGGATCGAGCCAGACAGTGGTTCAAGAAACCAGGCGGACTGAGGCTGCAGGCCCGACACCCCCACCCCAAACCTTCACACATCCCCAACTTTCCTCCTCCTTCCACCCCAGGTTTGTTGTCTTGGACTTTAAGATGAATTCCCACCCCACCACACCCGCAAACTGGATCGAGCCGGCCTGTGGTTCCAGACACCAGTTGGACTGAGGCTGCAGACCTTACCCCCCTCCCCTGAACCTTCACGCATCCCCACCGTTCCTCCTCCTTGGACCCCAGGTTTGTTGTCTTGGACTTTATGACAAACGCCTACCCCACCCCACCAGCAAACTGGATCGACCCGGCCAGTGGTTCAGGACACCAGGCGGACTCAGGCTACAGGCCCAACCTTCCCCCCAAACCTTCGCACATCCCCACCATTCCTCTTCCTAGGACCCCAGGTTTGTTGTCTTGGACTTTAAGATGAACTCCCACCCAACCCCCCCACAAACCACATCTAGGGGGCCAGTGGTTCCGGACACCAGGCGGACTGAGGCTGCAGGGCCAAACCCCCCACCCCGAACCTTCGCGCATCCCCATCATTCCTCCTCCCTGGACCCCATGTTTGTTGTCTTGGGCTTTAAGATGAACTCCCACCCCACCCCACCCGCAAACCGGATCGAGCCAGCCAGTGGGTCAGGACACCAGGTGGACTGAGGCTGCAGGCCAGACCTCGCCCCCTGAACCTTCGCGCATCTCCACCGTTCCTCCTTCTTGGACCCCAGGTTTGTTGTCTTGGACTTTAAGACAAATTCCCACCCCACCCCACCCACAAACCGGATCTAGCCAGCCAGTGGTTCCAGACACCAGTTGGACTGAGGTTGCAGACCCGACCTAACACCTCCAAACCTTCATGCATCCCCACCATTCCTCCTCATTGGACTACACATTTGTTCTCTTGGACTTTAAGACAAACGCCTACCCCACACCAACCGCAAACTGGATTGAGTCGGCCAGTGGTTCCGGACACCAGGCGGACTGAGGCTGCAGGCCCAACCCCCCACCCCCAAACTTTTCGCACATCTCCACCCTTCCTCCTCCTGGTACCCCAGGTTTGTTGTCTTGGACTTTAAGACGAACTCCCACCCCACCCCACCCGCAAACCGGATCGAGCTGGCCAGTGGTTCTGGACACTAGGTGGACTGAGGTTGCAGGCCCGAACCCCCCAGCCCGAACCGCGCATCCCCCCGTTCCTCCTCCTGGTACCCCCGGTTTGTTGTCTTGGACTTTAAGACGAACTCCCACCCCACCCCACCCGCAAACCGAATCGAGCCGGCCAGTGGTTCAGGACACCAGGCAGACTGAGGCTGCACGCCCGACCAACCCCGAATCTTTGCTCATCTCCACCATTTTTCCTCCCTGGACCCCAGGTTTGTTGTCTTGGACTTTAAGACAAACTCCCACCCCACCCCACCCGCAAACCGAATCGAGCCGGCCAGTGGTTCTAGACACCAGGCGGACTGAGGCTGCAGGCCCAACCCCCCCGAACCTTCGCGCATCCTCACCGTTCCTCCTCCTTAGACCCCGGTTTCTTGTCTTGGACTTTAAGACAAACTCCCACTCCACCCCACCTGCAAACTGGATCGAGCTGGCCAGTGCTTCTGGACACTAGGTGGACTGAGGTTGCAGGCCCGAACCACCCACCCCGAACCTTCACGCATCCCCCCGTTCCTCCTCCTGGTACCCCCGGTTTGTTGTCTTGGACTTTAAGACAAACTCCCACCCCACCCCACCCGCAAACCGGATCAAGCCAGCCAGTGGTTCTGGACACCAGGCGGACTGAGGCTGCAGGCCCAACCCCCCCGAACCTTCGCGCATCCTCACCGTTCCTCCTCCTTAGACCCCGGTTTGTTGTCTTGGACTTTAAGACGAACTCCCACTCCACCCCACCCGCAAACTGGATCGAGCTGGCCAGTGCTTCTGGACACTAGGTGGACTGAGGTTGCAGGCCCGAACCACCCACCCCGAACCTTCACGCATCCCCCCGTTCCTCCTCCTGGTACCCCCGGTTTGTTGTCTTGGACTTTAAGATGAACTCCCACCCCACCCGCAAACCGGATTGAGCTGGCCAGTGGTTCTGGACACTAGGTGGACTGAGGTTGCAGGCACGACCGACCCGCAATCTTCGCCCATCCCCTTCATTCCTCCTCCCTGGACCCCATCTTTGCTGTCTTGGACTTCAAGACGAACTTTCACCTTACCCCACCCACAAACCGGATCGAGCCGGCCAGTGGTTCAGGACACCAGGCAGACTGAGGCTGTAGGCCCGTCCCACCCCGAATCCTCGCGCATCCCCACCATTCCTCCTCCTTGGACCCCGGTTTGTTGTCTTGGACTTTAAGACGAACTCCCACTCCACCCCACCCGCAAACCAGATTGAGCTGGCCAGTGATTCTGGACACTAGGTGGACTGAGGCTGCAGGCCCGAAACCCCGCCCCAAACCTTCGTGCATCCCCCCCGTTCCTCCTCCTTGGACCCCAGGTTTCTTGTCTTGGACTTTAAGATGAACTCCCGCCCCACCCCACCTGCAAACCGGATCGAGCCGGCCTGTGGTTCTAGACACCAGGCGGACTGAGGCTTCAGGCCCGACTCCCCCACCCCCGAACCTTCGCGCATCCCCACCGTTCCTCCTCCTTGGACCCCAGGTTTGTGATCTTGGACTTTAAGACGAACTCCCACCCCACCCCACCTGCAAACCGCATCGACCCGGCCTGTGGTTCAGGACACCAGGAGGACTGAGGCTACAGGCCCGCCCCCCCCAACTTTGGCACATCCCCACCGTTGCCCCTCCCTGGACCCCATGTTTGTTGTCTTGGACTTTAAGATGAACTCCTACCACACCCCACCCACAAACTGGATCGAGCCAGCCAGTGGTTCCAGACACCAGGCGGACTGAGGCTGAAGGCCCGACACCCCCCCCCCCCCCCGACCCGAACCTTTGTGCATCCCCACCATTCCTCCTCCTTGGACCCCAGGTTTGTTGTCTTGGACTTTAAGACGAACTCCCACCCCACCCCACCCACAAACCAGATCTAGCCAGCCAGTGGTTCCAGACACCAGTTGGACTGAGGTTGCAGACCCGACCTAACACCCCCAAACCTTCATGCATCCCCACCATTCCTCCTCATTGGACTACACATTTGTTCTCTTGGACTTTAAGACAGACGCCTACCCCATACCACCCGCAAACTGGATTGAGTTGGCCAGTGGTTCCGGACACCAGGCGGACTGAGGCTTCCGGCCCAACCCCCCAGAACTTTCACGCATCCCCAGCGTTCCTCCTCCTTGGACCCCGGTTTGTTGTCTTGGACTTTAAGACGAACTCCCACTCCACCCCACCTGCAAACCGGATTGAGCCAGCCAGTGGTTGAGGACACCAGGCAAACTGAGGCTGCAGGCCCAAACCCCCCGCCCCGAACCTACGTGCATCCCCCTCGTTTCTCCTCCTTGGACCCCAGGCTTGTTGTCTTGGACTTTAAGACGAACTCCCACCTTACCCAACCCGCAAACCAGATTGAAACGGCCAGTGGTTCCTGACACCAGGAGGACTGAGGCTGCAGGCCCGACCCACCCCAAATCTTTGCGCATCCCCACCATTCCTCCTCCCTGGACCCCATGTTTGTTGTCTTGGACTTTAAGATGAACTCCCACCCCACCCCACCTGCAAACCGGATCGAGCTGGACAGCGGTTCAGGACACCAGGCAGACTGAGGCTATAGGCCCGACACCCCCACCCCAAACCCGACACCCCCACCCCGAACCTTCGCACATCCCAAACTTTCCTCCTCCTTCCACCCCAGGTTTGTTTTCTTGGACTTTAAGACGAATTCCCACCCCACCACACCCGCAAACTGGATCGAGCCAGCCAATGGTTCCAGACACCAGTTGGACTGAGGCTGCAGACCTGACCCCCCCCCCTCCCCTGAACCTTCGCGTATCCCCACCGTTCCTCCTCCTTGGACCCCAGGTTTGTTGTCTTGGACTTTAAGACGAACTCCCACCCCATCCCTCCCGCAAACCGCATCTAGGGGGCCCGTGGTTCCGGACACCAGGCGGACTGAGGCTGCAGGCCTGAACCACCCGCCCCGAACCTTCGCACATCCCCCCCATTCAACCTCCTTGGACCCCTGGTTTGTTGTCTTGGACTTTAAGATGAACTCCCACCCCACCCCACCCGCAAACCGGATCAAGCCGGCCAGTGGTTCAGGACACCAGGCGGAGGCTGCACACCTGAACCCCCAACCCCGAACCTTCGCGCATCCCCCCCGTTTCTCCTTCTTGGACCCCAGGTTTGTTGTCTTGGACTTTAAGACGAACTCCCACCCCACCCCACCCACTAACTGGATCGAGCCAGCCAGTGCTTCCAGACACCAGTTGGACTAAGGCTGCAGACCCGACCCCACACCCCCAAACCTACGCACATCTCCGTTTCTCCTCCTGGTACCCCAGGTTTGTTGTCTTGGACTTTAAGACATACTCCCACTCCACCCCACCTGCAAACCGGATCGAGCTGGCCAGTGGTTCTGGACACTAGGTGGACTGAGGTTGCAGGCCCGATCCCCCCCAGCCCGAACCTTCGCGCATCCCCACTGTTCCTCCTCCTGGTACCCCTGGTTTGTTGTCTTGGACTTTAAGATGAACTCCCACCCCACCGCACCCGCTAACCGCATCGAGCCGGCCTGTGGTTCAGGACACCAGGCGGACTGAGGCTGCTGGCCCGCCCCACCCCAACCTTGGCGCATCCCCACCGTTCCCCCTCCCTGGACCCTATGTTTGTTGTCTTGGACTTTAAGATGAACTCCCACCCCACCCCATCCATAAACCAAATCGAGCCGGCCAGTGGTTCACGACACCAGGAGGACTGAGACTGCAAGCCCAACCCCCCGCCTTAAACTTTCACGCATCTCCACCGTTCCTCCTCCTTGGACCTCAGTTTTGTTGTCTTGGACTTTAAGACGAACTCCCACTCCACCCCACCAGCAAACCGGATGGAGCCGGCAAGTGGTTCTGGACACCAGGCTGACTGAAGCTGCAGGCCCGTACCTCCCGCCCTGAACCTTCACGCATCCCCCCCGTTCCTCCTCCTGGTACCCCAGGTTTAGTGTCTTGGACTTTAAGACGAACTCTCACCTCACCCCACCCGCTATCCAGATCTAGCCGGCCTGTGGTTCGGGACACCAGGTGGACTGATGCTGAAAGCCTGACAACCTGGTCTTGTCCCTCATCCTCTGGCCCTTTCCTACTAGCCTTTGGACTTGCTGAATTTTGGTGATTTGAATATCGTGCAGCGTGCTTTTCGCGCCGTGCGTTTTTCTTTTTTCTTTGCTCCTGAAGTGTTGCTTATTAGGTCAGTTGAAGGCTCACCACTCCTTAGAAAGAGGGAGGACTTTGTGCCATCCAGGACTAGTTGCAACAGTTAATGGTAATTGTGAGCAATAGATAGGCTAACCATAATAGAAATCATCAAATTTCAAATCCTAAACAAGTTTTAACACTCAGAGTTACCTTAAATAAGTTAGGAAGCCACATATAGAGTACCTGATGACTAGGAACAATCACAGAGGCTCAAGAAATATGAGCAACCAACAAAAGGCCTCTCCCTCAAGGGAAATCATCAAGCCTACATCACCCACTGTCAATACAATGGACGTCGTGGACATGTTTCATAAGGAATTCAGAATATTTGTAGTGACCAAACTAATTGAGATGGAAGAAAAAAGAGACAAGGAGTTCCAGGAGATGAGGAAGTCCTTTAATGACTTGTAAGAAGAAATGGATACCTTAAACAAGAACCAGATGGAACTTCTAAGATTGAAGAATGTGATACAGGAAATCAAAACCTCCCTTGAAAGTATTAAAAGTAGGTTAGACCAGGCAGAAGATAGAATCGCTAACGTAGAAGACAAAACATCTGACCTAGAAAAAAGTATCAAGAAGATTGAGAAAACAACCATGAAAAATGAGAACAACATACGAGGAATACTGGATACCATCAAGTGCTCCAACATCCGGATAATTGGTATTCCAGAAGAGGAAGAAAATAGTAAGTGCATAGACAATTTATTCCATGAAATCCTGGAAGAAAACTTTCTAAACCGAGAAAGGCATTCAAATATCCAGACCCAAGAAATACATGGGACCCCGAGTAGAATCAACCCAAGAAGATCCTCTCCAAGGCACATCATAGCCAGACTGGCAAGAACAACAGACAAAGGCAAGATACTAAAGTTGGCAAGAGGGAAACGTCAAGTTACTTACAAAGGTCATCCCATCAGGCTAACATCAGATCTCTCGGCGGAAACAATGCAGGCAAGGAAAGAATGGGGAAGCATAGTCAAAGTGTTGAGTGAAAAACAATTTCAACCAAGGATACTATACCCGGCAAAATTATCTTTCATATGGGAAAAAAAGATAAAAACATTCTCAGACAAACAATATTTGAAGGAATTTACCAACTCCAGAACAGCTCTTCAAGAGGTTCTGAAGGGAGTACTATACCAGGAAAACTAAAATATCAGACAGACAGTTATACGAGAACTAAAAGCAATGAAGAAAATGGCTCACTTAATGATAGGATCAGGTACGGAAATATCGATAATTACATTGAATGTCAGTGGATTAAATTCTCCAATTAAGAGACATAGACTGGCTGACTGGATAAGAAAACAGAAACCCTTTATCTGTTGCCTACAAGAAACTCACCTTATGGATAAAGACAACATAGACTAAAAGTAAAGGGCTGGAGAAAGATACTCCTTGCAAATTTAAATCAAAAAAGGGCTGGAGTAGCGATATTGATCTCAGACAAAATAGATTTAAAGACAAAGACTGTAAGACGAGACAAAGAAGGGCATTATATAGTAGTAAATGGGGTAATCCAACAAGAAGACATAACCCTTATAAATATCTATGCACCCAACTCAGGTGCACCTAAATATGTAAAGGAAAGACTGCTGGAGCTACAAGGAGAGATAGGGAGAAATACTATAATTGTTGGAGATCTCAACACCCCATTATCTCCTTTAGACAGATCTTCTAGACAGAAAATAAATAGATACAGGACTTAAATGATACTATAAATCGAATGGGCTTGACAGATATCTATAGAACTTTCCACCCTACATCCACAACATATACATTTTTCTCACCCGGACATGGAACCTTTTCAAAGATTGATCATATGTTAGGACACAAATCAAGCCTTTACAGATTTAAAGGCATAGAAACTGTATTCAGCATCTTGTCTGACCATGATGGAATTAAACTCGATTAATTTCAAGAAACAACACCGAAAATACACGAACACATGGAAATTGAACAACCTACTTCTGAATGACTTCACTACTGAAGAAATTAAGGCTGAAATAAAAAAATTTATGGAAACAAATGATAATGAGTACACAAGTGTCCAGAATCTATGGGACACAGCAAAAGCAGTCATAAGAGGGAAATTCATAGCAATTAGTGCGCATAAGAAAGAAAAGGATGGAAAGATGGCAAATAGATAACTTATCATCATGCCCCAGAGAATTGGAAAAACAACAACAAACCCCCAAAATGCCAGGCGAAAAGAAATAATAAAGATTTGAGCAGAAATAAATGAAATAGAAAATAAACGTACCATACAGAAAACAAATGAAAGCAAAAGCTGGTTCTTTGAAAAGATTAACAAGATCGACACACCATTGGCTAGAATGATCAAGAAGAAGAAACAAACAAACCAGATTAATCAAATATATGATGAAACAGGCAATATTACTACGGACATAGCAGAAATACAAAATACCATTAGAGGATACTATGAGCGACTATATGCCAACAAACAAGATAACTTGGAGGAGATGGACAAATTCCTGGATGCATATAATATACCAAGACTGGATCAGGAGGACATAGAGAACCTGAATAGACCCATAACAAGCCAGGAGATTGAATCAGTAATAAATAACCTCCCAACAAAGAAAAGCCCAGGTCCAGATGGCTTCACTTCTGAATTCTACAAAACTTTTAAGGAAGAGTTAACCCCTATCCTACTAAAATTATTTCTAAAGATTCAAAAGGAAGGAAACCTTCCAAATTCATTTTATGAAGCCTCCATCGTCCTCATCCCAAAAGCAGATAAGGACATGACAAAAAAGGAAAACTAGAGACCAATATCATTGATGAATACAGATGCTAAAATTCTCGACAAGATACTCGCAAAATCATATCCAACAACATATAACAAAGATCATTCATCACGACCAGGTAGGCTTTATACCAGGGATGCAAGGGTGGTTCAATATATGCAAAACCATAAATGTTATACACTACATTAACAGAAAGAAAGATAAAAACCCTATAACCATCTCAATTGATGCGGAGAAAGCATTTGACAAAATACAACATCCTTTTTTGATTAAGACTCTCAGTAAGATTGGTATAGAAGGGTCATTTCTGAACATAATAAAAGCAATCTATGAAAAACCTACAGCTAACATTATGCTGAATGGGGAAAAGCTGAAAGCTTTTCCTCTGAAAACAGGTACTAGGCAAGGCTGCCCACTTTCTCCACTGCTCTTTAATATAGTACTGGAAGTCTTAGCTATTGCAATCAGAGAAGAGAACCATATTAAAGGAATTCAAATAGGCAAAGAAGAGTTGAAAATATCTTTATCTGCAGATGACATGATGGTATACTTAGAAGACCCAAAGGTATCCATGAAAAAACTTCTTGAAGTAATAAGTGAATACAGTAAGGTGGCAGGATACAAAATCAATATCCAAAAGTCTATAGCATTTCTATTTATGAACAAGTTGAACGAAGCAGAGCTGAAGAAAGGAATCCCTTTCACCATAGCCACAAGATGTATAAAATATCTAAGGATAAACCTAACTAAGAAAGTCAAAGACCTTTATAAAGAAAACTATGAAAATCTTAAAAAAGGTATTGAAAGTGACATAAAAAAGTGGAAGGACATTCCATGCTCCTGGATTGGAAGAATTAACATAATCAAAATGTCAATTCTACCCAAATTAATCTACATGTTTAATGCAATTCCAATCAAAATACCAGAAATATTCTTCACAGATCTAGAAAAGACACTCATAGAATTTGTCTGGAATCATAAAAGACCTTGTATTGCAAAAGCAATCCTGCACAAGAAGAATGGAGAAGGAGGCATATCACTCCCTGATCCCAAGATATACTATAAAGCTCTGGTCATCAAAACAGCATTGTATTGGCATAAAAACAGACAAGTGGACCAATGGAATAGAATAGAGACCCCAGAAATAACCCCCAAAGCTTAAAGCCAACTGATCTTTGACAAAGGATATCAGTCAATCCATTGGGAAAAGGAAAACCTCTTTAGTAAATGGTGCTGGAAAAACTCGGTATTCACCTGCAGAAAGATGAAACTGAACCCCCATCTCTCACCATTTACAACAATCAACTCAAAATGGATCAAAGATCTGAACCTAAGACCTCAAACAATAAAACTACCAGTGGAAAATGCTGGGGAAACTCTGGGAGACATTGGAGTAGGTAAAGATTTCCTAAATAAAACTCCCAAAGCACAGGCAATAATCCCTAAAATAGACAAGTGGGACTATATTAGACTAAGAAGTTTCTGCACAGCAAAGGACACAGTATCAAGTGTGAACCGACAACCCTCAGAATGAGAAAATATTTTTGTTAAATATGCCTCAGACAAGGGACTGATAACCAGAATACACAGGGAACTCAAGTGCCTTATGTGAAAAAAAAATGATGAACCCAATTAAAAGATGGGAAAATGAGCTGAACAAAAATCTCTCTAAGGAAGACTTATGAACAGCCAAAAAGCATATGAGGAAATGCTCAACATCCCTCATCATAAGGGAGATGCAGATAAAAACCACAATGAGATACCACCTAACCCTTGTCAGAATGGCAAAGATTAAGCATATAAAAAATGATAAGTGTTGGCAGGGATGTGGTGTAAAGGGAACCCTCCTACACTGTTGGTGGGAATGTAAACTAGTTCAACCACTGTGGAGAACAATATGGAAGTTCCTCAAAGATCTACAAATAGAACTACCATTTGACCCAGCAATCCCACTTCTGGGTATTTACCCGAAAGACAGGAGAACGCTCAGTCAGAAAAGTGCTTGCACATCATTGTTTATTGCAGCATTATTCACAATTGCCAAGACATGGAACCAACCTAAATGTCCACAAACTGATGAATGGATTGGAAAAGTGTGGTATATATACTCTATGGAATACTACTCAGCCATAAAAAATAACAAGACCCTGGAACTTGATAGAAAGTGGTCAGATATGGAGGATCTATTGCTGAGTGAAGTAAGCCAGGCTATGAAAGAAAGATATTGTATGTATCCACTCAATATATACCGACTATCCACACTCTATGGTAGAGAGCAAAAAATTGGAGGACATAAAAGCAGTGAAGGTACTTAACGAGAACAGGACAGTGTGGAATGGGGGGGTGAGGAGAAGAGGATAGAGAAAGATAGCAAGAGAACAATAGAGAGGCAGGACGCTAGTGGGAAACAGATACGGCTTATTACCTGTTGGTGATGACATGTACAGTATTCTCAACTGGATTGGTCTGAGAAGTATTTCATGATGGGTAAAGTCTTTTTACAAGCAAAATGAGAAATAGTGATGGACTGTTTTAAAAAATAATTAGAATAATAATAATGATTGGAAAAATCATAGAAAAGATATTGAATGTTGAAGTGGGGAGATTAATGTCTCTGTATTGACTGACATGCATGGCATTCCCTTTTGAAAAAGCAATGTAATACACTGTAAAATTATATGTAACCCAATGTAATATAAAGAAGATTATGATGATAATTTAAAAAAAAAAAAGAAACAGTGCGAGCAAGGAAAGAATGGGAAAATATATTCAATGTGTTTAGTGAAAAACAGTTTCAACCAAGAATACTATACGCAGCAAGATTATCCTTCATGTGGAAAGATAAAAACATTCTCAGATAAGCAAAACCTGAAAGAATTTATCAACACCAGACAAACTCTTCAAGAAGTTTTAAAAGGCATGCTTTACCAGGAAAACTAAAGACACACATTCAGAAATAAGAGAACAAAAAGCAACCAAGAAAATGACCAACTTATTGCTAGGGACAAGAAATAATAATAATGTTGAATGTTAACTTCCAGGATTTAAATGGAAAGATAGGACCACAGTAACACTGCAAATTCTACAGAAGAAAGATTAATTATGTAAGACTGAACTGGTGAAATAGAATTTTATGGCTTTTGAGTAAAACATTACTGTTTTATTTTTTTCTCTTTACTATGCTTTGTTTTACCAATTTAAGGCTTTTACTTTCTTTTGAGCTGTTCATACGTTCAGCAATTTGTTAAAATGTTTTTTCTTGTTTGTTTCTTTAAATGGAAACAAACTTTTCTCCATTCCTGACTCCTCTTTCTGGCATTGGACAATATTTGGGAGTATTCTTATTTTGTGACAGAATGGTTATTTGCATAACTTCAATAATACCTGTTGCCTTGAATAAGAAATTGGAAATATTCATTATTGGACAGGACTTTGACTGGAACGTCATATCTGAAGATTAATCGGAAAACTATGGAACTTTTTGTGGCTATGGTAAAGGGAATTACTTTTTTCTATCTCAGTCTGCCTGTTGTTTGTATATAGAAATAAATCTAACCAAAGAAGTTAAAGACCTCCACAAGGAAAACTACAAGAAGCTAAAAAAAATAAATTTAAAATGACACAAAAAAGTGGAAGGACATCCCATGTTCTTGGATTGGAAAAATATAATCAAAATGGCAATTTTACCCAAATTAATCTACATGTTTAATGCAATCCCATTCAAAGCTTGAAACACATTCTCCACAGATCTAGAAAAGACAATCATAAAATTTGTCTGGAATCATAAAAGACCTTGTATTGCCAAAGCAATCCTGCACAAAAAGAGTGGAGTGGGTACCATCTCACTGCCAGACCCAAAAATATACTACTAAGCTGTGGTAATCAAAACAGCATGGTACTGGCAGAGAAGTGGACCAATGGAACAGAACAGAGTCCCCAGAAATAAATCCCCAAACATATAGTCACCTGATTTTTGGCAAGGGCTACCAGTCAATCCAGTGGGAAAAGGAAATCCTCTTCAGCAAATGGTGCTGGAAAAACTGGATTTCCACCTGCAGAAAAATAATGTGAACCCCTACCTCTCACTTTTGACAAAAATCAACTCAAGGTGGATCAAAGATCTAAACCCAAGACCTCAAATTATAAAACTGCTCCTGGAAAACACTGGGAGACATTGGGGTAGGCAAAAACTTCTTAAATAAGTCCCCCAAAGCACAGTCAATAATCCCCAAAATAGACAAGTGGGATTACATCAGACTAAGAAGTTTCTGCACGGCAAAAGACACAGTAATTAGTGTGAATTGACAGCCCTCAGAATGGGAAAAGACTTTTGTAAACTATTCATCTGATAAGGGGTTGATAACCAGAATACACAAGGAACTCAAACAGCTGTTCTGAAAAAAAGATGATCAATCCTATTAAAAGATGGGAGAATGAGTTGAAGAAAACATTCTCTAAGGATGACATTTGAATAGCCAAAAGGCATATGAAAAAATGCTCGACATCCCTCATTGTGAGGGAAATGCAGATCAAAACAACGAGATACCACCTCACTCCAGTAAGAATGTCTAAGATTAAAAAAAGCAAAAAATGACAAGTGCTGGCAGGGGTGTGGTGAAAAGGGAACTGTCTTACACTGCTGATGGGAATGTAAATTGGTCCAGCCACTGTGCAGAACAATTTGGAGATTCCTCAAAAATCTACAAATAGAACTACCATATGATCCAGGTATCCCACTCCTTCTTATCTACCAAAAGGACAGAAGAATTCTTAATCGAAAAAGTGTCTGCACATGGATGTTTATTGTAGCACTATTCACAATCGCTAAGACATGGAACCAACCGAAATGCCCATGAACAAATAAATAGATTGAAAAACTGTGGCACATATACTCTATGGAATACTACTCAGACATAAAATACAACAAGACCCTGGCTTTTGACAGAAAGTGGAAGAATATGGAAGTTTACTGCTGAGTGAAGCAAGCCAGGCAATGAAGGAGAGACATTGTATGTCCCCACTTAATATATACCAAGTGTCCGCACTCTATGACAGAAATGGATTAACAAAAGGATATAGAAACACAGTAAATGGATGTTAATACCATATATAGTGTGTGTGAAAGACAAGAGTCTGAGAAAGGACATTTAGAAGAAAAATAGAGAGGCAAAGCATTAATGGGACATAGAAATGTGGTATTATCTGTTGAATATAATTTTATAGTTTATCAACTGACTAAGGAGAAATGTTCACATGTTGGAATATTCACTTTGTAAGCTAAATAATGTAATTGAATGTATAAAAGAAAATGAAATAAATAAAAAAAAGAAAACTATGGAACTATGGTAGATTTCAAATAAGCCCACAGAAGCTCTTGGAAAGATGGCCTGGCACCATAAACAGTTCTGTCTGGCAGAGAGGATTAGAGAAACTATATGAAATAATTCATACCATAAAAGCTATATGAAATAATTCATACCATACTATATGAAATAATTCATACCATAAAATAATCTGGACTTTTCCAGTCCAGCATTACAGTCAGTAGAGACTGAAACAGCAGCCACAACCAAAGGATTATTTTGAGGATGACTTTGAAGGAAAAAAAAAAGAGACTGATCTTTGCTAGAAGATGGTATGTCACAGATTACTTGGTTGGCAGGGCTGAATTGAGAAGGTTTATGTGTGAATTATGTGCTAGGTGTTTGCTTTTCAATAGTTTGAGTAATTGACATGTAAATATTTTCTCAAAAATATTTAAAAACATGCAAATATTTTCTCGAAAATATTTAAAACCATACTCCATCAGAAAACTATGAAACTAAGGTGGATTTCAAGTAAGCCAACTGAAGCTTAGAGTCATAAACAAAATTAAAACAAATATTTCTAACATTATCTTTAAAATTCAGTTTTGAAATTTTGAAAGTTGTCTATTACCTGTCAAGAACTAGAAAGTTTGAGCAAAATATTTTTAATATGTAAAGCAAATATTTGTGGGAAAATGTAAAAATAAATAAATAAATGATTGGGGTGGGGGGAAGAAAGTACGGTTCTATAGAAACTTCTTGGTTGTACATAACACAGAAAGCAGACTGCACACTTCAACCCATGGCAGCCTCATGTGGTCTCACTAACCCTCTGGTCTCACCTTCCATTGTCAACTACAGGTATCATGATGAATATCCCAGTGGGTTCCCAATTGCCCTAGAACCACCAGCACCTAGTAAGTAGGCACAGTTTCATGTCCTCACCACAGATACAGACTATCCGACATCAGAGAGGATAGGGGTCTAAGAGCCCTGGAAAAGCTCTGCCATGCTGCCGTGGCTTGGCCATAAACTAGTGATTCTGATAAGAACAGATCCACCCTTCTGCTCCTTTCTTCCAGCTTCTTTCTCATTTACTTGCTATAGCTCTGCTTCTATTGCCTGTTTCATCACTTGTCATTCCTAGCTCTACTTTAGGAAGACAAGAAAAGACATTCTTTAGAATGTTTCAATAATTCATTCATCACCTACTGTATAAAACTGTCTTCAGTATTCCAAGAGCATGGCATAGCAAGGCGAACCAGGACCTAAGTTAAAAACTCTGCCTCCAGGGCTCCACTTCCCTATCTGCAAGGTTTTGGCTGAGACTAAACCACAGACTGCTGAAAGAGTCTACAGTGGGCTTCATGGAGAATGCAAACTCTGACTCTTCTTGATGGCACGTTGTTGTAAAGACATGTTTATGTCCCTGGGAAACAGCTTCTGTGAAATCTTTAGTCAACAATCCCCAGAAAGTTAAAAATCATGTTTCAAAATTAGGCTAATCATAGCCTCACAGCAATGATGCAACACTCTGTAATGCTGGGGCCACATGGGAAGGTCTTAGGTTCCCTTTCTAAGATCACCCTGCATGCACTGGAAATGTGCACGAGTGCCTGTAATCCTGGCTGGCTGAGGGAAGATCATGGGATGAAGACAACTGCTGGGAGTGCCTCCATCCCCCTCCACCCTGTCTCCCTCCCTCTAGCCCCATCTCTCCTCTCCTTCTCAAGTAAAGAAGAATTTATTTTTTTAAATGGGGGGGGGGGGGGGCAGCAGTGTAGCAGTTATGTCGCTGGACTCCCACATGGCCAACTATGATTTGAGCCCTAAACCTGGTGACTGAAATTCGCACTGGGCATGTGTGCATGTATGCCTCAAGATTCTGGGAGGAGAATGGTGGAGAAAGGATTGAAGTGTAGCCATCCCTGCTGGGGTGATTTCTCACTTCCCCTCTCACTATTTGTTTCTCTCTCTCTCTCTCTCTCTCCCTCTCTCTCTCTCTCTCCGGCAAGTACACATGCTCTAAGACAAAAACCTTAAAAAAAAAAAAAAAAGGGCAAAGCAAAATTAGGTCAAAAGCCTCATTTAATCCTAACATTCTATAAATCAAGGCAAACATGGTCTGCTTTAAATTTAGTTTTATCCTGGGATCATACAATTTGGAAAGACACTTGTAGATATCTAGCTCAGTAATTAACAAAAAAAAAAAGAATTTTTGGCTCATATATTTTTGGCTCATATAAAATCTCTCCTTTAGTATATGCGGGAGCATGGAGATGGGTACCTGCCTTCCAGCCTTTAAGTTCCTCCGACAGTAGCAACACAGCACCCTACAAAACTAGCACACAGTGAACTGAGATTTGAAGTCTCTGACCTGGCTTCATCTCCCTAAACACATATATTCCTTTTACTGTATTTTTAGCTCAATCCTGCTGTAAAAAGTAAAAAGTAACCTCTAAGCTACCTTAAAGATCTCATGGTTGGCAAGTTCTCACGTGGAAAGAAGTGATGCCCCATGCCTCCAGCAGCTGTCCCTGGTCCTGACTAAACAGAGCCACCCTGGTCTCCTAAGGTTGCTTCTAATGCACGACATCCAGAATTGAACACAGTCCTAAGGAATAGTCTGAAGAATCCAGGAAAGAATCCAGGAAAGACCAGAATTCTCACCTCTCCCATATATATATATATATATATAGATATAGATATATATCTATATATATATATATATCCACTCTGCAAATTACTACTCTAATAATGTCTACCTGTTTTCTTTCTCATTATATTGTAAGCTGCTTAAGAGTTGAATAAATTCTCTATTTAAGTTACTATCTCCAGCCCCTACCCTAGTCCTTCTAAATTTAAGTCTACATGTGCCAGGCATAATTATTCCCTTGATATTCATCCATGAACACAACTGACAAAATATTTGCTCTCCTGGAACTTACATTCTGAAAGGGATAAGGATAAGGAGCAGGGGAGGGGAGGCTAGCATTTGTCACACCGTACATGTCTAATAAAATGAATGGGGTCAATGGCCAAGTGAGAGGTATGGGAAGGCTCAAAATCCACTTAGTAGATGGTGATGCTCTTTATACTCACGAAAGTTCCAAGTGAGCCATGTTTGTAGAAATGCCTCACAAGACTCTTGGAGCATGACAAGCCTTTTCTTCAATGCTGGGAGGATGAATAAGTAGCTCATTTTGGCAGAACATCTACACCTGGGCTTCTGCGAGTTTTAAAAAAGCATTTGGTCCTTCTTCCATGGCTACTCCCACGAAGAACAGGGAGCTCTTTTTAGAAATCGCTGACCCTCATCTAAGTGGAAAGGATTCCTGGAAGCTTCTAGCATGTCCCTTCTGGCCTCCTGCCCTGGGATTTCTTACAGATGCACTTTTCAGGAAGGAGGAAGCCAAGGCGGATGGATGGTTTGCTGACGGGCTCAAAAATACTTCCTGGAGCACAAAAAGCAAGATGATTGCTGTTCATGCCACTGCTGGGTGTCACTGGCTCCAACAGAGAACTGTGCTCAATTAGGGGACTGTAAACTCAATTGTCATAGTGACATATTATCCAATTGTTGAGATTTTCTGTTTTGTCTTAGGAATTGGTCCCCTATTTTCAGTCATATATTGTTATCAGACTGCAGACTTAGCATCTCCACTCCCTTAAGCATCTTTGCTTTTTCTGGTCTCTTCTTTCCCAACTTACTTTTCAATAAGGAAAACATAATACCCACGGAGAAAGAGGGAAAGACGATGAGCTCTCATGGCCACTTCTTTATCCAACCAGCATGTTTGCGAGTTGGGAACCTATCCAGCAGCCCCTCAAGTATAACAGTCCACAAACCATTGAGTAGCAAACTAGGACATGCTACTTCAAGAGATGCTCTTTGTAAAAAACAAGCAAACAAACAAACCTTATTTTATAATATAAAAACTGATCCAGAGAGAAGAGGGGATTTTTCAAAAGTTTCTCAGAGTTAAAGCTCAGACCAGGTTATAACTGCTGCCTCCCTTAGAATTGTTTTGCTTTTCTTTCTATTTCTTTTTAACCAGTGTTCAAGAGTTGCCACCTGTCTTGTCTTGCCCAAGTCTCACACCCTGTGAAGATATGTGGAATGTCAGAGCTGGAGTCCAAACCCTCTATTGACACATGGAGAAACCGAGAGCCAGAGAAAGAAAACAGTCTAGTCAGTTCCAGTCCAAGCACACACAGAGGTTCAACTCATAACAGCTAAGTCTGAATCTAAAGGAGAAAATTATTCTCATTAGTGCTAAAAGCATGGTCAGAGGGACCAGACAGTGGCACAGCAGTAAAATTCAATGCTCTGCATAGCTGACCTACATGGGAAGGTTTCAGGTTCATGTCCAGAGACCTCCCTGAGTACATGAGGTATACATGTCCCCATGGTCCAAGCTGAAGCTGGGGATTGATCATGGCATCAAGGTCCTATTGGGAGTACTGTCTCTATTCATTGGCCACTCTCTCGCACTCATAGAAGAATTAAACTTTATTTTAAAAGGGGTGGGGAGGGACCAGCAGTTAGCATAATGGCTATGTCGCTGGACTCCCATGTAGTCGAGCACGGTTTGAGTCCTCGACCTGGTGGCTTAAACTCACACCAGGCGCATGTACATGCATGCCCAAGATCTCGAGAAGAAAATGGAGGAGAAGGGATTGCGGCATGGCCATCCCCCCTGGGGGGTGGATTTCTCACTTTCTGCCTCTGTCTTTCTGGCGAGTGCATGTGCCTTATTAGCAAAAACCTCTCCAAAGGGAAAAAAACAAACAAAAAAAAACCAGGGTGGAGATAGACAAATAGTGTGTTGGTTAAGCCCTGTACAGAGAAAGCTGAATTCCACATGGCTGACCAGGGTTCAAGTCCAAGCCTTAGAAGCTTGAAAAACATGGTATATGCATGCATGTGCCTAAGATTCTGATGAGATGGAGAACAGGAGGAAGAAAGATCGTGGTCTGACCAGGCCCTGTTTAAGGGTGCTTTCTTTTTTTCTCTCTCCAAGTCTCTGTCTCAAGCACACACACATGCCCTCTGGCATGAAGGAAGAAAAGTAATTTTTATCCCTCTTCTTTGGAATCTCAAACCCAGTGGCCAATAATCAATGGTAAGGCTTGATTTCTACTTTTGCAAAAACAGGGCCAGGGGCTTCTCAGCAACTCTGCCTTTTCTGAATACAACTCCCTCAGCCTGGGGACCACAGAGGTGGATCTCCTTAAGGCTTTATCCTGGCTAAGGAACAGCATGTTACCTCTTCATTCTCAGCATGAGGCTATTAGCATATTCACCAGGTGCACTCCCCAAACTTAGGAGCATATGCCTAAGTTATCAAATGCACTGTTCTGAAGCAAAGCTCCAGGTCATGTTCTTCACTGGGGACTCTCACTGATTCACGGAAACCTTCAGGTTGATGAGCCACTAGATTTGCTCATAGCAAGCTTACTCCACTTGTATCAAAGAGTCACTTTATTCCCTCACTACCACACGTGAGCAGAGCTAAAAGGGCCACCAACAATATAGTTTCTTAGCAATTTTGTGTACATTTCCATATTAGAGGCTAACTTTATCCCAAAGGCTAGAAACATTCTTTAGTGCCAGATAATGAGTGTATCTGCTCTAAAATTAGCTAAAGACTAAAATTTCTAAAAACTACAATTCCATTGCAATATCACCCTAGAAAATCCATAAAAAAAATTCACAGGATCTAATATTTGGAAGAAAATATTCAGAGAAATCTAGGTTAAAATATCAGTCCCCAGAAATTAGCCCAATCCCCAGAACATAAATACTCAAGACATCTTTAAATTATGAATAATTACCCACCCTATCTAACATCTGGGTTATGAGACCGAGTCTGGGTTGTGACTAGTGATCTGCCTAAACTAAAGAAATGCCCATCATTTCTTTAAAACCTAGGTGTTCAGATTCACAGGAACCTATATTTTCTTACTATGTCTCTAATGAAATTCCTTTTAGTTCTTACTAGTTTTTCAAAGATTAGGAGAGTAAACTCAAAGTACACTATTTTTAAAGTATTTTATTTAACTTTTTATCATTATTTTTTTTTTTTTATCATTTTCTAGTTTGATCGGAGAGAGAGAGAGAGAATGTGAGAAAGCAAGCCACCAGGTCCGGGACTTGAACTGCAGTTGGCCATGTAGGAGTCCAGTGCTTTTAACCACCACGCCACCTGCCAGCCCCAAAGTACACTATTTTCAAATATTAGGTCATCAGAAAAGTCATGACGTGTGTCTTTCTACACAAAACATGTCATTACCTTTCCAAAAACATAATAGTTTGCAAAAGCACTGTCCTTACACAGCAAAGAGGAAGTAGGCACTTTTGTTTCAAAATTCTAGAGAGAAACACTGCTAGTTTGTAAATTTCCTGATTTTCCCAGGAAGATGAGGGTGAATTATCCATTCGATCAACCAAGTTAAGTGAAAAGAAAAAAAAGCTTCTCAACTCCAGCTATGAATTGACCACAGTGCAAAATGCTTCATTAAAAGTATCTCATTTAACTCTAACCCTAACTTTGCAAGCTCAGTACTGTTCATTCCAATGTACCATTAATAAACCTGGTAAGGAACATGTAGGAGGTCACACAGCTTGTCACTGACAGAGCTAGGACTTGGTCCCAGGTCTGAGTGACTTTCAGTGATAGGGGTTCACTTTCCATGAAGTTCTTTTAAAAAGTGAAACCCGTCTCTATGGGAGGCCTCTAAGTAGGGCTATGGCAGGTAGCAGGTGATTACAATATTGCACACTAAAACCTAAGATTGGGGTAAGTCGGAGCAAGGTGCTCTCCTGCACCTGAGAATATTCCCAGCTGAGGCATGGTGATGGAGAAGGAGGGTACAGGGTCACAGGAGATCTTCCTAAAGGGTCAACATTTAATTTGAGTTTTCCACATGAAAAAAAAAATTGTTCATTTAATTACTGTTCTGGAAAACATGCCTTTCGGTTGTCATTAACTTTATTACACATGGAGAATTTAGAAGCTTTGTGCAGTTGAAGCTGCAACTCCTCCTCTCTTCTCCTACATAAGGCCCCTGAGGACTTGAGGAAAGAACATTTATCTTTGATTAGTGTTCTCTGTAGCTGGAACGACTCACCCTCAGCCTACCCTCAATATGAACCATAAAATCATCCCTCATCTAATATTCTGCAAGGTCAATGTGTGATTTAAATCCCATTTCAGATCTAGATTCATACCACTTTGTATCCATCAGTGAGTTCAGGTTTTACCCAAGAATTTATCTAGAGAGGAGACAACAGGAAATGGATAGAAAAGTATTTTATATTTGGCCTCAGAGTAGGATGGAGCTAACAAGGGTCAGGGGATGATCCAGAAATGGCACAAACCAATCACATTCTCCATCTCCCTTCTGCCTTACTGCCAGGTCCCAACTTTGGCACAACCAAAGCTTTGTTCTACTCTCCCTGCCCTCACACCATCACCCATCTCCCATGGATTCATGGCTGAAGCAGTTTATCTGCAAGAGATGCCTCAGGAGGTCAGGATAGATTTGTTTGCATGTCTGAATTGCACCTGAAAAGCCATCCTGCACCTGCTATCTGCATGAAGACCCAAGTGCTACTTCTTCAGCCAAATGTGAGAAAATTTGACCTTTCGGCCTATCTAGCTCACTCACTTAGGAATGCAAGTTTTCCCTTGTTTGATGTTTCTATTTGCTGTTAGAACTCTGGAACCCTCATTAGACAAAAAAGAGGCTCTCTTATTGAGCACTTCCTCTACGCTACACATCAAAGTCAGTGTTTGTCATTGGGTACTCCATTTCATCTTCAAAGCCATCCTATGAGGTAGATACCACAGTCCCATGTTACAGAGGAAAGTAGATAATTATGTAATTGGCCTTGGGACAGGTAGAAAGCTGTATGTGTATTAAGCTCTTCTCAGGATTGCTTTGAACTCAGATCATCTGACAATAAAACTCTGACTCTTTCTACAACCCACTGACGACCTCTAATTTTCACACAGTCTAGATGTCCACAGAACTGTTGAAGGAACGCTGTCTTCATTTCACTAGTGGAAGTGGCGAAGTGCTGATTAAACATGCTCACACTCTGGCCTTCTTTAACTGCAGATGATAGAGCTCCCGCACGCCCCACTCTCCCTACCTCTCTGACATGAATCCACCTCTCCTCTACTAAGTTCAGCCCAGGGCAACACTGCAGCTTCTTTCCTTGAGCCAAGAACCTGAAACCTCAATGGCAGCAGCACTAGTAGCTCAGAATTCCCGCATGAGAAGCCTTATTCTAGTCCATTCTAACCACAAATGCCTGTGTCTAGGTAACTTAAGAGAACAGAGGCTCCCTCACAAGATGACAAAGAGACCAAGGCAGGTGAAGTACCAGCTGAGAACCCTGCTCCAGCCACCAAGCAGAGCAGCACTGAGTAACAACAGGCTCCCCAGGCACCTTCACCATCTGCAGGTTGACCTAAAGAATTAATGACCATTCAGAAATAAAGCAAAAAGCAAACCACAACCTTACCAAAACCAAAGAAACATGCAAGCAATAAAAGTGGAAGACAAACCAAGATTTGGAGATGGGAATGTTTACAATTACTCTTTAAGAAACTAGTAACTGCAAAAGGAAAACTGTCAGCAAGTTTTCCCAGCAAGCCAAGATCCCAGGAATGCCTACATAGACGGCAAGAGAGCACCCTCCTCAGTGTCAGCAACCAACTAGGTTTATATTTTTCTTGGTTTTTACTGTTTTGGTAATATAAATTGAAAGAAATATTAGTATCACATGGGGAGAACCCCAACCAAAGAAATCCGAAATAGATAGTCAATGTTTTTTTTCCCCTTTTGGTTCCTTTTGGATGCTGGTGCTAAACTTACAAATGCCGTGATTTTCAAAAGAAATTTTACGCCCTGATTTATTCCTAGGTTGGGGAAGGATAACATTTTTGCTTACTTATGGGACTTTCTTTGAAAATGGGCAGTAAAAAACGTTCCTCAGAAATAAAATTTTTACCCTTCAAAAGGAAAAAAAAAAAAAAAGAGAGAAACAGAGGCTTACTTACCTCACAATTGGTAGGGCCAAGGTCCAGAGAGTCAAGGTCCAGAGGCTGCGACCGCCGAATGTCTACAGGGGCACGAGGAGCAAAGCAGAGCTAAATGTTCTGTCTTGCTCGCTCCTCCTCCTTATAAACCCACCAGGACTCAATCATGAAGGACCACCTGGATGCCTAATTGCCTCCTGAAGACTTCACCTTTAACCACCATAATCAAATGAAGTCTCCCCTTAATGACTTCACACCACCATCAAATTTCAACACATGAATCGGGGTGGGGGAGCAGTCAAGCCACAGTAGAACCTATGAGTGGCACTCCCTGTCCCCACTTGCTTCCAGAGTAGGTCATAACTGAAGCTAGAAGAGAGACTTTGTAAGTTGCCAAAAGCCTGCATATTCTTCATTTCACATTCTTCTGGGCAGCAGATGTGGGGAGCACAAAGACTTTGTTTTTCCTTCCTTTTCATCCCCCTCTCACTTTCTGAAAATTTAATCATGCAAACATTTGTGTTAAACGCAGTTCCAGGGCCTATGATAGGAGAGAGGAACCCAGGGATAATTCAGGGTCTGGTCAGAGAAATCGTAGAAAACAGAAAATCAGAGACTAATAGGACAGCACTGTGACTAAGGCCACCTAAAGTGCTCCAGGTGCACGGAGGAGGAGACGGTTCATTCAGCCAGCCAGACTGGGGGCGTTTTATGTGCCACTCTGGGCTTGATGATGGCAGTAATGCATGCTTTTAAGCAGAAAAGTGACCTGGTCAATTGTGTTTAGGATAATCTTCCCAGTAGTGAACATTTTCAAGGTCAGAAACACCCAGTGCCCAGCAGAGAGCCTGACAGAGTTCACAGATTCCAGCAATATTTGCAGAGTTCCCGCTTTTCATGCCAGCTCTAGACACGTAATGGGCAGCAATGAATCCCTGTCCCAAGAGAGTAAAACAGTCAAGCAAACACGCTATTCAGCAAGTGAGATGAGCATACTCTGGAGAAGGGACTCACCCAGTCTGGAGAGGGTCAGCCCCAGCTCATCACGATGGAGAGGTCTACGTTCCTTGGGAAAATAGGGCAAAGGGCAGGGGTGAGCAGGGAAAGATGTTCTGGGCAAGGGAATACACAAACAAATGCCCAGAGGCAAGAGAGAAGGCTTCAGCCAGTGACTGGTCCTAGTTAGAGTTTCCAGAGCTGTGAGATGAAGTTAGAGCTATGCACAGCCCATGCTTATTCCACTGAGCTGAAATTACTGCAGTGAGTACACAAAACTGGAGTGAGCAGGTATAGTTACAGGGAAGCCATATGGACTAGCATAGGGCAAATTTCACTAGGGGAGGAAAAGGAGAAGGAGCAAGGCAGTGAGAGATGAAGAGAAGGCATTAGATGTGAACCAGTGTTTGAACTTGGGGCCATCAGAAAGACACCAGTAGATTCAGGGAAAGGATTTGTACTCATTATTTTAGGGAAAGGTGTTAAGGGGACCAGCAGTTGGCATGGTGGCTATGTCGCTGGACTCCCATGTAGTTGACCGTGGTTCAAGTCCCAGACCTGGTGGCTTGGACTCATGACGGGTTGCATGTGTGTGCATGCCCAAGATCCTGAGAGGAGAATGGAGGAGAAGGAATTGAGGCGTAGCCATTCCCCCAGGGGGTGATTTCTCACTTTCTCTCTGTCTTTCTGGCAAGTGCACTCACCCTATAGCAAAAAAAATCCTCTCAAAAAAAAAAAAAAAGAAAAGAAAGAAAGAAGGAAGGAAGGAAGGAAGGAAGGAAAGAAGAAAGAAAGAAAGAGAGAGAGAGAGAGAGAGAGAGAGAAAGAAAGAAAGGAAAAGGAAGGAAGGAAGGAAGGAAGGAAGGAAGGAAGGAAGGAAGGAAGGAAGACAGACCTTAAATATCTCAGTAGTAGTTTCTCTACTTATGGGGCAAACATACCCTAGAACTTCTAGGTCCTATCCAAGGTGTCTGCTGACAATGGGACTGCCTGATGTGGCAAGGATCCTCTCATTCCATCCAGTGGTAGGTAGAACAGTGTGCATTTGGCTACTCCCAGCCTTCTTAGATACTCTGGCTACCCACTGGCATAACTAGGAGCATAGAACCTGTAAGAACCCTCATCCATTGCTGAGATCAGTGTCCTAAAGGCTCCATCTTCTCCAGGGTTTAGACCAGCCCACAACTGAGTCCCATAAAGGATGAGGGAAATGAAAGGGTATTGCTAGAATGACCCCAGGAATGGATTGTGCTGCAAGAGGGGAAGTAGGTCATGTTGGAGATGGTGGCAGTATGCAGAATGAGCTGGAGAAGATGGAAGTATAAAAGTTTATAAAAAGGCAGATGCCTCAGAAGGTCTAACCACAGGAGATGATGCTTCAGGAAAGCAATGTGGTACCCTGAATGGGACAGGCATGGACCTGTATCTAGGTGCTAGGGGTCAGAAATGAAGGCAGCACATTTTACTTCCCTGAACTTCAGAGCTCTCCGCAATAAAATGGGACTTCTTATCATGCCCTGCTTCATTCTTTTTTTTTTTTTTTTTTTTAAGAGAGAGTTTTTGCTACAGGGCACATGCACTAATCAGAGACAAAGACAGAGACAGAAAGTGAGAAATAACTTCCCATGTGGGATGGCCACACCGCATGGCCTTTTTCTCTGGTCTCCTCTTAGGATTTTGAGCATGCATGCACACGTGCCCGGCATGAGTTTTTAAGCCTTTGGGTCTGGCACTCAAACCATAGTGGACTACGTGGAAGTCCAGTGACGTAACCAGTATGCCACCTGCTGTTTCCATACTGCTTCACTCTTTAATGTGACAGAAGGAACAGAAATGATACTACAAAAGTGGAAGTTCTTTGTGCACACCAACCCCTGTGCTGGTTGATGTGATCTCACAAATCCATAATCACTACGAAAATAGCTACTGAGAAAGCACAAATGGAATATTAAGAGCAGAAATGCCAGGTGCCAGGTATTTAACTAGCATGTGCTTTAGTGAAGTAACCAAGTCACTGCTGTATGGAGAGTGTATCTGTGCATGCATGTGTGTCATAGGGCAGGGTGGAAGGGTAGATGCATGCACAGAGGCACCACAGCACCAGTGCTCACCAGGCATTTGGGGTTCAGTGAGCACCCCGCCTGCTTTGGGCACCACAGTAACCAACAAGCAGGACACTGGCCACCATCTGCTGTAGGGTGAGAAGGTGCATTTCCCACTCTAGAGATATTCTCTGAGTCCTCAGTGAGGAATGAAGTCTTGATAAGTGTCATGAGTTAAATTGTGTACCCCCTTCAAATTCATATGTGGAAGTACTAATTCCAGACATAGAGAATCTCACAGAGAAAAGACAATATGAAGACACAGAGAGAAAGAAGATAGCCACCTATATGCCAGGAAAGGTGCCAGATGTCTGCGATCTTTCCCCCACATACCTCAGAAAGAACCAACCCTGCCAACACTTTGGTCTTGGATACCTCACCTCCAGAACTGTGGGACAGGAAGTTCTATTGTTTAAGCCACCCGGTCTGTGTGTTTTGTCTGATAGCCCTAAGAAATGAATTTAATAAGGAACTGAGACAGTCAGGAGAGCCTCTAGGTCCTCTAGGCCCAGTCTCTGAGGAGACATCCCTTCTGTACTGAGCAGTGGTGGCTGGATAGACACTGAGTAGGCAGCTGCGGACCAGCACACCAGTGGCAAGAGGGAACGGAACTATCTTAGAGAAAGGCCTTGTGTCTCTGGACAATACACAAGATTATATTAACGTTTGGTTAATAACAAATATATACATACATATATATATACATATATATATCAATCATACATACATACATCACCTATACACATATATATCATGCATATAGATCACATATACACATGCATGATATCTATACATGATATCTATACATATATCTATATGATATAGCATATAGATCACATAGTAGATATGATATATGTGATATATATTATATATATCATATATATAAAAATCATGTGATATATATGGTATGTATGTGGGCCATATGTGATATATGTGATATGTGATATATATCATGTGACTCATGATTTATGATCTATCATGATATATAATTTAAGATATATATGTATATATCATATATGATACATATGAGTTATGATACATATGCATATACATATATAACATCTATATCAAATATCATGATATATATGATATATACATGTATCCTAATATATAAAATATATATGTATGTATATATCATATATACACATATTGTATATATGTGATATCTATATATGCATATATCATATATACACATATGATTATATATCATGTACCATATATGTATATAGATAGCATATATACATATATGGTGTATATTATATATGCATGTGTGTCAGATATGTGTGTATATATGATATATATGTGCATGTATGTAATATATGACATATGTACGTATATCATATATATGTATATGCATATATATCATATGATATATATGTATAAATTTCTGTGGTCAAATAGATTTTGGAAATGCAACATCCTTTTTTCTTTCTGCACAATTCATAATGGACATTAGCTTTCCGAAGACATGCTGAAAAAAGAACTTTGTTTAGTTTTGTTTAATTTAGAATTTCCCAAGCATATTTGACTAAGGACTAACATTAGCATTGCATCAAACTCCACAGTGACACAAAGTTCAGTTTGGGGATAAGGGCACTAGGTTGTCTTTTGGATCTCTCCAATTCTAGCATTATATGAATTGGTAGACCTAATTTCAAGGTCTTTTCAGAGAAGGTTCAATACCTTTCCCAATCCTGCCCCACTCACCTTTCCACTCGCACTCCATGACTCCCTTTCCAATATTCCTCGGCAGCCATCTTGACCTCCCTAGTCCTTTTTATGCCCATATCTTCCTGGCCCCTTGGCTTGAACTAACAGCCTTGCCTGACAATTCTACCCCTCCTCCCTTCATAGCTACATTATGACTCATCTCTCTGCTTTTTCTTCCTCCCTCTGCACTAAGGAAACCAACTGTCATTGATTGAGTCCCATCTATCTCACAGAATATCTGTTCATTCATTTCTTCTACACTGTGAGTAACTTGAGTCTCAGCAATATTAGGGGACAAGCCAAGTTCACTCAGCTAG
Source organism: Tupaia tana (assembly GCA_026018925.1). Classification (NCBI taxonomy): domain Eukaryota; kingdom Metazoa; phylum Chordata; class Mammalia; order Scandentia; family Tupaiidae; genus Tupaia; species Tupaia tana. The sequence continues at coordinate 218,100,391 of JAKSZU010000003.1, read as the reverse complement.
TAGCTGGCTTGGTATCTAAACCCACGTCAGGCTTATTCAGGAGTCTGTGGTTGGCTGCCTGAACCCATCTAACCTTCACAGCTGCATCTGTTCTCTGGTCCTCCAAGCTCGCCTTGTCCTTTAACTTGCCATGTGTTTTAAACTTGTCACCCAGCCAGACTGTGAAGTCAGAAACGGTACCTTCTGCTTCTTGTGATTGCCACAGAGTAACGTTTAATTTAAATTAATATTTTATTTGTAGAGACAGAAGGCAGGGTGAAACAGTGGGAAATCCCAGGCCTGAGCAGGAGATCAGGGCCTGGCCCTGTTCTCTAGCCAACTGCCTGTGTGTCCTTGGAGAGTCACTTGTACCTGCAGAGCTTTGTTTTCTTATCTGCAAAGGGTTGGACTTAATGATCTCTAACTTTCCTTTCCACATTTGATGACTAAATCAGCAGAAGCTGGGGAAAAAATGCTAAGGAATATGAGAGCTGATCTGCTCATAGACAGGGTCTCCAAGGAACCTGCTGAGAAGCATAAAACAGGAGGGAGGAAGCCAAGTGGACCCAAGTGGCAATAACAGAGCAAATTTATCACCCAGTTCCTAAGATTTATATTGGGAGAGTGAAAAATAAGGGGTGGGAACCTGAAAGAGGAAGTAAGGGATCCTTCAGGAGCAATGGAACATGGATCTCTGTCATAAATCTTTTACCTTAATTACTCTTAAAGATGGTTATTAATAAAATACTTTCATATGACTTCCTTTTTTTCATTTTTAAATTTTTATTGCCGGGGAGGGCATACACTCATACCAGCACACTCTATATATATATCAAGTACACATATCCTTTGATGTCTTTTGATGGTATGTGGTCCCAACAGTCCTTTTTTTCTTCATTTCTCCATCCTATCAGGATTTGGGGCATGTATGCATAGGCACCCAGAGAAAGTGGACAACTGTGGAAAGAAGAATCAGTGAAGTGAAGATGGGACCTCATACCAAGAAAAAGTCGGGCAAGTACACAAATTGAGGACTGTGTAATCACAAACCAGAGAACTCAGCATTAGAAATCAAAGTGTAAATAAAAGGATCAGGAAGGAAGGAGGGAAAGAAGGATGAAAAGAAAGCAGGCCATCTGGGGCTCACAGGGGGCAGGGAGGAAGGGCAGAGTACCACTAAAGAGACTTGGGTGATCTAAATTTAGGACTTACAGGAAGTCTTTCAGGAAGAAAAGGAAAGAATTATGAAGAACTCTATACATGGCAAAGAGTACCTGAAGGGAACTGCAGATACCCATATTCCTATCATTGCTCCACCACAACCCACAGATTGGTGACCTTGAAGAAGCGACATCACCTCAATGAAACTTTCTTCATATGAATAATGAGACATGATTCCTATTTGCTCTGAGCTCCTTTGGGTGTGGGTGAATTCTATAATACATCAGGTAAACAGACATGCCATATAAGTGCACACCATCTTAAAACAGAAGAGAGATCCTGAGATGGATACTGAACTTTAGTTGTGAAATATTATTTTCCTTGACCAAAAATGATTATTTTCTGCTGAGTCTTCCCACTCCAGAATCATTTCTAGTGGATAGGGTTACCTCTGTCTCCTTCTCTTTATTTCTCTCTGTCTCTCTGTCTTGCTGTGTCTCCCTGTGACTCTTAAATTTTTTTTAATGGTGAAGTATTCTCTGGGCTTTCAAGCCCCTCCTTTATTGTGCTATTTGGGGTCTTTCCCCATTTCATTTAAAGAAAGCACAAACTCAGGCCAGGCCCATCCTAAGATGGATACCAAACTTGAACTGTGAAATATTGCTTTCACGTGGTGCACACCTGCACTGTGTGGTTTTCATTTTTTGCTTTTTAAAACTAAAATCTATTTTTTCATTATCTTTTTTCCCTTTCTCCTTTTTCATTTTATTTTTTCTTCTTCTTTCCTCTTTTCTAATTCTTTTCCCTTTTTTTCTTTATCTTCATTCATTGACTGCTCAGCCTCTATGCACTAAGTGTCTAGACAGGTCCAAGTGAGCAGGATCCAAACAAGTGAATATGATTAGGCTCAGAATATTCGTCTATTCCCACTGAATCTGATGCACAAAGAGTGAAAACAGAACTGAAGAGAGATTGCAGATTACCTCCTTCTGCATGCCTCTGAATGCTCAGATTGAACTTCAAGAATTAGGAAGAAACACACCATTCATGAGATGATTAGAAATCACTACAGGGTCACAAGAAATATGGGAAAGCAAGAAAATACCTCTCCTCCAAGGGAAAAGTATCACTCCTCTTCATCCTCAGACAGTACAATGAAACTCATGGAATTGTTAGATAAATACTTTAGAATTCCCATAGTGGCAAAGCTAACACACATGGAACAGAACTGCAAAAGAGGCAGGAGAAAGGAGTTTATGAGTTTCAGGAGGTGAGAAAATTCTTGCAAGATCTTAAAGAAGATATCTACACTATAAAAAAGAATCAAATGGACCTGTTAGAAATGAAGTATAATACAGGACATCAAAATCTCCCTTGAAAGTATTAAAGCAGACTAGATCATACAGAAAATCAAATCTCAGATGTAGGAGATAGAATTGCTGACCTAGAAAAATCCACCACGAAGACTAAGAAAATTGCCCCCAAAAATGAGAATAATATACAAGAAATACTAGATACCATAAAACGTCCAAACATCTGGATAATTGGTATCTCAGAAGGCAAAGAGTCTCATAAAGGCATTGATAATCTATCCAATGAAATCCTGCAAGAAAACTTTCCAAACCTCGAGAGGCATTCAAAGACTCACTCCCAACGACCCCAAATAGAATCACTCCAAGAAGATCTTCTCTAAGACACATTATAGCCAGATTGACCAAAACCATAGACAAAGACAAGATACTAAGATTGGTGAGAGAGAAACGTAAAGTTACCTACAAAGGATATCCCATCAGGCTAACTAATCAGAAATAATGTGAGTGAGGAAAAATTGGGAAAATGCATTTACAGTGTTAAGGGAAAACCAATTTCAACCAAGAATACTGTACCTGGCACGATTATCCTTCATAGGGGAAGAAAAGACAAGAACATTCTCAGATAAACAAAACCTGAAAGAATTTACCAACACCAGACCAGATCTCCAAGAAGTTCTCAAGGGAGTGCTATACCAGGAAAATTAAATACAGACACACAGAAATGAGAGTTCAAAAACTAAGGAAAAGGTCAACTTAATTGTAGGGACAAGTCTGGAGTTGAATATTTTATCCCAGAATTTAATCGGGAAGATCAAACCACAACAGAAGACATATTAAGTACATGAGACGGAACTGGTGAAATAGCATTTTGACTTTTGACTAAAACATTGCTGATTTTCTTCTAGGTTTTGTTTTCCAGTTTTAAGGATTTTTATCCTGTCTTGAGCTGCCAATATGTTCACGTACCTACTATTTGAACAGAATCCTAACCTGTTTCCTGGTTTTAAGCAAAGTTCCTTAGCATTTCTTCAATTTATTAAAGCTAAAACTGCTTTTCTTAAAATTAAAAAATATATTTAAAAATACCTATTTAATGACTGTAGAAAGCTATATAGCACCAACTAGGTGCTACCTTATAGTATATTCATTCTATTTGGAGTTCCATGCATAAAGTCAGACATGTATTCACAGATACGTATATACCAGCTGAACTTGCTATTGAAAGTAGTTAGATTATTTAAGAAATTTTGTGAATCAATAAAATGTGGGGAAACAAAGGAATGGAAAAGAGCTATAGACACCTGAGATAGTGTGGGAAGTGGGTGGGAAATGGCAGAGGATGAGAAATAGGGGTAAAATATATACACACATATGAAACTAGAAATAGAAAATTATCAACAATAACATGTATGATTAAGCCACTACGCAGTATATTCTGGATGAGAAATCACATTTTGTATGCTGTAACGATGCTCAGGAAATGAATGTAAATTAATTAATAAATTTAAAAATGTTTCAGAAAATAAAAATATTTTTTAAATGTTAAAAAAAAAAAACAGAAGAGAGGTACCCTAATTAAGCCTTTGGTGGCATCAGGCCCAGTATCCATAGTGCCTACCCTTCTCTAAGTTTAAGCACCCCTTCCCTTGACCATTGCAACTGACTCATATTTTGCAATTTTGGTCTATTATTGTTTTTTACTTACTTTCTTCTTTTTTTGAGAGAGATTTTTGCTATAGAGCACATGCACTCTCCAGAGAGACAGGAAGATAGAAAGACAGAAAGTGAAAAATTACCCCCTAGTGGTTATGGCTGTGCCACAATCCCTTCTTTACCAATCTCCTCTTGTGATTTTGGGCACACATGCACACATGCCCAGTGTGAGTTTCAAGCCTCCAGGTCCAGGACTCGAATCATGGTCTGCGTGCAATGTAACCTTTATGCCATCTGCTGGTCCCAAGATTCTTTTTTACAACCCTTCCCACCATCTCAAGATTACCCTTCATGACTTGTCTTCAACCTTCCACTTCCAAGGCTTACTAACCACTTGTTGCCACAATCCCCATACTACAATCAAGTTGAAGTATTTAAAATTCCCTCAAAACAACTTCATCTTCATGCCTCTAGAACTCTGAACAAGCTGAATTCTTTTCCTGATGTGCCCCTTCCCATCTGACATGTTGCAACTCACCCTTCAATACCCAGTTTAAATATAATCGAGATCTAGTTCAAATACCATCTTACCTAAGTATTCTCCAACTCCCCTAGCCAGTTAATATTTGTTACCTTTCATTTTTACTAAAAACATTTATTTTTTCACACTGGAATTTCTACCAAGTCCTTAAAAATTTTTATAAACTTTTTGAGTTTGAGTCTCTGCTCTTTCTTTGATAGTGCCTTATTGACAGCTTTAAGGTCAATGTTTTGGAAATTTTTTTGTTTTTTATTTTGAGAGAGATTTTTGTTATAGGGCATGTGTGCTCGCTGGAGAGACAGAGACAGACAGAAAGTGAGAAATCACCCCCAGGGCCATGTTGCAATCCCTTCTCCTCCATTCTCCTCTTGGAATTTTGGGCACACACATGCATGTGCCCAGTGTGAGTTATAAGCTGCCGGGTCCAGAACTCGAACTGCAATCAGCCATGTGGGAGTTCAGCAGTATAACCATAAGCCATCTGCTGGGCCTGGAAATGCTGTTTCTATTTTCTTATATTACTCAGTAGGACTAAATTGTACTTTAAAAAAATGGATATCATTTTTAGGTCATTATACACCATATGGAACATTTCTGTTAATATAACAGAATAAGGGAGAAAATTCTACTGCTTTTGTCTATTCCAAAGACTCTCAACATCTGGCTGAAAATTCCCCTGGTGCCCTCACAGTGCCCTGGCACAGCTGCATCACTGTCTTTGTCCAGTTCTCATTGCTATCTACTTCCTGGTGTCTCATGAAAGGCCCTATATGCTTTCTGGTATGAGAATATGTATTTATCTTATATTCCCTAGCACCCCCAGTTTACAAGACTCAATAATACTGAGTTCAAAAATGTTCAATGAATAAATAATAGCTGTGTTTAAAGAATACTTTAAACATGGACTAGATGCTAACATTTTTATTAACATTAAAAATGGAAAATCTTTTTATAATATAAACTCAATAATAACTCAGTAGACTATCCTTCTCTTTAAATAAAAATTTAAATGTAAAAAAAAAAACCTTAAAAAATAAAGAATACTTATTATGGGAGCCAGCAAATGGCATAGTGGTTATGTTGCTGGACTCTCACATGGCTGGCCACAGTTCAAGTTCTGGACCCAGTATCTTGAAACCAACACTGGGCACATGTGCATGCGTGCCTAAGATCCCAGGAGGAGGATGGGAGAGAAGGGATTGCACCTCCACCACGACATACCCTGCCTCTTGTGTCAAATAAATAAACCACTCATGAGTCTCTCTCTAGTGGCACTCTTGAGTTTTCCTCAGTTTTAAGAAAGAAATAAGACAGGTAGGTCTAAATGCTGACTTGTTTCATTGAATAAATATTCATCAAAAGATCACTTTGTGCCAAACATCTGTCCTGGGTTCTATGAAATCTGAAATGAGTTAACATTGTTACATAGTCCATGAAAAAAAGTTAGCCCTCCTTCCAATTCATCATCAAAAGCAACATCTCCCAATCTACAGTTTTGTGTTTGAGAATAGAAGGATGTATTAATAACTATCCAGAGGCCAACTTGTTAAAACCAGTAGGCCATCTTGATAGCAGCAGACTGAATGAATGGGCTTCAAAGACTTACATAAGAAGGCCATCAATGCCCAGGGCAACAGATGGATAAGGCACTATTCTCCCAACCACTGGTCCAGAATTCCTCTTGGTGAGACAGTTTTCTTTGAAGGAGTTGAATCCCTGTGATATGAATGTCAGCTGTTCCTTAGTTTCCATAATGTAGAATTGAAGAAGAGAATAAAAACTCATGGATCCCAGGAAAGCAATACTGGAGAAATGGGAATGAGAAGGGGAGTCGGAAAGTGAAACATGTGGGTTGATTTGAGGAGAAACATGGGCTGTAGAAATCTAGGTGTGATTGGGACATGGGAGACTTGAGATGACAATATGCATGAAACAAGAAAAACCACCACTGAGAAGTGCTAGAGGAGCTGTTCTTCATTGACAAGCGCTGCCTGAGACCAAGGCTGTCATAGAAGTTTGAGTTCTTTTCTCCTTTCCTTTTCCACAATTGCCCTTCTCACACTTTATCAAAGAAAGTGTATTTCTCACTTCTCCACAAACTTAAGATGATGCATTGCTCGGGGTCTAAACTCTCCAGGACACAAAAGAAACTATACCAACTACAGTGAATAATCTTCATCACAAGGAAAATAGATCATTGGGCATTGACACCCAGCTCGGCAACAGACTTACTCTTTTTTCATTAGTGTCACAATAGAGCTGCATTTTAGGCCACTAAATATTTTGGACAGGATTTGATAGCAGGTTTGTAGTAAATCGGTACTACTGTTATAAAAAGGACTGTTCCTGGGACCAGCAGTTAGCATAATGGCTATGTTGCTGGACTCCCACGTAGTCGACCGCGGTTTGCGTCCTGGACCGGGCGACTTAAACACACGCTGGGCGTGTGTGCATGCTTGCCCAAGATCCCGAGAGGAGAATGGAGGAAAAGGGATTGCGGCGTGGCCATTCCCCCTGGGGGGTGATTTCTCACTTTCTGTCTCTCCATCTCTCTCTGTCTTTCTGGCGAGCGCACGAGCCCTATAGCAAAAACCTCTCCAAAAAAAAAAAAAAAAAAAGGACTGTTGTTCCTAATACTTGCGTAACACAGGTTGGCAAACTATAGGCTGCAGGCAAAACCTAAACTTCTGGTTTTTGCTTGATTGTGTATGTGTTTGTCTGTTTGTTTAAATAATAAAGTTCTATGGAAAAACAATCACATCCAACTGTTCATGTGTTGTCTAGCTGCTTTCATGCTTCAATAGTAGTTTTGAGTAGTTGAGACAGAGACCATCTGACACATAAAGCTTGTAACATGTATTGTCTGCCCTCTACAGAAAACGTTTGCCAACCCTTGGTGTGATACATATTTTTTCGAGTCAGGTAGTTTTAAATTTTTTTTTCAACTAAAAGGAAGGAAGACTAAAAGGATATTTATGCTGAACACCTGCTTTCTTTCAGGACTTGACTTTATATATTTTTCCCCTTGCTGATTTTGCTTTGTGTATTTTCAGGGTAATAAATCCTAGCTGTATGACACTATGCTGATCCTGTGAGTCCTCCTAACTCATTTCGACCAGCTAGACTAGAACATCTCATTATTTATTGAAATTGAGTATTCAGAAGGGTCTTACCTTTGTAGTGGGAAATAATTAGCCCTAGACTAAACACTGCTCTATCCTAGCAAATAATATTTAACAGCAAGACTTGAGAAAAATCAAACTGTCTTCACACAACATAGCAAATTCCAATGGCAAAAATTAAGAATATCTATAGGTATATTATACCCAACACCCAATAACATAAAATTTATAATGTCTAGAATTCAACCAAAAGTTACCAGGCATGCAGAAAGGTAAGAGAGATGTTGTCACTAGATATACAAATGAATAAATTGAAACCAGCCAGACTAACACAGATATTAGAGTTAATAAAAAAGAATATTAGAACAATTATTTTTGTAACTACTCTATATGTCTAAAAAGTTAAATAAACATGTGGATGAAATTATTAAGATCCATATCAAACTTTTAGGAGTGAAAAAAATCATAGCGTCTAAGATAAAAAAAAAAAACACCCTGGATGTTATTAATGGCAGATTAGACAGTCCAGAAGAATCTGAAATAGTATAGCAGTGTTAATTATCCAAAATGAAAGAAAGGAAAGAAGAGGATCAATTCATCAAGAGAACATAATAATCCTGAATGTTCATATACTTAATAACAGAGAACCTATATATATGGAAAAAATTGATAGAACTACAAAGACAAGTAGACAAATCCACAGTTACAGTTGGATGTTTAAATACTCTTATAAATAATAGATAGGACAAGTAAGCATAAATTAATGTAGAATATAGGAAGCATATAGATGATTTGAAATATGCCAAACAACTTGATCTAACTGACCTTTATGGAACATGCTACCCAACAATAGCACAATATATGTACTTTTTGAGCACGCATGAAATACCGACCAGGACTGATCATATTATAAGTCATAAGAAAAATAAGATTACAAGGATTTAAGTCATACAAAGTATCTTCTCCAATCAAGTGGAATTAAATTGCAAATCCATAACTTAAATATCTCTTAGAAAATCTCCAAATAATTGGAAAACTAAACAATAGATTTCTAAATGTCCTTTACATCAAAGAGAAAGAATATTTTTGGAACGAAATAAAAATAAAAACACACAAACATAAAAATGCATGGTATGCAGATAAAGCAGCACTTAGGGACTAAACCCATTAAATATAGAGAGCAAAGGACAGAAAATAATAAATTCTCAATGGAAACTGATAAAATAGAAAACAGAAAATAGGCTAGTCAATGTAATCAAAATCTAGTACCTTATGATGACCAAATAAATTTATTTCTCCACCTGACTGGTCAGTTAAAAAAAATCATAGTTATCAATATCAAGATTATTGGGACCAGTGGGTGGCATGGTAGCTAAGGTGCTGGACACTCCCACATGGCCAACCACAATTCGAGTCTTGATTGTGCTGGCTTGCTTTCTTGCCTTCTCTTTCTCTCTCTCTCTTTCTTTTTCTCTCTTTCTCTCTGGTCGTATTAAAAATAAATGAATGAATAAAGTTAAATAAATAATTATTTAAAAGATTATTATAGACTGCATATAATAAAAAGATAATGATAAAATGTTAAGAATAATTTCAATACATTCAACCATTAAAAAGAAATAAACAAAGTTCTTTTTTTTTTTTTTTTTTTTTTTTTTTGAGAGGTTTTTGCTATAGGGCGCGTGCGCTTGCCAGACAGACAGAGAGAGACAGAGAGACAGAAAGCGAGAAATCACCCCCCAGGGGGGATGGTCACGCTGCAATCCCTACTCCTCCATTCTCCTCTCAGGATCTTAGGCATGCACGCACACGCGCCCGGTGTGAGTTTTAAGCCACCGGGTCTGGGACGCGAACCGCAGTCAACTACGTGGGAGTCCAGCGACATAGCCATTACGCTAACTGCTGGTTCCCTGAAAATAAATAGACAAAGTTCTTGAAAGACACAAACTAACAAAGCGCACTCAAGGAAAATATATACATATATACACGGACACACACACTAAATGGCTCAATATCTATGGAAGTAATAAAACTATAGTTAAAAAAATATTTGCAAAAAGAAAACTTCACAGCCAAAGGGCTTCATTAGAGAATTCTATTAAATATTAAGGAAGAGATATAGAAATTTTACACAGTTGATTCCAGCAAATAGAAGAATAGGGAAAACTTTTTTTTTTTTTAATAAGAGATTTTTGCTATAGGGCACATGTGCTCAGTGTAGAGACAGAGACAGAAAAGATGGAAAGTGAGAATTCACCTCCCAGGGGGGTGGACATGCCAAAATTCCTTCTTCTCCATTCTCCTCTTGGGATTTTGGACACATACGCATATATACCCAGTGTGAGTTTTAAGCCACTGGGTCCTGGACTCGAACTGCAGTCAACTGCGTGGGAACCCAGTGATGTAACCATTACACCATCTGCTGGTCTCGAGTAGAGAGAACTTTCAAACTCTTTCTGTAATCTGGAATTATCCTGATAGCAAAGCAAAAAAGAGATAGTAACAACAACAAAAAAAAAACTATGTACATTCCTCATGAACATAAAACCAAAACTCTAAACAAAATTTTAACTGATTATAAAGGACAGAATTTTGTCTTCTTAAAATATATATTGGCAGGACCAGCAGTTAGCATAATGGCTATGTCGCTGGACTCCCATGTAGTCGACCGCAGTTCGAGTCCTGGACCCAGTGGCTTAAAAACTCACGCTGGGCGCGTGTGTGTGCATGCCCAAGATTCCAAGAGGAGAATGGAGGAGAAGGGATTGCAGCGTGGCCATCCCCCCTGGGGGGTGATTTCTCGCTTTCTGTCTCTCTGTCTCTCTCTGTCTGCTGTCTGGCGAGCGCACGCGCCCTATAGCAAAGAAACTCTCAAAAAAAAAAAAAAAAAAAAAAAAAGATTTGCTGGGTACCAGCAGTTGGCGTAATGGCTATGTCACTGGACTCCCATGTAGTCAACCAAGGTTCAAGTTCTGGACCCATGGCTTAAATTCACGCTGAGTGCGTGTGCGTGTGTGCCCGCCGAAGATCCTGAGAGGAGAATGGAGGAGAAGGGATTGCGGCATGGCCATCCCCCCTGGGGGGTGATTTCTTGCTTTCTGTCTCTCTGTATCTTTCTAGTGAGCATGCATGCCCTATAGAAAAAACCTCTTCAAAAAGAAACAAGAAAAAAGATATGTTGATGTTTTGACCCTTGGTATATGTGAATGTAACCTTATTTTAAAATAGGATTTTTGCAGATGTAAACAAGTTGAGAGATCAAAATGGATTTGGTTGGTCCTGGTGTTCTAAAGTGAAAATATTTATTTGAATACAGAGACAGCAAACATATAAGAAAAATCATGTGAGGATAGAGGCAGAATTAGAGTAATATATCAACAGGCCAAGGAATGCCAAAAATTGCCAAAAACCATAAGCAGCTAAGAAGAGACAAGGAAGGATACTTTCTAGAGCCTTCGGAGACAAAATGGTCCTACATAACTTGATTTTTAGATTTTAAGCCTGCAGAACAGTAAGAGAATAAATTTCTGTAGCTTCAAGCCACCCAGTTTGTGGCCTTTAGCTACAGCAGCCCTAGGAAACTAATATGATGACTGGAAAAGATTTATCCAATGAATAAGGTAAGATTAACATTTAAAATTAGTTAACGGAGGGGCAAGTAGGATAATAGTGGTTAAGGCGCGGGACTCCAATGTGGTCAACCTGGCAGCTTGAAATTCACTCCAGGTGCATATGCCTGTATACCTAAAATCCTGAGAGGAAAATGGAAGGGAAGGGATTACAGCATGAGCATCCCTCCTGAGAAGTGATTTTTCACTTTCTGTCTCTGTCTCTCTGGCGAGCGCACGCACCCTGTAGCAAAAAAAGTCTCCCCCAAAAAAGTCAAGTTATGCAATATATACTATTAATGCACACACTCATACATCAATATAATGATCTCAACTATTACTACTAAAGACTGCAGCAAAGTAAGAATAGTAGGGAATGTTTTCAACCCCATTTTCAAAAACCTCTGATGATGAATGACTGAATGCTTTCTCCTAAGTTCAGTAGCAAGACAGATATCCATCAATTCTATTTAGCATCATATTGGAAGATTTAATCAGGGCAATAATTTAAGAAAAAAAATAATAAAATCCATCTATGTTGGAATGAGAGAAATAAAATCCTATTCACAAATAACACAATCATCTACACTGAAAATCCAAAGGAATCTTCAACAAAGCTACTAGAACTAATGACTAAGTTTAACAAGCTATAAAATACAAGATAAACATGCAAAAATCAATTGTTTTTCTATAAATAGTAATAAACATTTAGAAATTGAAACAAAAATATCATTTATAACAACACAAAAATATGAAATATTAGGTTGTGGGGAAAGTCACATTTTTGCATAGAGAAACAGAAAAAATATGTCATGGCTTTCCCAACAACCTAATATTTAGTGATAAAGCTACCAGAAATGGACAAGCTATACAAAGAAATCCATGAAACACTGCTGAGGTAAAGACCCACGTAAATGGAGAATGGATTAGAAAATTGATTATTGCTAAGGTACCTATTCTCCCTGTCTTAGTCTGTTACTGTAGCATTAACAGAAATATCTGAGAATGGGTGTTTTATTAAGAATAGAGATTTATTTTTGTGGGACAAAACATTACCTAAACCATAATATTCTACCTATAGTTCTCAAGGTTTGTATCTTTCTCACATATAAAATACAAGCCTCTATTCCGATATTCCAAAATGTCTGAACTATTTGAGAACTAACCCAAAAGTCAAAGTTCTAAGGCTGATCTTTTACTTTAGAGAGATTTTTTTGCTATAGGGCACATGTGGTCATTGGACAGAAAGACAAAGACAGAGATACAGAAAATGAGAAATCACTCCCTAAGGGGATGACCATGCCACAATCCCTTCTCCACCATTCTCCTCTTGGGGTTTTAGGCATGCATGCGCACACACCTGCTGTGAGTTTCAAGATGTTGGGTCCAGGACTCAAACAGCGTAGGAGTCCAGCAATGTAACCATTATGCCATCTGCTGTTCCCCATAAGGCTGATCTGAGACTCAGGCAAAGTATTTCCATCTCTGAGCCTGTAAAATCAAGAAAACATGTTAGCAACTTCCAAGATATAATGGTGGGGTATACATAGGATAGAAATAACCATTCTACAAAAAGAAAGTCATAAGGGGTCCCCTAAGCAAGTTAAGAAAAAAATAAAGAGTAGGCATTAACTCCTAAAGTTTGAGAACCATCCTCTTTCACTCCATGTTGCACATTCCCTAGCGGAGTTGAGTCCCCAAGTCTGCCCTGGGTAGACCCGCCTCCATGACTTGACTGATCATAGCCCCTGTGACTGCTCATACTCAGAGTCCAATGCCTCTTGCTTTCCCAGGTGGCTGGTGCATGCTCTTGGTGGCTCTACAATTCTGATGTCTTGAGGGCAGTCCTACCCCTGTGACTCTATGACGTGTGACCCTGACAGATATTCTCTGCTCTAATCCTCCTCTATCTGGATTGGACAGGTTCTCCAAAGAAACAGGATAAATATATGTGTAAAAGAAAGGACCTATTATAGGAATTATCTCACATGATCACAAGGAGGAAGAGTCTCACTATAGGCTATCTGCGAGCTAGAAAACCACTGAAAGACCTTGATGCAATGAAGTTGGTGCAGTTTCAATGCAAGGCATGAAGGGGGTCCCTGAAGGCTGCAAGCTTGAACATCCTCAAACAAACACTGGTATGGGTCCAGAGTCCATAGCTTAAAAAGGGGAATCTGTCTGGCTGGAGGTGACAGGAACAAACACAGCCAAAGGCCAAGTGGTAAAACAAGGGTGGAGCAGGCAATGTGAAGGAACGGAACACATAGCACATTCTGGAAGGAAGGGTGGAGAGAGAGAGAGAGAGGAAAGAGGAGAAGAAATAAACTATACTTTTTTGCTTGTCCCTCCCACACTTCCAGCCAACTGGATAGTGCCTGCCCACACTGAAGGCAGGTCTTCCTCTCTCAGCCCACAGACTCACCATTCTTGTCTGGCACAATAAGACACATTTAGGAAAAATGTTTCATGCATCTCCCAGTCTTCAGGCACCCTCCAAGTCAGTCAAGTTGACACCCAATATTAACCATCGCATTCCCCAAACTGACATATAATGTCAATGAAATTCCAATCAAACTACAAAGGATTTTTAAATAAAAACCAACAAGACAATTTCTAAATCTACATGGAAGTGCTAAGGATCTAGAAGAGAAAACAAATTTGGAAAAGAACAAAGTTATACAACTGATATTACCCAATTTCAAGACTCTCTATAAAGCTACAATAACCCAAACAAGGTAATATTGGCATAAAGGTAGACAAATAAACAAGGAAATAGAAAATCCAGATTAAAGTATTTAAAAGGTACGCTATCACTTCAATGAAAAATACCCATATGCAAAATTTAACATGGATCATATACCTCAAGGTAAAAGTTAAAACTATAAATCTCTTAGATAAATAAATAAGAATAAACCTTTGTGATCTTTTGTTAGGTAATAGTCTCTAGATATAAGCTCAAAAGGACAAATGACAAAAGAATAAAAGATAAATTGGACTTCCTCAAAATGCTGCACATAATTTCATCAAATGAAAAGACAATCCACCTAACGGAAAAATAGTATTTACAAGTCATCCATCTGATAAGGGACTCGTATCTAGACAGTGAAAAAACAATTCCACTGTTGATGTTTAACTGTTAGCGGCTTCAAACCCCATCATGCCTCTGTATCTACATCTGGGCAAACTGATAGAGAGGCCTGTAGGTTCCCTTCTTTGGCACTGGCAAGAGTTCTGACCTCAAAACCTTCCCCACCAAGTATAATTTTTAAATTGTCCATGGCCTTCTAAGAATGGTAGAGCCTGACGGCCCTCTCTACTTTGTGAACCCCTTTAATCAGTTTGGGTGTATCCATGCTACATTCTTTGTAACAGAGGAGCGAGAAGTTATAAAGAGAAAAGAGAGAAGGTGGCTGAACACTGGCTCTAAAGGGCAAAGACAAGCTCAACTGCCTCCCGTTTTTCTCATCCCTACAGAATAGCCCATCTGTTAAGGGTTCCAGAGAAACAGAAGTGTCTGGTGGACAGTTTTATAAATTTTTCTTGGGTATTATAACTTAAACTCACTCTTCTGTCTCATCCACAAAAACTTTAAATTAACCATAAAGTTTTTCTGTGCATTTGGTCTTTAAGGAGAACACAGGAGATGTCCAAGGTTGTCGGGGTTGACAGTGTGAAACAGCATGTACAGGTCCAGAATCCAAGGAGTCGGTGACAAGGGACACTAGGTCATAAAAAATATAATGAGTTTTCTAATATTAGAAAAAATAATAATCTCTGATGTTAGCATTATAGCACTGTGATGAAATTTATCTCAATCAGAAAGCCCCCTCCTAGAGACAAAGAGAAGGGTCACCCCAGAGGGAAGCAGGTATTTCCGGTTTAAACATCAAGAAAAACATACATCATCTAATAGAAAATGGGAATAGGCAAACCGTGGGCAGCCAGAAGAAATTCTTTCCAGACCACACTTTGTTGGGCCCAGATTCGAGCACTCTTAACACCCATGAAAAGATTCCAAGTGGATGTAGCAAAATGAACTGGGTCAAATGAAGGGGGATCAGACGAGAAGACCTCTCCGAGAAGGGCAAGCAACTATACTTTGTGAGACCAAGTACAGAGTCAGTCTTCATTCGTTTCAAGTTTGTTAGCATCAACCCCTTAAGAAAGCTTTGTCTTGCCTCACACACACTGTACTACACAGTATTAAAGCAGAGATTTGTTATCTCTTGTTTGGAATCATCAGTTAAGAGGGAGCAGCAGAGTGATGACAGTATCTGGTACAAAATTCCAAGAAAACATGGGGCCAGCTGATGGCACAGCAGCTAAGGCAATGGAATCCCAAAAGGCCAACCACGGTTTGAGCCTCAGACATGGCAGCTTGAAAATCACGCCAGGCATGTGTGCTTACAAGCCCAAAATCCTAAGAGGAGAACGAAAGAGAAGGGACTGCAGCATGGCCACCCCTCTTGGGGTGATTTATCACTTTCCTTCTCTTTGTCTCTCTCTGGTGAGTACATGTGCCCTATCACAAAAACCTATAAACAAACAAACAAACAAGAAACTGTGAATCTCAAAGAAAATGTCAAAAAGACTAACAGGACATGGACATCCTATTTTCAAGGCCAACAATGATGGATTTAAATTTTATTCATTTCTCTTGTAACAACAAATTTTAGCTCTTGCTGAAACCTATTTCCTTAATTATTTTCTTCTTTCTGTATAAAAAAATTTTGCTTCAACCCACTCAAATAATAGATTCACACTATCATCAAATTCATTATTTGATTCTTGTATTTATCTAAAACTGCCAAAGAGTCATTGTTTCTTAAATCCGTCCATTTCCTCTTTTCGTCCACACCACCATCATTGGCCTTCTTTCTGGCACTGCGCCACAGAGAAGAATTTCTCCCTCCATGAGCTAGACTGCTTGCTAACAATGAAGAGTCAACAGCAACGCCACACAGAGATGTGGGTGCTGAGCAGACAGCGAGGGTCATAACTACTGTCGTGGACTCATGAAATTTATATTTGCGTCTCAGCTAAATTATAAATGGCTACTGTGGGGTCATGGGATTTGTGTGTGTGTCGCAAATTGTCAAAATCATAAATACTAAGTCCTCAAATACCAAGACTCTACTGTATAAAATTTTACTGTGACAAGCTGTGTCCATTTCTATGGCTCTGGGTCTCCATCAGACTGACATTTCAGTCACCAGAGCGTATTATGATGCCCATGATGAAGTATCTAACCAGTACAAGGACATGTATACGTCATCTTAAACCCTGACGGGGGGATTTCTGGAATCTGCATGCAAGGAACAAGGATGAGCTAGAACCTTCCTAGGGGTTGTGCAATGACTTCCTGTCAATACCTAGTCCCCAAAAGTTATAAGCCCTACTACGTCAAAGACACCTGAAACCTGTGCCACTGCATTTCAGTTACAGGTTATCAAATTCTTCTATAAAATAAACCTCTACATTCAAATGAAGGACAACCTAGAAATGCTTTAATAAGCAAATTGATTTGATTTGATTTTAAAAAGGAATTTTAAAACTGATTTTAAATACATGCATTCTGTCGATTTAAAATATGTGTTTGACAGACATAGGTAAAGCAGCTGAGGGGGAAAAAGGTGAATTTCAGCATAATCATAACTTTCACAGTGTGTCACACAAGCTTCATTGATACACACACACAAAAGAAACTTCAAATCATACAACAGGAACAATGAGAATCAAAAGCAAAGGAAAATGAACCAATGGGATAAAGCTAGGTGTTATTTCTTCCCCAGGAATATTTTTAGTTTATTACTTGTTGTTAAAGTTTACTGTGTGCCATTATAATCCTGTGTGTATGTTCTTTATGAATATTTGAATTGCCCTGTTTCTGTAAAGTTTGTCAGGAGGTTATCATCATTTACTGTACATATTTAGTAGAATGCTCCCTGTTGCCTCCTCAATCAGGCAACCTGTTGAAATCTTTTTTCATCCTTCAAGGCCCTGATTGAAACCCAACTCTTTTACACAATATTTCCTAGATTCTTCCAGAAGAAAAACATGCTCTTCCCCCTCCTTTTAATTCCCAGATATTTTATCAATAACACTACAGTTTTTTTTTTCATTTTAGTAGTTTTAATAAGAACTGTATATAAGATTATTTTACTCCTGCATCTTCTCGATTGTTTCTTCCTTATATTTGCCCTTTTCCTTTCCTACTTGGTGAGACTTGGCTTTCCGTTCAAGGATCTTTTTGTAGTCTTTGCTCAGTTTTAGTCTAGTGATAACCACCCTGCTGGGGTGAATGGGCGACTGTGCCATCAGCTTTTCCTGCTGTACCTGGTCAATGTAGATGACATATTTCTTCGTGTAAACTTGGACTGCTTTGCTAACTTGCTGACCTTTTTAGTGTCCTTGCACAACCTGAACTTCATCGTCCATTCAGATGAGCATATCGCACATTGTACTTCTGCCTCAGCTCTTTGGAAAGGGGGGAAGACATAATCTTCCTATGGATGTGGGAAGGTGCATTGAAATGCCGTTTACAGTTCTTGCTTTGATCAGAAGTAACGAAAAGATTGAACTTCATTTTGGCCACTGCTGCTCTGGCAATGGCCCCAAAAGAGAAAGGTCTCTACAGTTTCTTAAAATATATTTGGTTTTACATGTTAGTTATTTGTGCACATCAAATTTTCCCTACTGAGCTCTTTGAGCAATGATCCCACATGTGCTGCTCTCAGAATATTTTTATAAAAGAAAGGGACCCTAGTAAATGTTGCTGAATTATATACCCGGGGCTTAAACTCACTTGCTGCCCAAGATCCCGAGAGGAGAATGGAGGAGAAGGGATTGGGCGTCATTCCCCCTGGGGGGTGATTTCCTGCTTTCTATACGCGCCCTATTCTCCAAAAAAAAAAAAAAGAATTAAAAGAAAGAAAGAAAAAAGGGAAACCCGATGAAGGTATGAAAGCTTTAGTTCCTGTAAGCTCCTTGAAGCATAGGAAAGTTAAGCAGCAATACCTTAGGATCTTCAGAGTAGAATGTAAGAAGTCATGGAGTAGAGTCAACGGAGATGACTTTGCAGATAAGGAAAGCAAGAAAAATATGTGGATCTAGCATTATATCAAAAATCTCTATGGCAATGCAAATTTATTAACCAATTTTAGAACAGCAGTGAGTTAAATTTACTGTTCTGGGTCAAGGTTCCCCTCTTATGTCCCTGTTTACAGTCCTTATTACCAGTAAATGTTCTGTTATGAATTGTGTTTAAATAAAATACTCACAAAATTTCAGGACTAAAAATGCTTCATAAAGTTCATCTATTCTGAGTTTCCATTTCATGTTGAAGAAGCCCAGATAGAGGACATCCCTTCTGAATAGTCATCCACTCTCAACTATGGTATATACTATGGTAGGCAGAATTCTAAAATTGACCCCCAGGTTTCATAACCTCTAATCCCTGGAACCTGAGAATGTGAGACACTATATGTAAAGAAGGAACTCAGAATTTAAAGGAAAACAATAAAATCCAGACTCTCAACCATGTTTCAGTGGCCAAGTCCAATATACAATAAAAAATAATTGAACATTCAAAGGAGCAAGAAAATTTGGCCCATAACCAAAATTAAGAAAAGAAAGAAGGAATGAGAGGAAAAGAAGGAAAATGTACCCTATAGCAAAAATGCCTTTCTAAAAAACAGTGGAGCAGGGGGGAGCTATCTGAAGATTAAAGACATGTTGGATTTGCATGCAAGACTTATTATAAATATGATAAAATATATAATAAAAATACAGTAATGAACAAATAATCTTAGACAAATGAAAATAATGAGAGTCCAATGAAAATTCTGTAACTGAATAATACAATGTAAGATGAATTTCCAAATTTCCAAATTTTACCGACACATCTCATTTAAGAAGTAGCATGTTATGTTGGAAATATCATAAGGCTTGGCTTTAAAAAATCTCACGACACAAGCTACTAGCCATGGAATTTGGGGTAAGTTACTATAGTGTGTAATGCATGTTTTTCTGACTTGAATAGCATCCCACATCCCCCACCCATTTCTCTTGGCCTGTTTCTTGTCACCAACATAAAGTGACAAGGGTTCAAGTGACAGTAGCCATCTCCTTAAAAATCCTACACCTTATTATGTAATACTTGGTATGGAGAATAGCAGCATGTGAATCAAGTTGGGACAAATACCATCTTTTGCTTGGGATTTTAAATGGAACTAAATGAATAAGGTCAAGTTTCTCTCCATCTGAGATCAGCCTGGGCCTAATTCAGTGACAGTCTCCTACCAGGTTACTTGACTGGCCTTACTCCAATTCTTCAAAATAAGCCTGTCTTAAGTTGACTTACTCTCTAGTTTATTAATAAAAATTTAAAAAAAAAAATTTTTTAACTTAAGTTGCAGCATTTGATGAGGTCTTGGCATAAATATTTCTGTGTTACCTACCTTCTACAGTTGGGGAAAGTGAACCACTCAAAGAACAAGTGGGTCTCTTTCATTGTCTTATGCTGCTTTTTCTACTATACATATTATAGTCCCACCGATTATGTCCTCAAATTTGAGTTCATATTCTGTCATGCCTCTGTTTTTGCTTAAGCTAATTTCTCTCCCTCAAACTCCTTTCCTTCTTTTCTTCTCTTATCAAAATCCCACCTATCCCTTTAATGTTCTAATAATCATCTCCTCTGTGCAACTTCCCCTGATTCTTCCAAGACACAGTGATTTCCTTTCTTGTCTGTACTCTAGAATTTTTTAGATTTTCTCTCAGATTGTGTAGAATTATATTACTTGTATTAAAACTCATTCTGTGATGTTTACCTTCTCTCCTGGAGTGTGGGTGCTGAAGAAGCAAGGAATCCATCTTTTTTCACCTTTGACATCCTCCTTAATCCTGTCTAGAGAAGCTTTGCACATATAAAGAGTTCAGTATATATTGCAACCATTAAATTTTGCACCAGTCTACACTAGTCTCACAGAATTTTATGTGTGCATAAATTAGAATCATGAAAGTTTAGAAGAACTTTAATTTCTTTTCTGGGTAAAAAGATAAAAATCAAGAGCATACTGGAATTCAGTGTATATGGACATAATAGGTAGACAAGTAGCACGTGTTGAATTACATGGCATTATCAGACCCACAGCTAGCAGTCAGAAGAATCAGAGACTTATAGATAGGAAACTGAAGTTCAGTGGGGTTGAGCAAATCTCTAGTCACACAAAACATATAATAGTAGATCTATCTTTCTATTAGATACATTCCCTCCCACTTATGTTTTGCACTTCAGGAAAACCAAGTCTTTGTAACATTAATTTCACTGATGCTCCCACCAGCTCTGTTCTTTTCTTTTCCCTACTCCAACCTTAATATAACATCTGGTATCTTTATGAGAAGGCCCCTCTTTAATCTCACTTTTCACACCACTCTCAAGGTACACAAAAGGATTCAGATCACAAAACTTGAAAATAAGGTGCATAGTGGTCCATGGAGAGCTCTTTTCTGCTGAATTCCGTTAGTCATAGCCAAGGTTGAGGGAGAAAGTTTTCATTTTTGTGAGTCACTGTTTATCTGTCTATAAATTTAGTAATGAAATGCCTATGCCACAGGGATATGAAGAAATTTCATTTTTGCTTATAAAATCCTCGGGGCATGTTTGGATACAAAATGCAATAACACTATAAAATATTGCCCTGATATTGCTATCTCCAATCCTGGAACTCATTTCTGCATTATGAGAAGCAAAGAAGAAGATTTATGGGAAAGATAAGGAGATAGCTTCTCTCAAGTATTTAAATGAGGTTTGTCTTTAAATAGTCATTGTCTGTTGGTGTCCTGTTGTTCAGAACTGACAAAGAATACTTGTCAGTAGCTCTAGAAAATTTCTCTTTCTTGGCAGTCAGTGTATTACCTCAGTAGAAGTGAAAACTGCTACCACTACAAGACCATTTTCTATCACCATTACCTTAAATTCTCATAGTAGAATATAGAATAGGTGTTATTTGCAGAATAGGTGTTATTCGTGCCTTATAGATAAGGAAACTGAGCTACAGAGAGGTTGAGCAAATTTCCTCAAATCATACAGCAAACAGTGACAGAACTGGTATTTACAACCATATCTTCAAGACTCCAGAAGTGTACTTTTTCTACAACTAGTCTACATACGACCAGCTAACAAAGAGCCATAATTTACTATTCATAGTCAGACTTCCCATTCCTATCCTTGGAAATATCTGGTAACTCCTCATTGTCTTCAGGAAAGAAAAAAGTTTAAAAGTAAACACAGAGTATATACTCTCTGTATGCCATAACATAACAGACAGGCGCTGCACACAGAAAGCTGGATTCCATATGGCCAACTGAAGTTCAAATCCCAGCCTCAGCAGCTTGAAAAACATGCCAGGTGTGTGCATGTGCGTGCCCGAAATCCTGACACAAAGGAGTAATGAGAAAATAGGATTGCAGCATAATGGAACCCCATGGCAGGGGAGGGGGCATTCTCGCTCTCTCTGTCTCACTTTATCTCTGGCAAGTGCATACATGCTCTGGAAATTTAAAATAAATAAATAAATACAGATAGGAGAAGGGTGCCCCTATTTCATGGCATAGATGCTACTGAAGTCACCCCAGCTTAAATTCAAGTGCTTTGAGGAAAATTCTAGGCCTATAGTTATAAGCCAAGGAGACAACAGGAGTTAATGTGGGCCTTCTTGTCTATGTAAATCCCGGAGGTGATGGAATCACCCTCTGCCTTGTTCCTCTCAAAATCCTGTTAAATAGAGCAGCAGATGGTGTGGAGGTTGAGGTGCTGAATCCCACACAATCAGCTTCAAGTTCGAGCTCCAGACCCTGGTGGCTTGACAATCATGCTGGTACAAATATGTGCCCAGAATCCTGAGAGGAGAAAGTCAGATAGGAGACAGTGGTGTGGCCATCCCCCCAGGAAGTGCTCTCGTGCGCACATATGCACACACTCTATAGCAATAATAATAATAATGATAATAATAATAAAAAGAAGTCCTGATAATGAAAGCAAAAAATGAAATCTATAAAGCCATAAGGACAACTGAATAGAGAATCAGACAATAACATGTAAAACATTTCAAAAAATTGAGAAACATAAAACAGAGGCGTGGAAACAGCCTTAGCAGTGTGAAGGAAGCCACGGGGGCTGCAGAAGAGAACGCTAACTGGGACAGCCTGGGGAAACTGCTTGCGTAGGCAAGGGTGAAGTAGACTGTAGACTTGCTGAAAGGCTCCTGTGTCTCTTCCCAACCTGTACAGCCAGGCAGTGACTACCTCACCCTGCACAGCTCCCATCAGGAGTCTTGAAACGTATCCTAGAAGGTATTAAACCACACAGCCTCGGTATTTGGAAATAACAGAGTTAAGCATAAATGACAACAGGCAGAATGAAGCACAAAAGATGAAAATAGAAATAATGAAGAGGCAGCTACCATCCCAGTCCTCTTGCTCTGGCCTGCTTCTAAAGCATTAGCAGCCAGGCGAGGAAGCCAGGGGTTATGGCTGGGAGAGAACTGAGTAACTGCAGAGAGATGTCCATGTACTTTCCTTGGGGAATTTCTGAAACCATCCTACAAGAAGGCTTATTAAAAAAAAAAAAAAAAAAAAAAAAAAAAAAAAAAAAAAAAGTTACGCTCCATCATCAGAGGTCCAGACTGGGGGTTTCTCTTTTCTTTTTTTCTTTTCTTTTTTTTTTTTTTTTTTTTTTTTCGGAAAGGTTTTTGCTATAGGGCATGTGCGCTCGCCAGAAAGAGAGAGACAGAAAACAAGAAATCACCCCCTGGGGGGATGGCCACGCCACAGTCCCTTCACCCCCATTCTCCTCTCGGGATCTTGGGCATGCACACACGCCCAGCGTGAGTTTAAGCCACCAGGTCCAAGACTGGAACCATAGTCAGCTACATGGGAGTCCAGTAACATAGCCATTACGCCAACTGCTGGTCCCCAGACTGAGTTTCTAATCAAGAAAATACTTTTAAAATATTATTAATATATTCAGTAACATAAAAGATGCATCCTATGACTAAGAACAAGATGCTAGGAATATTTAGAATCCAGAGACATGAAAAAACTTCTTTTTAATTTGCCAGAGGGCACATGAGCTTGCCAGAGAAAGCCAGAGATGCAGAGAAGAGAGAGGGAAATGAGAAAGCAGCCTCCCCCAACAGGGCATGGTCATGGCGCAGTTCCCTCCCATCCTTTTCTCCACCCTGCCAGGACTCTGGGCACTCCACACCCAGCACGTTTTCCAAACTGCCAGTGCCAATACTTCAACTGCATCCAAGACTTGAACTGCATTTTTGGCCATGTGGGAATCTGGCTCTAGGCCACAACTCTAGTGACTCCCCACCTTCCCCACCAAGGAAAAAATTGGTGGAAACTTTATTGCTGGTAGCCAAAATCATCCAGAAAGTAGATGTAAAGACAAAGAGGAGAGGAAAATAAGCAAACTGGATAATCAACTGAAGACATATAACATCTAGTAGGAGTGAAAGAGAAGAAAACCAAAAATTAAATAAAAATCAGAAAGAAACATGTTATTAAAGAAAAACTGTAGGAAATTCTCACATAAATGAAGCTATCAGTCTCAAGACCGTACGGGCTCAGCAAGACCCCAGCACAAAGAATGAAAACACCATTTTAAATTATAGCAAACTGATATGTGAAAGTCCAGGGATTAGTGGATGATCTTCACATCTTGTAGAGAGAAAAAAGCTATTCACATTCAGAGAACAAGAATCGAAATAATACCAGATCTGCAGAACACTGCTTCACAATGAAGCAATACTTTCAAAAGTAAGAGGAAAAACTATCCTAAGTTGTAATCTAGTCATTTAGTCATCAAGTGGAAGGCTCCATTTCTTGATATGCAAAGTCCAAAATGTGCTTCTTTCAAGCAGGAGTGTAGACTCTAGTAAGCTGCCTGTTACATCTCAGAGCTACCACTGACGAGTTCTACGAGCTGAGATCACTCACTGAACCTCCTTGTCCCCAGTGGCCTATCTCTAAGATAGAAATAATAATAGTGAGTTGTTGTGCTTATTAAATCAGTCAATATGTATCAAGAATTGAGAATCCAAAAATACATAAATAGATAAATAAGTAGTTGAGAATCATCCCTGCTATGTGTTTGCTATGTCAAGCCTTAGAGACCCACTTAATTTCAGTCCATGTGTAAGAATTACTTTGATAAAAAACAAAAATACTTTAAAAAATTTAAAAATGCTAAGGTAAATATAGGGATCAGAGATTTGCTGCTTGCTCATGTTCTAGACTGTCAGTATAGGACCGTAGAGTAAGTTTAACCCAGTTCCCCTCATTTGAAAATGGACATAACTACCTGTCTCACAGGGCGGCAAGGAGAATCAAATTCATTAAGACAGATGAGTGACTACAACAACTACAAGCATGCCATAGGGGTTTATAAATACAAGTTCCCACCCCATTACCCAAATTATAGAACATTTTATCAGCAACAAAAAAATGTAATAAATGAAAGGTTAAAAGCATTAAGATTAGTTTTCAGGGGAAAGAGGTTTTAGGGAGTGAATCAATAGCTTTGAAGTTGTTTGTACAGAGATGATCAACTGCTCTTCATGTTAAGAAAGGGGTACATGAGAAAACACTGAAGGTTTGAGATAAGAATGTATTTGCTCTTAAGAAGGAACAGCATATATTAAAATGGATTATAGAAGACAGTGTTCACAATCTCTTCTAGGGAAGTTTAAAAATAAATGCAAATGTAGAAATAAAAATACTGGGAGGAAAAAAAGCTTAGGATGACTTTCTCCTTTAAAATTATTTATTTATTTAATTCCATTTGTTATTATTATTTTTTAATTTGACCAGACAGAGACACACAGAGAAAGAGAAAGTGACAGAGCAAGCCACCAAATCTGGGACTCGAACCATGGTCGGCCATGTGGGAATCTAGTACCTTTAACCTGCCAGCTCCGGGATAACTTGCAAGTACTCCTGGCAACACAACTGAGATGGACTGTGAGACCTTCTAGTATAGGATCTATGACTCACTGAATACAAACATTTGGTATGTGGTGCTTTCAACAACGTGTGCTAACCCTGATCCCTTAATGAGGCAGGATCACAACATGCCCTGCCTGAAAGCTAATGAATTCAGCCACTTAGGACCCTCTGCCCAAGACTCTCAAATGTGCCTGGTTCTCCATCTTCCCTCCAATATGCCTTTAATTCCACGATCTGACCCCTGGTTCCCACCCTTTCTAGACAATGTTGTTCCTTACCTCCCTCAAGACACTGGATCCTTCTTCATGGCTTACCACTCCTTCAAAGAAAGGTCTTTGTGTTTAACCAGGAGACTGGATTATTATAATACAAAATAAGAAATATATTCAGGTCACCAGTAAAACAAATGAATACATTAAAGGGTGTGTGTTTTCTGGAGACCTCGCTGGGAAATACATGAGCTGACGTGGAATTTTAAAGTCCAGACAGGAAACCCTTTTAGAGGTAGACTGCACCTCCAGGTATGGTAAGTAGAATGCTGGGTTATAAGGTAGAGTCTGGGGATCTATGTATAGCCCAGCACTGACTCTGTCTCTTCCGAACTTCTCTCCATGCTCCCGACTCCGTTCTTCACACCCAGGAGAGGTGATGAGGTCACCCGATTGGCCACTTTCCATCCAGAACACTGATTGGTTATGGGCATCACGTAAGGGATCACGTGCTCAGATGCAGGCTTTTCTCTTCCTGCCGCCCTCCACGAGGCTGGACGCACAGGTTGACTTGAGATCTCAGAGATCCAGACCGAGATGAGTCACTGCGATGGGGCAGACTTTGTGAACACACAGATAACAGATGAGCAGGATCCCTATAATATAAGAGATGTGTCATTCTGGGGACTTAGGATATAAAAAAATCTTCATGAAATTATTGTACATCAAGGTATAAGAAAGAAACCTAAAAGCCTGTATCTGGACTATTGTGGTTCAAAGAATCAACTTTTTCAGAAGCAGAAGTAAATCTGGAATGAGGGGCTGGAAATTTTCAGAAATGGTTTATTTCTACAATATTATTATTTGTAAAGGGAACATCAAAAGTAGGTTTTGAAAACAGAGTCTGGTCCTATAAAGAGGGAACGATAGGAAAAGGGGAGGTAACACACGGTCATCTAGGGAAACTGTCCGTCTTATGCACAATAAAAGGAAAAATGAGGACAACTCAGGAGCAGATCAGAGTTTTTAAACAGACCTGGGCCAGCCTGAAAAATGTAAGTAACAAGTGAGACAGGGAGCACTAGAAATATATTCCACTGCCTCAAAATGAGAGATGCTAGGAAGGAAAGCTGAGAAAAGGGAAGATTTTGGAGATAAGACTATAACAAGGACCAATTGTTCTCCTTGGAGCCCCCAAGAACTGAGACTATGGAAGCGACAATTGCCGTTTCAATCCAGAAATCTCCCGAGGTTAGGACTGCTCTCTACACACCTGGAGTAGAGGATTTGGAACTGGCATTGGTAGTTCATCTGTCTAGAAGCTTGTGGAGTATCCAATAGAATATTCTATTCAATCGGCATTTTTCAAATGATAAATATTATATAGATGACTTCTATTTTTAATGAATCTCCTATACTTGAATTTGAGACTATTTTAATACAGAAATCATATAAAGATTAAAAACTATATTATCAATTCTGAAATAGTGTGTGAAAATGAGTGTGCTTATATGTTATATAGCAGGGCATAGTTAGAAATCTCTTAAGGATCATCTAAAACCAGTTTCTGACATTAACCACATCATCTTCTATGATATTCCCTGGGTAGATATAAGTGAAACTATAGCCATTGCCACATGAGTAGTTCAAATAATTAAAGATTCCTTTAAACATTATGCATTTGGGTAGAATTCACATGGAAATTATGGATGTTAATTACATTATTAAGAAGGTACTATTTTGAGATTGTGTTTTAGCCAGGAGTTATCTTACAAATATCCCAGAGTAGAATAAAATTGCTCATTTTCAGAGATTTAAATCCCTCACAGGTACATCTTGGGATAGCATAATTGAAGTAAGAGGGAAAAAAGAAGCTAGTTTCAAATCTCTAAATAAAGATATGGATTGGAATCTTCCATTATAATTCCCACATTGGTATGTCCTGCCAACAACATATAGAATGGCCTATTAAATTTACAACAGTTCAGAGAGAATATATTTAACACTACCAAGTAGAATGTTGTTTAAAAATTAATCCAACACATGGACTCCTCCTGCTCTAAAGACCCACTGTATGAACTCTGCTCTGCCATGTAACACCTTCCAACGGAAAGAAAAGGTTGTCATACATAATGCATTTCCTAAGTATCTTCAATTTCCCATCATTTCTTGATTTTCAAGGGAATCTAATGCAACTATTTTATATCAAGAGTTTTCTTATATTTCACATAACCAATTTTCACAAACTTGACAAAATTGATAATAACCTGCTCCATTTGTGGAAAATACATCATAACTTACAACCTCAAGTTGATTTCCTTGAATTTAGCAAGAGGCAACTTCAGTGTTTAAACAATGAAGAATTCCTTGAGAGTAATCTGTATGAAAAAATGGCTATTTTAATACTGGGAAATCAAATATGCTAATTTTCTTTAAAAAGTGAGAATCTTTAATTTACGCACAAAACAAACTGTATTCTAGAAATGCCATCATTTGATCAATACAAGAACCCAAAAATTCTACAGCATAAAACTTAATAGATTTTAGGTAATGTTTTTCTATTTTTTTATTTTTATTCAAAATTTTGAGATACCTAAAACAAACATAGAAATGACTTTAAGAAGTCCATTTGTTTATCTCTTTAGGCCTGGCAAATCATTGTGTTACTTATTCTATAAAAACAGATCTAAAACCATATGAAATGATTTCACACGATGTCAGTTTTTTTAAAAGCTACCAAGTTTAGATTTTCTTTTTAAATGATAACCTAGTCAATGAAATGTTAATTTATTTAAAAGAACACATGCATTTTACATTAAGCAAAATGTTACGTGGGCCAGTCCTGTTGCACAGTGGTTAAGTGTTGTGTATAAGGAGCCAGAACCAGATCCCACCTGTCCAATCACTGTACAAATCTGGGTCCTGACAGCTTGAAAAATCATGTTGGGTGTGTGTGCATGTGTGCCTGAAATCCTGATGGGATGGAGTGAAGGAAGAAAGATTGTTGTGCGGGCATGTCCCATTGAGGAGTGGCCTGTTTTGCTCTCTCTTTCTCTCTCTCTCTCTTCTCTCTCTCTCTCTCTCTCTCTCTCTCTCTCTGTCTATCTAGTGAGCTCATGTGCCTTTTGAGGGGAAAAAAGTTGCAAAAAAGGGTTAGTTTGATTATTTAGGACAAAGTTACTTGATAAATTGCCTTATAAATGTCTGAAATCCTTTAAGATTGTTAAGGTGCTCATTTCAGGTAAAAGTATCTATAGTTACAAAATAGTATTGCTGACTTCTCTTGATGAGTTCCATATATAAGAATTCCTCCCTTATTGATTAAAAATACTTCTTTGGTTTGTGTGCTGAGCTACTAGATAGAGTGACATTTGTTAAGTGTTGCATTTTCTAGGTACAACATGACTTGAAGAAGCCTTGGAGATGCTTAGGATACAGAGAAATAAGAATGTAGAGATAACATTATTGAGATAAAATGTTTTGTTAAAACATCAAGTGGAAAAGGAAGCATAATGCAGCTTATTTATAACATGTTTTACCTGATATTTAAAGTAAAACAAAACACTTGCATAGCCATTTTTTACTGCAGCATTATTCACAATTGCTAGGACATGGAATCAACTCAAATGTCCAAGAACAGATGAGTGAGTGGACTGAAGAAAATGTGGCACACTCTATGGAATACTACTCAGCCATAAAAAACCAATGAGACCCTGACATTTATACAAAGTGGATGAATATGGACAATTTAATGCTAAGAAAGTATGCCAGAATTTGAAAGACAGGCATCATATTTCCCCACTTAATATATACTAAATATCTGGAGCCAGCAGGTGGCATAGTGGTTACGGCACTGGATTCCCAAATGGCTGACTATGGTTTAAGTCTCAGACCCACCAGCTTAAAATCATGCCAGGCACTTGTGTATGCATGCTCAAAATCTTAGGAGGAGAATGGAGGAGAAGGGACTGTGGCATGGCCAAGCCCCACCCCTGGGGTGATTTCTCTCTCTCTCTCTCTCTCTCTCTCTCTCTCTCTCTCTCTCTCTCATTGTCTCTCTCTGTCTGTCTCTCTCCAGTGAGTACATACATGCTATGGCAAATACCTTTAAAAAAAAAATCTATGGGGAACCAGCAGTTAGCGTAATGGCTATGTCGCTGGACTCCCACGTAGTCGACTGCGGTTCGCGTCTCGGACCCGGTGGCTTACAACTCACGCCGGGCGCGTGTGCGTGCGTGCCCAAGATCCCGAGAGGAGAATGGAGGAGAAGGGATTGCGGAATGACCATCCCCCCTGGGGGGTGATTTCTCGCTTTCTGTCTGTATGTCTCTCTCTGTCTGTCTGGCGAGCACACGCGCCCTATAGCGAAAAACTTCTCAAAAAAAAAAAAAAAAATCTATGTAGATGGAAAAAAGCAGACACAGGTGGCAGCGAGCTCCAGTCAGCCCACTCTGCTTCTGACACCACTGTTTGCTCTCACCAAGGAACATGTCAGTCAGGAAGCCACCACAGCCATGTCCACCAAACGGGTTTCTTATTTCTATGTGGAATTTCATACCTTGCAAGGTCCTGTAAATAAAATTAAATTCCACCCTTTCGTTTAAAAAAAATAAAAATAAAAAAAAATAAAGATACCTGAAAAACACCTGTGGAGCCAGAGGTAGCCATTCACTGAATGAGAATTACTTGAACCAGCCACAATGTAAACCCCCTGGAGAAAGTGTGTGCTGACTTATCAGAGGTGCAAAGGGAAAGAATCTCAAGGTGAAAGGACCAGTAAAGATGCCTACCAAGGCTTTGAGAATGACTACCAAAAAAACACCTTGTGAGGAAGGTTCTAAAACGGGATCATTTCCATATGAGAATCCACAAGTGACTCATTGATCTGCACAGTCCTTCTGAGATTGTTAAACAGATAACCTCCATCAGTATTGAACCAGGAATTGAGGTTGAAGTCGCCACTGCAGATGCCTAAGTCAACAATTTTAATAAATTGATTATCATCTGTTAACCTTTGTTGACTTTGATTCGAAGTGCCTACTGATTTGAATACTGTAAAGATTTTCTAGAAGGCTTTAAATCAGGTTACTCTTGACTTCCAGTTGAGTGAATAGTGCAGTATTGATGGATATATGTGGTTTTGCTGTATGGTAGAGTAGTACATTTGCTTTGGCTGTAGTCTCCAGAAATCCTGGTTTAATTGGTATGAGGTGCTACAAGTCTTCAGAAAAGTTGGTATGGTTGATTCTAATACATAGAATACATACCCATGGTTGAGAATCTAGTGTGCTAGCAGGCAGGTACTAATTTATGAAAATAGAGGACAGGGTTCTTCCAGTCCTGGTCTTGCCATTTATTTCTTCAGCAGTTATTTATTACATATGTCTTAGTTGGTTAAACATAAGTTTCAAAATGTTTACCCAAACTCTTATTAACATACTAATGGGAAACATTGCTTTAAATGCTGAGATCTGTCACGTCATATACTATGTGCATATTCCATCTAATCACCATTTTTTCAATTAAAATGTATAATAAGATGATAAAAAATCCACATATATATATACACATATAAATACATATATATGGATTTTATACGTATGTATTTTTATATATTGTACAGATTTTATATATAAAAATTATCTAGTCTATATAATGTATTTTTATATATTATACATTTTTATCTATATATCTTATATAAAATATGAGAAATATATATAAGCATATATATTTACAAATAATGTATATTATATATTTTATATAATTATATATATTTTTATATTATGTATTTTATATATAGCATGATATAATTTATTGTATTATATATTTCATATTATTATATATTATGTATTTGTTTACATATAATATATTATTTATAGGTATAAATATAATCCATATGTAAATTTAATACCTAATGCATATTAAATTATATTATATCATGTATTATATATTAATTTTATATATTATATATTCATATTTATGTAATATGTAACATATATAAATTATATATAAAAATGTTTAATATATCATATGTAACATATAATGTATTATACATAATATATATGATATATAATAATACACACAATTATATATATTATAATGTGATATATGTTATTATATTATAATATATAATATTGTTATTTTTCTAGATTACATATAGAAGAGAGTTAAGGGAATGCAACCAGAGGGGAAAAAAATATTTAATAGACACAAAAGTAAAAAGTTATTTGTTGACAATATATGTGATTATGTCTTTACTTGATTAATATGCACTCTATTCATGCTAGGAAAAATCACATTGTACACTGTAAAGGTGTACAGTGATTAAATGTAAACAAAAAAATGAATTTTTAAAATAGCTTTAAAAAAATCTTAGGAAGTATGAAAAGAAAAAAGCAATAGTAACCATGAACTTACCACACAAAGATGATCTTTTTTTTTTTTTTTTTTTTTTTTTTGAGAGGTTTTTCGCTATAGGGCGCATGCGCTTGCCAGACAGACAGAGAGAGACATAGAGACAGAAAGCAAGAAATCACCCCCCAGGGGGGATGGTCACGCCGCAATCCCTTCTCCTCCATTCTCCTCTCGGGATCTTGGGCACGCACGCACACGCGCCCGGCGTGAGTTGTAAGCCACCGGGTCCGAGACGCGAACCGCGGTCGACTACGTGGGAGTCCAGGGACATAGCCATTACGCTAACTGTTGGTTCCCACAAAGATGATCTTTTATGTCTATAGCTAAAAACTGTAATTCACCCAAATACCCAATAGTAGGGAAATGCTTAAATACATTTTGGCATATTTTCTTCTGCTCTATTTCCTATGCATATTTCTACATAGGTGATCTCTTACCCCAGCATCAAATTTGGATGAATTTCTAAGTGGTTTCCAGCTCCCCCCCACCCCCGCATTCTCTATTCCCACTAGAATGTAACTGGAAAATTCACATGACACAATATTGGTACTTACCTGAATTCACCTGTCATTGATCTGAAGAAAGTTTTGGGCCAGAGGTGTGGGTCACATCACCCTGAAAATATGGGTATGTAAGCAAATCTCTCCCCTCTTCATCACATCTCAAAAATGTGCCAAGAAGACAACCTCAAAGAAACTTTACCCCAAAGATTTTACAAATTTTTTTCTTGATTGTCTTCCTATCATACCAACTATAATGATAATACCGGGCAGGGGGTGGGGGGAGTTGAGTCTATTTGCAAGAAAAGAACACCTTTAGTTGGAGGAACTGAGGCTACTTATCCAAATACTTTCATTTTAATATGCAAGACATAACATAATGTAAATGGGCACATTTACCAAAAGGGCCAGGACCAGTTGTGTCTTAAGTACCACACTACTTTATAAGATGACTTAATAAAATTTCTCTCTTGATTCAAGTTAGAACTCTGAAAAAAATTTTTAAATATCTTCTTTGGTTCTCTTATTCATTATTTCCTATGACTGCTAAGAATGTTTCCAGAAGAAAATTACAAAAAAATACTAGGGAGATTAAGATAGCAATCAAGTAAACAAGTTTAAAAAAAAAAAGAAAAGAAAAGAAAAGAAAGAAACAAAGCTGAAGAATTAACTTACAAATGAAGAAATTCAATTAGGAAACAATTTTTATTTTTTAATGTTCAACCTAACTGGCTATAAAATAAATACAAATTTAAACTACAAGTTACAAGTGTCTGCCCATGACATTAATAAAAACAATATTTTACGTCATGATTTCCATGAAACTGTTTAAGCTGGTCAACTTATACTATAAGTTAAGTAGAAAATGTGTTCAACAATTTAGAGAAAATGTTAGGCATATGATATATAAACATTTCACCTATTTGATCCAGTAAACTCACTTCTTTGAGTTTAAGAAAATAATCTCCAAAAAGGGATAAAGCCATATGCACCAAAACAAGGAATACAATCAGAATTGGTATAAACAGCCAGCAATAAGAGAGCAAAGTCAAAACATTGTACATGTATAATGTGACTTTGACCGTGCAAAAGAAGGTCTGAGAGCCGTTTTTCTGTTCACTGAATTAATTGTAATATGTTGTTCTCAGAAAACAAAAAACAATTTTAAATAGATAGGATAGGAAAATCTTTGAGCATACATGAGATGGGTTGACACTAGTTTTTTATTTGTTTGTTTGTTTGTTTTTAATGCATTAAGCAGAGTTGGTACTCACTGAAAGTTTTCTGAGTAAGAGACTGTGCTTGTATAGAACAAATCTTAAGAGCTAGAAGAGATATTCAGTAGTCACATGGGAGACTTATTTCAAAGAAAATCTTTTTAAAGCTCAGAAGAAGCACCAAGACCATGCTAAACATTTGATATGTATTCAAACACCCAAGTTATCAAGGAAATACAAACTAATGTGAAAAAGCATTCCCACCTGTTGAATTAACCACAATTTAAAATGATACAACACTCAGTTCTTGAAAGGAGACAACCCGATGGTCACTCCCACATCTCTGGTGGTAGAATGAATAACATAAATTATGGAGATTACTCCTTGGAAGACATAGGCATTGGCCCAAAGAGATAACAAGAACAACAACAAAAATTCACCAAGCCTTCAGTATAAATCATCCCTGCAGCATCATTCAACATGGAGAAAAAAAGAATGAAGCTTAAATGTCCAACAGCTGTGTAATAAATACGCAACCTACCGTGTATACACTTGAAACAAAATTACAAGGCCCCTAAAAATAGTGCATACAAATGTAGTCACAACACGAGGAGATGAGTATACTGTAATTTGACATAAAAAGAAGGGCATAAAAGGATACACACACACACACACACACACACACAGCATCATTACAATCTAGTTTTTAAAAAATTCTGTGTGCATGAAACAGACCAGAAAGAAATATAGCAAGATTTTACCTGTTTATTTCAAGGTGATGAGGTTATTGGTAACTCTTCTTTTTTTCTGTCTTCCTTTCTTCTTTTGCTCTTTATCTTCTGATTAATTTTAAATGATCCTATTTTTCATCCTAATTCTTAAGTTGTTATAACACCAAGAGTACTTGATACTCAACTGAAAATCTCTGGCTCAAAATGCATAAGCAGGTTTGCATCTTGAAAGAAGGTTAAAATAGAATTAATAAATATTAATATCTGACATTGAATATTATGCTTTTAACTTTTGTAGCAATTTTTTTTTACCTACCAAGTTCTTGTCATCGTAACACATCTCTCTAAAACAAAGTCATTTTGTCATCCTTTTTAATTCAACATATATACAAGCACCTCTTATAGCAGATGCTGCAGTGAGTATAGGCACCACCATAAAATAAGACCTGGTCCCTGAAGTTGCATTGCTCACAGTCTAGAAGGAGCAAAAGAAGAAACAGATACCGAGGAGAAATACAGAAGTGAGATGTAAGAGGGACTCAACTTGCCCGAGGGGAGCATGGCCAGCTGAGCCTGGACTTGAAGGGAGAGTGGGAGTTTGACAGCTGGAGAAGAGGAAGGCGGAGGATATAGCGTGTTCCTTCATCCACAATCTAGAGCTTGGCAAAGAGAAGTTGGCAGGACAGATGCCCACGAAGGAGGCTGAGGCATAGAATATATGGGGTAGGGGTGGGGACAAAAATATGAGATTCCAAATCAAGTGACACCCAAATCAACTGTCAGGGCTGGAATTAGAAGCCAGATTTTCTGACCAACAACCCTGGGCTTTCTCCATCAAGATTGGAGAGAAAAATTAAGTTCAGAATTAGCAAAGAAAAATAGACACCTAGACTCATATCTCAGCTCTGGAAGGACCATCAAGTCGAGTCCAGTTCTTTATTATTTGGAAATAAGTCCCTTCTCACAGCTTGTAAGGAACTGATGAAATTAGGGCTATGGTCTTAAAATCCCTTACGAACTCTAGAAATATAAGGTAGCATCACTACTCTCCCTAGCGTTTTAGGGAATCATAGTCTTCATTTTGAAGGTTGGATAGTCATGGCAAACTCTCCTGGAACATCACAGGTCTCATACTTTGCTGTCCATTCAAAACACCTAGAGAGTTTTTAGAACTCCTGCTGCCTAGGTGCATCTTCGCCCATTAAATCAGAAACTAGAGGTATGGTCCAGATCAGAGCCAGGTAAAATGTTCCTGGTGACTCCAACATTCAATCAAGTTTGAGTATTCAAGTTTGAGTCTCTTGTTACCCAAACTGTGGTCCAAGGACCATTAGCATTAGCATCCACCTTCGTCTTGCAGAAATGCAGAGGCTCAGGCCCCACCCAGAGGTGTCACATGAAAATCTTCAGTTTAAGAAGCTCTACAGGGGCTCAGACAGTGGCTCAGTGGTCAAACGAGACACCAGGTGCGACTGACCCTCACAGGCACATTCTGGGCTTGTATCTGCAGACCTCAATGCGTACACGAAACATCTTATACTCACAGTCTAGGGCTGTCTCAAACAAAGTGGATGACGGTGTCAAGACCTTGTTGGGGGTCCTGTCTGTTTCTCTCCATCTCTGTTTCTCCCACTCATGGAAAAATATAAATAAAATAAAGTAAACTTTAACAAGTTCTTCAGGTGGTTGGTGTACACATTGAGGTTCGGGGAGCAGCACTATTCTAGCCAGATTGATTCCCTCAGCAGTGCACTGAGTTGGTTCTCAGGGTACGGCGGAGAATTAACCCCAGGCACTCCTTCCAGAAGTAGCTGCCTAATAAGCAGGACATGCGAGTGCACGTTGCTTTGAAAGTTACTGAGGAGGAGGACTGCTTTCTCTGAGAGGGAGGGGATCGTGGATAGAGATTGATGCCAGAACAGACATGGGTGCTCACCCAGGGGGCCCCAAGTCAGGTCAGTGCCACCACTCCCAAAGAGAGAAGACCTGGTGAATAACGAAAGGAATGCATTCAGTGAGGCCAGCACCAGGGAGAGGCCAGACTAAGTCCATAACTGTTTTCACAGTATCGGACAAGGATATAAGATTCATATAGAGGGAGAAGGATCGAATTACTGAGAAGACTTGTCTTCTGTAGGATTACAAGGAGACCAGCAATCTCAGGGGGTTGCAGTCACAGTGCTGGGTCAGCCTTGTCACCTACCTGGGCATGCAGGGCAGGACTGAAAGATCAACTCCCATTCTCTAAAGGAGTCTTAAAGATAGCGGTATTTTTCCCTTCCCTGTCTCCACAACCAGGCATCTGTAAAGACTCAGCAAGGTTACTGTTCACTTCCATCCATTAAAATACCTGATCTCAGGGCTGACTCCAGATAAGCCTGGATACTGTCCCTCCCAGGGCAGCCCTGGACCTCTGAAGGAGGTTTCTGTAAGACTCACTGTGAAGTGAAAGGTGTTAAAGGCAGATTTTCCTAAGGTTTAATATATTGATACGGACTCTTAAGACGAAGTCCAATATGGTCACTTTGATTCTCTTATAGTCCAGCTGCAGGTCAGTGAAGATGTCCTGGAGGAGGAAGTGGAAATGGGACTAGAAGACACCACAGAGCTCGGGGTGAACCAGGGACATTGCAGAAGGCCCAGGCTTGTAGGTTGGAGGTGTAGAGAGGAGGTCCAGATTGGTGACGTAATACAAGTGAAGGTGCTCTCGAGATGACCATTGTTATATGAGTGGGAGTATTTATATCACCCCTTACAATCCTAGTGGGGTTTCTCATAGTAGACTCTCTGGGAAATTAAGCTCTGAGCTGTAGCTATAGGGAATCTTCAAATCGCAATGAATCTCCAGTTAGGTCCATGCAAGTGATGAAAAGACTTCCAGACAGCACTATCCAAGGGGCTCCCTCCTCAGCCCGGGGTATCTGACACGGTGACCACAATCCTGCCTTGCCTGGAAAAGTCAGTTATGCTTGTTTTCCCAGCACAATTTTTAATGGTGCCTCCACTTGTTCTCAAAAATGCCCTGCTTAGATGATCAAAAATCTCTAATCACCCTATATCCGACTTAACAAAGCTTCAAAAATACAAATAGTTTCTTCATTTTAAGGAGATGGCTGAAGGCTACCCCCAGAGGGACAGTATCCAGGCTTATTCTTAGCTCTAAACAGTCCTACGAAGCCCAGATATTTACCCATGTCCCCCTTTATCCTTCAGGCATGAGGAAGGAGCTGCAAAGGCTTCTAGATGAGCAACCTGCAGGTGACAACAGGACTGCCCCCTCCACCATGGCCAAGCATTGATCCTGAACTGTTCGATGCCCTTCTCCGGCCGAGGTGACCAGGCAGCCTTCCAGACTAGTCTCAGTTTGTACCAGGGGTCTCAGAGCCATTTCTTCCTTGTCACTAAAGAGTTTGCAGCGCCCCACCCAGGACTGGATATGAATAATGAGTATGTGTCTGAGGAAATCAGTAACACTGCTCATCAAGTTATCGAAAAGAGCGCTCTTATGATGTCTGCGAAAATGTGATCTCTGAGGCTCTCCTGAAGCTTTCCACAGTGATCCCCGGGAAAAGAAACTATAAAGGAGATAGCCATTTATTGAGTACATATGGCAGGTCTTTTAAAAGTTCATGGGGACCAGCAGTTAGAGTAATGGCTATGTCGCTGGACTCCCACGTAGTCGACTGCGGTTCGAGTCCTGGACCCGGCGGCTTAAACTCACGCCGGGCGCATGTGCGTGCGTGCCCAAGATCCCGAGAGGAGAATGGAGGAGAAGGGATTGTGGCGTGGCCATCCCCCCTGGGGGGTGATTTCCTGCTTTCTATCTCTCTGTCTCTCTCTGTCTGCCTGGCGAGCGCACGCGCCCTATAGCAAAAACCTCTCCAAAAAAAGAAAAAAAAAAAAGTTCATGGAAAATACATGCTTTGTAAAAATTATGCACATATTTCAAAGTTTTTGCACCAAAATAAACTTTTTTGGGGGGGGAGAAGTTTTTGCTATAGGGCCGTGTGTGCTCACCAGAAAGACAGAGAGAGACAGAGAGACAGAAAGTGAGAAATCACCTCCCGGGGGGATGGTCACGCCGCAATCCCTTCTCCTCCATTCTCCTCTCAGGATCTTGGGCATGCATGCACATGCGCCTGGTGTGAGTTTAAGCCACCGGGTCTGGGACTCGAACCACTGTTGGCTACATGGGAGTCCAGTGACATAGCCATTATGTTAACTGCTGGTCCCAATAAACTCATATTTTAATTGAAGTCCCTTCTTACTTACGTGTGGAGAATTCTACAAGGCACTTTACATATCTCACTTATCATCTCACTGGTTCTTACTCACCAGCCCTGGGAAGAATGCACCATGCTCCCTACTTTACAGAAGGGGAAATTGACATTGGGAGAGATTCAGTTACCTGTGGTCACAATTTAGGATACTATGGACCTACGCTGGTTGGTTGGCTGTTATGGACATATAATAGTTACATGTATTTAGGAGATTCAATGTGATTTTTCAGGACAAGAATATAATGTGTGATGATCAAATCAGGGTAATTTGTGTATCATCTCAACCATTTATCGTTATCATTAGTCTGGGCTGGGAACATTCAAATCCTCTTTTCTAACTACTCTGAGATATATGGTAAATCGTTCTTAACTACAGTCACCTTACTGTCCTTTATAGGACTAAAAATAGTTCCTCTTAACTGTCTGTAATTTCGTATCTGTTAACTGACATCTTTCTATCCTTCTCCTCCTTCCTACCCTTTCTAGCTGCTAGCATTCTTCTCTCTACTTCTATAAGGTCATCCTTTTCATTTTCCATAGAGGAGTAGAAATATGCTGTATTTCTCTTCTGAAGAGAACTGGCTGGCTTCTTTCTTTTTGAAATTTGCTAGAGGGCACGTGTGCACACATGCATGAGAAAGAGAAAGCACCCCCAATGGGGCATGGTTATGCCACAATCCCTTCTCCATTTCTTCCCCCTTTCAGGATTTGGGGCATACATGCACAGTCACCTAGTATGTTTTTGAAGCCATCAGGATCAGGCTTCAATCTGCATGGTCAGCCCTGTGAGATCTGACTCCCCTAACAACTGGCCCACAGAGCCAGCCAGTGCCTGGCTTATTTCACCTAACATAGTTAGATCTTTTTTTTTTTTTTTTCTTTTTAGTTCATCAAAACCATGTGTGGGTGCACAAGAGAGAATACATGAGAGAGAGAAAGAGGACTTTCCCAAAAGACGTGGTCACACCCTTCCTCCTGTCCTCAGACTCCTGGGCACATGCTTGTAACATACCTGACCTGTGTAGGGTGAACCAGACAAAGGGCTTGAACTATGGTCGGCATATGGCTTCCAGCTCCACAGTCTTGTACACTACCATCCACAGAGGTTGGGCCATAATTAGACCTATGTTTTAACTCATATCCATCCCATGTATTTCTTTTTTCTTTGTGCCATTTTGAAGATAAATTATTCCTGCTTAAGGCCTCAATAAGGAACAGAACTCAATCTGCTGAATTACCTTCCAGCTGGTATTTTTCATTTCAGTATTTTCATTCCTATTCTCTTGTTCTCACAAATCTCTGTGCTTTTCTGACCAATGTGCTTTTGGGGCACTTAGAGACAGAACATCTCCCTAGAACAACACTTTGCCTAATAAAACCATTCTACTTTGTTATATTAATTCAGAAATTGATTCAAATAATTTTATAGCAAAAATTACCCCTTTAAAGTGTTAGCAAACTCTTCTAATTCAGAGTTGTCTAAAAATATTCAAACTATATTTCTATCTTTACTCCTTATAGTCAATATGCTTATTAAAAACTCAGTCACTGCCAGGAAAAAAATATCAAATCCAATTCAAATTCCGTTAAATCTATCTTTCTAATAGCCTAATATATAATATATTCCTGAATATTTTTTAAATCAAGTCAAGTGGTCATATTTATTTAAGATATATTGTTCTGTAGAGTTCAGTTCAAGCCAGATCAATGAGTATCTTCTGAAGATCAAACATACTTCAGAGGATGGGAGCACAAAATGAAACAGATGTGTTCCTAGCCTTCCACCAACATTACAGTCAGATAGGGGAGGGGGAAAATGCACAGAAATAAGTATTGAATGTGCCTGTTAAACATTAGAATTACTGAGGCCAGTAGGTGGCATAATGGTTAAGGTGCTGAACTCCTATGTGGCTGACTGAGATTCAAGTGCTGGACCTGGCAGCTTGAAAATCACACCAGGCATCTGTGCATGTATGTCCAAAATCCCAGGAGAACAGAGGAGAAGGGATTACAGTGTGGCCATCCCCTCCTCAGGCAATGATTTCTCACTTTCTCTCTCACTGTCATTCTCTCTCTCTCTCCCTCTCTCTCTCTCTCTCTCCTCTCTCTCTCTCTCTCTCTCTCTCTCTCTCGTGAGTGCACACATCCTATGGCAAAAACCTTTTAAAATAAATTAGAATTTATCTCTATTGGGAATAGCAGTTGGCATAATGGCTATGTCGCTAGACTCCCATGTAGTAGATCACGGTTCAAGTCCCGGACTCGGTGGCTTCAACTCACGCCGGACACGTGTGTACATGCCCAAGGTCCTGAGAGGAGAACGGAGGAGAAGGGATTGTGGTGTGGCCATCCCCCCTGGAGCGATTTCTCACTTTCTGTCTCTCTGTCTTTCTGGTGAGCGCACGCACTGTATAGCAAAAACCTCTTCCCCCAATAAAAAAAAAGGGAATTTATCTCTATTGTGCACTGAGCACACTGAATGACGTTTATTTTCCTTTCCTATACTGAGCTCCCTGAGAACCTGTCCTAATTTTTATTTTACATTCAAATACCCAACTCAAGGACTGGTTCGAAATGCATTCTGTATTTGATAACCGTGTGTTTAGCTGAACTGAGTTCCTGTAAACATAAAACTGATTGCCAAAAACAAATTGCCATTTAAGGTGAACCTTACAGGAAAGTGACAGTTTCAGCTATTGAGAGATAGTGAAGAGATTTCAAGTAGATGGAAGAGAAAAATAAAAGAGAAGAAAGTGGAATTATATTCATAGTTAGGGTTCAGTCCTTCTGCCTGTCTCTAATACCCTCAAAGCCCACCAGGTAGGTGTCTATAGCCTGAGAGAGTCAGACAAGCCTACTCTGTAGGTGCCAGGGCTTTGGTGAGGATGGAGCCTAGGACAGATGGGATTCCAGCTGCCACCTTGTTTCTAAGACAGCAAGGGGTCTTGGATGTAGCTGATGCCCCTCATTTCTGTTCTTAACAAGGCTCTCAGAAAGCCGCATCAAGGGAGCAACTGAATGACCATTTCCCCCAACTTTGGAAGTCTATCTGCTAGGCAGGCAAATATTCTAGCATCTATAGATACAGAAGGCCCCAAACCAAGGGCCACTCCTTGTCCTATCTTATCCCTGCATCCTTAACCTTCCACCCATCCCACCTGGGCTCTGGACTCTGGGCTCTGCCAGGAATAAGGCTTTCCTTCCTCATTTCTCCTAATCTACCCTAAGCATGGGCTGATGTCCCTTCAGCACAGAGTCTAGCATTACTGTAGGCTACAGGTAACCTCTTGACAGACAGCTACTCTAGCCCTAGTTCATTCCTTGATGGGCTACACCAGTGATGACCGAATGCTCCCATCCATGGAGCCCAAGGCTGAATCACTGCACAAAAATCACCCAGGAAATTTGTCAGAAATATATTATTCCAGCTCCAACCACCTAGAGATTCTGATTAAGTGGGGCAGACATGTGGCAGAAGAACTTGCATTCTTAACAAGCTTCCCAGGAGGTTCTGAGAAGCAGACAGGTTTGGAAATCTCCATTCCTGCCATGGGCTGTTGCAACCATTCCAAGCCTTTGGCTGGATCAGAAACTCTCACCCATGAGACTGCTCAGCATCCTCACATCATGCTGAAAGGGCTCCCTCTTCCCCCACCCACCCCTGTGCAGTGTTCAACCTCACTCAGGTCTCTTAGCTTAGTGAATGCAGAAAACGGGTGTCAGACTGAATTGGAGTTAGCCTGGCCTGGTTGCTATCTGGCAGTCTGTCAGCTGCTCAGCGCTGCTGTTCCCCCAGTGAAACTTCCCTTTCACTTTCTGTGCTCAGCCTGGCAGCCCGAGGGCCACGATCATAACCTACATCAAGCTCTCCTCTGCCATCCACACACAGCATTGTCTGAAGTTGCCACCACTCACCACCAACCCAACCAGACCTAGCCTCTGGTGTTAAGAAGAAATACGTATATACCATGCTTGAAACATAGGTGTCTAGTAAGTGTCTTTCAGTCAGAAACCAGAGAAGATAGAAGAGACCCTGCTGGGTTTTTCTCTTTCTTTCTTTCTTTCTTTTTTTTTTTTTCTTTTTTTTTTTTTTTTTTTGAGAGGTTTTTGCTATAGGGTGTGTGCACTCGCCAGACAGATAGAGAGACAGAAAGCCAGAAATCACCCCCCAGGGGGGATGGCCACGCCGCAATCACTTCTCCTCCATTCTCCTCTTGGGATCTTGGGCAATCATGCTCACGCGCCTGGTGTGAGTTTTAAGCCACTGGTTCCGGCACTCGAACCGTGGTCGATTACATGGGAGTCCAGCGACATAGCCATTACGCTAACTGCTGGTCCCCCTGCTAGGCTTTTCTAATGGCTGATTGTATCGCATCACATTGGGACAGTAATAATGACCATAGTTGCCAATATTTATGTTCAGGTTATGGGCCTAGCTTGTTTTAAGACTTTCATATAGATTAGCTTATTTAATCCTGACAACACTCTCAACCAAGTACTCTTATGATTCCATCTTAGAAATGGAGGCCAGAGGACCAGCAGATGCTGTGATGGTTGAGGTGCTGGACTTCCATATGGCCAACCACAGTTCAAGTTCCAGACCTGCAGTTTGCTTTCTCACTTTCCCTCTCTCTCTTTCTCAGGCCAAGTTAAAATAAATTAATTAATTAATTAGTTAGTTAATTAATTATTTTTTAAAGTTTGTAAAAAAAATACAAGTAAGACATGGCTCCTGCGAACTAGGTATTTCAGGGCACAGGAGAAATGAAGATTTTCTACTGATAATTCAGCCTCCAGCAAACAAGCTAGTTGGTTAAAATATTCCTCAATATCTATTGAATCTGCTGCACCAGCGATCACAACAGAACGGCAAAGAGATTACAGATCACCTCTGTCTGCTTGCTCCTGAACATTCACACTGAACTTCAAGAATTTGAAAGAAACACACCATCCATCAGATGACAAGAAATCACCACCGGATCACAAGAAATATGGGAAAACAAGAAAATACCTCTCCTCCAAGGGAAAAGAGTAACTCTTCTTCATCCACAAGCAGTTTGGTGAAAATCATGGAAATGTCTGATAAGGAATTTAGAGCATTCATAATGTCGAAGCTAACAGAGATGGAAGAGAAGAGATAATGAACAGCTAAAGAGAAAGGAGAAAGAAGTTGACGAGTTCCAGGAGATGAGGAAATTCTTGCAAGATCTAAAAGAGGAATTACACACTTTACAAAAGACTCAAATGGAACTGTTAGAGATGAAGTCTATAATACAGGAAGTCAAAATCTCCCTTGAAAGTATTAAAAGCAGACTAGATCATTCAGAAAATAGAATCTCAGATTTAGAAGAAAAAATGGCTGGCCTAGAAAAATCCACCACGAA
The DNA here is from genome assembly GCA_026018925.1 of Tupaia tana. NCBI lineage: Eukaryota > Metazoa > Chordata > Mammalia > Scandentia > Tupaiidae > Tupaia > Tupaia tana. The sequence goes on along the minus strand of JAKSZU010000003.1, from coordinate 218,056,260 downwards.
GACTGAGAAAATGGTCCAAAAATTTGAGAATAGTATGTGAGAAGTACTAGATACCATCAAATGTCCAAATATCCAGAAGGTGAAGAGACCCATAAGGGCATTGATAATCTATTCCATGAAATCCTGCAAGAAAACTTTCCAAACCTAGAGAGGCATTCAAAGATCCAGTCCCAAGAAACACAAAGGACTCCAAATAGAACCAACCCAAGAAGATCTTCTCCAAGACACATTATAGCCAGGTTGACCAAAACCAAGACAAAATACTAAGATCGGCAAGAGAAAAACATCAAGTTACCCACAAAGGACATCCCATCAGGCTAACAGCGGATCTCTCATCGGAAACAATGCGAGCGAGGAAAGAATGGGAAAATATATTCAAAGTGTTAAGAGAGAAGCAATTTCAGCCAAGAATACTGTACCCGGCAAGATTATCTTTCAGGTGAGAAGAAAAGACAAGAACATTCTCAGATAAACTAAACCTGAAAGAATTTACCAGCACCAGACCAGATCTCCAAGAAGTTCTCAAGAGTGTACTATGTCAGGAAAATTAAATACAGACACACAGATATAAGAGTTCAAAAACTAAGAAAGTGTCCAACTTAATCGTAGGGACAAGTCTGGAGTTGGATATTATATCCCAGAATTTAATCAGGAAAATTGAACCAGAACAGAAGATAAAAGTACATGAGACTGATAGGTTCATGCACTTACCATTTGATCAGAATTCTAACCTGTTTCCTGGCTTTAAGCAAAGTTCCTTGGCATTTCTTTGATTTAAGTTAAAACTGGTTTTCTTAATAGTAACGAGTGAACTCACCATTGAAAGTGGTTAGATTATGTAAGAAACTGTGTGATCAATACAATGTGGGTGGGAAAGGAATGGAAGACAATTATAGACACCAGAGATAGTGTGAGAAGAGGGTGGGAAAGGACAGAGGGTCAGAAAGAGGGGTAAAAATAATTCTAGGAACTAGAAATGGAAAATTTTTTATAATATGCATGATTAAGTCACTATACAGTATATACTGGATGGGAAATCACATTTTGTATGCTGTGATGATGCTTAGGGAAAGAATGTAAATTAAGTTACAAAAAAAAAAAAAGTTTCAGGAAAAAAAATATCTATTCAATGACTGCAGTAAGATATATAGCCCCAGCTAGGTGCTACTTTATAGGATGCATAAAGTTAGACTTGTGTTCATGGAAATGTATATATCACCTGTGTTTGTTATGAAAATATTTAGATTAATTAAGGTCTTTAGTAATTCAATAAAATGTGGGGGAAAACAGTATAGAAAGCAAACATAGATACCAGAGACAGTGTGGGAGGAGAGTGGGAGATGGCAGAGGGTAAGAGATAGGGAATCAATGATGGGGGAAAAAAAGCAAAACATACAGAAAACAAGAAATGGAAAATTATTTGCTGACAATAACATGTTTGTTGATGTGCTTGATTGAGACAATATACAGTGTACTCTAGATGGAAAATCTCATTTTGTATGCTGTAATGATGTACAGTGAATGAACGCAAATAAATAAATTGAAATTAAAAAAAATGCAAGTAAAGTACAAGCTTATTTTTAAAGTAATAACAATAAAAATAATCATTAATGGAGGCCAGGTAGGGTGCATGTGGAGGGGTGGTAGGTAATAAGTAACTATTCCAAGGTTTCAGAGCAAATGAGTGGTGGTATCCAGATTTCAATCCAGATTGTCTCCATGCCAGACTACGTGCAGCACCAGGCTGCCCGCCAAGGTCAAATCGCCCCTCCAAATCAGGGGACATCTGCTTTTGCTTGGCCCACCTGCCCATGTCCCAGCCCATGGGGAAATACATCCAACATAATTGCTCTGGGCTGTCAGAAGATGTTGTCTCTTGCCAGTGACAGACGCCCCCGGGTGCGAGGAACAACATTCTCGGAACCTTGGCTTGACAGGGCTGAATTGAATATTCTGAGAAGGCTCAGTCTGCTGGGGACCCCAGAGCCCCTCTGCCTTCCAGAGGGCAGGAAAACAGCTGCTGCTATTATAAGAGAATCGCTCCTTAGATAAACCAAGTACAAAATGTTTCAAGGACTCAGAAGATAAAAGCTGTCACCACCCCCTCAATTTTCTCTGCAGCAAAGCTGTGCGCAAAGTTAAGATCCCACCTCTCCACCCTTAGTAAGCCAGCAGACACTGGGATTTTCAGGACGATGTGTCTCTAAATAACAGGAGAATTAACAACACAGATTTAAAAACAAACAAAAAAACACCCTGCACTTGAATTTGCAAAGACCAAGTTTCTGACTCTATAACAGTAGTTGTGTGCTTTTGTTTATAAGAATAATGTGCCAGATATTTTAATAAATTATAAGTTGCGCCTCTTCTTGGTCGAGGCTGGCTCATGATCTTCACCTTCTGCCAAATAAACTAGGTCGGAGTCAATTCAGTTCAACATTTGCCCAGCATTGACCACACAGTAGGTCTGTGCTTTTTTTGTTTGTTCTTTCTCTAGCTTTATTGAGGTATAATTGGCACATGAAATTGTATTGAATTACAATCATAAAATTATAACTTAAGGTATACAATGTGATAATTTGATATATGTATATACTGTGAAATGGTCACTATGATCAAGTCAGTTAACATAGCCATCACCTTGCGTAGATCCCCTTCTGAGGAAGGAGCATTGTAGAAGCATTGACAACCCACTCTTTTAGCAGATTTCAAGTAAGTAACACAGTGTTGTTAACTATTACCACCATGCTGAGTGTTAGATTCCCCAGAATCTATTTATCTTCGAACCAGAAGTGTGTTCCTTGACCAACGCCCCCGTTTCCTACCCACCCCAGCCCTGGCCACCATCCTTCTACTCTCTGCTTCTGTGAGTCTGATTTTTGGTCTTGAGTCATGGAACAAGTTAGACATTGATGTCCTCAGTGTGCCTACAGAAGAGTTTCATACACAGAGGGGCTATGCTAATTTGTTTTGGATTTGCTCCTCTGTTCCTTTATCCTCACTTCTCCCATCTAGAAAGACTCCTCTCTCATGGATGGTCTGTTCTTTACACACTATCTATATCAGTAAACATTAATTACAACTTTCCTACCTTCTAGGGCATTGGGGGCCTCTAATAAAGAAGTGTAAACACAACCAGTTGGGTTTCCTATTTTCCTGTGAGTCTCTGAGAAAGAAAAGAAGCGCTGAGTCTATCTGTTTTCTTCTGATTTTTCTCTCAAACATAATACTATCCTGAGTAGTTGATTTATTCTTCCTTTCACAAATCTTCCAAAACAAAAACAAATTAGTCAGCACAATGATGCAGTGGTATTACAACACTCCCCAATGCTGAACCCATGTGGGAGGCACCTGGGTTTGCAGCCTGCGGTCTTCCTATGCATGCTGGGTATACACGCATGCCCATGATACTAGCTGGTTTGAGGTGGGTGAGATCGTAGAGTGGAAGACTCTGTTGGGAGTGCCTTTCAAAGAAGAAATAAAAAAACATAAAAATGAACAAAAAAGGAAATGGGTTTCTGATTAGTGAGAAAACACACCCAGATTTACAGAAATAGGAAGTGGATAGTGGGGCCCAACCCTCCCCATCTGCCAACAAAGTCCATGATCCCAGCACTCACAAAACAGCTGGCTAGATGATCTCTGGAAGCGACTGTTAGCCTGATGGAGACCTGCTACCAGGACCTGCCTCTTATAGGGCAGCTGATTTATCCTCAGAGTATCCTCAGCAAGGTGTCATCTTGTCCACAGGAGGTCAAGAAATGAGAAGAAACCAGCAAATACAGTTTGCCACTACCATGTTGAGAAAAAATGTACAATTCAAAAGCAGTGATAAATCCAGCATTAGGCTACTGTGGGGGACTCTAGTGCCCATCCCTTCCCAGTTTTACATTCTAGACTTGCACACTAAGAGAAGCTATTTTTCCTCTAATGCATGCATTAAGCGCGTGCACATACACACATAGCAGTTGCTATGGGAACCATCCTGGAGAATTTCCTGTCTTTTATTCAATTAAAATTTCACTCTCACATCTTCTTGAAGTGGAATACACTTTCACAAGGGGATGGTGAGAAAAAGGTATCCTGATGGGTTGCATTTGAACGAGTTGGATGAATTTCTCCAATTCTGATCATCTTTCAAGAGCTTCACAGCATGCTGGCACTCCTCGAGTTAGTCCTAATTAGTGTACGGCCAAGCACACATGCTCAGGCTCAGGCGCTGAGTGAGCCTCTGTGGAGGGGTGAGATGGGGTTTTGTGACCGCTGCTTCCCCGCATCTGCTCTATGACCTTCTAGGAGTCCTTTAACCTCCCTGGCCTCTACCAGTCATTGGTGGCAAATGAGGAGGCAGGCAGCAATAAATGCTCATGAATTCACAGCTGCAGGAACTATGCCTTGGTGATGAGCCTCACAGGGTCTGCATTGGGTTTACCTTCCCTCTCTCAGTGGAGAAGAGCTTTGCAAATGAATCTTGTAAATACAATTGCTGAGGAGCCATTCATGTAAGAAGGACATCTATGCTGAAGTACCTGGAAGAGCCCATTTACCCACTTACCTTGTAATTGCCCAGTAAGCAGGTAGGTACAAGGGCTGCATGAGCTGAAGCACAGACATCATTTTTATCTACTCATTAAGTCATTGGGTTGATGGCCAGAAAACCTAGGTTCTATCTCATTTGTAACGTTTACTGCCCATCTACTCCACAAATGTCCTAAATTCCTTGAGCCACACATTTCTCATCTGGGAAACAGGATTAAGAATGCAGGTAGTGTGAAGATGATGATGAGGTCAATGATGCACACGAACTGGGGGAACTATGCAAATTGCAGAAAGTACATTATTTATCACCGTCGTTTCCAATGAGGCTGTGCGTATGCACAATGTGCTTTGCCACACTGGGAGTGAGAAATCAGTTCATTCTGCTGTTTGGGGGGAGTGGGAGGGAGGGGATCAGGGAAAAAAAGCAACACGTTTAATAGACACAAAAATGAAAACTTAACTGTCGATAATAATGCATTGGGTTGTTGGAAAAATCATAACGCATTTTGCATAGAAAAGAATACCTCGTGACCTTTCCCATACCCAATACATAGCAATGTCTTTGACTTGACTAATGTGAATCATATTCATGCTGAGAAAAACCATGTTGTACACCATAAAGATGCACAGTGATTAAATGTAAATTTAAAAATTAATTTTAAAAAACAGTCTGAATGACTAACAGCAGGGCTATTTGCATGTGGGTGGTAAGATTGACGTGAGTCTGGGCCCCACAGTGGCCTGACCTGGGCTGGACCCAAACCGTTCTGATCAATTCATTAAAGCAGGACGCCTGCCCTCCAACAGCTGTGCCACGCTGGCATGGCATTGTCCCTATCTGACAGTGAAGCACTTGGGCTGAACAGAAACAGCAAAAGCCAGCCACTCAGAATAAGGTACTCCCATGCAACTCTGGGCTGGTCAGTTTTCAATATATAAAACCATGCTTCTGTTGTTTAACCCAGCCTTGAAAAAGACACGAAAATGAGCTGATATCTTAGAGAAGATGGGAGAGTTGAACCCTTCACTCCCCATGGTGCAGGGATACGGGAATCTAAGAAGGTATACACAAAACCTCTACCCCCGTACAGCACCTGCGAGGCTAGTCAGAGATGATTCAATTGTCATGACCTAAACTGCACCTAATTATTTCCCAGAGTTTAGGCCCTGCCTGCCTCCTCTGGGCTCAGCTGCTCTCAGATAATACGATGGTAATGAATGTTACGAAGAATTTGTGAGGGAGTGGGTGACAAATATTAAATAAACCGTGGTGACGGGTAATAAATAAGCTGCATTTCTTATTTCCTCCCAGATGAAAACACTTGTGAAGACAAGTGGGACGTGTGAGAGGAATTGGAAGGGCTCCTCTTCAACGATAGTAGCGATGGGGCCCTGTGTGCTGGGAGCCCACGATAAGCCTGGACACTTGACCACCATGTACTCATTTAACCTTCCAAAGAGCCTACAAGGTAAGAATTCACCTCACAATTGTGTAGACAGAGTCACTAGGGTTCGGAGAGGTTAAATGACACATCACGCACCTGGCAAAGGACGGGAACTGACACTGGGCACAAGAGTGCCTGATTCCATCACAGAACAGCAACCCTCCCAGGGGTTGGGGCTGGACAGAAGGAACCATTGTCTCCAAGTTGTCCAGATAAAATCAGCTTTATGACATACTATGAATTTCCTGAGAAACTTGTCTTCAGGAAGAGCACAAGGTTGATGAAAATCATTGGGCAACCTCTCTGCTATTGAACTGTTCTCCACCCAGATTTTTCATTTGCCAGGATTTTCATTAGTTAACTCTCATAATCAGTTACTTATTCCAAAATCATGTGCTGACTACCTACTACATATGATGTAAAATATTAGACATGTTGTTGATAAAGATTATACTTCAACTCTTCTCCTTATGGATTTCAGAGTCTAGCATGAGAAAAGCTATATTGTTTCATTATAAATATATTTATATAACAATAGTTTTAATACAATATAATACTATAGCATAATACAATGCAAAATCAAATTATAGTGTTTCATATATATATGTATGTATAAATATACACACACAAATAAAGCCATGCATTTCTTAACAATGGGGATATATTCAAAGAAATGTGTCATTAGGTGATTTGATTATTTTGCAAAAGTCTCAGAGTGTAGTTACAGAAACCTAGATGATCTAGCCTCCTACACACCCAGGCTATACAACATGACCTATTATAATGTTATGGGACCAGGCCGACTGCATAGCATAGCAGTTAAGCACTGTGCATAGAGAGACAGATCCCAAGAGGCTGACCACAGTTCAAGTCCCAGTCCCAGCAGTTTGAAAAACACACATTGGAGGTGTGCACATGTGCCCCAAATTATGATGGGCTAGAGAAATGAAAGTGAAAGGATAGTGGCATAACATTGCCCAGTTGGGGAGGGAGTGAGATATATCTCTCTCTCTCTTTGCCTCTCTCTCACTTATGAGCATGCATGCCCACTAACCAAAAAAAAAACAAACAAACAAACAAAAAAACTCCTCTCAGGATCTTAAGCACACACGCACATGCACCCGGTATGAGTTTAAGCCACCAGGTCCGAGACTCGAACAATGGTCGACTACATGGGAGTCCAGCGACATAGCCATTACGCCAAATGCTGGTCCCACAATCTATAATCTTATATGAGCACCATTGTATATGTGAGCCAGCATTGACCAAGACATTGTTACATGGCACATGATAAAACGATCTAACATGGCATAAAGTATTTTTTTAAATGCTCAGGCGGTTAGAATAGAGAACAGAGAAGAAAACATAATTTTCAGAGCAGCAGTCAAGGCAGCATTTGGGGATGTAACACTGGCTGGGCTCTCAGGATGTGAATGTTGGCAAAGGGAGAGAGACTGGACAGTCTAGGTGGAAGAAGGTGGTTCTGTACTCAGTGCCTTTGGAATGATAAAAGACTGTCTAGAATCATGAGGAGGTGTGGAAGTTTTGGTATTACTGAGTGCATGGACTCAGGGATGGTCTAGGTTCTGTGAACACAGCAGGGAACAAACCCGACTTCTTCCTGCACACGCAAAGTTCACATCCTAGCACAGAAAGGCAGATACAGAGATTCATCCATGTCTCCCAGTTACCAATGCTATGAAGAAGAGTAAACGGTCAAGGGGAAGGGAGAGGGCTCATGGTGCTATTTTATGTAGACTCTCTGAGGAGGTCTCTCTCTCTCTTTCTCACTGAAGGTGAGCCCCTGTGTATGCGCCTCGAGTGTGAGAGGACAGAGCCCCTCTGCCTCCCTCTCTGGGGCTGAGCCCTACCAAGAAACCTCCAAGCTCTCCTGACAGAAGCCCAGGCACCTCCTTCCTACAAGTCATTACTACTCTGTCACTGTTTTGAATAAGGTTCTAACCAACCGGGGACAAAATATTTATGGCAAGATAGTCTTGGCTGTTAAGAAGCAAATCACATTAAAGCACCTGATATTTCAAGTCCGTGACTGGATTAGTTTTAATTAGAATGCTTTCCCACTCCTGAAAGATAAATGCAGGACATAGTATCAGAAAATCGGCTTTACTCCTGTGACTCGTGAACGATAAATCAACTGGAGAAATTTCTAGTCGTTTCCAAACATCTATTTTTTAAATGCCATAAAAAAAAAAAACTGGGACATCCTTTAAATTATTTTTAGGCCACTGGAATCTATATTAGTTAGGAATGTGTTTCAGAGCCAAAGATACATATGCACAATCTCCAGTTATCTTCACAAATTGGATTCCTGGCCTGCAGTCACTAATACACTTAGTCTTCTACAATAAAGAAAATAAGTTCTTTACTATGCAGCTCATTCAGCACAGCACTGGTTATTGTACTCCTTTTTATTTGCATTTTCAAATCCAATGCCACGTTTCCAAGATAAATGATTTCTAGACCTGTATATTGTATACAAATGGTTCACAGTTCTGAGTTTTTTCAATAGTACTCAGTAGGGACACATTTTTGCTTACAAATCATCTTTTCAATATTGTTACCATTAGACTTTCCTAATTTTTATATTCGTTTCAATAATTTAAACAAGTAGCCTAATCGTTTCCCCCAAACTGGCATTTGGTAATAGGTTCCTTGCCAACATGAGTGAGGAAAATAATTATTTCTATTACTTTAAAAAGTGTTCTTAGGCATTAAACAGTGAGTGATCATTTTCAGCTTTTTATCATATGATCAAGTTTATATTTTCAGTAGTAAAATAACATTAATAATATAGGATCTGGATCCTCTCAGAAAAAGCCAGGAAAATTACCTGTCAGTTAAGGAATGACCTTAAACCCCAAAATGATAACAATAAAACACTGTTTTACTCATATATGCTACAACCTATACTGTGAATTTTAGCGAAAATAGTTTCTGAACACTTACAAAAATAAAATCCTGAGAATTAAAGTTTTATTTTATTGTGGTAAGAACATGTAACATGAGATCTGTCCTCTTAGCATATTTTTTAGTGTGCACTAGAATAGTGAGGCTAAGGAACTTACTCTCCACTGTAGACATAGAGACCCTTCGAAAGAGCTGAGGAAGGGGTGACCTGACGAGAGCCTTTCTTTCACGAATTGTCTCAGCAGTATGTAAACGATGGTTAGGATAGAGGAAGGGAGGCCAGTTTGAAATCAATTCAAGCTGAATAGGCAGAGAACAGGAGAAAAGCAAATAACGTCAAGAAACATCTTTCAGACCAGTCCAGGGTAGATTAAAGAGGCTAGATCCTCCAGGGCCAGCTACATAGTCTGAAAAACACACTTGAAAAACACACTAATTCCATGTGTTTACATGCCCAAAATCCCAAAAAAAGGAAGAGATGGAGGAGAAAGGATTGCTGTGTGACCATGCACCATGACAGCGGGCCAGGGGGAGGAGGGCTCTCTGGGCTCGCTCCCTCTCACCAATAGACACATGAACCTTCTGGGAATAAAAAAAAAAAAAAAAAAAAGAAAAGAAACATCTGGAAGCCAACTTGGGAAAAATATTTTAACAGCACCCAACACATTTACATGAAACAAATAAATACTTCTTAATTTAAATTAACAGCATTCAAAACTAAGGATGTCTAGTGCTAATGAGCACATACTATAATAAGCAAAAACATATTATCATAAACAAAAACATGCATCATTCTGGGAAACAAATTATCAGCATGTATAAAGACCTATTGTTTGATCCAGAAATTCTACCTTTAGAAATTAATCCAAAGGAGGGACCAGCAGATGGTGTAATGATTACATCACTGGACTCACATGTAATGAACAGTGGTTCAAGTCCCAGACTTGGTGGCTTAAAACTTACACCAGGCACATGTGCGTGTATGCCCAAAATCCAAAGAGAAGAAAAGAGAAGGGATTGCATCGTGGTCATCACCTCCTGGGGGGTGATTTCTCGCTTTCTGTCTCTGTGTCTCTCTCTGTCTCTCTGGGCAAATGCACACACACTACAGCAAAAATCTCTCTCAAAAAAGAAAGAAAGAAATTCAAAGGAATCATTTGGAAATAAGGAAATAAGTTTTATGTGCAATGATTGTCATCATAGAAATTTCTTATGAGAATGAAAAAATTGGTAACAAAACTAATAAGAACATGAAGAAAAATTATTGTGAAAGTGGTTAAAAAAGAAAAATGCTTAACAAATAATAATAACTGAAAAAATAAATTATACATGTAATATGATTACTACTAGGCTTTAAAAAGTATAATCTATACTAGAATAGAAAGGATTCATATGATAAAGCTAAAGATCTTCTGTTTGGTGATGAGACTAAGGTCAATTCTTTCTGCCTTTTTTTTCTTTTTTTTTAAATAAAGGAGATTTTTGCTATAGGGTGGGTGCACTAAACAGAGACAGAAAGCGAGAAATCACCCCCTAGGGGGGGAATGGTCATACCGCAATCCCTTCTCCATTCTCCTCTCAGGATTTTGGGCATGCAGACACACACACACTCAGAGCCAATGTGTCTGGACCTCAAACCATAGTAGGCCATGTGGGAGTCCAGCGACGTAACCATTCTGCTGGTCCTTTCTTTTTCAGTTCCTATAAAAACAAGTTTTTTAAAATATAAAACTATAATGTAAAATACAAGTGGGGGGCTAAGTGATGCAATGGTAAATATGATGCTCTACATGTGAAGGTTCTAATTTCACATACAGAGACCTCCCTGAGTATACCAGGAACATATGCCCATAATGCCAGGCTTGTCTGAGCCTGGTAGTGAATTATGGATTCAAGACCCCATTGGGGAAGCGCTCTCTCTCTCTCTCTCTCTCTCACTCTCTCTCTCTTTATATATATATGTGTGTGTGTGTGTGTGTGTGTGTGCATATGTGTGTATATATATGTGTGTGTGTGTGTATACACACACGTACACATCACTCATTGAAGAAATAGATAAACTTCAAAAAAAAAAAAAAAAAAAAAAAAAAAAACCTTTTAAATGTCTCTTCCAGATTTCCGAGTACCTGCTCTGCAAACTCAGATGTCCAAAGAAACTACCTGGTTGTGTGTATCCAACCGATAGCAGTACTTAAGACAGAGCACCGTGCACTTTCAGATTTGTGCATGCTAACTGGTCTCGTGAGCTTTCTGGGTTTTATTAATCCTCACTGCTGCAGGAGGAGGGTTGTGTTTATTGTTTTGATTCTGGAATTCATTTGTATTTTCTCTACCCCTTGATGTTGGTCAGGAGCCTCCACTTAGGATCTACTTAAAACATCATTAAACACGACTCAGTCCTTCTTTGTCATCATTAAGGTAGACATTAAGCCAGTCAGGAATTTTCAGCCACCCCAGGGGACTGTGGACAATGATGCCAAGTAAAGACACAGGACCATTTATCATTCCCTTTCCTTTTTTCCAAGGGCATTTTCAATACTTGGGCTGATTTTCATCTTTGTACAATTTAAACTAATTTTAAAACTAAATGATCAGGATGTGCTAGGTGAGCCAATTATCCAAGGCCAGTCACTGAGTTCCGCCATGATCTTCTTTCCCCACATGATGGATAATTCTACTTAGAAGCCAGCAGTGGATGCTGAGACTCATTCAGTCACATGCTGTTTGACAGGTAGGAAGCCAATTTTATCAATGTTTTGGATTTTCTCTTTTACTATTTGTTTCATTTATTCGTTACTTTAAAATTTAAGCACGTCTTATGATTTGTCATTATTTAGCTATCCTGATTTTAAACTTAGGCTGTTTATTTGAAGGAAGTAGCGATTTTTATTGTTATTATTATGGCAGTCTTTTTCCATGTGAAAGTGTTTTGGTTTTTTTTTCCTTTTGAGATACATATTTCACCAGAAAGCAGTAAGTAGACTTAATGTAAAGGATCCCTGTTCATAGCCTGGGCTCTAACCCAGGGTTTCTGAGCTTCTAATCTCATCAGATCGTCTGGTGGGAAATTGTAGTTTTTTCTATTTAGTGGAGAGTGCATTGAAGATAAAAATATCTCTATCCATCTCCTTTTTTTTTTTTTTTTTTTTTGAGAGGTTTTTCGCTATAGGGCGCACTCGCCAGACAGAGAGAGACAGAGAGACAGAAAGTGAGAAATCACCCCCCAGGGGGGATGGTCACGCCGCAATCCCTTCTCCTCCATTCTCCTCTCTGGATCTTGGGCACGCACGCACACGTGCCCGACGTGAGTTTTAAGCCACCGGGTCCGGGACACAAACCGTGGTCAACTACGTGGGAGTCCAGCAACATAGCCATTACACTAACTGCTGGTTCCCAACCCATCTCCAGATATCTAGCATGACTCTCCCTGGGATGATAATAAAAGCTGAAGACCATTAAGTAACCAAATGTGTTAATAATGAAAAGGGTTTGAGTTTTGGCATTTGATCCAAGTTCAGATCCCAGTTCCACCATTCACTATACTGCGTGACTTTAGTCAAGTTACTTAAGCTCCCCAAGTGTCAGTTCCTACCTCTGAAAATGTAGATAATACCTGACTTACAGAGCTATCATGGAAATTTACAAACTAATATTTTAAAAAATGCCAAAGACATAATATGAAGTGTTGCTATACAACATTTGTTCCAACATTGACTCACACTGACAACTTCCCTTTATCTATGGTAACACCTTCCAACGATTATGGCTCCAAAGGTGATTCCCAACAGCAATGACAGTCAGCAGAGGTGATTATACACACAGAAACAACCTTGAGCGGTGGCAATACTGAAGTAACAATTGCCACCAGGAAGCCTCCATAGGGCCTCACCATCTCCTGCCTCCTGGGATCCCTGGCTCAAAAGGACTCACTCAATTCTGACTCTGGAAGACAGTCTATCTCACTTTTTGATGTTACAAGATTCTGCTGATGAGCCATTCCCTTTGGGCTAACTCACTAGGGAACTCTCGATGACATACCTGTAGTTCTCTCCCTTGGTTCCCGGAAGCCAGCCCAAGTCTATGCCATAACCCTCTCTCCAAGCAAACTCTTCTGGTTCAAATATTTTTCCTGGGAGGGCCTTAGGTATCCAGTGCATTAAGGCCACAGCCTAAAATCTTTTTCAAATTCCTTTCACCAAGGCACTCTCTCACTGGTATAGCTTATGCCCCAGAAATCACCCAGGAAAGCCCATATTTCTCAAGATAGAGACACTACTAACAGAGGCTACTTGTTCACTTGTCAAGGAGATTTTCATTTCCTATCAGAGTAATTACATATCCTCCTGAAACTTAAAAGGCGAATAGGCAATGAGTGATATTAGATACACTGCATTTCTTCATTTTCTGCCTGAAGTACAGAAGAAGGGAACACATACCAGGTTGGATATTTAAGTTATTCTAGTAGAAAAAAATTTGTTTTAATATTATAAAAACCCTCATAAAAGTCTCACTGTTGTCACTTCATAACTTTAAAAAAATATCTCCCCCAATGGTCCCTTTGACCCTCAAAAAATTCCTGTCAAGCAGTTCAGTCATCTTAATTTAATAAATGAGGAAACTAAAGATTAGCAAATTAAAGTGATTTTTCCCAAGGCCATCTAACTAGTAACATTCAGAACAACATCTGGTTCTAAAGCAGGTTTTATTATGAGTCTAGTGCTTTCTTCAAGGCACTAGTTACTGGGGGAATGTCAAACTACCATCAGGAATGACCTTTAATCAGTGAGAGGTGTCCTAAAAGCCAGCAAGTAAAAATTTTGTTGCTCATTTCGCAAAAGTCTGGATACAGACAAGATGAATTACCTCTCTCTTAAACTACTTTCCAGCCATTACAAACACATATGGTAACCTATTTCCAAAGAAATTCTACACTGTAGATGTCAGAATCTCATGAACACACTACCAAAGAAAGAAAAAGTGCCTATCAGCCTCAAGTTATTCCCTTGGTGCAGTAAATACCCATTAGAAAAATTTGGGGGCTAGCAGGTGGCACAGTGGTTAAGGCAGTAGACTCCTACATGATCGACCACAGTTTGAGTCCCAGACCCAGTGGTTTAAAACTCCAGGTACATGTGTGTGCATGCCCAAAATCCTAAGAGGATAATGAAGGAGAAGGTATTGCAGCATGGCCATGGCTCAGGGGGTGATTTCTTGCTTTCTGTCTCTTTCTCTCCAGTGAGCACACATGCCCTGTGACAAAAAGGAAGGAAGGAAGGAAGGAAGGAAGGAAGGAAGGAAGGAAGGAAGGAAGGAAAGAAGGAAGGAAGGAAGGAAGGAAGGAAGGAAGGAAGGAAGGAAGGAAGGAAGGAAATGAAAGAAAGAAAGAAAGAAAGAAAGAAAGAAAGAAAGAAAGAAAGAAAGAAAGAGGAAGAGAAAGAAAAAATATGTGCCTATTTGCGTTTTTTGTTTGGATATTTTTTTTTTTAAGAGATACCTTCTTGCTCTGTTGTTCAGGCTAACCTGGAATTCACAATCCTTTAGTCCTAGCTTCCTGAGCAGCCAATCTTACAGCAGGTCCCACCAAGCCTGGCCCTGCCTATTTCTTGTTAAAGGCTGCTAGAAAGGTCTCCAATATTCAGCCAATGATTCTTAAATTTGAACTACTAAAAACGGTCATTTTCTAGAGCCAAAGATAAAGCTATGTGGCTGTTACCTTACATAGGCTCAATAAATAAATCAGGAAGCAATTGCAAGGGCCCAAACTGTAAAGGAGCAAGATGTTGCCGCACCTGTAAGCTAGCAAGGTAGCCCACCACATTTTTATTCAATAAATGCATGGAGCCGCGAAGTGCAGGTCAGATGTCGCTGCATATGCAGTTTGCATCACAGGATAAGAACCCCAACAACCTCAGAGTTTATATGGAAACTCCTGAGACATCTTCCCATCCTCCCATCCTCCCATCTGGAGAGAAAGATGATAGGCAGGTAGATGACAGAAGAGAGATGTTATATTTTTCTCTGGAAGATAAAATGTCATGAGAAGAGGAAAAATTTTCTAATCTGGAATGTACGTATCTTTGAGAAAGATATAAATATGTCTCTGGATTTATTTTTATCATCCCTAGAATGGGAATGAATGATTCTGGACGAAAGGAGACAGTCTCTCTTTCCATTGATCAGGCCTGAACCTCACAGGAATGCCAAGAACACCAGGGACAATTATGTCTAACATGAATTGGCCCAGCCAAGAATTATAAAGCTAGAAAGTACATTTATGGAACAGATGACATGGAGTGTACACTTTCTCTTACCTAAAAACATAAATCAATATAAAGAATGCTATTTTGTGAATTCACCCAGAGGAGTCCACTCTCCATGTGAGCCACTGAGACCCTAACCCTGCTCTGGCACTTCTGTGAAAGAAAAGGAAGGCAGCAGGGACCTCCTCTACATATATCCCCCCTAGACCTCAGGGGCATCCTTTGCCTTGCCTGATTGCTGAGGGGAAACACACCAATGTGAACATAAACTCAATGACGGTTAAGTAGTCAATCATATTGGTCCCTAAAGTGTTCCTATCTTTGATTACCAGTCTAACTCAACTGATTCTCCAATAATAATTCTAACCCAGGATTTTATGGTAATTTTACAAGGAATGTTCAAACACAACATCTTAATTGATACGTGGGACCAACCTGTGAAACTGGTAGAACCGGAGCTACCATTATTTCTATTTCATGGACGAAAGTAAAATGTAGCTACAAAAGAGCAAATAGCAGACGAGACACGTAGTCAGTGAATGGCAGAAATGGGCATGGAGACAATTTTCCGGACATGGATTCTCTGGTTTCATACTAATATAACACTGCATCCTCCTACCTGCCCTAGACTGATGGAACCATGAGACATTAAAATATAGTAAATAATTTTGGCTTCCTCTTTAGTCCTTCAAATCCTTAAATAATGAGTGTGCTTATCTTCCAAAGCATTAATTTGTTTTATTGTTGTTGCTGCTATTGTTTTGAGGATATTCCTAAAAGTCATACCGTAGTTTTGGTATTGTGGAGCCTAAGCATTTCACCTCGACATATAAATAAACACACATTTTATATTTATCTTTATTTATTTATTTATTTATTTATTTTTGGCTATAGAGCATGTGCACTTGCCAGAGGGACAGAGAGACAGAAAGTAAGAAACCCTGCGGGGGGGATGGCCACACCACAATCCCTTCTTCTCTACTCTCCTCTCAGGATCTTGGGCATGCACACACATGCACCCAGCATCAGTTTTAAGCGACTGGGTCCAGGACTCAAACAGCAGTCGACTACATGGGAATCCTGCAACCTAACCATTACGCCATCTGATGGTCCCTTATCTTCCTTCCTTAACCAAGAATTAATCAATTAATTAATCATGGCAATTACTTTATAAAAGTATCCCTAAGCTTTCCTCCTATGGGTGAAATTTTAAAAGGTATTTCTAGGGCTAGTCTGTGAGCTGGTGGTTAAGGCAGCTGGATCCTACATAATATATTATGTTGTTCAAGTCCCAGACTCAGCAGATTGAAAAACAAAGCAGGCATGCCTAAAATCCTGAAAGGAGAGAGAAATGGAAGAGAAGGGATTACAGCATTTCCTTGCCCCATAGGAGTTGTGCTCTCACTCACTCCCTCACTCTCTTTCCAGTGAGCACATGTAGCCCTTGCCAAATTTTTTAAAAATTATTTCAATACATAGTAATTTTTATACACACCCAAATAAATCAACCTTAGTTTCTGAGAATCAAATAAAAACTCTTCTTCTGAAATAAAAAAATGTTTTGCATAGAATTTTTTCCTCTTAATTTAATCCACTGTTCTTTTAGTCATTTTGCACAGAATTTCATGCATTTACAAAAAGATATTTCATGCAAAAAGCTGCAGTCTTTGAAAGCTGTAAGTTGGTCCATGAACTGTGATTATGCACATAAGAGAATGCACTTTCTGCATTTCAATAAGCCACAGAGTAGTCCAGTTCAAAACACATACTTTAATGAAATGGTAATGATTTCATTAATATATCAAGCCATGTCTAATTCCTTTCAAGGAACATAAGACAATTTACACTCACTCTGAATGCATAATAAGTAAATATTCCAATTGGCAAAAGATTAAATGGGTTCTCTACAATCAATGTCCTGATACAGATATTGTTGCAAAATCATTAGGAATTGTTGTAAAGGAGCATGAATTGAGGTATAATGTTGATTTTTTTTTTTTTTTGCTTATAATTATACATGAGGTAAATAATTAAGTCAAAATTCAAGGGCTTATTTATCAAAAGTGTTATATTCACAGCTGCCTATCTGATTCTTGTTAGAGGGTCAAAGTACTCTCTTTATATCCAGTTATACATCGCCCCTTAGGGACATCTCTGTTAGAGGGTGGGTAGAGGGAAAGATGAGTATGACGATTCTGGAGGAATGCAGAGAGAACCAGTAATAAATAATGATAACCTATGATGAGTGCTCCAGAAGAGGCACAGTCACACAAAGGCATATTAAATAGTACATCCCCTTTAGGGCCTGCCACCTAAAAGGATCTGCTTTATTACCTGCTGTTGTTGGGATTAATTAATTCTGCCTGAGGGAAGGCTTCAGCAAGTAAATAACAAATGACCAAGGCACTGAAGGATGCATGGCAAAGGTGGATCGACTGTATCCAATGTGGTCAAGAAGGCCTTTTGGAGACCATCCTAGAGCAAATTTAAGCATTCACCCTTCTTGGTTCCAATTAAAGGGACAAGAGGACTTGAATGAAGTAGATCAGGGCTTACAGGCCTAGAGAGACATTCGGTGGCTCAGCTCCTGACTTTCAGTACCCATTGTATGGCTTGGCTTCTGGATAGCATATAGCAGCTTGAAAACCCCAAATTCCCAGGAACCATAGGCTTCTATCAAGAAGCTCTCTCAGGTCATGTAGAAAGAGCAGATGCATTTTATTCAGGAGAACTGGGGATAAGTCCTAATTGTGTCACTGATTATCTGAGTGATCTTGAGAGCTCACATTTCCCAGAAAACAGGTTCTGAAATGGAGAAATATAAGCAGATGGTTCATTATGAACTAGTTGCCCAGTGGAATAAGGGAGGCAGGATTGGAGAGAGGGAGAAATTGAACTACTATGCAGCAGCCTCAGCTGTGAAGTGTTAACAGCTAACACATCCGGCTGCTGGGAGCATGGCTGCATTGGTCCTCAACAGGTAGAGAAGGGTGAATTCTGACACCACTATCCAAGGAAGACAATAATACCTTCCTCATACAGAAGCTAGAATGATAAAATAAACTAATGTTTGTGAAGGACCTTATTTACAGTTACTGTAGTCCTCACAAGTATTAAATTCTTTTTCTTTTCTGCTTCAACAACTGACTCTCGTCACATCTACTACCATCTAAGACAGTGATGTTGAGAGGTGCTGCCAACAATCACACTAGTTCGAATGAAGGACAATCTGCCAACTGTAGATTCCAGCTCCTACTACTCACAAGAGTTTTCTAATTAGGTCTAAAATTGGCACCTTAAACTTTAAACATAACCTTTAGAGGGAACCCTTTATTTCTTTCCCAACCAACTCATTTCTCACCCAGCCTTTCCTATCTGTAAAATAGATCCATAATTCACTGAGTTGCTAAAGCAAAAACTTGATTTATCCTTGAATCCCATGTTTTCCTTTCAGTCCCTCCATATCCAATCCATCTGAATATCTGTGACATCCAAAAGATATCTCTCTATTTCTCCATCTCTACCATGACCCCTGAGTCCCAGCCATCATCATCTCTTGCCTGGGTTACATGGTGGGTTTGTGATTACACTCCCTGCTTCTATTATTGCATACTATGTCTATTCTTTTCCTATTACCTAGAGTGATCTTTTCAATATTTTTAGAATGTTTTTTCTTTTATTTATTTTAATACATACACACAAATATAATTTAATGTAAGATTTTATACATGTGCTTTTCTACTTAGTCGTTCTTTCTACCCCTTCTCATTTGGTTCCCTGTCTTTCTTCTTCACCTCCATCAACCTCCCCACTCCCCAAAGTCTGTAGCCCATCCTGATAAATCATATTTCTCCACATCTGCACTCATGTTATTATCTTTCTGCTACTTCAATTCTATATAGTTACATACATTCATATTACACGTATCTCTATGCATGGAGAAAGCATTCGTGTCACTTTGATTTACAAAAATGGAACTTTGTCCCATTCTATATCATTGTTTCTCCTTTTCTCATTTAATAACAGTGGGAGGTCTTCCAAAGCAGTTGAATATCTAATTCATTTATTTTTAAAGCTTATTTCATTTATTTGTTTATTTCATGATGAGAGAAAGAGAGAAACAGAGTCTCACTATTCTGTGCCTGCCCCTTCCCCTGTCCCAGCCTTTCATCCATCTAGGAACACAGACACACCCAAAATGTTCAGATCAACCCAGTATCTGAACTTAGGGCCTCCCCTATGGCTCCAGTATTACCCAGTGACACTCTACACCTGTGCCACTGTGGCTGGGCTATAATTCATTTTTAAGGACTATATAGTATTCCATGGTATGTGTATAACCATAATTTTTTCCATTATTCTCTTAGTGATGAGTATTCATTTTGTTTCTAGTTTTATTTTTGTTTTATTTTGGCACTATGAATAATACCACATGAATCATCCTTATTCATAAGCTCTTAGATTTTAGTAATTTAATCTCTGCAAGAAAGAGCACCTGGAGTAGGTCTGCTGGGACAAAGGAGGTATGTAGTTTTTCATTTCAATTTATGTGGCCCATTGCTACCTTTCACATTTTTTTCCTCTCATTCTTGCCAATCACTGGTTTTATATTTTCATTTACATTTTGTCAATCAAATGGTATAAGATTATATCTCATTGTGATTTTAATCCATTTCTTAACTCTAAGTTAAACATTATTTAATAAATTTACTGGCCACTTGTGTTAACTTTTCTCAGAATTGAAAATGTATGCCTTTTGCTCATTTTCTAAATAATTGCTTGTCTTCTTGTCAATGTATGAGAGATATCTGGATATTAAAAAGAGTCATACTTTGTTTATCACCATTGATAATAATACTACAAAGCATTATTTTTGGTAATTGACTTTATTTATAGGGGTTTTGTTGGATTATCAGAAAAGTCATAACATGTTTTTCTATGCAAAAATGAGTCATGACTTCTCTGATTACTCAGTATATGCACAAAATTTTAATTTTCATATATTCAAATATGTACTTATGTTCTTATATAGAATTTGGATTTACAATTTTAGTTAAGATATTCTGTTTCTAGCAGTTTACTGGATTGTTTTGCATTTAACTTCTTCGTGCATCTGAAATTCACTTATATTTTTATAAATGATATAAAATAAACTAGCTTAAAATAATTGCCCACTTTTATTTTCTTTCAGATGAATAAGTGATTGTGTCAGCACCATTTGTTATTATTTTTTTTATTTCTAGAGAGTGCATGTATTCACCAGAGAAAGACTGAGAGGTAAAGAGAGAGGGAGAAAGCACCCTCCAGTCAGGCATGGTCCTGTCATGACACCTACTCCTCCACTTCTCCACCCTGTCAGGATTTGGAGCACGCACGCACATGTGTCCAACATGTTTTTCAAGACAGTGGGATCAAGATTCAAACCATAGTCAGCCATGTGGGATCCAGTTCTTTTAACTAGGCTGCTGGGTCAGCCCAACACCATTTCTAAAACATTAAAGATTTACATGTATTGGGAACCAGCAGTTAGCGTAATGGCTATGTCGCTGGACTCCCACGTAGTCGACCGCGGTTCGCGTCCCGGACCCGGTGGCTTAAAACTCACACCAGGTGCATGTGCGTGCATGCCCAAGAACCCGAGAGGAGAATGGAGGAGAAGGGACTGTGGCATGACCATCCCCTCTGGGGGGTGATTTTTCGCTTTCTGTCTTCTATGTCTCTGTCTGTCTGCCGAGCACATGCGCCCTATAGCAAAAACCTCTCCAAAAAAAAAAAAAAAAAGATTTACATGTATTGGGATATATGTATGAGTTCTCGATTTTATGCTTCATTAATCTGTGTCCAGCTATTAACTAACTCCATATTGACTTGTTATAGTGGCTTTATGGTATAATAATATATAGTAGGCAAATTTCTACTTCCTCTTTTCTTCCCCATACTTCTCTTGGATATTTTCTCTCAGACTCTTATTCTTTCATCTAAACCTTACTATCATTGTTTCAATCCCCTCCCCCCCAAACTGAGAGACTGGTTTTTATGACATTAACATGTAATATTAATGTAGATTAATAAATTTTTGCATAATAGGAAGTCTTCCAATTGTAGAATTTCTTGTTCACATCTAAGAACAATGTCTTTAAATAGTGCTGTTATAGGTTTCTTTATATAAACATACTGCCTTTTCTGTATTACTCTTAAGTACTTCAGATTTTTTAGTGCTGTAAATGAAATTTTTCAAATGTGAGAAATATAATTAATTTTTGTAGATAGCTCCTGTATCTAGCCACTGTCCATAATTGTAGTTCTGCTAGATTCCCTTGGATTTTCTAGTATAAAACATATCACCAGCTAAAACATAGAGTTTTATTTCTTCTTTCCAAATATTTATAGCAGTTAATTTATTTTCTTCTGTTTGTTTTTTCTTTCATTTACAAAATCCTTCCCGACTGTGTTAAATAATGAAGGGAATTTAAGCTTTCTATATAGTTCCTGATTAGAACGGAAATTTTAAAATTTATTTATAATAATGTTTACCACCGATTTTTAGTTGGTGATAGTTATGCTGTTACCAGATTTAGTCTTTATAAGATACAGTTTGATTCAGTCCCTATTTTTGAGTCATTAAGGATTGCTGCTAGATTTTATCAAATGCTTTCTCAGCATGTGTTATTATGACCAGGCGGGCTTTCTCCTTTGGTCTAGTAATATAATGGATAATGTTTACATAGTTTATAGATTTTGAACCTGGTTTACTGGAAAACAACCTCTCATCACATGTTATTCTTCTGATACATTGATGGGAACTATTGACTAATATTCATAATGTTTGCATTTACATTTATGAATGTAGTTGTTTTACAGTTTCGTCAAATAGATTAACTGCCATAGAAGCATGAAAGGTAACTAAAGGACTACGACTGGAAAAGTCATCAGCAACGGATGGGCTCACACCTGTACTTTAACTAACTTCTGAATAACAGATGACTGTATCACTTCATAACTCAGTGGTTTCAAACTTTGGTATGAATAAGATTCATCTAAGTGAGTTGGAAATAAAATAAAATAAAATAAAATAAAATAAAATAAAATAAAATAAAATAAAACAAAACACAACACAACACGGCCTCAGATCCGTGAGTCTAGGTCTCTGTATTTTGTTGTTGTAGTTTAGTTTTCTAACTGGTTCTGACACACAACAAAATTTGAGAACCATTGTTCTAAAATGTTTAGAAAGTTCCCAATTCATTTTATGAAATCAAAACAACTTTATCTCCAAAACACTACAAAGCTAGAGCGTTTTTACTTTTAAAATCTAAAATAGGATGGGTCATTCCTCCGCTTAAAACTTCTGAGTAGTTTTATCCCATGACACTGGAACAAAGCCCAAGTTCCTCACTCTGGCCTTTGAAGCACTGCATAATTAGCACACCATGTCCCTCTGACACCATCTTGCTCTAAGCTGCGGCTTTCCTATTCTCAGTCCCGATAAGCTTGATCTACATCAGGGCCTCTGTGGTTTCCCCCATCTGGAATACCCTTCCTCCAGATGTTGGCATGCTCACTCCTTCTTGACATTCCAGAGTCAGCCCAAGGACAAGCAAGTCTTCTCTAATGATAGTTCTAAAGTAGGTCTCAATCTCTATCACAGTACCTAGCTTTACTTTCTTAGAGCACTTGATTTTTTCATATATACATATATAAAATATATATTATATATATAATATATGCACACACATACATGTATGTACAGATATCATATACATATATGCCGGAGGCCTGCTCCAGCCGGGGTGGGTTGAAGCTTGTACACAGGAAGGCGACACGGATGAGCAGAAATTTAGGCAGAGACCTCAATGCCCTTCAGCATGTTTTCAGCCAACTACAGACTTAAAGTCTGTGGCTCCATCTCATATACATGTATATACATGTGTTTGTGTATGTGTGTGTGTGTGTGTGTGTGCCCAAATATATGCCCATTTGTTGATTCTCTCTCTCTGTTCCCCCTAGAATGTAAATGCCATAATGGCAAAGAACTCATCTTTCTTATCTACCACCAAATTCCCAACACTTAGAAGAATACCCAACACAATGAGTGAAAGAATTTATTCCCTTATTAGTCTGAGGGACTCTGGAAGATACAATTTATTCTGGTTCATATCTTTAGCCCCAGAGCCTGCATAAAGCATGTGTTCATGAAATACTTGCTGAAGGAAGAAATGAATGCTTGTTGATGTTTTTTTTTTTCCTCAGCTCCAAAAGGAATCAGAGTAAAGGATTGCTGATTTTAAAATATTGCTTTTAAATCTTATAGAGAACTCCCTAAGAAACAGAAGGTGAGACTGGCCTGAGGAAGAAGGTCCCACTAGGAGGGTCCAGCTATAAATTCTAATCGAACCACCTTCTCCCATAGGTATGACTACCCTTAGAACCATAATTGCATTATAAATCTTATACTGAAGTGAGCTGTAAATGGTTGTCTGGTGTAGACTCTTTGCCTTCAGGCTGGCTCACCATCATTATCCTTACTTTATAAATGAAGCTTGTTAGTAACAAAAGAAAATAGGAACCATAAGATCAGAAATAGTGGGGGGGGAAATACAGAGTTGAACTAGAGTAATTTCAGCAAACTCAAGGGAGAGATAAAGAAATCTGAAGAAATCTATTACTGGACCTTGGAAGTACACTCCTGTGGGTGTTGCCGTAAGAAGAATACGAGAAAGGCTAATGTTGTATGTAGGTTTTAGGGGGTTTATGTGTCCTAGGAAGGCATTGCCAGGTAATATGGCACAAATTGGGGCAGGTGTCTATGAATTATCACCAGGTGATACAGTGAAGAGTGGGGTAGGTGTCCTATTGAAGTATCACCAATAATGTACCACAGACTGGGGCGAGTATCCTAGCAAGGCATCACTGGGAGATGTAGCACAAAGTGGCATGGGAGGTGGGAAAGCAGAGTCAGTAAGGAAGGAGGATGGAGTCAGTAGGCTTTTGTATTTATGAAATACAGGAATGAAGCCACACTGAGTGAAAGAAGTGAGTTTCCAACAATTAACATTTCAACCTTGAGTTTTACAGATATCAGAGAAAGAAAATCAGAGAGCATAAATGATTCCCCCAAGGTCACAGAGCTCAGGACCGAGAGGAAGCTGGCAGAGTGCAGATCTGTCTTTCAGTACAAGTCTACCTCTGACTGTCTGAGAGGCTGAGGCTGGTACCTTCACAACCTTATGTGTCAAATAAAGGAGAAGAGGGTAAGAAGGGGGAGGAGAAGCTAACTGCTTCCAATCCAGACTTTCAAGTCTATTATTTGTAGTGTTCTCTCAAATGAGGGCTGAGAATTCAAGAAAGATGTTGCTCAAAAGGATGTATTCTTCAAAGAATGTTAGTAATTTAGTCCTCTAAAAGGCAACCTTTTAGCATAGGAAAAAAAAAAAAAATCCAGGCTCACAGCCTTCATGGCTCACCAGGGAGAACACTCTTCATCATGCTGTTTCTGCTCTTAATTAATTTAAGCAGCTGTCTGTTGTCTTCAGAAAATTGTCTTCTGGGAAAGTGGAGAAGTTAATATTTTTAAGCGCAAATTTTTATCTGAAAAAGTGCATGTGGAAGAACTTAGCAGTGAAAAATCAGGATTTTTTTCTGGGGGGCGGCGGGAAGAACAGCTGGAAGTTCAGGTTGGTAGAGCGTATAATGGTGAAGAGAGGATGGGAGAAAGGGAAGGAGTAGGGAGTCCAGCTGGATGTGAGGATCCTGTGGACCACAGTAAAGCACAAAGTTAAAGCACTGAAGCTTTGTGAGCAAGGACATGACTAGTTCAGCCTTGAGCCTAGCAAATCCTAATAATGAAGTCTCTGAGACACAGTAAAAAACACTCTCAATATTGATTCATCACCCAGGGACAGAGTTCCTTGACCCAACCTGGCCTTGGTGGTGGATGCCCTTTCAACTTCTGTTACCGAGGAGAAAGAATGGAGAAGGTATAGGAACCCCTTCCTCTGCCAGGATGGCAGGGAAGGGGAGAAGGGCAATGTTCTATACGGGGTTTACAGATAATACTCCAGCTCTTGCCCTGACTTTTTCCCTCAGAATTTATACCTCAGAATTTCTGGTATATAGTCATTAGTATGACTTGAAGCATTTTATGCTCTGAGAAGAGTTTCTCAGCACTATTGACATTTTGGTCAAAGGAGTCTGTGTTGTGTGTGATAGCATGTAGATTCTAGGATGGTGGGGCATCACCTCACTTTCAATTGGCCAGCCAATCTCTGTCCAAAGCCATGAGGACAAAGCCAAAGTCTTAGGAATTCCACCTCTGTCCATCAAAACCCTGGGGGGAAAGGCCTGACAGAGGTTTCAGGGAAGCAACATCAGCCAGTAGGTCTGGAAGGTGGGACAGCCACCTCAGTAAGCCTGGAAGGCAGATCATCAAGACAAAGATTATTTTCAAGATGTAATATTTAATATTGTCTGTCCTCTTAGGTTTTGGACTTACTTAGGGCCATCTCTTCTGTCTCCTCTCCTATTTATTCTTTTTGGGTTGGGAATGTCTATTCTACGCCTAACCTACCATTACGTTTGGCAGCACACCACTTGTTTGGTTTCACATATAGCCAGAGAGTAATTCTGCCTCAGAATTAATTGTACCTTGAGTCTCATTCATAACTGATTTATATAATGTTTATGTTAGACTTTGGACTTTAGCCTTTAAAGTTGATGCTGAAACAAATGAATATTTTAGGGCTTGTTGGGATGAATGTATTTTGGATGCAAGAAGGATATACATCTGGGGACTGGTGGTGGAATGTGGTGAATTAAATGTTTATGTCCTCAAAAAATGCATATGTCAGGGACCAGCAGTTAGTGTAATGGCTATGTCGCTGGACTCCCATGTAGTCGACCACGGTTCGCGTCCCAGACCCGGTGGCTTAAAACTCACGCCGGGCGCGTGTGCGTGCGTGCCCAAGATCCCAAGAGGAGAATGGAGGAGAAGGGACTGCGGCGTGGCCATCCCCTCTGGGGGGTGATTTCTCGCTTTCTGTCTCTCTGTCTGTCTCTGTCTGTCTGGCGAGCACATGCGCCCTATAACAAAAACCTCTCCCAAAAAAAGAAAAAAAAATGCATATGTCAAAATCTAATCTCCAGTGTAATGATATTTGGTGGTGGGGCCTTTGGGAAGATGAAGCCTCCATGAATAGTATAAATGCCCTTATAAGAAGAAACTCTTCTTTCTGTCAAGTGAGGCAAATAAGTCAGCACTCTTCAACCTTAAAGGGAGTGCTCACCAGGGCTTGACCATGCTGGCATCCTGATCTTGGACTTCTATCCTCCAGAACTGTGAGAACTAAATGTCTGCTTTTTATAAGCCTCCCTGCCTATGGTGTTTTATTATAGCAATCTAAACTAAGACAAGCCTTAACATAAGTTTAAAAGAAAAGAGAAAACACCACAGTGAATGTCCTGTACACTCATAATAGCCTCCAGATTTAAGTCTATACTCTACCCATCTCAAAAATTAAAGTATGACCTCTTAAGTTCCAGTGGACTAGTACCTGGTCATATTTTCATTTTTATTATTCAAGTAATTCATAAGTCTATGTACTTGTTTAAAATTTAGACAATGTTGATTAAGCAAAGTTTTATAGGTCCCCTTTGACTACCTCTGTAATCTCACTCCTTTCTCAGAGGAAAGCATTATTAATAGTTCAACCTTTTTCATTTGTTTTTTACTTTATGCACTCACATATACACAAATAGAAACAAAGAGCTGTGTTTTCTAGGGATTGTATTATAAATGTATCATAAATATAAAATATATTTTACTTTTTTGCTTAATTATTACTTCAATATCTTTTTATGTCAACATGTATAGATCTAATTAATTATTTTTAATTAATTTATAGATTTCATAGTACAGTTGCACCACAGATTGCACTCCCCTGCTAATGAATATTTAGGATTTTTTTTTCAATTTCTTACTCTTATAAACAACACTGCAATGAAAACCCTAATAAATCTTTTATAATTTATATTTGTAAATATTTCCTTAGAGTAAATGTTGAGAAGTGGGAATGCTGTATTAAATTTTTATGCATATTTAAATTAAATAGAAATTTTGAAATTGGCCCTAAAACCCTATTTATAATATAATCCCTCCAACAGAAATGGAAGGAGCTGCTTTTCTATACCCTTTCTTGGTAATATCACTATTTTAGATTTTTTTAACATGTGCTTATTTTTTAAATCATATCTTACGTTGCTTTGATTTGCATTTTCTTGATTACTAGTGACCGTGACTTCCTATTCATACTTGTATCACTAGCACCTCACAGAGTCTCTAACATGGAACAAATATTAATAAGCATAATGGTTCTTCAAAAGTTTATGGAAAATGTACATTATTTAAAAACTATGCATTCAAAGTTTTTTTTCACCAAACTAAGCTTGTACTTTAATTCTATTTTTTATAAACTTTTTGAAGGCCCCTCTTATTTTTCTAAGGTGTCGCAAATATAATTACAAATACAAAAACAACTTACTAGGTGATGTGCTCAGAGGTACACTAAGTATTTTAAATTTATGACTTCATTAATTCCCTCAACTATCTCTGAAGTATTTATTTTTCCTTCACATTTTATAAGGAAGAGACCAAAGCCCTGCAAAGTTAATTCAGTAAGGTCAAATAAATAATACAACTGTATAAAAATCAAACACAGGCCTGACTTCAGAAATTGAGTTATATTCTACCTTGTCACCCCCAAATCTTGATTTAGCATCTTCTCCATTCAAAGAGCTATAGGAAGTCTCAAGATTATTAACACTATCCCCATACCAGGCACAACTGAGAGGGTTGGTATTAAGACAAGTGCAGAAAATCAGCACAGAGTTACTTTTACTGCTATGACTTATAACTTAACAACTCACCAAATGTTTTCTCCCCCATTGCACATTTGGTACTCATGGGAGCTCTTTTAGTAGACAGTGGAGGCATCTGCTATCCATCCCTGTCTTGCAGATATAGAACCTGACTCTCAGAGAGGTTATGAGTTGCCCAAGAGCCCAACTGGCAGACATAGATGCAGAGTGTCTAAGGAGGAGCCTGGGTAGGCAAGACAACTGGAGTACTTCAGGAAGCATCAAAATTTTAGCATCCAAATTTATAAAATGGAAACATGACACCAATCTCGTAAGGACACATGGAGAACTAAGTGAGATAATGTATTTCTTATGGAATAGATTATGGTTTGTCCCCCAGTTTCATGTTTTGGACTTTGATGTTGAGAGAGGTGGTGAGACCTAGCAGGTGGTGATTGGTTCATAGTGATTACATCATGGAGGCGGCACTCTCGTGACTAGATTAATAATGTCTCTCAAGGTCCAGTGAGGGCTTGCTTTCGTGAGGACATGTTAGTTCCTGTGAAAACTGGTTGCTATAAAAAATATAAAAATAAAAATAAAAGGTAAAGTATTCACACTTTCTCTGCACCCTTCTACTACCTCTGTGCTTCTGGGCTTCCTGTTGTCCATGTTGTAGGCATTTGGACTTTCCTGCCACCAGAATCCTGAATTTATAAATAAACCTCTATCTTGTAGAAAATCACCTAGGCTCAGGCATTTCTGTAAGCAATGCAAAATAAACAAAGATAGTATAGAATATCACTGTGCAGAGTCTGCATGCCAGTGGTGTTGCTGTGGCTTCACACTGAATGAACAAGTGGAAAATGGGGACTTCTGGAAGCCAGGCCCAGCTTCCTGGGCTAGCAAACGTAAAGGTGCCTTCAGCTCAGAAACTCTCTCTGATCCAAAGTCCCCATAGAGAAAAGGCAGAGAAAGATTCAAAGAAATAGTTACATACGATTTTCACAGGCTAATCTAAGGCTCTGTGTGGGTCAAAGAAGATTAAGGGCTCCTGGAAATTCAAAGGCTGATTACTTCAAATCCTGTCCCAGGAGCCAAGGAGGGAGAGTGCACCATGGCTCAATATTCTGGGCACAACCTAGGATTTTTTTAGATGAGCATTTCAGGGGAAGCTAACATAAGGTGAAGGGTTTCCAGAAAGCTGTGACTTTAAAAAAAATCCGCTGAAGCCCATAGAGCTGAACTCTGCTCACAGTCTGCATACCCAGTGGCCCACTCCCTAGGGCAATGCCTGGTCCCAGACTCAGCTAGAAAACCCCAGTCAGCGTTGGAAATCAATTCCTCCCTGCAGCCTCTGAGAGCCTGGAGAACTCAGAAAGGGCAGTCCCAGAAGCTGATCATCTTCGACATCTGACTTCCTCCCTAGCACTTCCTTTAAACTCTGCTAAAGGTGAGGAGGTGAGGATGTGTCTGCACTTAATGGAGAACAAATTAAGTGACAGTTTAAATCTTGTAACAGGTCAGGCCAGTAGTGATGTGAGTGATGGATCTTCAAGATGGTGATCCATCTTCTCTGTCTCTGGAGACAAAGGCAGATCTGCAGAGAGAGGAGAGTGTGACAAGGATGGAGTCGGGAAGGGATTGACCAGCAGGGTACATGTCATGTGTGGCCTTCCTGGCTAGCTGACTCTACTAGGCACTCAGAAGGGCCCCCTAGATCTTGACATACCAGTCAGGAACAGATCCTCATAGCCAAAGGAGGCCTCAATGTTCTTAATCGCCTTTCCCCATTGCAAAACTCTACTCATTGCCAGGACAATCTGTGCTCCTGTTATGTGCCAGGCACATACTTATCTCATTTAACTCTTGCCATAAACCAACACATTTGTACAGGTAGGAAAATTGAGACTCAAAGAAGTTCCAATGACCTACCCAACGTCACACAGAGCCTAAATTTACAGCTAGGTAGGGATGTCTAATTACTGCAAAATTTGGGGTTAGTTTGACCTGATAAAAGAAGTCCATACTGGGTCTTGAGCATGCATATATGGGCTTGCATGTGCATAACCAGCCCCAAGACCTAAGACGGTGAGACAGCAAATACTCAGGACCCCTGGGGAAGGATCAGAGGAAATACTTCTCAGAAAACTGATCAAAACCTGTTGAACACAGCTGATGATGAGTCCATGCTGTCTGGACTCTGCAAACAGACATGGGGCTCAGCAGTTGGCCTGCACAAGCTCATGACAAGAAGCCAAACCCGAGTTCCATCTGCAAACCCCTGGCAAAACCGGGGACCCTGAGGCAGGGCCAGTCACTGGCCACAGCCCAGCTCCCCCAACCCAGAGCTCCTATTTTACTGGAAGTAAAATAGGCAGTATTTTTTTTCTCTTTCTCTCCTTCTCTCTTTTGTTAATCTCCTACTCCTCCTTAGCCCACAGGAAGCTTCTGACTCTCCAACAGAACCTAGTTCCATCTCCAACCCCATGGTCAAACATTTTCTTTATTATCCTTTATACTCTTTGTTTCCCTCTTATATTGTCATTTCCTCCTCATCCTCTATCCTTCCAGAGGGAATAGACAGGTCTAGAATCACACTTTTAAAATGCCCTAGTACTGTGAGGCTCCCTTGGATCCTTGTCTTACTGAACCACCTGAGAAAAAGGAGATACTGTTCTTCAGACACCTGAATAGAAGACTGTTCCTGTGGAGAGCACATTGCCAAACACAGCAGAAGACAGACTTCAGCACACAACTGACCACAGCAAAAGGGAAGTACACTGTTCCAAGTTGAAGAAACATTCTCCAAAAAGGTATCCAAAAGTGAATACATCTCCCAATGGCTAGAAGTAGAAGACAAGCCTCAGGTCTGAATAAACCAAGAAATATGTCTCCATCAAAAGAACACAACAATTCCCTTCCATCTCTCTAAATTATAGAGGAAGTTACCAAAATGTCAGAGAAAAAATTTAGAACATTCATGTTGACAAAACTCTATGAGCTGGAAAAGAAAAGAGATATAGAACTATAAGAGATTAGGAAGTCCTTCCACAATATGAAAGAAAAAATGGACACTATAAAAAATAATCAGATGGAAATATTAGAGATGAAGTCTATAATACAAGAAATCGAAAACTATTTAGAAAGTATTAAAATTCGACTAGATATGCTGAGGATTGAATCTCCAACATAGAAGATAAAAACTCTGGCCTAGAAAAAGAAAACAAAAAACACCAAAAAGATAGAGAAATTAACAAAAAAAATGAGGATAATATACGAGAAATATTAGATTTCATTAAATGTCCAAACATTTGAATAATTGGTATCCCAGAAGGTGAAGAAACTGATAAGGACATTTTTTTAAAAAATCTATTCCATGAAATCCTGGAAGAAAACTTCCCAAGTCTAGAGAAGCACTCAAACATCCAGATCCAAAAAAAAAAAAAAAAAAACAAAGGAACTCAAATAGAATCAACCCAAGAAGATCTTCCCCAAGACAAACCTTAGCCAGACTGACCAAGACCACAGATAAAGGCATGATACTAAAATTGGCAAGAGAGAAACAAGTGACCTACAAAGGTCATCCCATCAGGCTAATACCAGACCTTCCAATGGAAACAATGCAAGCAGGAAAGAATGGGAAGACATATAGAAAGTGTTAAGAGAGAAACATTTTCAACCAAGATTATTATATCCAGCAAGATTATCTTTCATATAGGAAAAGAAGATTAAAATCTTCTCAAACAAAACCTGAAAGAACTTGCCAATGCCAGACCAGCTCTTCAAGAAACTCAGAAGAGAGTGCTATTCCAGGAAAACTAAAGAATGAACAGCCAGGGATAAGTGAATAAAAGATAACCAAGATGATGGCCAACTTTAAGGCAGGGTCAAGTCTGGAAATATCAATAATAACATTGAATGTTAATGGATTAAATTCTGCAATCAAGAGACACAGACTGGCTGAATGGATAAGAAAAGAAAGCACAGTCAGTAATCCTAAAAATAGACAAATGGGATTACATCAGACTAAGAAGTTTTTGCATGGCAAATGACACAGTAATTAGTGTGAATCAACAGCCCTCAGAATGGGAAAAGATTTTTGTAAGCTATGCATCAGATAAGGGACCAACAACCAGAATATACAAGGAACCCAAGCAACTGTTTCGAAAAAAGATAATCAACCCTATTAAAAGATGGGAAAATGAGTTAAAAAAAAAAAAACTCTCTAAGGATGACATACAAATAGCCAAAAGGCATATGAAAAAATGCTCAACATGCCTCACTGTAAGGGAGATGCAGATCAAAACAACAATGAGATACCACCTAACCCCAGTCAGAATAGCTAAGATTAAAAATACAAAAAATGGTAAGTGCTGGCAGGGGTGTGGTAAAAGAGGAACTCTCTTACACTGCTGGTGAGAATGTAAATCGGTCCAGCCACTGTGGAGAACAATTTGGAGATTCCTCAAAAATCTACAAATAGAATTTCTATATGATCCAACAATCCCACTCCTTGGTATCTACCCAAAGGACAGAAGAATACTTAATTGGAAAAGTACTTGCACATTGTTATTTATTGAGGCATTATTCACAATTGCTAAGACATGGAACCAACCCAAATTCCCACGAACAGATGAATGGATTGAAAAAGTGTGGTACAGGACCAGCAGTTAGCGTAATGGCTATGTCACTGGACTCCCAGGTAGTCGACTGCGGTTCGCATCCCAGACCGGGTGGCTTAAAACTAACGGCAGGTGCGTGTGCGTGCGTGTCTAAGATCCTGAGAGGAGAATGGAGGAGAAGGGATTGCGGTGTGACCAACCCCCACTGGGGGGTGATTTCCCGCTTTCTGTCTCTCTGTCTGTCTCTGTCTGGCAAGCACACGTGCCCTATAGCAAAAACCTCTAAAAAAAAAAAAAGAAAAAGAAAAGAAAAAGTGTGGCACATATACTCTATGGAATACTACTCAGTCATTAAAAAAAAAAAAAAAAAAAAAAAACCAAGACCCTGGCTTTTGACAGAAAGTGGAGGAATACAGAAGATTCATTCAGATTTACGGCTGAGTGAAGCAAGCCAGGCTATGAAGGAGAGACATTGTATGTCCCTACTTAATATAAACTGAGTTTCCACACTCTATGGCTGAAACTAAATGACTAAAAGATATAGAAACACAGTAAATGGTTGTGAATACAGATACAGTGTGGGAAGAGTGTGGGTGAAGGAATACAGTCTGAGGAAGAACATTAAGAAGAAAAATGGAGAAGCAAAGCATTAATGGGACAAAAACTGGGGTATTATCTGTTGAAGTAACTTTATGGTATTGTCAACTGGACTGGGGAGACATGTAAACATGTTGGAATATTCACTTTGCAAACTAAATGATGGGATTAAATGTATAAAAGAACCTGAAATAAAATAAGATGAAAGAATAATAAAAGAGAAACTATCTTTTGCCTACAAGAAACATATCTCATGGATAAAGACATACATAGACTAAAAGTGAAGGGCTAGAAAAAGATACTCCAGGCAAATGGGAACTAAAAAAGAGCTGGAGTCCCAATACTAATTTCTGACAAAATAGACTTTAAAACACAAACTGTTCCAAGAGACAAAGAAGGGCACTATATTGTAGTAAAAGGGTTAATCTATCAAGAAGATATAATACTTATAAATATCTATGCACCTAACCCAGGAGCACCCAAATACGTGAAGGAAAGACTTTAGATCTAAAAGGAGAAATAGACTGCAACACACTAATTATTGGGGACCTCAACACCCCACTATCTCCTCCGGACAGATCATCTAGACAAAAGCTAAGTAAAGAGATAAAGGATCTAAATGAAACCATAAAACAAATGAACCTAACAGACATGTATAGAACTTTCCACCCAAAAACCATGAGATACACATTTTTCTCACCCTCACATGGAAACTTTTCGAAGATTGACCACATGATACGGCATAAGACAAGCCTCTAACAGATTCAAAGGCATAGAAACTATATCCAGCATCTTCTCTGACCATGATGAAATTAAACTTGATTTTAATTTCAAGAGAAAGTCTCAAAAACACACAAGTACATGGAAACTAAATAACTTGCTCCTGAATGACTTCACAACTACTGAAGAAATAAAGACTAAAGTCAAAAGATCCATGGAAGCCAATGACAATGAGGACATGAGTCTCCATAATCTTTTGAACACTGCAAAAGCAGTCATAAGAGGGAAGTTAATATCAATTAGTGCATATAAGAAGAAGATAGAAAGAAGGCAAATTGATTACTTAACATAATGCCTCAGAGAATTGGAAAAGCAGCAGCAAAGAAATCCATAAAACTCTAGGAGAAAGGAAATAATAGATATCTGAGCAGAAATAAATAAAATAGAAAATAAACGAACTATACAGAAAATAAATGAAAGTAAAAGCTGGTTCTTTGAAAAGATAAACAAAATTGATACACCACTAGCGAGACTTATTAAGAAGAAAGAAAGGAACCAGGTAAATCAAATTTTCAATGAAGCTGGCAAAATAATGACAGACATAATAGAAATACAAAACATCATTAACAGATACTATGAACAAACAAACAAGAAAATCTAGATGAGATAGACAAATTCCTGGACACATACAATCTACCAAGATTGAGCCAGGAGGATATAGAAAATCTGAATAGGCTCATAACAAGCTAGGAGACTGAATCAATAATAAATAACCTCCCAACAAAGAAAAGCCCTGCTCCTAATGGCTTCACCTCTAAATTCTACATAACTTTTAAAGAAGAGTTAACCCCAGAGGGCCTGCTTGCAGTTCCCGGTGGGCCATATTCATGGACACCTGAAATCTAGGACTACCAGCCATGGACATGTGGGCGTAACTGCTGCTGTGTACAGCGCTGCGATCCTGGAGTACCTCACCGCAGAGGTTCTTGAACTGGCAGGAAATGCATCAAAAGACTTACAGGTAAAGCGTATTACTCCTCACCACTGGCAACTTGCTATTCGTGGAGATGAGGAATTGGACTCTCTCATCAAGGCTACAATTGCTGGTGGTGGCGTTATTCCACATATCCACGAATCTCTGATTGGGAAGAAAGGACAACAGAAGACTGTCTAAAGGATGCCTAGATTCCTTATTATCTCAGGACTCTAAATACCCTAACAGCTGTCCAGTGTTGGTGATTCCAGTGGACTGTATCTCTGTGAAAAACACAATTTTGCCTTTTTGTAATTCTATTTGGGGAAGTTGGAAGTTTAATTAGCTTTCCAACCAACCAAATTTCTGTATTCAAGTCTTAACCATATTTAAGTGTTACTGTGGCTTCAAAGAAGCTATTGATTCCGAAGTAGTGGGTTTTGATTGAGTTGACTGTTTTTAAAAAACTGTTTGGATTTTAATTGTGATGCAGAAGTTATGGTAACAAACATTTGGTTTTGTACAAACATTATATCCACTCTGGTGGATAAGCTCAATAAAGGTCATATACCCCCCCCCCCAAAAAAAAAGAGTTAACCCCCATTCTGCTCAAATTATTTCTAAAGATCCAAAAGGATGAATCTCTCCCTAATTCATTCTATGAAGCCTCCATCACCCTTATCCTTAAAACAGTTAAGAACAGGACAAGAAAGGAAAACTACAGACCAATATCTCTGATGAATATAGATGCAAAGATTCTCAACAAGATACTAGAAAGTTCTATCCAACAAAATATAAAGAAGATTATACATCACGATCAGGTAGGCTTTATTCCATAGATGTAAGGTTGGTTCAACATACACAAAACCATAAATATAATACACCATATTAACAGAAATAAAGATAAAAACCATATGATCATATCAATTGTTGCAGAAACAGCACTTGTTAAGATATAACATACCTTCATGATCAAGACTCTCAGCAAAATTGGCATAGGAGAGTCATTTCTCAAAACAATAAAAGCTATCTATGAAAAACCCATAGCTAACATTATCCTGAATGGAGAAAAGCTGAAAGCTTTTCCATTAAAAACTGGTACAAGACAAGGATGCCCACTTTCTTCACTCCCTTTCAATACAGTATTGGAAGTCCCAACCAATGCAATCATAGTAAAGAATAAAATAAAAGGCATTCAAATAGGAAAAGATGAGGTGAAACTGTCTCTATTTGCAGATGACATGATTGCATACATAGAAGACCCAATGGTGGGACCAGTAGTTAGCGTAATGACTATGTCACTGAACTCCCATGTAGTCGACTGCGGTTTGAGTCTTGGACCTGGTGGCTTAAATTCATGCCAGGCACATATGCGTGTGTGCCCAAGATCCCGAGAGGAAAATGGAGGAAAAGGGATTGCGGCATGGCCATCCCCCCTGGGGGGTGGTTTCTTGCTTTCTGTCTGTCTGTCTCTCTCTGTCTCTCTGGCGAGTGCACACGCCCTATAGTGAAAAACCTCTCACAAAAAAACAAACAAACAAACAAACAAAAACAACAAAAAGACCCAATGGTATTCATGAAAAACTTCCTGGAAGTACGGTATGAATATAGTAAAGTTGCAGGATACAAAATCAACATACAGAAATCTATAGCATTTCTATATATTAACAGCAGGCAGACTGAGTTAGAATTGAAAAAGGTAAATTCCATTTACCATAGCCACAAAAAGGATAAGATCCCTAGGAATAAATCTAACCAAAGAAGCCCAAGACTTCCACAAGGAAAACTACAAGAAGCTAAAAAAATAAATTGAGAATGACATAAAAAAGTGGAAAGGCATCCGATGTTCCTGGATTGGGAGAATTAATATAATCAAAATGGAACTCCTACCCAAATTAATTTACATATTTAATGCAATTCCAATCAAAGTATCAGAGACATTCTTCACAGATCTAGAAAAAACAATCATACAATTTGTTTGGAATCATAAAGGACCTCATATTGCCAAAGCAATCCTGCACAAGAAGAGTGGAGTGGGCGGCATCTCATTCCTTAACCCAAAAATATACCACAAAGCTGTGATAATCAAAACATCATGGTATTGGCACAGAAACAGACAGGTGGACTAATAGAACAGAATAGCATACCCAGAAATAAACTCACAAATGTAAAGCCAACTGGTTTTGACAAAGGGTACCAGTCACTCCATTGTGAAAAGGAAAACCTCTTTAGCAAATGGTGCTGGAAAAACTGGATATCCACTTGCAGAAAGATGAATCTGAAACCCTACCTCTCACCATTGAAAAAAATCAACTCAAAATGGATCAAAGATCTAAACCTAAGACCTCAAACTATAAAACTGCTACCAGAAAACACTGGGGAAACTCTGGGAGACATTAGCATAGGCAAAGACTTTTTAAATAAGACCCTCAGAACACAATCAATAATCCCCAAAATATGGGATTACATCAGATTAAGAAGTTTCTGCATGGCAAGAGACACAGTAATTAGTGTGAATCGGCACTAATCGGCACACTCTCTAAGGATAACATGTGAATAGCCAAAAGACATATGAAAAAATGCACAACATTCCTCATTGTAAGGGAGATGCAGATCAAAACAACAATGAGATACCACCTAACCACAGTCAGAATGACTAAGATTAAAAATAATAATAATAATAAATGACAAGCACTGGCAGTGGTGTGGTGAAAAGGGAACTCTCTTACATTGCTGGTGGGAATGTAAATTGGTCCAGTCACTGTGGAGAACAATTTGGAGATTCCTCAAAGATCTACAAATAGAACTACCATATGATCTAGCAATCCCATTCCTTGGTATATACCCAAAGGACAAAAGAATCCTTAGTCAGAAAAGTGCTTGCACATCCATGTTTATTGTAGCATTATTCACAATTACTAAGACACGGAACCAACCCAATTGCCCACAATGAATGCATTGAAAAGGTGTGACACATATATTCTATGGAATACTACTCAAAAAGTCCCTGACTTTGAATAGAAAGTGGAGGAATATGGAAGATTTACTGCTGAGTGAAGCAAGCCAGAATATGAAATAAAGATATTGTATGTCTCCACTTAATATATACCAATTATCTCCACTCTACGGCCCAAACTGAATGATTAAAGGATATAGAAACATAGTAAATGGTTGTGAATACTAGATACAGTGTGGGAAGAGGGTGGGTAAAGGAGTAAAGTCTGAGGAAGGACATTAAAGAGAAAAATAGAGAGGAAAGGCATTTATGGGACAAAGAAATGGGTTATTATCTGTTGAGGGATTACTTCATGGTATTGTCAACTGAACTGGTGCAAAAATGTACACATGTTGGAATTTTCACTTTGTAAGCTAAGTAACATGATTGAATGTATAAAAGAAATTGAAATAATAATAAACAAAACAAATGAAGCCAACCCAAAACCAGGCAGCCACAGATTTGCTGGAACCCACCACTCACATTTCTGTGTCAAACTGTGGGAGTTCTGCTTTTATAAGTACCACCCTTGCCCTTGGTCTGAGAGACAGTGTACATTGGGTTATTCCCATTGACTTGGATCTGTGCTAATAAATCCCGGGCCTACAACTGCCCCTGAGGCATTTTTCAACTGTGTCTGAAAGCCCCTACCTCATGGAACCTAGCAACTTTGATGACTGAAATTTTCCTTGCCTTGCCAAGCAATAAACTCAGTTTCACACTCACATGTCTCTAAGTCTTTGCTTTTCTTTCATTAACTTATTCTCACTGAACCACTGTCTAATTAAGCTTTCCTCCCTAGGTTTAATCTCCTCCCATCGAAACCCCACACCACTGGCACTTAAATTTAGCAAACTTTAACTTTGATCACATTCGCCCCCTAGCCACAATCCTTGCATAGAACTCCCCTTTGCATGAGACCCAGCCTCTTATTCCGGTATTCACATTGCCCTTTATTCGGGCCAGACTGAGCCACACATTACCTGAACAGAGAGCGTGACACCATCACTGGGACACACCTGTGTTCTCTCCAGGTGGATTCTAGGTACTCAAGGCCTGGGTGAGGATGAAGAGGACTTTCTGGAGGATGAGAGAGTTGAGTCTCCATCGTGGAAGGTTCAAAGACCTTCTCAGGAATCAAAGAAGTGTGCAGAATCCCTGAGGATATCTGGGATAACAGTGCAAATTCTGAGACTCAGGAGCATTTGCTCTCCTGCATCTGTTCCCTACATTTTTGTCTTTTTTCATGAAAACCTTTATAACAAAAGTGGCCATGGGGCAGGTGGGCCAG
This sequence comes from Tupaia tana, assembly GCA_026018925.1. NCBI lineage: Eukaryota > Metazoa > Chordata > Mammalia > Scandentia > Tupaiidae > Tupaia > Tupaia tana. The sequence continues at coordinate 218,017,035 of JAKSZU010000003.1, read as the reverse complement.
AAGGGTGCCCTGTGGCATAGGAAGCAGTCCCCTGGGGGACAGTGGCTGCTGAAAAGGGGACAAACAAGCTGAACAACTGGAACATGAAAGAAAGAAAGGCCAGCCAGGGCCAGAGCAATGGTCTCAGGAGTGGGGAAGGGCATCAAGTCCTGGTATGAACCAGGACAGTGAGAAGTACCCTTTGACTGTCCCTGAGTGAAGGCACCAAGGAATCTTGAATGAACAGAGACCGTGCACCTGTCTGAGTGAGAACTGTCTACTGCCTTGCTCCCAACAGCTCTGCCAGCACCATATTTGTTTTTCTTTTGCTTCTTCCCTGATGCTAAATGAAAGTAAGGTCTGGAATGATGGGACCATTTTCAGGCATGCTAGCAAAATAAGTTTTGAAACAGACTTTCTTTTAGCAAATAAAATGAAGCGAGAAACAAAGGTGATTTGTGTTTGTGCTTTGCATGTTTCTCTATTTGCTCAAAACTTAGACAATGTTTAATAGCACATGCAGCTTTGAAATCCTCCTGATAGTTCTGGAGCCAAGAATTGCTGCAGGCCTCACATAAAAAACTTAGTCCAAATTGGTTTCTTTTGTAAGAAAGGGAATAACAAGGAAGGAGGCTAGCCCGGAAGGCCAGGGGCCTCCTTCTCTGTGCTTGTCTCTTCGTAAATGTGTAATTGTCATCTGCAGAGCTAGAAAATACGAAGGGTGTCAAGAATGGTTTGAAGCAAGGCAATGGCAAGGCCTGGTGCTGGTTGGGGCCAAGAACTGCAGCAATAATGACCACAATTTAGTTTGGTTTCTACTTATTATTCCACAGGTTGTTAATTGGAATAGAAGAAAGGACATTGCTGGAAGAAGGAAGTAGAAAAACAGAATTAGTCCAGGAAATTGGAAAATAAGTGAAATGAACAACAATCAGGCTAAAATAACTACCAGGAAAGAACAGAGAAAAAAGGGGACACAAATGTTTTATGTGGAGATTCAAAAGAGGCCTGTTGGCAGTGGTCTTGTTAACATTTTCTTTGAGGGATGACCCAGACTGAATCCAGCCAATTCCCTGTGTGTTCTCCATAGGACAGGAGCTTGGCAAGGCTGTGACATGACTCTACCCCCTTCCTATGAGGAGCCACTCCCAGCCAGGCCCAGGGGCAGCCAGACCCCCAGAAAATTCCTGGCCTCCTGCTTAACCACCATTGAATCAATAAATGGGAAAGATTCTGGAATCTTCACATGTCACTTAATTAAGTTTGACAAAACTATAACCCATGATTTAAGCTAGAAAGCAGCATATGTTTTTAGTAAAAGTCCAGGCAATAAATATTTTAGACATTGGGAATGAAATGGCTTCTGATGCAGTGATTCAATTCTGCCATTGTTGCATGAAGGCGACCACGGGCCACATGTAACGAATGCATGTGGTCCTGACCAAATGAAACATGATTTGCAAAACAGGAAGCAGCTCATTTGGTTCAAAGACCATAGTTTGCTTACCAATCCTCACTTTAAATAATGGAAGCAAATTCCACTGGACATCACTTTACTTCTTACACATCACCCTTCCTTGCTTCGTGGCTGGGTCAGCTCTGTAACCTGTGAGGAGGCAGAATGGGAATCACTGGGCTCATCTGAGTAATGAGGAGTTGGGGATTCACAGAAAACAAGTACATTGCAGAGGTCACACAGTCTGTGGGTAGCAAAAGTCAGAACGCGATTTCCCTATGTGTCTTGGGGGGCCTGCCCATCTGGCCCAGTTCCAGGTCCTGATGCCTCTACTGTCCAAGGATGTCTAGCCGAGCAGCTACGTCTACATCACCGCTGTATCTGTCCTGGCCATCTTGTCTTTCGTGGAAAGCATTCTCTCCCTCCCTTACCCCATGTCTCTTTACTGCTGCCCAAATAAGCTTCCCGAGGTCTGATTTGCACAAGTCACACTCCTGTTGACAGCCCTTCAATAGCTCCCCAGACCTATAGGCTAAGGTCCAACCTTCTTGGCTCAGGACCCAGGGTTCTCCTGGCTCTGGCCTCTTCCTAGCTCTCCATCCTTATCCCTGCTGTGATGCTCTAAACCTCAGCAATTTCAAATAGCATGACCTGTGTCTAAATGATCATACCATGGCAAACCTCTGTGTCACTGTCCAAACAGCTTCCTATGCCAGAAACCTCAACCCCACCCTCCGTGCTTTATTCTTACCAGGATTGCTTTGCTAAGAAAGTGTGGTGGGGGGGGCATCAGGTGAATGGTGGTAAAGGTGCTGGACTCCCACATGGCTGACCATGGTTTGAGTCCCAGACCTGGTGGCTTGAAATACATGGGCATGTGTATGGGTGTGCCCAAACTCCCAAGAAGAAAATGGAAGGGAAGTGATTGTAGCATGGCGAATCCCTTGGGGGTGATTTCTCACTTTCCTTCTCTCTCTCTTTCTATCTGACAAGCACATGCACCCTATGGCAAGAACCTAAAAAAATTTTTAAAAAAAGAAGAAGAAGAAGAAGGAGAAAAAAGGAAGTGTGGTGGTACAAAGTATTTAAAAATTCCTGGGGGATAGGAGGGAGGCAAGGCAGATGGTGGAATAGTGGAAAGTCCAATGCTCTGTGGGGCTGACCCAAATGGAAGGGTTCACGTTGACATAGGCCAGGCATGCGTGTGCCCATGATCTGGGGCTGGGTGAGACTGAGGGTGGATCACAGCATCAGGACCTGGTCTGGGGTGCTGTCTCCCTAGCTCTATCTCTGTCTCTCTTACTCATGGAAGAAATAAATGAGCTTTAAGAGATCTTTCAATTTATTATTTTTTTAAGAGAGCTTTTTGCCAGAGGGCATGAGCACTCCCTGGAGAGACAGAGAAAGAAAGCGAAAAATCAATCCCCTCGGGGGCATGGCCATGCCATGGTCCCTTCTCCTCTATTCTCTTCTCGGGATTTTGGGTACACACACACATGCACCCAGTGTGTGAGTCAAGGCTGCTGGATCTGGGATTTGAAGCACGACTGACTATGTGGGAGTCCAGCGACATAATCATTACAACATCTGCTGGTCCCAAGAGATCTTTTAAATCCTTTAAATATTCCCCAGGGATTAGAAAACCTGTGTGCTAAGTCTAGCTCTGCCAGGCATTGGTAGCCCTGGGTCGGCAAACTGGCCCTTCTGCACTCAGCTCAGTATCTGACCTCTGGAGGTTCCCTTCTGACCCTACCCTCACCTGGGCTATCATGGCTTCCATGATATTTTTTCTTTTTTTTGGAGAGGTTTTTGCTATAGGGCATGTGCACTCACCAGAAAGACAGAGAGACAGAAAGTGAGAAATCACCCCTCAGGGAAGATGGCCACATCGCAATCCCTTCTCCTCCATTCTCCTCTCAGGATCTTAGACACGCATGCGCACACGCACACACACGCAACCGGAATGAGTTTAAGACACCGGGTCTGGGACTCGAACCATGGTTGACCACATGGGGGTCTGGCGACTTAGCCATCACACCAACTGCTGGTCCCACTTCCATGATTTTTTAAAAGTCCATGCAGTATAATATTGTCCTCTGTTATCTGCAAACTTGACCCATTTGAGCAGAGATCCTCATGTTAAGATTTATCCTCAGGCATGTGGCTAGTGTCTGGTGCAGGAGCAGAAAAGCAGAAATGTTGATTGACTCTGATGGATAAACGAATGAGCCAATGAATGAAGTTCACAGATGAGGAAACAGAAATTTTCACACTTTTTCTAATAAGAGGTTTAGAATGAAGAGAGGCAAAAAAATTCAAACTTTCTCTTGCTACTACCTAAAATTTAGAGAGTTCCCCATTTGTGCTTCCAATTATTTACATTCCAAATGACAAAATTAGCATTCTGTAAGACTCCCTGCTAATGTGCTGATGCCGCAAGGTTTGCAGGTAAGGTGAGGGGAGAGGGAGGAGTGTCTTTGCATGGCTGAGTTTCCTTACTGTGGTGAAGAATCAGTGACAGCTGACTTGACAATAAACTCCCAGCTTGGAACCCCCACAGCCCAATTATTTCAGCTATATTCAAGCTATTGACATTACACATACAGAAGGATGAACAGCAAAACTGTATTAATGAGGTTCTTCATAAGAAAGGAAAATAGATGCAATCCATGGCAAAGCATATTAATGAGGGGCTCGGCAGAGAATAGAATTAAGATTTCACAAAATAACTGGGACTCCAGGGTTCTTTTCTAATGCCACCTTGGGACATATGGAGAACCTATGTGTTGGAACACCAGTGCCTTTTGACTCAGATCTCAACAAGTCATTTTATTCACTAAGACTCGGTTTTCTCGTCTACACAGTGGGGATGATTATCTATGTCCTGCCTACTTCACAGAGTTGCTGTCAAAGTTTAATTCAATGACAGTTGTGACTTCATTTTCTTAACTACAAATAGCCATCAAGAAGTGAGGAGTTATCCTATCTTTCATGCTTTGATTCAATCTGGCAATTATTTTTCACTGAAAAATAAGAGGATGCTTCCTATACAAAGACAAGGCTTTGAGTATCTAACCTTCTGTTTGAAATGAAACATAAATGTGTTTGCTCCACCGAAACAGAACTGGGCTAGCACATAACAGTGAAGCATCCTATGCTCATAGGATCTCCTGAGGGATAGGGCTCGAAATCAGATTTCAAAGGAAAGAGGCCATTCTGCCCAATTAGCAAAGACTGATCAATTTCTAAATATGATCGTCTCTCAAAGTAAATATCAAATTTCAATGATGCATTTTCTAACATCCCTGGTGCATTCAAATTAGGCAAATCTATCCAGGGAGTACTAATTGGCCGTGATCACACCAGGCACTGTTCTAGGAGCTAAAAATGCAATATGGAACCATCCTGAACACACAGTTCCACAGAGCAGCAGTGGAAAAACATGAAGTATTCCAGACCAGTATGCAAGGGGCTGACACCGAGATGTGGGCTGAGCACAACGCTGAGGAAACAGAGAGGAAAACCATTTTCTGCATGTTGTGGGCAGTAATTCTGTAAACCATCAGTCACACGGCTGTTCACAGTGAGGTCAGAGTGGTCCCTCCTGGAGTTCATTTGCTATCTGAACACATGGAGAAGTTCTTCCCACCTCCACTTGAAAATGCCTTCCCCAACTCTTTACAGCAGGGTGGCAAATCCACCATTAGGGGCTTTCAAGAAGATACAAGGGGTCCCCAAAAAGTTTATGGGAAATGTGCATTATGAAAAAATATGCATGGATTTGAACATTTTTTGCGCCAAAATAAACTCTTGTTTTAATTCTATTTTTCTATAAACTTTGTAAAGTCTCCTCGTATTACTACCTGTAGTTTGTTTGTTTGTTTGTTTTCCCAATCCCTGCTAGTCTGGGCTGAGGAAGGAGAAAAGGAATGTTTCCTGAAGGACTACTCTGGGCCTGCCACTGCCCTGTGCCCATTTCATGGGCATTATCTCAGTTAATCCTCATTGCAATACAATGATGTACGTTCTTTTAATCCAGTTATGGAGGAGAACACTGAAGTCCAAGAAGGGTACAGAGCTTTTTCAGCGTGGCACCTCTGATGAACAGTGGATCTTCCTAGTCCTAAGCCTGAGTTTTTTCCACTACACCAGCTCAAGCATTGAGCCCTTCTTGGCATGGAGTGAATGACTTGAAACAGGGGTCCCCAGCTTCATTAATGTTGAAAACTGAGACTAAAACCTCACAGGTTTGTTGTTTGTTTGTTTTAGTTTTTTTCTCAACTTTATTGAGATAAAATTGACAAATAATATTGTGTATATTGAAGGTATACAGTATGATGCTTTGATATATGCATATCTTGTGGAATCATTACAATAATCAAGTTAGTAAACACATCTATCACCTTGAATAGTCACGTGTGTGTGTGTGTGTGTGTGTGAGAGAGAGAGAGAGAGAGAGAAACAGAGAGACAGAGAGAGAGAGATATAACATCTAAGATCCACTCTTGTAGCAAATTTCAAGCATAAAATACAGTATTATTAACTACAGTTACCATGCTGTACATTAAGTCTCTAGAACTTACTCATCTGTAGTTAAAATTTGTACTTTTTGACCAACATCTCCCCAGTTCCCCCTACCCCCAGCCTCTAGAAACCACCATTCTACTCTCTGCTTCTATGAAGTTAGCTTCTTAGATTCCACATGTGAGTGATCATACAGTACTTGTCTTTCTCTGTCTGGCCAGTTTCACTTAGCATAATACCCTGAAGGTTTATTCATGTTGTCATGGATGACAAGGTTTCCCTCTTTCGTGACTGAATAATATTCTGGTATCTATATACACTGCATTTTCTTTATCCATTCATTGGCTGATGATGAAGAATCCATATTGTGACTATTATGAATAATGCTACAATAAACATGGGAGTTCAAACATCTCTTCTATATATTGATTTCTCTCTCTCTCTCTCTCTCTATATATATATATATATATAGATAGATAGATAGATAGATAGATAGATAAAATAGATACCTAGAAGTGGGATTACTAAATCATATGGAAGTTTTATTTTTAATTTCTTGAAGAATCTTAATACTGCTTTCCATAAGGACTGTGCTAATTTACATTCCCACCAACTGTGTACAAGGTTCCCTTTTCCCATATTCTTTTCAACACTTATTATCTCTTCTCTTTGAATTTTTTTATTTTTTTTAACTGCCAGAGAGCATGTGCACCACCAGAGAAAGGATAAGGAGAGAGAGAAAGAGGAAGAATGAACTCACAGTGCAGCATGGTCATGCCACAGTTCCTCTTTCTTCAACTCTCCTTCCAGCCAGAATCTTGTGCACTCGTGAGAACATGTACCAGATGTGTTTTCCCAGCCACTGGGGTCATGTCTGCCATGTGAGGTCAAGTTTCTTTAACCACTAAGCTGCAGAGCTGGCCGTCTCTTGACTTTTTATAATAGTATCCTAATAGACCTGAGGTGATATCTCACTGTAGGGTAGGTTTACATTTCTCTGGTGATTTTAGTGATGTTGAACAACTATTCACATACTTGCTGGCCATTTGCATGCCCTCTTTTGAGAAATGTCTATTCACAATGTTTTCTTTATCCACTCATCTACTGAGGAATACTTAGGTTGATTCCATACCTTGGTTATTGTGAGTATGCTGCAAAAAACATAGAAGTGCAGATATCTCTTCTATACATTAATTTTACTTCCTTTGCTCAGTTTTTAGTCAAATTACTGGAGGTTTTGTCTATTGAGTTATATGAATTCTTGATTTTTTAAGAATTACTTCATTTTATTTATCATTATTATTATTTTCTAATTTTCTATAGGGCATGTGCTCTTAGAGAGAGACAGACAGACAGACAGAGAAAGTGAGAAAGCAAGCCACCAGATCCCGGACTTGAACCACAATCAGTCATGTAGCAGTCCAGCACCTTAACCACCTTGCCACCTGCTGGCCTGAATTCTTGACATATTTTAGATAATGATTCCTTAACAGATAGATGGCTTGTAAATATTGCTCTTCATTCTATAAGTTGCCTTTTCATTGTGCTTTTTGTTTCCTTTGCTATACAGACGTGTTGCAATTTTATGGAGATTTAATGATAGGGGAGAAAAGGAGCCCTTGGGATCTCAGATAACAACTTAAAATAACCCTCAGGAAGAGATTTAGGGTAGAAACAAAGGGAAGAAAACCAGGTTTAGACTAATGCAGAATTCCCACCAGCCAGTTATCATAATTTTACAAGTATGAAGCTCCCAGTACATGTGGACCTTCACTGAGCAGTAGCACAGTATTTATCATCATTCTGTAAATGTCTTCACTCCATCAGGATGGGTCCTGAAAGCCTCCTGGGTTACCCAAACTGTCCCATGTGACTTCTTAACTACACCCGAGGTGTGTTTCCTAAGACTCCATCTTAAAATAAGAAACCTAAGTCAGAGTTACAATCTCAGTTACTGAGACCTGGAACCCAGAGGGACCTTTACTACTGATATTCCATGATAACTAGTAAATCTGAGGGAAGATATTTTGGGCAGATGTTCTATTTCTCCTTAAAGTTTCATCCACTCTTTAGAATTTTTCAATTGATCTTGACTACAACTATTATAAGCTGTATCATTCCAATAGTTTTTTTTCTTTATTTTACATTTATTAATTTAAATTCTGTAAAGATCTGTCCTCTCTCCATTTGTTTATTCAATCATTCAATATCGTTTATTAATGTCTCATATTTTTAAACTGCCTCAGAGCTAGGGTCGGCTATTTCTCCAAGGATCTCTGGTTTCTTTTATTGAAGAATAATATTCAGAAACAAAGATCTGAGTGCTACATTTCAGAACTGCTAACCCATGTGCTGAGAGAAACAAATTTACCAATTAGAATACCAAGGTACAGTTTTGTTTATTTGTTTTTGTGGGGGGGGGAGGGTGTTTTTTCATGTTTTTTTTTTTTTTTCTTTAACCCGATAACATCCAGACAACACACTATCTTCCCAGTTTTATAGGCAAGCTACTTTATTCTCTAAATCCCTTGACTGGGGTAGAATCACACACTTGTAATAGAGTTAGATTCATTTGTCACAGTCTGCATTTAATTTTGAGAACCTCTAACATTCTTTACTGGCTAAGGAAGTTCTCTTATATTCCTAAATTATTTTTTTTTCTTTTCTTTTCTCTTTTTTTTTTTATTATTATCCATTTTTTGTTACATTGAATTACATATAACTTTACAGTGTATTACATTGCTTTTTCAAAAGGGAATGCCAAGCATGTCAGTCAGTACAGAGACATTAATCTCCCCACTTCGACATTCAATATCTTTCCTATGTATCCCCCAATCATTATTATTATTATTCAAATTATTTTTTATGATAAACATGATTTTTTTTTTTCTCCAATTATCAGATCATAAAGTTCCCAACAAGAGGGAACGTAGACTCCACTCAGGGCTGGACCAAGGGTGGGTCTCGTGCAGCCCCGCAAATGTAGGTGAATTTCCATGGAACACAGTTTCAGGAACGCGGCTCAGGGAAGCAGAGACGGCCATCAGCTGATGCAGCACAGGAGGCAGACCCCGGCCACGGCTCGCGGGACAGACCCCGGCCACGGCTTGCGGGGCAGGCCCCTGCCACGGCACGCGGGGCAGGCCCCGGCCACGGCTCGCGGGGCAGGCCCCGGCCACGGCACGCGGGGCAGGCCCCGGCCACGGCTCGCGGGGTCAGAGCCCCGGCCACGGCTCGCGGGGCAGGCCCCGGCCACGGCACGCGGGGCAGGCCCCGGCCACGGCTCGCAGGGCAGACCCCGGCCACGGCTCACGGGGCAGGCCCGGGCCACGGCTCGCGGGGCAGACCCCGGCCACGGCTCGCGGGGCAGACCCCGGCCACGGCACACGGGGCAGACCCCGGCCACGGCTCGCGGGGGTCAGAGCCCCGGCCACGGCACGTGGGGGCAGGCCCCGGCCACAGCTCGCGGGGCAGACCCGGGCCACGGCACGCGGGGGCAGACCCCGGCCACGGCTCGCGGGGCAGACCCCGGCCACGGCACGCGGGGCAGGCCCGGGCCACGGCTCGCGGGGCAGACCCCGGCCACGGCACGCGTGGCAGACCCCGGCCACGGCTCGCAGGGCAGACCCCGGCCACGGCTTGCGGGGCAGACCCCGGCCACGGCACGCAGGGACAGACCGCGGCCACGGCTCGCGGGGCAGACCCCGGCCACGGCACGCAGGGACAGACCCCGGCCACGGCTCGCGGGGCAGACCCCGGCCACGGCACGCGGGGCAGGCCCCGGCCACGGCTCGCGGGGCAGACCCCGGCCACAGCACGCAGGGTCAGAGCCCCGGCCACGGCTCGCGGGGCAGACCCCGGCCACGGCACGCAGGGTCAGAGCCCCGGCCACGGCTCGCGGGGGCAGAGCCCCGGCCACGGCACGCGGGGAAGAGCCCCAATCGGGCCGGAACTCCAGAAGGGCACGTGGAGCGGAGCCCCCGCGCCCTGACCCCGCGCCCCAGCACGTGGAGTGGAGCCCCCGCGCCCGCCTCCCCAACTCCATGCGCCGGCATGCGGAGCGGAGCCCCCGACTGCCGCCCCTGGACGTTTAATTGTATCTAGTACTTCTTGCGTATTATTCTCAAAGTTTTGGGCCATTATCTCAGTCTTTATGGTGGACCTTTCTAGGCCAGCCATTTTCTCTTCTACATTAGAGATTCCATTTTCTGAATGATCTAGTCTGCTTTTAATACTTTCAAGGAAGATTTTGACTTCTTGTATTATATCCTTCATCTCTAACAGCTCCATCTGATTCTTTTGTAAAGTGTGAAACTCCTCTTTTAGATCTTGCATGAATTTCCTCACCTCCTAGAACTCTTCAACTCCTTTCTCCTTCCCCTTCAGCAGTTCCTTGTCTCTCTTCTCTTTGCTCTCTGTTAGCTTTGCCATTATGAGTGATCTGAATTGTTTATCAGACATTTCCATGAATTCCCTTGAACTGTGTGTGGATGAAGAGGAGCTATCCGTTTCAATTGGAGGAGAGGCATTTTCCTGCTTCTCCATATTTCTTGTGGTCCTGCAGCGATTTCTAGTCATCTGGTGGATGGTCGGTTTCATGTGGGATTTTGTATGCTTGAGGCCCAGTTAGGAGTGGGACCTCTTCCTTCCTCCCAGCATGTCTACATCTCAGGAGCCATGGAGCAGACTGTCTCTTGAAGAAGGGCTGTTCATGTGGGATTTTGTATGCTGGAGGCCCAGTTAGGAGTGGGACCTCTTCCTTCCTCCCAGCATGTCTACATCTCAGGAGCCATGGAGCAGACTGTCTCTTGAAGAAGGGCTGTTCATGTGGGATTTTGTATGCTGGAGGCCCAGTTAGGAGTGGGACCTCTTCCTTCCTCCCAGCATGTCTACATCTCAGGAGCCATGGAGCAGACTGTCTCTTGAAGAAGGGCTGTTCATGTGGGATTTTGTATGCTGGAGGCCCAGTTAGGAGTGGGACCTCTTCCTTCCTCCCAGCATGTCTACATCTCAGGAGCCATGGAGCAGACTGTCTCTTGAAGAAGGGCTGTTCATGTGGGATTTTGTATGCTGGAGGCCCAGTTAGGAGTGGGACCTCTTCCTTCCTCCCAGCATGTCTACATCTCAGGAGCCATGGAGCAGACCATATTCCTAAATTATTAAAACATATGCCATGGCGAAGAAGGTTCCACATGGCTCCAGAGAAGTAGATATTTCAGGGAATGAAGATTTTCTACTGATAATTCAGCCTCCCGCAAGCGAGCTAGTGGCAGAAGAGGCCGGACCTTCAGAAGAAGGTTCCACATGGCTCCAGAGAAGTAGATGTTTCAGGGAATGAAGATTTTCTACTGATAATTCAGCCTCCCGCAAGCGAGCTAGTGGCAGAAGAGGCCGGACCTTCAGAAGAAGGGTCCACATGGTTCCAGAGAAGTAGATATTTCAGGGAATGAAGATTTTCTACTGATAATTCAGCCTCCCGCAAGCGAGCTAGCGGTAGGGAACCCCCCTCACCCCCAGCCTTCTCCCTCTGCTTATGTGTCTCTTTTTCTGTCTCTCCCTGCTTTGATCTTCCCTTTTTTTTTTTTTTGTAACTTTTCCTTTTTACACTTTTTTTAAAAGGCAAAGTTTTTCTCTTGCTCCTAGCTCCACCTCTTATCTTGTTAATTATCGCTCTGGTCCTCCCACCCAGGCAGAAGAGGCCGGACCTTCAGAAGAAGGTTCCACATGGCTCCAGAGAAGCAGATATTTCTCGCAGCGCGCCGCGCGGTTTTCTATTTTGTAATTTTTTTTAAAAAAAAGAACAGTAATTACATTTTTTTTGTCTTTTTTTTTCTCCTTTTGTTGTTGTTTCTCTCTCTCTTTTTTATTTTCCTTTTTCTTTTCTCTCTACCCTCCAATATCCATTCAATGTGTTTTTAGATGGATCTAAGAGCACTGTAGGTCAACATCCAAATACTAGTAGGGTTAAAATATTCCCCAATATCTACTGAATCTGCTGAACCAGCGATCACAACAGAACAGCAAAGAGATTCTAGATCATCTCTGTCTGCTTGCTACTGAACATTCAGGCTGAACATCAAGAATTTGAAAGAAACACATCATCAATCAGATGACAAGAAATCACCACCAGATCACAAGAAATATGGGAAAAGAAGAAAATACCTCTCCTCCAAGGGAAAAGAGTAACTCTTCTTCATCCACAAGCAGTTCGGTGAAAATCATGGAAATGTCTGATAAGGAATTTAGAGCATTCATAATGTCGAAGCTAACAGAGGTGGAAGAGAAGAGAGATAATGAACTGCTAAAGAGAAAGGAGAAAGAAGTTGACGAGTTCCAGGAGATGAGGAAATTCTTGCAAGATCTAAAAGAGGAATTACACACTTTACAAAAGACTCAAATGGAACTGCTAGAGATGAAGTCTATAATACAAGAAGTCAAAATCTCCCTTGAAAGTATTAAAAGCAGACTAGATCATTCAGAAAATATAACCTCAGATATAGAAGAGAAAGTGGCTGGCCTAGAAAAATGCACCACGAAGACTGAGAAAATGCCCCAAAAATTTGAGAATAATATGCGAGAAGTACTGGATACCATCAAACGTCCAAATATCCGGATAATTGGCATTCCAGAAGGTGAAGAGACGCATAAGGGCATTGATAATCTATTCCATGAAATCCTGCAAGAAAACTTTCCAAACCTAGAGAGGCATTCGAAGATCCAGTCCCAGGAAATACAAAGGACCCCAAATAGAATCAACCCAAGAAGATCTTCTCCAAGACACACTATAGCCAGGTTGACCAAAACCGCAGACAAAGACAAGATACTAAGATTAGCAAGAGAAAAACATCAAGTTACCTACAAAGGACATCCCATCAGGCTAACAGCAGATCTCTCTACGGAAACAATGCAAGTGAGGAGAGAATGGGAAAATATATTCAAAGTGTTAAGAGAGATGCAATTTCAGCCAAGAATACTGTACCCGGCAAGATTATCTTTCAGGTGGGAAGAAAAGACAAGAACATTCTCAGATAAACAAAACCTGAAAGAATTTACCAGCACCAGACCAGATCTCCAAGAAGTTCTCAAGGGTGTGCTGTATCAGGAAAATTAAATACAGACACATGGAAATAAGAGTTTAAAAACTAAGAAAGTGGCCAGCTTAATCATAGGGACAAGTCTGGAGTTGAGTATTATATCCCAGAATTTAATCAGGAAAATTTAACCAGAACAGAAGATAAAAGTACATGAGACTGATAGGTTCATGCACCTACCATTTTAACAGAATCCTAACCTGTTTCCTGGCTTTAAGCAAAGTTCCTTGGCGTTTCTTTGATTTAAGTCAAAACTGGTTTTCTTAGTAGTAATGAGTGAACTCACCATTGAAAGTAGTTAGATTATGTAGGAAATTGTGTGATCAATGCAATGTGGGTGGGAAGGAAATGGAGGACAATTGTGGACACAGGAGGTGGTGTGAGAGGAGGATGGGAAGGGACAGAGGGTCAGAAAGAGGGGTGGAAATAATTCTAGGAACTAGAAATGGAAATTTTTTTTAAATGTGCATGATTGAGTCACTATGCAGTGTGTACTGGATGGGAGATCACATTTTGTGTGCTGTGATGATGCTTAGGGAAGGAATGTAAATTGAGTTACAAAAAAATAAAGTTTCAGGAAAAAATATATATCTATTCAATGACTGCAGTAGGATATGTAGCCCCAACTAGGTGCTACTTTATAGGATGCGTAAAGTTAGACTTGTGTTCATAGAAATGTGTGTGTCACCTGTGTTTGCTATGAGGGTATTTGGATTGATTAGGGTCTTTGGTGATTCAATAAAATGTGGGGGAAAACAGTATAGAAAGCAAACATAGATACCGGAGATAGTGTGGGAGGAGAGTGGGAGATGGCAGAGGGTAAGAGGGAATCAAGGATGGGGAAAAAAAAGCAAAACATACAGAAAACAAGAAATGGAAGATCATTTGCTGACAATAACATGTTTGCTGATGTGCTTGATTGAGACAATATACAGTGTACTCTGGATGGAAAATCTCATTTTGTATGCTGTAATGCTGTACAGTGAATGAACGCAAATAAATAAATTGAAATAATAAAAATAAATAAATAAATAAATAAAAACATATACCATGAATGAGTATTAAATTTTGCTAAATGTTTTTTATACTTCTATTGGACTGATATAATTTTTTAGTCTCTTAATATGTATATTACATTGATCAAATTGCAAATGTTAAACCAACTTTGCATTCTTGAGATAAGCATCCTTGGTAATGATATATTATCCTTGTATGTATTGATAAATTTTATTTACTAGTATCTTTGTAAGAATTGTATCTATGTCATGAGAAATACTGTTGTGTAGTTGTATTCTTGTCTTCATTTAGTGTTGACATTAGGGTGATGATAATCTTATAAAATGAGTTTGGAAGTGCTACCATTCTATTTTTTCTAAGAATCTACAAAGAATTGATCTTATTTTTTTCTTAAATGTTTGGTAGCATTCATCAGTGAAACCATCTGGGTCTTTAAGATATTAATTATAGTTATTTTAAATCTTTTTACATCTGTGTCATGTCTGTGTTATGTTCTGATGATTTCTTTCTTAGGAATATTTTTTTCCTTGCTTTTTCATACACTTATAATTTTTTTTTGAAAGCAAGCCATGATGTGTATGAGAGTAGAGACAGAGACAGTTTTATGTACTAAGAAATGGACATATCTTTCCTTTTATTAGGTTCTTAGGGTAAGGATTTGCATTCATCTAGTGAGGTGTTGGGCTGAGTTTGAGATTTATTGTTACTGTAATCATGCTCAGTCTTCAAAGTCCTACTTCTGTCTAGGATTTGCCAGAGCTACATAAGTTGGACTCTGCTTTTGTCTTTCCTTTGTGTCATGTTTCAGATTAGATCATTTTTCATATCCTTGTGCCTTTCCAGCCCTTCACTCAACAATATTCTGCTGTTATTTGTTATTGAAATTTTCTTAGGCTGTTGTGGGATGGGGGTCAGTAGGCACTTGCCCTCTTGTAATTCTATTAGGACTTAGCCTCAGGTCTGGACCTTGTCACTGGGTCCTTGGAGACTGGCCTTTAGATTCTCTTACCCTATTTCTATCTGTGATTGTGAGATAAGCACTTGATCCTTTCCCTACCAAGAAGTAGTGGCACTCCCTACCTTCGTTCCTCCAGCTGCCACGGTGAGTGTTCACTAATGCTGTGGGCAGCAGACACCAGTGCCATAGCCCTGCATAGCAGGGCATGGTTTTGCAGTAAAGATGGCAGAATGAATGGGATGAGTTTCTCATTTCCCCCATGCAGTCACTATTTCCCTCCCTCAGTTCTGTCCTCATAAAGAAGATGACATTGAGAGGGTATCTTAGTCCATTATTGTGTTGCTACAGAAATACCTAAGACTGGATGATTTATTAAGAAAATGGGAGTTCATTTGCAAAACTCACAACTCTGATGGCTGGAAAACCCAAAAGAATCACAAAATCACAGAGGACAGAATAGTGAAAGAGTAGAGTGGATCATGGTCTGTATCCATGTGGTTTCTGCCTGTCTCCTTCCCTCTCCTTACATAAACACCAGAACTCTATTATAGGGGCCTTGCCCTAAGGACGTTATCACACCCAAAGGGTCACCAGGGATACCAAGAAGAAATCAAGTTTTCACGTAACTTTGTGTTTTACAATACAATCAAGTTCCAATACATGAACCCTTGGGGGACATCCAACCACCAACAAAGATCAAACTCCAAAACATAAATCTCTGGGAGACAAATCATTATCTAAGCCATAACTGCATTTATGGAAAAAGTCTACAGAAGAGTGTGCAACCACCAATGTCATCAGCTCTATGGGCTTCCTTCTGTCCCAATGGCCCACACTTGGCCTTCACCAATTTGTCACCTCTTCTAGATGAATGCTTCTTACCCCTGTGTGTTTATTCCAGGTCTCACAGACACTGTCTCTCCTTAGATCTCCACAAAAACAGTTATTTCTATGACTTTAGCTCTCTGATGGCTTCAAAAACGACCATGAATTTGAGATAAGCTCTGCTCTTTTTCCTTGCAAGAACAATACTCCTTCCAGCTCTCTACATCCTTGAGTGGAAGCTAGATTCCGTATGTTTTTTACAGCTAATTTTTATTTTAGTTCTTAAAGCTTAATTTGAATGAGCTAAAAACCTATCCTAACTGGAGTGTCTTATTCCAATTCACATAAATCTCAAAACTTGTCTTAAAACTTCTAAAACTTTCATCATATGTCTAACTCTGAGAAATCTCTTTTAACCACTATGCACACATAATTACAGAGTTTTAGAGGATTATCACTTAGACCCAACAAACACAAACTCTGAGCATTCCTTTCCTCTTAAGGCTCCTGAAGCAATTATAATGAGAAAATTTGAAGGGGGACAGAAAGAAAGCTTCCTCTTTGGAATAACAAAAAGCAGTTGAACCGTGTGTAAATAGGGAAGTCATTCTATTTTTATTTATTTTATTTTTTTGCTGCTTTAATACTGACAGTGGTTTTATTTTTAGTTCACTTTTAATTAGCCATGCAGAAGAAAGGAGTCTGAGTCAGCTCCAAGCAGGGAAAAAGAGTTATTCTAGCCAATTGGAAATTAACTATAGTCTAGGAAGTGGTGAGTGGACCTGACTAATGGCCAACTCGGCAAGAGAGCCATTAGTAAAAGGTCACCAAGGCAGCCACTGGGCCTTGAAGGGTCAAGTTCAGAAAGACAGTGTGCAGAAGCAAGGTCAAGGGCACAGAATCACAACAAAGAGGCTCCAGAAAGTCCACTGGTTAGTGTGGTCAGAAAAACAGCAAGAGAGGGACCAGAAGACAGCATAATCGTTATGTCACTGGACTTCCACTTAGTCAACCACGGTTCAAGTCCCAGACCTGGCAGCTTAAAACTCATGCCAGGTGAATGTGCGTGCACGCCCAGAATCCTGGGAGGAGAATGGAAGAGAAGGAGTTGCGGGTGTGGACATTCCCCATGGGGTGATTTCTCACTTTCTGTCTCTCTGTCTCTTTGGTGAGTACACATACCCTATAGCAAAAAAAAAAAAAAAAAAAAAAAAAAAAAAAAAAAAAAAAAAAAGAAAGAAAGAAAAGAAAAGAATGAAAGAAAGAAAGCTGAGAGCCAGTGATGGGAGCTCCAATTATAGAGCAAGCAGTTTGGGACCTTGAGCTCTAGGTTTCTGAGCCATGGAGGTGCTTCCTGTAAATAAATCTATTTCCCTCCCCCAACTCTGTCCTCACAGGGAAGATGGAGTTTGGAGGGTATCTTAGTCCATTATTATGTTGCTAGCTGAAATACCTAAGAAAGGATGATTTATAAAGACCAGGATGGATTGATCAGGGAGTTCAAGTCAAAGCAAGAGAGTCTAGAAGTAAAGCAATCAAGTTCTGCTCTCAAGTGCTGACAATAGAATTGAGAAAGAGAACAAGATTTGAGACTTGTGATGAAGGCAGTGGAGAATGAATTGTTCCATTGTTTGAAGAGAGTATCAAGGGAGAAGAGGCAAAGACAGCTCCAGTTCTAAGCCTCAGCACTGTCTTCACCAAGATACGGTATCAATGGCAATGCAGGTGACTGGGCAGGCCAAGCAGCAGGGGAAAGGTTGGGCCTGTCCAGGTGATGCAGCCTTGTGCCCAAGAGAGAGCACAGGCTCTCCAAGCAAGCAGAGAGAGCACCATCCCAGCTGTGCCACTCACTCGCTGTGTAACATTGGCAAGTTAACCAACTTTCTGCCCTGGTTCTTCAACTGTGAAATGCCAATGCTGACCTCAAAGCATTGTGTAAAGTCTAAATGAGAAAACTTTTGTCAGAGGCTTAGCATGGTGCCTGGCTCACAGTGTGTAGTCAATAATTGAGTCATGATTCCTAACATTAGCCATCAGCAAATGACTGGAAACTTCTACATGCCACGGACTCTGCTCAGCAGTGACAAAGACACATTGTCACTGCTGCCCTTCTCAGGCTAGAAGGCAGAAAGCTCTACTGGTGGAAAGATGGCCAAGAAAGGGGCAGAGTGAGCTGGTACAGAATAAAATGACCCTGCAGGGAAGAGGGCAGAGGTGGCAATAAGGCAGACAGGACCCTGTGTAGTCCCTGTGTGGGAGACACAACTTGGCCCAGGGGGAACAACCCACCTGTCCTTTTCATCCACCAAAACATACCCACCTTCCCCCGCAACCTCACCCAGATCTCAAGGCCTGGATTTTAGGAACAGAACACTGGATGGTGGCCCTGCTTCTAGCACCGGGAGGCAGATGCCATCGGGCTCTGCTTGGTAGGACACCACCATTTTTCTCCTCTTCCCTGAAGACCTCCCAAGGTCTCAGTCCTGTTCCCACCAAGGTCATCGAACATATACACAGCTCAAGAACCAGAGACCACCTGGTGTCACCAAGCCACAACCCCACTCTGACTTAGGCTGGGTTCCAACAAGGCAGCTACCACCTTACACCTGAGACAATGCTCCTCCTAACAGCACAGTCCGCCATGACTTCCTGCCCTCTAGTGACTGGGCTCTGTCCTGCTCAGCAGAGTACATTCAGACAAGACACTGCGTGTCCCCCACTGAGCTCACAGAGGCAATCACAGGGAGTGTAAGGCATGGTGGCAAGTGTGTGACAGAGATAAGGGAAAGCTGGGGGTCTGCAGGGGAGGCTCCCAACCAGCTGGAGCAGGAACCAGGCCGAGGAACTACAGCTGAGCTAAATGGCTAAGGAGGGGTAAGCCAGGTATGGAGGCTTTGCAGGTGGGAAAAGAAATCACAGCTGGAGAGAGGATGGGTTATTTAAGGACTTGTAAACTGCTCAGTGCAGCTGAGCCTGTCTCCAAACCTGGGGTGCTGACTCGCGACTCCCCTTCCATCCAGGACTCCATCCCAACAGTGTCAGCCCTGCACCCTGGAGCCAGTCACCTACCTACTGAGTGCTCAGGTGTCACCTTCTTCAGGACGTCCCAGCTTCAGTCTCCTGCAGGGCCCCACTGCTCCCTGCTGCCAAGCCTCCCACATGTCACCCCCTGCAGGCTGCCTCCTCTCTTGTCATGGTCTCCCTGGGGCCTGGCCTTCTGGGCTCACTCTCATCTCCAGCCAGATGTGTTCCCGCTGCTCAGGGGATGCTCCATCTACTCTGCGGGCCTTAGTGGGATGCAGCTCCCCTGAGTCCTGAGAAGGAAGGGTTTGCTGGGCTATGAGGACTTTTCAGGGCTGTGAACAACCCTCCTCCCAGGATGCCTGGACCACAAGCCTGTAAATCCAGAACAAAGAACATAAGGCCATTTTCTCCCTGAGAAGAGGGAAAAGGAAGTGCTGTAAGGTGGGCTCACGGGGTTCAGTCTACTGCAGGAGCTGCTGACCATGGAGACAGGAGCCAGCTGCCTCCCGACTTAGGGATCCCAGGCCGACTGTGGGTGCCCCTGTTCCACTACTAACCTGGGGGAACTCCCAGGGGGCCTTGTAAACAAGCCGGGGATGGGCTGAGTGGTCCAGCAGCTGTCTGGGGAGCCGAAAGAGAGAGACAAAGCTTGAACGTACCTATGACCAGTTGCAAGCATCGGCCCCACCACTCTAGTTGCAGGTGTGTGCTCCTGGAAGCCCCGGACAGCCCTGGGTCATGTGCTGGGGGCTTCAAAGCCTGGATTTTAGCTCAGCTGAACTTCTAACTAGATACGTGGCTTGGGCAAGTGCCCTTCCACCCCGTGTCATCTGTGAGTTATCCAGAAATCTAGCTTTCCCCCATCATTTGAGGTCTCTGCGACGCGCCTCCCATTTCAGCGCTCAGTCCTGTTTCCGGAGCAGCAGTCTCCTGGAACCATGACAACACGTGCCCCCAAACAGAAAGCATTCCCCCTCTAATCTCCCACTGCATTTTATATAGACTTTTTTAAAAATCTCTCCCTTCCTCTCCTCCTTTCTTCCACCAGATTGCCTCTTTGCTACAGGTCCACAATTCTTTATCCAAAGCCCACGGGGCTTCAAAACACAAAATGTTCCCGACTTTAGAAAGAAACAGAGTGAATATAATGTGTGTCATGTAACACCCAGCAAGGTTTTAGGCAGCATCTCACCATCACACACATTAGCGACTCTGCAGCAAAGCATATGAATATGAATATGCACACAAAATGGGATAAAGATGACTCAGCTCAGATTAGAACAAAAAAAAAACAGATTCCAGATCAGGGCCTAGAAGGGCTGCTGACAGTGATATGTGGGCAGCTCATGAAAAGGCACCCTCCCCTCCCCTCTAGGCCTAGGGCCAGGCTGCAGGCTGGAGTGACAAAAGGCTTGCGCCATGTACCTGATGGAGAGACCCCTGCCTGGGCCTGGGGACCCTGGGTTCCTTTAGGGCTACTACTTTTAATGTACTCACGAGGCAAGTCCTGGAACCTGACGCTCTGTTCTCATGCCTGTAACGGAGATCATGACACCGGCAGTAGGTCTGTAAGGATAAAACGAGGTGGGACTAAGGCAGTGACTCCTCCAGGCATGCCCAGGCCTGGTTACCTCCACACAGTAGTGTCAGGGTCCACTTATCTAAATTTCCTCCTACCCAGTAAACGCTCAGGGAATATCCTGGGCCCTTTCTCTCCTTTTCCCAGTACCTAGCAGATAGTCTTGCAAACATCAGGGTCTCAATAAATGTTTGCTGAATGAATGACAGAATGAATTATTGAGGATGTGTTTAACAATTATTTGGTGGCTGAATAATGAACACATGCCGTGGCTGCCTGTCCCTGAGGCAGTGGCCTCTTCTTCAGCTGCCTGTCCTAGCCCATCACGACCACTGTGATCACAGGCTGAGAGCCAGCCACGCGTCAATCGGTGGCCACAGGAGGAGATCGTGACTGGAAACAGGATTCTCAACTGGACACACCTGCTTGTGGATTCCAGCTGTGGTCCTGGGTGAGAGAATTAACTCTTCAAGGATCTCTCTTTCCTCTTGTACATGAAAATAATAATATAACCTTGCCTCCCAGAGCTGCTATATGTATTAAAGACAGAGTACACAGCCAGAAAGAAGCAGTTATTACACATTGCTGTTTAAAGTGAAGTGTAGTCTTAAACCGTCGCTGTAATTAGGTTAATAGCTTTAATATGGAGTGCAATTAACGCATCTATATTTGTCTCTGGCATTTTGTCATTTATCATTTTATCATTTGATACCATCCTGAATATCACTGAGGGACTTCTATCAAGTCAATTATGGATGGAGGGCAGACACCAATGAAGAAGTAAACCAGATATATTTTGTCGTCCTTGCCTTTTTCTAGAAATGTTCCTTTGCTGCTCTTACAGAATGTTCAACAGCCAGTTAAAATGAGATCTTTCCCATGAAAAATTTCTGCTGTTCCTCCCTCGGCACCCCCTGAGAGGCCCTGGCCACTTGTTACAGTGACTGTGAACTTGTCTCCCTCCCTTCCTAACTATCCACATCTGGAGGGCAGAAGCCAGATGTTGTCTATTTTTGTCTCTAGTGCTTAGCGCAGAGACTGGTGGTAAAAATACCTCTAATGACTAAGCAGTCTCATTATACAAAGTTGTGAGGAAAAAAGGTCGTTCCATAATGTGTCAGAAAAAGCAAGTGACTCCTACAGCCTCTCTCTTGTCAGGGAGAAATTTATGTACTAAGACTAAATGTTCACACACTTTGTTTAATGCCAGTGGTTTGCAGACCAAGGAGTGAGACCTCTGGTGATAACAGAAGCTTTTCCCCAGACTTCCAGGCAAGGGGAATGTTGACAGAAGCACTTTTCCAGTCCTAGACTTTTAAATACTCTTTCGTCAAATTCTGCCCAAGAACCCCCTTCCCCAACAAAGAGAAATGCTGGCGTCATGGTCTCCCACCTTCCTGTTCACATCAGTCCTTCCCCCACTCTACCAAGGAAAGACATGTCCCTTATTTATCTTGAATCTGTCCATGCAGCCTTGCCTTTGAGCACAGAGGAGACTTTCCAAATAGCAGTGTCCTGAAGCCTCCTTGAATCACAACACCCTAAACCACCCTGATTCACCTAATACATGACTTCCAATTACATCTATTTCTTATATTGAGCTAATAGGTAAAACAGCTTGCAAATCTGTGCTGTGCTCAGATAAATTACACATTTGAAATAATTCTAGGGCCAGCCCCATAGCCTAGTGGTTAAGGGAACCAGATCCCACATGGCCAACTGCAGTTTGCATCCCAGCTCTGGCAGATTGAAAAACACGCCAGGCATGTGTGCATGCACAAAATCCCAACAGGACAGAGAAATGAAGACGGGATTGTGGTGTGACCACACCCCATTGGTGAGGTGCTTTGTTTTTTTCTCTCTCTCTCTCTCTGGCAAGTACACGTGCCCTCTTGTAATGAAAAAAATGTAAAAATAATTGTAATAGTAATCTAATACAGAAAACATTAATACTTAAGAGCCTTAATAAATATGGGAAATTTTAATTGTAAATTTCAAATCACTGTATAGGCATACTTATAATGCAGGAATGTATGATAAGGTGATTAATAAAAAAAACTTTAAAGCACAAAAATATGTTGTGTTAATTTAAAATCCTGATGGGGAAGAGATGGAAATTCAAAGTTAAGGAGGAAAAGGAACAAGTTAAACTCATGACTGTTAAAAAGTCTATTCATGGGGGACCAGCAGTTAGTGTAATGGCTATGTCACTGAACTCCCATGTACCCGACCACGGTTCTAGTCCCAGATCCAGTGGCTTAAGCTCACGCTGGTCGTGTGTGCATGCGTGCCCAAGATCCCGAGAGGAGACTGGAGGAGAAGGGATTGTGGCATGGCCATCCCCCCTGGGGGGGGATGATTTTTCGCTTTCTATCTCTCTGTCTCTGTCTTTCTGGTGAGTGCACACACCCTATAGCAAAAAAATCTCTCAAAAAATAAAAGTCTATTCATGGGTCATATTTTTTTAAAATAGGCAATCATGACTATGAGGTCACTATGAATTTTATATTTCACTACACACATTAGCAGAATGCGCCCAGCCTGTGTGGCACAGCCAGTGGTGGAACCAGACTGCAGAGCTGGAAGCCACATGCCAATTGCAGTTTGAGTTCCCAGCTCAGTTGACCTGAAACACTTGTGTTCCTCTTCTAGGAATGCTCCAGATTGGTCCAACTGAATGTATGTGCCAAGTGCTGTTCTCTTCAAAATTTGACCCCTGATAAGAACCTCCTGGGTATGTTTTCCAAAGCATGCTTAAGTAACACTTCCAAGCAGCATTTTCCACACTATGCTTCATTGAACACCAGTGTTTTAAAAAGATGTTAATGCAGACTCCAAACACCAAAGCAAAAGAAAATTGTTTTGTGTCCAAATAAATTTGACTGGTACTATGTATATTGAGATGTTAACATCTTTTTTAAAGTCCTATGGCAAAGGAAGTTGTTAACTCGTTTAAAAAGCACGGTTCCTGGTCTTGGGGTGTGTCACACGTTATATATGAAACTGGAAGAATGATATTCACCCACTGCTCCCTGTGGGTTGCTGGGACTAGATGGACTCACTCAAAGCAATAGCATAGAACAAGAAGAGAAGGAAACCAGGGACAAAAATTGTCAAGGGGTGGCCAGTAGAGAATGCCAGTACAAACTTGGGAAGAACCTAATAGAGAAGGAAGGAAGAAATACCAAAAGAGAGTGGAGCTGTGGAAGCCAAGGGAGGAGAGGGTTTTAAGAAAGAAGGCATGATCTTCAGTGTTATCTGCTGCTGAAGGATCTAGAAGGGTAAGACTGAGATGAGAATGTTGACCTCCCAGAAAGAGCCGAACAGTGGTGGGCAAGAGGAGACCCAACTGCCAGGAGAATAAATCATGAGCCTTTCCTCTTCCTCTCCTGTTCTTCAACCTCTTCTCTTCCCTATTGGGTGGGGCTGAGCAAGACGGGCTTCCCATCCAGTTGAGGGGTGGGGTGGTTAAGGAGCCCTGGTGTACAAGTGAAGCTATGGAAGCAGAAAAGGGTGGAAGGGAATTCACATGATCAGGACAGAGGGGACAGAAGCAGGAAGTGGGGCCCGAGCCTGGAGCAGCTGAGCAGCCCAGCATGGGGTGCTAAGTTGAGGCCATGCTCATGGTACATGGCAAGAGCAGCAGGTTGGTTACAGACAGTGGGTCAGATAAAAAGTATATTTTCACAATGGGAATTGGGCTTCTCACCTTCAAAGAAAGGAGTTCTAGATGGAAAGGGAGAAAACTAGAAGGCACCTCTTTGTGCTGGGTTAAAATTATACAGATGTGAATTTATGGTTTTCAGTATATGGCATTTTCCATAAGATAGTTGTAGCGTTAAGCTTTGATGACATCAGAGTGTAAATGCTGCAAACTTACTAAACACACCATCTGAAGGAATAATTATTTACATTTCTCTCACATTTATGTAGTTTTGTGAATTTTGAACTATAAAAATTTTAAGTTTTTCAGTCCCTCAGAAGTTGGTAAACATTGAAAAATTTAAAACATATTCAAAATTTACAAAAAATTTTTAAAAGCTCCCAAAAGTAAAGGAAAACTGAGAAACTTCCAGACTGTATGAGATTAAAGAGAGAAATGAAAAGGAGATGTTTCTTGTGACCCAGAACTGGATCCATTTGCTCTGAAAGACATTCTTGAACCATCAGCAAAACTTACATGGATAGGAGAGTAGAGGGCAGGGAAGTATCAACGCTAAACTCATTATTTTGTGTGTATGTTGTGGGTATGAAGAAGACTGTCCTCCTGCATGTAGAAATCACATTTTAAAGAGAGACTTTTGCTACAGGGTGCATGTGCTCACTAGAGAAACAGAGAGAATGTGAGAAATCACCCCTCCAGGAGGGATGGCCATACCACAATCCCTTCTCCTCCAGTCTCCTGTTGGGATTTTGGGGCACACATGCACATGTGCCTGGTGTGAGTTTCAAGTCACTGTATCTGGGACTGGAAACATAGTTGGCCAAATAGAAGTTCAACACCTTAACTACTACACCACCTGCCGGCCCCGGGAACACATTCTAAAGTATTCAAGTGTAATAAAATATCAGGACAGCGATCTATAATAGCTGGTTCAGGAAAACAAGTTTTTTCTACTTCACCTGCAACTTTTCTGTAAATGTGAGAATGATTTAAATTTTTTTTAAATAAAAAGGAAATTTTGGTTCCTAAGAGATTCCATTTGCTCATCTGTCAAATGGGAGCATTGGCGTCTGAGGAGGCTTGAGAGAATTGGTAACGTGCATGCTGTGTGGGCAAATGTTCGGCAAACATGAGATATAATTACAGAACGTCTGGAAGGACAGGACAGTAGAGCAAAGCCACTGAAAAAGGCTGGCTGCCCCAAAGACAAGAAGGAATTCCTTGGCTATAAGGGATTATGAGCCAGGGAGAGTTGGATGGGGTTTATGCTTGCTTGTTTTCTTTTTCTTTTTTTTTTTTCTTTTTTCGTGTGTGTGCTGGGTTAAAAGTATACATATGTGAACAAGGCAGGGCAGACATCACAGTATTTGAAGGCAAGGAACTAAAAACCCTGCACTCATCTCCCTTTTTCCAGTGCCAGACTGGAGCAGTGAGCTCAGCCTGGCTGTCAGGTTTCTTGGGCAGCCGCACAGATTAGCTCACCTTTTGTGATCCCTTCTCATCTTTCCATAGCCATGCCTTGGTGCACTCTGCAACCACAAGTGCGGCTTAGTTGTTAACATTCAAGGCACCACGTAGAGCAATTTGGGGGAAAAAAATCATATGAATGTTATCAGTGGTTCTAAGTGGATGGGGCAGGGCTCGTGACAATATCTGGGGACATATTTTAGTTTTCACAAGGGACAGGAGCATTACTATCACCTCAAAGGTGGAGGCCAAGGAAATTACTTGGCAACCTACACAGCATAGGACATCCCCCCACAACAAAGAAAGAATCCAAGCATCAATAGTGCAAAGTTAAGAAACCCTAGAATTCATTTTCTAACACAAAAGTCCACATCAAAACAATAAGTCTTTGGTTGCTTCTTTGAGTCAAAAACTATATTTATGCCACAGATCATTGAGCAGGCAGCTGTTGGCATTTTAATGGGCTAGGACATAGGGTGGAAATTTCTAATTCTCAAACCCAGCGCGACACTATAGAACATTAAACGCACACCCAGCTAATTCTAGTTTAAGTAATTGTAGCTGGGGAGAAAGATAAAGTCCTTGAGCCAGAAATGGCATGGGGTAAAAGAAAGTAGCTGGGATTAGAAGGTCAAAGACAAGTATTTTATTATGCTCCTATTGATTATTACTTTCACAACTAGCCAGGAACCTCTGTCTTTCCTCATCTATAAAGTGTGGCCAATGTCCTCACATCGTTGTCCATTCCACTGTGTGCTCTTTCTTAACCCACATACCACATGCCAGGGGACACACGAAAGCAGATCTTGCTGTGAAGAAGCTTCTTAGTTTGCTATGATCCCATTTTTCTATTTCTGTTTTCATTGCTCATGTTATTGAACTTTTGACTAAAAAGATGGTAGTGTTTCCTTTATATTTTTTTTTTCTTTTTTTGGAGAGGTTTTTGCTATAGGGCGCGTGCGCTCGCCAGACAGACAGAGAGAGACAGAGAGATAGAAAGCAGGAAATCACCCCCCAGGGGGGATGGCCACGCCGCAATCCCTTCTCCTCCATTCTCCTCTCGGGATCTTGGGCACGCACGCACACGCGCTCGGCGTGAGTTTAAGCCGCCGGGTCCGGGACTCGAACCGCGGTCGACTACGTGGGAGTCCAGCGACATAGCCATTACGCTAACTGCTGGTCCCATATATTTTACCCTGTTAGTTTTATAGTTTTGGGTCATGTATTTTAAGTTTTGAATCTTTTTAGAGTTGATTGTTTTGGTATATATTGAGAGATAAAGGTTTAGTTTCATTCTTCTGTATCTAATACCCAGTTTTCTCAGTATCATTTACTGAACAGACTGTTCTTTTCCCATTGTGTATTCTTGGCACTTTTGTTGAAAATCAGTGGACTATAAATGTGTGGATTTATTTCTGGGTTCTCTATTTTCTTCCATTGGTCTGCTTTTATGTGCCTGTTTTTAATGCCAAGACCACGCTGTTTCGGTTACTATAGTTTCGTAGTATATTTTGAAATCAGATAGTGTGATATCTCCAATTTGTTCTTTTTGCTCAAGATTTCTTTTGCTGTTAGTAGTATTTTGTGGCACCATAAAAATTTTAGGATTGTCTTTTCTATTTCTATAAAGAATGACACTGGAGTAATGTTAGGGGTTGCACTGAGTCTGTAAATCACACTGGGTAGTATGGACGTTTCAGCATATTAACTCTCTCATTCATGAACATGAGATATCTTTCCATTTCTTTGTATAATCATCAGATTGTTTCATTAATGTTTTATAGTTTCCACTGAAGAGATCTTTTTCTTTCTTGGTCAAATTTATTCCGAGGTATTTTATTATTTTTTGTAGCTATTATAAATGTACTGCTTTTTGCACTTTCTTTTCAGTGGCATGTTTACATAATAAAATATTATTCAGCCATTAACAAAGATTAAATCCTATTATTTGCAACAACATGGATGGATGATCCTGGAGGACATGATGTTAAGTAAATAAACCAGGCACAGAAAGACAAATACTGCATGCTCTCACTTATACATGGAATGGATCTTGTTAAGAGAAAAATAGAGACAAGAGAGAACAGAGAAAAGGGGGAGATAAAGACAGGCTGATCAATGGGCAGAAGGCTATAGTTAGACATGAGGATTAAATTCTGGTGTGCTAATGTACAGTAGGAAGAGTGTAGATAAAAATAAGACAATGTGTATTTCAAATAGCTAGAAGAGAGAATTTTAAATCAACAAAAACTGATAAATATTTAAGGTAATAGATATGCTAGTTATGATGACTTGATCATTACTCATGTTTTGAAACATCACATTGTACCCAATAACTATATACAACTATTATCTCAACAACAGCAGCAGCAAAAAAGTAGACCTTGAAGGCCAGCATCTGCTTTAAGTAGGAGCAAGATCCCTTAGGCTTCCTTTGGACCCTCCTACTCTTTGAAATTCCTGTTCCTAAAGCTCTTGCTTCAAATACCAGCTTACATATCTGCTTCCAGAAAATCTGTTAGTACAATGTTCTGCCTTCCCTGCTGGTCTTTGAACCTCCATTTCTCAAATGCTTTATGTTTGGCCAATGTGTTGAGCATCCCCCTATTTTTCTGATCCCTGGTCCTTGCAAAATCTCTCATCAGATGGGGACCATGTAGATTTCACAGTGCTGAGGGCCATGGACCACTGTGAAATGACAGATATGAAGATAGTTGGCAAGCTTGAATGTGCTCCATAAATGGAGGCCAACTGTTTACACTAGGACAGCATCTTCTCTCATCCTTAGGGCCTGGCACTGAATCTTACCCATAACCAATGTTTGGTAAATGAAGAGTGGGAGTGTGGGGCAGGAAAGGAGGGGAGGAGTACACATTTCCACATTTGTTCTCACAAGGCTTACCCACAGTGAGTCCCATCAAGAAATAAACCTGTGTTTGATAGGGGTACATGTCCTCTCTGGAGACTGCCTTACTTAGAGCCCCAGGGATCCCAGCACAATGTCAGAGTCTCCCCTACTTGATGACCTCAGTAGATCCCACCCAGAAGTATGTCTATGCAGAAGAATGTCAGAAAAAGGCGGTCAGCACGGAGACGTGCCTAACTGCTGTCTTCGTGAGAAGAGACCAAAGAAATCACAGGCGTTGGCCCTAAGAAGAAAGAACTTGGACTGAAAACTCACTCTGCGAAGCTCTGGAGGCCTGAATGGGCATGAAAGAGGAGATTTTAGCTCACTGTAAAGAAGGTCTTTTCAGTAATTAGAGTTAGTCCACAGCAAAAGAAAGGCAGTTTTTCCCCAAACCACAGGAAAATATGTATTTTTAATCATGAACTGTGATAATAGGGAATGATGATGGTGCTGCTAGAAAGAACTCCATGTAGAAATCTGGTCATCGAACATATGGGACAAATGTCTTATCAAGAGTGGGCTTACCTGGCTCCCAGCTCTGCCACCAACCTGCTGGGCGAAGTTGAATGAATCACCTGGTAGCCCTGTGCCTCTGTTCAGTCATCTGTAAAAGGGGGTAATTATACCCATAGGCATCTAGATGGAATAGGACCTGTAAACTCACTGAAAAAGCATGAAATGAGACACAAAGGGTGAAGAGATTTGGGAGCACATTCCTGTCTCCACAGCAGCTCGTCCCACCAGTGTCCCCATGCAGCGCAACCCTCAGAACTGCCATCTGTGCATGAGTACAATTTTCTTTGAGTGAGAGCAGCTAGAGAGAGCTCTTGATTTAATGAACTCTGTGGACTGCGCTGGGCTGTCTGTAGGAAGATCATATTTTATTGAAACAAGGGAGAACACAAACACAGGGCCTGCTGAGTCCCTGTTTATTCCTCCTCTGATCCTGGCAGTCGTCAGCAACAAGCTGAGCACGCACAGGCCAAGCGGCCCCCTGCTCCCGGCACCTGGGAGCATCACAGCCTTGGAGGGCCGGGAGGCAGATAGGGGAGCTCATCCAGCCCCATGCCACAGCAAAGGGGCAATGAGCCTTCAACTCCAGGGGATCCCAGATCTGCCACTTTCTCATGGGTGATTTGAGACTAATACTGTCACCTCTCTGAGGCTAAGTGTTGTCAGCCATGAAACTGGAGTGATTATCATAATCCTTACCTTAGAGGCCGCAGGAGGATTAAGTGAGATAATGCTAAACACAGCCTTAGTGACAAGAGAGAGAGGGGAAGGACATGCCACACTCCCTAGACTGTTCCTAGAACAGTCAAGCATGACACAAGCTTCTCAAAAGCATAAGAAATCAAACATGGAAATGGGCTCAACTAGTCTGTAAGAAGTACAAAATTAAAACCAATGTTTTCGTTTATATAGAAAATAAAAACAAAGAAAAGCCATGAGCACTATTGAGAAGTTAAAGGGATGGTCCAGGGCTTGGGGTAAGATGATAAAACATGTCCTAGAGATGCAGGACTGGGTTCAAAACTTGCTCCCCTGGGGTAAAACTATTTCTCACACATGTACCTACTCACGTACACACGTGCAGGCACACACACATAACACACACACACACACAAACTGGAACTTAACTAGGTGTAAGATGTTGAATGAGAAGCAGCCTACTGGAAAGAGAATAAAGACTTTGGAGTCCAAACTACATCACAGGTTTGGGGTTTTCTTATTTGCTTTGTGACTTTGGGAAAGCTACTTTCTCTGATTTTCGTAATAACTCATTTTCAGCGCTGTCATAAAGATTAAATGAAGTCATGTATATAAACCTAGTGCTTGACGTGTAGTAAGTATTCAGATAATGGTACTTTCAAATGGTAGCCATTATTTGTATTAACACATATGATGTCATGGATATGTTGGTGACATCCCCAAGGTCACTTAGGACATGCTGGTTGGAGTACAAAATCACAGTGCCTGCCTCTCAGTCCTGTGCTCTATTCATCTGTTTGGTGGTGAGTCCTGCCCGGAGAAGAACTCATCGAATGGTGGAAACATGACAGTCAACTGGCTCTACCCAGATACCCAGTCCTAGTGTTCCGGAAGACTTCTGTTCTGGCTCCTTTCCAGCTATGTGGGTGGTGACAATCCAGGGGAAAAACAATCTCAGTGTGTTGATGGGAAGCATTTGCTTGTCGAATCCCTTTTTCAGTACATTGTTAAAATCTTCCGTTGGTAATTCTCCATCTGTGGTCTCAGGGAAATACAAGTAAACCTTAAAGGAAAGTGTTACACAACTGACCCTGCAAAATATACACAGGACAGGAAGGCAATGAAGAGGGAGAAAGCCCGGAGTCTAACATGTAGCACGACTGACCATCAGTCTCTCCAAAATACACAGCTGAGATCCCACGAAGCACACTCCAGGCCTTTAAGAGGAGAGCGAAGGCTGAAATTCAGTGGGGCCATCCACAGTTTCAGGTATCATCGCCATGATCCCACATTGGCAGGACAGGTCCTTCTGAGATTCACCCTAACAGAATAAAGCTGTGTTACTGCTGCCCTGGTTGCTGGCACCCTTTCTCACTTCTCTAAGATTCAGCCTTTATGATCTCACCTGCTGCCTCTTTGCACCGACAAGGATGTCTTAGCCACTGAGCTTGAAGGTTACTTCTCAGAGTACCATCTATTATCCTCTGTTATCACTGAACAGAAAATGGCCTCGGTCAAGCTGCACAGAGCGATGAATGAGATGCCTGGGCTGCCAATTGGGCTATTTATACTGGAGGAAGGATAGCTGAAAACCCCATCTCAGTATCTAACCCAGCATGATCCTTTTATATGCAATTATCCCCCCCATTTGGCATGAAATCCAAATAAATGTTTAGAAATGCTCAAACCTCTAGATGAAAGCTGTAATTAATGTATCAATGATTTTCTTCTAAAGGGCACGCAATCAAAAAGAGGAGCCAGCATATTAGAGCAAATTTGTGGAAATTACAGAGTTGTGGGGACAATGCGTTTGCATTTTGCTTTCGAACGTTTTCAGGATGTAGACATTGTCAGGTCAAAACTCTCGTTGTGGCTAAAACCCAAACTCTGATTATCAAACAGTCATGGTTTATGAAGGGCATTGCACAGGCAGAATAAACTTTGCAAATGGTAAAATACAAAAGACAGGGTCCTGCCACGTGGAACTTAAAATCT
Organism: Tupaia tana; assembly: GCA_026018925.1. Classification (NCBI taxonomy): domain Eukaryota; kingdom Metazoa; phylum Chordata; class Mammalia; order Scandentia; family Tupaiidae; genus Tupaia; species Tupaia tana. The sequence goes on along the minus strand of JAKSZU010000003.1, from coordinate 217,985,336 downwards.
GAACACTATGAAAATAAATAGTGAGTGGAAGTTAAATTTTCAATCAGAACAATGTGAGGGGCCAGCCTCTCAGCCTGATGGTCAAAAAAGCTGGGTCTACATGAGTGATCATGCTGTTTGTATCCCAGCCCCAGCAGCTTGGGAAACATGCTGGGTGTATGTATATTTATCCCCCAAATCCCAACAGGATGGAGAAATGGAGAGGAAGGCATTGTGGTATGACCATGCTTCATTTGGGGGATGCTTTCACCCACTCTCTCTGTCTCTGCTGAGCACACACACCTTCTGGAAAAAAAAATTAATAAAATAATGTGGTCAGGATGGAACACTAGACAGACAGGAAGGAGACTGTCAGGAAGGCTGGACATGGAGCTAAGTTTCCAGCCACATGTAGTGTCCTTGTATACAACATTGATGCTTGAGTGATGCCTCTAGGTATGGATTGTGGGGACAGAGATGTGTCCCCATAAGCCAACATCAAATGAGGAGTCCAGGCTACAGGCTTCCCTATCTGTCTATTACACTGTCGATCCTGGACGCTCAAAATCACTCTTCTTTTGGGGCATGGGCAACTCAAAAGCAAGTCCTTGTCTTTATATTCTCACCCCTCAGCTGAGTGTCTGATAGAGAGAACTTCTCTAGAAGAATTTATGGAGTTACATAAGACTGAGAACTAACTTCTCACATCTATTTCATTTTTAGGCAGAATGTCCTCTGGATGTCTACAAGTGTGTGTGCATTGCCAAGACCCTTGTACATCATGTCGTTCCAGAAGCCTTCCTTAACACACTGTAGCCTACAGTGGCTTGACCCTCGAACTTCCAGAATCACTCACAATTCCTATCTTTACTCAGGTGTCCCAACCTAGCCTGTAACTCCTATAGGCTGAAGCAAACATCTTTCATCTTTGCATCTTTCACAACTGATTTTTTAAAATATATGTGCTATAATGACATTTAGCATATAAAGTATGTCCCCCCAAAGTTCATATGTTGAAGTCCTACTCCCCATTATACCTCAAAATGTGACTGCATTTAGAGATAGGAACTTTGAGATTGAAGGTCAAATGAGGTCTTAAAAGAGGAACTTTAATCCAATATGGCTTGTGTCCTTATAAGAAGAAGGAGAGAAAAAGACCTCAAGAGTGCAAAATTTACCTCAACATAAAATGGTCACATAAGGGGGCCAGCAGATGGCACAGGGATTATATCACTGGACTCCCACATGACTGACTGTGGTTCGAGTCCTGGACCCAGTGGTTTGATAATCACGTCAGGCAGGTGTGCATGCATGCTCAAGATCCTGGGAGGAGAATGGAAGAGGAGTTGTGGCATGGCCATGCCCTTTAGGGAGTGATTTCTTGCTTTCTGTCTTCCTGTTCCTCTCTGTTACTCTGGCGAGTACACACACCCTATAGCAAAAAGTCTCTCTCTCAAGGAAAAAAAAAGGCACATAAGATATATTAAAGAGGTGCAATGTGGTGATCACTTTATAATGTGACCTTTGTCTTTCACCAATAGATAAATGGATAAAGAAAATGTGATGTATGCATACAAAGGAATAGATTCCAACCTTAAAAAGAAAGCAATTCTTTCATGTGTAACACCATGGAGGAACCTGGAGGGTATTATCCAAGTGAAATAAACTAGCCACAATATGACAAATATTGTATGATTCATTTATACAAGGTATCTAAAATAGCCAAGCACATAAAAGTTGAGAGTAGAATGGTGATTTTTAGGAGCGAGCAGGAGGAAGAACTAGGGATTTGCTATTTAAAGGGTATTGTGTCAAGTTTTGGCTATGCTAGATGAATACATTTAGAGATCTGCTATATAATATTGTGCCTGTGGTAAACAATACTATAACGTGCACGTAAAAATTGATTAAGAGGATAAATTTTATCTTAAGTATTTTTTCTAGAATTAAAAAATTAATTGATAACTACAAATAAAAATTTTAAAATAAAACATTCTTTAAACTCAATTTGAAATTAATAAAGAACAATACATAAATAAGAAAAAAATTTTTGGAGAGGTTTTTGCCATAGGGTGCGTGTGCTCGCCAGACAGACAGAGAGACAGAAAGTGAGAAATCACCCCCCAGGGGGGCTGGTCACACCACAATCCCTTCTCCTCCATTCTCCTCTCGAAATCTTGGGCACGTACGCACACGTGCCCAGCGTGAGTTTTAAGCCACCGGGTCCGGGACTCGAACCGCAGTCGACTACATGGAGTCCAGTGACATAGCCATTACGCTAATTGCTGGTCCCATAAATAAAAAGTTTTGAAGAGGGAGAAGGAAGAGAAGAAAATAGATGTAGCCTATAAGCTTCAGAATTTGACAAATACATTGATAATTTCTAGAATTTCTCCTAAAATGATTCTAAATTTAAACATAGATTGAGAATAGGAAGAACGATCTAAAGTTGACAGACCTTGGAATTAAGAAAGACCTGGATTTGAATTGTAGCTGTCATTTACTGATCGTGGAGCATCGGGCTGGTTGCTCCCAAGCCTTAGTTTTCTTATATTTTACATATTTATCCAGTCTCAGAGTGGACTGTCGTGAGCATGAATGAGTTTATGTAGGTAAAAGAAGTCATGATCAACACATTCAAAGATGCTGCATTAAATGGCAGCTACAATTCAGGAGGCATCCAAAGCAGGAAGGAATTCATGAATTTTGGAGACACTGAGGGAAGGTAAGCGCTCAGTATATGCTTCCTTGGAATTTCCTGGATGTAAATCTCTTCTGAGGACTTGGCCCGCACCTGAATGAGAAGCAAAAGCAGTGAGCCCAAACTTCACTCTGCTGACCATGCACTGTGTGGGCTGCACTCAAGCCTCTTTTCCTGGACAGAGATAATGTCCTATACATCAGTTGAACCCAGACACTATCATATGGTGCTTCGAATAAATCCTACCTTTGAAATAGTAACAGTTTGTAGGAGTAGGAATAATAGTAATACCACCCTGACTTGCTTTCTTAAGCAACATGCCGATTGCCCTGGCAGTCCTAGCCAGGCATCACACCTGACCAAAGTACATTTTTCTGGCCCTGAAAATTCTGGACACAATCTCTTTGTCTTCCCAATGAGAAAAGAATGTGAAGACACACATGCATTCAGCCTCTTCTGTCTGGTTTGTCAGGACCCTTGTGGCAGGATGCTCAGGGCTCCTTAAAAGAGCTCCTGGTTACTGTATCCAGCAGTAAAGCTCCTTTGGAAATCATCGAGTTGCCCAGAAAGGAGATCCCTTCAGTCCCGACAAAAGCCCAGTGTTGCTCTCAACACTCCACCTTGAAATGATTACCTTAGAGCCTCTTGAGTCATGCTAATGAGGTCTTTTTCTGAAAGATCTCCATCGTTCAAATCACTGAGCTCTGAAGTCAGGCTCACCATGGGAACTGCAGCTCTTATCATGGTTCCAGTCAGACTCGGAAAAAAATGGCTCTGAAAAAGAGCAAAAATGGCAAATGACACTATTAAAACTACTTTTCACATTTCAACAGATTAAAAGGCAGGAGATTTTTCTCACCTCCACATCTCTGTAAAATCTTCAGTCACAGAAGGGGAAAAAAATAGTAACTCTTCAAGGGTATTTTTCCTCTATGACAGTGTCTGTGACATAAAACATTGATGTAAGAAAGCAAAGACAGACCAATGTTTGACTTTGTGAACATTTTTTAAAAATGAAACTAGATAAGGATTATGATAGAGAAGCAGAGTGTCATCACAGATTGGGAGCTGGAGTTACCTGGTTCTCTTTTTTTTTTTTTTTTTTTGAGAGGTTTTCGCTACAGGGCGCGTGCGCTTGCCAGACAGAGAGAGAGAGACAGAGACAGAAAGCGAGAAATCACCCCCCGGGGGGATGGTCACGCCGCAATCCCTTCTCCTCCATTCTCCTCTCAGGATCTTGGGCACACGCGCCCGGCATGAGTTTTAAGCCACCGGGTTCAGGACGCGAACCGCAGTCGACTACGTGGGAGTCCAGCGACATAGCCATTACGCTAACTGCTGGTTCCCAATATTTTTCTTTTTCAACCTTAGGTTTATGGTTATAGTTTCTTAAACATAAAATTACATAAATATTTAAATAGCCTGAATATATTTGGTCATTGGAAAAGTCATGACATTTTTGCATAGAAAAACAGAAAAACATGTCATGACTTTTCTGATGACCCAGTTCTATGGTAAGGAAAACAATTAATATACTGCCTGACTAGGCATCATGAACAATTGCAAATACCACTATATTGATACTTCTCATCTGAGGATGTATATATTTCCATTTTATACATGGCTGAGGGACTCAGGAGACTTTTCTATTAAAGAAATAATTATCAACATCTAAAATATACAAGAATATAAAGAATCATACAGCAGATTTCCCTGTACCTTAGCTTTAGGAAATGAAGCAATACTATTGAGGTGAAGGTACTTTACATAATCTTGAATTTGTATTTATCATTTCCATGCATTTATTTTCACATGTATTACTTAGATACGTGTTTCTCACAAAATATACTTTTCTATGTCATACACATGTACACACATACACTCAGAGTTACATACATATAACAACTTTCTCTGCGACTGACTTTTTCTAACTCAATATTATGCTTGGGAAAGCCATCTGGTGCAGCTAACACCAGTACATTTTTACTGATACATTTCATGTGTTTTAACATGTCGTTGTGTTAATAGGCATTTAGGCTTTGTGTTTTCATCTTTACTACAATGCTGCCAGGTATTCCTTGTATGTTTCTTTCTAAAATAATTTGCAAATATTAATCTCAATGTCAACAGGATATTCTTGCAACTAAACTAATTTTTTATACTTTTTTCAAAAAAAAAGAAAACTCTTGAAAACCAAAGGAAAATTCAAAAAACAATTTTTTGTGAATAATGGAGAGAACACAAGCTACTAAAATATATTACAAAGCTACAATAATCAAAATGACTTGATGTTGGTTCAGGAATAGACCAGGCAACAGAGTAGCTCAAAGAGCTCAAAAGTGAACCAATGACAAAAGGTAGTTTAATCAACAGTGTTGTGAGCATTGGCCAGCCTTTTAATAAAACTAATGAATTCCTATTTCATTCCTATATAAAAATTAATTTCAACTATAGTGAAGATAAATGCACAAGGAAGGAAGGAAGTAGAAAGGAAAGGGAAATAAAAGAAAACATGTTTTATAACCTCAGAATGAGAAACATCTCATTTTTATTTATTTTTACATTAAATCATTGTATATCATTGCAGCATACTGAATGAATTTTCTCATCATAAATATACTGCATATCATTCCAGTCAAAGACATTACCATCTTTATGGGGACCAGCAGATGATGTAATGCTGGACTCTCACATAATCAACCGTGGTTCGAGTCCTAGGCCTGGCCACTTAAACTCACACCAGACATATGTGCATGCATGCTCAAGATCCTGAGAGGAGAATGGAGGGGAAGGGATTGCAGCATAGCCATCCCCCTGGGAGTGATTTCTGGTTTTCTATCTCTCTGTCTCTGTCTTTCCAGTGAGCACACGTACCCTATGGCAAAAATCTTAAAAAAAGAAAAAAAAAAGAAGATATACCGTCTTTTTAGGCAAACTGAGAAAACAATAAGTTATTTAAAAATCAAAACATTGGATTTGGTTAAGATGAATAACTATGAATAACTCTAATATGACCACAGAAAAAAGAAACATAAGATCAAAAGGAAAGATCTGGGTGGGAAAAGGTTTCTAATTCATATGACAGATACAAGGCTAATTTCCTTAACAAAGAAGTCTTACAAACTAATATGAAACACATTAAATCCACAACAGAAAGTCAGATAACAGAATTCAAGCACCACACACAGACACGACTGAAAATGGTCAATGAACATATAGTCAATTGAACTTGCAGTAAATAAATCTGGTACATTCTTTTTACCTAACAGGATAGCAAAGATTTCAGGGATGTACAATAAAATCTTGTCATTTGCAGCAACATGAATAAACCTGGTGGACATTACGTTAAATGAAATAAGTCAGGTACAAAGTGACACATACTGCATATTGTCACTCATATGGAAGTTATGAAAAGTTGATCTCACAGAAACAAGGAATAGAAAATGATTATTAGATGCTGGGAAAGGTGGGGATGAGACAGAAATAGGACAAACACAGCTAGATAGGAGGATTAAGTTCCAGTGTTCTATAGCACAGCAGGGTGACTATAGTTAAAATAAACATTGCAGTGTGGGTGAAGGGTGGGCAATGGGGAACGGGTTGCGTAAGAGGGTGGGAATCAAGGAGGAAAAGAAAAGAAGCAAAACATTTAAGGGACACAAAAATGGAAAAAAAAATATGTTGATGATAGTGTGCATGATAATATCTTTGACCAAAGCAATATACAGTGTATTCATGATGGGAAAATTCATTTGGTATGCTGTAATGATACACAGTTACTGAATGTAAAAAAATAAAGAAAATAACTCATTTATAGTTCAAAATAGCTGGAAGAGAGGATCTCGAATGTTCCCAACTTGAAGAAATGATAAGTGAGGTGACTGATGTGCTAATGATCCTGCTTTTATTGTTATTATATAAATGTACTGAAATAGTCTACCATAATCCATAAATATATACAATTATTATAATACTAAAATTTTTTAAATGGGAGAAAAACATTTCTCTCTATAAAATAGTCTCCTCCTCATTCTGGTAGTGATTCCCTCCCTCCATTCCTTGAAGTGAGACATCTGGGCTATGGACAGTTCTGCCACTAGCTTCAATTTCTGGCTCTGTCTTTTGTGGTTATATCACTCATACCTTTGTAACTAATTTCTTTGTAACTAACTAAACTCTCTTCAAATTATCCTAATTTGTGTTTGTTGTTTGTTTCTGATTAGGGCACTGATATCCTATGTATAAAATGATGTCATATATCAAACTCCCTTGACCCCCCTAAAAATTGTCATAAACATACACTCAGAGAAAATGTCTAGAAGAATACATAGAAAACTGTGATTGCCTCTGGGAATGGAGTTGACTAGTAAAAATTGGAAACAAGAAATATTTTACATTTCAATTTGTATGAATATGTGCCAATTGTGTTTTTTCCAGCAAAATTGGTGTGTATCACTTTTAAAACCTAAAGATATGTTAAAGCAAATGACTGACTTGACAGATTCATGCCAACAAGATTTTTGTACATAAAGATATGTTTAAAGATAAAGAATTGTAAATTGGGGACCAGCAGTTAGCGTAATGGCTATGTCGCTGGATTCCCACGTAGTCGACCGTGGTTCGAGTCCCGGACCCGGTGGCTTAAACTCACGCCGGGCGCGTGTGCATGCGTGCCCAAGATCCCAGGAAGAGAATGGAGGAGAAGGGATTGCGGCGTGGCCATCCCCCCGGGGGGTGATTTCTCGCTTTCTATCTCTCTGTCTCTCTCTGTCTGTCTGGCAAGCGCACGCGCCCTATAGCAAAAAAACCTCTCCAAAAAAAGAAAAAAAAAAAAAAAAGAATTGTAAATTGGCCACACTGCCCTCAGTCTCTAACCAGTTCTTTGAAGCAGAATGACTCTGAATTGCCAGCCCTCTTTATTATAAGTGTCTCTAATCTGAAAATTAATCTAATAACCAACTCTATTGGACATGTGGTCCTTTGAAGCTTAATGCCTATTGCAGTCTCCCCTTCACAACACACCAAGAGCAAAAGTTGAAGGGATAAGAGTATTTGCTTCATCTGATCTGGTGTAATAATTTTGAGACTTGGCATGGAATGTCTAGGGCTTTGATCATAAAATAGTTGAAACATCAAAAAAGAAGACTGTTGAGTAGGATCTAGACTTTCTCATCAAGGAGAAATGATGAAGGCCAGTGTGTCCTGTCTCCTGATGATGCACTGTTTTAACTCTGCTGAGTTGGAGAAGGATGAGATTTAGAGAATCTAACAGGGCTCCCTCCCAAAGTCAGACTCAGGCTGGGACTTGGCATGAAACCTATCCTAAGGAAAAGAAGGGAATGGGACATGGTAACAGAACCACAAGTTCTTTTCCAAAAAACATTAGAGGCCAGTTCTTGGTTGTCCTGTGAGTCAGAGTCCTGTCTGAAGTCACCTTCCTCTGAGGCAATTTCTATCTCACTGTGACATGAGGTTTTCAGATACCTTCATCTTGTAGACCAAGCTCACAGTCAAGCTGTCTCTGGAGAAATTCCTTCATAATGCTTCTTATCATAAAACAGACTGGCAGGACATCTCTGCATGCCCCTCAGTGCTGACCTGCAAGGCCAATCATCATGCATGCAGCTGCACATTTGAATGTCTCACCTGTAACCTCATTTCTTCTAAGTCTGTTTTGTGGAGGACCAATGGCACAGAACTTTTAACAGAAACACCTATGCTGCATCGTAATTCAAACAAGCAGAGATAAAACTAAATCTCATTTTTGGTATACAACCAAATTGTAAATGACACAGAGTGATTTCTATTTTTCTATCAAGAAGTTTCTCTCTTCTGTCTGTTATTTCAAGGGTCACACTGCTTGGATCCTGAAGTTCCTCCTGTATACAGGTCAACAGTACAACAAATCTTGTTGGTGTGAATCTTCCATGTCAGTCATTTGCTGGGCATCAGGACTACAGTGATGAATAAGACATCATCCTTTCCACAAAAGAATCTATGAGCCATTTAGGACCATAGAAAATAAGCAAGTATATGTAGCTCATTGTGTCTCTCTAACAGTGGCAATAGGTGTGCAATTCTGATGTAATACTGAAGCGTGTGACTCATTTAGGAGGAAAAAAGATCCAGGATGTCTTCAAGGAGGAGGTCTCTGTATTATGGTATTGAAGACTACATAGGAGTTTTTTAAAGTATAACAGAAAAAAAATGCATTTTGGACATAGGACCAAGCATATGCAAAGATCCTAAGACATATTGTAGTTATACTTGCTGAGGTTGCTGAGGCATAATGCTCAGAGAAGAGAGTGAAAGCAGATCATTCATATCCTTAGCACATAATTGTATTTTATCCAGTAGGCAGTGGATACCCTGACATGGTTTCAAGCAAAGGAGTAATACAGCCACCTGTGCATTTTACCTCTTGTCATTAATATGGGAATTGGCCTAATGGGGGTATCACGGTATTACTACAGTAACTAAGAATGGAATATCAATAAAGCTAGCCCAAAATGTCTCCTTAGGAGCACCTTTTTTACTGCTAGAAATAAATAACACTTTGTCCTACACCTGCTCTTTCTTCTAGAAGTTCAAAGGAGCCTGTTGATTTTGTCCCTTTAATCTTTTCCAACATCTCTGAGAGAGATAGTGATGAAAATAACACTTCCATTTGGCACTCAGAAAGACTTTGCAATTCCGGTTGTGTGAATCCTGCAAAAGAAGGACTTTGATCTCTGTCGATTTCACCCACTTTCTTCAGAGGAAAAGGACCTTATTCCTTGACCTCCTGGGTTGAGTCAGAATTTGAAGACTCTAGATATGAGATGTAGACTGCTAGGCTAAACTGGGATATTTCCAAATAAAGGACTTTTAATTTTTAATTGTAAATATTCAGGCCATATGGAAAATATATATATATATATATATATATATATATATATATATATATAATTAGTTATGCTATAACCCAGAGATAATGTCCTAATATTTAGATTTCTTTCCTCTGGTTTTCTTGACCACATAACAAAATAAGGACCAAAGAAAATACACAATTTTGTATCTCAATACATTTCAATCCTACTAATGATGGGGTGATACATAAGAAAAAGTCCATGATATAAAGATTGAACAAAGTACAATGTACTGTAATTCATTATGATGATTAAGCCCTACAAAATAGAAATCTTTATATAAGCAAGGTCATTTCTACTGTTAATTTTCTACTCCCTTGAGTAGGAAGAGTGATGGAGTTTTAAGTTATGGTTGAAGTTACTAGGTGACCTCAGAATCCTCTCCAAATCCTGGATAATCTGACTATCACACTGTGTAAAATGACAAAGTACCAGATTAATCTTAGAGTCTTTAACTTGGACCAAGTGTGGTTTTTCTAAAGTGCAAAACTGTGAAATGTAGAATAAGACCAGAATGAAATGAGAAAATCATCTCTACCACTAACTAGTTGTATAGTCTTAGTTACAACATTTAAAGACTCTAAGCCTCAGTTTCTCATTCATAAACTTGAAAATTACATGCCCTCTTTCATAAATGTTTGGTAACTTAAAAGAGAAAATATATAAGCATGCAATAAGCACTCGATAAAGACCATCATATTTACCATCGTCTCTGCCACTTTCAAGCCACTAAGAAATCAGACAAAAACCACCACTCATTCATGGGGCCATTGGTGAGGTCTCCAGGGCCACCTTCTAGCCTTCTTTGCACATACATTCCAAAGGACAGAGGACTCTTTTGCCCAACCGGAACCTCTTACCATTACCTCTGCTGTAACCTCTGATGAAGCAAAGACAGGATTATGACACACTCAGTTTCTGAAGCTGTCATTATGAAAGTGCTCTAGTCTCTGTTTTATCTTATCTATCCAATTCATTCCCATGAAGTCCTTGACAGATGTCCCCCTTTCCTTCTCTGGGCTTCTGCAGTCTCTGGCAGATCTTCCACATGGTACTCAACTACCCTACAGCTATAGTTCAAAATATATCCCCCCAAAATTCAGATGTTGTACCACTGCAACAGAATTACGAGGGTAAAAACTTGATCCAACTATTTTGTTGAAGGACAAAGCCTTTGGGAAGAGATTAGTGATTAGGTAGTTAAGGTGGAGTCTGCATGACTGAGTCCTGGTAGGCTTATAAGGAGAGGAACAAGACACATGGAGGCTCATGTGGATACTGACCATGCTCTGCTCTGCTCAGAGTTCTGTCCTTTGCCATTTTATGATGTATTTGGACTCTTTAGCCAACATACTTATGAATTTAAAAAAAAAAAAAACTCTATTTTTGTAAATTACCCAGTCTCAGTTATTCCTGTTAGCAATGCAATAGCAGACAAAGATACCTGTGTTGCAATTCCTTTGCACATCTTAAGCCTCTAAAGGGCAATATGCCCTTTGAGGTCAAAACCATGTCTTAGCCATCTCTGGAGAACTAGTTCCTAGCTCAAGGGCCAAGCACAGAGTACTTAACTATGAGATATTTACAGAAATATTGATGTTTATAATCATTTGAACTTGGCACGATTTCTTTCACCTGTTGATATTGATAAAGTAGCAACCTTTCCTTACTACTGTTCGACTTCAATAAAGAACAGAAGCCCACCATCTGACCCTAAAGGTTTGTAGAAGATGAGTCCTAGGAGAACAAGCCCCATCCTCACCCTGTGAGCAAGTTCATCTGCCCTAGAAACTAGATCCCTTGAACCACAAACACTCTACCCATGGCCCAGCCAAGAAAGAGAACAAGTCTTTCTCCCTCAGCACGCGGAGACTAGAAAGAACCTTGCTCAAAGATGACCCTTTTTCCTTAGAACTATAGAATCATTACAGTCAATCCTGTTCTTCTAAACCTAAGGGCTCATGTGCTCCTAGTAATAACTTAGAAAATATGAGCTGCTGAGGAAAAGGTCAGTCCACAGAGACACAACCATCTCTAAATGCTCTTATGTGCCAATTCTACTCTCTTCCCCTCTCCAGAGGCATTGTTCTTATTTGATTAACACTTGACGCCTTCCCCAATTTAGGCAAGAAAGAGGTCAAAAGGAAGATTATTATAGCTTTCTATTAGTACACAATAAGTCATTCCAAAACTTAAGGGCTCTAAAAAATTCAAAAGGATAGATACATGATTGATAGATAAATGATAGAGATAGATATAGAGAGATAGATTAGATAGATATTAGAGATAAATAGAGAGCTATCTCACATGTCTTATCTACTGACTTACTACAATGTTGCAAGAACAATCCAGTATATCTAGCCAAGGCCTCCACCTTAACAATCCCCTGACTTTCCTGACACTATGACCTCTTCATCCAAAGGCATTTCCCCTGGACGCCATCCTGGAGAGAGGTACTCACACTGCAGTCACATCCTTCCTCAGGCTTCCTCACTGGGGAGATGTCCCATGGACTCAGGAACCTCTCTTTTCCCTTCCTGTGTAGTTATGTCCAGGGTTTTCCCTCATGAACCCAGAGCCAAGACTGTCCTGCTCAGCCTGTGAAATAGCTACTCTTGGTTCCCAGAGTCAGAGACAGGCATGACTCTGACCAGACATGACGTGTCGCCCAATTTGTTTAACACTAGCTGCTACCTGGAGGCTGCATATTTAGCATGTGGTATAATATTCTTTGTAATAAGACCCAGCTGGATTTGAATTACAACTTTTGTACTCACTAGATGTGTAACCCTCCGAGAATTTTTAACTTCTTGACCTCAGTTCCCACAGGTGTGAAATGAAAATTAATATCTATCTAGCAGGGGGATTGCAAAAAATTAGACAATTCGATATGTAATAGGGACTCAAAAATGTGCTCAAATAATGGTAGTTATTAATAAGATGAAGATGGTGGTAGAACAGACCAATTTACCTGGTTACAACCTGAGATCTATCATGCCCTGGGCCTACTAACACCCATGACTACATTACATAGCTGCTTACCCACAGTCAGTTCTATTTGTGCTCCTGCTGTACCAATCTTCACCTCTGTCATTCATCCATTCATTCATTCATACAGCAAAAGTTGGCTGACTCACTATTATGAACTGAGCATTGTGCTAGGAGCTAGTGAGACAGCAGGTGAAGATAAGACTTATGGTCTCTACCCTAAAAGATCCTCCAACATCACTAGCTCATTCATGTTCTGCATAAGGTGACAGCAGACGACCTAGTTTCACAAGTCTCAGAGCTGGAAGGTCACTGCCACTCCCTCTGGGATTTTAATTCAGGTCCATCCTGCTTTGGGCATCCTCTGTTTGGCTCCTGGCACCCTCTTCCCTTGGTTATGTTCTTGTAGTCTTTCTCTTGCTCTCTCATCCACCAGTTGATCTCAACAAAGACCCCACTAAATCAAACCCAGGCCCTCAGGAACCAGGGTTTGCCTCAGTCAACCCAGCTAGCACTCTAGCCCTAATAGCTCACTTCCCCAAACTCAGAGACCTACAAAAATCCTAACAGTTACCATTTATGAAGTACCACCAAAGCACTTTGCATGAATTCTTTCATTTACTCCTCCCAATGAGTATACAAGGAAACCTCAGAAAAGTCATGGGAAAATGGAATTAAAGTATGAGTTTATTTTGAAGCAAAAGAAAAAGCTAAAATTAAAAAAAAAAAACGTGGAAATCTATGCATAGTTTTTCATAATACATCTTCTACGTGAGCTTTTTGAAGCGCCCTCATGTGTGAGAGTAGCCATCATCTCCACTCTGCCACAAAGGGAGCTGAGGCTTACAGGAGTCACAAGACTTGTTTGAGGCCAGCTAAGAAGTAGAGTCAGGGCTCACACTCAGGTTTGTGTGAGAACTGAAGATGAGAGACTGGACATGATTCAAGCTTCACAAAGAGTTCATGGACAACCTTCCAGCTCTTTGCAGGGGTGGTACTTCATCCTTTGGAATACTTGCATGTCTAATTTCTCCCTGTGGTGGGTATGGCAGTCGTTTACTAGGAAGGCAGCCAGATAAAGGACAAAGCAGCATGTGGGCAGAGCAGAGGGGATGCCACAGAGACCGCCTTAGATGGAGGAAACAGCAGCTTGCCTCCTGCCCCCTCCCACTGCATGGGGCCCACCGGGACTGTGCTTCCCCTCACTACCCCACTGTCCCTGAGCCATTCTGAGGGGGTTTCTGCTTTCTGCACTGGTGCTCCCCGAGTCGATCACCCACAAGGCCACAGCCTGCCTTCTTTGCTCTCTGTCACCCTGGAGTGTGGCCATGTGCTGGGCACAGCGTGGTTACCCAGAGGAGGCGGCTGTGTGCACAGCAGCAGCCTTTTAATGCTTTTAAAATAAAAGTTGTTTTTTCCATTCATTTTTCCTTCCAGGTTTGTTTAGAAGGAACAGAGTGTCCTCACCTGTTCCACATGGAATACTTTCTTTCAGCACCATTTGCAAAAGTACTCTAAAATGGAAAATTGTTGTGGGCTGAAATTGTCTGCCCCCTTCCACATCTTTTATTCTGTCTCAGAATAATTCTGTAATGAAAAAAGAACAGATGTTTGATACAGGTAGAGTCTGCTTTTACCCACATAACATACAGAATCATCAAACCATTTTCATCCATCACCACAAAATCAGCTTTCCCTAACTGGTGTGGATATACGCAGAGGAGGGAGGGAACTCATGAAGAGGTCTCTGGGAGAAATTAACCCTCCTGTAGCACAATAGGATTATTCTCACAACTATACAGCCCTGTAGGTAGGAGATGGTTGTGGGCTTTCGAGTCAGAAGACTAGCCTCATTCTCAGCTCTGCAACCTGGATAAAGTCTCTGAGCTGCACTTTTGTTTTGTTTTGTTCATTCACGATAGCAGGTGTTGTGAACACATGAGAGAGAATAAGAGAGAGTGAGAGAGATGAGCACCCCCACCACCCCACCCCCATAGGATCTAGTCCCACTGCAATCACCTTTCTGTAGGCCACCGGCTCCTCAGATCACGGGTACTCATACCTGCGCCCAGCATGTTCCGGGCTGGCCAGGCCAGGGTTTCAAGCTTCAGTTGCCACGTGGCATCCAGCTTCTGTTGAGCGGCACATTATCACTGCCCTACCAGAATGCCAGCCTTGAGATAGTTCTAACATCTGTAAAATGGAAACAACACTTCAGTATAAATTTCTAGCTAAACCGAATTTTAAAAATGTATATCAAACATCTAGCACTGTATAGGTATATAGTAAGCACTGGACACTTTTTTTTATTTTTTGGAGAAGTTTTTGCTATAGGGTACTTGAGCTCACCAGAAAGAGAGACAGAAAGCGAGAAATCACCCACACACACACCCAGGGGGGATGGCCACGCCGCAATCCCTTCTCCTCCATTCTCTTCTCAGGATCTTGGGCACTCATGCACATGCACCTGACGTGAGTTTAAGCCACCCGGTCCAGGACTTGAACTGCAATCTACTATATGGGAGTCCAGAAATGTAGCCATTATGCCAACTGCTGGTCCCAGAACTAGACAATTATTTTTGATTTTATTATTACAGACATTATGTAAAAAATTACACCATCTTTCAAGGGGTTCTTCCTCCAAAACATTGTGTTAAATATAGTCTAGAATGTCTGAACCTCTTGCCAATCTTCTTGGCTCTGAATTTTTTTCTGGAGGCCCCACACTTCTTCAGTTCTTTTCATTAAGGTGAAAGACAAGTTACAAAGGTCATTATAAATCATTGTACACCCTCCATCTTCCAGTTCTGGTCTTGGAAAAGCTGTGCTCACACTCTCGCACATAGGGGCGGGGTTCCTTGTGGTGTGCATGGAGGGGTTCCTTGTGGTGTGTGTGGAGGAGTTCCTTGTAGAGGTGTGTGCCCCTTACCACTTGCTACCTATCCTCCTCCATTCTCCCTACCTCCTTATCAAAAGTCTGAGAAGTTGGTCCCTTTATAATGGAGATAATATTTCAGAATTATTAGACAAGGTAAAATAGAAGAAAATATCCCCAAGGACTAAAAACCACCTTAAAATTATTCATTATATTTGGGACCAGCAGATGGCATAATGACTACATCTCTGGACTCCCATGTAGTCAACTGCGGTTCGAGTCCCAGACCTGGTGGCTTAAACTCACACCAGGTGCGTATGTGTGTGTGCCCAAGATCCTGAGAGGAGAATGGAGGAGAAGGGATTGCGGCATGGGTGATTTCTTGCTTCCTGTCTCTCTTTCTCTCTCTGTCTTTCTGGTGAGCACACATGCCCTTTAGCAAAAACTTCTCAAAAAAAAATTATTCATTATATAAAAATCTTGATTTGGTTTCTGTAATGGTTAACTTTATGTGTTAGCTTGGCTAGATGAGAAAGTGCCTAGATACTTGGTCAAACTTTACTCTGGGTGTTTCTGTGAGGGTATTTTGAGATGAGATTAACAAATCACTAGAGTAAAGCACATTGCAATCTCTAATGTGGTGCGTCTCATTCAATCGGTTGAAGACGTGAGTATAAAAGACTGACCCTCATCACTACCCCATGGCCCCCAAGTAATAGAATATTCTTTTCCCTGTGGTCTTTGAACTAGGACTTTTTTTTTTTTTTAACTGACTTGGGACTTGACCTGAAACATCAGCACTCCTGACTTTCAGTTCATTAACTCACCTGCACTTGGGACTCACAGCCTCTGTAAGCATAGGAGCCAGCTCCTTAGAAGGATTATATATACACAATACACACACATTCACCACACACGCGCGTGCACACACACACACACACACATCCTGCTGGTTCTGTTTTTCTAAAGAACCCTAATACAGTTACTATACTGCTTTTGTCTAGTTATTAAAATAGGTATCTGAATAACTTCTAGACAACGGCAGTCAAATAACGAGAAATAGTTAGAGAAGATAAACTGCAGGTTCATGGACGTGGGCATGTGGTCAGGCGTCCTCCCTCCTCCGTCTGCCCTTCATCCCTCACTGGTCAGACTAATGATGTTTGGCGCAGTATTATAGATAAGGAAGACAAAGTGACCAGCCTATCTCTTCCTTGCATTGCACCTGGAGGAAGGAAAATAGTGAATATTCTCTGAAAACTCATCAGCTACTCAACTTCCGAAGCATCGAGAAAAGACAACCTTGGAAAGTCGGTGCCTTTCAGCCTCGGCAGTCCTGCACGCTCATGTGCCTCGGAACAGGGACAGCTCCCCAGCCACGCTGAGAGCAAGGCAGAGCTGGTGAGAAACTAATAAAGCAAGGGAAGAGTTGTACCCTATTAGGGCTAGCACACTGCGGGCATGGGTAGCCCTTATTCCCTTTAGCTTTCCTTTCGCTCAGTAACTCATTCCTTTATTCACTCAACAAACATCTACTGAGCCTTTGCAGTGTCCAAGCCCCATAAGGCAGGGGTTCAAAGTCCTAACTCTGTAGTTAGGACAGTTGCATTGGAGCTGGAGAGAGGGGGTCACACAGAGAGGGAAAGATTTTAACAGCCAGCGGCATATGTCAAAAACAGAGAGTTGAGGGATCGAGAGAACGTGATCAGAGAAGATACGAGGAACAGAAGTAGAGTCCCAGGGATTGCCCTGGATTTGTACAGAGGAGGGGCTGGGAGGGCAAGCCGTGTAGGAAGGGAAGCTTGAGAGGACAGGAGCGTGGTCATCGTTTCTCTCACTGGCTGGGAACAAAAGGCAGCCATGCTGGCTGTTTGGAGCCAAAGAAGGGGTGCGTTAAGGAAGTTGAACTTGATCCGAGATCTTCACGGTCAAAGCTTGTTTTGAGAACATCTTGGGAACCATATTTTAGGAAAATCAATCTTACAGGACACACGTTTTAACCTAATTTTTATATTTTTCTGCACTTTTTTTTTTTTCTACAAAGCACATGTGCTTGTCAGAGAAGGGCAGAGAGAGAATGCAAAAGAGAGGCAAAGTGAGAGATCATCTCCCCGACCCAGGTGGGATGGCCATGCCACAATCCCTTTACCTCCATTCTCCTCTTGGGATTTTGAGAACGCATGTACATATGCCTGGCATGATTTTCAAGTCGCCAGGTCTGGGACTCACACTGCTCAGTTAGCCCTGTGGGATCCAGTTGCCTTGAACTCCATGCCATCTGCTGGTCCTCTACATCTCTTTTTTCTGCTTTTTTTTTTTTTTTTTTTTTTTTTACATTTTTGCCATACGACACATGTTCTCACTGTAGAGAAAGAGACAGTAAAGGGAAAGTGAGAAATTATCCCCAGGGGGATGGCCATGCAGGAATCCCTTCTCCTCTGTTCTGGGATTTGAGCCACACATGCACACATGCCCACTGCCATTTTCAAGCCACCAGGGCCAGGACTCAAACTGCAGTCAGCCATGTGAGAATACAACACCTTCACCATGCCACCTGCTGGCATTTCTTTTTAAAGTATTCCTTTTTGCTTCTCAGCATTATCCCAGGTGGTAAATACAAATGACCACAACATGGAAAAAAGGGGGGGGGGGGGAATGTTTATTTCCTCTTCTACTGTAGAGTCCTCAGCAGATATTTTACCCTTCTCCTTTGTGGGAAGCTTCCTGAGAGCAGAGGCCAGGGCCGTCTGATAAGTCCTGTCCTCCACACACTGCCAAGCCCTTTGCAGGAGGAAACCAGGCAACGTCTCCTGCAGGTTTTCCATGACATTTCCTATAGAACCAGGTGGACCTCAGGACCAGGAGATATTACAGCTTGAAGAAATTCCTTCCAGCCTTGCAGAGGTGGAAACTGACCAGGGCATGAGCAGCACTATGAGAATAAGTTCATGGCAGATCCAAGGTGAAACTCGAGATGGCCTAACTCCTGGCCAGTGGTTTTCTCACTCACGGAATCCAGTCAGGATGGGAGAGAAGATGAGAGGATCCGGTCCAGTAGACAGGCCTGTACAACAGACAAGGCTGTGCAGAGCCAGGCTGGACTCCCACCAGCCAGCACCAGCTGAGCACAAAACAACTGTCTACGTCCCAATGGCTGGCTTCAATGGCAGAGATTAACCCGCAGCCAGCCCACTGCCTCTGCTCTCACCGAGTCGCCCAAGCTACTGGCACGGTTGGTCCCACTACCACGAACTACTGAAGCCTGGTAAATGCTTCATGAATTCTAGACTTATTAAAAGTTGAAGAAACGTAATTGCTTTTTAAATATATACCTGAAGTTAGTAGAGAATTTTAAAATACTTAATCATCCCAGAATCATGGAATCTGAGAGTTGAAAAGGATATTTAGACCTATTGATTCAATTCCTTGTTTTACATTTGGGAAAACCGAGGCGAGTGAGACAAAAGATTTCCTCGCCTGGTGTCCACTGCATTGGTGTGGAGCCAGGGCCACAGCAAGCAAGTCATGGAATGAGCACAGTCATGGTGGAGCGGGGGAGGGACACAGCACAGGGAGAGGGCTGGGGAGGGTGGGGCCCCACTCAGCTCCAGAAACCGTTGCCATGGGGAAATGCCAGCTCAGTGTTGTCCGAAATTCTTTTCCAAAAGAAGCTGAGAATCAGAATTTATGCAAAATCACTGCCTTTTTTAAAGCTGGCAGTCGGCCCAGCCACAGTGGCAGGTGCTACTAAGAGCCTGTACTCCACAGGCTGGGACCACATTGGAGTTCTGGGTACAGTGCCTAGTCTAACAGAAAGGCTAAACAGAGCCATACAGCAGCTGGGGGGCTGAGGCAGGAGGACTGCGAGCTTGAGTCTGGTCTAGGCAATGCTGTGAGGCCCTGTCTAAAAATGAGCTGGGCATGATAAGGAATGCCTCTAGGTCTACTGAGAGGCTGAGGCAGGATGATCATGACATGACGAGACCCTGTCTTTAAGTATGTAAGTAAAACTTGAAAATAAAAGGTTGGCAATAGAGGCAAAGTTTTTGAACAATTCTGCAGGCCAAAAACATATCTTGGCCTCTGACCTATGACCTCGGGCCCAGACAACAGCAGCTTAGGATGTCAAGTCACTGCCCCCTTCTTGGCCTCTGCCATTTCCTGTCTGTGTCTGTCTCCTAAAGACTGTTTGAGGTGTGGATTGGGGGTGGGAAGGCTCTCTGCTCTCCTCTGAAGCCCACTAACCCAGATACAAATGATTATCCTCCATGGATAAAGCATTCAGCTCCATAAAGATTCTGTTTGGCATTGGCTTTCACTGACGTAAAATGTTAAATAACTTGACCTAAGACATACGCGCCTGAACCATAACGGAATGTGCTGCACTGATCCCAGCATTAATATTCTGGTGTCTGTGTAGAGACCAGGTGTTTTCATTGCAACAGGTGCAAGATGGTCTTCAGACTTGAACAACCTAAAAATAGCCCAAAGAGAAATAAGAATATCCCTTTACCTTTATTCCCAAACCTCACTGTTGAAAATTAACAAGACAGGGGCTGGGCCTCTGTGGAGCAGTTTGTAGCATACCAGACTGTGTAGCTGGAAGTCCCATGCTGACTGTAGTTCAAATCCCCAGTGGGTCAACCTGAAACATACTGGACACAGGTGCACATTCCTGTCCTGGTGAACTGGAGGCCTAGAAGGAGATTACAGCTCACAGATTGGCCAGGCCCTGTGCCGCATGTCTGCCCATCTGTCAGTCTCTCTCTCTTTCTGTCTTGTAAGTACATATGCATACTCCATTATGAACAACAAAATAGTTTAAAATAAGAAGTTAACAAGATATATTTGAAATTAGACTCCAAATAGGAAAGTAATGAAAATAGGAAAACACAGCCCTCTCTCCTTACGTTTCCAGCCTTGGAGAGAACCCATGTAAGGTTACTGCCCCTTTGGGTAGGTAGCTGATGTGGCTGACACACAGACACATGTTTACATAGGTGTTTATGCTGACAAAATTCTCACTCCTCATCTGAAAAAGTCACAGGAAGCAAAAGGTCATTTTTGGAAGTTCTGCAACCTTGGAAAGAAGGCTCAAATGACCCAAAAAATAGCCCAAAGGGAAATAAGAGTAATTCAAAGAAAATGCCCCTCTACATTTACCCCCAAACTGCAGTGTTGGAAATGAACAAGACAGGAGCTAAGACATGCTAGCTTCCTGGACTCTCACCATTAGAGTCTAAATTCTGACTAGCACTCACCGCTCAGGACCTGCAGGTCAGCACAGGTCCGGCCAAGTCCCTCAGCGCCCCTGTGCTCTGGAAAGCTCACCTACCCTCCTTTCTCACCCACGATTCTAATTCAAAACTTGCTCCAACACCAATGAAAACAACAGCTAAACTGTGATATAGTCAAAATGCCTTTTTCTAGATTTCTGGGCTTAAAAATTCTGGATGAGTCCATAAAAGCAGAACTTTATTTCTCCAGTACTCTGCTTTCGACGTCTGAACCTCTGAACAGGCTGTTGTTGACCTTGCAAAACAAGGGCTCAGTGAGGAGCACACACCTCGGCTGCCTTGTGACACATGGTACATGCCATGAAGGGTCCCTCAGAACCCCTTTAATTCAGTGATGCTCGTACTTCCCCAATGAGGAAACTGAGGCTCTCGTCACAGTAGCGTGATATGACCGTCAGCCCAGAAATCCCAAATACAACCACACTGCTCCTTCATTTCAATCACCTGTCAGTAAAATGCCCACCCAAGCCCTGGTTTTAAAGATCACCATGTGATGGGACCAGCAGTTAGCGTAATGGCTATGTCTCTGGACTCCCATGTAGTTGACCGCAGTTTGCGTCCCAGACCCAGTGGCTTAAAACTCACACTGGGCGCGTGTGCTGCGTGCCCAAGATCCCGAGAGGAGAATGGAGGGGAAGGGATTGCGGTGTGGCCATCCCCCCTGGGGGTGATTTCTCGCTTTCTATCTCTCTGTCTCTCTCTGTCTGGCTGGCGATTGCACGCGCCCTATAACAAAAGCCTCTCAAAAAAAAAAAAAAATACATACATACATACATACATACATAAAATAAAGATCACCATGTGAGGAAAAAAGCACACACACATTTAACACTTCCCATGAGAACACCTGGATTCTGTCACTGAAATGCAGAACTCCAGCAAATCCATTTACATATATTTCAAAAAACTTACCCAAAATAACTTCCGGAGCCCAGCAAGATAAATTATGCACCTTTGGCAAAGTAAGTGAATGCATGTTCTAATTAATTAGGTATTCAAAACACAGGCACGTTGGACCTGAAACAGAGGAAGGGACTTGGAGATTCAGGGTAAAGATGCATGAATTAGCTTCCAAAGAAATGAATTAATTGCTTCTGCTTTGCCCCAACTCTGGCTCCCATTTCATTCTGCAAATATGTTAGGAGTCTTTGTTTTCTTTCCTTTGGGCTTTTTCACTGTGGCTTTGAAGTTCCCCCTTTGTCCTCATAACTGCTTCCCTAGCCTCGCGTGATGCCCCCTGTCTGTGAATGCAGAGTTTCCTCAGTATGTCCGATTCAAGGATAATTAGCCCAAACTAAAACATAAGCTGCTCAGGGTAATTGACTCTATATGAAGTCAGCTTTAAAAAGGAAAAAAAAAGAAGGAAATGTCAGCTTTGAGCTTCCCGGCTTTGCATATGGACATCATTATTTCTTAAGTCAAATTGAAATCATAGGAGGTCTTATCCCCTTTTAGAGCTCCTGGGCCACCCCTGGTAATCCTGATGGTAGAGGAAGATGCAAAACCAATTCCATAATCATTGCACTGTATTTTCTACCTAAAACACAAAACTTAAACAGAATTATTGAACCTGGCAAAGTGTAGGAAACATTGAAGACCCTCCGGGTGAGTCAGCCCAGACACTCTGCTATCTCAATTACCATTCAGTAGTCAAAGACAGAAAACTAAAAAAAGGCAGTATTAGTGTATGTCTGCCCAGCAGAAGTTGACAAGTATGTTCATATATGAAGTAAAGATTGGTACAAACCTTCTGCAAAGCTGGTTACTAATAACGTTTAAATACTTTGACCCAGTAATTTTACTTTCAGAGTAGATTCTAGGCAATTAATCAGTAATAACCAACAAACATTTCTGATAAGAAAGTTTATCTGTGTTATCTACACAAATGAAAAACTTGAAAACAAGTTAATGTTCACCATTAGAAAATCGGTTAAATACATTACTTTACAACCAAAAGCTGAATAATATGAAGTGATTTTACAATGGTATCTATGGGGCTGGCAGGTGGCAGGGAGGTTAAGGGCAATGGACTCCCACATGGCTGACCACAGTTTGAGTCCTGGACCTGGAGGCTTGCTTTCTCGCTTCCTCTCTCTCTATTTCTCTATCACTCTCTACCACTCTCTGGTCAAATTAAAATAAATAAATAAAAGTTAAAATAATTAAAAAAATAAAATGGTATCTATGAGAACCATTAAAATAGTCACAATATGAGAAGTCAAGTCTGATTTTTTTAAATACAGAAGAAGACTATGTTTACTGAGTTTATTACAGTGAAAGTATATTGCTCTTATAATACAAAGTATTTTTAAATGGATGATTCACACAATACTTAATAGATAAAAAGCATTATTTAATTATAATGGATTTTTTTAAAGTAAGCCTAGTTACTCATTTCTAAATTAAGGGACTCAGAAAGTGAGTTTTGTTAATTGTTAATAATAGATTCAGAAAGATATATCATCTGTGGAGCATTCCTCTCTCGCCAAACTGAAGAATCAACTTCACATTTGATGGATTTCGTTTTAAAACATACAAAAGGCAGCTGCTATAAAAGTCAGGCTCATAAAAAAGTCATCTGCCCAGGCCTCCCCTTCTCGTCCAGTCCAGCCCTCGCTGGCTATTAAGGTGACTATTTGGAAAGAACATATTCCTCTCTCTGGTAATCAAAATGCGTCTTCTTCTCCATCTGCCTCATAATGAGAAGTCATAATCTCCTTTTTATGACATCACCATAAAACACATCAATAGAACAAAACAATACACCGCTGCTGGTAATAATGGTATTTGTTATGGAAATTGTAAAATGTTCCCATATAGGATAGGTGCAATCCACTTTAATTAAGCCTTGTCAAAAAAATACATTTTCAGAACATCTAAATCAGATATTGCAGAGCCATGAACTTGCTGTCATGGAAAAAAAAAATGTACCATAGAGATTAAGCCTGGGGCTGAATCAATTTTCTTATTAAGAGCCTGCATGGCTCAGGACATTTGTAATGGAAGCTAAGCCGAGCCTCTGGCTTCAGGTTGGAGCCTGGCAGTTAAGGACTGAGAGCTCTCCGCACTGAGAATATGGGGATTTATGGGCTGCAAGATTGTGCCAAGCTCCCCTCAGCCGGTTGGACCCTGTGAGGCCCAAAGTTCTGAAATGCTCCCACTGGCTCCCTCTGCAGTCTGTCCTCCAGATGGACCTGAACCAGAAGCAGAGAGATGGAGCAGGAAGCCAGAGAGGCTTTCAACAGAGATCCCAGGTTTCTGGAAGTATCCAGTCAGAGGAGATAAGGCCATGACGGACCTGGCCACATTCTGAAGAGGAAACCATGACTTTCCCTTATTACTGAACCCTCTTATTAAATTCCTTCTTGAAAATTCTAAGTAGCTTGTGCATCCCATCATTTTTAAAGATTACTAAAATAAGTAATGAAATATCTCTGTAGTCTCTGTCAGCTGCCCCACTCCCTTAGATAACGAACGGTGGCCAGTCTGGTTTGTGCCTTTCTACTCTTTCCTCCATAAAACACCTTCAGGAGGTGGCGTTTTTTGTTTCTATTAAAATAAAGGCATTTCATGCACATTACTCTGCAACTTGTTTTTCCCTCACTTAACAACCCTCTAGGTCAGTAGCTTTGGATGTAGTAGAACAGCATTTTTAACCATTTGGCCCTGATTTTCTGAGCTCTCACAGTATCAGCTATGTAGTGTGAAGCTCAAAACATGCCTCAATGGGGCCCCCCACCACCAAGAACCTCACAGTCTAGTGGGGGAGAAGCAGATGCAGATGTCAATACATGCCTCTGAAGGGTGAAAATGTGAAGTTGTGAAGGATCCAACCATATCTGCTCCAGAGAAGGGGAAAGGAGGGCTTCTCAGACAAAGTAACAGTTGAAACACATCTAGAAGAATGACCTGGGTCTGACATGGCCCACAGGGATGAGAAGGGCATTCTAGGATGCAAGAATAGCAGAGGCACAGGGGCAATAAAGGAGACCGTGACAAGGTTGGAGTGCCTATACCTCAGGTTTCTGATGAGGAGAGCCAGTGACAGGAGATGACAATGGATATTTAAGCCTGAGTCAGACGGGCAGGGCCTTCTATAGCAGACCATAATGGTGAACCACTGAAAGTCTGGCACAAGTAAGGGGCCATTGTCAGATTTAGCCAATGAGAGACACTGGTGAAAGGCTGGGATGAAGGAAACTCCCTCTATCTCTGCTTCCCTTGGCATCTGACATCACCACATCTCCTTCATAATAACATGGCCAACTGGGTACCCAGACCTTCTCTAGCTTCACTCTGTGGTTCTAGCTTCTAGACACGGCAACATCAACTCCTTTCACTGCTCCTTCAGTCTACACTGGATTCCTACAGTTGCTAACCTCTGGGTCTCCCTTCATTCCTCCTCTTGGCTCTTTGATCCTTCCTTCATCCCTATAACCAATTTCCTCCTGGAAATTCTCTCTATTAAGATACTTAGAGTGGTTATGGGCTGACCTACAGACTAGTGGTTAAGAGAGCTGGATCCTACATGACTGACTGTGGTTCAAATCCCACCCTGGTGGCTTAAAAACATGCAGAGTGCTTGAGCTTGCATGCTCAAAATCCCGATGGAAAGGAGAAATGAAGGAAAGAAATAGATTGTGGCATGATCACACCCCATTGCATGGTGTGTTCTCTTTCTCTGGTTCTTTCTCTCTGGTGAGCATACATGCTCCCTGACAATTTAAAAAAAACTGGGGCCGGCAGGTGGCATGGTGGTTAAGGGCACTGGACTCCTACATGGCCAACCGCAGTTCAAGTCCCAGACCTGGCAGCTTGCTCTCTCGCTCTCTCTTTCTCTCCCCCTCTCTGGTCAAGTTAAAATAAATGAATAAATAAATAAAATAAAATTTAATAAAATAATTCTTTTAATAATAAAATACTTAGAATGGTTTCTATTTTCTAGTGAGGCCCAAATACATAGCGCTTCCATTTATCAGGATATTATAAGGCCATTAAAGTTGTTTTACAAATAGTGTTAGTACAATGAAGAACATTTTTTGTTATAATATGGAAAAACCAGCAAAATGCAAAACTGTCTACAATACACTTCTATTGTGCTTTCAAAATGAGATTTCTTTTAGAAAGACCATGAAGACAATGCTAAAATGTTCATAGTTGCCTGTGGTTTGGTGAGTAGAGTGATTTATTTTTCTTCCTTTAACTTTTCCATATGTCTTAGTCCATTTTGTATTGCTACAACAGAGTACTACAGACTGGGTAATTTATAAAAAAAAGAAATGTACTTGGCTCATGGATATGGAGACTGGGAAGTCTGAGAGCATGGCACCAGCATCTAGTGAGGGTCTTCATGCTTTGTCATCCCAGGGCAGATGGTGAAAAGATGAGCAAGCATGAGAGACTGGGGAAATACACTCTCAAAGCCCTCATCACAAGCTATTAAACCCACCTATCAGGGTGGAGCCCTCATGGCCTAGTTGCCTCTTAGAGGCCCCACCTCTTATACAGCTACCTGGGGGATGAAGCTTCCAACACATGGACTTCGGGAGCATACTAATCCAAGGCACCATATACTCATAATTTTCTACAACAAGCATATTTAAAGTGTATTTGGGGGACTAGTCCATGGCCTGGTCATTAAGGGAGCTGGGGCCCACATGTTTGACCACATGGTTTGAATCCCAAGTCTGGTGGCTTGAAAATCATTCCAGATCTCAAATGCTGACACAGAGAAATAGAGAAGGGGTTGTCATGTAAGTATACTCCTTAGAGGTTGCTTTCTCCTTCTCACTTTCTGGCTCTCTTTCTCTCTCTGACAAGTGTACATACCTTCTAGGAAAAAAAAAAAAAACATTTTTTAAGTATAAAGTATATTTGGGGGGGCTGGATAGTGGTGCATCAGTAAAATGAGACACCCTGTGAGGCTGACCCACATGGGGAGGTTCAGGGTTCATATCCACAGACTTCCCTGAGTACCCTGGGCACTCACATCCATAATCTGGGTATCTGTCATCTGGTGCTACCTAAAGCTGAGGGTGAATCACAGAGTCAAGACCCTGTTTGGGACACTAGCTCTCTGTCTCTCTTGCTCATGGAAGAAATAAATAAATACGTTTTTTGTAAGATGTTTTAAATAAATTTACTTTTTACAGTTGTATCTCCTGGCCTAAGTCTGACTGGGGTTCAAACATGGGGACCCTGCCCTTCCTCTTGTACAGCTGTCCATGAGCAGATTCTAGGAGCCCAACCCTCAGCCCTGCCTTGCACAGTCCTCTCCTTCTTCCTCCCCTGACACACACTGAGCCTCCGTGGACCACCATCCATGAGCACCAACACCCCTTTTGCTCCCTCGCTGAACATGTCCTGTGGTCTAGTTGCTGGCTTCCCTCAGCCCTGATATGGGGGCTCAATCTTCTCTTGAAGGTCAGGGCTGTCTCCATTGACAGTTCTTCAGATCTGACTGTCATCTCCAACCCCACCACAACCAGAAGGCAGAGAAGTCTAGCATCTGGCAGAGTCTCCCAGACACCAAGTGAGGCTGCACACTGCCTGCCCTGGAGAAAAAGCAGCCCATGCTTTCCTGGACTCCGCTGCCCCAGAGCTGTCCTGGCCCAGGCCCAGGCCCCTGGGTGTGAGCCCATGGGAGCATGACCAAGATGCCAAAGCCCAATCAAGACCACGTCTCGGGGCCTATTCTTGAGATATATCAGTTCTGTCAACTCAGACTTTCTGAGAGCCTTTGTTTAAAAAAACAAAACAGCCCAGCTCAGATACAGCCTGAACACTTGCCCTTGTCCCAAGAGTTTTCCAAGCTCCGTGTTCATTACTTTGCTTCTTCCAGACCGGCTGGCTAGCCCTTTAAAACAAGATACAATATCGTTCCCCCATTTACCAACTGGTCAAATAGAGACAGAGACAAATTAGGTAATTAACTGCCCTTCCTGCTGTGAGTCAGGGGCACAGCTGACATCAAGACACAGCCTCTTGGCTCACAATGCCATCATTAGTGGCCCTCAGTGAGGCCATTCTGTGAGCTGCGGAATAGCTCTCTGCAAAATGAATAAAAAGTGTGCAAACACAGTGAGACTTTGGTGGTGCTGAATGTTCAGAAGTAGCCCTTGTTAACCAAGTCCTGCTCTAAGGCCTTCATAGCACTTCACTAACCCTCTGTCTCTTCTTGATGCCACCCCAGTGTTTGGGCACAATACTTTTCTGCTGCTACCCACAGTCAGGATACCAGCACCTGTGGCACCTGGGGCAGGCCACAGAGCTGGAGATGTGGAAAGGGACTGAGTGTGCATCAGTGCATGTGTGCTTTAGACAGAGAGTTTTAGCCTGAGTCTCTCTTCTGGTTCTTCTTTTTCTATTTATTTCTTTCTCCCCTTCCTTCTTTCTTTTCCTTTCCCTCTCTTCCTTTCTTTCTTCCTTTTCTTTCTTCCTTTTTCTTTATTTCTTTATTTCTTCCTTTCCTCTCTTTCTTTCGCAATTACCAAGGGTGTATGTGCTTGCCAGAGGGAGAGCAGAAGAAGAAAGCACCTCCCTTGGCGGAGCACGGTCATGTTCCATCCCTTCTCCATTTCTCCATACCATTAGGATTTAGGGCAAATGTACACACACCTGATGTTTTCCTCACCCTGCCAGGTCTAGGACGTGAATTGCAGTAGGCCATGTGAGGTCAAGCTCCCTAACCACGAGGCTGCAGGGCTGACTCTGTTCTAATTCTTTTTTTTTTTCTTTTTGCAGAGGTTTTTGCTATAGGGCACGTGCACTTGCCAGAAAGACAGAGACAGAGAGACAGAAAGCAAGAAATCACCACCCCCTCCCCCAGGTGGATGGCCATGCCACAATCCCTTCTCCTCCATTCCCCTCTTGGGATCTCGAACACGCATGCACCTGGTGTGAGTTTAAGCCACCAGGTCCAGAACTTGAACCTCAGTAAGCTACATGGGAGTCCAGTGACATAGCCATTATGCCATCTGCTGATCCCTCTGTTTTGATTCTTATAGTGACCACTCACTTAACCCACAATAGCAACGTATCATTTGTGGCCTGCATCATGTCTATTTTCTACTGTCCAAACACAGTAGAAAACACAAAACTATAGAGGGAAGTAAAACACGGAAGAAAGGGTGTGCAAGGAAAGAATCAGGAGCTCACAGAAGTAGGGGCTGGGGCCAGGACTTGAGTGCGAAGAATTTACTTGGGAGCGGATCTCAGAAATACCACAAGGGAGCATGGAGGGGAGATGGGAAGAGAAGGAAGCAAGCTGCCATCTAACAGTTTAGTCAACCTCCTGTGCAGCTGTGAGAGCCAGGGTAGCTAGCCCACCTGAAGAAGGGGAGGGATCTGACACAGCACCTTTGTTCAGTCACTGTTTGAGGGTTCTGGGGGAAGGTGTGGGAGTTGTTAATTCTCTGGCTCTTCCTGCCAGCCCTGGGAGTGTCCTCAGTCAGATGGCAACTATTGGTGAGGAGGGGAGGAATCAGGAGTGGGTCAAAAAGGCTCTGTGTACAGGGCACTTGCCAGGTCCTGGAGGTAGGTAGGGGACAAGCCCCCAGGCTATAGTAGAGGCTGAGATGGGATTCAGTTCAAGTTTATGAAGTCATGAGACATACAAAATGACAATACTCTATAAAAGGAGTCAGCAAGATTTTTCTGTACAAGGTCAATGTTTTCAGGTTGCCATAACAAAATACCATAGACTGGGTGGTTCATAGAGAAACAACGGAAATGTATTGCTTACAGTTCTGGAGGCTGGAAGTCCAGGATCAGGGAGCTGGTCTGATTGGGTCCTGGCAAAGACTTCTCTGGGTTGCAGACAGAGTCCTCTCACTGCTTCCTCATGTGCCAGGAGAGAGTTTTTTGGGGTCTTTATGAAGGCACTAACCTAAGTCATGAGGATTCCTTGCTCACCACCTAATCACCTTCCAAAGGCCTTTACCTCCCAGCACTATTGCATTGGGTGTTAGAAGTACAACATGTGTACTTGCAAATGACATTCACTCCTTTGCCACAAGTAGTATCTGAGGCTTTGTGGACCACCAGGTCTACACCACAATGAAGCAACTGTTTTCATGGTATGAAAGTAGCTATAGACAGTGCGTAAATTAATGAATAATACTGAGTTCCAGTAAAACTCTACAGCAGTCCTCCCTTATCTGTTGGGGAAACATTCCAAGACTCTCAATGGGTATCTGAAACCATGAATAGTACCAAGCTGTATACAAGGTATCTGCCAAAAGTTCATGGAAAACATGAAATTAAAGTATGAGTTTATTTTGGTGCCAAAAAAAATTGAAATCCATGCAAAATTTTTTTCATAATATGCATTTTCTGTGAACTTTTCAAACCCTCCTAGCATATATATACACATACTATGGGTTTTTGATGGGAAAGCTGAGAGGGTAAAGGAGGGTAGCCTGCATTCCAGACAAAGGGAGAATTTATGTCCTTTATCACAGGATAAAGCATGCAAATGGTGGCAAGATATTTCATCATATCACTGAGAACAGCATGAATGTAAAACTTACAAATTGCTTATTTCTAGAATTTTCCATTTAATATTTCTGATCACAGTTGCCTATGGGTAACTGAAACCTCTGAAAGTGAAACTTTGGATAAAGAGATTAGTTGTTTACAAAAGCAAGCAGCAGGTGACATTTTCCCTGGAGGTCATAGTTTCTTCACTCCTGCTATATAATACTAACCACTCTGGGAGATCCTACCATGTGCTAGGAGCTTTACATCTGTTACCTGCCCTAATCTCTAAAGTTAGATGTCACCACTGTCATTTCACAGAAGACCCAGCTGGCTCAGCAAGCCTGGGTTACTTCCCCAATGACACCATACAATTAAGTGGGAAGAGCAGGAATCACACCCAGGACGAACTGACCCCAGAGCCATGCTCATTTCCTATGCTGGAAAAATACCTGCAAAATATTAGCAAACTACTTACACAAACTATTCCACAAAGCCTAAGATATCTACTGCTTGGCAGCAAGGGACAAAAT
The DNA here is from genome assembly GCA_026018925.1 of Tupaia tana. Lineage (NCBI taxonomy): Eukaryota > Metazoa > Chordata > Mammalia > Scandentia > Tupaiidae > Tupaia > Tupaia tana. The sequence goes on along the minus strand of JAKSZU010000003.1, from coordinate 217,954,578 downwards.
GTTTGTGTCATTTGCAAATTCATGTGTTGCACTTGTAACACGCTATGCGATAGTATTTTAGAAGGCAGGGCCTTTGGCAGATGACTAGTTCATGAGCCCGAAGTCCTCATGAATGGAATTAGTGCCCTCATAAAAGGACCCCCAAAGAGCTCTCTTTTAATTTTTTTTTTTTTTTTTTTTTTTAGAGAGAGAGATTTTTCTCTAGGGCGCATGCACTTGCCAGAGAGACAGAGAGGCAGAAAGTAAGAAATCACCCTGCAGATGTGATGGCCATGCAATCCCTTCTCCTCCACTCTCCTCTCGGGACCCTGGGCACAGGGTCCTCCAGATGGTTGGGTCTTGGGAACTCATGTGCATGCCCAGCCTGATTCAGGCTGACAGGGTTGGGGATTCAAACCTCAGTTGCCATGTGAAATCTGGCTACTATTAAGCAGCAAATTACCACTGCTCCATGGAGTCAGCCCCTTGCATTCACACGGCAAGGAGGTATGATGTTATTCTATCTTGATGATTTTCTAATCATATCCCCTAAGAAGACAGCCCCCAAGAAAGCATTTAAATTCCAAGGATTTCATTAGAAATTTGAAGTTACAGCTCTTATTATGACAATAATTCACATACCTTAGGTATATACATTGGGCTTTAAGCATACAAAGCAACAGCATATGAGATTTTTTTAATCTCTCATTTTTCCCATCACAGAAACATGGCTGAAATTATACATAGCTATCACATAGCCATATGGCAATAAATTAAAATTCATTTTTGTCATAAATACATTTGGAAGACACACAAAAAAATTTGTCTAGGGAAATTTAGGGGAAATGACAATTAGAATACATGATATATTGGGTTGTCGGGAAAATCATGACCTATGTGTCTATGCAAAACTGCGTCATGACTACTCCGATGACCCAATAGTATTGCTATTTTACCAGGCAGTTGAAGCCAGTGCAGATGTCCCAGCTTGTCCCATTGTATAGATCTGAGGTGTTCCACTCCAGGAGTTCCTGTAGTAGCGCAGGTTTCACACTGCACACTGCAGAAGGTAGCATGCATTGTAACTGATGTGACGTGTGACCCTAACATTGTGCAGTGTGCAATCCTGGGACCCTGATAATAATAACCCAGAGTAATATGTGGGAAGAAGGTCTCTCATGTGAGCCATGAAAGCAAAGTCGTGTTGGAGAAGATACAGCCTCTGTAATTTATTCTGAAATGGTAACTGTGTTTTATAGGAATACTGTTGAAATGTAAGCACTAGAAATTTGTAAAGATTCCAGAGAAAGGTTATAGAAATAGCATCACACATCAAATTTATTCACAGCATCATTTACAGGCAGGCTGGTTCAGCAAAGAAATACAAGCTAGAGGTGAATATTAGTGCCACAGAATGCCATTAATATGATTATATATGCAGAGAAAAGGAAATTTGAATAGTAGAACTTTCAAAAGAATCCATAATGACACGGGATATGAACTTCTTTGGGATCACACAATGTACTTGAAACTGTTGTTGAACTTGAAGACAGGTCATGCATCTTTCCTTTACAAAGAGACAGGGAATCAAATCTGGCACCTCTTCTGAGATGACAAATAGCTCTTTGCAGTATGCCACAGGCAGATATTTTTTTTAAAGTCATCTAAAGAAATTCATGTGTTGAAGGGCATTTTTTAAAAGCATTTTTGCTTTAGGGCTCACCAGAGAGAGAGACAGAGACAGAGAGACAGAGACAGGGAAAGTGAGGAATCACCCCCCGGGAGGATGACCACTCTGCAATCCCTTATCCTCTATTCTCTTCCTGGAATCTGGGGTACACACACACACACACACACATACACTCACACATATCCAGCATGATTTTCAAGCCTCTGGGTCGAGGACTTGACTCACCATCGGCCATGTGGGAGTCCAGTGCAGTAATCACCATGCCAAATGCTGGCCCCTTGAAGAGCATTTTTGAAAATATTTCCAGAACTGACTCCATAACCCAGTGGCTAAAGGAGCCAGATCCCACATGACTGTGGTTTGAATCCCAACCTAGACAGCTCAGAAAACCTACCAGTGCCCAAAATCCCAACAGCATGAAGAAATGTGGGAGGAGGGATCACAGCATGGCTGCACTTAATTGGGGGGTACTTTCTCCTCTCTTCTCTCTCCCTCTGTTTCTGGCAAGTACACACACACACTGACAAAGAAAAAAGAGAAGACATTTCCATTAGTATGTGACTTTCTTGCCAATATAGTTGGTGTTTTAACTGCAACGATGTTCCCATACGCACACTTAAACAGAAGTCTCTCATATACTTCAACATCTTTCAAACAAAATTTCATGGGTTTTGGACTCATTTGTTTAAAATTGTAATAATGAAATACCTTTCAATTACTTTGCAAGAATAACTGCCTCCCATCAGAAAGATGGAAATTTACTAGCCAGGTTCAATAAAAAACCTTTGCAGAATAGGTGGATGGCACTGAAAACTGAGAATCATGACTCAGTAAATAGCCACCAATGTCCTTCTACTTGGACCAACACCTCGTTGTGAGAAATCCTTTTAAACTCTTACAGCCATTAAAACCAAGTATTGAAACAAAAACAAGCAAACAAACAAACAAACTCCGAATTTCAATATCTTGCTGCATCATCAAGTGTTAAAATTTCAAATTTAATAAAATGTATACATGGGACCAGTAGATGGCATAATGCTAATGTCGCTGGACTCCCATGTAGTTGACTGCAGTTTGAGTTCCGACCCAGCAGCTTAAAACACACTGGGCGCATGTTTATGCGTGCCCCAAGTTCCAAGAAGGGAATGGAGGAGAAGGAATTGTGGCTTGGCCATCCTCTCCCCAGAAGGGGGGTTGAATTTTTGCTTTCTGTATCTGTCTCTCTGGTGAATGCACGTACCTTATAGTAAAAATCACTCTTAAAAAATAAAAATTTTAAAATAAAGTGTACACAATCTTTTTTTCAGATTATTTTTTTTATTCTCATTATTGTTTTAAACATTCCATCACTATACATCATTTGGCTTGTAAAGAGTATTTACCTAACATAAAAAGGTGTTTACAATCTTAATATTTACTTTAAATGCTTCAGTAATTCCAATGGTAGGAAAAAAAGAATTTTATAATACAAACAATTTAGGATATTATCTATGTCACCTTTATCTCAAAGCTTTGAATTTTTTAATTTTGTAGTAGATAGGTATTATTTTTCTTTTTTTTTTTTTGAGAGCTTTTTGTTTGCTTGTTTTGTTTTGCTTTTTTTTGTTTGTTTGTTTTTTTGTTTTTTGCTACCGGGTGCATGTGCTTGCTGAAGAGACACTGAGAGACAGAGAAATATAAGCTGAGAAATATAAACTGATTGCAGTGTGGCTATCCCTCCAGTCTCCTCTTGAGATTTTGGGCATGAACACACACACACACACACACACACACACACACCTGCCATGAGTTTCAAGCCACCAGATCTGGGACTCGAACCACAATTGGCCACCTGGCAGTCCAGAGCCTTAACAACTACGCAACCTGCTGGCCCCAATTTTCTATTTTTTACTACATATGATAATACATATATAAATTATACATTCACTTATATATATGATAATACACATATAATTTGTACCATAGTAAAATGTAAACATATGTAAGTTAATAATGCATATATAGTAATACACATATAAATTTTAAAACATAAACAAAAAAATTTTTTAAATGGATTTGTCACCACCCTCTGACTTTGAGGTGGGGTGGGGGCAGGTTTGGCTTATTATAAGGGTAACATTTGCACTAAGCTTTAAAGCAAGAATAGCACTTAAATCATGCCACATTTGGATGGAAAGACTCAGATCTCTGTTTAATCTTAATATTTATTCATTGAGAATCAGATAGGAGTGGACTTAGAAGGAGGAAAGGATTTTGTCCTTTGATGGCAGATTGGATCCTTATAGAAACTCATTTTTCTGCATGATAAAAGTTGGAAGTAGAATTAGGTTCAAAAAGAGAGACCTTCAGTCTTCAGTGGCTACCCCGAGGGGTGGTGGGATTTCTGCAATTCTGAGTGTGGATATCATGGGGCAGTTCCCAGACCTTCCCAGAGGAAGCCTCGCTATGGTTGTGCAGGTCGTTTTTCACGCTCTTACGAGGCAATGACCTCTGCCTTCAAGTTCCTGCACAAATGTCCCCTCCACTGTGCTCTAAGTTGAAGGTTAAGTTCGCTACCCCTCAGTTTCTGTGGTCAGAAGCACATACAGTCCCCACCTGCTAACAAGGGCAATTCTGAGGAAGGAGGTTCTGTGTGTCCAACTACAATGGCCATTGGCCAAGGTGACCTGAGGGGAAATCTTGAATTTATGAGGGAACACCAAGGTCAGAACTAGAAAGGCGATACCAAGCACCAAGTGCAGCAGAAGGTGGGAGAACAAGCAGCAGCCGAGTGGGCCAGGACTATTACAAGGAGACGGTGGGATAAGAGGAGCATCCACCATACAGACAGTGTCCATGGGCCACAGATACTCTACCCAAGCCGGTATTTTCCTGCCCCACTACACAAAGTTTGAGGGGCTGGACAGACAAGTTATATTCATATAGCTTTTTTTTTTTTTTTTTCAATTTTCAGAGGGTCTATGCGTTTTCCAGTGAGAGACAGCAAGAGAAAGAGAGAAAGCACACCTCCATAAGGTGTGGTCAGCCACAATCCCTTCTCCTCCAGTTCACAGCTTCTGGAAGCCTGCACCGGGAGGACTGAGGAGGAAGAAACGGAGAGTAGGAAGGGTGAGTTCACCTAGCCAGCCAGTTAATGGACTCACTTTGATCATTGGTGAGAAAACAAATCAACCTCACCTGTGACTGCCCCTACAGCTATGCTCTTACGCCTCACTCTGCACTTTCGGGCTGTCCCTGGGCCTAAAATATTCTCCCTGCACTTACCCACGTGGCCAGGTCCTTTCTTCCCTTTGACAGCAGTCCTTAAAAACCTTACTGACACCTCATAAGCTCCATAATTTTCATCTAGAGATGAAAATCACCTGGAGAACATTGTTTTGTATATGTGATTAATAGCTCCATTTTATTGGCTGTTGTTTTTTTTATCAAAGTTCCTTAGCATTTCTTTAAGTTTAAACTGGTTTTCTTAATAGTACCAAGTGAACTTGTTATTGAAAGTAGTTAGATTATTTAAGAAATTGTGTGATTAACACAATGTGTGAGGGAAAGGAATGGAAGACAACTGTAGACACCAGAGATAGTGTGAGAAGAGGGTGGGAAAGGACTGAGGGTCAGAAATAGGGGTAAAAAAAAATACTAGAAACTAGAAATGGAAAATTTTTGATAATAATATGCATGATTAAGCCACTAAGCAGTATATTCTGGGTGGGAAATCACATTTTGTATGCTGTGACAATTCATAGGGAATGAATGTAAATTAAGTTAAAAAGAAAAAAAAGAAAAGTTTCAGAAAAAAAAAACCTAAAACTGTTTTTTGTGAAATTAAAAGAAAATACATTAAAAATAGCTATTCGATGCCTGCAGTAAGATATATAGCTTCAGCTAGGTGCTACTTTATAGGATGTTCATTCTACTCACTGAGGCTTATGCCTAAAGTTGGACTTGTATTCATGGAAATGTATATATCAGCTGTGCTTGCTATGAAAATATTTAAATTAATTAAGATCTTTAGTGACTCAATAAAATGTGGGGGGAGGGAAGTATAGAAAGCAAACATAGATACCAGAGACAGTGTGGGAGGAGAGTGGGAGATGGCAGAGGGTAAGAGATAGGGAATCAAGGATGGGAAAAAAAAGCAAAACATACAGGGAACAAGAAATGGAAAGTTATTTGTTGACAATAACATGTTTGTTGATGTGCTTGATTAAGCAAATATACAGTGTACTCTGTATGGAAAAATCTCATTTTGTATGCTGTAATGATGTATAGTGAATAAATGTAAATAAATAAATTTAAATTAAAAAAGAATTATTTAATTTTATTTACTGATTCATTTATTTTCATTTGAGCAGAGAAAGACACACAAAGAGAAGGAAAGTGAGAAAGCAAGTCACCAGGTTCAGGACTCAAACCATGGTCAGCCATGTGGGAGTGTCCAGCGCCTTAACCACCACACTACCTAACCACCACACTAACTGCTGACCCCTTGGCTGTTTTAATAAAGTAAAATTTTATACTAAAAATAATATACTAGAAATAACTTCTTTCTGCTTTAGGGTGCATGTGCTTGCTGGAGAGACAGCGACAGTGAGAGGGAAGGTGAGAAATCACCCCCTAGGGGGGATGGCCACATCCCAATCCCTTTTTCTCCATTTTCTTCCTGGGATCTTGAGCATACACACACATGTGCCCAGCATGAGTTTCAAGCCACCAGGTCTGGAACTTGAACTACGGTCATCCATGTGGGAGTCCAGTGACATAATCACTACATCATCTGTTGGCCCCTAGAAATAGCTTTTTTTTTTTTTTTTTTGGAGAGGTTTTTTGCTATAGGGCGCATGCACTCGCCAGACAGACAGAGAGAGACATAGAGACAGAAAGCAAGAAATCACCCCCCAGGGGGGATGGTCACGCCACAATCCCTTCTCCTCCATTCTCCTCTCGGGATCTTGGGCACGCACACACACGCGCCCGGCGTGAGTTGTAAGCCACCGGGTCCGAGACGCGAACCGCGGTCGACCACGTGGGAGTCCAGCGACATAGCCATTACACTAACTGCTGGTTCCCTAGAAATAGCTTTTAAAAGCTTGTCTTACATGTTTATGAAATGACAGATGTAGATAAAAACATCCTCAGTGACAGGAACACAGTGAACACGTTCCCTGGGAATAAAGCTGAGCACTACACAGGCTGACACTGCAAAGCCAGATTAGCTTCTTGATACCATGGAGATCACCCTCTGAAATGGCACCAGGGATAAGCATCACTGGTCTTAAGTTTAATAATGTAAAAATTCCACTTTATCAGCTACTTTAAAGTTGCAGGGGAAAATCCCGTCGGCTATAATGATATTTAATCCAGTGTCACCACCCCTTTTGACGCCTCTTCATTCTTGAGTAGGGACTTACTGTATCATCCACCACAAAATCATACAGAACTTTTATCCAGGAATCATAGTGGGGAAGGCTGTCATAGTTTTCAGCTGTAATTTTTCTCACCAGTGGAAGGTGTTTTCCAGGAATGTTGGAGAAGTCATAGTGTTCATTATAATAATGCACATTGAAGATAAGGAAATTCAGAGTCCCATAATTTGAGAAATTTCATGTCCCTTTAAGAACATGCAATAATATTCAGTTATGAAATGTCCAGAAATTGGCTGAAAACCTAGACCAAGTGAAGATGCTGTCAACATATAAAGATCTAATTCTGAAAACGTAGTAACTGAGACCATTAAAAGCAATCTGGGCCACAGTATTGATAATTTCCAGATAAGAAACTGGTTTGGGGTTGGTCAACAGAGGCCAAAATGCATAAAACCAAGGCTGAAGAATAACCCAAATTAATGTTCTTTTTTTAAATTTTAATTTTATTTATCATAATTTTTATATTACATTTAATAACATATATTTTATAGTGAATTACATTTCTTTTTCCAGCATGATTACCACGTTTATCAGTGAAGACAAAGACATTACTATCCACATCATCATCAAATAGCTTTTCATTTTTTTTCCAGATTATCATTATTATTTTTTTAGACAATCATTATATATCATTTGGCTTGTAAAGAGAATCTACCCAACATAAGATACTTCTCAAACCAGTCCAGTTGAGAATACTATTCATGTTATCATCAACAGGTAATAAGCCATTTCTGTGTCCCACTAATGTCATGCTTCTCTATTTGTTCTTGTGCTATCCTTCTCTATACTCTTCCCTTCTCCTCCCTCCCCGTTCCACACTGTCTTCAGCATTCACAACTATTTTCATTGCTTCTATGCCCACCTATATTTCAATCTCTACCATAAAGTGCAGAGAGTCGGTATATATTAAGTGGAGACATACAATATCTCTCTTTCATAGCCTGGCTTCCTTCACTCAGCAGTAGATCTTCCACATTCGGCCACTTTCTATCAAATGCCAGGATCCTGTTGTTTTTTATGGCTTAATAGTATTCCACAGAGTTTATGTGCCACACTTTTTTCCAAAGTAATATTCTGAGAGCAGTACAGAAGAGCCAGCCCTTGAAACTGGCAGTAATATCCACATCGATGCTATCAGCTCCAAGGTATTGATGATGTTCCATGTGATACCTCTTGAAGGAAACGAAGTATGGAACTCCAATAGGAAGATTAGCAAATATTCCAGACCAGCGATTCCACACGGCCCCATAGGTGCCAAAGACACTAGTGTGGAAAATTTCAGGAATAGCCAGATTAATGCAGCTGGCAAAGGTATAGGCCCAAACTATTACCTGTGTCCAGTCCAAGTCTTTTACTAAGTAAACTGCAAACAACCTGGTGAGGGCCATCATAATTATAATCATATCGAGTTGGGATCAGGTTTCATCAAGGATTTTCTCTCTGGATATTTTTCCAGGATCTCCTTGCACCAATCCACATGGGGCTGGTCAGTGTAGACCCACTGGAAGTCCTCCCATGAAATACGGCTTTCCTGATGCATGCTCGGAGCTTGCTCCAAACTCTTGCTTCCAGCCCAGCTCTTTCAAGATAGGGGTTGCTACAGGGACTCCCCGGCTTCTCCCTAGAGAACATTTTAAAATCCAGATTCCCAAGACCAGCAGATGACGTAAAGGTTACGTTGCTGGACTTCCACGTAGGCAACACAATTCAAGTACCGGATCTGATGGCTTAAAACTCACTCTAGGCACGTGTGTGTGGGTGCATGCCTATGGTCCCAAGAGGAGAATGAAGAAGGGGTTGCAGCATGGCCATCTCTCCTGGGGCGTGATTTCTTGCTTCCTGTCTCTCTGTGTCTCTGGTGAGTGCATGAGCCCTGTTGCAAAATTCTCTCTTAAAAAAAAAATGAAATCTAGATTCTCAGTCCCACTCCAGATGTACTGATCTCTGAGAGGTGATTTTTACATACGTCGAAGTTTGAGAAGCTTAATTCAATTCATTCAGAACATACAATATGTACTCACTGTTTACCCAGCATTGTTCTCAGCTTTTTCAAAATGCCATCACTTTACAGTCTTTTATTTTTGCCTCACTGCTATTTTGTACACTTGTTGAGAAGGACCATGTAAGTTTCCTCTGCACATTGAGATGTCTGACACAGAGAAAGTACCTGATACATAATTGTTTTTAGATTAAATGAATGTCAAACAAATGTTCTGTATCCTTGGCTGTACCTTTGCATCTGAGCATCTTCATTCAAGTTTTATATGGGGAGCTGGGACCAAAGTCAGAGGACCAAACATGCTCTGATCAGAGAGGAAGAGTCACATCCCTGGTCTGCATAGCTGATTTCCATCATATGACCAAATTAGTTTAGAAGATTATTATTAAAATAACCATCATCTAAAGATCTTGAATATTTTTTTCTTTCATGATAAGTCATGCCTTTCCTATATTTTCCATTAAGTCACTTGTGAGAAACCAACTTCTGGACAGAATGTAGGATTTGCAATTGTGCATTCAATCAAGAACTGCTTAGGAACTATTGTGCCCCTCATCGGTACTCAGCACTCTTCCAGGATGTTTGGATACAGAAAGGAATACAGTGCAGGAGCAAACAATGTTACAGGATTATTTAATTATTACTTTTTAAATTATTAGATTAAGGATGTTACCTCATAGAAAAAAATCTGTTCAATATGGATTCTGTCGCTCAATGTTTTTGCAGTCCCCCCTAGCTAAAGATCATTAGAGGCTCAGAGAATGTCCTCTGTAGCTCCATCAGTCATTATTTAAAATTGTTCCACAGTGAGCTAGTGGGTGGCATGGTGGTTAAGGCTCTGTATTCCCACATGGCCAACCATGGTTGAGTCCTAGACCAGGTGCATGTGTATGTGTGCCCAAAATCCTAAGAGGAGAATGGAGAGAAGGGATTATGGCATGACCATCCCCTTGGGAGGTGTAGGAGGGTTATTTCTCACTTTCCCTCTCTCTGTCTCTCTCCGGTGAACACATATGCCCTATGGCAAAAACCTTTAAAAAAGGGGGGGGGGGGGGGAAGAAAGGAAGGAAGAGAGAGAAAGAGAAAGAAAGAGAGAGAGAGAGAGAGAGAGAGAGAGAGGGGGAAGGAAGGAAGGAAGGAAGGAAGGAAGGAAGGAAGGAAGGAAGGAAGGAAGGAGAGAAAGAAAGAAAGAAAGAAAGAAAGAAAGAAAGAAAGAAAGAAAGAAAGAAAGAAAGAGAAGAGAAGAAAAGAAAAGAAAAGAAAAGAAAAGAAAAGAAAAGAAAAGAAAAGAAAAGAAAAGAAGAGAAGAGAAGAAAGAGAAGAGAAGAGAAGAGAAGAGAAGAGAAGAGAAAAGAAAAGAAAAGAAAAGAAAAGAAAAGAAAAGAAAAGAAAAGAAAAGAAAAGAAAAGAACAGAACAAATGAACTGGTTACACAGTTCAAGACCAAGGACAGAACTCTACGTGCCTAGAAACAAAAATTCAGGTCTAATTCAATTTGTGTACTAGGGAGTCAGAGATTATTGGACACAACCACAGAATTCTAGGAAAACCGTGACTATGGCTGTCACAGGCACACAGCATACAGGTACAGTGTAATGTGACGATGACCACCGGCCATATACAGATCATATTTCTCCTGTGGTTCTCCAAGATCCTATGAGATTTGTCCGTCATGTTCAAGTCATGCACATGCAGAGCTAAGACTTGTTTGGAATATAGGTTGGCGAAATATTTTAGAATTACGATTTCCCTTTTGCCTTGGGCTACATCTGTCCAAATTGAATTTACTCGAACAACGGGATAGCTATTACGGCGGCACACTTTCAGCACTGAATCTAATGAGATGGCTTTGGATACTATTAAAAGTTAAATCAGTCGATAAATGAAATATTAAAATCACCCGAGAATTGGCCCAATGTACAAAATATTAACACTGCAAGCACTAAATCAAGCACTGAACACGAATTTAGCCAAAGCCATTAAAACAAGACTGTGGACTCTGTCCGCGACTTTGGAGCTGTGCCTGAGGAGAGCGCTTCAAAAGCTCAGGTCTGCCTCTCCTTAGAGACTTGGAGAGTGCGAGCTCCACGAAGAGGGCTCTCTCGGGACTCTAGACACGGGAAAGCCTGCTCTGGGAACTCGCAGCACTTAGAAAACGATGCATCGAATCAGAGTGATGTGACAAGTGCTTTATCTAGTAATCATCTCACTCCACACTAAACCATGAAGCCCCGAGTCTCACTTTACTCCACACTCAGTGTTCTCTCTCTCTTTTTTTATTAAATATTTTCATTTTATTTATAATACAGTAAATAAGAAAAGCTACAATGCATAGGAAGCATCTTCAAAAAGTTCCTGAAGAGCATATTATAAAAAAAAAAACTACACATGGATTTCAAAAATGGTTTCCACATCAAAATAACTTGTAATTCCATTTCCCTATAAATCTTAAGGACCCTTTGCATAAACCTAAGATTTAGGATCTTCTTTTCTCTCCTTTTTTATTTTAATTTATATTTCATCACATATATCTTTACAGTGTCCAACATTGCTTTTTCCAGCATGAATACCAAGCATATAAGTCAAGACAAAGACATTACTATATAGATTATCGACAAATTGCTTTTCATTTTTTTGTCAATGAAATGTACTTTTTTTCTTTTATCTCTTTCTCTCTCCCTCCCTCCCCTCCTCTCTCCTATTTCCTTGGGTCCCATAAGAGTTACCTGTCAAAGTTATATGCACTCTTCAAGTTCAAACCTCAGCTCTTCCAAGAGCCTTCTCTGATGCCTCTATCAGGAGTATCCTCTCCTTCAAAATTAATCCTTGCTCCCACAGCTTGATGGATGGACCTTTATTGTAATTCAAGTCTGCTTCAAATTACAGTTATTTGTGCAAACATGTGTCACTGTCTTGGAATAAGTTATCCCAGAATCATACCCTGAGACAAGGATTCAGATGAAAATGCTGTCTTTGGCAGGTACACAGACCATAGGAGGGTACTGGACTCATGATACAGAGAAGCCATACGTCTGTAAAAGGTGTAGTGTTGGGCAAATTACCAGTAGGTCACTTATGCTAGATCCTAAAGAGAAACTTTGAGAAATGGTACAGAACGCACCCCTCAGAATGACCCACCTAAGGGACAATAGAACTGGGGTATTTATACAGCAACTTCCATAAGTACTTACTCGAGGGCTACTCCCATGGCCTGCTCGCCAGCACAAACCGCCACCTGCAGGAAGAACGGCTTCCTGCGGTTCCAAGAAAAATACATTCAGGCACAGAGTATGCTATGGGCTAAATGGAGTCCCTCAAATTTCACATGTGGAAGTTTTAATTTCTGACGTGACTATATTTGGAGATAAAGATTTTAGGAGGTATTTAAGGATAGATGAAATCATGCGAGGGCTTAATCTTATAGGACTGGCCTGGCATCTCCATCTCCATCTCTCTCTCTCTCTCTCTCTCGCTCTCTCTCTCTCTCTCTCTCTCTCTCCACACACACTAAAGAAAGGCCATCTGAAACAAAGAGAGAAGGGAACCATCTGCAAGCCAGAGAGAGAGTACTCACCAGAACCCAACCAAGCTGGTACCTTGATCATGGACTTCTAGCCTTCGAAATTATGAAAAAGAAAAGGTATGAGACAGAGAAACAGAAAGTGAGAAATGCCCCCCAACACACACACACACAGGGGGAAAGCCATGGTGCAATCCTTTCTATTCCAGTCTCCTCTCGGGATTTGGGACATGCATGCACACACACCCAAGTGTGAGTTTAAACCATCGGGTCTGGGACTCAAACTGCAGTTGACTATTTGGGTGTTCAGCAACGTAACCAATATGCCATCTGCTCATCCCAGGCAGTGTGTATTCTTATGAAACTACTACCACAGGAAAAATATGGAAACATTCCCATCACTCAAAGATCCCCTTACGCCTCTTACAAGTCAACCCCACCCGTACCTGGCCCCAGGTTACCACTTACCACTGACCTGCCTTCTGTCACTGTGATCAGAACTGTCTTTCCTAGAGTTTAATATGTAATCACAGACTAGACAGGCCTTTGAGACTGGCTTCTTTGTCCCAGCATACTGCTTTGAGAGTTATCCATATTGATTTATATATCAACAGTTCACCCTTTTTTTTTTAACTGCTAAGTAGAATTCCATTATGCGAAGATACCACAATCGTAACAGGTAATAGACTTTGGGATTATATTGCATTAGGGCTATTATTAATTAAGGTTGTTATCATTTGTGTATAAGCTTTGTGGGGACATATATTTTTGTTTATGTTGAATAGCTTCCAAGAAGTAGAATGGCTCGGTCATCTTGTAAGTTTATGTGAAACTGTGTACTGGGCACTTTTAATTTACCTCATCTAACTTTGTTGATCATGCAACAATGAGTGTATTTCTATTCTTGCATTTTGAATAAACTGAAGGTTGGAGGGGATAAATGACTTACCTAAGTTCATACAGTTGTAAAGATGGATATGAGCAATCCATGCACGTTTATGTCACTGAGAAACGTATGTTCTTTCCACTGTACCACTTTGCTTTCTTTTATTAACTCAACAAAGAAGACCTAATGTTGAATCCACGTAAATGAATAAAAAGTTACTTATATTATTTGTTCTAGTCCATTCTGTTGGTAATTCAGAGCCTGGGTAATTTAAGAGAAAAGAGGTTTATTGGGCTCACCATTTGGATGTCTAAGGCCAGGGGCTGCCTCTGGTGAGAGCCTTCTTCCTGGTAGCTGACATGGCAAAGGACAGGGACTTGTGCAGAACATTCATCCATTTGTCTCTGCTTCAGTCTCATTTTCTCTCCCTGACAAGCCCAGCAGAACTCAATCCTGGGGGGCTGATCCCAATGCCTAATCGCTTCCCAAAGGCTTCCCCTGTCAACACCATAATCAAGTTAAACCTCTCTCTTTTTAAGAGTCACTTATTTGTTTCTTGTATTCAAGAGAGAGAAAGAGCCAGTCACCCCCAGTAGGGTCTTTTTCTTTAATTTTTAGTTTATTTATTTACATTCTCCAGAAGGGTCTTTATGCCACAATCCACCTCCAGCCTCAGTCAGTCTGGATCACGGGCATGCCTGGCATGTCCCAGGAGGACATGGGACATGAACTCAGTACCTTCCTATGTGGGTCCAGCATCACAGAGCATTGTTTTAACCTGTAGCACCAGCTGGCCCTGGATCTCCTAATACTTTCATGATACACATTCCAACACATGAATTTTGGGAGATACATTCAAGACATAGAATCCTTCTAATCTCTACATTTATCTATTCTAGAGAACTTGGGTGACCGCATTGGAATGAGGCAACCCCAGAGAAGGGAGGAGAGGTGGTTACACAGGCGGAGAACATAGCTGGACCTGGGTAGGCCAAGCACAAAGATATCACCACGTACCACAAAAGCTACTGAAAGGAAAGCAGGAGCTTCTACCCACCAACCTGGAGTCCATATTTTGGAAGCCAGGACTGAATGCCTACAGCTTGTCAAGAAGATAACACAACCTATTAATAAACAACATGAGGGAGATAGTCATTTTTTCTCAAATAGTGTCTCAGAAAGTTTTAAATTTTAACCTCTAAGAGGCCAAGAAAAGTTATGGTAGCACATGAGATCAACCCAAATGCTGACCAAAGCAATCCAATCAATTGAAGCCAGTAAATACCACTCCACACAGACTTCGGAACTCACAAACTCCAGAATCAATTCACTAGAACAAGGAAATAAAGGAGGTAGTGGAGGTTAAGTTCAAATCTTTAGCAGAATTCTTCAGGGAGAACTTGGCCTGTACGGAGAATCTGTTACTGCTAAAGATGCAAAGTTTGGCTAATGTCCAGAAATAGAGGCTATTAAAAATGCATTAGAAGTGTCATGTTTACATTTCTATAGTTGACTAAAAGCCTCCGCTCATGTAAAATGAGGCCTCCTCTGTATATGATGGTCTTTAGTCCCTGTCAAAAGAAATAAGGTGCTGAAGGGACCAGCAGTTAGTGTAATGGCTATGTCGCTGGACTCCAATGTAGTCGACAGCAGTTCAAGTCCCAGACCCAGTGGCTTAAACTCACACCAGGCGCATATGCATGCATGCCCAGGATCCCAAGAGGAGAATGGAGGAGAAGGGATTGCAGTGTGGTCATGCCCCCTGGGGGGTGATTTCTCACTTTCTGTCCCTCTGTCTCTCTCTTTCTGGCGAGTGTACGCGCCCTATAGTAAAAAACCTCTCAAAAAAAAAAAAAAAAAAAAAAAAAAAAAAATAATAATAAGGTGCTTAGATTTCACAGAATTACAAATCTTAGAAGTGTGCAGAGCAGTCCTGAGTCCATGACCAGGATCTGGACTTGAGACAACAACTCGGAGGCGTACGTGTCAATTCTGACCCAGTTCCACCACGTGTCACACACTGCTCTAGGACTCACTTTGAAACTAGTAACAGAAGATAAAACACTCCCTGTTCCTTGCCTGGTGGAGGCTCTGGGATGAACTCAAGTGCTCTGGAAAGACAAGGTGCTATGATAACATGAGGTTTTTAAAAATACTTAAATTGTTTGAATGTTGACAGTTCTGGATAGCATAACGTGATACCATAGCCTGGGTGGTTTAAATAATGGAAAGTTACTTCTCACATTTCTGGAGACTTGGAGTCAGAGCTCAGCAGGCCAGCAGGTCGGATCCAGGGAGGGCCCCTTCTTCTGAAATACTCACATGGTATAAAGAGGAAGCCTGAGCTCTCTGATGTGCATGGTCTCAGGGCACTAATTCCAGTCATGAAGGCTCCATCCTCACGACCTACTGGTCTAAAGGCACCACTTCCTGATACCATCACTCTGGGGCCTGGGATTTCAATACAGAATATTGGACAAAGCCCAGACATCCAGTTCATGACAAATGCTAAGTGCTTTTCCTTTACTGTTAACTGCTAAATGTTTATTATTAATTGTTAAAATATATTTCTACCAGATGGAGCATATACATTCATATTTTTCCCCTCAAATTGTTGTTAAAATGGTAAGAAAATCATTTTGAAAGTGTAAATCCAGAAACAAGAAACTTACCAAAGGCTGCCACTAGAAAAAAAATAGAAGCCAATCAATTTCTGAAGCTGTTGGGGAGAGTGGTGGAGGGAAGTTCCCCCAAGGACTGCTTAGACAAATAGCTATAAGAAGTCACCTGAGAACTAGAACATGAACGCACCAGGCCCACCAAAAGCAGGTGTGAGACAGAAGACTGAAGACAAGGAAGGAAGATGAAGGTCTACAGAGAGAGGGGAGTTGTGAGACCCCTAACCCCCAATCAAGGCCAGTCTTACTCTAAGAAGCTATTCCTTCTGCAGACATTTATTCTTTGGACTAGATGCAGAAATCCCAGGAAAGTGATATGCAAGATGATGTATTGGGGATCTATGAAGAAAACGCTACAACTTCTAACATGTGATTTTATTTTAAGAGATATTTTTGCTATAAGGTGCTTGTGCTCGCCAGAGACACAGAGATAGACAAAAAGCAAGAAATCATCCCCCAGGTGAGATGGCCATGCCACAATCCCTTCTCCTCCATTCTCCTCTCTGGATTTTGGGCATGCAAATGTGCCCAGTGTGAGTTTTCAGCTCCCAGGTCCAGGACTCGAACCACAGTCGACTTCATGGGAGTCCAGTGACATAACCATTATACCATCTGCTGGTCACTGTTTTTTTAAAAAAAATTAAGATAGGGGCCAGCAGGTGGCCTGATGGTTAAGGTGCTGGACTCCCATGTGGCCAACCACAGTTCAAGTCTCAGACCCATTGGCTGACTCTCATCATGCCAGGAGTATATGCATGTGTGACCAAAATCCCAGGAGGAGAATAAAAGAGAAGGGATTGTGGCATGGCAATCCCTGCAAGGGGGTGATTTCTCACCTTTCCTCTCACTATCTCTCTCTGTGTCTCTCTGGTGAATGCACATGCCTATGGCAAAAGCCTAAAAATAAAATAAACTTTACTAACATTTACTACACTGCCTGGGAACAGTGTATGTGAAGTACCTGTACAGAAATGTACAGAAGTGAATAGCAAGAACAAAGACCATGTTAGTTCTAAAGAAATGGGGGAAAAAGGGACCAGCAGATAGCATGGTGGTTACATCACTGGACTCCCACAGTCAACCATGGTTAAAGTCCCGGACCCAGAGGCTTGAAACTCATGCTGGGCATGTGTGCATGCATGTCCAAAATCCCAAGAGGAGAATGGAGAAGGAATTGCGGAGTGGTCAACCTTCCTGGGGAGTGTTTTCTCACTTTCTGTCTCTCTGTCTCTCTGGCAAGTGCACATGCCCTATAGCAAAAATCTCTCTAAAAGAAGAAAAAAATGGAACCAGAAAGGTGTGTGCCAGAGTGATGGAGAGATGCTGAAAAGAGGCATTATGTGAGAATCTACATATCAAACCATGGACCCCTTACCTTAGACCCTTTCTCTGCCCAAGGAAGTGCCTCCCATGAAGGAGATTATAGAGAAATTTGCTGGAGAATTAATCAATGTGAGAGGAAAGATCTACTTGCACTGATATTCAGGGGACCTCAGTGAAAAGGCCAGTAACCTACAGACTCACTTGTAGACAAGCCTGCTGCCCACACGAAGACACAGAGAAAACTTCATTTATTTGCAAGTCCACTGTTAAATATGAGCAGACAACCAAAACAAGAAGTAAACAGAAATTAGAGAAAAGCCTAACATGAAAGACAAAACAAAGAATAACTGGAAAGAAACAGATAATGGTGGGAGTAGAGAAAACATTTTAAATCAAAATATATAACTTTAATACCAAGTGGAAGAAAACAGAAATATATGCATAGAGAATAAACATATTATTTGATTCAGTCATACCCAAATAGTTATAGTGATACTAGCTTTATAGTGCTAGAACTATACTGGAAGAGCAGAGGGAGGGAAAGTAGGTGAGTGCCCACTCATAATAAGGTTTAATTCTTTTCTACCATAATTAGAAGACAACAGCAATATCTTAAGATGACAATCTATGAATGGTAGAATAGGATTCTGGGAAGATGGTGCTGATATAAGTGAGTCTCTCTTTTTCTTTTTCTTTAATTGCCAGAGGGTATGTGGACTCACCAGAGAAAGAGAGAGGAGTGGAGGGTGAAAGCATCCCCCAAGGGAAGTGTTATATTGCAATCCTCTTCTCCTCAGTTTCTCCATCCTGTTGCAATTTGGGACATACATATGCCTGGTATGCCCTTCTAGTCACCATAGCTAGGATCTGAACTGTAATCAGCCATCTGGGATGCAGATCCTTAACCACAAGGCTCCTGTGTCTTTTCAACTTCTCAAATCACCCCCTAAAAACATCTAGAACAGGAGCTGGTAGGTGGCATGGTGGTTAAAGTGCTGGAATCCCATATGGCTGATCACAGCTTGATCCCAAACCTGGCGACTTGCTTTCTCAATCTTCCTTTCTCTCTCTCTGTCTCTTTTGTCAAATTAAAAAATAATAAGTAGAATTAAATAAATAATTATTTAAATAAATTTTTTTAAAAAAAACCCCTAGAACAACTATGACAGCAAAAACAAACAAAACCAGCAGGCAACCTATACCATAAAACTAGGAGACAATGTACATCCATGAGCTCCAACTTGTGAGTGGATGAGGACAAAGCATGGACAGCTCAGGCCCTACATGCAGGCTAGCAGGTCATGGGAGAGTTAGGACATATTTTTCTGCTTTCCTATGCAAAAATATATCCTGACTTCCCCAACGACCCAATATTAGCATCTGTGCAAAAAGAAGCAGACAGAAGGTGCTACTGGTGGGCCTTAAAATTACCAAATAACCAACAAGTTTTCACTCAAAAATTCAGAGTGCCAATTCATTGCAACATTTGGAGCTGAGAAGGGTTTACACACTCCAACAGTGAGGGAGTACAGGTGTCCCCTGTGTGCCCACTATATGAAGTCATGTAGACCAACCCTAGAAATTCTCAGAATTAACAGGTCAGAGTCCCTTTCCAGAAAAAAAAGAAAAAACACCACACTGAAGAAAAACTGGAGCTAGAATCCACATTGAGAATAACAGGGACAATAAAGAAAAGATTAAAAAAAAAAAGGCCTCAATAAAATTGGGAAAGGAGAACAGAGCCAGAAAAGTCTAGAAAGTAGTGCATGTACCTTTAACAAAAACAGTAAAGAAGAAAATGCTCAATCATAAGATAATAAAAAAAAAAAAAAAAAACCCTCTCCTAATCCAGGTCTCTCTTTTACTACTTCAGAAAAACTAATTTCACATAAAACTGACTGTTAGAATGGATCAATACCAAATGTATGCAAAGTTATTGAAATAAATGGAAATAAAGAGTAGTATAACATCCCCACGAATAACAAAATCACATCAGAAAAGCAAATCCACAAAAAAGATGAACACTATAACTTGATATCCCCAAACAAGCTAAAATAATGGGTCTTCAGGAAAGTCAGGATGCATTTTTGCACAGAAAAAGATAGAAAAATATGCATGACTTTTCCAAAAACCCAATATACTAAAGAGTGATATAAGGTATAAAATAATGTAATTCAGAATTTTTAAAAAATAGGAAATGAGGCAATAAAGCAGAGGGGGAAAATAAGACATTTGGAGACCAGCAGACAGTGTAAGGATTATGCTGCTGTACTCCCATGCAGTCAACGGCGGTTCAAGTCCTGGACCCAGTACACCAGGCATGTGAGCGTGCATGCCCCAAATCCCAAGATGAGAATGGAGGAGAAAGAATTGTGGCATGGCCATTCCCCCTGAGGGGTGATTTCTCACTTTCTGTCTCTCTGTCTCTCCAGTGAGTGCACACACACCCTATAGCAAAAGTCTTTCTCAAAAACAAATTAAAAATAAAGACATTTTAAAATTTCTTTTTAAAAATGAGGGCAAAAGCAGAAAATAAGAGTTACTAAACATTGTAGATGATACTTTAGAGAAATATAAGGTTAAGTGCAGGGGACTTTAAAGGGAAAAATTGTAATGAAAAGAATTATAAAGAAACAAATTTATAAAATAGGATATGGAGATTCAACATGGGAGACCCCAAAGACCAAAATCTTAAATAAATAAGAAACAGAATACTAAAAACTAAAATTCAAAAGTTTCTATAATTGTGTGTGTATATATATATATATATATATGTGTGTGTGTGTGTGTGATATATATATCTACACACACACACATATACATATATACATATATGTACATACACACATTTTGTTTTGTTTTGTTTTTGCTATAGGGCACGTGCGCTCACCAGAAAGATAGAGAGAGACAGAGAGATAGAAAGTGAGAAATCACCCCCTGGGGGGGATGGCCATGCCGCAATCCCTTCTCCTCCATTCTTTTCTTGGGATCTTGGGCACGCACGCACACGCACCTGGCGTGATTTTAAACCACCAGGTCCAAGACTCGAACTGCGGTCTACTACATGGGAGTCCAGCGACATAGCCATTATGCTAACTGCTGGTCCCTATACATACACATATTTAAAGTTCATATTTATCTGAGAAAATCAGCCCAGAATAGCCATGATCAGGCATCCCTTGGTAAACCTACAAACCAAACACCAAGTAAACTCTAAAGTCAAAAAACCATATCGTCATCGGAATTCTTTTTAGAGAGAGATTTTTGCTTTAGGGTGCATACACTCATTGGAGAGACAGAGACAGAGAAAGAAAGAAAGAAAGCAAAAAATCATACCCCTGGGGTATGGCCACATCGCAATCCCGTCTCCATTCTCCTCCGGAGATCATGTACACACGCTCGGCATGATTTTGAAGCCACTGGATCCAGGGCTTGAACTGCAGTTGGCCATGTGGGGGTCCAGAAAGGTAACCACTACGTCATCTGCTGGTCCCAGTCATCAGGAATTTTGGCAAAAGGACTGAATCCAAAAGCAACTGGAGTAACATTTGAAACCTTAAATAAAAATGATTATAAATGAAAGACTTTATAATCTGTCAAGGTAACGCATAAGTATAAAGACTGAAGACAAACTGGCTTCCAAATACAGCAATTCTAGACATATCATTTCCTTGAGTCCTTCCTAAAATGTTCCTGGAGAAAGAGATTTGGGTAACAAAATGACTAGCTGACATACTGGCATAAAGACTTGGTGAGCATCAAATATTTATTTATATGAAGAATTAAGACCAAATATAGAAAGAACATGGTAAATGATGGCTATTTGCCCTGACAATGCAGACATAGTACTATAAATAAATAAATAAATAAATAAATAAATAAATAAATAAAGGAAAAATGAGAAGAGCATACGTAATTTTTTTAAAAACATATTGATGGAGATGCTGGTACTGCTACTTTAAGAATGTTTTATGTGGCCTGCCCCATAGCCTAGTGGTTAAGGGAGGCAGAACCCACATGGCCAACTGCAATTCAAATCCTGGCCTCAGCGTGCCAGGCACTTGTGTGTGTGTGCACTCAAAATCCTGAAAGGAGGGAGAAATGGAAGAAAAGGGGCTGCTGCAGTGTTACCATTCCTCAAGGTAGGGTGCTCCCGCCCTCTTTCTCTCTCTCTTGCTCTTTCGCTTTCTCGCTCTGTGTCTCTTTGTCTCTCTCAGGTGAGTGAACATGCCCTCTCACATTTTTAAAAAACAGAATATTTTCTGTCAAGGTGGGATGATAAATGAATACTTATGTGATATCTCATTTCTATACATTCCTCAGGGCCTTGAAAATCAGGATTTTCTGTGTTAATAAAAGGGAGGGGGAGGGAGGCACCCTGTAATACTACAGTTGAATTGGAAATGTAGAAAACATCAGTAGGAACGTGTGTGTGTGTGTGTGTGTGTGTGCATTCTAGCTATATATAGTGAGAGTACCTAAAAACAGCAGTCAATATCTATCCTAATGCCAGAAACACAGTACATATACCCAATGAATAAATACATATACCCAATAAAAAAGTACTTCATTTCATTCCAGAATCAGAGAGAGACCCTGTATTCTAATCAGTGCTGCCTCTGTATGCTATACCAAAATGACCGTAACTCTTAAGAAACAAGTGCCTATAACACAGGAAAGTTTAACTAGGAAAGTAGAGGCTAAAATATACAATAGTTGTGTCTAAAGCTGAGGTTTAGCAATTTAGGCAAGCCAACTTCACAAATGGTATCGGGAGGAAGATCTGATTATGTTTTCTTAAAAACAATTATTTAATTTAATTTATTATTATTTGTTTAAATTTGGCCAGAAGAGACAGAAAGAAAGAGGAAAAATGAGAAAGCAAGTCGACTGGGACTCAAACCACAGTCAGCCATGTGGGAGTCCAGCACCTTAATTACCTTTACATTAAGTTAAATTAATATAGGGCCTGCTGGGAGATCATTATATTAAGTAATGACCCCCCCATTACATTAAGTAAAATAAAATATACAAAAGTGCCCAACACTTTATAGGCACATAGTGGGCATGCAAAAATTTATTTATAATAATTTAATTTTTTTTTCACCAGAGGGTACATGTGCTCACTAGAGAGAGACAGGGGGAAGGAGGGTAAGAAAGCACCACCCATAGGGATGGTCGCACCATACATAATCACTTATCACTTCTCCTCCATTTCTCCTTGCGGGATTGTGGGCATGCTCACACACATACTTGATGTCTTTTTCTTTTCCTTTATTTTTTTTTAGAGAGCTTTTTGCCTTAGGGCATGTACACTCACTGGAGAGAGAAAGATAGACAGACACAGTGAGAGGGAAAGTGAGAAATCACTCCCTTGTGTGTGGGGGGGGGTAGCCACACTGCAATTCTCCTGGGATCTTGGGCACACACACACACGCACACACACACACACACACACACACACGCCTGGTGTGAGTTTCAAGCCACTAGGTCCGGGACTCAAACCATGGCTAACCATGTGGGAGTCCAGCAACATAACCACTATACGATCTACTGGTCTCTCACCTGATGTATTTTTCAAGCCACTGAGTTCAGGACTCAAACCACACAGTTGGCCACAGAATCTAGGGCCTCAGTGAATGACCCAAGCAGTAATCACAGAGGGTCCTTGACCAAAGGCACTTTTTAACTAAGTCACAACCCACATGTAGCTACTTCAGAGCCAACATCTAATCCTCCCTCATTGGTGGTGGATAAAAACCAAGCTAAACAACTCGTGTGCTCTCGTACAACATCACGCACCTGCAGAAGATAAGCCAAGTTCCTGCCCCAGAGGCTGAGAGGACAGAGGCCAGAGTGCCCAGGAAGGCTACACAACAGCAGCTCAAATCTCCTCAGTGTTCGAAGCAGAGATCAGCTTCCATTGGGTTTTCCAGAATCTGTTGAAGGGATGGTTTGCTCTTTATTGATGGGAATATTGACCCCCCAGGGGCTAAAGGAAATTTTCTTTTGAAAGAGTATCTCTGTCAGCTTGGGCTGCCATGAATAGAAATAACTATGGCTTATAAGTAACCCGATACATTATTTCCCAGTTCTGGACCTGGGAAGTCCAAGATCAAGGTGTCTGAGAAATCTCTCCCTGAGCCCTCACATGGGGAGGAGAGAAGAGAGAAAACCAGGGCTGGGATCTCCTTCTTGTCCTACAAGGGCAGCGGCTGAACTGGATTAGAGCCCCATGCTATGACCTCACTTAACCTTAATGACCTTGCAGGCCCTACCTCCAAATATGTCACTGTTGGAGGTTAGGGCATCAACATATAAATTGCAGAGGAGAGGGGGTGGGACTGGGCCATTCAATCTCTCACAAATACCTTAGCAGTAATAAAGTAATGATACCTTACATATGTAGTTCTTTATGGTTTACAGAGTTTTCACACTCTGATTTTCATAGGATTCTCTCAGCCAAAGGTAAGCAGTAAAAGAATCATTACATCATTACATCACATTTGCAGATGAAACAGCATCAGGGTTTCTTTATAAGATGCAATTAAACCAGCTAGCTTCCTTCTTCATTTCAAAATCTTCTCAATTTGGTACATATATAGGTTGGGTTTTTGTATAAGAAAAGAAAAAAGTCACACTAAATATATATATATATATATATATATATATATATATATATATATATATATATGTTAAACTCATTCTACCATTCAGGCAAAGGAGATTGAAAAAGTCGAGTAATCAGGTTCTTTTTCTCTCTCATTAATTCTCTCGCTCTTTTTCTCTTCCCCATCCTGACAAGGCCCAATTTTCAGTGTGATGCTTAATAAATTCTACCCAGTACAGGAACTTAAGTGCTTTGCAATATGGACCAGACCTTGCCTGGCAAACCAGGAGGCCTGCCTGGCCCACCTGGCAGAGACTATGGGGTTGGATCAGGGTAAAGAAGATCCCTGTCCCCAAGATCTTACCCTCTGGGGCAACAAAGCCTGCTCAGAACCACTCTGCACTAGAACCAGGTTGACCACCCCGGCAGACCAGAAGATAAGCCACAGCCATCGGAGCCCCAGGTCAGCTCTGGGATACCCCTGGATCCTGCCCCCACCCATCCATCCTGCCCTGCTAGTCCCTGAGGGATCTGATGATTACACTTGGCCTCCCTGCAATGCGTGCTCCTCAGAACCCTCATCTTGATACTTATCCTGAAGAAGAAAACAGGATCTGCCAGTCCACGTGGGAAGTTCTTGTCTGAGAACTCCCACGTTAGACCGTGGTCCCAAACAGCAGATCTTCTCAGACCCTTCCAGTAGGCTGGCGTGCTACAAGAAAATCATGAGGCTGTGCATTTCCTCTCCTGACTTTTCTTAGCCCCCCCCCCCTTTTTTTTTTTCAGGAACATCTCTCCCCATCCTGTGGAGCTAGTGTAGACAAGGGACACAATCTGGGAAATGCCTCAGAGGACACAGAGTCTGTGCATGACCTCCTCCACGCCTTTAGCCTGGCCCGCACTTGCTGGAGACCTCTCTCCCACCACTCCTCTCAGAAAGACAGACTGGGCAAGTCTTTCATTTGCCAAATTTCAATATTGCGCCATACAGCCAGGAAGCTCTCCAAGCCCCTGGGGACCGGGCCGGGCTGAGGTAGAAAGCAGGACAGCAGGTCTTTATTATCATACCCTCTGCCGTGTTTATCAGGAACAGGATTTACAATATCAACAGAAAAAAGAAAGAGAAAAAAGAAACAACTTGCTATTGTCTCACCCTGGTCATTACTGCTCTCCTGCTCCTGGAAAGCCTATCCCGACAGTCAGTGTCACCAAAGGCTCTATTCTGCCTGAGCAGAATCAGGAACTATGATCACCCCATCGTGGCCTCTTCCACAACCACTGGCCCTCAGCCTATGCCAGTTATTGTTCAGGGCCAGCTAGGGTTAGCAGCAGTTTTATGGAAGAAGTCACCTGTGGAAGCTCTTGAGAAAGTTTCCGTGGAGGTCTCACACTGCAGGTGCATTCTCAGTTGTCACCATTAAAGAGCATGGGAACGTGGCACCTGTCCCGGAAGAGACCCCAGTGGGCCACCATACCCTGCATGCACATGCTTGTTTAGGTCCCCGCATCTACGGCATCCACGCTGCTCTGTGCTCTGACTTCACCACCAGGACACTGAAGACCCCGCGTCCACTGTTGTGATTTGGAGAGCCTGAGCCACCCCGCGGGCATCCAGGCTGTCCTGCTGGAGAGACTACACGGAGAGCCCGCATGGCGGCCGTGAGACTGAGAGAGACGGGGGCGCTGCCGGGCCCAGCCTCCAGCACCTCCGTGCCCGAGGAGGGAAGAAGCTCCCTGAGTTGTCCCTGGGCGGGACGACACCACGTGGGGCAGAGAGGAGCCCGCTCCACCCCCTGCCCTGATTCCTGACCTCAGAACCAGGAGGAATAATCAGCACAGCGTCTTCAGCCGCCACGCCCCAGAGCCGTCGGGGAGGCCGCGATCAGTAACTGAAACTGGGAATGGGGAACTCCTGGAGTGGGGCCAGACGGCAGGAAGACCAAGCACGAGGTGAGCCCCCTGCCGCCGCCGGGCAGGCTGGGAGGAAGTGGGCACACCTCTGGCTTGGTCTCTTTGCTCCCTGAACCCCCACTCCAGGAGTTTCCCACCTCCTCCCCATTGCGGAGTGGCGGGCCCTGTTCTCCTGGGCACAGGCCCAGCCTGCACCGTGTGTGGGGTGCTGCTGCGCCAATCCTCACATCCAGAGAAAGGGATCGAATGCGGCTGCAGTCGCCTGAATCTGTCATCCCCATCTTGCTCGTGTGAACACAGTAAGACAGGACGCCCTCAGCTGCTCAGACCGGGTGTACCACAGGGCCCTGGTGCCCTTCCTGTGGACGAGGGTCAAGAGCCATGGCAAGCGCTCAACCCCACTCTGTGGAAGGTGGGGCAGCTAGACTCTAGAACCATCTAATGCCACTTTCATTACAAAAACGTTTTATCAATACACTATGTTGGATTTTCCAGGGCTATTCACAAATGACTTAGAAATGCGTAAGAATGTAATAAACATAAGGCCAGTGGAGCAGCAGTAATGCCTGACATTCTGCAAGTAGTCCCACATGCGAAGGTTTGCAGTTCAAGTCCAGGGACCTCCCGTGCACCCATGATCCACGACTGGCAGAAGGCTGGCAGTGTCAAGACCCTATTGGGGGTTCTCTCTCTCTCTCTCTCTCTCTCTCTCTCTCTTTCTCTCTCTTCTCTCACTCAGTCTCTTCATCTTTATTTCTCTGTCTCTATCACTCACAGAAGAAATAAACACACTTAAAGAATACGATAAACATAGGATCACTAACATATTAAGCACATAATAGAAATAACTCTGTCCAGGCGTGCACCATCTCCTCCCCTCCACGACAGGCCTATGGGGTAGAGACTGTTATTACCCCCATGTTACAGATGAGGAACCTAAAATGCAGGATAAATAATCTGCAGCTAGTGTCAGATCAGTTGCTCACTTTGCATCAAAGTCTATACCCTCGCATACAATAGTCATTATTACTGATAATAAAAATGATACATCAACAGTAAGAATGAATGGGCTTTAGGAACCCATTTCTGTATGGTTTGACAGAACCTGATCACTCGATGGAGGTATATTTGGCTGTGAGAAGGCCCAGGGGGAGGGAACCTGGGGCACCTACGCAAGCAGCCAACCAAGGCCCTCTGAGAATCTAGTGCCTCCCAGGTCCCTGGTGGCACCTTACGCCACTGATCTCTGCATTCTGCAAGGTAGAGCTTGCTGTCTGCTCTACAGATAAAGAGACTCTAACAAGGTAACCAGCAGGAAGTGGCTGAGCTGAGACAGAATGCAGCGGGTGTGTGCCCACCAGTCTCTGCCTCCACGGGGCCCCCAGCCAGGAGGGTGGGCACAGCTGTTTCTGGAGGTTCTCATGACCACAACTGTCTAAAAACTTGTCCAAACAAGTTGGGCCTTAAAGTAGGGAAGCATGGGAGGTGGGTTGCCAGCAGGCTGGCCTCCAATCCATACCTCTTACATTCAGGTCAGCTCCGTGGCACAGCTCTGATGGACTGCCTGAGGGAGGCTGGGTTCCACACGAGGACTGTGGCTCGAATCTACTGGTCTGGGCCTGGTCGTCCTGAAACATTCCAGACATACACATGAGTACCCAAGATCCTATGGGCTTGTGGCTGGAGGAAGGGAGTCATGGTATGACCAGAAATGCTGTTTTCTATTTTTCTCTCACATGCACGCCATGTGCGAACACACGTACACACATACACACACACACACACACACACACACACACATGCACACACACACGTGGTTTATTATGAATAAAGAAAAAAAAAACCTGTGAGCCCTCAGCCACATTAGGGAGATCAACGCAGCGCAGCAGGTGCCTTAAGGATTGACACATTTCTTCTTTCGTGTGAATTACGGATTGCCTGTTCCACACTAATTTATTGGTAAACATTCCTTATTGTACATCATCTCCATGACAAGCCTATTGATACAACGTGGATAGTACTGCAAAGAGATTGCAGTTCAGAGATTAATGCACCCCCACCCATCTAACCACTCAAAAGCCTGTGTTCCTTCTTCTGCAGGCATGTCAGAGGGATAAGAAAAGTACAGGTTAGCCCTCGTATGACATTCTGGAGTAGGCTCTGCTTTATTCTCATTTTTCAGGTAAGGAAAGTGAGGCTTGGGGAAGTTGATGGCTCCTTAAAAGTCTCCAAACCTAAAGGGAAGGGTTTAGGATTTGAACGGAGAGCGTTTCCTTTCCGTTGCCCTCCTCAAGGGGAGGGTCCATGGTTTGTGCGTCTCTAGTATCCTTTCCATCATTGTGCCACACACAGACAAGGATGAAACGAGCTGCATGTCCCAGGAAAAGAAGGGAGAGGACCTGAGCAGGAATACATGCAAAATGGCGAACAGAACGTGTGGGCGAGGACACAGCCCGCCCCACAGTTCCTTTCCACCGCACACCGGCCTGCTAACAGCATCCCCAGAGATTCCATTCTGTTTCCGCATCTGGTATCTCTGGGACTGAGTGTTCCTTTCTGTCAGTGACCTTTTCCCCCGTAGGCTGCCTTTTGTCACTCTCTAATGGCCTATTCACAGCTTTTCTCCACCTCTTTTATTCTTTTTTGGCTTCAAGAACATCCATTTTTCACTCAGCCAATAATTTTGCTCAATATCTAATTCATCTTCTGTCTTGAAATAAAGCCAAGTGGGGACGGGATACAATTATTTGTCGATTTCAAGCCAGCCCATATGTCTACCCGTGTGAGAGCTGGGCTTTCCTCATGGGCAAGCTTTGTTTTTAGTGGAATTACATTCTGGGACAGTGGCCTGGCTTGACATCCTAAAGAACAAGCATAATACATCTTTTATCTCTCAGTACATTTTAGCCAAAATGTTTAAATCCCTTCTGTAGCTAAAGGCTGAGGCCAAGCACTGTCACCATGACCAAGAACAATATTGGTGGGTCCTCAGGTGCCAGTGCTGGGGACAGCCTTACCACGTCCTTAACTCAGCCCATCAGAGGAAAGCAGAGTGGTGAGAACTCACATTGTAGCTAGCACAGGTAGAAAACAAGGAATTTCAGGTACACGTCAAACTCTAGGACAGATTCTTTTTTGCTCCTTCAGCTTTG
The DNA here is from genome assembly GCA_026018925.1 of Tupaia tana. NCBI lineage: Eukaryota > Metazoa > Chordata > Mammalia > Scandentia > Tupaiidae > Tupaia > Tupaia tana. The sequence continues at coordinate 217,925,407 of JAKSZU010000003.1, read as the reverse complement.
CTATAAGGTGTGTATACTCACCAGAAGAGAGAGGAGGAGAAGAAGAAAGAGAGAGAAATAATTTCCCAGAGGAATGGTCACACTACAATCCCTTCACCTCCATTTTCCTCTTGGATGTTAGGGCATGGGCATGCACACAAATGTCCCTGGTGTAATTTTCAAGACACTGGGTCCAGCACTCAAACTGTATAGTCAGCCATGTGGGATCCAGTGCCTTAACATCCATGCCATATGCTAGCCCATAGGACAGATTTTTATTTATTTTTTTTTTAAAGAGAGTTTGTTTGTTTTGTTACAGGCACATGCACTTGCCAGAGAGACAGAGAAAGAGAAAGTAAGAAATCACTCCCCAGGGGGATGGCCACATCACAATTCCTTTTCCCCCTCTCAGGATTTTGGGCACATATGCACACATGCCCTAAGTTTCAGGCCTCCAGTTTCGGGACTCAAACTGCAGTCAGCCATGTGGGAGTCCAGTGCCTTAACCACTATGCCACCTGCTGGCCCCAGGACAGACATTTTTAACAAGAGTCTAAGGACAGAATTCAGGCATTCTAAGAACATGAAACTAGGGGCAGGGATCACATCTTCATTTTCACTCATCTCTAAATTTTAGCTTTTCCTTCAATTGTGAAACTAAGCCACAAATCTCAGTATTAACATTTTTATCACTGATAGACATGTAGACATTTTTATCCTCATTATAGTATTGCATATAAATAGAAATATTATTTATGTTGGTTACTACTTCAAACCTTATAGGAATTATTATACTAGATGTTATTACTAAATTCTTAATAGAAAGCACTGGATTGAAGCAGGCCAGCTTGACGTCTAGCAGGATGGGATCCATCTTGAAATTAAGAAAGGCTTCTCACAAGAATAATTCGACCAAGGACTGAGTCATGGAGAGGTCTACTTAAGGAATGGTCAGTTGAGAAACCAGGAATGGGTATTGAAGAAAGTCAGGAATCAGAGCAATTGACAGAAATAAACTCCACTCTCCAACTTCTGCCTCTTGTTTCATTGACCACAAGTAGAAGCAGCCAGGCTTAGTTTGCCAGTAACAAGATCACAAATGGAGGTTTTGATATTTTATATAAGTTTTTTTTTTCTTTTTTTTTTTTTGGAGAGATTTTTCACTATATGGCACGTGCGCTCGCCAGACAGACAGAGAGATAGAAAGCGAGAAATCACCCCCCAGGGGGGATGGTCACACCGCAATCCCTTCTCCTCCATTCTCCTCTCGGGATCCTGGGCACGCACGCACACGCGCCCGGCATGAGTTGTAAGCCACCGGGTCCGGGACGCTAACCGCGGTCGACTACGTGGGAGTCCAGCGACATAGCCATTACGCTAACTGCTGGTTCCCTATGTAAGTATTTTTTAAATGTTACTTATGTTTTGCTTTTATAATCCTATGTGGTTTGTGTTATGCATTGAGAAACACCACTCTGAGAAGGGACCTCTGGGCTTTATCAGACCATCAAAGAGGCCCATGGCATAAAACTGCAAGTTGTGGGACCAGCAGGTGGCATGGTGGTTAAGCCACTGGACTCCCACATGGTTGGCAGCAGTTCAAGTTCTGAACCTGGTGACTTACTTTCTCTCTCTCTCTCTCTCTCTCTCTCTGTTCAAAATGAAGAAGGAGAAGAAATAAAGTTAAATAAATAACTCTTAAAAAAGAAAAAACTCAAGTTCTAAGGGAAGCCTGAGGTCCTTATACCTCTTCCCCAACAGAGATGGAGAAAGAAAAAGGAGAAGGAAGAGAAGGAGAGGGAAGGCTGTGAGAACTGAAAATGTTACCAAAGGAACCCAGAGGACTAAGACAGACACAAAAAGCAGAGTTTGACGCTATCACTGCAAGAACATCCCAACTCAGACTAAATAAAATAGAAATTTAAAATAAAGACTCTGTGAACAAATCTTGAAACTCTCTATGCTGCAATCTATTGTTATCTATTGCGAGATAAACACAGGCAGGAATGCTTGGAAAATGGCCTCCTTCAGAGATCCCAGTGTGGCCTACCCCTGACCCAAGGATTCTATAGAACAGCCTCTGCATGAACTGCTGAAGCCAAAGGCTGTAGGAGGAAAATTCAGAATTTTCTATAGAAAAAAGAAATGTAGAATGCAGGGTACAAATGCCCTCGCCCTGGCTGGGATGAGTAGAGGATGACTATGGATAACGAGACCCCTGATGCTGAGATCCAGCTCAGTCCTTCCCCGGCAGATGCGAAGACCCCATGACCTCCCGCTGGGGATAGCTCAGAGGTGGTGCTCCCACTGAGGAAGCCTAGGGAGCAACAGGCCTTGTCCTGGGGCTCAGGGCTCTGCGGCATCATAGCTGTTGACCCAGCCCATGCCTTCACAGGTTATATGAGACTAACTCCAAGGTACCCTTCCAAGACTGATTAAGCTGAAGGATGTGGTGATGTCAACATCCCTATTTCCTGCTTTCTAGCATCTTTTTCATCACTTTCATTAAAGGAAAGAGAAGGGGTGGGCCCTCATCATAGATTGGGCTCTCGCAGAAGCAGACCTTGAGATCAGGAGAAGGGAACCATGGGAAGAGAATGGGGAAGGATACAGAGAAAGGCAGGCAGCCAAGAATGTGAAGCCAGCTACCCCTGGGGGACATAAGCTAATCCCACTGGGGAAACTCCAGGAACAAGTGTGAAACACACAGCTCAGAGTTATGCCAGCTGAGGGGTGAGGGAGCTGGGGTACTGATACTCCACATTCCCTCAGTGGCTGAAAGATGACAAAGGGTGGTGGTGATGAATTATCTGGCAACAACAAGAGAAAAAAAAAAAAATCCACCATCCTGGAAACCCAGGGGGCAGTGTTTGAAATCAGCAGTTAGATCCTGAAGAGGAATGAGAGAGAGAGTGCAGCAGGGCGCGATAACATTGCTACGTAACTGAGATTTACGGAGCTCTTATTAGAAACCCCATACTCTGCTAAGCACTCTACAAACTTAGTTTCATTTCATCTTTCCGATACCACCAGTAATGCTAGCTCCACATTTCAAAGGAGAAAACAGAGGCTCCCTCCTCATCTACTGAAGGTCAAACAATCAGTAACATGAAAACTGAGAACTAGGTCTGTATAGCTAGAGAACAGCTTCCTGATTTCGGCTCAACACCACGATCCCTCTGAAGTCTGAGGATGCCCGCAGCAGGGCCAGCATCATGCCATGTGACCTGCGCAGTTACGCAGGGCCTCATTCCCAGAAGGGCCTGCACTCAGTTTAATGCTCTGCGATTTCACTGTCTGGAAATTGAACTAAATTTTAAACGAAGGGCCCTACATTTTCATTTCGCACCAGGCAGGTCTTAACTCAGGGCCTTGCCCACCCAAGTTTCTTTTTCCCTAAACACATCTCAAGTTCTTAGCCAGTTCACATCTGACTGACTCGGCCGACAGAATTAATTGAAAAATCTCTGCCATGTGGCTAATAATTTTCCTTCCCAAACTTACAGTAAGAATTAACAGGTGATAATGATTTAACAGCGCACTGCCAGCAACAAAGGCTAGCTGAATTCTTTGGGGGGGGGGGGGCTGGCTGTTACCTTCATCTTCTCACTATCTCTGTTTCATGGCACAGCAGTTAATGACTTGCAATAAATCCAAGAAGCTGTGTTCTGAAAGCCACTGAGGCCCAGCTAGGAAACAGATCTATATTTTCATTGAGAAGTGGTATCTAGGTTACCTGAGCCCAGCAAGCATTCCTAGATATTAAGGCTGTTCTTCTTTTAAGACCAACCTCAACATCGCTACTGTCTCATCCAGGGACTTGTATTTTTTCTTTTAATCACCCACACCTAGCCTTTTATCTAACCTTTCCAGACTGCTTGCTCTTTAAAATGAGATAGCTGGATTATCAGACCGAGTTGATCATAAAGGTGGTGTTAAAGGCAAATGGGAGCCCAGCCATGGCCTGACCGGCATGAAGGGTATCCTCAAGTCAGATGCTGGGGCTGCAGCAATTGCCCTTGGCACCCGAGCCCCTCCAGTGCCACTCCAGACATGCACGTGAGCAACATTCAGCAATTCTATAAAGGATTTCGTATGCACCATCACAGTTGCAAGTCACTGTTCGGCTGGACCCTCTCTACTTACAGACAGATCTGTTTCTATCAGCTAAGTTTCCAGTCTGCCTGGGTGAGGGTATAATCTAGCACTTTATTCTCTCCAGCAACATCCCTAGAGAAAACCTAAGTGAATTCCTAAGGGAACACAGGTCCACGATCCCTTATCTTCAATTCCAAAATAAAAAGAAAAGTTCACCAAACTGGGGCCAGCAGATAGCATAGTGGTTATGTTGCTGAACCCCCACATGGCCAACCATGGTGTGAGTCCTGGGCCCAGTGGCTTGAAACTCATGCTAGGCACATGTGCGTGTGTGCCCAAGATCTCAGAAGGAGAATGGAGGAGAAGGGAGTGTACCATGGCACTGCTGGGGGGAGGGGGTGTGTCTCACTTTCCCTCCTCTCTGCCTCTGTCTCTTCTCCTAGTGAGTGTATGCACTCTAAGGCAAATACCTCTAAAAAATATCACCAAACTGAGTTTGTATTTTTCTGTTTTTCTATGCAAAAATGCATCATGACTTGGGACCAGCAGTTAGCATAATGGCTATATCGCTGGACTCCCATGTAGTCAACTGCGGTTCAAGTCCCGGACCCAGTAGTTTAAACTCAAGCCAGGTGCATGTGCGTGCGTGCCCAAGATCCCAAGAGGAAAATGGATGGAGGAGAAGGGATTGCGGTGTGGTCATCCCCCCTGGGTGGTGATTTCCTGCTTTCCGTCTCTCTGTCTCTCTCTATCTTTCTGGTGAACACATGTACCCTATAGCAAAAACTTATCCAAAAAAAAAAAAAAATGCATCATGACTTTTCTGACAACCCGATGTTAATACAAATGATAACATACTGGGGCCATCACGTGATATAGAATAGATGCATCCTAGAATCTTTCCGGAATCTCAAAAACTCTAAATTCCAAAGCAAAACTGTCCTTTGGTTTAGGCCAAGAGATTGAGCTCCTTCCCTTCCCTTAACACAGCAATGAAGAAACACTCGCTGTGCGTAGACTAGGCAGTTTTTCATGGAGGAAGCGGGACATCTGAGAAGAGATGAAATGGGCACATAAACAGTTGTCCCATAGAGGTGGGTTGATCACACTTAGTGTCTAGTTAGGGGACATGCTCCAAGGGGAAGATACAACTGTTCTGAAGAAACAGACATGGAGAGGAGAAAATGATCCAGGTATATGAAGGCACCGAGGCAGGAGGACACAGGGGGAATAATGGGACTGGGGAACTCAGGTCTGCAGGAGCGTGTGGTCTCAGGGAGAGCAGGAGGCGCTGCTGGAAAAACCTCTAGGGTCATGCTGGAGAGGACCTCAACAGCCACACTGAGGCCTGAGCTTGGTGGGTGATGAGGGCTCTGTTTCAGGAGTTACATTCTTGCAAGGCTGAAAGAGCCCAGGTTGGGGGATGAGCCAGGCGACTGTGGCAGAAACCCAGCAGAAACCTGATGAAGGTGTGGACCAGGGTGTGGTGTTTGGAGTCAGAAGAATAGACAGAAAAGAACACAGGAGCCAGAAGTGGATAGGGGGCTGGGTGGGCCCAGGGTGGGCTGTGGCTCCTCTTTGCTCCATTTCCCAACTAGTGCATAAATTGCACCTCCCCAGGCTGCAGTGGGTAAGGTCTCGGTACCATCAGCAAAGCTCTTCTTTTGTATCTCTCCTCTAGCCTACCCAGTGAGGCTTAATTATTTAAATCTCAATTAATCCCCGTAAGGGTGCTTGCATGAGAAGTTTGTTTAATTACCTCCTTTAAACTCCCCTGTAGCACATGGCCTTGTTTGGTTTATTGATCACTCAACCACCACATTTCTCTCACAGAGCTGACAGCAGGAGTAGCTCAGAGGAAATTCTTCAGGAGCAAACCCAAGAGCCATCAAGCTCCTCCCCTTACTGTACAGACTGCACTGCAGCGGAGAAAGGGCTCAGGGCAGTCCTCTGTAAAGGGGTTTCAGAGTCCCATCATCAGTGGCCTCCTCTCTTCCCTGGGAGCATCCGCATCTAGTGTCAGACCTGCATGCGAGGCATTTCTCCCGCTAGCCAGACACAAGGTCGCAGTGCCTTGGTCAAGCAGTTTGATCCACCCACATGCCCATTCAGTTCTTTCTCTTCCAGGCCCAGTTCAAGCCCTACCATCTCTAAAATGCCTTTCTGGCCCAGAGTCTGCGATCATCTTGACATTCTTGGTCTTGGCCAGTTAGTTGGATAAATTTGATCATGCAAACCTGACCTCTGCCTCTTTGAACTCTCATGAGTTGTTCTGCAACCTCACCGGCTTTTTGATGGTAGCTACTTTTAGCATTGATTTCTTCAATAATTGAGACCACATATTCTAGTAGAACAGAGGCATACCATCTCATGGCACCTCATACAGTAAGTGCTCAGATGTTGCTTTTTGATGAAACTTGCCAATAGCAACATTCCATACATTCATGATGTACAGCCATCACCACCACTAGCTCCACAACATTTCCTTCCCCCATGAGGAAACCCCATACCTGCTAAGCAGTCACTGCCCCCCATCCCATTCTCTCCTCTCCCCAACCCCTGCCAACCACCTATTGTCTTTCTGTCCCTGTGGATTTGCCTATCCTGGGCATTTCATATGAACGCAGATGTAGACTATGTGACATTTAATGTCTGGCTTCTTTCAAATACTGTAATGTTTTCGAGGTTTACCTGTGTTATAGCATCTATTAGTATCTCATTCATTCTTATGGTTAGATAATATTCAGCTTTATATATATCACATGTTCACCCATTTGTCAGTTGAGGGACACTTGGGATCAGACGTTGCTATTTGATTATGGATGTTCCTGATTGTGTTCATGACATCAATGAATAGTCACCCTTTATATAGCACATGGCAAAGACAGACATGGGCAAGGTACATTTAAAAACAAGACAGCTCCATGAGCCAGCAGGTGGTATAGTGGTTAAAGCACTGGACTCCTACATAGCTGACTGTGGTTTGAGTCCTGGACCCAGAGGCTTGAAACACACCAGCTTTGTGTGCATGCATGCCTAATGTCCGGAAAGGATAGTGGAGAAGAAAGGATTGTGGAGTAGCCATCTCCCCTGAGGGTTGATTCCTCACTGTCTCTCTCTGTCTCTCCAGAATGACTTTCCCAACAACCCAATATTTTATCTATTATAACTTATTGCATGAAATATTGTAGTGTATATTGCACTTCATGTCAAACATAATAAAAATAGAAAATGTTGAAGAATGAGACAAATGGGTCAGCCCTGTAGCCTAGTGGTTAAGGGAAGTGGACCCCATATGGCTGATGGGGATTCAAATCTCAGATCTAGTGGCTTGAAAAACACAGTAGGCATGTGTGTTTGTCCAAAATCCTGATAAAATGGAGAAATGGAGAAGAGACTGCAGCATGATCAGGCAGTGCCCTAAAAGCAAAACTCTCTCTTTAAATAAATAAATAAATAGGGGCCAGCAGATGGTGTAATGGTTACATTGCTAGATTCCCACGTAGTCAACCATGGTTTGAGTCATGGACCCAGCAGCTTAAAACTCATGCCAGGAATGTGTACATGCATGCCCCAAATCCCAAAAAGAGAATGGAGGAGAAGGAATTGCAGCGTGGCCATCATCCTGGAGGGAGAGTAATTTCTCTCTTTCTGTCTCTCTATCTCTCTCTGTCTCTCCAGCGAGCACACGTGCCCTATAGCAAATATCTCTCAAAAAAATTAAATAAATAAAATAAGACAGTCACAGGGACCAGCAGGTGGCATGGTAGTTGAGGCACTGGACTCCCACGTAGCCAACCATGGTTTTATTCTTGGACCTAAGGGCTTCCTTTTTCACTTTATCTCTTGCTCTGTCTTCCTCTGTCTGTCTCTCTGGTGAGCATGCATGCCTTGTAGAAAATTTAAAAATAATAATAATGATAAATAAAATTAAATAATGACTTTAAAATAAATAAATAAAATAAGACAGCCCTTGCAGAGCCCTTTACAATCAATAGAGTGCTTTGGCCAAACCCATCTCATATTATCTGCATAGCAACTTATTGAGGTGAGCCCCATGGCCTTCATTGAATAGATGAGAAAATGAGGCTCAGAACAGGGAGTGACTTGGGGAGGGCCACACAGCTACTAGGCTGGAGATCTGAGACCTGACCCTTATCTTCCTTCTTCTACACTGTGCTGCCTTTCTGACCAGGAACATAGGTAAGGGTTGTGTCAGCCTTGGGTGCAGGGATCATTTCTTCTTGAAGTCTTCTCTAACCCTCTGTGGACTCCATGAGTCACTGGGATGCAAGAAAAAGATATTAGCTATTCATGTGTATAATGTTCTATCACATCATATCTTCTTTCAGTTGCCAGAGACTACATGTACTTGCTGGAGAGAGATGGGGACAACGAGGAGAAAGCACCCCCCAGTGAGGCATGGGCATGCTGCAGTCTCTTCTCCATTTCTCCATCTTATCAGAATTTTGGACACACACTCATACCTGCCTGGTGTGTTTCTCAAGCCACTGGGTCTAGGATTCGAATCACCATCAGCCATGTGGAATCCTTTAACCACTACGTTACAGGGCTGGTCCAGCTGTCTCATTCTTTCACACTTTATATTTTTTATGTTTGACAGTTAGTACAATATATACTACAGTATTCCATGCAATAAGTTATAATAAACTACTGGGTTGTTAGAAAAGTCATTATGCATTTTTGCATAGAAAAACATGTCATGACTTTTCTGACAACCCAATACATACATTGGGAGTAAACTGAAAACTCAAGTGGTTTCAAACAAGGACTCCACCACATTCCAGCATGAGCTTCTTGAGTTCCCATTCTAATTCATCTCTGGGCTCATAACTCCAGTGCAGGGACCAGCAGTTAGCGTAATGGCTATGTCGCTGGACTCCCACGTGGTCGACCGCGGTTCGAGTCCCGGACCCGGCGGCTTAAACTCACGCCGGGCGCGTGTGCGTGCGTGCCCAAGATCCCGAGAGGAGAATGGAGGAGAAGGGATTGCGGCGTGGCCATCCCCCCTGGGGGGTGATTTCCTGCTTTCTGTCTCTCTGTCTCTCTCTGTCTGTCTGGCGAGCGCACGCGCCCTATAGCAAAAACCTCTCCAAAAAAAAAAATAAAAAAAAAAAAATAACTCCAGTGCATACATACTCTCTGAGCAGTAGAAATCTCTTCAGGTGTTTGGTATATATAAATTTTTTTAAGTTTTATTTTATTTATGTATTTGTTTATTTTTGGAGGTTTTTTTTTTGTTTTTTTTTTGTTTTGTTTTGTTTTGTTTTTGGCTATAGAGCACATGTGCTTGCCAGAAAGACATAGAGAGACAGAAGGCGAGAAATCATCCCCCAGGGGGGTTGGCCATACCACAATCTCTTCTCCTCCACTCTCCTCTTGAGATTTTGGGCATGCACGCACACACGCCTGGCATGAGTTTAAGCCACTAGGTCTGGGACTTGAACCATGGTTGACTACATGGGAGTCCAGCAACATAGCCATTATGCCAACTGCTGGTCCCAATTTTAAAAAGTTTTATGTGAGTGGCACCCAAAGACCCTACCAGGCTCTTGATATGCAATTTCCTCACTTCAAACTGAAATGTGACTTCACATTGGGTTTCTCAGTGAGGAGGACAAGTCCACATTGCCTTTTTCCTCCTGTGCCCTCCATTCCTGAGAACCACTTTGAGAACATGGGTCTCACTGTGCTTGGAGTCCAAAAAACTGGATTTGAATCCTGTCTCTGCTTCATCCTCACTTTGTGACTCCAAGTTTGTTACTTCACTCTCTGAGCCTCGATTTTCTTATATTATCCACTTTATGATCCCCAGTGAAGTTCACTAAGATGCGTATGACTGAAAATCACAAAATATTATATTGGGTTGACAGGAAAGTCATGATGCATTTTTACATAGAAAAATATATCGTGACTTTCCTGACGACCTAATAAATGGTACAGATGGATTATACTTTTAACTGTGTAACTCAAGGCAAATATTGTTAACATCAAAAAGGGAGAAACTCTTGGTATTTACCCAAATGAGTCGAAAACTTATGTTCATGTAAAGACGTGCATGCAATTGTTCATAGTAACGTTTTCATCATTGCCACAACTTGGAAGCAGCCAAGATGCCCTTCTGTGGGTGAGCTGATAAATGAACTGTGGTACATTCAGACCATGGGATGAAATTCAGTGCTTAAAAGAAATTGGCTGCCAAGCTGTGATGACACGGAGAAACATTCCATGCGTAACACTGAGTGAAAGAAGCCAGTCTGAAAGGCTACGTACTGTACAGTTTCAACCATACGACACCCTGGAAAAGACCAAACTGAGAAGGCAGCCAAAGAGCAGTGATTGCCAGTGGCTGGGGCCAGGGGAGGCAGAGCATTTTTAGGGCAGTAAAACTGCTCTGCATGATAGAGTGTGGAATCGACATCATTTGTACATACCTACAGCATGTAAATGTACAACCCTAATGGAACTGTGGACTCTGGTGATAATGATGTGTCAATGTGGGTTCATCGGTTCTAACGGATGTACCAAGGGGTGCAGGGCCATATGTGCTATGGACCTAAAAGTGCTCTTACAAAATAAAGTTTCATTTTTAAAAAGTCAGCAGCTCCACAGAACTTTTAATATAAATCGACGTACCTTTTGATATAAATTTTTAAGTAAGACGAAAATCTACAAACAGATAAATACTTTTTAAAATTTTTGGAAGGAAATTATCTAATCACTAGCTATGGTTGCCTCTGGGTAGTAAGGTTATAGATTTTTTTAAAATTGTCCTTTAGAGTTTGCTACTTTTTCTTAATCATCTACAAAGAGAAAGCATAGGCCAAGCCAGTGATGTGGCAGTTGGGGCAGCTGGATCCTATGTGGCCCACCACACAAGTTGAGTCCCAGACTCTGCAGCTTGAGAAGCCTGCCAGGCATGTGACCTGTGTGCCCAGGGTCCCTAAAGGAGGAAGAGATGGAGGAGAGGGGACTGCGGTGTGACCATCTCCCATGGGAGGTGTTTTCTCACCTTCTCTCCCTCTCTCTCTCTTTCTCTCTTTCTCTCTCTCTCTCTCTCTCTCTCTCTTTTTCTCTCTCTGACTCTCTTCAGCAAGTATATGTACCCTCTGGCAAATTTTTTATAAAAAGCCAATAATATGTTTGCAATAAGAAATAACAACATAAGTTATTAAAAAAAGCAACTGTCTTTTACAGATAAATGTAATGCATAATGCATTTTAATACTGAGATACGGGCTGGCCCCACAGTCCAGCGGGTAGGGGAGCTATATCCCACACGGCTGACCACAGACTTAATTATGGTCCTCATGGCTTGAAACACACACTGAGTGCATGTGCATGCATGCCCTAGCTCCCAGCAGGATGGAGAAATGGGAGAGGAGGGATTGCCATGTGACCCTGCCCTATCGGAGGGTGCTTTCTTCATCTTCCTCTCTCTCTTTCTCTTTCTGGCAAGTGCATGCACTCTCTGACAACTAAAAAAATAAATAAAAATACCAAAAAAACACCCTGAGATATATTTAAATTCAAGTGTGTCTCTTCCGTCAGTCCAGCAACGTTAAGGCCTGCAGTACATATGAGTCCTCATGCTGGTGTTTATGGGTTTAAACATAAAAACAAGAAAATACCTTTTCCTGGAAAGTTCATAGTCTCATAGCAAAATCAGAAGTGGCATTGACTCACTGGCATGGTGAGATTTCTAAGGAGAGGGGACAGAGCCATTGAGGATGATATCTTTGGGTGGGGGTGTGAAATTATGAAGCTGTGTGATACGGTCTTGAGAGCTGGCTGGCTCCAGAGACCATTAGTTAAAAGAGCTGGATCCCGGGAACCAGCAGTTAGCGTAATGGCTATGTCGCTGGACTCCCATGTAGTCGACCGCGGTTCACGTCCCGGACCCGGTGACTTAAAACTCACGCCGGGCGCGTGTGCGTGCGTGCCCAAGATCCCAAGAGGAAAATGGAGGAGAGGGGATTGCGGCATGACCATCCCCCCTGGGGGGGGTGATTTCTCGCTTTCTGTCTCTCTGTCTCTCTCTGTCTGTCTGGAGAGTGCACGCGCCCTATAGCAAAAACCTCTCCAAAAAAAAAAAAAAAGAGCTGGATCCCACATGGCCAACCACGTGGTTAGAATCTCTAACCACGGCAGCTTGAAAATACACCAGGCACATGGGCATGCATGCCCCAAATTCCAACAGAATAGTCAGGAGGCTCCTTGGAAACAGAACAGCATTGGCAATGGTGTCCAGTTGGGAAACCATTGTCTGAGAAACACAGTGGTCTGATAACCTGGTTGGACAACAACGTCTATGTCCAGTAGCTTTGAGAAGTAAAATTGCAAAACTAGATCTGGCTTACCTTGTCACCATGGTTGAATGTTACAATGAGCAGTCATAGTTAGCTTCTCAAGCAATAGGGAGCTACTGAGGGCTTGGAGAGCTAAGACAATCAGGTTTGCGTTTAGTGGGTTTCAAAACACTGTGGCTAGTGTGATTCTTTTTTTTTTTTTTTTTTTAGAACTAAGATGAGTGTGTATTTTTTAAAAGAATTTTTTAAATTTAACTTTATTTATTATTATTTTCTAGTTCAATCAGAGAGAGAGAGAGACAGAGAGAGAAACAGAGGGAAAATGAGAAAGCAAGCCACCAGGTCCGGGAACCAAACCCCAGTTGACCATCCATCCAGCACCTTTAACCACCACGCAAACTGTGGGCCCCAATGGGTGTATATTTTTAAATGAGAGCTAAATATTAAAAATAAGCATTTATTACTTTCTCAAAGAGTAAAGCTATTTTCACTTCAAGGGTTAAAAACATCTTTCTGCTTGGAAAAAAAATTGATCACTTTAAGAATGTAGAAAATGGATGGGAAAGACCCGCTTTCAACTTTGTCAGATGAGATCTGTGTGTGATTTGAACAAGCCTTCAGGGGCCGAGAAAACTCCTCCTCCGCCCACCGCCTGCTACTTTCTCTTTTCACTGTATACATACAGGAGCATTTCTCTCCCTCCCTGAACCCCTATCATAGACTAAAAGCCTGTGTCCCCCCCCCAAATTCCTATCTTGAAATCCTAACCCCCAGTGTGTTGGTATTAGGAAGTGGGGCATTTGGGATATGATTAGGTCCAGAAGGCAGAGCCTCGTGATAGGGACAGTGCCCTTAAAACAGAAAGCTTCCTCACCTCTGCCGTGGGAGGAAACAGCAAGCCAGCAGCCTGCGACTGGAAGAAAGCCCTGGCCTGAAAGCAGCCATGCTGGCTCCCAGGTCTCAGACTTCCAGGCTGCAGAACCGTGAGCGGTAAATGCCCGTGGTTGATAAGCTGCCCAGGCTGTGGTATTTGTGCTATGGCAGCCCAACAAACTGAGACACTTGTTCTCTTTCTTTCCATCACACACACAAACACACACACACACACACTTCTAATGTCCAAGTGAAAAAACTTCCCAGAACTCCAATATTCAGATGACCTCCGATACAAAAAGCACCCAGAACAGAAGGACCGTCACCTCGGATGGAAGGAGACATCTCTGCAAAGCAGACAGAGGAAATGTGGGAAACATGTTACCTGTTGGATTCTGGCTTAGCATGGAGTTCAGAATTGGGGCTTTTCACTCTCTCACTCCAAGTCTTCCTGTCCCCCATTCACATGGAAGCTACTTAAATCATTTGCTTTTTTATCGCTTTTATATCTACCCCTTTCTCTAATAGTCTATTTAAAGCTGGAAGATGATACTCATTTTTTTCCAAATGTAATTTGAGAGAATTTGCATGATACACGCGGTAACAAGTGAGTCTGAATTATGTATGATCTCCTCTAATGGACCAGAGCTTGTTTGGAAAGTGTGATCTTATAAACTACCGGGCTTGCTTTTTACAGCAAATTGAACGCTAGTCCCCCGTCTTACTTTACATATTCTCCTAATTAGGGGAGATAAAATAGGTTTTAGACCTCAAAAACGCCATTTCTTTCCAAGAGCCCACATTTGTATGGAGAATTAAGTTCATTCCAGTCAGCTGCACCCTCTAATTTAGAGCTGTTGTCTGCATAAAGTATAACCATAAAAGATTTCTTCATCAGGAGCTCTTACGCAATCGAGTTCTTGAGGTGACATTTTCAAGTTATGTAGGGGGTGGTTAGATTTGCTCCTTCAGGTGGCCTGGAGGCTGGGGTGAGACTTGGATCCCACCAAGGATGACTGAAAGTTGTTCTAGGGCTGGCTCCATAGCCTACTGGTTAAAGGAGCTGGATTCCACATGGCCAACCACGTGGCTAGAATCTCTGTCTCAGCATCTTGAAAAATACAGCAGGCATATGGGCATGTGTGCCCCAAATTCCAACAGGGCAGAAAAATGGAGGAGAGATTGTGGTGACCATGCCCCCCTGGAGGGTGACTCCTCCCATTCTCTTTCTGTCTCTGATGACCACATACACCCCCTGGCAATAAAATAAAATAAAATAAAATAAAATAAAATAAAATAAAATAAAATAAAATAAAATAAAATAAAATAAAATAAAATGATAAAACAAAAGAAGGAAGGAAGGAAAGAAGGAAGCAGAAAAAAGAAGAGTTCTACATTTTGCTTGGCTGTTCCTGGGGAAGCAGAGTGAGCTTAAAATTAATACTATTACTGTCACCCACTGGGCCTGAGGCATGGCAGGCAGAAAAGCGAGGTGCTTCTGTGATGCAGCTTAAGCCAAGAAGGTGGTCCTTTGGTGGCAGTTGGCCATTCAGCAATGAGCAAGCACCCCACTTGGGGTTCTGGGGAGCTGGAGTTGAGGTGGTAAATGAACCAGGCCTTCTCTGCCCTTCTTTCTGACAGACAGGGAGGTGAAAAGTGGTGGGGGAGGGCAGAGAGTATGAAAAGGTGCAAACTGGTGAGATGGTGAGGGTGAGGGCAGGCAAGAGGTAGTTTATAGTTACCCAGGACTGCGGAAGCATTACTACCTTGGGTAGTAGAATCACTGCTTCCTACTGTCACTTGAAGTAAGAAAAAACTTCTTCAAAGAGACTTTAACAACTCCCTCTCATCACTGCAGGCTAAAGGGATATACAGACTCTGTGGGAACAGGGCGGCCTGGCTGCAAGAGGGAGAGAACCAGGAGCAAACAGCTGTCTCAGTTAACTGGCGGCAACTCCATCCTCCACTGGCTCCTTAACAAAGGCCTGGAAGAAGTGGTAGACAGTCCAAAAACAATGATTGTTAGGTCCGGAAGGCAGAAAGCATTCTCCCCTGCCTTTCTGGCCTCATTTCCAGTCTAGGCAAGTCCTTGTCGGGGCAGCTGAATGGAGAATGGAGTCCCCAGTGACCCTACAACCTCTCACAGAAGTGACTCCCAGTGAGACTGTCTCACCAGAGCACAGAGCTTTGGAGCAGGGGTGGCAAACTTCCTTCAGAAAGAGCCAGATAGAAAACACTTCAGGCTTTGTGGGCCATGCGGATTCTGTTACAGCTACTCAAGTGTATCACTGAAGCAGGAAAGCTGCCTCAGACAAGCTGTAGATCGATAAGTATAGCTGTGTTCTAATTAAACATTACTTACCAAAAGAGGTGATGAGCTGGAGTTGGCCATGGGCCATAATTTTCCAACCCCTGGTGCTGTGGTCTAAATGTGTCCCATTCATGTGTTGAAACTTGAACCCTCGATGATGGTACCAGAATGTGGAGCTTTGAGATATGATTAGGTCATCAGGAAAAGCCCTCACAAATGGAATTTGTGCCTTTATAAAAGACAGCCTCCTGTCTCTTACATGATGGGAGGATACAGCAAGAAATTATTCTCTCTGAATACCTCAACAGACACCAACTCTATCTCAATCTTAGACTCACCCAACCTCCATAATGTCTGAGAAATAAGTTTCTGTTGTTTATAAACCACCCAGTCTATGGAATTTTGTTAGAGCAGCTGAATGGACTAAGGTACTTCGGGTTGCTATCACATGTCTGTGTTAAGTAACACCATATTTTGTACGTTAGTGATCTAGTTGTTTCTGGCCTCTTCTCTAACAACAGATGAAAATTGAATCTGCTTGTCGGAGGTTTCATTGTCTGATAAAAATCTCTGTGAATAAGAATGCTCACTTCCCCCAGATCAAGCAACCATTGCAACCTTAGTCCATTCTATACTCTAAACAGAGCCACAGAACATCACGTCAGGTGAGAAAAATGCAGTCTTAGAAAATAACTTTGGCTCATCAATACCCTGCAATGTATGAGTTCAAGCAGAAAAACTTTCTGGAAGAAAACATCTGCATTCAGGTTAATGGCACCTCCCAATAAGAGGAGGGCATTGACTTTACACTTACGTAAAGAGACTCTCAAGGGATTTCCCTTCATAACAAAAGCATCATCTTTACATAGGGGAATTCAGAAGTGTGCTCAGGGCTCTAAAATGATAGATTTTCTGACTTCTATCCATCACGATTCCAAAATGAGTTTTAGAGCCAACCTCTGCCAACACCACCAAGAGGATGTTTCCTCCCCCAACCCACATTACACAGAAGACACGGGACTGTCTGACAAGACCCTGTCCAGCGGATAGGTAGAGACCTGTGATGGTTAATTTGGGGTGTCAACTTGACTGGAATAAAGGATGGTTAAAATGCTGGTGAATATTGTTTCTAAGTGTATCTGAAAGGGTTGCCTCAAAAGTGGCATGTGAGTCAGGAGAAGACCCACCTTTAAGGTAGGCAAGAACTATTCAATCAGCCAAGAGATGGGAGGAACAAAGAGAGGATGTGGCCTCGGTTTCTTCTCCTCCCTGCTTCTCTCTCCCCGATTCCTTACAGAGTGACTGTGTGTCCACTCCTACATTGCCTGTTCTACCCCTGCCTCTTGACATGGCCCTTAGCTGTGTTGTTCTGGCTGGCTTCTGGCCTCTGGGCCCTTACAGCTAGATAAATTCTCACTTCCTTAAACACTAGGCTCTGGATTCATACCAGCAGCCACTTGAGGGCACTCAGGTTTGCGGCCTCCTCAGGATCCCCATAGGGCCTCAGACTTAAACTGTACCAGCTTCCCTAATTCAGAGTTTTTCAGATGTTTTTCAGAGTTTTTCAGCTTGCAGACAGCCTATTGTGGGACTTCTCCATCTTGTGATCCTGTGAGCAAATTCCTATAGAAGATTCCTTTATATATATATATATATATATATATATATATATATATATATATAGGAATATATATATATATATATACACACACACACACACACACACACACATACATACATATATACCCTCTTGGTTCTGTTTCCCTGGAGAACTCTGACCAATACAAGACCTAACCTAGAGCTGGGATTAGAGAAGGCTTCCATGGCAGAGGTCATCTGAGCAGATGGGAAGCAGTTAGTCAGGTGAAATGGAAAATGAAGGAAGGAAAGTCCAGGCAGGGGAAAGAGCATCTGTTGTTTCTCTCCTAGAGGACACAAAGAGTCCAGAACCTTTAAGAATTTAAAAAGAGGTTCAGCGAGGCTGCAAAGAAAGCTCAAGGCTAATCAGGACAGGTAAGCAGAGTCTAGGTGGTGCAGTTGGGTCGCAATGTTTGGAAGGGCATTTATGAAGCATTTTAAGCAGAGAGGTGATGTAATTAGATTTGCCTCCTGGAAATAAAAGTGGTTAGAATTCGCAGAGCATTTCACCCTGCTCTAGGACCTGTGCTCTGGGCTCTCCATGCATGACCCCACTGATGCCCACGAACAGCAAGGCATAGTGAGAAACAGCAGAGCCTCAGGACCAGCTCCTGGGCATACCCCTCAGAGTGAAGTCTGGCCTCCTGGTTCTCCTCTAGTGCAGACCTCAGAACAAAGCCCACAGAGAACAAAGCCCACAGACCTACGGGTCTTCCAAAAAAAAAAAAAAAAAAGTAAATAAATAACTGCTCAAAAAAAAAAAAGGCAATAACCAATATTCAGGAGATGCTCATTTCATGGCTAATTTCTCCAGACTCAGAATGGATCATTTCTGTGTGTGCTGAAATGGACTCAATCAAATAATAAAGAGAATTGAGGTGCTGTGAAGAATAAAAAGTAGGATAATTAAGACACTTAGTGAGCTCAGCGTGAAACAAAGAACTCAGCTCAAAGAACTCACCTTTCTCTTGAAAGAAAACAAAGAAAGAAGATAATTTTTTGGTTTTGCTTTTTTGCCTTTGAGGTGTCAAACTTATTTTGCACATCTTCATTTTTATGCTGGTTCTTTTGCTTGTTTTTGGAGGGTAGGAGGTGGCAAAGGTGTCTGCTCAAGTGTCCTAGGATGGATTTTGTAAAGTTGTCTATTGAGACTGAAGACAGTGAAAACTATTCTGCCTCTCACAGGGAGGCCTCAACCCCAGGCTGACATTGATCCCAACTGCGCATTGCCAATTTACTTTTTTCCTCAGAAATGTCACTAACACCGACCATTATCATCTTTTTTTCTTTTTCTTTTTTTTTTTAAAGTAGGAAGCTTCTTAAAACTGAGAGTTAGAGGTGGACTGCCACCTTCAGAGCTTACAGAGATAATGAAGAATAGACAAGTGTGAGGAGTGTTTAAGGCCCCCTGATTTCACAAACATTCCCAGTTCTTTTTACCTTGTCTTCTAGGAAGCTCAAAGCTTAACCCAGTGTTCAATTGCTATGAGTTTTAAGATATCAAATGGAATTTTAAGAGGCATTACTGCTTTTACTTTCCGTTCTGTATTTGGCTTGTTTTTTGTTTTGTTTTGTCTTTTAATTGCCAGAGGTCATGTGCATTCACCAGCGAGAGAAGGGAGAGAGAGAAAGGGAAGAGAAAGCAGCCCCCAGTGGGACATGGTCACTTGCAATCCCTTCTCCTCCATTTCTTCATCCCTCTGAGATTTGGAGCACGCACACACATGTGCCAGGCATAGTTTCCAAGCTGCCAAGGCCATGACTACAGCCATGGTTGGCCATGTGGGATCCAGCTCCCTTAACCACTAAGGGCCACTAGATACTTGCCTTTTTGTCTTCTGTGGCTTCAGTGCATGTGCACATATAGAAATATGTGCACACCCACAGAATGGGAAACCACTTCAAATCCTTTATGGAATTGAGCAGAAATAAGATATTCTAGAAACAAAAATCCTGCTTGTCTGCTATAATCCCACGTGTTGGCCTTATTTGTGAAGTTAGAGCATACCCTGGCAAACCAGGCCAGGGGTCCCCATTTCTCCAAATGGTCCTTTATCTGAAAATAGGTTTGTGGCAGGCACCAAGGAGACTGGCTGCACTTTTCTTCCTGGAAAACCTCTGCCAAAGTAGCCCCCTGAAATCAACAGGCAGGCCCACTTCCTTCACAAGGGTGTGCAGCAGTTGGTAACTCATGTGTTTTACAAAGACTGCCCTAGTAATAGCTTTCATCCCCCCCCCCCCCCCCGCTCTTCTCCTAATGTGACTTTGACCTTCTTCCACAGAGAGGGCAGTTCTACTGTCCTGTGACTATGGCACAGTGATGGCTATGAGACTGCTGAGGCTCGGTCATAAGGTGATATGATTTCTGCCTACCTCATTATGGGACACTTGATCTTGAAATCCAGCCACTATGTTTTCGGAAAGCCCAACTAACCATGTGGATAGGCCATGTGGAAGGGCCGTGACCAACGGCCCTGAGTTTCTGGCCAATAGCCAGCCTCAACCACGAGACGAATGAGTGACGAGACTTCAGACAATCCCAGCTTTCTGCTGCCAAGTCACCCAGGCTTCCAGCCTTCCCAGGCGAGAGTCTTGACAATGCTTCTGTTTCCAGCAGAAACAATCCTTCCCACTCTGACTCTTCCCAATTCCCGATCCACAGGTTTAGCGAGCATAGTATGTAAGTTGTTGTTTGATACCGCGAAGTTTGGGGTGTTTCACAGGGGAAGGAGGCACCAGATCAAAACAGTGTGGTTCGAATACTAGTGTTACCGTTTAGGGGCCTTAAACAGGTCATTTACCCACTCGGATGTTCAGGCTCCTCACTGAAAATCTGCCTCACGGGGTTTTATTCAGGGTTTATATAAAATTTTGTTCAGAAAAAGCACTTGATAAAATATAAAGAAGCCCTATTAAGATAGGACTGTTATTTTTACATTTCAGAAATGTCTTGAGCGATCAAAAGAAAAATTCCACAGGAATCCTATATGATCCTAGTGATACTGCTAAGTGGGGTCCTTGGGGAAGGTACTTCTACTACCTTAACTTTTAACAGTGACCTTAAAAGTAGTCATGAGAAATCTAGAAAAGGGGTGAAAATAGATGTGAAATGCATTTAATTTTACAACCCTATTAAGTACAGTTGTTTTGATCACTAAAAGGCATAATGCATTCATATTAAAATTGAAAACAAAACATTTTTCAAGGAATTCCTCACATCTTACTTGCAGATTTATCCCCACCCTAAAACTAGGGGATGCTTCTCTACAGATTTCTAGGATTCAGCATTTAGTAAAGGTTTAAAAAGGTGAATTGGGACCAGCAGATGGAGTCATGGTTAAGTCATTGGACTCCACATAGTTGACCGTGGTTCAAGTCCTGGGCCCAGTGGCTTAAAAATTCACACTGAGGACATGTGTGTGTGTGTGTGTGTGTGTGTGTGTGTGTGTGTGTGCACCCAAAATTCTGAGAGGAGAATGCAGGAGAAGGGATTGTGGCATGGCCATACCCCCTAGGGGGGGTGATTTCTCACTTTCTGTCTCTCAGTCTCTGTCTCGCTGGCAAGCACACACACACCCTATAGCAAACATCTCTCTGAAAAAGAAAGAAAAAAAAGAAAATGTGAACTGTATTTCTGATGTGATTTAAAAATTTTCTATTTTTGTGCAGAATACTGCTTTTGGAGGAAATATCTCCCTTGGGATTTTTCTGGATAAATCTGTTCTCTCTCTCTTCCCCTCTCTCTTCCCCCTGCCCTCTTCCACACTCTGTTATTCCTTTGATCTCTCCTTCTCCCTTGCTCTCTCCCTTCCTCTTCCCCTTCTCTCCTTCCTCTCCTCTCCCTGAACTGGTCTATAATTTTTAAGTTGGCATATTAAATATTAAGTTGTCATGTGTTTTCCTTGATTCAAACTCAACCAGTGAAGTGAAACGCCTTCTCTGAGCTCAGTGGTTCCACATACATGCTAGCACATTTCATCCTGGTTCCGACCCAGAGGCAGCAATCATGGCCGCTGTTTTACAGGTGAGGACAGTGAAGCTCAGAGGGACTCTTGGTCTTACCCAGGATGCACCATCAGAGAGTAGCAGGCTCAGGTAGAGCCCATTGCTTCCAAATCCTGTCTTTTCCCTCCATTCCAGCTAGGTCAAGGGGACTTTTCTCTTAATCTACTTCTAAATCCATATTCTAGAGGACAGAGATGATGCCATGCTGTTTTAAATAATTTCAGTTAATCCTGGGAAGAGAACTAGCTGCTTTTATAAAGCTAGACTCACACTGTTATAGAACCAAGATATTCATGTATAATGTTAACATAGTGCAGATTATCAGAAAAATCGCTATTTTCATATTGGGGCCATCAGTGCACTGGGGCAAAGGGGAAAGACTACAGTTTGAACCTAGTGTTCCCTTTACTGGATGATACTCATCCCCTCCACCAGAAAAGGGCAACAGATGCTAGAGAAGAGTTCGAGTCCAAGGTCAGGCACCCCAGGCCCACCAGATGTTAGGATGTCTGTAAGGAGTGTTTTCCCCTTCCTGGAAAGAGAAATAATGAGCTCTTGAAATTCAAATTCCCATTGACTCCGAAGTCATGAACGTATTTAAAGCCAGTGTGAGCCTGTGACAGCTACAATCACTGAATTCATGTCAGAGGATAAATCCAGAATCACCTACGATCACTGCATATGGAATACCCATTCATCTCCAGCCGTGTGTTGGGTGACACACATTTCAGAAATGATAATATTCAGAAAATGCTGAGAGGCGTGCTCGCTAGAGGTAACCACCCTCAGTAGCCCAGCCTTTGCACATTTGCAAATGCAGGAAAAACAAGGGAAACCCAGAGACCAGAGAGCAGAAAGGAGAAAATAGAGCGATGCAGCCTTGCCAGGGTCAGCCCTAGCTGGGACAAACACACTGGCTTTGCTAGAGGCACAGGTGTGTGGGCTGAGCTCAGCTAATGGAGTCTCACATCCCGGAAGAGGCCTGTGCATTGCTCAGCTTGAAATCCTTCCCCATCAAAACCAAATAAGGCTCCCGCGGGTGACGTCAAGGGTGCTTAGCTGCTACTGCCATGAAGGGACGATTTATTGAAGAGCTAAAAATGCCTGCGTCCACCAGGCTGACAGGCAAATTTTTGAGGGGATGCTTCACTGGCCACCTACCATTCTGGAGAGGCATCTGCCCATGCTGCTGATTGGCACCCTTCCTGGGTGAGTCATCGTGCCAGGCCTCGCTGGAAACTCCAAGTCCGGGTTTATTCACGAGGCTTCATCCCATTTGCTGAAGGGGCTCTTCCCAGGATGCTGGATGTAAAAGTTCCCTGTTGTCTTGCTCTCAAACTGTCCATCTCTGAAGAGGATGAGCCAGGGGAGAGTTGAAGTGTCCTTGTGGGTAGAAATAAACATCCCCTCTCAAGATACCTTCAGATACCTGTTTTACTCTTTGGACCCACATCTAGCACACAGATGAGAACGCAGAACGTGCTGAAAGTCTGGGAAGAGCCATTTCTCCATTTTGCTAATAGTCTTTATGACCAGTTTGAGAAAGGGGTGCTCAAATACCCATCTTGCCCTTCCTCAAGAAGTCATTTTCAACACTCGCTCTGCAAAGGAAACAAACAGTCCATGGAATATTCTCTGCACTTCCTCCTCGGCTCTTTGGAATTAGACATAATTATTTTCTGCTTTCAGAGTGTTTTGTCACCCAAAATAGCCAAGAAGCTTCCAGAAGCCCACTATTGTCAGGTACCCCTTTGTGCCTCCTCCAGGGCTTGCCCAGGGGCTCCATCTCACCTAAGGCATGCAAGAATCCTGTGAAACCAGTTAGGGCCTTATTTTACACAGGAGAGATCTAAGGCTGGCAGAGGCCATGGTCCTGCAGGAGCAGGTGTCTACAGAGCTGGGATCCCCTGGACTTGGTCTGACTATGAAGTCATTGCCCCACCTGCCCTCACATTGCAGCAGCCACTGAGGTATGGCATGGAATAAGGGAGTGCGGTTCTGACCCCAACACCCTTATGGCTTCATTGAAGAGTCAACTGAAATGAAACTCGGAATAAGCACAAACACCTAATGAACAAGGGTAAGACTGTGAGCTGGGGCCAGGGGTCAGCACTGCCTGGGGGCCTCATCTTGCCTAGGGGCCGCACACAGGTGGGACCTGTCTGCCCCTCTGCAACCTTTTAGAGGAACTTGATTGCATCGCCTTTCATGGCCTGGGCCCCAGGGCCCATGCCTATAGCCCTTCCCCTAATATGTGCACACATGGTGTAGAAGACAACACACATTCCATAGACCATGCAGTATGTCTGCATCCCAGGAGTTCCGTCTGCCCCAGCTTCCACAGTGTGTGTGCCACAAAACTTCCCAGGCTATGCAACAAGGTACTTTCTAGAACTCATCCCAGGAAGGCGTGTCACAGATCAAAGTGTCAAAACTGTCACTGCCCTCTACCCCCACCAGCCTCCCAACTGACTAAAGAAAATATACTTGTTTGTTAAAGAAATGGCTTCCAGGTATAGTTGGTTCTTTTTTCTTCCTTGCTATTGACTCAAATGCAACTCCATTCATGAGACATGTAGTGAGCAACTGCTCTCCAGGAGGCACTGTTAGGTGCTGCAGGAGAGTCAGGGGTCACAACACAAGCCTGGCCCTCGGCAGCTCCCACCCAAGGCAGAGATGTGCCCAAGCGTCCATGCCATCAGCCATTCTCTCATCCAATACATGACAGCAGCACAGCTCTGCTTGCTTTGCCTTTGCGTATTCATCCCCTGATAAAGGTACCAGGATGGGGAAGAAAGTGCAAGGACTTAACAGTCAGCCAGCTCTGGGTGCAAATCCAGAAAGTGCCAACTCGGAAACAGTCCCACCTGTTATGGTACAGGAGGCTGCAGTGCTTCGCGGGACTTGTTTTCAGCACATGAGTGTTTCTAGGGGAGAGGGCCAATTTTCTCACAACTGAAGAGAAGCCCATAGCAATACGTGAAGACGATCAGGTAGAATGTGATCATCTGCAGAAGTGCAAAGTGGCTGTCTTAGAAGCCACTAGACCTGCTGAGCCTTCTATGAGGTTAGGCTATTTGGGGCAGCTATGAGTGCAGATAATGGTCCCCACCCCAAATTAACACAGTGGATTAATGAGAAAAACTACATCCTCAGCAGATTTTTAATTTGGGTGAAAAAAACTGTCTCCACAACATCATCTCAAAAGAGAGATTATGCTGCACACCCCAAGAGTAAAGGTGGTGAAGAATAGACCTCTTGTGCTCCTGAAAAAAAATTCCAGTGACATATGTAAATACTCTTGCTGTTTTTTTCTGTTGTTGTTATTGTATTGTTTTGTTTTTTAAACTATTCTTGAAAACTTTGTTTTTTAAACTATTCTTGAAAACTCCAAAAATGTTTTAGAAGTTTATCTACTTATTTTTTCTATGAGAAAGACAGAGGCAGAGTCCCAACTAGGTCTTGACACCACAATCCATCCCCAGCCCCAGGCCACAGTCACATGCATGCCTACCTTGCTCAGGGAGGACTCTAGACACAAACCAGGAACCTTCCCATGAGGGTGAGTATTGCATTTTACCACTGTGACACCAACCAGACTACCTGGTGTTTTAGACTACATTTTTGTTTGTTTGTTTCGTCAGTTTTCTGGTCACTAGATTTATAGTAGTCTGCCTTCAATTCTATTTTGCCCCAAGCTTTGTGAATTTCCCTTTTTAAAAAATATTGATTTATTTAATTTTATTTGTTATTATTATTTATCTTTTCAATTTGACCAGAAGAGACAGAGAGAGAAAGGGAAAGTGAGAAAGCAAGTCACTAAGTCTGGGACTTGAACCATGGTCGGCCATATGGGAGTCCAGCACCCCTAACCACCACACCACCTGCAGGCCCCAGCTCTGTGATTTTTATTATACAGTTTTAAAGAACACAAGCCTGTAACATGGTGCTTAAGATGGCTAACTGGGAGGTTTGAGTCACAAACCCAGTGGCTTGAGAAACAAGCTGGACGTGTGCTTGTGTGCCCAAAATCCCATAAAGGGGGAGAAATGGAGAAAAGATGATGGCATGACCATCTCCTGGGGGAGGTGCTTCCTCACTTTCTCTCTCTCTCTCTCATGAGTGCACATCCCCCCTAATAAATTAAAATTAAATTAAAAAAAAAAAACCAAGGGCTTTCAGGGCCGTATGTCACACATATGCCATTACAGCAAAAAATGCATAGGGGTGAGTGTGTGTGTCTCCATGACAAATGTATGGGAGCTGATATATAAATGGAAGCTTCATGATGGCTTAGTCTCCACTCCACCTGGTATTCCAGAGGAGACTTGACCCCTGTGAGACTCAGACCAGCTGAGGCTGCTAGTCCTGGCTGCTGCATGAACAGGGCATCTGAGTCCAGGACCCACTTCTGCTTGGACTGGGCAAACTGGTGGGTGCGGGTCATTGGCTCCCTCCATCTTACGGCAGCCCCAACCCTGCCAGCCACCCTCCTGAGGCAAAGTGTGATAGGATTTTATTCTAAACCAGAGCTCCCTGACCAGTAGCCTGGGCAGCACCTGGAAACTTCCAGAAATGCAAATGATCAGACTGGACCTCCTGGATCAGAAGTTCAGGGTCACACCAGCCATCTGGAGGTGATAAGCCCCCCAGGGGGTTCTGATGGACACTCCAGTTTGAGAACCAACCATCTAACCATAAAACAGACACTTCGTTTGAGACTTCCTGAGGGGGAGAAATCACTCATTCGTTAATTCAGCTTTCCTGACAAAAATACGGAGTATGCATGTGAAACTAGCAGTGCTCTAAGAACTGGGAATGAATGAATCAGAGAGACATCTCTGCACCTTGACTGGTAGACAGTAACAGCTAAGTTCTCACATTTAGGGGCTACCTGACCTGCTCTGCACCCATCTCTCACTGCGTGACCTCGGGCAAGTTATTTAAATGCCTGGGCTTCAATTTCCCCACCTGTGCAATGGACCCCACGATGCACCCATTCTGCAGAGTGGAAGTGAGGACTTCATGCCCTGCCTAGTACATAGCAAGCACTTAAAGTGCCGGTTAAATGTAAAATACATGATGAGCTGCAGATGGCAGACTCCTGGAAAAAGGCAACTCTAAAAGAAAACCAGATAAACATCCAACGTGCCCAGCCAGAATAGATAAGTGCAAACACTGGAAGGGCCTGGAAGGAGCTGACTGAGGAGCCGGCCCCTGCTGCGGGAACAGCCCAGGTTAGTTGGGCTAGTCAGCTAGCCCAAGCCTGGGAGGTAGCCAAGAATGGGACCACAGGAGTGCCTCTCAAAGACACAGTGTTTGTACAGGTCTGGCCCCTTTCCTCATGGACAAGCTGGCAGGGACCCCTTGTGGCAGGCATCACTGGGACTGTCAGAGCCCATAGGATGAGAGGTGAGGGCACCCTATGTGCTCAGATGCAGAGTAGGGCTGGTGGCAAGCGCCATGGCTCACAGCAGAGGTCCTCAGCTAGATGGAGGGCAGGAGAGCCGGCTGCCTGTACGCGCATTGCCTCCGACGCGGCGTGGCCTGCCTGTCCCTGCCTAGGACCTGCAGAGGCTCTCAGGAACATCCGTGTCGGTGCGTGCATTTAGCAGCTCTGAGCTGTCTTCAAGCAACTGAAGTCTGGTTGGTGCACAAGGGAAGCAGCTGTTCTGTGCAGCCCAGGGGGTAGGGGGTAGGCAGAGCCTGAAGATGAGGCCCTGGATGGCAGGCTGGCACTTGAATAGAGAGGGATATTCTGAGGAACTGGGGGCGGGGGATGGGGGAAGGTTGTGCGGGCAGAGGCCAGGTGTCCGCAGAGGTCAGCAGGCCGTTACCCAGGACCCTCAGGGCTAATTGATCCCTCAGACTAAATACGTTAAGGCCATTGTCTCCCTTTGCTCAGCAAAGGCAGCTCTGAGACCCTCCTTTGCTCACCACCTCCGTCTGTGTGGCGTGCAGAACACGCTGCGCTACCGGACATGTTGAGAAGCATAATTATTGCATCGCTTTGTGCGTGAATTAGGAGCAAATGATTCATTCCCCAGGCTTCCTGTTGGGTTTAAATATAAGACAGAAAGCTCAGATCAGGAGGAACGCAGCAGATTTGACCTGGGGCCTGAAGATAGGCTAAATATGGATTTTGAAAAGACTAGAAAAAGGCAGAGGTGAAGGGGTGAGTTTTCAGACTTCAAACATTCCCCTGAGAAACCTCTTGGTCTCCAGCTCTATGCTGAGGGCAGGAGGGATGCCAAGACACCTCCCCCAATATACTTCCCACACCCCTGAGAACCAGGCTGGAGTGAGGAGATTCGCTCCAGGTGAGTGAAATTCACCGTAACGCCCAGTCATGGTGCAGCCAGGAGCTGATCTGGTAGTAAATCTTCATTGTATGGTTGTTGTTCCCTGCAAGGTGCCAAGTGCTGGGGACCCAAAGGGCAGTCACACCCAGACTCTGCCACTCAATAGCCCCCAGCTAGTCAAAGATGGTCACCAGCTAGATGGTCACCAGCGACCGGTCACTCTGGTCGTCTGCAGCAAAAACTGAGGTCAGGGGGAGGCATGAACAGGGAGCCCGACCCAGCTTGGGGGTGTCTGGAAAAGCATCCAGGAGGAGGGAACGCATGACCTGAATTCTAGAGAGCAGGACAAAGAAACAAAGAGGCTAGAAGGGCATCCCTGGCCCAGGGTAGCCCCTGTGTCGGGTCTGGAAGGACGGTGTGCTCAGGTAAGGGGATGCTGCAGTAGTGCTGGGGACTTACTGGGCAAGGGGACTCAGCAGGATACCTGAGTGTGAGCCAGGATTGGCCGGGGGCGCTTGCCTTTAGCCTGGCCCGGCAACTGGAAGGAAACCCTCTCCGATAAGCCTCTGGCCTTCCAGCCACGCCAAACCCTGCAGTTCCACAGCAGGGCAGGGGTGGAAGCCCTGGCTGGTATCTACCTCCCACTCCTTTGCTTACATCAAAAATAGTCGAAAATCATGGCCTTATTACAAAGAGTAAGGAATATACAGCAAATAAAGAACTGGATGATAATAATTAATAGCAACTGAATCTATAGTCTAGATTTGAGAATTCTTTCTTTACCTAAATTTACAGTTCAGAAATTTATTTTTTTTATCTAAGTTCGAGACAACCATACAAAATGATGAAGAATCCATTGCCTGACGCTCCCACTGTAGGAAAAACAACCACAAAAGAATAAACATTGTACACAAAAATCTCTATTGCCTGAGCATCGAGGGTGTGCCTGGCACTGAGCATTTTGGTTTGTGGCTGGGGTAGCTGTGTGCCTAGGCTGATCCTGTCAGCAAGTTAAGAGTCAGTTTTCCTCAAACTTCGCCTGCCTCAGGAAGCCCTTCCGCCCTTTCCTGCCCCAAAGTCCCTCTGTTCCTTTAGGGCTTGCCAGGAGGCCAGAAACTTTTACTGCAGACATTCCAGGTCCATTCATCAGACATGGTCAGAGGTGATCCTGGGTCATCCTCGGAGTAAAGTCAGCCATGCCCATTGCACCAGCCCAGGGTGACACTCCTGTCCACTGCCTACCCATGAAGATGGAATTGACCCTCCTTCACACAGGGGTGGGTGGCTGAGCAGGTGGGGGCTCGGAGAACATGCACATGGAACAGGGGAATGAACGGGAGAGTCAGAGGTCCAGGTGGGAGGTCTGGTTTCTCTGCCTTACCAGCTGTGAGGCCTCAAGCACGTCAGGGGGCCTCTGGCAGCTGGGTTTCCTTCTATAATGAACTTTCAGATGAGCTTCCAGGCTCTTTCATCTGCAGATGAAAGCTTTGTCTTACAGTGAGAAGAGAGAGTCTCAAAGCCCAGAACTCTGTGAGGGTGACACGACACGGGAGATCCCTCCACAGATGTTAACTTCACACAGACAAGGACACTAACCATGCTGCAAGGTGGGGGCTGAGAGTCCCCTACAGAAGATGGTCTCAACTCAAAGATGCCTACACCGGAGATGGGGCAGCCCCGATGCCTCCTGAGGGAAACTGTGTCCTGAGGAATCAAAGCAGACACTGACTCGAAACGGACTGAGCAAATCAGAGTCTCCCTTGGAAGAACTTGAATGAAAAAATATAAAAAGTGAGTGAGGTTGTAGCTAAGGCAAAATAACCATGGAACCAGAGGAGGGCCAATGGGCCCTGAGGCCTGGCCAACCATTGTCTCTTTAGATACCACGAGATCTATAGTCCTTTAGACAACCCTGTTCTGAAGCAAACTGGAATGTTATCTGTTTTAAATTAATTAAATTCAGCCTAATGCTGCCTCCATACTTTGAGTTCCTACTAGCAAACTGCAACCTAATTTAGGAGAATATTCTTTTTTTTCCCCCTTAGAGGTATTTTTGCTATAGGGCATGTACACTCACCAGAGAGACAGAGAGGCAGAAAGTGAGAGAAATCACCCCCCCCCCCCCCCCCGAGGGGATGATCATGCTGCAATCTCTTCTCCTCTAGCATCTTCTCGGGATTTTGAGCATGCACACACATGTGCCTGGTGTGAGTTTCAAACTGCTAGATTCAGGACTTGAACTGCAGATGACTACATGGAGTCTAGTGACATAACCATTACACCATCTGCTGCCCCCCCCCCCCCCCAGCCAGGAGTATATTCTTTTAAGAAAGAGCTGAGTCTCAGCCAATCACAGCAGCTAAGATTCAGCCAGTCATAGGCTGCCGGCTTATCAGGCCATGTCCATATGAGCTGTAACCAATCAAGCTGTTTCCCTGGATCACTTCCTATTTTGTCTATAAATACTGCCTGCCACTTTGCTTGGTGGAGCTCTCTGAACCTCTCCTGATTCTGAGTGCTATCCAGTTTATGAATCATTCTTTGCTCAAATAAATTCTGCTAAATTTAATTTATCTAGAGTTCTTTTTTTTTTTCTTAACATTTACAACCATACACTGCTGGCTTTAGACAATAACAAAGGAGCCTGCTATTTATATTAGTAGCAAGAGAGAGGCATTTCCTATTAAGCATCTAGCCAACCAATATACAGTTGATCCATAGTCAGTGTACAGTTGAGCTGCCACAGAGTGTGGAGCACCTGGGGCCAGATGGTGTCGCCATGGTAATATGAGTGCTCTGAGAAGCTGGCCAATATGAGAAGGGTCTGAGTTCACATCCAGAGACCGCCCTGAGAAAGCCAGGCACGTGCTTGCCCATGATCCAGGGCTGGCTGAAGCCTGGGGTACATTGTGGCATCAAGATCCTACTAGGGATACTCTTTCTCTCTCTCTTTCTGTCTTTCTCTTTCTGTCTCACTCATGGAAGAAATGAATAAACAAACATGGGGTAGGGAAAGACTGGGGCACTTCTCCCTTTGCTTTCCAGCTTCTCCCATAAGAAGAATCTTTACAGAAGCAAAAGTAGACATGGGAAAAAATAGCTGAGACCAAGATCCACAGCCAGACACAAGAGAATGCAAAGACATAGCTGGGTACAGGATAGTCTCCAGGTTCACACACCAAGACAATGAAGGAAGTTGCCAGAGTTTTCTGAGATACTTAGGTAAGGAAATGGAGGGTAATTTTCAAATGAGGAGCATACAACAATTCAGAAACTCCAGCCCAGTGAGCTTGATGCCAATTCCTGGTAAAACCTCCCAGTAATGATTAGTAGCCAGATGGTACACAGGAGTGCTCTGTGATGTGGGTGCTGCCCCACTGGCCTTAGAAACACAGCACAGCAGATAAAATGCCCTTCGGGGCGAGATGAAGCCTGGCTGCGTGGCTGGAAGTGGACGACGAGGACGTGGCGCTGGCCCCTTTGGAAGCTGGCTGTGGGAGATAGGACACGCGGCTCCTGAGCAAGACCCAGATCCACAGGTGGGCGTGGTATGGAGGCATTTGGCTTCAACTTTCGAACATTCAGAGCTGTTCCACAATCCACTGAGGTTCTCTGAGAGTGAGCATCCTGTAGTTAGAAGCACTCAGCTAACATTAGCATGAACATCTACCAGCGCTGCTCCAGAAGTGAACACGATTCTGAGAAGGGACAGGACCAGAGGACCTCTAGCCTCCTTCCAGCTTAAGATTTTAGAATCGAGTTATTCCCATAAAGGGGTGTAGGCTCTGAAGTCAAGCTTCATGCTCTTCTCACTGGCCACCTGGTGGGCAGGTCTGGAGGGAGAAAACCCAACTCCAGGATCCCTTCGACCACGTGCCACCTGCATGCCCTCAGGGAATCCACATCCCTCTCGAAGTCTTGGCTTTCTTCTACAGTAAATGAAGATAATTCTTTATAGAGAGGCTGTGAATTACAGGGACGTGGTAGGTAATAAATTAAATGAGATAATGCCCATAAAAGCATTTTATAAACTGAAAAGTGCTGTACTAATGTGTGTTATCATTAAGATTTTAGGAGCTTGGCAATAAAGGACTCTCGAGGCTAGTAGCATTTTGTACAGATTGCAGTGTTTGGACCTGGCGCTCCGAAGCCTAGATAGAAATAAAGTGCTGTGAAGCGTGTCACGCCAGCTCTGGCATGCAGGGCACAGATTAGTACTCAAACTCCTCATTCGGTCGTAATGATTATTTTAAAGCATCGAGGCTGGGCTAGGATACAGGCTTGGAAGTTGGCATGTTTTTATTTCCGTGTATTCCAAGTTCGAAAAATGATGTATTGGGTACTCTTTACATCCAGAGACAGTCGATGAAATTCCCCACCTAATTAAAGAAGTTGACAGATGGAAATGAGTTTCATTACATGCTCTCCCCAGCTCACTGCTGAACGTGGCACAAGGTCGCTGGCTGTTCATCAGGGGCTTCTGCAGACCGAGGATGCTGAGGTGGACAGGCTTGTTTTCCTTTGTTCCTCTCAACGCCCTGCATAGACGCAGGTGGTTTGAGATCTGCTTCCTAATTGGGACTTCTAGCCCCACTGCTCACTGTTCTGCAGAGCATCAGTTGTCAGTTCTAGGTGTCTGGGGTCCTGAATCCATTCCATTCTCATTGACTATGTACCTGCTACTTTCTTGCACAGTTCAACTCAGCAAGAATTTGTTAAGCAACTACTTACTACTTACTGAAGCAAGCTTGCTCACTGAGAATAAGCGCTGGGCCCAGCCCTGTCCTAAAACAGGAACTATGCACCCCACCACCGTCATGGCCACCAGAACCCTAGTCACTGAGTGAACCTGTATTATTACTGACCCTCCCTGAGGCTCTAACACTGTGTGTGTGCCCATGGAGGATGAGGGGCTCGAGGGCAGTGGTGAACTTTCCTACGGACTGTCCAGTGCCCCAACCTGCCACCGAGGGAGCAGGGACAACACTGAAGCAGAAGCTCCTCCCTTAGCCCTTCGGGCTCCCTTCGCTAAGAGGATGGTTGAAGCAGATGAATCCTAAAGCCTATTCCAGTATGCCACGATTTCACAAACCTGCTGCTACAGAATAATTCCATTTATATTCCATCAGAACAAGATATAGCAAAGAGCACCAATCTAACTAGCTGATTTTCTGGACAAAGACTTAGAATCACTTTTTTTCTTTTCTTTTTTTGAAGGGATATTTTTGCTATAGGGCATGTGCTCTTGCCAGAGAGACAGAAAGCAAGAAATCACCTACCCAAGGGGAGATGGCCATACCACAATCCCTTCTCCTCCATTCTCCTCTTGGGATTTGGGGCAGCACATACACGTGTCTAGTGTGAGGTGGTTTATTTTGGTTTGTTTGTTTGTTTGTTTGTTTGTTTTTTCAGAGAGAAGTGTTTGCTATAGGGTATGTGCACTTGCTGGAGAAACAGAGAGACAGAAAGCAAAAAATCACTCCCCGGTGGGGAAGGCCATGCCTCAATCCCTTCTCCTCCATTCTCTTGGGATCTTGGGCACGCACACAAATGCTCCCACCATGAATTTTAAGCCACTAGGTTCAGGACTCAAACCACAGTCAGCTACGTAAGAGTCCAGTGGCATAACCATTCCACCATCTGCTGGTCCCAAGTACTTAGTATCTCTGATGCTCCGTTTTCCACATCTAAATAAGGACAAAAAACCTTTACTTTCTAAAAATTTTAGAGAAAAATATGTCAAGCCCCAAAAAGCTTGATTAGCACACAGTAGGGATTCTAGAAATTTTTGCCAGTTCCCTTCTTCTATGTCTCTGACAAGAGGTTTTTTCTTCTCCCCTCACCCCCAAAAGTAGATTCATTTGTCAAAGGCTTGACAAGGAAAGTGTTGGGAAAGAGAGCACAAAAGACTGAAAAGGAAGAAAATTCTTTCCATCTGACCTAGCGTGGTACAAGTTTCCATCCCTCTCCCTTGCAGCAAAGACGCCTCTCCCCTCCCTCAGTTAAACTTGACTGTTTTCCCCTGAGAGCTGGCATCTTGCACTATGGCTTGGCAGGGACTGGCTGCCCCTCTTCTGAATGTGTGAGCAGATGGTGTCTTGCCAGGACTCCAGAGAGCAGAGCTACTGACTTTCGAGCAGGGCTGTGTCCAGATACTGCTTTTTTACACTCCCGTGTTTGCATTTCTAGACATTGTAAACCTTCCTTCCTCTTCCCGCAATAGTCACTGCTGTGTATGCGTAAAACTGACTGTCAAAAGTTTCAGCCCATTTCCCTGTTCCCTTTCCACCACGTAAGCATTCCTACAGAGCCCGGCTCTGTCGCCCAGATGGTCTCAGAGAAGAAATCAACAACTCATCACCGGGCGTCTCTCTGTGCCAAGACACACAGAAGGTTTATGTTTCACAATGGAAAGGTAAGTATCTCGAACAAGGCAGAACCCAGGGTAATAAAAGCTCCTTTTATTTCATATGCTCTCTCACAGTGGTGGATTTTATTCTGAATCTCACTAGACGCTTGACAGGCATAAAAAGCAACCATTTCCCACCCGAAAAATGTTGCCTTCTGAGTTCTTTGTTTCCTTGAACGGAGCCAGCCTAGGTAAGAGAAAACTGTTCTCCATGGGAGGACAGCGATGCTAAAAGAGATGTCACTGCAGTGCAACCAGGAGGAGTAGCTCTGTGGAGCCCTGGCCTCCCTTGTCAAGCCTCTTCCTAAAGGCAGGGGGAGACGGAACCCCTCTGACAGGGCAGGGGGACAGGTCATCCATCAGGCACGGGTGTCAGGGGTGCCAGGTTGGCTTTGCAAAGTTCACTTCCATTTCCCTCTGTTATCTGTATGAAAAGCTGTCTTCGCCCATTCAGGCTGTACAGCAAAATACCTTCAAGGCTGGGTGATTTCTCCTGCTCACGGTTCGGGAGCCTGCAAGTCCAAGATCATGGAGTCAACAGGTTCAGAGTCTGGTGAGGACTCATTCCCCACAGACAGTGCCTTCCTGCTGCATTGCCGGGCCTCTTTTATAAGAGTACTCGTCCCATTCAGGGGGCCTCCAGCCTCCTGCCCTAATCACCCGTTGGAGGGCTGGGGACACAGACATTCCGATCACAGCAGCAGCTGACCTGGCCTGCGTGACCGAGTTCAAGTCCACACATGGAATGGCTAGCTCCCTATGTATGGCTTCAGGCTCAGCACGGACTCCACTGACGTAATTCCTGGTGCTCCCATGTCTCAAATCTAGTCTCCTATGTGACCCCAGAAAGGTTCTTTCCTTTTCAGTGTTTCTTAACTCTCTGAAATTTCAAAAATCAGAGAAAGCCATGGGCATCCTCTCTCCTCTCTTTCACCTTCTCCCTTCTCCCTCTCCCTCTCTCACACACACACCATGAATGTACACTGAATCATTTTTCATGCAATTTCACAGAATTCTTTTTTTTTTCTTCTTTTGGAGAGGTTTTTGCTATAGGGCGCATGCACTCACCAGACAGACAGAGAGAGACAGAGAGACAGAAAGCGAGAAATCACCCCCAGGGGGGATGGCCACGCTGCAATCACTTCTCCTCCATTCTCCTCTTGGGATCTTGGGCACGCACGCACATGCGCCCGACGTGAGTTTAAGCTACCGGGTCCAGGACTCGAACCGCGGTCGACTACGTGGGAGTCCAGCGACATAACCATTATGCTAACTGCTGGTCCCAATTTCACAGAATTCTTCTACCCCTTGAAGCCCATCCAGGCAACCCAAGAGGTCATCAAATTCCCAAGGTAAGAAGTTTGCTTTAATTTATCCCCAGCCTAGAACATAACTTTGTGTGTGTGTGTGTGTGTGTGTGTGTAAGACAGGATCACCCTACCAACTGGGACTTTGGCACATGCCACCATACTTGGCTCCTTTACAGAAAGGGCATCACTATGTCCATGCCAGCCTTGAGCTCACAACCCTGCCTCAACCTCCAGTTACAGGCACTGCAGGCATCTGCCACTGTGCCCAGCCTACAGATTGGACCAGGAGTGAAACCCAGGCTCCCATGTGGCCCCACCCTGTGGACGCAGTCCCTTAGCAAAGTGCCACTGCAGCTGTCAGGACATGAGTCCCCATGGCATCCTTCTTGGAGTGTAGGCTGCCCAAGGGCAAAGCTGTATCTTGTGCATCTCCACTTTTCTCATAGCCACAACCAGGAACTGGGACTGGGTGATAACGAGAGACTGATGCCATGTCCAAGTCACCATGGGCCTGAGGCCCCCAGACAGCTTTGCTTAATTCAGTACCTGCAGAAGATTCTACCCACTGAACAAAGAGTGCAGAATTCTACCCAAGGATGCCGCATTCTCTCTGGTTTTGGGGATCCTCCAAACCAGAAGAACCTGCACAAATACAGATACAGTCACGACACCCCCTGGCTCAGAACCCTCTGCCTCTCTCGGTGCCAGCTCAGAGCCACCCTCATAGCACAGACCCCTTTCTCGGACTCTGTGAACTGGGCCACCCCATCACCACCCAGAATTCCCCTACCATGGGTCATAAGGAGTAACCAGGCACCGAGTCAAGCTGGCCGTCATAGGTAAGGTGGGTTTTACTCTATCAGAAGAAGAAAATTCAGTATTTCATTGAAATCTGCATCAAGCTTGATCTCTGCTTGAGAAGATCTGGCTGCAGACGTCTCCTGAGAACTGAGGGTGGGCGGACCTAGGAGCACAATGGAAAGAGGAAGGGATCCAGAAGGGAAAAGCATGGTCACCTATGTTGCTGCTGGCTGTCCCCGGCTGTGTCACTTACTACCTTCTCGTGTGTAAGACAGGGATGATACCGCTTACCTCACATCAGTGGAAGGTCTGAGGCTGAGCATACGCCTTCTAAGTGCTAGTGTGTGTTTATAAGAAGAATACGAGTAACTCTACTGCTTGTCCCAAGCTTCAGCCACTCTGCATGCCTGGGAGAACAGGGACGGTGCCCTCAGGGAGCCCAGGGGGCGGGGCTGGACCTTAAGGCTCCCTTGCCCTGCAAGGTCCCCTGTAAACTGAGGGACTTGAGCAACCACGCGAATTCTGACGACCTCGTTCCCGTGGGATGGGCCAGCTCGAGCCAGGAGTCCTGAACTTAGACTGCAATTACCCTTTCCTGGTACAGGCGCTGGCCTCCACAACTCACAGCACCGTGGTTAACAGACAGCAAGGAGCTAATAAGCCTGGGGCAGAGAAGAGCCAGCCCGTTGCCATGGCAACTCTTGCAGGTGTTCCTGAAAGGAAGGACAAGGCCAGGGGCTGGGGGTGCTTTTCTCTCCCTTTCAGCAAGTGAGAAAGGTCACAGGGTGAGAGAGGCCTCCTAATGCCACAGACACACGTGCCCTGGCCTGCGGTTACATCGCTAGGCAATGGCAGAGCTGGGACTGCGGGTCTGCTCTGCCCCTCCACCAGGCTGCTGCTCGGCACGCGTCAGACCTGGAGGGACTGTGTCTCTGCTCACAAGCCTCCCATTCCCCCTACTCTGTGCTCAGTTACCTTGTTCCCTGTCACTAAAGATTTTTTTTTATTTCAGTTGCCAGAAAGCATGTACACTCGCCAGAGAAAGACAAAGAGACAGAAAGAGGGAAAGGAAGAAAGTACCCCTCAATGGGCATGGTCATGTCGCAATCCTTTCTCCATTTCTCCACCCGGTCTGGATTTGGGAGCATGTGCACACACTTGCCTGGAGTGTTTTGCAAGTAGCTGGGGCCTGGGTTCAAACGGCAGTCAGTCACGTGGGATCCAGCTTCCTGGGCTACTCGCTATGGGGTGGCCCTGTAGGAGATTTAGATCAGGCCAGGTGCTGAGCCCCAGCAGCTCTCCTGCTTCCTCTGGCAGCAGAGCCTGGGTCCCCGCAGCACTGCAGACCCAACCAGTGTCAGTGTCAGGATGTCCTAGCAGAGGACAAGAAGGGCTCCCTTTTGTCTTTGGTGGTCCCAGGACTATAGGTGGCTACGTGTCCTCTGGCAAAAAAACCCACCTGTAGGAGCAAAACTAGCAGCCGATAAATATAGAGATCATTGGTAAAAACTCTGAGAGAAATTCCAGCCAGCACGTGGCTGGGGAAGGTGCTGGACTCCCGCATGTCCAATTACAGTTCGAGTGCGGGACCTGATGGCTTGAACATGCCGGGCTCATGTTTGTGTGTGCCCAAAATCCCAGGAAGAAAAGAGAGGAGACGGGATTGCAGCATGGTCATTCCCCCCCCACACACTCTGGGGCGTGGAGGTGATTTCTCACTTTCCCACTCTCTTTCCTATGTCTGTCTCCTCTCTGATAAATGCACATGCTCCATAGCCAACAAAGAAAAAAGAGGGAGAGAGAGAGAGAGAGAGAGAGAAACTCCCATACGCATCTGAGTGTCTTGATCCAGTGTTCACAGGGCTCCTGCACCCTGCCCTTTCTGTGGTTGGTTATGAGACTAAACAACTGGCCCTTCCCTTGTGGTTCTCTGATAACAGCATCCACACCTTTCCCACCTCCCACCCCTCTAAGCCATATTTTGGGGGCAATTGCTGTGCCCTTCCTCAGAGGGTCTCCCATTTTATTGCTCTTGGGACTTGAAAGCCTCCACCCTTCAGAAGAGACGTGAAAGTGGCATCAGAAATGAGTAGTGAGGAATCTGGGCATGGGAGTAGGGAAGGGGCTCCTTGCCACACCCCTAAAACACACTCTGCCAGGAGATTTTCACCTACCTGGAACAACAGAGGCGGCGCGGCCTCTGGGAAAGTAGGAGTTAGATTTAGGTGCAGGGAGATCTACCACTCACAGGCTGGGTCACGACCTCGCTGTGCTTCGGTTTCCTCGCCTATAATTTGAGAAGTAACTTACTTCATTGGGTTGTAGTAAGAATGAAATGAGATAATGTGTAGAGTTCCAGGGAAGACAGCAGTTTTGTCAGGGTGAGTATAGCAAATGACCTCCGACCCACCCCAGACCTGGCAACAACCAAAGAACAACAGAAGAGGGAGCTCCTCCTGCAGGACACAGCCAGGGAAGGGCACCTCTGCCTGTGGCAGACTGGGAGGAAGAGTGGCTCACGCAGGAGAGGTCCGGCTGCAGGAACACACCGAAGACTGACTCTAGGGTCAGACATTCCCTCCTGACCATCCTAGGACACAGCGGAGGATCCTGACAGTCTCCCGGACCCTCTGATCTGTGAAACTTAGAACTCTGTGAGCGAGGGTCATGGAGGAAGCCCCTCCTAGCAGCAGATCCATTACAGTGGGAGCGGATGTCAGGCACGCTCTCAGACACAGTGGGGGAGAGACTCCAGAAACTAGAAATCAATAACAGACGTCTACATCAGTTACAAAAGCAGAAATGAATGGGAACAGGAATATGACAAATGAAAACCTACAAGAAAGCAAAGGTGACCTTTCAACTGCTCAAAAAAAGACTGACAAATCTCAGCTTGCATAATACAGAAAAAAGAGAGAAAATTCCAACACAACTAGAAATAATATGTATATGATCAAAAATACAGAGACTAAAATATAGAGAAATACCTTTTCATAATTCTGCCCTAATTTTTTTTAAATCTTAAGAAATGAAGGACATTTTAAGAAAAATTCTGATTACCCCAATTGTGTGGAAAAAAATCTGAACAGACCAATTACCATGAAAACAACTGAAAAGTTATCAAAGCATTAACTCCACAAAAGATACCCACTCCTATGTGCAGGTTTTTGAGGAAATTCCATATTGTTCCCCACAGTGGTTGTATTATTGGATTGTCGAAAAAGTCATGACGCATTTTTTTTCTCTTTTTCTATGCAAAAGTGCATCATGATTTTTCCAACGACCCAATAATTCACATTCCCACCAACAATGTAGGAGTATTCCCTTTTCACTGCAGCCTTGCCAGCAGTTCCCCCCCTTCCTCCCCCCCTCCCTTCCTTCCTTCCTTCTAGAGGTTTTTGCCTTAGGGTGAGTGCTCTCACCAGAGACAGACAGACACAGTGAGAGGGAAAGTAAGAAATCACCCTCCCACACCCCCCCCCCTGCAGGGGGGATGGTCACGCTACAATCCCCTCTCCTCCATTCTTGTCCAGGGATCTTGGGCATCCATACAACATGCGCTCAGCTTGATTTTCAAACCTCTAGGTCCAGGACTTGAACTGTAGTTGGCCATGTGGGAGTCTAGTGATATAACCACTACATTATCTGCTGGTCTCCATTCTTTATTTTTTAAATCTTACCCATTCTGACTGGGGTTAAATACTCTATGGAATGTTACTCAACCATAAAAAATGAGACTATGGTATTTGATAGAAAGTGGATGAATTTAGAGGATTTAATGCTGAGTAAGCAAGCCAGACTATGAAAGAGAGGCACTGTATGTCCCTGTTTAATATATACTGAACGTCCACACTTTGTAGTAGAAACTCAAATATCAGAAGATATAAAAAGCAGAAAGAGCCACTGTGGATACTAGAAATAGTGTGGGAGGAAGATGGACAATGGGGGGGGCAGAATCAAGGGAGAAAAATAGCAAAATATTTAATAGACATAAAAATGGAAAGTCATCAAGATAATAATGTATATGGTAATACTTTGGATTAATACAAAGTCTATTTATGCCTGGAAAGTCCATTTTGTATGCTGTGAAGATGTACACTAACTAAATGTAAAAAAAATACAAAAGAAAGAAAAATGTAAAAAGATACTGACTCCACAAGTTATTTTACACTGTTAAGATACAGATAATATTCATACAAGATTAGCTATTTTCAAGCACTGAAAATACTTGTCATGTTATAATGCTAGATTTAGCTAATCTAAAATTGCAGAACTTGATAAAGTGCACAAACACTACTGGTCAGTCTCATCTATTGTGAAAAATATAAAAATTCTAAATATAATATTGTGGTTGTATCCATTGGGCTGAACCCCTGGCCTGCTATTTCACCACAGTTCGGGGAACTTCAAATGGCAGAGGTGGTCCTCCAGCGAAGCCATGGCAACTCTTCTCAGGCATCAAGATGGCCCTTAAAGTCTCCTGGTTTGCAAACCAAGTGGCTGCCTTCCTCTCCAGAAAGACAGAACTTCAACTGTCCCAATCTCTTGCCCTCAGCCCGGCTCTGGTGTAATGGGGTGTCCTTGGTAATTCAAGTGCCAAAAATGAGATAAACAAAGCACAAGAGGGTGATTTGAGACATCACCTTTGGATGTGAGAGTCAACTGCCTGGCCACACCAGGTGCAGGTGGTCAAGGTCAATTCATGTGACTTATCTTCTCCCGGCCTTCCTCTCCTCCTCCAGCTGTTCCCCTCAGCCCGATGGTACTCTCCTTCTTACTCTCTCCATAGCCCTGAAGGAAGCACTCCTCCAGTGAATATGAGCCTCATGAGAATGGGGAAGTATGGAGGAAACAGACACAGAAAGCCAGGAAGAGAAGTTGTCTGAGGTCATACATTAGCCAGGGGCTCTCCCTGACTGAATCCAGTGACTTCTCTTAAATCACTGTCTCAGCTACAGGTGTACAGGTCATGACCACCTGCCTCCCATCAGCCAAGCAAGGGTTACCTACAGCAGAGTGAACATTTGAAACCAGCCCCTTACTGTGCCAGGATACTCCCCAGTTTAAGAGCATCCCAGGGCCCTCTGAATCACGTCTCTATGGCTTCCCTCACACCTATCCACTGCCAAGAGCTCTGGTTTCCAAAATCGACATCTTGTACCCAGGGCGTCCTTCTAGAATTTTGACGGCCACTGGGGAGGAGAACCCCATACAGAGTCCTTTTAAACATTAGGATCAAAGTTGGAGCTCCTTCTCATTTTACCAGCAATAGTTGGTGTACGATTCCAGGCTCATAGCTGTGAGCAGGTTGCAACACAAAAGCTCTCAAGTTTGCAGCGTCAGTCTCAAGTCTAAGAGCAATGGATTCCTTAGAAAAATAGGAAACCAAGCCGCCTTCTCCTATGTCCCACTCCTGGTGGAGAGATAAGCCCATGATGTGGGTACTTGAACAAGAAGACTCTTTTCGCTTTTGAGCCCTGGAATATCCATTAGCCTATTTTCTCATTTTGCTGTTGTATGAGCCATCTTCAGTTTATAATGAGTCTGGTGTTATTAAGGAGAGATACTGAATCCCCAGCTGTTGGAGCTAAATGAGAGTATGGAACTGCTGCATTAACAGTAACTAGAGAAAAATGCAGGTGCTCTCCCAAGAATAGGGTGAACTTGCATTTGAATGCTTCCCTGCTACATTCATCACAATGAGTTTTCTTTCCAAAAAGATAAGACCTAGTTTTCAAGGTGATAGAACTTAGCAGCATATCTTAAACCACACTGCTGTTCTATTCAGCCCCACAACTTAGCTGACTCGGGGAAACAGATCCAAGTCCAGATCTAAATTAAGCTACAGGTTAAATAAGTGATGGGACAATTTCTTTTTACCATGGGATCCCTTTTCTTTAAAGCCAGGTCCTGTGCACCCTCATGTGTGAGGACCAAGGAAGGACTGAAATTGACAAATCACATCCAGAGCAAGAAACGCCAACCTCTTCCTTTCCCATGATCCTCTCTAGAGTGGGGCTGGAGCCCACGCCCAATAGATGCCTCCGAGGTCCTGCCAGCCATGCACACAAAGGCGTGGGAGCACCCTCTCCCGGCAGCGCTGACTCGGATGCTGCTGTGGCTTAGACGTGTGAGGCTCTGGTGAGGGAAGCCAGAGCACCCAACCAGAGCCTCCACCTTCATACATACACTTCTGCAGTGGACGCAGGTGCCAGCAAGTTCCACATAGGGGCCCTTCTCCTCCATTGCAAGGGAACCCCTCCGTGGTTGGATTTCCGAGGGTGTGGCCATTTACGCTGTACGCAGAGGTATGGAGCTGTGTGTAGCCCCACCAGGCAGATCCTGGCTGTGGAAGTGTGGTGCTGGCTCTGCCGCCCCACTGGCCCCATGGAATAGGCACACGTGTCCGCCCTGATGTGTTGATACTGGTGTGCCATGGAGGCCTTAATCAGTTAGCAGCTCTCAGGTGCTGGCTGTGGTCTGAAAGTCACAATTCGCACATGCGAAGACCAGAGGAGGGGAAGAGGTAATATCTCTTGGGCCTCTGTATGTATCTGAGAGTCTCACGACACACAACCTCATACAATGTCCAATGACCTTGTGATATAAATAACACAACCCTGACTTGTTTGTTTACAACCCTTATTTTTATACATGGTGAACTAAGGTTCAGAGATGTGGGTCATATAGCTGACCTGAGTCCTGAACCCCACCTCTCTGTCCTTCTATTCCCTGCCCCGACACCAGCCATTCTACTCTCGCTCCATCCAAGGTGATCTCGCCCATGAACACATCCTACTTTCCAAACTGCAGTTAAACTTTATTAAATGTATCCTACTCTCAAAGAGCAGTTTAAAAATGGGAAAAAAGGAGTCTCTAGGGCAATACAAAAGGAAAGAAGGGCAAAAAAGTGCAAAATGGCAGCTTGCGTATCATTTATATACAGCTTTATTTGCGATTCGTTGACACCAGGGGGGAACGAGACCAGGTACACATGTTCTTCGGGAAATAGCTTAGACAGCGGGTGCTCAGATGCCCTCTCCAGGGAGCATGGCCACGGGTGCCCCTCACACCCACTGCCGTGCTGCGCTGAGGGCTGTGCTGAAAGTCCTCAGGGCCCGATGAGTCCCCCTCGCGGCCAGAAGGAGAGACCCCGCTTCGGCTTCATGGCCGGCCTCCTGCAGGTGCCTGGCCAGCTCCTCCACATCCCAGTGCCCTTGCTGGAGGCTGGCCAAGAGGTGGCCAACGACGTGCGGGTAGAAGGGCGTGGAGACACACTGCACCAGCAGCTTGGCGTCCAGGAGCAGGGACAGGAGTTCCTGGTCACAGTTTGAATCATTCACCTTTAAGAAATGAGACAGGCGAAAACCGTGAGAGGGCGTTTGCTCAGTTCTCTCCCCAGACATATCCCGCTGTCAAGGTGTCACAACTGCTGGGTTGTGACACGTTGCCTTTTCGCCTGTATCTTCATACATACCTTCAACTGGACAGCACCGCATCTGCTCAAAAAGCTCACAAAGGACATGAGCATCTCTGTAGTCACTGACGTGGGCTAACAGACACGGTTTCCTTTTCACATAAGAGAGCAGTCACAGGGCCAGCAGGTGGCGTGGTGGTGAAGGTGCAGGACTTCCATATGGCCAACATGGTTTGGGTCCTGGACCCACGGGCTTGAAAATCACACTGGGTATATGTGCATGTATGCCCAAAATCTCCCCAGAGGAGAA
The DNA here is from genome assembly GCA_026018925.1 of Tupaia tana. Lineage (NCBI taxonomy): Eukaryota > Metazoa > Chordata > Mammalia > Scandentia > Tupaiidae > Tupaia > Tupaia tana. The sequence continues at coordinate 217,881,625 of JAKSZU010000003.1, read as the reverse complement.
TGGAAGAGAAGGATTGAGATGTGGTCATCCCCCGCCACCAGGGTCCTGGGTCATGGCTGTAGCTACCATACACCGTGTGCCAGAAACTGAGCTAAACAGTGCACAAATACTACTCCCCGGAGCCCTCCCAACTCAGCCCAGTGAAACTGCACTTGCGCCTCTCAGCTTTACAGATAAGGAATTCCAGCGTGAGAACTTTGCTTAGCACCGTCCCTGGGAAGCGAGGTGCAGAGCCACAGTCTGAATTCAGGTCAGCGCTGGCTTCAGAGCCTGAACTCTGAATGACCCATCCACCCTCACGTGTGCTTTCTCTGTGGTCCATATCTTTAACCCCAGATCTGTGACATGCAGACCTAAAGAAAAACATTTCTTTTCTGAACTGAAGAACTTTTCTTTTCCATGTGAGATCCAGCTCCTCAGCCACTAGGCCACAGGGCCAGCCCACCCCCACTTCTGACCTGGAAAGATACTCAGGCTGGACTCCGCCGAGCTTTGCTGGGTTTTGTTTGTGGAGGCCAGATGGCAGGGATTGTGGCTGGTGCAGACTAGCCTTCTGCCTACCCGGCATAAAAGCTTTCAGTGCCACCCCTGGGGCTGCCTCTGAGTTCTGTGTCACTTTTCTATCCAACTCGCTACCCGCCCTTTCTCTTCATCCCCAGTAAACAGAGATCCCACCCTTCCTATAACAGTGTCCACCACTCACGTTCCCAAACCCTGCCTGGCGCTTCATCACGAGTCTTCGGACATCTCCTTGGCACAGTTCTAATCCCATCTAACAGGCAAAGGGCCCGTGGGTCAAAGGCACGTGCCGTATGTCATGTGGCTGCTGCGTGGAAAAGTGCACGAGCAACCCTCACCTCGGTCGAGTTTACTTGTTTGTTCTCCAGAATGTGAGCTCCTCCAGAGCAGAGATCTTTCCTGTGTTCATCCCTGTATCCCCCCACCCAGAACGCTTGGTCATGTGCTAGGAGTTTAGCAAGATCTGTGGAGTGAATACATGAACGAACGAGTGAATGACTCCCAAGCTCACACTGTCACTCTATGCTGCTACCTCCACCCGTGCATGCACACACAGAGGGCGTCTGAGTTACTGGGGTGTCGTTATTTTGGCTCCCCCTTAAAGGACCCTTGCCCTGGACCCTCTAGGAGAGAGTGGGGTATGTGCCAGGAAGCTTCAGGCCAGTGTTTGAAAAATACACGGGTGAGAGGCTGAGTCCAAGCACTGCAGGGTAAGACTTTCTTTGCTGCCCTGAATAAGTTTTCAAGGCTGAGACATCTTTATTATTCGTCCAGTTTACTCACTAGCTCTCCCTCTGGGGCCTGACCAACTCCTAGGAAGGGAGTGATGGATTCTTCCAGCCTGAGGAAGAGACAGGGGTGCTGTCAACGCCTGCAGCTGCCACTCCTCTCACTCCCTCCCTGCTTTGTGTTTTCCTCTCCAGTGCAACAGCATCCTTCAAATCAGCTTCTGGTTGGATGCACCCAGCTTTTCAGAACTGCTGTGTCCTGGCAGGAAGGGAGCTGGGCGGGCAGGCGGGCAGGCAGGCAGGTGGGCTGTCTACTCTCCAAAGCTCACCTGGCCATCAGGCTGAGAAAGCCCAAGGCTAACAGTCTGGCAGTGAGACAGTGTTTCCCCTGCGGCCTGACCCACTCCGAGGTTCCTTGGAGAAAGGCAGAGGCTGAGCCTGCTGGCCTGCAGACCCTGGGTGCTGATGGGAGAAAGGTCTGGAGGGAAAGCCTGGCTTAGCTTCTTAAAGTGAAGCTGGGAAAATGGACACGGGGGACTTGACTTTATTTCCTTTTCCTGATGTTCCCCCTGGTTTAATTCTTAGCATGAAGTACAGAATGGCCAGAGTCTACTTTATAAGGCCCATTTTCAAGGAGACACAACACAGACAATTATTCTGTGCATGTTTGGGATACAACAGAAAATGAAAGAATAAACAGCCCAAGGTTACAGGGAGTGGAGATGTTCCTCTCTGCACCATGGCCAGAGTCTGCCCACACACAGGCCAGGCCGGCATCCTAACGCTGTCAGGCACCCTGCCCTCACCTCCCCACTGCTGAGAGGGGCTGAGTGAACATGGTGAGCCTCCAGTTGTCTGCATTTTCCCCAGTTTTGACCAAAATTCTAACTAGAGGTATTAAAAATCAAGTTCTACCTACCACAGAGCCTTACTGTCTTACTACCCATTATTCATTCTAACCCATGCTATTTTTATCGCTAAATTTTTTTTTAATTGAAAACAGTTTGAAGAATAGAAAGAGGTCATCCACAGGTGGGTCACCATAAAAATAATTATTTTTCTCTTATTTCCTCTCCAGTAATTGTCTGTGTGCACAGATACTTTCACAATCACATGATATCTGTGTTCCAATTTTCTCATTATGTGCTACAATTTTTTTTTTCAGGTTTCTGCTCTAGGGCGCATGCATTCCCTAGAGAAAGAGAGAGAAGAAAAGAGGTAGAGAGAAAGAAAGAGAAAGAGAGAGGAAAGTGAGAAAGCACCCTTAGGTGGGGGAATGGCCACACTTCAATCCCTTCTCCATCCTCCTCTTGGGATTTTGGGAACACACATGAATCCGGACCCATTACTGGGTCCAGGACTTGAACTCTAGTTGACCATATGGGAATCGAGCACCTTAACCACCACACCACCTGCTGGCCCCAGGTGCTACAATTTTTTAAATGTTGTTACGTAGATAAGGTTTTTAAAATTTTTAATGGTTTCAAGATAGCTTACTGATGGATGTTACAAATTATTTAACTTCTGCTATAAATACGGTAGCTGTTTTTAGTTGATACACTGAAACACTAAACTTTTCTGCACATACTTTCCCCTTTATTTGAATTACTTCCGTAGAACAAGTTAACAGGAGAGGTATTATCAGCTGAATTGTGTCCTTAACCAAATTCCTATGTTGCAGCCCTCACAAATTCCTCTGAAGAGGACAGTATTTGGAGACAGGGCCTATGAAGAAGCAATTAAGGTGAAATGCCGTCGTTAGGATGCACTCTCATCCAATACAACCGGCGTCTTCATCGGGGAGAGGAGTAGGACGCCGCATGTAAACCGAGGGTCGTCCCTGGGAGGACGCAGGGAGAAGGCTGCTGACGACGAGCCGAGGAGAAGGCCGCAGAAGAAATCAACCCAGTAACACCATGACATTGGATTTCTAGTCTCTAGAACTGTGAGAAAATACACTTCTGCTGTCCGAGCCATCCCATCAGGGGCGCTGTGTGTGGTGGCCCAAGCAAACCCGCCCATCAGGCAAAGTGTCCGAACCCTTTGTGACTCTGAGCCTCACCGCGGTGCCGCCACGTGAGGGTGTCAAACTGCAGGTTACAGTGGCACCACCATGGCACAAGTGCGTCAATTTCACCATGAAGTTCTCAGCGTCGGGTGTTATTATTTTGAAAAGCAAATAATTTGCTGATTTAGGAGATAAACAATGGTGCTTCAAGACAGTTGCTACTGGACTCTGCTTACTTGTAAGAATAAAGAATTTTCCAAATATTTCCTGTCATTTACATTTTTTGTTGTGGAAAAGGATCAAATCCTTTGCTCAGTTAGTAGAGATACAATGGTCTTTCACATTTGAAGGAGTTCTTGGTATAACTTAAATATTTTTTAAATGTTGAGTGACATAGGCTAGAAATCACTTGAATTTTTTTTTTCAAAGTTTATTTCTTTATTTCCTTTGGGAGAGAGGCAGAGAGACAAAAACAGAGAAATAAGCATCCTCAACAGGGTCTTCACGCTGCCAGCCCAGCATGCTCAGGGAGGTTCCAGGACACAAATCTAGGACCTTTTTCCATGGGGGTCCAGTTGTATTACCACCGCACCAGTACCTGGCCCTGCATAACTTAAATATTAAGCTGGATTTCAGTTATAGAGATGGTTTAATCCACTGTTTGCAATTCTGTTTTGATTATTGTCATATAGAAGTTTTACATTGTCAGGAAAAGATCTATTTCTTCATAATCTGTTTCATTGCTTTATATATATGTCTATTCTATTTTTCTTTTTTGACTTCTATAAGTGCTTAACTGTTAAACTGATCAGGAATGACTTTGGTATACGGTTCGTGGAAAACCACACATCCTTGACCTTGGATTGACTGGTGCTTTAAGAGCTTGAGGAAGAAAATCTATTCTGTCATTTTGGACTTTAGTGTGGATGTTTGAAATAAATATGAGACAAGTCCAGAAGGATTCATTAATTTAATTCCCCTGATCAAATAGCTCTGAATTAGAGTGAGAAGAGAGTCTGGAAAAGAAGACAGGCTTTTGGGAGAGAGACCAGTTTCTAGTCCTGGTTCCTTATTGAAACAGCTATGTGACCTTGTTAAGGACAGTCTCTCAGAGCTCCACTTTCCACATCAGAAACACAGACTATCTGTAAGGGTGGAGATAATAAAAGTTTTTGTTTTGTTTTATTTTTTGAGAAATTTTTGCTATAGGGTGCATGCACTCACCAGAGACAGAGAGAGACAGAGAGAAAGTGAGAAATCACACCCCAGGGTGGGTGGCCATGCTACATTCCCTTTTCCTCCACTCTCAGTATTTTGGCATGTATACACATATGCCCAGCATGAGTTTCCAGTCACCAGGACCACGACTTTAACTGCTTTAACTGTGGGACTCCAGTGCCTTACCCACCACAGCCCCTGCTGGCCCCCAGAAATAAAAGCGTTTAAGCGCATAGCAGAATGCCTAGTACAGAGTTCAAGTTCAGCAAGTAGCACAAATATTATAGTCAAGCTAGTCAGGAATAAAGAATTTTCTAGAAGATGGTCATATATACTATAGGATCAGTAAATTGCTTGCCATCCCTGTCAGAGATTGTGTGTGTGTGTGTGTGTGTGTATGTGTGTGTGTTCAATTAATTTTTGAGAATAAATGAAACTTGCAGATCCTGGGGAAAAAATCTATTAAAGCAAAAAGCATTTCTGTCTTCCAAGCCATTAAAATGTTATCTACTTAATTCCTCTTTCAACAATAGGTAATGAACCTTCTCTAAATTAAAACCTTTGATTTTACGGATCTATACAAGCTAAGAGTAATTACAGTAACGAGGTAACAAAATTCCAGAAGCATGATGCACTCAGGGTCTCATTTCAATTACTTTAAAGAAGATTATTTAATATTATTTCGCTCTTCACTCTTGGGAGGCGTATGTCTTGTTTTCGCTACTGTTACTAATAAAAACTATTAAAAATATAAACTACAGGGTAGAAAAGTATAAAGACAAAGCAAGTGCATACTTGGAATGAGAAAAATTCCTGCAGATAATATTTTATATTTCGTGTTTATTTAAACACGATATTCAGATTCCATTTTCTCAGCATGATGTTAGTTCTCCTGGCATGGCATTAAATAGTACATCTCTTCTGATATCAAACTTACAGCTAATCATCTGACTTATGATATAACAATGAGAAAGAGAACCTTTGAAAATCCAAGTCTGATCACTTCTGTGACCATCGCCAAATGCTGGATTCCGAGGTCCTGAGTCTGGCTGCCTCCAGACTACTTTTTATCTACCACCTGGCACCGTGTTTAATTCCTTACGTTATTATTTCATATGTCAGTCTCTCCATGAGACAATGTCTTTAAACACAGAGATGAGGATACTCCATCATTACAAACACCCCCAGTCCCCACTCACACTCAGCACTAAGCTAGGCACTATGGGTGTGCTACCATGTTAGCCACCGTGCACACCTCATCAGCCACTGCGCACACCTCGTCAGCCACCGCGCACACAGAGCCAGCCACTGCGCACACCTCGTCAGCCACCACGCGCACCAAGTCAGCCACCACGCACACAGAGTCAGCCACCGCGCACACCTCATCAGCCACCGCACACACCTCATCAGCCACCGCGCACACAGAGCCAGCCACCGAGCAGAGCCAGCCACCACGCACACCGAGCCAGCCACCGCGCACACAGAGCCAGCCACCGCACACACCGAGCCAGCCACCGTGCACACTGAGCCAGCCACCGCGCACACAGAGCCAGCCACCGCGCACACAGAGCCAGCCACCGCACACACCGAGCCAGCCACCGCGCACACAGAGTCAGCCACCGCGCACACCGAGCCAGCCACCGCGCACACTGAGTCAGCCACTGTGTACACATCAGCCACCGCGCACACTGAGTCAGCCACTGTGTACACCACATCAGCCACCGTTCACACCGAGTCAGCCACTGTGCACACTGAATCAGCCTCCAGACACCGAGGTCATGGTTTAGCCGAGGGAGTGAGCTGCCTGTTGGAGGCGTCCAGCGGAGAACTCGATGCGACATAGCTGCAGAGCGTCCTTCATTAAGGAGGCCAGCGTGAGCAGAGGATGAGCGGCGATGGTGAAAGTAACAGAGCTTAGTATGAGCAGTTTAAAATGACAGCCAGAAATCAGTGGACAGGACTAAAATTCTAAGAAAAAGCCTGGTCCCCAGGGCCGAAGAACCGTGATTGTGAAGAGGTCAGTTTAATACCATCCAGTATCTGGGCGATATATTTGGAAGCACTCACTTGATCCTCTGCATCATTCGGATCGCTTAAGCCTAAATTGGTTTGGATACGCTTAGAACAAAACCAACGGACATGAAGGTTAGCACCAAAGAAGGACTTTACAGACCCCAAAGAAGGTGATTAGGACCCAAACTATCCTCCCTCTATCACGGCACTCTGCAGCAAGAAGGAAAGCGTGGAAGTCTGAGTCCAGCCTGGACGAGGCAGTACTGAGGAAACAGCCAGGGCTGGGAGGTGGATAGGCCCCCACTAGTTGGACACTTGTATAGAGTTAAAGCGGAGGGAAAAAGGTTTCTGGGTTTTGTATGACTATGCCAATCCACAACTGCTCTTCTGAGAATCTTTAAGATTCTTCCTCCAACCTGGATGCTGGTCATGATACACAATGCTGGCGGTTTCTGGAGGCTCCATGGCAAGAGCAGAGGGGAGAGGAATACGTGAAGGACGGCCACTGGAAGAAGGACTACTTCTGAGCAACCCGTGTGCAGGACTGAGGTTAACATGCTCAGGCTTGTCTGGAACATGGGGTGAGGCTTTGTTTAGGAGGTGCTCTCCTGCCAGGAGCTCTAGCCATTGTGGCACAGAGCCCCCATGAGATGACAGCTGCCTCGGCCAAGCCTGAGTGAGCGAGTGGGCTCCAAAAGGGCCAGTTGCACTAGCTCTCTCTGGTCTTCCTGAGTGGTAATATTACATGCTTCACAACGCTCTCGACAATTTCGTTTCTCAGTAGACACCCCTGTTCCAGTGTAACACAGTCCTCCCAGTTACAGGAAATGAAACACTGAGTATGAACTCTCAGCATTGTGTCTGGGGCTTAACTTTAGCTCTGGTTGCTTACTATCTGCGTGACAGCTGAATCTCAGTGTTTTTGTCTGTAAGACCAGAATAATATCTTCTCCCATGAGTATGAAAAAGATGAAGTGAGAATGAGTCCATTACAAATACTAAGCAAAGAGATGGGACTTGAAAAATGGTAGTTACTATTAGCGACAGGGAGAAAGTCTTAATTAGGTGTTAAAGGTCTTAAACACTGGTTTGAAAGCCCCATGAATTACTCCTTTAATAGGCATAGCAGCCTGGGACCCTGGGGTGAGAGTAGAGGTGTTAGTTAAGCAGGACCAAAGAAGAGGAGGCAACGAAGAGCAGAAGCTGTTGTGAATCTGTGCTCATGAAAAGGGAGCATTTTCAGTGTACAGAGCTAGTATAAATATATCTCTGCTTGCTCAGATGAAATGGGTCAAGAGACCTCTACCTGAGTAGAAAATATTCCAGAGACAAGATTCAACACACCAGAATGGTACTCTTCGGGGAGAGTAAGATTTTGAAAGCGAGCTCTCAATCCTATTGAAACTGATGCAGAGGGTAATCCAGTGGGCTACATTATACAGGGTATCAATAATCCATCAACACATAATCTCAGAAAAGGACTTGCCATTCCTGGCTCAGGAAAGTGACTGTTGGCCATTTATAAAAGGTTACATGCTAACCACCAGAGGCTTGCAGCTTTAGAAAGGCTTAGAGAAGAAGTGCGTACTGCTATTGGGGAGAAGTCAGTATACTTCTCTGGCATCAGCACTCAGCATCATCCTTTTAGAATGTAAACACCTGTAAAAGCTGTCACTAACTTGCACTGAATAGCAAAGCAATACATGCTCTCAGCAAACGATGGGGGTGTGCTTGCCCCTTGGACAAAGCGCACACCAGGCAGGAGCAACTGCCTATCAGAAGAGTCTCTTTGCAAGATGTTTCTTCTCTTAATGTAATTAACAGTGTATGCATGCTGGGAAAATTCATGTTGTAGGGTGTAATGATATACAGTAATTGAACGTAAACAATAAAAAATAATTTAAAAACCTCAAATCTCTTAGAAAAAAATTAATTATAAAAAACAAACAAACAGTAATTACTGTCAAAAACAAAAACAAACTATAAAAACCCCAAGAACTACTGTCAACAACCAGCAAGAAGAAAACTGAAAAGATCAATGAACTTAAGCCCTCTACTAATGAACAGAGTAAGTAGCAAAAAAAAACAAACAAAACAACAACAACAAAAATAAAAAGTTTTACAGTTGTCACTTAGTACTATGGATGGTTTTTAAATGGATAGGAGTCCTGCAAAAATACCCACTGAAACTCCTCCCTCAGGAAAGTGTAACATGATCAATGAATGATTTGGGGAGGACAATGTTGAATTATAGTAACCTCATATATATAGCATTCTTGAAATGAGAAAATTATAGAGCTGGAGAACAGATTAGTAGTTGCCAGGGGTTGCCTGGTAGTTGGGCAGGAGGAGGTAGCTGTGGCTACAAAGGGACCCTACTGATGGAATGAACTGCCCTGTGTCCTGACTGTGGGTGGTGGCCATGTGACTCTAAATGAGACAGTATCAACAGAACTAGACATACACACACAAACAAATACCCGGAAAATGTGTGAAGTCTGAATAAGGTTGGAAAGACTGTCTCAATGTCCTGGTTATCATTTTATACTACAGTTGTATCCAATGTGTCACCACTGGGGGAACTGGGTGAAGGACATAAGAGATCTGTATTATTTCTTATAACTATATCTGAACTTAAGATTATTTACAAATAAAAAGTTAAAAGATACTAAAGAAATGGAAAGCTCACCAAAACTTAGCTCTTTGAAGGTGCAAAAGGTCTGAAGACATGCAGCATTTTCACAGAGCACATTTTAAGGGCACGGGCAGGCGAGACTAATGTGAGCACTCGACTTACACTAGCATAGAGAAGTTACGGGTCAGCCTCATTACAAAATTCTTAAAGTAAGGCTCTCAACCGTAAGTGATGCCACTGAGCAATGTATACCTGCAGCTTTGGGTTTTCACCTGAACAGCACAGAGGATTTTGTGTGCTGGCATCCCAACCACAGGTAAACTACTCACAGTGTGCAGAGCAATTTTGAGTCTTAGTACAATGTACAATAGCACATCAACCATGCAGGTAAGAGTGCCATGCAGGTAAAATTAGTGTTATTTAAAAGCAAGTGGGGTGGGACGAGCAGATGGCCTAATGTTCACCTTGCCGAACTCCCACGTAGTAAACCATGGTTTGAGTACCAGACCCGACGGCTTGAAACTCGTGCCAGGTAAGTGTGTGTGAGTGGCCAAAATCCTGAGATGAGAATGGAAGGGAAGGGACTGTGGAGTGGCCATCCCCCCTGAGGAGTTATTTCTTGCTTCCTGCTTCTCTGTCTCTGTCTCACTGGCAGGTGCACATACCCTTTAGCACAAAAACTTTCTCAAAAAAAAAGGTTGGGGTGTTTCGGTGTTTCATTTAGTTTCTTATTTTGATTGTGTGTGTGCGTGTGTCTGTGTGTTGGCAGGGTGTGGGTAGCAAGATTCCTTAGTAAGTAAAGAGGCCCCATTCTAGCTACAGTTCTGACATATGCATTTGAGATTAAAAATCTTTTAAATGAAACCTGATCTTGCCTATGGAATTCAGGAGTGAATTGAGAGAGTCCTATGCAAGATGAATACAGAAAGGCCATGTATAATACATCACTGTTTTATTCTCAAAGAGGCCCACGGCAAATTTCAGTGAGACTGCCTAAGCGCAGACGCTAACACAGTATGATGGTGGGGAGGAACAGAAGTGCACTGAAAATGTGCAGACTCATTTTCTTCAGTTTCCTTTTGTTCCTGATTTCTTATATTTACAAGAAAACAATAGGGTAGGTAAAAATCTCACTATAATTCAGTTTCCTATAAATTCCCAAAGTTCGACAACTTTTATTTAGCATGAATAGCAAAGTAGGTTCCTAAGAGTCAAGCCCCCCTCACACCCCGGTTTACCAGTCCCATTCCCAAAGGGGCCCCGGTAGGCTTACTTATCAGTGATCATAATGAGTATTAGGAAATCTTTGCAGAAGCTCTTACATTATTTTGAAAATGCATCTAAGTAAATAAAGGCATTAGATTTTCCTCATTTTATTCACAATAACTGTTTCAAAACGCAATTATATTCTACTTTCTGTAACCATTTACATGACTTTCTGTCCTTTGTTATTAACAAAATCATCAAGGACGTCTTTCATTAACCTGTTCACTGTCTTGTACGGTAAATATATACATCTGCTCTAGGATTCTCCTTCTCTCTTTGATCCTAGAAAACATCCTGTCACAATTTTGTGTAAAAAATATATAAATGTGTGCATATTTGTATACAAATATACATCATACATAAAATGTAAAACTCTATATATGTGCATATGTCTGTGTGTGTGTACATATACTCACACAGATACACGCCTAATTCAAATGAAAAATAAAATCTCTCCATAAAAAGGGCTTTAGTAAGGACCATACAACATGAGTTCATTAAAATGCAACCCCAAGCTATCTAATCCTAAAGTGCAAAATTTTAAAAGGGAAGAGAAAGTTTCTCCCTTAATCATAGTAACAAGACAACCAGCCTTGAGGGAGAAATCGCAATACCTGACTTTAGAACATCATTCCTCAAGTCGAGGAGCCACTTCAATGCTGGTTTAGGTTGACAGAGGAAGTAAGAGCTTGAGGTTTCCAGATGGTGCCAGTGAACACTACTTAAAACCATGATCTCCTTCTAATTAGTAGATAACCAAGGATATACACCCAGGAATGGAAAACCCACTTGATGCTTGGGAGTTCCCTGGACCCAGATTTAAAGTGGCAAAATGACTAGTCTACTAGTCCGAGGTTGCTTTGTTTTCCTTAAATAGACTAGCACTCTGCTTCTTAAAGACTGTCTTGTTACATGGATTCGCGTTTTCAGCATCTAGAGAGTGTGGTTCATGGAAGAACTTAGTAAATGTTTTGGAGTAAATACATTTATACAGCTTGGACAACACAGAAACAGCTATTGTGGTCAGAGAATCTTGCCAAGTAATTTTACGTTAATCCTGGTTATTATTTATGGCAATGAAGGTGCACATCATTTCTCTGAAACGTAAAGAAAGCAGAAATCCAACTGGGCATACCTTCTCGACAGCTGTGATTTGTTCCAGCGCCAGAGCGTGCAGCTCCTCATCCTGGCTCTCGAGGAGAAGTTTCAGGCATGGGAGCAGGAGGGACTGGCCAAGCAGCAGCAGGCAAAGCTCCTTCAGCCACTGAAACCACAGTGAACACAGTGAACAAGAACGCAGCGAGCACGTCTCATCTCCGCACTACTCTGCTGTATCTTCCGATCCCCCTTCCCAGGAATGTGTATTTTGTGTGCAGGCATATATATAGACACAGGGTTTGGTACCCACTGTACTCCTATCACAATAAACGGTGAGCATCGTCACAAGCTATTAGATATTCATCTACAACACTTTTTTTTTTTTTTTTTAAGCAAGAGGGTGCATGCAGAGAGAGAGAGAGAGAGAGAGAGAGCACCCCTCCCCTCATACCACAATCCCTTCTCCATTTCTCCTTTTGGGATTTTTACATACACGTACATGGACTTGGAGTGTTTCTCACGCTGCTGGGTTTGGGACTTGAACTGTGTGATCAGCCATGTGGGAATCCAGCTGCCTTAACCACCACCGTGGGATGGGCCTAAGGCATTGCTTTTAACGGCTGCACTGTACTAGCTACGGAAACAGTACTATAATGGATCTTCCAAAATCTCAAGAGCCCCAGTTTCCTTGCAAGTAAAATGTAGAATTTTCTGCCTATCTAGCATCTTTGTGCTTTTTTGTGTGTGTGTATAAAAATTAGAGTTAATGAATGTAATTTACAATGCTCCACATATAGTAGAGGATTAGTAATGACAAAAACTATTTGTTGTCAATATTATTAGCAATATTTAGTTATCATGCACTTAAACAAAGGAAATCAGCAAATAAACTAAAACCTGTTTATAATTCTAACACCAAGGTGAATTGAATGTTTGATATATTTTAAGATATTCCATTTCCATGAACACTATCTGTGGTGTGAAAAAATGAAATTGTTTGGGTCTCCACAGGTGTGTCTGAATTTTGTTCTCAGCCCTTTATTTTACTGGTTGCTCTCATCACCAGAGAACAGGCTTTCATGTAAGGTAACAAATGATAGTTCTTTTTGACAAAAGCATGAAAGAATAAAAAATAAATCTGCGAGCTGTTTTGCCCTGCAGAGCTGTGCTCCCGTTGGTGTCCTGACTTCAGCTGAAACAAAGACTGGCACACCTGGCCCAGGGCAGCCATGAGGGCGCCCCCTGCACTCTGAAGCAGGGGTTGTTCTGCAAGGACGAGGGCCACTGCCCGACCTGCTACTCACACAGTAACTGGTCAGAGAAGAAAAGCTCCGGGTTTTGATATTTTCACAGTTCCTTCACATTATGATACAGCATAGGTAAAATAAGTATGACACAAAGGTGCCCTCATTTAAAGCTGAGGCTCAATTCCTGGGACTTCCACTCACCGTATCAGCAGTTCTTTTAGTTTCGCACAGCACACCTCTGCCGAAGAACAGCAAGGCCTTCGAATTCCAAGTGGAAGTGTGTGCCATGCAAACTTATGTGACCGCAAGTCGCAGGCTGTGCACGTGAACTTGGGAAACAGTGAGTGGAAGCCTGTGCCACGCGAACTTGTGTGACAGTGAGTGGGAGGCTATGCCACGTGAAGTGCGAAAGCGAGTGGTATGCTGTGCCACGTGAACTTGCGTGACAGCGAGTGGTATGCTGTGCCACGTGAAGTGCGAAAGCGAGTGGTAGGCTGTGCCACGTGAAGTGTGAAAGCGAGTGGTAGGCTGTGCCACGTGAACTTGCGTGACAGCGAGGAGGAGGCTGTGCCACACGGACTTGTGCAGCAGCTAGTGGAAGCCTGTGCCACGCGACTTGTGTGACAGCGAGTGGGAGGCCATGCCACTCCTGCGACACGGTCGATATCGGCAGGGAGTAGTCTGCAAAGCACCCTTCCCACATTGCGAAGTCTGATTTGGAAAAGTACCGTGGGTGCCTTAAAGAACGCATGGCACACAGTCGCACCAGGTATCTAAGCCAACGAGAAATGCACGGTTTTCATTTGGGATGCCAAATCCCGCAGAAAACAGTTTGGAGAATGAAGCATACACTCCTGCGCAGAACCACTTTGGCCTGGCCAGCCTCCTCCTGGCCTGCTTTCTGTGATGACCTCCCCAACCCACTGTCACTCACGCCCCATATTCTCCTCCTCCTCCCTGGTCACGGCCGCTCTCCCCCCTGCTGCAGAGCTGGGCCCTTCCTGCCAGGAAGGAGGCGGCCAGATCAGCCTGTCCAACCCCATGCCTCAGCCACGATCCCCACCTGAGCTGGTTAGTGTAACTCAGGTGCACTTTTCATTTTACTTCATTTAAATTTTAATTGCAGTCACCGCACATGGCCATGGCCACCATAGGGGGTGGTGCGGTTCCCACTGCAGAATCCTCGCACACCTCCAGGCCTTCGCACACGCACGACCTTTGTTCTGTAACTGGCTCCTGTATGCTCCTTAGGTCTCAGCTTAGGAACTCACAGAAAAACCACACACCCTCTGCAAAAGCACCGTTGAATGCCCAGGTCAGCACTCTTTTTCCGTTCTGTGTTCTAAATACATCCTACCTCGGATTTTATTTTTATTACTGTAATTATTCATTTGTCTATTGTCTTCCCTTGATAGCAAGAATATTTTTCATTTTCTGTATTCCGAATTTGCTTGGCACATTCCATACTTAGAAATACTAGTATGTGATTCCTTCTTAACACTCACATTCGCTTACTCAGTAAGTTATTGGTAATGGATGAACAAGTATTTCTAAGCAATTGATGCTGTTTAGACTAAGCATACCACTGGGCTAACTTTAACTTCATTGGCAGTTTTAGGAACAGCCGGTACCTCCCTGGACAATGGCTAGATGGCACCCCACCAGGTGAGAACGCCAGGAAGGAGGAACACAGTTTGTGGGAGCTGCGGAGGACCTTTCCTCTCTTAGCTTGGGTTACTGCCCAAATGGTTATTTTTTTTTTTAAACATTTACTTGCCTATTTCTTTGTGAGACAGAGAGATGCCCTCACCCTCCCACAAACGAATGGTTATTTTTAAAAAAAAAAAAAAAAAAAACATTTACTTGCCTATTTCTTTGTGAGACAGAGAGATGCCCTCACCCTCCCACAAAAGGGTCTCCATGCCATAATCCACCAGCAGTGTGGCTGGCCCAGATGACGGGCCATGCACACACACCTACTCTGTCCAGGGAAATCCCGGGACATGAACCCAGGACCTTTCCCCTGTGGACCCTATTGCTTACTACATTACTAGTGTGGCATCCCCCCAACTCCCTTCCTCTGTATTTAGTGCTAAATCCTCTATAATGCCTGTTGGGTATTTCCCCTGTGTTGCAAGAGGAGTGTTCATTATGAGAGTTACAAAGGGATTTGGGAACTGCAAGAAAGGTCACATAAGAGAGAACCACACAAAACCTCAATTGATACTTTCACAGCTTAACCCTGCCAGGTCATGTGGACACAAAACAGGAAGACAGAGCCCTGGAATGAAGAGGATTAGTGAGTCCGGGCTCAGAGTCAGGCCACAACCCTGGGCATTTAGCCTCCCTGTGGGCTGCGGTTTATTGTGATCACTGGAGCATGGTCCCTGTGGCCTAGGGGTCATCAGAGAAGCAGGACCAGTCTACCAATAACTCTGCTGTCCTCACTCCACTCTCCTGTTGGCCGCATGGGGTCAGCATCAAAAGGCGTGGAAGAACCTGCAGCAGGAACACGGGCACACGGTGTGTAGGACTTAGCGACCCGGGGCCTGCGGGGCTTGTCACATACACTGGTCGCTGTGTAGGAGTGCAGGGCAGCTTGCAGTGCTCACTCCCCAGCAGGTCCAGATGGGCCGATCTCCCACCGTCATCTCCTAAAGCCCTGCAGTCCCTGAACTGCTGGTCTTGCTGCCTCAGGGCAGCCAGGAGGCTGGCCTCCAGTGGTGCTCCTGCTGCACCTGGGCCAGCTGGGCATGGGAGCAGCCTGGACTCTCCAAGGGCTCTCGGGTTGGACCAGGCCTGTGGCTCGATCTCCTGAGCCTCAGCCGTGTCTCTCAGCCCGTGACCTCTACCCAGCAACGGACCTGCTCTGAGCTGAACACCACGTGCTTGCTACAGTGTTTTAATGTGCACCATCTCCTTACGTTTTCTCCTCAAATCCTCGGAGGAAGGTGCTTTCTTAGCCCCACTAATCAGATAAGGAAAGTGGAGCGTAGAAAGGTTAAATAACTTGAGTGCCATTCGATTCCAAAAATCGAGTTCTTGACATTATCGCAAGTGACTCAGCAGCCATGAGGGAGAACCATCACGTGTGCAGCTGGGGGTTCACGGGGCTCGCTCATTAGCTGGGGCCTGTCTCCCACACCACAGACTAAGCATCTACAACTCCAATTCCCACTGCACCTCAGCGAAACACAGACCCTCAGAGTAGCTGCAAATAGCTACAACTCGGAATGTTACGTCTGTAAATGCCAAGAACCTGTTCTATGCCACTTTCTTATTCTCTATATCCCCCACTGTTGAGAATGCTCATAGATTGCCATGGATACAAGCTGGAAAAGATTCAGGTTCTTGGGCCTCATGACCTGTGAGAAACAGTGGTTTTTATAGTGTTGGTAATATTTGTATAAGGAAAACAATTACAGCCGTGAGTAAGCAAAGTCCCACTTGGTTATCAGAAAATGGCATTCCAAAGACGCATGAATAAAAAAAATCTATAAATATAAGAGCTTAGTGGGGGCGGGGCTTGGAAAACGGGGATTTAAAAAAAATGACTCTGCTTACATTCCCTGTCATAAACAATTAGGCACACACATCTCATCAACCAGGGAGTAGGGCCACCAAAGTTACTGGATTAAAAAAAAAAATGGACAGGACCAGTAGATGGCATTATAGTTCCATTACTGGACTCCCACTAGTCCATTATGGTTCAAGTCCTGGACCTGGCAGCTTAAAACTCACACCGAGCACACGTGCGTGCATGCCCACAATTCCAAGAGAAAAATAGAGAAGGGATTGCTGACAAGCACACATGTCCTATAGCAAAAATCTCTCATAAAAAAAAGCTGCAAATAATTTTTACCACAACAGATAATTAAAATACTATGAGAACTGAAATTAAATTATACAACTTCCAAATGTGGTAAAATACATTTAATGAAACATTCCCACTTTGCAATAATAATGTTCCTTCTTTTGTAACACTTTAATTCACATTTGAGCAAATTTAGCATCAATAAAAATAGTACATACCATGTGCAAACTTCTAACCATAATATGCTAAGAAAAAGTTTTACAAATGTGCCTAATTAAGAGAAAGAATTGAGGCAGCAAAAGAAAAATGTAAGAAAGTCACTGACAACAGAATTCCTTGAATATTGTCTTCCATGTCACCAAATTAGAACAGAGGAGTGAGGATAACCTATTCTGAAACGAAGTTTAACCTAGTGTCTCTCCCCTCACCCCCGCGTGAGTTATCCGTTTATGAAAGGTAGTGAATGACGTGCTTTGGAGCACCAGGACCCAGACAGCCTTGGCTTCTCCTTGCAGGCCTAGAGACCTTGCGGGACAGACAGAGCTAAAGTACCTTCTACTTTATGTAGTCCAGTCCTAGTTCACATACTAGAAAACAAAGATGCCAAGTTTGGTAGTTTTCTCATCGCCACAGACCACGTTGCAGCCTAGTCTTGAACGGGAACAGCGCAACTGCCTGATTGCTGGGTCTCCTTATGTTTTGCTATGAAGGGTGTTCCCAGCCCTAAGGAGGAGGAGAGGCAAGTCCAACCCCTTCCTGTGGTGTGGTGTGGTGTGGTGTGGTGTGGTGTGGTGTGGTGTGGTATGAGGAGGACTATCACATTCATAACTCAGGTGTTGTGTTCTGGCTTCTGATGTTCTAAAAATATTTAGGAATCACTCACCGATGATTCTGAGATCAATCAGGACCACTATAAATAAACTTCCTGTATTTCTCTATTTGTCACAGTACTTCAACCTGGCTGCAGAAGCTTATCAGGGAGCTGAATCATCCCAGGTACTTAGCTTCTCACTTAACTACCTAGTCTTATTTTTCCACGGGAAACAGAGAGTACAACCTGTTACACATTAGGCAATTACACGTGCCCGGCATGAGTTTTAAGCCACCGGGTCCAGGACGCGAACCTTGGTTGACTACATGGGAGTCCAGTGCCATAGCCATTACACTAACTGCTGGTCCCAGACTCTGATAAAAATTTTAAAAAGTAACATTAGATCCTAAATAATGTTTTCATGACCAAGATTCAACAGAACTGACAGTAGCACACTTCTGATATTTAGTATTGATCTAATAACATGTGATGTTAACTGACATGAAGGCCAGGTGAGACCCATGCTATTCACAGACCGCTTACCCTGGTGGGGTCATAGTGCGGTTTAGTTCTCACTCTGTGCAGTGTGCTGAATCCTGCAATGGGTGTCACAGCAATGACACAGTCATGGTGACCACCCTCTGGTGCTCCCATTACAACAGAGCAGATATCAGACAAATAGTGAGGGAATCGCACTCCATCGGAGGAAAGGAAGGTTATTTCTGGTGCTGGCACTTTAAATATTTTATAGAATAATTGTCTTTCTGCCGGTTGGAAGACTTCTTTAAATGGATAAAATATTTTAGAATTCAACCAAAAGACACTTACCTAGTCCCTCATTCAGAAAAGAATTCATTAAATGTGCATTCATAATGAGAATATTCTCCTTGAGTGATTACAATGAGGATTCAAAGGATCATATTTACAATTTTATTTCCAAGTTTATCTCCTGTGTGACGGAAACTCAAAACCAATTAATCAATTTAATGCCATTACCCAAACGCTGAAGTTTAAGGCCTGTAAATTGTTTCAACAATATAGTGCCAAGGTGGGATCCACAGTAGGGGGCAGTAATTAATATGTGCTTATTTTAGAATTAAAAAATTATATACACATAAAATGAGTACCTTCGACAGTCAAATCATGGGATCAAATAGAGAACAGAGGTCAGAACAGAAGTGGCTGAGTTTTTACTAATTTTGCAGAGAATGAATACTGTGGTTATGCAACCTTATTACAATGGTGTCCTAAAGTATGTAAAACCAGAGGGGTTGGTTACCTGTCCACAGCAGTGCTAGAGCCTGCTACCATCAGTACTGTTACCAGTTGGCCTGGTCCAGACAGGCAACACGTGGGCTACCAGAACCCCTTGGAACATAGATCTGAGAGAGACATATAATGGCACCCAGGAGAAACCGAAAGGTGCACTATCCCCTAGGGCTTGTGAAAGGAATGCTGCTTCAGAGCACCAAGAAAAAGAAAATGACCTCAAAGTGCCCTGTCAGCACCACTTTCTTCATTTGATCCATTACAAATTACAGGCCTTTACCAGTAATGACATCAGCTACATGTCCCCAAGTACTGTCACTGGGATTGCTTATAATAATGATAAGGGATCCCCCTCCCCCAGAAAGCCATCTGAAACATCCACTTACCTCTGCAGGCAGCATCTGCTTGGTGTTATATAAAGAGCGACAGATTTTCACAACCTCGTTCCCCAGTCCTTCCTTGTTCTCCTCTGTACATCTGGTGAGCATCACTGTAGCTAGTCTCGTCCACGGATTATTGGTTATGCTGGTTGCAACAGAGAAAAATACAAGGCATTGGAGATAATAGAAGTTACCAGAATCGTGACAGGACATTTTAAAGCAGAAAAGTAACTCTGCTTTATGAAAGTAAAATGCTTACGGCAAATTACAATCAGAGTCTAAATGATAAGCTTTTCCAGTTGATCTTGTGGAAAAGCAAGCATGGAATGGAGAAAATGCAGCAGCTTCCTGTGGTTTCAAACAAGCAGCCTCGCAGCATGGAGCAGTGAGGAGTTGAAAGAACACAGCTTTGAAGCCAGAGACAGTCAGGCTCAAATTCTGGCTCCTTGATTCACTACTTGGGGGACTCCAGCCCTGTATGGCTCTTAGGGAAGCCTTCTAACCTTCCTGGGCCTCAGTTTTCTTTGTTGTGAAAAGGTAATTTAGAGCTGCTTTATTGATTAAATGGAGTATTAATTGTGAAGTATCACTTTTGTTTTTGTTTTTAGGTTTTTGCCATAGGGTACACATGCTCGCTGGAGAAAGAGACAGAGAGAGGAAAAGTGGAGAAATCACTCTGTAGAGGGGAAGGCCATAATCCAATCTCTTCTCCATTCGCCTCCTGGAGTTTTGGGCACACACGCTCATGTGCCCTGGTGTGATTTTCAAGCTGCCAGGTCTGGGACTCAAACTGTGGTCATCCATGTGGGATGCAATGCCTTAACCACCATACCACCAGTTGGCCTGTGGAGAACCACTTTAAATTGTATGCACTCCTTACTACATAAATACTGGCTCCTATTAGTTATATTAGTATTATTATGGGGCCAGGGCCAGAACCAAACGCCAGTCAGTGCCTAGCAGCGGTCAGCGTGGGAGCACAGGCTGAAGGAGCCACAGACAAGCTGGATGAAGGTCACGCTTTGCTCTGTACTTCATTTGTTTCCTTACATCCACAGCAGAAAGGCATACAGAAATGTGCCTTTCCTTTCTCTTCTCTGACTGCCATTACCCCATATTTCAGAAAAACATCACAATTTACTTTCAAGAGATGACTTAAAGACAAATTCCTTCCATGGCCCCAGGGCAGACTGATTTTAAACCTCCGTTTTAAGAATTTTACTATTTATTAGGAGTCTGTAGTCTCATTAGCACGTACTAGATTCTCAACAGTGAACAAGCAGGAATGGCCTTCCCTGAGGAAGACTTCAAGTTTTAACAGTGACAGGGGGCCTCACAATACTTGCCTCTGGCCAAGCTTTTGTGTCTCAGCTCAAGCTACAACAGCAGTCTGTGAGGACACAACACTGCTAATCTCAAGGTAGAAGCCGAACTCCGTGTGAGTGCTTGCTTAGCTGAGAAGCTTCCTTATACTTAAGGACTCGCACTCTGGTCTCTGAATTCAGCTCTACTGGCATGCTCTGAAATGGGTCTCGATCTAGTAGACAGAATGGTCTTCCGGCACAATGAACCACTGGGCAGGGTGGCTTTCAAAACAAGCTAGCAAAATACCTTGTCCCCAGCAAGTTGTGAAACTATGAATCCTCTATAAGTACAAATCCTTATACTTTCCAGGCATTTTCCTACAAGGGACTAAAACCTTACTGTGCTGATTGGTAAAATGCAGTCATTGTCACACGCTCCTTCCTTCCCCTTTTTCTCTTTTGTTTGATTTTTTTTTTTTTTTTTTTTTGAGAGGTTTTTGCGATAGGGCGCCTGCGCTCGCCAGACAAACAGAGAGAGACAGAGAGACAGAAAGCGAGAAATCACCCCCCAGGGGGGATGGCCACGCCACAATCCCTTCTCCTCTCAGGATCTTGGGCACGCACGCACACGCACCCGGCATGAGTTTTAAGCCACCGGGTCCAGGACGTGAACCGGAGTCGACTACATGGGAGTCCAGCGACATAGCTATTACACTAATTGCTGGTCCCTCTTCCTTCCCTTTTTGAGGGACTATTTTGGAAGTGTTTAAGTTATATATGAGATTGCCTGAAAAAAAAAAAAAAAAAAAAAAAAAAAACCTTCTGACCTGATTTTACAGTATCCCGTAATCCTCCTGTGGTGAACAGCAATTGGAATGAGGAGAGAAGCAGAAAACTCTACTGGACTTACCGTCTGGTTATCTCTTAGGTAGCAGAGAAATGGACAGTAGGAGGGGTAAGCTGAGTAGTACTTGCTTTGTTCTGATTCTAGTGACTAATAAAGCAGTTTTGTAAAAGAGAGGTTGGTAATTTACAACCTTTATCTCACATGTGACACACAAAAGAATATAACTTTAAAGATTAAGTTTTGTCTACGAATGCACTAAATGTTTTAAATGCAGTAAGTGTTTGAAGTGAAGCTGACTTTGGTTCTCGTGGGTAAGTGAAGGATTTTAAATGGCCAGTGTTCTAAAAGGGTAAGAAACTGTCAAACCAGAGTAGACTATGCTACAAGAGGTGTCAGATTTTGAATCTGGAATGAAGATCTGATGACAGCTACAATTCAACTCTAGTCATTTCCTTGAAAGGGAAGGCATGACTGATCGTCTCATCAGTGGGTCTTCTCATGCCTGCTTCATATTCTCCTCAAGAAGGGATTTGTTTAGAAATACCCCACACTGGTGCGAGATGCTGGACTCGCCTTTTGAGCACAACACTCAGTACCCTGTTTCAACAAGTAGTTTAGGCTAAGGCAGCTATGCCAAGATGACTGGGAACTAAATGGAAATGCACTGTCGCAAGGAAAACTGAAGGTTTTGTGATGGAAGAGCCTATAATGTAGCTTCAAACAGTGGAGGGAAGAACCTGCTTCTCAAGACTGCAAATCATTGAGCAGTTAGCATAATGTCTATGTCACTGGACTCCCATGTAGTTGACCGTGGTTCGAGTCCCAGACCCTGTGGCTTAAAACTCATGCCAGGTGTGTTTGCCCAAGATCCCGAGAGGAGAATGGAGGAGAAGGGATTGTGGCATGGCCATCCCACCAGGGGGTGATTTCTTGCTTTCTATCTCTCTGTCTCTCTCTGTTTTTCTGGCAAGCACACACGCACCCTATAGCAAAAACCTCTCCAAAAAAAAGACTGCAAGTCAGCATGCCACAAATGATAGAGATCTCAGACACATTTTTTTTTTTTCTTTTTGGAAATGCTTGACTTAAAAACAAAAACAAAAAAAAAACAAAAACAAAAACAAAAACAAAAACAAAAAAAACAAACAAAAAAAAAAAAGCACTCTACTCTCTCTGGTTTGCTTAGGGAATTCCTAACAGTGTCATCCTGGGGTCAAGGTAGAGTGCCTTTTCCAGATGCACTCTAGCAGTCCAAAACTGCTCACAGAGTAATTCATATCTAGGAAAACAGCTTTCTATAACCTCTGATGCTCAGAGCTGTTCACTGGCCTGGAGAAGCCTCTGCTTGCTGAGGAGGGACAAGGACAAGACCAGACCTGGGCAAACATGCATCCCTCTAAGGCAGGGACAGGTGCCAACGAGAAGCAGCAGTTCCTGACACCGGTGCACGTGCTCAGCGGAAACCTGGCCTCTCCTTCCACAGGAAGAGGTCAGTGACGTGACTGGTGGCACACGTGGCAGGGCTGGGTAAGCACCCGAAGCTCTGAGAGGCAGCTGGGAACTCACTATGACAGAGGAAATGACATGGGCCAGACAGAATTCTGGCTCCTCCAAGTACTACCTGTGTGATGCCAGAAGTTATTTAAGCTCTGGGCCTCGACTTCTTCATCTATAAAATTAGATAATATCCCCTTCCCTTGTAGGTCTGTTGTGTGAATGACTGATAATAATATATGTAAATTGCACATAACTCTGTGTGCTCTCAATAAGGGGGAATTATTCATTTGTTCCATATGAATTCTCAAGTGGACTAAGCAGTGCTAAAAGACAGTCAAGAAATTTCCTGCTGAAAACACTGGATCAAAGTAGTTTTGCTGACATCACAAGAAGTTACTACCAAGTTTTGTCTGATAGTTTTGAATACAATATTTGGGTTTGGGGGCACAGAAGGATGGAAAGACATTGTGATGTCCAAAAAAAAATTTTTTTTTAATTTCCTCTAAAGGTAAATATGGATTACATACATACACCCACAATTATTCTCTCACTGGCTCTTTTGAAGGGCTTCCATTTTGGGAACTGAAGTGCAGACAGAGGGACTCTCACGAGGCTAATTTCATTGTAATACTTACACATATTCCCTTTTCATAGGTGGCCACGCTTGCAACAGCAGAAGCAAATGCTGAAACTCAGCCTCGTGGTGACTAGATTCCAGGAGTTCCATGAACAGATGGCAACGGCTCTCTTCATTCTCAACATCAGCTACGTCAACCTGGAAGGAGAAATGCACACTTTCTACTGATGGCACACTTACGGGATTGGCTTATAGAAGAATTCAAATTCGATTGTTTTGATTAAACATTCTTTTCAAAACGTTCACAATGTGCTGAGGGAAGATGCAGCAACACAAAAACAAAACCAAACATCTTCAAAATCTTATCTATGCCCTACTCGGTTTTAAATAATTGCTAAGAATTACTTAGAAGTACAAAATCACAAGAAGTTTCTTAAGCTTATTTATCACAATAAATTAAGGTAAGAAGACAGCCACAGAACGGCCTCATCAGCATTTAACATATGTTAAAATACTTCATTGTTTTATTTGAAATTGTGACCATTTCACCATGCTCAACATTTAGGTCAATTTTCTCTCTCTTGTCATGACCCTCCTGCCACAGTCTCCCAACTGGACCCACAGGTGCATTCCACCACACCCAGTTCTTTCTCAGTCTCACTACGCTGCCTGGACCATCCTTCCCCCATGATCCTACTGCCTCAGCCTCCCTGAGCCACAGGGACTACGGGCATCTGCCACCATGTCTAGCCTTTAGGTTGGACCCAGAACGGAACCCAGGCCTCCTGAGGTCCTTTTCTGCAACGCAACAGCATTTTAGCAGCACATGTCATCATGGCTGGGCCAGGTACATTTTTTAAAGTTTAAATTATGAATTTCTAATTTCAGTGAGAAATTACTAAACCTTCATATTGTCTAAAAAATTTCTCTAATTTGACAGTAAACATTTCACTAAATTGTATTTTCATATGATTTTTTTCTTTTTGTGACACATCAAAATAAAGTAAAATATCCTTTATTCATGTATCTTTTTTTAAAAAAAATGCCGGAGGGCAGATGCACATGTGCACACACACGAGCGCCCCGACAGGGCCAGTCACGCCGTTATCCCTTTTCCTTCAGTTCTCCACCCTGTTAAGGTCCTGAGCACACACGCATCCAGGCCTGACAAGCTTATAGGACTGGAACTTGAATCCTGGTCAGACATGGGATGAGCATATGACCTGTGCTATGGGGCCAGCCCACATCTTCAGTTCTAATGTAAAAGAAATTTCTGTCAAATACAAAATACTCATTTTTCCTCCTCTCATTGAACTAAATGACTTTTTTTAAATTATTATTTTATATAGCTTTATTATCATTATTATTATTATTATCCAGTTTTGATCAGAGAAAGAGAGAAAGAGCGAGAAAGTGAGAAAGCAAGTAACCAGTTCTGGGTCTTGAACTGCAGTTGCCCATGTGGGAGTCCAGCATCTTTAGCCACCATACCACCTGCTGGCCCCTGATCTAAATGACTTTTAAAACAAATTACACTCCTAATATCTCTGTGGATGAAAATGTTTGCTAATTTAAGTTTAAAAAGCAGTTTTTGTTTCCGTGTTTTTGCTATAGGGTGGTGCCTGTGCTTGCTGGAGGGACAGAGAGAGACGAAGAGACAGAAAGCGAGAAATCGCCCCCCAGGGCAGATGGCAACACCAAAATCCCTTCTCCTCCATTCTCCTCTTGGGATTTTGGGCATGCACATACACATACCCTGCGTGAGTTTTAAGTTGCCGGGTGCAGGATTCAAACTTGTTTGACTACATGGGAGTCCAGCGACATAACCATTACACTGTCCACTGGTCCCCTAAGAAGCAGTATTAAACATAAAAGTAGGCTAGCATCTTATTCCATTTTCTAGCCACTTTTTAACACATATTTAACACATAGGACCTTCAATAAGTTCATGGAAAATGTTTACTCTGAAAAGCAAACCCTATGTATGAATTTCAAAAAATTTCTGTACCAAAATACACTTGTATTTTAATTTCATTCTCTAAGAACATTTTTTTTTTTTTTTTAAAGACAGGCTTTTGCTATAGGGTGTGTGTGCTTGCTGGAGAGACAGAGAGACAGAAAGCTAGAAAGCACCCCCCAGCGGGACGACCACACCACAATCCCTTCTCCTTTGTTCTCTTGGGATTTTGGACACACATGTACATGCACCCAGTGTTAGTTGTAAGCCAGCGGGTCTGGGACTCGAACCACAGTTGTCTACATGGGAGACCTGGGACATGTCGGTCCCTTCTATGAGCTTTTAGAAGTTCTTTATATTTGAGTACACAGACATTTATGACAATTAATTCACAATGACTTGGGCACAGAGACATTCAGATGACGACGACACCTTGAAAAGATAATGAAAAAGGATGGTTACCTGCAGATTCGCTAAATTGTCTGCACTAATGCACATCTACCCAACATTTCATTTCACGGTTATTCTGGCTCTATCCCCCAGAGCCATCTGAAATAGTCACACTATGAATTCTTCATTTTCACAAAAGTTGATACATATATGAAATTATTGGTAATTGCCAGAGGAAGTCTAACTCGACATGATATCCAGTTAGATCCTTTAAAACCTACCTTAAAGCCCCATGTCATTCTTCTGTGGAATAGTAACCCAAAAGCATTTTATAGTTTTTGAGATAAGATAACAATCTCGTCTATCAACCCTTCCAACAGTTCTGGGTGGAAGACAGCACAGGTATTAGAAACATCACTTCACAGACAGGAAACAGGCTAAATGTCCCAGTACCATGGCTAGCAAATGATAGAATCAAAATACAGTTACAATCAGATCGGGGTGTTCTAAAACCAGAGGATCGATAGGCTAGATAAACTGAATTATTTAAGTTGGTCTTCTATTTGGGACTTTGGCAATACTGCCTTGTCTACTTATCAAAAAATGTTTTTGGTTTGTTTGTTTGTTTTTTCATCTCAAGCTGAAGACCTCCATCTGTTATCAGCTGACCTCAAGGCCTTCACTTGTCTCCAGCTTCAGGGCCTCTCTGAGGTTCCTCGCATACTATCACGCACACTCCCACAGCAGGGACTTGGATCTGCTTCCTCTGCCTGGCACATTCTTCCTCCAGATATTTCTCTGAGTGACTCATTCCCTCCCTTCCTTCAAGTTTCTCAAGCATCGCCTTATCAGCTGAGGCCCTGCACACTGCCTTACTTAAAGAAGCATTCCCCCATGCCTGTCTATCTTCCTCACCCTGTTTCATTTTCCTTAAAACTTACAACTAAATGATAGATTATATATTTATTTATTGCCTTTCTTTGTTCGTAAGAATGTAAGTTCCTAGAGAATACAGACTAATTTTTGTTCAGTGGTTTACCCCGACTATTGAATGTGTGCCCCTGCTGCAGAGTGGATGCACAGTAAGTGCGTGGATGAGTTCATGCACTAATAGAAGAATATACATGTGAATGAAGATAATTTGTCATTTATAAAGTAATCTAGCATAAGTCATACCAGCCTCATAGAGCTGTTATACACGTTTAACAGCTGATTTTATTATTGAAGAGAGAGGGGAAATTTGAAAAGAATATGTTACCAAGAGAGCAATTACCAAAAAAACAAGACCAAAGATAGCAGAATTATTGATGGGACACCCTAGATAGGCTGCTTTGTAGGCTGATTTCTGTGATCTGGCTGTTTGGGGAAAAGAGCATGCTGGTAGAGACCCCTGAGATTCCCTTATCTACTTGAAGACATCCTCCAAAAGGAACTCAACTGTCACAAAAGTCCTCCCCAGGAATCTTATCAACCAGGGAAAATTAACTGGGAATTTAACAGAAGGAGGTTGATATGCCCAGTCAGTCACGGATTCTTCTGAAGGTTGCTCTGAGATCATTGATATTATCTGAGAGACTTTATTTGTATAACAAGAAACCTTTATTCATGTACACTTCCTTGTCCCATCATCCCCCCATAATGTGTCACCACCACCCCTCAGAAACCTGAGTACCCTTCCCTTTCTGTAGCTCAGGGTGCTATAATAGATTAGCTTCAGTCATCTGACCTTTCTGAAGAGTCTCATATTTTGTGGCACACCCTTATGTATCCAGTAATTAAATATGGTTTTCTCCTGTTAATCTGTCTTAGTCAAGTTAATTTGCAGCCCAGCCAAAGAACCCAGAAGGTTGGCGGGAAGCCATTTCTCACTCCCCTATAAACATTCTTTTCTTTGAAAAAGAGTATTAAATGAAGATTCCTAAGACTGGATTGCTAGATGATGAAAGAATTAACACATTTCCTTTGAATATTAATGGGTACTCTAAAATTTATTTGAGAAAAAGAGTAGACACTAAGATTAAAATCTAAGTTTCCATAATTAGCCTCTTTATACTAATAGGCCACTACAGCAGGACTCCTAAAAGTGATTTTCATACATATTATTATATATATTCTGTCACTTGTTTAACCCTTTCAATAGTGTTGTGTGTGTGTGTGTGTGTGTGTGTGTGTATGTGTATATATATGTATTTTTTTTAATTTAGGGAGTTTTTCTTTTTGCTATAGGGTGCATGTGCATGCATTCTGGAGGGACAGACAGAAAGTGAGAAATCACCTCCCCAGGGGGATGGCCACCCCGCAATCCCTTCTCCTCCATTCTTTTCTCGGGATCTTGGGCTGGCCCACACATGAGCCCAGCATGAGTTTTAAGCCACTGGGTCCCGGACTTGAACCACAGTCAACTA
Organism: Tupaia tana; assembly: GCA_026018925.1. Classification (NCBI taxonomy): domain Eukaryota; kingdom Metazoa; phylum Chordata; class Mammalia; order Scandentia; family Tupaiidae; genus Tupaia; species Tupaia tana. The sequence goes on along the minus strand of JAKSZU010000003.1, from coordinate 217,853,642 downwards.
TGTGGGAGTCCAGTGATATAACCATTATGCCATTTGCTGGTCCCAATATTTTCTATATTAATTCCGGTCATTTTCAGTGTGTTCCTTGGGTTTTCTAGAATTGGAATGATACTCTCTGTAAGTCAACAGTGGCAATTTAGCTCTTTCAAAAAGTTACTGATCCTATTTCTGTTTCTTTTCTTACTAAATTTTCCTATGAAACGATACATAAATAATGACTATAAATTCGGCACCTTTTGTTCCTAACTTTATTTTTTTAAGTTAAATTGCTCCCTAAGAGACAAAAAGAAGTAGAGACACAGAGAGAAACAACCCCAATAGGGTGCACACACCCGTCCCCCCCAAGTCTCGCAGGAGGTCTGGGATATGAACCCAGGATGTTTCCCATGTGGTTCAGTGTTACCACTGAGCCACAGCTGGCCCTATTCTTCACTTTGGTAAGAATGCCTGAGATTTTTAGTGTTAACAGCTTCTGCTTTGACTAAATCCTAGTGGTCCACAGGATACAGGAGAATAGCAAGAGATCAATACAAATCTCACCATAAATAGTACAATAAGATAATAATGTCATTTACTTTCTTTCTAGAAGATGGCTTTGACTCAATACATTTGCATAATACTGAAACCCAGCAGGAACCCTGTAAAAGGGCTGGGCCTCTATTAATAGTTTCTCCTTTCTGTGGAGGAAAAAGAAATGGAAATTTCCCAAACTGAAAATTAATGAGACCTGAACTAAAAGTAGAGTATCTGTCCAAGCTACTTAAAAATGTGATGTTCATTTAAATTTTAGTGACAGGGCAAGGCCTGAGTCTCCAGACACTGGTTAAGTCCACTCCAAGTCTGGGGTAATTGTCTGCAGGTTTATTCTAGTTCACAGTAAACAAAACGACCTTCAAATGGCAGTGAATTCACAATGTGGTCCATCATCCCCTTTTGTCTTGCAATGCTCCCAATTTTTTTTCTAACTTAAATTTACTAGAGAGAGTGTGTACTTGCCAGATAACTAGAGAAATGGAAAGTGAGAAAGCACCCCCTACGGGGTGGTCGTGTCACAACCCCTTCTCTATTTCTCCTTTCAGGATGTTCGGCATACACATAGATACACTCAGTGCGTTTTCAAGCCTCTGGGTCCAGGACTCAAACCACACGGTTGGCTGTGTGAGATCCAGTCTCCTTACCTACCATGCCACCTTTGGGCCCACTCTCAAAATTCTTGATGTAAAGTTATCTGTGTTCTTTAAAATGGACCAATATGAGTTCTCCCAAAAGAACTTGTTACCTCCCTTTTTCTCTGTCTTTTCTTTTTGATATAGAAATTAGTTTTTTAGGAAAAAATTAAGGAATGGTTAAGACAATGGTAATTATGCAACTATGGCCTTGAGATACGACCATAAAACTCCCAAAAAATGCCCCTCCTGAAAGAAAAGGTAAGATTTTAATTCTATTTTTTGAGATGTTTTACAAAATGTAAAACCTTCCAATCAAGAAAGCCCACAAAACAATCATCCCATATGGACCAATCATTAGCTGATCATGCACCTGAGACCCTTACCCTTAATCTTGCCCTTCCTTAAAAACAAAACAAAACAAAACGCATGCTCAGGAACCAGCAGATGGTGTAACGATAATATTGCTGGACTCCCATGTGGTCAACTGCATGGCTTAAAACATGCTGGCATGTGTGCATGCATGTCCCCAACATCCCGGGAGGAAAACGAAGGAGAAGGGATTGGAGCATGGCTGTCCTCCTGGGGGGTGATTTCTCACTTTCTGTCTCTCTGTCTGGGTCTTTCTGGAGTACATGTGCCCTGTAGCAAAAATATCTCTGGGGAAAAGAAAAGTGCATGCTCAGAATTCCTCGGCGATGGGATCTTCTAGCATTTGCCGCCTGCCTTCAGTGTGGTGTGCGCAGTGAAAAAGCTGTCCTTGCCCTCTCTACACTGTGTGTACAGTTGCGTGGCACACAGGTGAGCCCACTGGGGTTCACTCAGTGACACTTACCGTGATATTACTCAGGAAGAGTTGGAAAAATTATACCACTTTAGGTTGAAGAGAGTACTATGTCAAAAATCTGAAAAATTATTTGAGCAAAAAGAATTAGAACAGGAAGTATTCCCCTGAGACCACAAAAATTAAAGCAAAAGGTTCTGAGAGACTGACATTAAGTTGCAAGAGCATGCAATTGGTTGGGGTAAGACATTTAAATTCCTTAAAGAACCGGAAAACAAGGTACCCAGCTCAGCATGTCAGTACACTTAGGAAAGAATCAAATTCTCTTCTCTAAAAGTACTGCAGTCCATACAAAATAAATATTCCAAGCATCTAAATGTATTTTATTGATGTATGAAGCATATAGCAGTAACGTTAAATCCCAGGTATAATGACTATGGAATATACTTCAACGTGGAGGAAGAACTAACTTTGGGTGGCTATCAAATGCATCAACGTACAGCACTAAAGGGATTGCAAAATAAATGCTGAAAGGTCAATTTGACTAAATACGCAATTTTCCAAAAGTGATGACAAAATCAAGATACCACAGGAAAATGTTTATTTTAGAGATTAAATGAGCCCTTCTGAGGCTGTTTTCTCTTCCATAAGCTAGAGATAGCACACATTTACATGAGAGTTGTAAGCACAACTGAGATGATGGGACTATGATGACTAAACAAAGAGACAGGTGGTGCATAGTAGGCACAGAGTTCATGATAGGTATGATTTATATTCTCATCTGCACGATAACCCCAGAGTGAAAAAGTAAAATGCTGGATTTGGGCTATGATTCATTCTGGTAAGAATTATGTCTACAGACTAGACAGGCCAAGAAAAGACTGCGGAGAAAGAGGACTGTTTTAGGAGAGGGGATTATGGTTTAACTATATTATCTCATTTATCTGTGTAATAAATATGGTATTTGATGTGATTCTTGGGCACGCCTTCCAAAAATTAGTAAAATCATATGACAGAAACTGCCATTTTAAAACATTTCTTTTACTTTAGCCTGTTTTCCCCAACGTAAGAAAGTAACAAATACTTCTGACACCCCTGCTCCTTCCCTAGTGAGTACCACACAAAACCCTAGAGGAGAAATGCCCAGTGCTTTGCAGGCACCTGTGGAGTTAGTGACTGTTTCATACCGACACCACTAACAGGATTCCCAAGGGCAAAACCAAAAAGTGATTTAAACATAAGAGTACCTTTTTCCCCTTTTGAGTCTCAAAGTGCTGTTTTTCTCCCTCACTGAATTAGGCAACTGTGGCCCTGGTTGTAAGTCAATTTGTCAAGTAGCTGCAGCCTCCTTATCGGACAGTCACTGTCCTTGAAAAGTGGGCTGAGCCACCTGTTATTAGTTGAAGACAGTTTTAACCTTCAGTTTCTCTGTGGCTGCTGAAAGGGAGCACAGATATCTTTAACTGAGGCATCTCTCCTGAAATACGCAACTTCCCACAAGCAGTGACAGAAGCTTAGTTTACCCTCAGATGTGTGAAGTATGAAATTGATATTAATGCATATGAAAGCATTTTATAAGTAGAAAATAATGACAAACATGCAGAGATTATTGGTGGTAGTGATATTAATCACCACACTTGTTTCTTCCATAAGAGCTGGTAAGCTGTTAGCTTGCTTCTGAAAGACTCGAATAAGGACACTTGACTTAAAGCTGTAACTGCAATCCCTTTCATTGACACAATAAAGCCACACTGAGATGCTGTTGTATGTAGGGTTTCAAAAGACAAAACAAACAAAACACTGCTGCAGTAGATATATAGAAATATAAAAAGGTGGCACAGCTGCCGTCCACTGATACACCCCCCCGTCTGTTAACGCCACTCCTTTACAAAGTTACGGGACGCTGACAGGGCCTACCCTGGCCACTGAATCTAGCCAGTCTCTCTTGGAAAACAGATCTGGAGAAGGCCAAGGCCAGTCACAGGCTGTGGACGAGCAGCATTCCCTACAGATCCAAGCGGTGCCGAGATCAGTGCCTGACACACAGTGCACGCTCAGTCACAAGTACTGTTAGTTATTACTATTAATATAGTGTTGACTTTGACTGCAGAGAAGAAACAGAAACAGAACGTAAGCCATGATTTTACCCATGACATATTTACGGATTTTATCACATAGAAAATATAAAATTGTGGAAATATCACAGAATATCAACATTACAAGTCAGGTGCTATTTTCTAGCCGATTTTCCATTTCCGTAAAACTGAAAAACAGAGGCAGACACTGAGAGAATTTCATAAATACTTAAGCTTATACTGCTTATAATAAATGCAAAATATGTTGCTGAGACAGCCTAAAGGTTCAAACAACCTTCCCTAGCCTACGCTGAGGAAAGGCTCTCTACCATGTAGGAAGGAGGTCCTGACAAGGAACAAAGAAGGGAGAGACTGAACTCTGGGTTCTAGGTCTGGTGGTGGGTAAAGACTTTAAGGCTCTGCTTCACTCTTAAGGCACAGGAGGAAAATGAGTGCCTATATGTAAACTGCCTGAGAACCAATGGCTCACAAATGCTGTAAAACATTCCCTGTTGGGTACTGCAAACACACCCTTGGGACGAAGGAAAATCCAATGAAAGAGGAGTTTAGGTTCCCAAGGGGTCTGCACACATCTATGACTGTATAAATACACGCAAACACCCAGAACAGGCCAACAACTGCAATTCTGTGCCAGCTTTGACAGCACCTACCTGGTTCATTATATCTCTAAACCCGGAATTACACAATGAAACCTGCCATAGTCACTCCCTGTAAGTGCTGTTATAATTCCCTACATAGCACGTATTTTCATATAGCTTATGTATTTTATGAAACAGTTTTTAAAATGAAACATATGATAAGGGAAAATACTTCGTGTTAAAATAAGAAGAGGAAGGATCTCGCCTTACAATGATTTTCTCTAGGACAAATAATCAATCATGCCATATTGAGCCCCTATAAATACATGTGTTCACTTTGAAGAGTTGCTATTGAAGCTACTTTTTAAAGCCTAGATTTTGTTTTTTAGTTAAAGACATGTTAGTAGAATAACTCATAAAGCTGGAAGCTTTTTCACTGTAGTTTATCATTCATTTTTCACTGCAGTACATCACAGACACTTAATAGTTGTGTGACGACATAAAACCATCTCTGAGCCCCAGTGCTTTCATATGTAAGAATCAGTGGCAATTCTTGATCACTTTGAGAATAATGTAGTACAACATAATGCAACGTATAACATAACCCAACATACTACAGTATTAGTGTAACATGGTTACAGACACACACACCTTTATAGGTACTTAGCACTGAGCCGCTACAATAGATACTACTACTGGTATTGCCATACCTGCAAGTGAGCACACATAGCACCCACAGCTTGGCTTCTATGTACCGTTCTTCAAATAACTGAATAAACAAACATTTGGGAGGGAGGAACACAAATGAAAGGAAAAAGAAACACCACTTGGTAAACACTGCAGCAATTATTATCTCAGGCAACAATCATCGATTCATGCTAAAATCAGTAGATGAAAGAATGATGAGCATCAGAATATTTACACGATCTCAGTATTTCCTCATAACATCCTTATTCATTGTAAAGGGCAAAATGATACCTTTAATGAGAAAAAATAGAGCTCACACCACCTCAAGAAGGTGATCAAAGTTAATATTACCAGCAATGGGACATATGGACACCATGTAACTCCTGTTACAGTGCACTAAGAAGGACACAACATAACCCCATGGTGTTTCCGAAAATGCAAACTTGAATACATTTTTTCCAGCCCCGGAGTAGCACAATGCGTGGCACATAACATATGGTCCAAGCATCTTTGAGGAATATTTCACATACTGGTCTGATCAAACCTTTTTAGGCATGGCACTTTTTCAGTATTTTAAATAGACAGTTGTTAACAAATACCACATTATATACTAAGACAGCACCAAAGGCTAAGAGGTGACACGATGCTTTCTGTTCTCTTGCCTACTCCTGACTTCTCATGTCTAACCAAATGCAGTCCATGTACACTCAGAGCGGAAGAAGAAAGGCCAGTGAGACATGCCTCGGAGCCCGACGCCTCCCACGTGCCTGTGCTGGACAGACTTCCCTGGCAAACAGGAAGAAGAAACGGCTCACGCAGGCTTTGGGATCCGACAGACCCAGCTTTGAGCTCTAGTCTGACCACTCACAAGTGGTGTCACCTATAGGTCATATGACCTCACGTAAGACAGGGAGGACAGTACACCTTTCACAGTGTTAAAGAGCAATGTGGGAGCAACGCACTTTCCACAGTCCCCTCTTCTTCTCCCAATGACAACAGTGGCAAGGGGGCAGATCGTCAAAGGAAAGAGCTCGCTCTTCTAGAATCTTTCATCGGCCCCAGATATTTGCAGGACCGAACGATACGGATGCTTTCCCAACTTTCGTCGTCAGGAAGAGCACGTCGAGCTCTGCTCCAACCTTTCTGATCTCATGCTCACGTCCGGACAAACACGCCTGCGACTTGTTTGCTTCCCTAGGAGAAGCAACTTAGCTGTGCAGAAATCCCTGTCAGCAAAGTACAGCGAGCTAATTTACTGCAGCACCAGTCTAAACGCGCCAGGCCACTCTGTAAGGAAACCCTCCTACTGGGCCAAACATCATCTAGCTTTCATGTAAGGGGAGGAAGCATGTCTAATTCCCCATCATTAATGGCAAGAACACCACACGCAAGTCAGGAGTCCTGGCCTTGCCATTTACAGGTGACTTTGGATGAGATTTTTTAACATTTAATATTCATTTATTCTACAAATATTTATTGAGTGTCTATGAGGCCCTTGCTCTCACAGAATTCACATTCGAACAAAGAAGAAAGACACTGTATAAATACATAGAAAGACAGGAAGGAGAGACTTAGCAGACAGTAGTAAGTGATTTGTAGAGAATTGAGAAGAGATAAAGACTGTGACTGAGTGTTAATTCAGGCTGTGTAGTCATTTTTAAAAGGTGATATTTAAGCTAAAATCTGAGGAAGTAGTTTCTCCTTTTTGGACATCCATATTCTTTTCTATGATATACAAATCTTGGGCCAGCAAGTGGCATGATGGTTGAGGATGCTGAATTCCCACATGGTCAACTATGGTTCAAGTCTTGGACCTGGTGGCTTGCTTTCTCACTTTTTCTCTCTACCTCATAAAATTAAAAAAAAATAAATGAATAAAGTTAAATAGAATAAATAATTCTTAAAAAACAAAAAAAGACATAAATCTTGAACTAGGATTTCTCTCTTTTTTTTTTTTAAATGTTGCCAAAGGGTACAAATGTGCTCACTAGAGAGAGAGTACCCCCTACCCCTAGAGGATGGTCATACTGCAATCTTTTCTCCTCCATTTCTCCCTTCAGAAATCTGGGTACATACACACACACACACACACACACACCCGCCTGGTGTGTTTCTCAAGCCATGGCACCTGGGACTTGAACTACACAGTCAGCCATGTGGGATCCAGTAACCTTAAAAATCACACTACCGGTGTCCTGGGATCTTTTGAATGTCTCTTCCAGTTCACGAATCTGTGATTTCATGGTGATTAGGGCTATATGTATTATGTGTGTGTCCATTTTTCTTACTCCTTCCCCCACAATTGCCAGAGGGTATTTGCACTTATCAGAGACAGAGGAGAGACAGAAGAAAAAAGTTCCCCTCAGTGAGGTGTGCTCATGCCATGATGCCTTGTCTTCCATTTCTCCAGTAGGTACCCGGTATATTTTTCAAGTTGCCAGAGTCAGAACTTGGCCATATGGGATCTGGCTCCCTTAACCACTAGACCACAAGAGTGGTCTTACTTTTTTATTTTTTTAATTAATTAATTTATTTATTTAATCATTCATTCATTCATTTATTTATTGGCAAGAGGGCATATGAGCTCACCAGAAAGAGAAAGAGGGAGAGAGAAAGGGAGAAAGCACTACCCTCAGTCATACCACAGTCATACCACAGTCTCTTCTCTTCCAGTTTTCTATCCTGTCACGATCTGGAAAATGTATGCATGTGTGCTCTGTGTGTTTTTCCAGCTGCAGGGGCCAGAATTCAAACTGCATGGTCAATCATATGGGATCTGGTTCCCTTAGCCACTAAGCCATGGAGCCAGGCCACCACACATATTTTTAACATCAAATATCATTCTACATTTGGTTAAGCAAATCGTGTCAGTGACTGTTAGCTCTTAAGACATTTAAAGTAACAGCAAATTATTTGTAAGAAACTAAATACAGCCACATAGACTGAACTTTTGCTACTGTGTTGGGGCTCTGACGGAGAAGGACATATTTTGTTCATGTTTCGGCTAATGAAGCCAAACTAGTCTCCAACCAGAAGGGTCAATACGCCTGTGCACATTTCCAAATAGGCAAAGATACATGAATTTGTAATGCGATCAGAAGTTGTCTTAAGCTATTTATTTCTGTTGATCACTTACAAACTCAGACATACTGGAATTTTAAAAGGCAAAACTCTAAGCTACATGTTCTCTTTTACATAAAAATGGGGAAAAAGTTCGAGGTGATGTGGTATGAAATTTTTTTAAAGAAACATCAGTATTTTGACCCATATTCTTCATGCACCAGTTAACTAGAAAATTACAAAAGCTGAAAAACTCAGATAAATTGTACCAAGGGGATTAACACAGTATATCCATCCCTCTCCCTACACTTCACATCCTCCTCCTCCTTCCTACCCAGAGCTGAGGTGCATTTCTGGAATGGGAATGCAGGCCTCTCACACTACAGAAAAATGAGGGCCTCTGAATTTTTAATTCTGTTAACTAATCATTAGAAAACTAGAAAATGCTCTCTCTTTCTCTCTCTGAGAACCAGTGAGGTAGCAGGCACCACAGACTCTGTGTTTAATTTTGCAGGAGCTGGCTGGTTTCCCAGCAACACACTGATGTGTGGGGCCACCACTTCGGGCACCTCGAGGATAATTAAATATTAAGTCCCTCTTTGATGTATGCAAAGTCTGCCTAAGAGGATTAGCAGCCACAGTGAAGGTAGCAGTCCCACATTTTTTGGTAATTGAACATTGCAATATCATTATCTATTCTCATCTTTACTCTTTAAGAACCTGTCTCTATCCTTAATGTCACCTAAAGTACCTCTGAGAACGAAGAGGAGCACAGGAAGAAGCCGAAGAAAATGAGAGCCCATACAGTCGGCATTTTGGGATCCACAATGTGTCTGGGATACAGAGGCAAAGAACACAGTTTGATGTGTGAGGAAATGACAGACGAGGTGAGCAAACCATCCTCTAGCCGCTCTAGATCAAAGTTCCAAATAGCCAACAAGCACAGTACGAGAGTCTTCCCCAAGATGATAAAACCAACGGCAGAGGACGGGTAGAGAAGCAGATATACTTGTCGACTAGTGCCCTTTTTGTGAAAGGTAACACAATTTTGAAAGAAAACTTAAGAGACCATCTGAATTATGGGCATAGTTATGTTACATTCCAAAAATTGTTGGTGCTTCCATTCTGCAACTACATGTTTTCTGCACTTATTTTCCAAATAACAAGATATTATTTACAGCTATAAAACAGAACTTGTTGATTCACTGGAATTGGCAATGACAGGCAGATATGGAATACTTAATTTCAAAAGAGCAAGGGATTTATTTCTCGGAGAAGACTATAGATGAATAGCATAATTAAGCCAATATGGTAGCGTTCTTATTTTTATCACCAAATATCTAAGAAACTCAGGTCAAAAGGTGCTAAGACCAGGGAAACTACTCTTATATAAGGGAAAGAGAGAAAAATAAAACAGGTGAGGGAGACATGAGACAACTTTTCCTAATTCAGAGACTTCTGGGAGAGTTTTCTAGAGAGCCTGAAAGAGTTTGTACCACCAGAGAGGAAATACTGGTATAACAAGGAGTGACACAGGGCCTTTGCAAGAGAGAAAACTGTGTGTGCATAGCTGCAAATTCCAGTCAGTTTCAAACAGTTCATGAAAAAGGAATCTGAGTCACAGAGGCTGTGCTGTCACAGCTCCTGGTTTTGGAAAAAGTTCAACTGTAAAGAAATTAAGATTCTCAGGACCAGCAGTCAGCATAATGGCTATGTCGCTGGACTCCCATGTAGTCGACTGCGGTTCGAGTCCCGGACCTCATGGCTTAAACTCACACTGGGCGTGTGTGCCTGCATGCCCAAGATCCGGAGAGGAGAAAGGAGGAGAAGGGATTGCAGCGTGGCCATCCCCCTGGGGGGTGATTTCTCACTTTCTGTCTCTCTGTCTCCCTCTGTATTTCTGGCAAGTACATGCACCCTAAAGCAAAACAAACAAACAAACAAACAAACAAAAAAAAAAAAAAACTCCCCCCTAAAAAAAAAAATAAAAAATTAAAATCCTTTGGGGTGGCATAGTAGTTAAGAATATGGACTCCCACATGGCCGACGATGTTTTCGAGTCCTGGCCGACGATGTTTTCGAGTCCCAGTCCCGGCAGCTTGAAACTGACACCAGGCACATGTGTGTGCATGCCCAAAATCCTGAGAGGAGAACGGAGGGCAAGGGAAGCATGGCCACACCTGCCCCCAACCCCGACATGATTTTTCAGTTTTTCTCTCCTGCCTCTCTCTGTTTCTCCTACGAGCACATGTGCCCTATAGCAAAAATCTCTCTAAATAACAATAATAATAAATAATTAAAATCTCAGAAATTTTCAGAAATCACTGAAATTATATCAAAGTTACAACTTATTCTTTGGGTGATTGGCACATTAAGAAAAGCTTAAAAAAGGAAATCATGGTGATACCTCTATTATTTATGGGACATTTAGACCCAAATACCAAAGTGAATCTTCTAGTGTCTCAGCCTGACAGACAAAATCGATGGCTGTTTCCCCCTTCCCAGCTTCTACGCTGTCATGTGAGATTTTGGGTATACAGCTCTAACATACGGGAAGCGAGACTCCAACCAGAGCAGCCAGCCTCACCATTCTGAGGCTGCCACAATCGAGGGAGATGAACTGAGCAAGGCTGAGAACTTGAGAAATGGAGGTTGAGGCAAGAAAGTATACAAGTGCAGTCACATGTGCTTGCTTCAGAACCTAAAGTTCCACATGGCAAAAATAATGTGGCCTAATGCAAGGTTTCCCTTAGGGATGAACTCAAAACAAGAACATCTCTAGTTTCTACTATTTCCCATACCTGAAATATATTTTATGGCTTATTGTATTTGTGTTTCTAAACTGTTCTTTAAAGAGGCCGTGAGTGGTCTCCTGATAGAATTAGAAGCAAAACGCTGAGATTGAAAGTACCGGTAAGGTCACAGAACTTCAAAGAGAGTATTATTCAGACATTAGTGCCTCTTTTATGACAACTTTTTCAGAAACGTGGCAAAATTAGAGATTTCTTTGGTAAATCCATCATTTTTGAATCTCAACTTTTAGAACTTCTGGAGAATAAGTAATTGGATTTATCCAGTTGCCTCATGAAGGGAAATAAAAACATATAAGGCAGTAATTACGAAGATAGAGATGAGTCCCAAGATACTCTTAGCAGCTGACTCATTTTGAAAAAGTAAATTCATCATTCTCTAGAGTAATAAATATATAAATTATAAACAAGGTTTAAAACTAGAAGATAAACGGAGTTTTCTAGGAAAACTCTCCTGCAGCTGAGACTGCCCGGGAAGCCTTGCTTCTGACCTGGTCTGACCGGGCGGGGTGCTCTGCAGACACTAACGCACTGGGCTGCAGTCGCTGACTCTTAACCCTCATGTCCTTAGGAGGCAACAATTTAGAATCGAAGCCAAACTTCAACAGACACTATACTTCTTCGATTTAGGGATTCGCTTTTTCATTTACTCAGTCGAGAAGTATTTGAGTTTTGAGGTATGTATGGGCACTTAGTGGGATTCAAGAGATGATGAGCATGTCCCCCAGAGCATCAGAGTTGTCACGGTAGTGGGGAGACACCTTTTTTAAAGAGTAATAACAGTAATGATCAATAATTAAAGCTCAAATATGTGAAATTCAAGGTTCAATTGAGTTCCCAAAGGCCAGGGGAGGTTCCAGGGAAAGACGGGCCAAGTGGGCCTTGAAGGGAGAGGGTGAGGGTGGTGTGGAGATGCCACGATCTTGTCACTCTGCTCATCTGTACTCAGCTAGGTGACATGAGGAGGGAGGGCATTTCGCACCTGCAGAGAGCACGAAAGAAATAACCCTGCTAAGTCCCGTTCGGTTCTGCATTCCTCCTGGGAAGGGGTGAGCCACCACAGTTCCCTGAAACCTATGAAGAGGAAAATGACGCACATGCGCTTAGTGAGTGAAGCATCACCTACTAAGCACTTGCATGTTCAAACGTACAGAAAAATTAAAATAAATTTGGTTGCATATATTCACTTACCAAATAGCTGGACTGACAAATACACTGGGAAGTTTGTGTTACCATGCACATTATTCATCTGAAACTCATTCATAAGAATAAAAACCGATCTCTCACTACCGTCAATAGAGAATGTTTTCAGTCAGATGCTCCCTTACCTGTCTCTGGGGCCACACAGCTTTTAGAATGGCTTCTGTTCTAAAGAACATGAGGAGCTTGCTGTCCTCCTCCGTCAGGTGGAAAGCCTGCTCCAGAATCTGCAGCACGTGAATGCGGGGCCGCACTGGCCAGGCCTCGTCAGCACAGAAAGGCCGCAGCCACTCCAGCAGGTCCTCAGATGAAACCAGCTCCTCTCTGTAGGGCAAAACCAGACTCCTTATCTTCTAGTCGACCTAAACACTTGTTTGTTGGATGATTATTATTTTCCTCTCCTATTTTTTAAGTGAGTTTATTTCTCCCAAGAGCAAGAAAGACAGAGAGAGAGAGAGGAAGAGAGAGAGCGCACATCCCTAACCTCAGACAGCCCCAAATCCTGGGCACACACTTGCCCAGTGCACTCAGGGACGTTGTCTCTCTCTCTCTCTCTCTCTTTTTTTTTTTTTTTTTTTTTTTTTGTGGCGAGGTTTTTGGTATAGGGCGCATGCACTCACCAGAAAGACAGAGAGAGACAGAGAGACAGAACATGAGAAATCAGCCCCCAGTGGGGATGGCCACGCTGCAATCCCTTCTCCATTCTCCTCTCAGGTTCTTGAGCACACACGCATATGCACACGCACCCAGCGTGAGTTTAAGCCACTGGGTCTGGGACTCGAACCGTGGTCGACTACATGGGAGTCCAGCAACATAGCCATTATGCTAACTGCTGGTCCCAGGGACGCTGTCTCTGAATGCAAACCAGAACTTGCCCTCAGGACCAGCCTCAAAGAGCACCGTGTTTTACTGCTATGCCACTGTTTGGTCCCCTATTGTTTTTAACAGAAAAAAAAAATCATGTTTATCATAAAAAATAATTAGAATAATAATAACAATGATTGGGGGAAACATAGGAAAGATATTGAATGTTGAAGCGGGGAGATTAATGTCTCTGTACTGACTGACATGCATGGCATTCCCTTTTGAAAAAGCAATGTAATACACTGTAAAGTGGTATGTAATTCAATGTAATAAAAAAATAGATTAAAAAAAAAAGAGCAAGAAAAAAAAAGAGCAAGAAAAAAAAATCTAAAAAAAATAAATAAATAAATAAAAAAAACTTAGGTGTTTAAATAGCTTATAGCAAACCATATTATTTAAAAAGTTCATTAGAATGAATTTCAGTTTTAAACAGTATCATATTAAAGTGAGTTGCGTACAAGCAGATAAAATTATCATTAACCAATATGTCCTTAGCTATTTTAATTTTATCAAAATTTAATAAGTAGTAAAACTCATTTCTATTAATAATACTAACAGGGCTGGGTATCAGTCTAGAAATTTAATATATACTATATACATAGTTGATAGCAACTATGAAGAGTAGACATCATAAATCGCATTTTATAGCTGAGGCAAGAGGCTTCAGAGCAGTGATATAATAGTCCATGCACGTCTGTAACAAACAGTCATGGTCTTTCTACCATTTTTCACTGTGATTATAATATTAAATTTTATACTACCCTAAAAATAAAATATAAATGCTTGATTATTATAGGACTGTGAAGTCTAAAAGGATTCAGAGAAAGGGACACTTTGTATACTATTCCATCCAGTATCAGAATTTCTGCTCTTGTAATCCCAAATGGACCATTTCAAGAAAACAAAACTGATTTGATATCAATTCATTAGTATTGATTGACTATTAAGAGGTTATTCTTATAGAAGACTCACACCCACAAGACTCCGGAGATCTATGATAATGCAATAAATTATACAGATTTAGTTGTAACTAGATTGTTAGAAGGCTTTCAATGATAAGTTACCTAGATGGAGCTTCAGACTAACCTACTTTAAGTCAAATTCCATGCCCTAATAAGACTACAGGGCATTGTTTAAAAACTTTGCAGAAGATTAAAAGTCTACCATGTCAGAGCCAGCAGGTGGCACAGAGGTTAAGACACTGGACCATCACATGGCTAACCATAGTTCAAGTCCTGGACCCTGCGTCTTGAAACACACAGTGTATGTGTGCTTGCGTCCCCAAAATCTCAAGAGGAGAATCAAGGAGAAGGGACTGCGGTATGGCTAACACTTCTGGGGAGTGATTTCTCACTCTCTGTCTGTCTCTCACTGTCTCTCTGGCAAGCACACACACCCAATAACAAAAATCTCTCTCTCAAAAAAAATTCTACAATACCACTAAGTATGTCTCTTAGGATTTATTATATAATATAGTTGTCACCTACTATTTTACAGCAATTCATGTCAAAACATAATATTCATCCTTTGAATTTGAGAATAAAAGAAATTACAAAATGTTGTAGACAACTGACTTGCATATTTCCTAAATTTATAGAACCTTTTGTTAGTTTTATTTATGAGTGCTCTTAATATTTATCAAAAATAGGAAAAGTTAGGTGCAAAAAAAGTACAATTCCACAAATATTTCCTGGAAATAGGTCGAGTATCCATTATTTGAAATGCCTGGGACCAGATTTCAAAATTTTTCATATTTTGCAATATTTACATGTACATATATGAGATTATCTTGGGGATGGAAACCAATCATAAATACAAAATATATTTCTGCTTCATATACACACCATATACCCTGAAGATATTTTTATACAATAGCTTTGAATTATAGTATTTTGACTGCAACCCATCAAATGAAGTCCAGTATAGAATTTTCCACTTTTGGTGTAAAGTCTGCCTTCAAAAAGTTTGAAACATTTCACTACTTACTGTGTAACCTTGGACAAGTTATTAAACCTCTCTATAATATATAATTTATAGTAGTAATTTAGATAATAGCAAAACAGTAAGTAGTGAAGCCAAGCTTTGAATGAACTGCCTTACCACCTAATTACCAATGAATGAAATGGAACCAAACTGAGGCATAATGTCCCATAGCACTGTGGCAGTAGATTAAAATTATTCACATACTGATGAGATTATAAAATGATGGTTATTATTATAACATTTTCCAAGTAATTAAATAATATTAGATTCTTTTATTTCCTTAGGTTTTGTCATAGGAGAGACAAAGAGCAAGAACGAGAAAGTAAGAAATCATCCCCCACCCCCACCCCCACTCCCACCCCCACCCCAGGGAAGATGCCGCACCACAATCTCTTCTTCTTCATACTCCTCTCAGGATTTTGAGCATGCATGCACATGTGCCAGGCGTAATTTTCAAGCCACTGGGTCCAAGACTCAAACCACAGTTAGCCATATAGGAGTCCACCACACCACCTGCTGGCCCCCATGTTAGACTCCTTTTATATTAGAAATATTGTGCAGTTAACATTTGACATCTTGCAGAAACATGCTCTAAGTTTTGGTTGAGAGTTCAAATACACATCAAATAAGGAGAACACCTTCCACTGTTTTCTAGAAGCACCATGTCCTAGATGAGCTTCTCTGTGTCCATATGAATATGATTGACAGTAAGAATACACAGAAGGAGGAGGCCCTTAATAAAAAGCTGTGGTGGGACCAGCAGATGGCATAATGGTTACTCGCTGGACTCTCATGTAGTTGACCACGGTTTGAGTCCTGGACCCGACACCTTAAAACTTCCACCAAGTACATGTGCGTGTGTACCCAGAATGCTGAGGGGAGAAGGGAGGAGAAGGGATTGTGGTGTGACCATCATTCCTAGGAGGTGATTTCTCGCTTTCTATCTCTCTGGTAAGCACACGAACCCTATAGAAAATATATCTCTCAAAAAGGAAGGAAGGAAGGAAGGAAGGAAGGAAGGAAGGAAGGAAGGAAGGAAAGAAGGAAGGACGGATGGACAAACTGTGATATGTGATTGATATGTGATATTACTACATAATATCTTCTGAAGTTTTTAGTTACTAAATAGCTTACACTGGGGCCAGTAGGTGGCATGGTGGTTAAAACACTGGATTCCACATGGCTGACCACAGTTCAAGTTCTGGACCTGGTGGCCAGGATCCCGGGCACGTGCACATGCACACCCAGAATGCCCAGAGGAGAACAGAGGTGAGGGGCTGCAGTGCATCCATCCTTCCTGGGGGAGGATTTCTTACTTAACCTCTCTCTCTCTCTCTCTCTGTCTCTCTCTGGCAAACACATGCACCCTATGGCAAAAACCAAAAAGAAAAAGCTTACATACTGATTTCAATTTGGGTTTTAAAGTTTGCAGTCATTTTGCTGGTCTAGCAAACACACAGACATACAGATAAACAAAGAACACAAGAACTGTGATAGAGTGTTAACTGGTAGATCACGGAGAAGAGTATATCGGTGTTTATTTTTTATCATTGCAACTTTTCTGTGACTGGCATTTTCAAGGTAAGTAGGTGGGTGAAAAATAGCAATTATGAAATTAACAATATTAAGAACAGAATGGGAAGAAGCAAAACCAATTCCATTTCTATCATATTTTATGAAGGTAAGGAGAGATGTAATGAGCTTAGGAACGGAAAAAAAGAGCATCTTAAAAAACATACTTCATTATAAAAGTAATGCGAATGCTATTTTTAAAATTATAAAACAAACAAAAGGTAAAATCTGGGGCCAGCTAGGCAATATGGTGGTTAAGGTGGCTGGATCCCACGTTGCTGATCACATGGTACCAATCCCAGACTTGGCACCTCGAAAAACACTCTGAGTATATGTGCTGGTATGCCCAAAATCCCAAGAGAATGACTGAGAAGAGACTGAGGTGTGGTCACCACCCTGGAGGTCATTTTACCACATTCTCTCTCTCTCTCTCTCTGGGAAATGCATGGGCCCTATATCAAGAAAATAAAATAATAAAAACGAGGTAAACTCTCATAGTTTCACTATAAACAAAAAGGCAATTGCTTCCACCTTTTTCCCTAAAATGAGGATGGGAATTTAGGTAGTATAATTTAGAACACTATTTTAGAAATTAATACAGGAAACACAGGCACACAATCAGTTTTGTTACAAAGATAAGGAGCCAGCTGGAACATATAAGTAGCCCTACGAACAGAAAGAACGATGGCACCGACAATGACAAAAAAAAAAAAAAAAAGTCACTAACTAATTACCTTATCTGATCTTTCGTTCTGGAGGCTGCAAAAGGTTTTGGGCATGATTTCAAATACATAGAATACTAAGCCCTCTTGTCTGAACGCAAGAATGTGGTTAAAGTGAAAAGGAAAGCTGCCTGAGCAGGTGCTGAACCCTGCTCCACTGTGGCCTGTCTGGGGGTTGTGATTTCTGTGACTTAAAATGAACACGGATAAAAGCAGAGGGAAGGGGTCTTCCTGGGTAAGGCAGGAGCTAAAGTTAAACAGCAAATGACATTTGACCAACATAAAAAGTCAAGAGGACATGCTGATAGTGGTATATGCACCACTAAAATTAGGCACAAGGTCAAATACTTCGTGGTAGCCAGTAACACACACAAATTTTTACTCTTCTCTGTAATCTTCCTGCCAGGAGTATTATGGGATGCTGTAGGCACACCCGAGAGTATATGAATGTGCATGTGTGTGTGACATGTGACGGCTGACAGTGTGTGTGAGTAGGTTATTTGCTATTGAAACAGACACTACGGACGGTAGTGGCTATTAAGGCAGCAGTGTTGGGACTGGGAGGCTTGGCATGTCACCAAGAAGAAGGGAGAGGGGCCCTTAGGCCTGGCTTGGCTTCCCAGAGGTGAGGCAGTCACAGCCAGCCAAGTTGTAAGTAACTTGAGCGTGGTACTCAAAGAGGGCAGGGTTCCATGTCATTTCAAAGACCCTTCCAGGAGCTGCTGGAAAATAGAAATTGATTCCCCTATGAGATCTGCTAGGCACATCATTGGGAAGAGCAATGAAACCCAGGTATCAGATTAAGCTGTGCAGATTCAAAAAATTCTTGCCAGGAATAAAATATATGACTTTGTCTTCCTTCTTCTTATTATTCTTTTTTTTTTTTAAGAATTATTTCATTTTATTTAATCATCGTTACTATTTTTAAGCATATTATAGGGCATGTGAGCTCATAAAAGAGAAAGAGAGAGAAAGCAAGCTGCCATGTCCAGGACTCAAACTATTGTCGGCCATGGAGGAGTCCAGCACCTTAATCATCATGCCATCTATTAGCTCCTCTTCTTTTTATTTTAAACAAAAAAAGTTACTAAATTTTTTGTTAAGAAGCCTCTGTTATTTTGTGTCTCTGGAATAAAAAGTAAAATTTTGTTCAGTTTCTCCATTCCCTAATGTCTTCGTCTTCAAATCTTAAAAAAAAAAAAAAAAAAAAAAAAAAAAAAAAAAAAAAAACACAACAACGACAAAAAAACAAACAAACAAAAAAACCCTTGTATTATTATCCAACCTATGTTGGAGGCTTCTGAATATGTGGCTGCCACTTCGCTAAGAAAAATGCTGCCTTCTCATCTTCTTGAGATGTCCTCTGTGGGCCACGACTAACGTGCCTGATTGGAGGAGGCCTGAAACAGCACCTGTTACCACCTTTCAGCACGGGAGGCCGGATTCAGTCAGCCTGACCTGGGAGAACTGCAAGGCTGACAGCAGCTCCCTGGAGAGCAGCTGGCTGAGAACTACTGACAAGCTGGCATGGGCTGGTGGTGGCTCACGTGCCCAGGACAGGAGGAGGCAGAGAGCTCCTCAGTAGCCTCTCGGCCTGCTCTGCTCTCTGCTGTGTCTGCAGCTGCACAAACAGCCTCCTCAGCCTGGGATACCAGCATCCTGCTCCTCACAGACTCTAATCTCTCAGATCAGTTCCTGGGTCACCCCTCGTGTATCCTTCCCTGCCCTGCCGAGGCAGAGCGAGCCACTCCCCCCACCCGGCTTTCTGTTTGGCACTTAGCACTCTTTGCCACAGTTACTATGGGCAACCTTGCTCACCTGCACAACTACAACTACGAGCTCCTTGAAGTTCGAGGCTATTCCTGGTCCATATATCTCTCCTCATGACTCAATGCAAGCATGACACACAGCAAATGCAGAATAATTACACTTCCTTTTAGAATAAGGAGCCTGAATTAGCCATTGCTATGGCTACATTCTGAAGACACAGAAGCAAATGGTTGCAGAAAACTGAAAGTTAAGAGGCAGGGAAAGTGGAAGGTGTTGCTTACAATATTTTCCAAGTTTGCCTACCCAGCTCATCCTATATTGTGTCACACAAACCTTGGGCACAAAGTGACACATGGACATACACTATGAAGGCATCTGAGTATTAATTTATGACTTAGAGTGAGGGGAGAATACTGGTCCTCTTTCCCAGGTTTATGACTCGAGGCAGGTCAATTCCTCTCTCTGAGCTTTTGTGTCCTCCACTAAAAATGACAACGTAGATAGCCATTAGAACGAGTTATCACTGGGACACAGAGTGGTGCAGTGGTGATGTGAAGGGACCCATGAAAGGAAGGTCCTGGTTTTGTATTCTGGGATGTCCTTGAGCACGCCAGGGACACATGTGAGCTCCCAAGATCCAGGCTGGCTGACAGGGAGTGACCTGCAGCATGAAGACCATGTCGGGGTCTCTCCCTCTCTCTCATCGGAGAAAGAAAGAAAGAAACTTTTAAAATAATAACAATCATCACTAAAGCTACAAAGATAAATGAGAAGTGTTACAACAGCAAGTAAATAAAGGAGACTATAAAAGTATTCATACATTTTGACTGAAACAGTATAAAAGTATATCTGTTCTTGAATAATAACTGGAAGAAAATATGCAAATGAAAACAATTATATTATTGAACTGAACTGGGGTAGTTTTCTCAAAAATGGCTTTATTATTATTATTTCATATTTTCAATTTAAAAAATTGAGGAGAAGCCCTACAGGGTTCACCTGGAAAGGACCTTTGTAAACTCTGAGAAAGTGCATAAATATTCATTTGTGGTTGCTATTACTCTTATGAAATTATCGTGTCTGAATAAAAAGCTATTTATTTTTTAAAAAAAATAAAATTGGGAGACCAGCAGTTGGTGTAATGGCTATGTCGCTGGACTCCCATGTAGTCGACCACAGTTTGAGTCCTGGATCCAGTGACTTAAATTCACACTGGGTGTGTGTGCATGCGTGCCCCCAATCCCATGAGGAGAATGGAGAAGGAATTGCAGTGTGGCCATCCCCCATGGGGGGGTGGTGATTTCTCGTTTTCTGTCTCTCTGTCTCTGACTTTCTGACAAGCGCATGCGCCCTATAGCAAAAACTTCTCAAAAAAAAAAAAATTTGCTAGAAGGTACATGCACTCCCTAGAGAGAGTGAGGGATGGAAAGACAGAGAGAGAACGAGAGAGAGAGAGAGACAAAGTGAGAAAGTACCTCCCATGGGATATGGTCAGGCCACACTCCCTTCTCCACTTCTTCCTCTTAGAATTTTGGGCACATACACACCTGGCATGTTATTCTAGCTGATAGGTTCAGAACTTGAACTAAACAGTTGGCCATGTGGGATTTAGCCACTTTAACCACCACGCGACTGGCCCACCCAAAAAATTATTTAAAAAATATAGCATTAGAGGAACTGGCAAGTGGTATGGTGGTTAAGGGTGCTGGACTCCCACATGGCCAACTGTGGTTCAAGTCTCGAACCTGTTTGCTTTCTCACTTTCCCTCTCTCTCTCTGTCCTTCTCTGGCCAAATTTAAATAAATGAATGAGTGAAAGAATAAAGTTAAATAAAATAATTCTAAAAAAATAGCATTAGAAATATCTTTGTATATTGATAAGCCTATATACTCTAAATCCTCAAACAAAGCAGACTTAAGAAAAAAAATAGAGGCAAGACATTTATGGGACACAGAAATAGATTACTATCCATTGATGATAATGTGTATAATGTCCTCACAGAGAAATGGATTATTATCTGTTGATAACGTGTATGGTATCTTCAACTGGACTAACATGAAGTGTATTCGTGTTCGGTAAATTCATGTTACACACTAAGTGATGTATAGTGATTGAATGTATAATTTTTTAAAAAACTGAAAAAAATTATATATATTCTCTAGGAATTACTATAGTGAATCAATATGGTCAAGCTGTAGGAGATGAGAAGCTCTCCTCTTCTAAGAGCTCACAGCAGTGTCTCCTCCCTGGTGTCCCCCACGGAGAAGGTGAGAAGGGACAGTGCTATACACAGCAAGTGGGCTCTGGCCGAAGTCATGCTAGGTCTGATGGGGTCAGCGCCAACTGGGGAAGCCGTGTCTCAGCAAGTCCTCAGCTCTTCCTTCAGAAACACCTAAAGATGTGGTTTAGCTGGGAAGCCTCATGAACAGAGACATGAAAAGCAACTTGAAGACCATGGAAAAAGCCAGTAAATGAAGATGCACAAACTGTTACAGGCTTACCCTTTGTCCACACCGGCGCGGACTGCTGCGACCACACCTTCCAGGACTTGGAGTGGGTCCCTCGGCCCACTGAGGTCAGCACTGCCTCCTCTGTGGAAAGAAAGACAGAACCAACTCAGAAGAGGATCACCCAAAGCTCAGAAATAAGCTTGGCATTTACACACTCAGATGAGGCCAGTGAGGTGCGGGCACTGAAGCCCACTGCAGGGTGCCAAGCCCAGACTAGGTGCTGAAGACACAGAAGCTGATTCAGCCCGTAAGGAGCTCACAGTCTCACATACGTATGTTCTCCTATCCACAGAGTAACACGATCTACTTGCATTCCGTCTTGCCAAAGACACTGATTAAACATTAAATATATGAGCTATTTTAAGCATTAAATATGTAATAATGAGCTAAATCTTCGAACTGAACTTTTAAATAAAAGTAATGTTTACTTGCTACTTACTAGGTACTAGGCACTACTAAGTGCTTTGCATATATTCTACCAGTTAATAATCACAAGAGCCCAAGAGGTAAGTACTACTCTTATGCCCGTTTACAGATGTCTACACGTGAAATTCTTCTGGACTCCGGAAATGCAGCAGGGAAAAGTGTTTCAGATGAGTTTTCCCAATAATTTAAGTTAATGATTTAAATTAAGTGCTGGATTAGGTTCCTTTTATGTCTTTGCCATTTTGTGCCTGCTAAATACTAAATGCCCTTTCACTAACTTCCTAAAAAGCAACCAGTATGCACAATTTCAAGAGGAATTTCTTTTCCTTTGAAAAAGAGGTAGCTGAACTCCTCAAACTCCCTTTTCCCTCCAGGCTTGAGTGATCCTCTTCTGAAAGATTAAATCAGATTTACTCAATGTTTTCTGTATGCAAAGTATATCATTTATTTGATCAGAACTCAATCTTCAACAGTATAGGTAGATGTAGAGAAAGTAGAGAGAAGTATAATCTATGTCCGAGTTTTATAAATGTAAAAATATCACATCATATTTTAATTATTAATGAGAATGTATGATTTTAGGAAAGAAACTACATTCAACAAAACACTAATTTTTCAAAATGTTGCTCAAATTTAAAGACATATCATGTTTTTGTGCATTTAATTTAAAGTTTGAAGAAATAAAAAGATAACTATAAACAAAAAGGTACAAAATGCAACAAATCAAGTATCTGTCATATTGAAAGAGGGGTTCTTCTACTCAACAACAAAAAATAATAATGCTAATAACAGAACAAAGCTTTATTAATTTAGCATTTTTTTTCCCTAGGAAATGTTACGATATTTTATGTCTCCCCTTATATATGAAATTACCAGATAGCTCAGAGCATTAAGGTGAAAACTATATGAGGCTAGGATAATTAAACTGATAAAGGCTCATTTGATTTCAGTTCAGCTGCAGAAAACTGACATGCATTTAATCAAAAAGTTCCTCAAGAGCAATACAGAATTACAAAGAATGTTTAAAAGGAGAATAAATTAAACACAACTAAATCTTTTAGCCTAATTGCATTATTCACAGAAAGCACTTGATGCCTCATTATTTTCTTAGCTTCACTCTTCTGTTCTCTCTAATCTTCTCAGATGCATTCCTACAAAGGCACTAGCATTATCGACATAAAGTCAGAATTCCTCAATTGTCAATTTTATGCCATTAATTGCAGGTAAATAATGTCCTAAGACACTTAACAGATGTCTAACTCCTTCAGTGTATGATTAACCTTGCCTTGCATACTTCAAAAGAACCTTCTGGGAACCATTTTCCCACCGCTACAAAGAAGGGAAATTAGAAAAGACAGGATTGGGAGAACCACACTGAGTCACAGGGTGGTCTGCCACTTAGCTAGCTGTTTCACGTGCCATTTTGGCTTTTCCCTTATTTCAAGAATCATTCAAGTGAAGGAAGAAGTCCAACCACAAGTTAGCTTCTTCAAAGACTACCCACAAAACTAATGATGAAACGTGTTCATGGTTTTCCATTCTCAAGGTATTCTGAAATGTAAGACTTTGCAAACTCTAAAAATAACATTTTATTCTCGTAAAGCACTTCAAAATATAAAACATGTTTCCACATACATGACGATAGCTTAGTTGCATAACGACCATGAGGCAGGTACTACTACTGGAAGAATATCAACTTGAGTTTTCTTCAATGACTACTTTATAACTCACCTCAATGCAGAAATTATTTTCATGACCGCATTTTGTACTATATCCTTGGGTGATAGGTCGAGAGGGCCAACAGCCACTTCTAGTAGCTGCTGAATCATTCTGAGAGGTTGACCATCTAAGCACATGGCCACAGCTTGATCATGAAGTTTCCCTTTATCTGATCGGGATAGATCATAGAGGTTACTGTATTTTTGCAGTGTTTCCTGAAAAGACAGAGTAAGCAACACCTAAGTACCACATAGAAATTAAATGTGTCTACAAGTGCACAGAAGATCCTCACACCAAATACATTACAACCATCAGCACCATAACAAAGGACATACGTTGGTTATTAAGAGCTTAGGTTTGGGGCCAGAAGGTGGCATGGTGGTTAAAGGTGCTGGATTTCCACATGGCCGACCATGGTTCAAGTACTGGACCTGGCGGCTTGCTTTCTCACCACCCCCTCTGGTCAAATTAAAAAATAATAACAAATGGAATTAAATAAATAAATATTTTTTAAAGGCTAATCCTTACTTTACTACTTATTAGTTAGTAGCCTTTATAATCTCAAATTTTAGAATCCATAGAATGAGGATGAGGACAACAGTCCTGTGACTAGAAGGCACTGTGAACATTAACTAAAATAATATAAGAGCCAGTTCGTTAGCACGATGTGAGGCATAAAGTAACTCATAGGTATGAGTTTCTCTATTTTATCTTTGCCTCTGCATTACAAGTACGTAAGTTATAATCTATTATCAACCATGTAACTAAGGTATTGTACATATGGTATCTAGGTTAATACTTATAATAAATCTGCCAAGTATTTATAATTAGCACCATGTTATCAAAAAGGAAGCTGAAAGGGGCTAAACAGTGGTGCAGTGGTAAAAGGAGACCTGCAAGACTGACCAACGTGGGAAGGTTCCAGGTTCATGTCTGGAGACTTCCCTGAGTACACCAGGCACATGGATGCCCATGATCTGGGGTTGGCTGACGCTGGGAGTAGATTACAATGTCAAGACCTGTTGGGGAGTTGTCTCTCTCTCCCATTTATGGAACAAATAAATAACCTTAACAACAACAACAACAACAAAGCTGTAGACGGGAGATATTAAGTAACACGTCCAAAGTCACATGGCTAGGAAGTAATAGAGTTAAGATTAGAACCTAAAGTCTTCCCCACCTGCTGTGCCAAGCTGCTTGCCTCTCTTCGACAATATCTGTAAGAAATAGGACTTAAGCTATAGTTTATTAGTAAATCACATATGGTCATTTAATGATGATACCACTTTCCAGGTTCTTCTTAGTAATCCTGAATATACTGTTTTGTCTCACAAAACATTATCATGTGAAAATCTGAACATTAACTGGGTATTTCATGTTATTCAAAATTAGAATTAATTTTCCTGATTGGGATAATGTAGTGGTTATGATTAAATGCATCTTTTAAAGACAATACTTGGGGAGAAAATGAAAAGATGATTAGAATTTGCTTTAGCAAGATCCACAAGTGTGTTAAGATGGGTCACATTTTCATAACTGATGAAGTTAGGAGTTGGGCACATGAAGTTACATTTTACTATTCTGCCCATTGTGACTTTTTTAATCCAAAAAAGAAAAAAGTCCAACCAGGCCAGCAGATGGCACGGAGAGTAATGTACTCAATCCCACATGACTGACCACAAGGTTCAAGTCCCACAACCAACAGCTTGAAAAACACACCAGTGCATGTGCATGCACGTGTGCTTCAAATCCCAAGAAGAGAATGGAGGAGGACTGCGCCATGGCCAACCTCCCTGGGGATGCTTTCTCACTTTTCCTCCTTCTCTCCGCTTCCTCTCTCTCTCTGTCTCCAGAGAGCGCATGTGCCCTATAGCAGAAAGAAAAAAGAATTCCTATGAGTTAGGAAGGGCAATTATTAGTATTCCCACCTCAGAGAAGAAACTAAGGATCTAGAGGATGAAGGCCTTTAACCTCCAAGACAGAAGACATTCTTTTATTGGGTATATAATTAAGGAGCTGAAAATCAAAGTGTGAACTTAAATAAATATATGGGGTTGAAGGTTATTTCCACCTTTTACCATAAAATATGCCTTAATAAAATCTAATACTATACAATTAAGAAATAATAAGGGTCTCCTATTACGGACCATCCAGTCTGACTGAATGGCATCCATAAGTGGCCACATGGTACCCTAACTCACAGTCTAGATGAGACAAACAGCTGATGTTTCTGTTAATAACCCCCTTGAATACATGTACACTATTTTAGTCACTGAAAGACAACATGTGCAGACTATTACACAAAGGAGGGCAATACTGCCAATTCTCTGGACTTTAATATAACATATTTCACTTAAAAATATATAAACAAGTATTTAAAATGTTTATATTAGTGGTTATAAATCATGTCACTTGAAGGTTAGAATTCTATCCTAGTTCTCATAATTATGGACTATAGTACTAAAATGTCAGCAGGATAAAAATCAAGATTGGTAAAGCCAATTTGTTTCCTGCAAAGGCTTCTACATTGTTTATACCATTCTTTAATGTTATTTATTAAACAGGCTAATAGGCACTGAAAAATATAAAATAAAATTGCTATCAAACTTTTCAGTGCTTCCCATTATCTCTTGCATGAGGGCTTTGCATTTATGTGTCTCATACAAATTTTGAAGTCTCCCATTTGTTAATTATCTGAATTCCTCCCCACTGACCAATCTCTCTATTCTGGAATATTTTATACAATCCAAGAATACAATTCAATGAACATGTAACGTTTAGGAAAAATGAAAGAGGCCACCTACAGGTTCATTTACTGTAACATTAAAGGGCAAATGGAATATTATACACATATTTAAATTCCATTTCAAAACCATTTACTTACTGATTTTCCAACTTTCCAGTAATGGAAAAGAATATCTAAACTCTCATGACTGTAGAAAACAGAACAAAATCTCTGAGGGCCTCAGAGGGCTTCTGGTATCCTCAAACCTAGTCAAGGAGAGGGGCTCCTGAACAATGCTGTTTCTGCAACACTGAGAAATTCTCAACTAGAAACCAACTAGGAACAACTTGACTAGTCAAAACGTTCTTATCGATGAACTGGAAACATGCAACATAAAAACACTATGAGTACACATATCTCTTTAACGTTGTGAAAGACTACTTGTGAATTTTCCTGCAAGTCGGGGGAGGAGGAACTCATCATTGTTCAGTTGCAGAGCAAACACTGGCCAGATGCAAGTAGAGCTGCTTACGTCCTGACTTCAGAGAACACCCCAACCCAGGTACCTAGCAGTGCTCAGCCCCCACCAACCATCTCCTCTTCTCCAGCCTTGTCGCCCTCTCATCCCTGCCTTCCCTGGAAGAGGTGAAAACTAAACTGACAATCAAGTGAAAACCAAGAGGTTAAAGGATAAACATTTGAGAACCATTTCCAAGGATGTCTGCAGGTCTGAAAAGCCTATCGACACTCCTAATGTAGCCTGAAAGAACAAGTAGAAGCATCTACTGATAGAATCTGAGTGAGCCAGCACACAGCAGTTTCCAGGTCATTACCTGCTCGCTATTCTTCAGAGAGATGATGAAGCTATGGCTGAGGGTTTCCAGATGAGCAAGTGATTTCTCCAGATGAGCCAAAGTATCTGCATAGGTAACTTTAGAATCACTTGCTCCTTGAATGTCTTCTTCTGAGTTTCTTTTCCTTGGCTTTTCAATAAAATGTCTGACTGTCTTAATAGCCTTTCTAGTCATCTCTTCACGAGTCTCCACTGACAGCTTAAAAAAAAAAGATATTAAGCAATTGTAAGACAAACCAGCCCAACATTTTTACAGATTGCATATTTATTAAGATATTAAGTGAGGTAGAGAGAAAAATAAAAATTTAATAAACAATTTTAATCTATGATAGAACTTATGTTATATTTCTTCTGTAAAGAAAACAAAAATAGTGAGGTTTCCATTTCTACTACTAAAATGGCAATACAGATTTATTGAAGAATTATAATTCCAAAGTAGTTCATGTTATGATGAAATTAGTGTTCACACTGATTGCTGGTTACAGTACAGAAATGAAGAGTCAGTTCTATGACCATAATTCCCCGTTCTTATCATCCACCATAAGGAAATGATTCAATGGAAGAAAAAATATATAATCATAAAGATTTTAACTGGACTAATTAAGAATATAAAAATAAAACCAAAAACAACTTGGCTGACATGAGAACTGGTAACTAGCTTTTGATAAATTATTGGTTAAAATGTTATACACTCATTAAATAAGAATTTTTTTAAAGTACTGCCATTTAGAAAAAACTAGTCATAAAATGTTAAAATTAGAAACTAGGATATAAAATTGTTATCATGCTTACATGATATTTAAATGACATCCATATACAAAATATATAAATTACATATAAACATACTTTACATTTTTACATATGTATATGAATTATATCTATGTAAAAATGTTAAGCCATATAAATATATATGTATTTATATAAATATACACAAGAAATTGGGAACCAGCAGTTAGCGTAATGGCTATGTCGCTGGACTCCCACGTAGTCGACCGCGGTTCGCGTCTCGGACCCGGTGGCTTACAACTCACGCCGGGCGCGTGTGCGTGCGTGCCCAAGATCCCGAGAGGAGAATGGAAGAGAAGGGATTGCGGCGTGACCATCCCCCCTGGGGTGATTTCTCGCTTTCTGTCTCTATGTCTCTCTCTGTCTGTCTGGCGAGCGCACGCGCCCTATAGCGAAAAACCTCTCCAAAAAAAAAAAAAAAAAAAAAAAAAACAAGAAATTAGTGATGTTAAATTGGAATTATAAGTACATTTTTTCTTTTCTACTTTAAAATTTCTGAAACAATACTGTACTCATTTATTTATTCACTGATATGTCAGATGCTATGTGAGGTATTCAGGGATTATGTATTTCTAATAACATTAAGCATTTTAGGCTCACTCTCAAGAATACAAAATAGTCTACACTGTGCTCACTATGATCACGGGACCAGACACCTGTTAGCTACAGTGGGTGCCTTCTTAGGCTCTGCTTCTTTGTGCTGCTTTGGAGCCAAAATTCTGGCCTCCTGTCAAGTACTTAAGGCACATTATTACCACATTTCCCACACTGCACCATGTCGTTTTATGAAACTTAATGAGGAAAACATGTGATATAATCAGCACCGAGCCTTGCCCATAGTAAGTGCTTGTTTTACTCCATGGTGTTACTATAACAGAAATATCTGAGTCTGGGTGAGTAGGACAGCATGGTGGTATATTTAGTTTGTGATCTGGAGATCGAACATCAAGGGGTGGCACCTGGTGAGGGTCTTCTTGTTGGTGGGAATTCTGTGAAGAGTTCCAACGCAGCACAGGCCATCAGATGGCAAGAGGACAAGAGCTTGTGCCTCTGGCTGTCAGCCCCAGCTTCTCTTCCTCTTCTCAAAGAGCCACGATTCATTCACGGGCCCCACCATAATGGTTTTGTCCAATACTAATGACTGCCAAAAGTTCCATCTATTAATATCATAGTCAAATTAAGTTTCTGCCCTCTTAATATGGTTAAATGGCAGTTACGTTTCCACCACAGGGACTTTTGAGGGACACATTCAAACCATAGCAAGGTTCAGTTAATGAAAGCTGAATTTTAATTTGATCTGATGATAAAATCACAGGCCATTCTCCATCTGTTAAGTTTTTCATCTTACTACTAAATTTGTCATATAATTCCCTTTGAGAAATCCTTTTTTATAAGCTCCCCGTTCTTTGGCATGGAACTCAAGGTCTTTCACAAACTAGCCCCAAGCTAGCTTCATGGCCTAACTGTAACACACACCTTTTACTCCAGCCACACAGACTTCATCACTCTCTGGTGTCAGTATGTGTCTTCTTGTCTCAATGAAATGCTCGTCCCTCTCCTTTTTGAGGGAAAGTCATAGCCACGTTCCAACACTAGGATGCGTGGAGCCAACCAGGCTCATCACTCGGGCACCTGTAGCCAGTCCAGCACCAGCCCTCTGCTGCGACCTCCAAGAGCATGCTCCCCCGTCCTCGCCGTGTGCACAAGCACCGTCACCCCAGCATTACCAAGGTCAGACCTCACACTGACCCGACGTCTGTGCTTCATAAAAGCTGCTAGTGCTCACAAGAGTCAAGTGAATTTTTATGAGTTTAAATTATTTGACCTCATCACCGCTGTGTAATCAGAAAAGGTATTTTCCTATTTTAAATCATCCTTCGAAATAATTAAATACTTCAAATAACAATAATCTGACACTTAAAGGATGCAGAGTATAAACGAAGGCAACCTTCAGTTCATCCTCCTGAGATAGCCAGGACCTCTAAGAAGCAAAATGATAAAATGTGAAAGGGCTTTTATTTGACTAGGCATTTTAGTTAATTCAAGCTTTTCACTTCTTGACTTTGTAAGAACAGGTTCGTGGCTGAAAGAATCCAGGGTATGACAAATACAAGTTTAACAATGAACCCTCTGGCAGATATTCTTTCTTTAAACCATTCTATGACGGAAGGAACAGAAGTAAAAGGAACAAACAACTGAAGAAATGTACCAGAATAAAAAATAATAACAAGTTCTTTACTATACCCTTTATTCTTAACATTCTTTTCTGAAGCCCACGGCATTAAAACACCATTCACACACATCATTACTATAATAACCAATCAAGATTAAGATTTTAACTATTCCCTGTAGCAATTAGCACTTGCTATTAAAAATAATGCGAGTTTTGTGAAATTAAGAGAAGTAGCTAAATTGTCTCATTAGTCAATAAATAGGTACTAAGCATCTATTTTCCCAAGCCCTTTCAAATAATGTCCTAAAAATATAAAGCAGGCTTACCAAAAAATCACATAGAGTAGAAGAGATAGAAGGGAAATAAAACAAAACAGACAAACACACACTTAGGAGTCATCTCTGACATCAGCAAATCTTAATGGGTCTACCTTCAAAATTTATCCAGCACCTTCTCTGCCAGCACCATTCCCAGCCACCATTATCTCTTATAAAGAGGACGGTGAGGGGTCGCACTTGCCTCTCGATGTGAGAAAGACAGCGGCGCTCAACAAACGTAAGCATTTCAGTCCCTTCACTGCATCTGTCAATTCCTTGTAGTTAGAATAAGCCACATTCCAGCCCAGAAAATCTGAGTGGAAGTGACGTGCCATTTCTGAGCCAAGGCCATAAAATCCACGTGGATTTTCCACTCTCTCTTCTTTATTAGCCCTGGCTAGTGATGGTGCAGGTCCCAGGCAGGGCCATTACAAAATAGGAGGGCTTTCATTAGCCTGGATTCTGAGGGCCTTGGGGTGCAGAGCCTTGGCGGCCTCTTATTGGCGTAGGAGTTTTCTATAGGACTAAAAGTCACTACATACACCGGCCTGTTCTGACATACAGCAGGGACCGAGAGCAAGGCAGTAAGTGGATCTGGTTTTCAGATATTGCAAAAATAGTGATCTACATAATGTTATAATTATTTAACAAAACTGTTACCCATAGTAGCTTGTGGGGAAGATCATGCCCCTAATAAATATGTGGCTCTAGGGAGGCTGGAAAATGGAACACTGGTAGTACGTGTTGGATGTTACAGGATGCTGTACGCAACTATTACAATAAAGACATGAGCTTAGAACAATCTGGTCCAGAGTATAAGCATGAGTGAAATAGAAGAGAGAAACAGCTCCAAAATTCAGGGCCCTACTGAGTTAAGAACAAAACAAAAACAATTTACTAATCCTAGACTCCAGTAGTAAAAGATAAGATCAAGAAATCCTTAGGGGACCAGCAGTTAGCGTAATGGCTATGTTGCTGGACTCTCATGTAGTCGACCGTGGTTTGAGTCCCGGACCCGGTGGCTTAAACTCATACCGGGCACGTGTGTGTGCGTGCCCAAGATCCCGAGAGAAGAATGGAGGAGAAGGGATTGAGGCGTGGCCATCCACCCTGGAGGGTGATTTCTCGCTTTCTGTCTCTGTCTCTGTCTCTCTGGTAAGCATAGGTGCCTTATAGTAAAAACTTCTCCAAAAAAAAAAAAAAAAGAAAAGAAAAGAAATCCTTAAGATAACAAATGCCAGGTAAAACCTTTAAAAGATTAAAATGTTTCAAGGGAAAGATAAACCAAGGGTGTGACACCCTGTAAATTCTTTTCAACTGAAGGGAAATGACTCAGGGAAGAGAGCCAGTTAAGGTGTGGTCCTCTAACAGAAACTTGATAGCTTTAAGTCAAGAGAGATGACATATGTGATGACATTTCAGAGATATATGGTACTTGAGAACAGTGTCTCAAAAACAATAAATAAACAAAAAGACCTGGCAGATGTCATTATGGGCACATGTGGCTGCAAGAAATCAAACAAATAAGGATCTAAATTTATGAGATAGTGGTGTGCCCAAGAAACCACAAGCCTGAGCTAAAAATGCTTTTGAGTACTTCGAAGTTTAACACATGGGTCTTCCATCTTCTCCAGGCAGGCAGAAAGCTGGGCAGCTTTCAAAGAGGGCAAAGGCCTCCAACACCCACTCCACGTGTGGTCACAGAAACAAGCAGAAAAGCTTCCCCAGTGTGTAGACTCTGAGGTCTTGGAGAACAAAGGTTACTGGGCTACCTGTATAAAGTAGAATCAAGACCATATGAAGGACCATAATCAGCTCCCTGGGTAAAAAACTCTTCATAACTGATGTACAGAAAAATTCCAAAACCACCTTAGAGCAGTATCTGCCAAGAATCAATGCCCTGCTCCCTTCGTCCCAGGGTGAGCGTGTGCTGCCCAGTGCCTGTCTCACCACCTACGGGGTGTGCAGGGTTAGGTCTAGGGGCAGCAAAGCTGGAGTTTGCCCACTTAGCCCACGGTCTGCATGCTGGCCGGGCCCAACGCACAGCCTGCTGGGAATCACGCTAACTGCGCTCCACAGCCTGAGGAGATGGGGCCCTGCTGCTTCCCTGAGCAGAGGGATGGAGTGTGTTCTGGGGTGGAAAGAAGACCGGCGAGCACAATGGTGGGCTGTACTCACCAAATGCTCCATCTGCTTCCCTATCCTTCTCAACCCCGTGTCGTGCAATGTGGCTGTGTGACTGGGTGGCCCATGAAATGTGAGGGGAAGTGTCATGTTATCACCCCAGCCCAAGGCAATCACATTCAATTTTCTAGTCCCCGTCTTCTCCAAGGTACCCGAGGAGACCGCAGGATGGCAGGACTTCTGCCATCGCAGGTTCCCACGTGAGTACGCAATACACTGAAGGGGGCATGAACCTTTCTATGCAAGCATTCCGTGATTCAAGGTTAATGTGTTGCACCGTCCTCACCCAGCTGCACTCTGATCTTTTAAAAATATAAAACTGATCGTGTCCCTAATCTGCTCAAATCCCAATTCACTAGAAATAAAATCCGGCATTTAAAACTTTATTAGGCTCTGTCTGATTTGCTTTTCACCTCATCTCACCTCCCTAATGCCATCTCCTCCCTTTCTCCACACTCTCCCCTAACTCCACGCAGTTCTCCCTGCAGTTCCTCAGAGCTTTGGTACTTGCTGGTCCCACTCTCTGGAAAGTTCCCGCTCTGAGGCGCCTGCTCCGCATTCCTGAAGGACTCCGTGCTTACCAGTGCCGAAGCCTGTACCGCTCTGCACTGAAACCATCCGGTTGCTTGTATAAAAAGATCCTTCAGAACAGAAACTGGTGTTTTATTCTCTTTACCCTTAACACCTACATAATGCCTAGCGCATTGGAGACAAACAGTAAATGGCTTCTAAATTCCTGAAGAACTGATGAACACAGAGGGGAAAAAAGAAACCTTAAAAGTGCATGTTTTCAACTTCCCTCTAGATACTTGTGGTCCAGAATGTCCCAAAAGTCTCCATATTATCCAGAGACTCTGTTATTCTCTTCATGTAAGAGGGTCCTAGGATACTAAAATTGAAAAAAAAGAAATCTGAAAGGACTTGCAACAAAAATTGGGGCCTAGTGCATGCCGTCAGGACAATGCCAGGCCATAGTCATCAGAAATCACACCGGAGGGGCACAAGGACATCAAACGACTGATGGCTTCCCCTTTATTCATTCAACACACATCCACTGAGTACACACATCCGCCTTGTGCTGGCTGCTGGTGACACACACAAAATTAAGTCAAGTCCCTGCCCTTGGGTACGTCCAAGTCTAGCTGGAAATACAGAGAGATAACAGACATTACAAAGAAGCATGGCCATTCTACAGCTCCAGTAGGGTGGGTACAAGATGCCCTCACAAAGAGCTCTTTGTCCCGACTGGAAATAAGGAACAGGCAAGGTCAGGAGAGGCTGATGGAGGAGCAACTCTAAGGGATGTCCTCAAGAGTGAGTGAGAATTAAGGCAGAAAAGGATAACTTAAAGAAGTTGTTGGTCAAAGCAGCAAGTAGGGACCCTAGAAGTCAGAATGCAGAGCTGAAGTAAAAGCCTGTCAGACATCGAGGACGAATGAGTTGAGGGCCACGCAAGGGGCCAGGCTTATGACACTGATCTCCATGCCTGCAGGGCATGAGGACATCTTAAGCAAGAAAGTGGCACAATCAGACTAAAAGCAGTCAGGTATTGGCCTGATTCAAAATTCACCAAGAAAACTTTCACCACCAAAGGTTCTTTAAAGCTGATAAATCTTGTAGGCACACATATGTTATTTTTTTTCTTTTTAAATAAACATAGCTTGACTTTGAACATAAGGCTGATATTTAGGAAATGGCAGGTGACTTAAGAAAACCGAGTTGCTACCTATGGAGTGAGGTGGAAAAATCAGGGGGCTTTATACTATTTAAATTGCTAATAGCAACTACACAAAATAATGGGAACGTCAAAACCAAAATAACTTTATTCATGTATTTTTTTAATGTAACAGCTAGCTTGAGAGAATAAAAATAATTTCTTTGACTAATAAATGATAGATCAATATTCTCTTTTTAGGTTCCCATTTATAAACTTTTCTTCCATTTTTCCCTCCTCCTTTCATGCTCAAACATTTCAACCTTCACCATGCACTAGGCCCAATCTTGACAGAGGCGATCCAAAGGTAAATTAAGAAACAGTATCTTTGAAGAACACACATCCTACTGGAAAAGTCAGCATAAAAATAAGTATTTATAGGGGAACCAGCAGTTAGCGAAATGGCTATGTCACTGGACTCCCACGTAGTCGACCGCGGTTCGCGTCCCAGACCCGGTGGCTTAAAACTCACGCCGGGCACATGTGCGTGCGTGCCCAAGATCCCGAGAGGAGAATGGAGGAGAAGGGATTGCGGCATGACCATCACCCCTGGGGGGTGATTTCTCGCTTTCTGTCTCTATGTCTCTCTCTGTCTGTCTGGAGAGCGCACGCGCCCTACAGCGAAAAACCTCTCAAAAAAAAAAAAAGTATTTATAAAAATGAGACAAAAAATAAACTAAATGTTGGTATACCAGGAAAAATAATGTCTTAGAAAGGCAAGAAAGTCTTTTAAAAGGAGATAACATTGAAACAATTCTTGAAGGATGAGTAAGAGTTCATATGGAGGGACTGGCAGATGGTGTGGTAGTTAAGGTGCTGGACTCCTACATGGCTGATCATGGTTTGAGTCCTGAACCTGGTAGCTTACTTTCTCACTTTCCCTCTCTCTCATTCTCTGTCTCTCTCTGGTCCAGTTGAAAAATAATAATAATAAATTAAATTAAATAAATAATTCTTAAAAAAAAAAAAAAAAAAAAAAAAAAGAGTTCATGTGCAGTAGATTTCAAGCAGAGAGAAGAACATGAGTAATTAAACACTTTCACAAAGGTGACTGTTCTAGGGCCGTAACTCTTCACCTTGTATTGCACTCCAAACACCGAGGCATATAATATACTTTCACCCAAAATAGTGACTCACTGCTTTAAGGAGTCTCACTGGGGGGAGAGCAGGTGCCAAGCAGCAGTGAGCAGCACATTTGGGAAATGAAGGGAACTGCTTCTGAAAAAGATCTGAATATCCCAGGAGTTCGATCCCTGAAGCCAGAGACTGTTCCTCCCCAAGACACTCATGCACCATATGTGGAAGGGCTCTGGCAGTGTAAATGTGTGCGTCTGTGTGTTTAGCCATGGGCTGTTTTAGAAGGGAAGAGATGCAAAGATCTGGGGCCACTCTGGGTGTCATGGTGGCACCACCTCCTTAGGATAGTGGTCTTCGGATCAGGGAAGTATGCTGCCAACACAAGTCTTTCTGAACAGAACACAGGCAGTTTGAAGGAAATCAGTCTCTAAATTTCCACCTCTAAATATTCTTTCCTAAAACAGATCTTCTTGAGAACATGCTCAGGGTGTGAAGGAGGTCGAGGTGTGAAGCCCGCCCTCTTCCTCAACTCCCCTTTCACTGTACTTCACTTACACAGGAAAGACGGGCCTCATGGCCTCCCCAGATCTGACTCAGATACGTTATTCTGACATCTAAAAGGCTCCAGAGCACTCGACAAAGGAACACATCGAAGTGCTGGCATATAACAGGACTCCAATGACTAGACGACACATTTCTTTCTGTGTGTCACAAGGCTTCCAGTTCTTTGCTTTCAACGAAATTTGTGAAGAAGTTGTTGATAAAGCATTAAAAATAATTTTTAACAACAGTTTGCTATATGATTTTTGATCTATTACAGGAGGACATTACAAGACTTGACTTCAGTGACCCTGCTATGACAAAACTCCTTCTCCATTACTTAATATGATAAAAGGCTTTTAAGTATTCATATGTATAAATACACGAAATTAAAAAATTGATGCTGAACTCTATCTCAATCTAGCAACACGAAATAGCCATCCAAAGGCACATAAACTAAATAGAAGCAATGCTTAAATCCCTATCTGTTTCACTTTGGGGTCAGCAGGTAGCATGATGGTTAAGGCATTGGACTCCCACATGGCGGACTGTGGTTCGAGCCCCAGGCCCAGTGGCTTAAAACTCACACCAGGTGCATGTGCATGCATGCCCCAAATTCTGAGAGGAGGATGAAGGGGAAGAGATTGCGGTACGGCCATGAGGGTGATTCCTCATTCCCCCCACCCTCTCTCTCCAGCGAGAGCACACATTCTATGACAAAAACCTTTTAAAAAGTGCAGTTTGAGTACAATTTTATTTTTATGACTAACACTATTTATCAAAACAATTAACATGTCTATGTTGTCTTGATCAAATGTATAATTGAAACAATTACTCAATACAGAATAATTTTTTAAACATTAGAACCCTATAGTCACACATTTTTCTCATTGCTTATTTCTGTTTATGTAACTATTTCTGATGCAGAGAAACAAGATTCTTAAGCATAGTCACTGCATTATTGGGTCATCAGGAAAGTTGTGACACATTTTTGCATTAAAAAACATAGAAAAATACGTCATGACTTTCCCGACGGTGTAATACATGAACTACAAAGGTTTCTGGCACGCAACGATTCCATCCAACCCTTGGGCTAAGAGACTGAACCAAGCTTGAGCATGGCTTCTACCAGCTTGAGGTCATGTCCCTAAGATGACCCTAGTCCGTCTCCTCTGAACTGCCTGCTGAGTAGGCTCAAAGCTGCCAGGTGAATTTACTCTCTGTTCCAGCCAACACCTGGTGAGAGGCCAAGAGCCCCCTCAAGGAGCTGTTTTAGAAAGTTTGCAATTAAAATCCTTTCTCTGCCTCTCGGAGATGTAAATCTTGGCCTACTCCACACTATCCTCCCAGGACTGAGAGCTGTCTCCGAAACTACACATCCCAGGAGCCAGCTCCTGCTCTGCTCCCAGTCCCTGGGAGGGTCAGGCCCTAACTGTAGTGGGGCCCTTGCTCCAACTTACACAACTATCTTCGGTCATAAAAACAGAAGAGATTTGCTCTTCTGACCAGGGCCCATCGGCAAATGGGAACAGTTTAGTCACAGGAACCGACAACCCCTGACCCTCCAGGGCCTTCTCTGCAGTGAGGACGAGCTCAGCTCACACTGGACTCTGCAGTATCACTAAATAAAATCTGCTTCCCTGCCTTTAACGAGAGCCTAGCTTTATTTTTATTGGATAGAAGAAACAGTCTTAGCAAAAGGAAAGACATGACCTTTCTGACTGCTAAACACGTGCCTGTCCTGGAGCAATGGTAAGACAGAGCAGTCTGAGTCTCGCCCACACGGGAAGTTCCAGGTTCACATCCAGAGATCTCCGTGAGTATGCCAGGCACGCCCTGGCCCACGGTCCAGAGCAGGCTGGAGCTGGGGGCAGTTCCTGGCCTCAAGACCCTGTTGGGGAGCTGTCACTCTGTCTTCTGTCTCTCTTTCTCTCTCTTACGGAGAAAATAAACATTATTTTTAATTGCAGAGAGTATATGTGCTCACGAGAGAGAGAGAGAACCTCCCAATGGGGTGGGGTCACACCACAATCCATTATGCTCTATCTCTCCATCTGTCAGGACTTTGGACACACTCGTCTGGTATGTTTGCCAAGCCTCTGGGGCTAAGACCTGAATTGTGCTCGGCCACGGGAGACCCGGCTCCCTATGCGCAGGCCTCACCACTGCACGATGAACCGACCCTAAACAGATTTTTAAAAAATGTTCTGGTTCTTATACTTTTAAAAGTGATAGTGATAGTTATCAAATTGCTATTACATAGCTTACCCTAGATACAAACAGCTAAGTAATAATTTTACTATATTGATATTTAAATATAATGGAAAGTATACTGTCCTTTGTAATCATTTTATTTTGAAAAATTTCTTTAAAATTATTTAATTTTATTTATCATTATTATTATTATTTTAAAAATTTGCTATAGGGCACATGTGCTCACCAGAGACCGGGGTGGGGGGGGGAGGAGTGAGAAAGCAAGCTACCAGGTCCAGGACTTGAATCGTGATTGGCCATGTGGGAGTCAGCACCTTAACCACCACACCACCTGCTGGCCCCTGTAATCATTTCAAATTCTGATGAAAACTTCTAGATATCAAGTGCAGGAAATGATCATTTTAAGTCCTCTACAGCTCAGGAGCAGTTACCTTCAAGTATAATTTTTCGACCACACCTGCATTGAAATTGACTAAGTACTACTTTAAAAATACTAGCTCCTGGGCCCTGATTAGACTTACTGACTCAATCTGTGGAATAAGGAAGACACTGGCATTGTGGGGGGTTGGGGGGGACATATCTTGCTTGAGCATCTCCTGGTTAATTCTAATGGCAATGGAAGTGTGTGACCCAATGCTGTAAGCTTGCGTACTTTAAGCTTCTGAGTGACCTAACCATTTGGCCACTGATGAGTGTGGGAAATGACTGCAGGTGACCCTTGGGACCTGAGGCAGAGGGGCAGGAGTGCAGATAGAGTGGCTGAGGAGGAAGGCAGGCGGCAGTTTTGGCTTTAAATGAACTGAAGACCCCAGTATGCTAACTCCCAGGGTCGGCACTCCTTCTGACACCTGTAGCCCGTGCCAGTCAGTTGACACAGCAGCTCTCAAACTTTTTTCCAAGAGTCACAGGAAGAACTAGATTGTGTAAATTAATTATCACACACATTTCTATACACATATACGCATATACTAAAAACAAAAACTTCATGAAACAATAAAAACCCTACTACATGGACACATTCTAATGTTTCCTGCTGTAATAGAATCTATCTAGATTTTGGTTTTGGTTTTGAATGTTGACCACAAGACTTTAAACTACTGTGGGACCCACTGGTGGGCCCTGTAGTTTGTAAACTGGCAGTGTATAAAGCACTTGCAAATCTGCTCTGATGATGATGGGATAACTTGCAGGGGCCAGCAAACGCCAGGGCTACAAAGGAGACATCGAATTATCTAAACTACATTTTATGGACTTCATTGAGAGAGAGAAATCATGTCATGTTTGCTAACAGCCTCGAGCTCATCTGTGTGTACCATCATCAGACATGGCACGTGTGTTTTATTTCTGTCCACTCTCCTCACTACGCACTGACCCATCAAAGCAAGATCTCTTAGTCATTCTTTCTTTTTTTTTTTTTAAGAATTATTTTATTTATTATTATTATTTTTTAATTTTACCAGGGAGGAGGGGAGAGTAAGAAAGAAAGCCACGGTCAAAGTCCAGGACTTGAACCGTGGTCAGCTACGTGGGAGTACAACACCTTAACCACCACGCCACTTGCTGGCCCCAAGCATTCTTTTATCTTAGAGCTGAATGCAGCATACTTAATCACCGTTTTAAAATTGCAAGTAATTTTATGAAAAACTATTTTAAATATTATGTACCAGTAAGTAAAGACTAGGATTAAAAAAAAATTAAAACATTTTTAAAAGTTTACTTATTTTATGAGTGAGTGATAGAGAAAAAGAGAGACAGAGATACGGCACTCTAGTGGCCCCAGCAGGGTCTCAATCCAGCGGTTCACGCACAGCATGAGCAGCGTCCGCCAATCTGGCCCATGGGCTCGCAGGCACCCAGCATACCCAGGGAGGTCTCCAGCTGTAACTGGCAACCTTCCCGTCTGGGATCACCTTACAGAGTCTACGGTCTGGTTCTAAGTTAAAAATTTTTGCACTAATATAGCTAATTAAGCGTTCAAACACAAAAATAAGAATGCATACTTTGTTATAATCGTTTACCTACTTAACCAAAAGAATCAATGTTACAATTAAACTTTCTTGCTTTAATTGCTTATATAAGTGAATAATGTAGGCCACAGAGGTCATTGGCTCTTTGCCCTTTGCCTTGTACAATAACACAGAAATCACAGTAATTTCTAGCAAAGTGTAAGTGCCCCCCCCTCTTTTTTTTTTTTAATTTGCCAGAGGTCATGTGTGCTTGCCAGAATGAGAGAAACAAAGAGACAGAGAGAGAGGGAGAGGCAGAGGGGGAAACGACCCCCCATGGGGTCTGATCTCCTCCATCACTTCATTCTACCTTGATTTGGGGCATGTATATACATGTTCCTGGCATGTTTTTCAAGCCACTGGGGCTGGGATTTGAACCATGCAGTCAGTCTCATGGGATTCAGCTGCCTTAACTACCAGGCCATGGGGCCAGCCCTGGCTGTCTCTTTGTTACTGCTTACTTTGAGCAATGACATAAGCGAACACATTTCTTGAGTTTTACAAAAGCTTAGAGGTTTCCTTTCTCTTAATGGCAGGGGTGGGAGGCTGGAGTATGGACTAGAGAATGTGAGACATGAAACGAAAGTTACTGCAACCCCATATGAATAAAACCTCCCCCTGTCATGCACATATTAGGTTTAACAAAGTTTGGAAGCATGCATTCAGAGTTTCCATTTAAAAACCTTCTCCTGGCCCACTTGCAGATGATACACACCACAAAACGCTATTAAAATTATTTAAAGTCAAACCCCTGAACTGGTATCAGAACAAAGTGTAGATATGAAAATCCAGAGCTCATTCTCTACAGTAAAACCACTGAGGATCTTTCAAAACCAACTTAAGCTGTTGCTAGACTTTTGAAATTGGGCTCAAAGAAATTCAAATGCCATTTTTTGGCTTTACTGATATAGACAAAACAGTAAGGATACAGAAAAATAGAAGACCTATACTAGGTACTGTGCCCAAAAGTCCAATTCATTTCTGCCATGAAAGAAAGAGAAAGAAAGACT
Source organism: Tupaia tana (assembly GCA_026018925.1). NCBI lineage: Eukaryota > Metazoa > Chordata > Mammalia > Scandentia > Tupaiidae > Tupaia > Tupaia tana. The sequence goes on along the minus strand of JAKSZU010000003.1, from coordinate 217,812,095 downwards.
GTACCCCGACAGGTCTGGTTGTAGAGATCCAAGCCCAGCTTTAGCCAGTCCTGGAGCAAACAGGGTTTCTTCTGGGTGTACTCAGGGAAGTCTCCGGACTTGAACCAGGAACCTTCCCATGTAAATTTTGTAAGGATTAAGAGCTACAGCATATACGGAGATCTTGGTGTGAGATCACAAAATTATTTGTGGTATGTGTTCCAGATAGGGTGGCTGTCTCTTTTACATCCACTCAACACTGCACCCACTGTAAACTCACCATGCAGACTATGCAGGCCTGACTCAGTGCTGTTCCAGGATTCAGTCCTGACACACTCAGATCAACCAGGATTCCTCCTGCCAGGGACTAGTTCAGGTAATCCAGGCTGGTGCTAATAAGTACCTAGCAAGCCAGGGGTCTCAGACATTGGTTCAGGGACCCTCTAGCCAGCATAAAGTTTGGAACTTTTTTTTTTTTTTTTTTGGAGAGGTTTTTGCCATAGGGCGCGTGCGCTCAGCAGACAGACAGATACAGACAGAGAGACAGAAAGTGGGAAATCACCCCCCAGGGGTGATGGCCACGCCACAATCCCTTCTCCTCCATTCTCCTCTTGGGATCTTGGGCACGCACGCACATGTGCCTGGCGTGAGTTTTAAGCCACAGGGTCCGGGACGCAAACCGCGGTCAACTACATGGGAGTCCAGAGACATAGCCATTACGCTAACTGCTGGTCCCAAGTTTGGAACTTTCTGAATGGTGTTTGTGGGAGCTCTCTCCCTCTATCTAGAGGGATGGGAGATGAATTAGAAAGTCATATAGCCCCAATGACTGCCAGGCTTCCTCCTGCAATGACTACAGTACTAAGCTTTGTGATGAAGCTGACATCACGGCAGCAGAAAGAAGGGGTGGAAGGAAAGGGGCTCCCTGACAATGAGCTCACCCTGGAGTCACCCCACCTCTGGGCCTTTGCATTACATAAGCCACAAATTTTCTGGTCAGCTAAACTAATTTTAATTGGATTTTTACTTGCATCTAAAAACGTTCTAAATTAATCTACATTTATTAACTAGCGATTACTGTTCCCCAGTATTACAGAGAAAACAACGCAGAAGATTGAGCAATTTTCTCAAGGTCAAGCCTGCATGGGAACACAGAAGGCCTGACTATAAGCCTTTCTCTTTCCACATTGCCATGCTACTATGAAAAGAACTTGCAATGAGTCTAAGATCTCAAGATGATATTCAATCGAACATGTTGAAAGGCTACATTCCCAGATTTGTCTGGGTCCTCGTTGATTGAAAACTATTTTGTTCCATCTTCCTAGTGAAGTTTTAATGCCTGATGACGGAGGGCCATCGGTCCTCCAAGTCTTTTAGGCATGAGGGTGGAGTGAGAAATCACTCACGAGACCGGGTGAACTAAACAAAGAAAGGTTATGTTATGGCTAAGGAACTTTGCTAGATGATTCAGTCAACAAAAAGTTGAATGATAGGCAGAACTTCCTCAAAGGATGTTTATAAATACACATAAAAATAAGTACAGGGCCAAGAGGTGGCGTAGCGGTTTTGATCTCACATGGCTGCCTGCATGGTTCAAGTCCTGGACTTGGACATGAAAAACACGTGTGTGTCCAAAATCCTGAGAGGAGAAGAGATTGCAGTGTAGCTATCCCCCCTGAGGGTTGATTTCTCATTTTCTTTCTCTCTCTCTCTGTCTCTGTCTTCTCTGGTGGGGGAGGTCTTCATGATGTAGTTGATAAACAAATAAATCAGTGAAAGCTATGGAGTCTGGAGGGTAGAAATGGAAATTAGACAGATGATGGACTGATAGAAAAATAGATAGACAGATAGGTAGATAATAGATAGGTAGATAATAGATAGGTAGATAATAGATATAGATAGATAAATAGATGATAGATAGATAGATGATGGATAGATAGATAGATAGATAATAGATAGGTAGATAATAGATAAAGATAGATAAATAGATGATAGATAGATAGATGGACAGATGATAGATAGATAGATGATTGATAGATGATTGATAGATAGATGATAGATAGCCAGCCCAGGTGGCCACACTGCGGTTCTTACCACATATCGAGAGCCTTTGGTGCTCATTCTGTACCTGGGCCCCCATCATCTCTCTGAAAAAAATGCTAGAAAAGCCTCCAAGTAGATGTTTGGTCATCGCCAGGCTGGTGCCTCCTGCCCTTTCTCCAGTCATCACCGAAGGGCTCATTCTAAAGAGAAAACCTGACAGTGTCCCTCCCTGGCTGAAAACTGATGCTGAACAATGCATTCCCAGAATAAACTCAAAACCCTTCTGCTAGGTAGACAAGCGTCTTCCCCACTAGGCCTTCCTACTCTCCATAGCCTCATCTCCTCACTTCTGTTTATACCATATTATTTAGTTAACTAAAGGCACTAGGTTATTTCATACTTTTATTAAAACTGCTAAATCTGTCTGAATGTTCTTCCCCTTCTCATCTTTCCCTCTGTGGGGCTCATGACAAATATCCTCATTTGTTCAGTCTCAGCTCAAATACCTCTTCTATTTTGGGACCTTTCTGGCTATATTCCTGGAAACACTGACTTAATTATTAACCATTTCTGCCCTCCAGACTCCATAGCTTTCACTGATTTATTTGTTTATCCACTGCATCATGAAGACCTCCCCCAGCTGTGACGCAGCTACAAACAACTGGTTTCCTGGGAGCTCGGCAATTACAGGGGCTCTTCCTGAGTGCTAATCCCTGGAAAAGGAGTGGGCATGGGCGGAGAGAAGGCATGGCTTTTTATTACAAATTCCTCCGATACACAGGCCAGAGAATGTATTTATAAGATAGCAATTAGGAGATAAATTTGTTTATAGGTTAGAAAGGCACTTAAGCGAGAGGACGCTTACAGGATGTACAAATGGAGGAGGAAAGTAAAGGGAGTCCCCGGCCCTGCAGATTTACAGCTGAATAATAAACAGCTGCAGAATACAACGTGGCCAGAAGGGGCGAAGCATTTCAGTAGGGAGGCTATTTTCAACTCCTTTCCCCCCACTGCTTTACCCATGCTAAAATATGCTTTGGTATTTGCTGCACATTATTCTGAGATCATTTATTTATTCCTCTGTCTTCTTTAAGATTTATGCCCCTTTTGAATTTGGAAGACACATGCTCCACAGGAAGGAGAGCGGAGTCCTCCTTCCAGCTTATTAATGAGGAGGCCTGCGAGGGCTGCCGGAACACACCAGCTCAGCGTCCCGCCAGACCCCTCCTCGGAAGCAGAAGGTATTATCATTTATGATGGGGCTCTCTGCACATGGTCTTCTAGCCATTTTTCAACCTTTCTTACTAAACTATTACCTTAGCCAATTTGAAATAATTTCCCAAGTGCAGAGAATGCAGGGTGGTCAGGCCAATCACCACGATCACCCCGGATGGGCTTCTGCAGCGAGTCTCCGGCGAGGGAGGCAGTGGAAAGCAAGGCTGGGAGGAGAACTTAAGTGACCCCTGACCTGTCACTTGTAACACATAAAATACCGTAGCCGCTATTTAACTACCTTGGGGCTTCGTTTTCATATCTGTTGAGAGGGTGACAAAATTATTTACTTCACGGGGCTGGTGTGAAGGGAGAGTAATACTTTCATAAATGTCCTCTTCCTCCTCTTCTGGTCTCCGGCTGGAAGACTAGATGTAAAGGGGAGACAGAGAACAGTTGATCTGGTCCTAATTCTAACCAGGGTAGACTTGTGGGAACATTAGCACCCCTGGTTATTGTCTAGTGACACTGACATACTTAAGGGCCAATTTTAGACGACTTCTGTAAGTCACAGCATCAGAGTGAATGCCAAACCCACAATCGCCTTTTTAGAAGGCAAAAAGCTTACCTCCTTGGCCACAAAATTCTCCATGCGGACCTCAGCTGATGGGACCAGGGACGATACTGCAGCTAAGGGCAGCATCCCAGGGCTGAGCAAAGACCTATGACATGCCAGACACAGGTGTTCTGTCCTACAAGGCTGCTCTGTGTTGGAGAGGGAAACGCAACCACAGAGGTTCCTCTGAGGAAATTTTAAGGTGATCTTGTGTGTGTGCAGGTGATGGGGAAGCAGCCAGAGTAAGCAGGGTCACAGTTCATGTCTGGACTTGTGTTGAAAGTCATGCTTGTCAAGATGGCTTTTCCCGCTCAGATTCACAGTGTTGACACCTGTTACTCTTATTAAAATCATTCCATTAATGAATGCCTGAGAGACCCAAAGCAGTGCATAATTCCAAAGCATGGAGTGTTCTGGGCAGACCTACATATGAATGTCTGCCATCAGTCTCTGAGCACTGCCCTAACCCCGTGCACAATGCCATCCCTTTCGTTCTGCGCCATCTATGCGACACTAGAAACCTGAGGCTGATCCTCAGATCATGCCTATTTATCCTCTCAGATGCTTTCCACGTGTAGCCAGGCCCCCAAAGAATCACACTGTGGTCCTATAGTTCTCATCACTGTCCCAAGTGGCCTCCAAACCTCTACAACACACACCGGGCTATTGGTTGTTATGTTAGGTAAAAGTATGGGGGGAGGGGGCCTTCCAAAAAAATTCACGGAAAGTGTATACTATGAAAGACTCTGAAAGTATTGGACCAGCCAAGATTGAGGCAACTGGATACAAACTCCCAGCAGCTTAAGAAACATGACAGGCATGTATGCGTGAATGCTTTCTCCCTCTTTCTCTGTGCCCCTCTGGTAAGTGTACATACCCTCTGGCAATTAAAAAAAAATACATTACACAGTTAATAAAATCAAAGTTTGTTATAATGATAGCAACATGCACACATTCCACCTGACATTTTCAAAATACTTATAATACTGCTTCTGGGGGACCAGCAGTTGGCGTAATGGCTATATCGCTGGACTCCCATGTAGTTGACCACAGTTCGAGGCCCAGACACGTTGGCTTAAACTCACACATGCATGTGTGCATGTGTGCCCAAGAACCCAAGAGGAGAATGGAGAAGGGACTGCAGCATGTCCATCCCCCCTAGGGGGTGATTTCTTACTTTCTGTCTCTCTGTCTCTCTCTCTTTTTCTGGTGAGTGCACATGCCCTATAGCAAAAACCTCCCTGAAAAAAAATACTGCTTCTGAAAGATGATTAGAAATCAACATACTCCCTAAAAACTGAAATTTTGTTTTATTTATTTTATGCCAGAGGATGCGTGTGCACACATGGGGCAGAGAGAGAGAGAAGCAGCGTCAGCAAAGCAACCCCCACCCCACCTTCTGCCGTTACACTGCAATTCCTTTCCTTCCAGTTCTCCAACCCATTAGGATTCTAGGCACACTCATGAATGCCTGGTATGTTTAAGCTGCCAGAGCCCGGACTCGAACCCTGCATAGCCATGTGGGATCTGGCTTCCTTAGCACAGCACCTAATCACTACACTGTAGGCCCAGGCTAAGAAATGGGTTATTTTAAGACAATCCATTATGCATTTACCAGAATATATATTTATTATTCATATTTGTATCATAAATATTTAGAAAGTTGAAATGATTTTTCATGTGGGTATCAAAGATGGCTGCAGTTTGGACAACCATAACCTACAACAGTGGTTCTCCGTGTGGCCAACAAATCACAAGTCTCAAAACTCTTTTAAGGAATTTTCCAAGTCAAAATAATTTTTACAGTAACACAATGATATTATTTACATTTTTTTCACTGTGTTGACATTTGTACTGATGATTAAGAGACAATGGTGGATGAATCTGGAGGAACTCAGAGCAAATTACATTAAGAACCACTGCATAAAAATACGTGAAAATGATATTTTTCACTCCAGAATGTCCTTCATGGAGGCCAAGAGGTGGTGTGGTGGTTATTCCACATGGCCGGCTACAATTCGAGTCTTGGACCTGGTGGCTTGAAACTCTCACTGGGTGTGTGTGCATGCATGCCCAAAATCTCAAGAGGAGAATGGAGAAGAAGGAATTGTGGCATAATCAAATCCCCTGGGAGGTAACTTCTCACTTTCCCTCTCTTCTTCTCTTGGAGGCAAGTGCCCATGCCATATGGCAAACAACAACAACAAAATGCCCTTACTGAAAGAGTAAAAATTCTTAAATCTCAATCATTGAGTGTACTTTTAAAAAAAAATTTGCCAGAGGGCATGTATGCTCTTCAGAGAAAGTGAGCAAGAATATGCACCCCGAAGGAAAATGGTCATGCTGCAATCCCTTTTCTTCCATCTCTCCCTCCTCTTGGGACTTGGACACACATGCACATGTTCCTGGTGTATTGTTCCAACAGCTGGGTCCAGAACTCAAACCGCAGTCAGCCATGTGGGATCTACCACGCCACTGGTGGGCCCAAATGCACAAATTTTTAATACATTTTTTGTGAAAAAATGGGATGTACAACAAAGCACTATACTGCATACAAAAGTATAAGGAAAACACATTTTTGCAATTGTTCAAATTATAAACTGAAGTTGCTACTTTTTGCATGCAATATCACTTCTGCTTGGAAGAACAAATTATATAAAACATATGGTTATTCGGACTTGGTTATTTGGCAGACATTTTTTCCAAAGTGAACAAAGTGAGAATGTCACTGAAAACAAGATGCAGTATTTGTTGCTAATGACAAAATTTGAATTTTCAAGGAAAAATTATAATCCTGGATAACTTGCATTACTGTTAGCTTGACAGCTCCCAATACTTAAAGGATTTATCTGATGAAATGCTCTTATTAATATAAGCGATCTTGATACTATGTAATGTAATGCATCAACATTTGGATAATCAGCAGAACTCAATAAAGTACTATTTTCCAAATGCCAAATGCCTAATTTTATCACAAAATCCTACCTAAATAAGAGAGCCATTTTAGAGAGTGGGTGACAAAGGGAAGAAACATTTAGGGAACCAGCAGTTAGCGTAATGGCTATGTTGCTGGACTCCCACGTAGTCGACCGCAGTTCGCGTCCCGGACCCGGTGGCTTAAAACTCACACCGGGCATGTGTGCGTGCGTGCCCAAGATCCCGAGAGGAGAATGGAGGAGAAGGGATTGCGGCGTGGCCATCCCCCCGGTGGGTGATTTCTCGCTTTCTGTCTCTCTGTCTGTCTGGTAAGCGCACGCGCCCTATAGCGAAAACCTCTCAAAAAAAAAAAAAAAAAAAAATTTAAAAGACAGAAGAATATAAAGTACCGGGTTGAAATAAAAAAATCTGTAATCTTTGCTTTACAAATGTAAGAATAAATAATAAAGTGCATCCAGACCAATGGCTTTAATATACTTGGGTACAAAAACTTCAGTAAGTTAATTCAGATTTCATACTGCAAATAGCCTCAAAAAAAAAGTCTATCCTCTATTGAGTTTTGGTAAAGTGTTCAAAAAGAACATCCCAAATTACAGGCTATTAAAATACTGTTCTCTCTTCCAACCTCCTTATCTGTGCAAAGCTACATTTTCTTCATTTACTTCAACTAAGACAATAGATTGAATTTAAAAATATGAGGGCCAGCTAAATTCTATTAAACCAGATGTATAAATGTAAAATGATGCTATTTCATTATTTTTGTCTTGAAAATAGTTATTTTTTCATTAAAATATGCTATTCATAGCAATCTATAAAGACTCTATTATTAGTAGTTTCAAATGAATATTGTTAACAGTTTTTAACCTCTAATATAATAAATATCAATGTATAACCTATATAAACACACTTCGGTACTTATAACATTTTAAGAATATTATGGCAACCTGGGACCAGCAGTTAGCATAATGGCTATATCGCTGGACTCCCATGTAGTTGACCGTGGTTCAAGTCCCGGACCCAGTGGCCTAAACTCATGCCACATGCGTGTGCGTGCATGCCCAAGATCCCAAGAGGAGAATGGAGGAGAAGGGATTGCGGCAAGGCCATCCCCCCGGGGGGTGATTTCTCACTTTCTGTTTCTCTGTCTCTCTCTGTCTTTCTGGTGAGCGCACACGCCCTATAGAGAAAAACCTCTCCAAAAAATAAATAAATAAGTAATAAAAAAAAGAATATTATGGCAACCTAAGATCAAAAGGTTTGAAAACTGCCAATCTGAAACAGCCACCTAAGAAGTACCTACTTTATACTGTGCTAGAAAGTAGAAAATAAGAGATAAAATGCACATTCCTTCCTCAAAAAAAGTCCAATTTCTTGGTGATTGTATTGCTCAATTATAATTAAAAACTGTTTCACTATAAATAAGAAAAAAAGAACTCTGGTTTAAATTTCTTCAAAGCAAGCCTTTTGCAGTTCATATCCTCTAGGGGAACTAATATATGGCACATAGTGAATGACTAAATGCTTCCTGATTTGATCTGTATCTATATAAAATGCATTTGATCTATACATTAGAAAAACATATATCATGCTATGCAATTAGGTAGTATACATTATCTAAATATTGTATATGGGTTTGAGACATTTTTTCATTATGGTAGTATTACTATTGCAATACACTGAAGTTAGAGGTACAGTGCAGTCTTTTGATTGAGTATTAAATTTATGAAATATATTTTATTTTTAAATCAAATCATACTTTTTAAGATAAACTAATTCTTTCAGATGTTTATCTAGGTAGTAGAATAAGGGGAAAACTAGTAGCTTATTTCAAGAATTTGACAGTCATAATATGAAAAGAGATTGGCTCCATAGCTCCAGAAAGCTGAAGAAAAAAGTGGGGAAAACATGGAAGCTAAAGAAAGATACTTTTGGTTAAATAAATAAATCAAGCTAGCTAGCAAGCAAGGATAGTAGTTTAATTATCAAGAGAAATCATGTTTAAAGGTCAGAGGACAGAATAGAAGAGAGGTGTCCAACCATTTTTCTGCTCCAACCCAACCAAAGGAGACAACATTCTCTCACCAGAAACAGTGGTTTATAACTGCAGTGAATCATAAATGGTGGGGGCTGGAGCAGAGGTCTGTGTTGGGGTGGTCTGAGGAGGGAGTAGTCAGTGATAATTCCAGAGTGAGAGGCACTGGGGAAGACACTAGGAGACCTTTTTCTTAATCCTATGATTTTAATGTAACGATCCCAGCAAACTTAATAGCATCTCATAAGCAAAGATAGTATTTTCCATGCAATTATCTACGGACATAGATGCACTCGCAAATGAAAACAAGTGGGAAGTAGAAAACACGAAGCTGAGAGTACATATATTCTCCCTCACCTAATCGCATCTTGTCTGAACCAAGCAAATGGTGTTCAACCTGCCTTTCAGATTCTTTTACCATTTCCCTAGATTTCTAACTTACTAGTTTGTTCTCTGTCCCATTTACAAAAATGTCAATTGGACAGACGATAAGAAAGCAACTCTAACCTGACTCATACAAAGCAATTTAGACATTGGTATCCTTGCCCATCAGCATATGCGTCACGTTAACAGCATGCAAATTCAACCTCTGCCTACATGTCTATTTTACCTTGCACTGTGCACTAAATTCAGGCTTTGAGCTATTCTTCTCTGAATTCAAATATCTAAACAATTGCCATTGTTCTTGTTATGCATTCTAGAATTACCTTACCATTTCCTTCCAGAAATTTGGTCCTGAATTAAAGGGAATACACATTTGAAAACTACACACTGTGTATGAATAGTACATACTTATTTTACATTTTTAACATTATGTACAAGCTGTGGGAACATCTGGTGTTTTGCAAACTTGGGCAAATCCAGCTGCATTTCCTCTTCCAAATGTGTCCTCTGACATGTGTGGGCTGTGTTTCATTTTGATTTTTATACTCTCTCTCTCTCTCTCTCTTCCTCTCTCTAGGATAATACTGGGTGGTTTCAAATATGCAGCTTATTTAACTATACCTTTGCTCTCTGAAAATAAAATGAAAAGCTTGTCAATTAATAACATGAGAAGTAATATTAATAATATAGCTAAAGACATAAAATTAATTTAAAATGTTATCTGTCTTATATCACCCAGAAATGCATGTGTTGGGACTTCATTGTATTGATGTATTATAAAGGTATTAAGTGAAAATCTAATTCCTTTATGGTGCCCCAGGGTGAGGTCTAGTGGACAGTGAATGGTTCATAGTGATTATATCATGGAGGCAATAGTCTCATAAATAGTTTAATGATCTCACAAGATCCAATGAGTTGTAGGTCTCCTAAGAGGGCTTAACTATCACAATAACTGGTTGTTATAAAAGAGATCAGTTAGGAGCTCACTCTCTGTCTCTCTGTCTCTCTCTCCATATGCCTACTATACTCTGTTGGCTATGCTGTAGGCCTAGGACTTGGGACTTTCTAGTCACCCGAACTGTGAGTTTATAAATAAACTTCTAAGTTCTTTATAAAACTGGGCTCAGGTATTTCTGTAAGCAATGCAATAAGGGATTAAGACATTTCTCTAACTTACTTGACTCAATAGGAAAAAACTCCTCAGACTAGTTTGCAGTGAGTAAATACCTATGCTTAGGTTATATCACCTGAACTAAGAGAAACCGATGCAATAATAAACTGACTCAATCTTTTTTATTTTTTGAAAGAATTATTTAATTTTATTCATTATCATTATTAATGTTTTTTTAATTTGACCAGAGAGAAAGAGAGAGAGGAAAGTGAGAAAGCAAGCTGCCAGGCCCAGGACTCGAACCATAGTCAGCCATGTGGGAGTCCAGTGCCTTAACCACCATGCCATCTGCCAGTCCCAACTGACTCAATCTTCACTGAGTCAACTATGCATATATTCCTGAGAAAAATACATATATATGCACAAACAATTACATCATTTATTTTCAGATATTTTGTTGACAACTTGAAAATTAAGAAATTAGAGTCATAAGACTGTGCTACTATAATTCAAAATCACCGGAGTAAAAACTTTATAAATAACAGCTAAAACTCTTTGAGTTTTTACCTCTTATTATTAAGTTTAATCACAAATAAATAATTGATGTTGGAAGTCTAAGACACAATTAGCACATTGTCTCACTTGATGGTGCTGGGTTTCCTTCCTGCCCTCACTTACAATATATGAACTTCCCTGCAGCTGAGGGCGGGCTGGGAGCTTACCTTAGAAGTCAACCTCTCCCACCTTCCTGCTACCTGCTTGCCTGTCTGGCCTCTTAGCCAGTCCACTGGTCCCAGCTCTAGGCCATTTCCTTGGACTGCAAATCTCCAACTGGCTCAGAAGCCTTCCTGCAATTTGTACTCCCTGCATTTCCCATGCTGACTTAGGACTGATCTTCGTCTCCGAGATTCCAGAGAGAGTGGACTGGACTACTGCCTTTTCCCACAGCAGGTCTTCCCTGGCCTTCCCATTCAGATGCAGCCCTGATCTGGATACATCCCAGCACAGGTGGCTGCTCTCAACGCCTCCTGAGCCCTCTGTCCCCTAGTTGCTCCACAGCTCCTGGGATGGCTCCAGGTCCCTTGGTTCAAGATGCTGTCCTACGCCTTTTCAGAGGTAGGACAGCTCAACGTTTGAGAGAAGAGGCTGTGGAATACATCTCCATGAGTTCAAATGTGGCTCCTCTGTTACCGACTTCATTCTGTGAGTCATGCTTTCCTCACCTATAAAATCAGGGTAGTAACATCATGTACCTCACAGATGGCTTAGCAGAAACCTCTCTGCCTCAAGGAGCAGAGGTGTAACAGGAGATTCAGGCTACACCACACAGGCGATCGGGGTAGGTTCAGAATTCAAAACCAAGTCTACACAGCTCCAAACTGATGCTCTTTACAAATACTCTCTAGGGACCAGCAGTTAGTGTAATGGCTATGTCGCTAGACTCCCATGTAGCCGACCGTGGTTCAAGTTCCGGACCCGGTGGCTTAAACTCACGCCGGGCGCGCGTGTGTGTGTGCCCAAGATTCCAAGAGAAGAATGGAGGAGAAGGCATTGCAGCGTGGCCATCCCCCCTGGGGCGTGATTTCTCACTTTCTAGCTCTCTGTCTCTTTCTGTCTTTCTGGTGAGCATACGCACCCTATAGCTAGCAAAAACCTCTGCAAAAAAAAAAAAAAAAAAAAACTCTTTAAAATTGTCCTGATTTTTTCCCCTAAAAACAACAGAAATAATGATCTCCTTTTTATAGTAGTGGTTATAAAATTTAAAACACAGTTATTAGCTAAATTACTTGGGTTGTAATAATAAGAAAATGAAGAAGTCCTTGGTTATCCACAACTATTAGTCTAGTTAGTTAAAAGCAGCATTCACCAGGTCAGCCAGTAGCATGGTAGGTAAGGTGCTAGATCCCACACGGTCAATTTTGCAGTTCAAGTTCCAGATCCAGCAGCTTGAAAAACATGCTGGGTACACATGTGTGCATGCCCAATATCCCGAAAGGAGTGTGGAGAAGGGACTGTGGCATGGCTATCTCCCCCAGGGTTGTTTCTAATTTTCCCTCTCCCTCTCTCTCTCTGTCCAATGAGCACACACACTTTATGGCAAAAAACCTACACATACACACACAGGCACATGCGCACATACACACAAAAGTAGCCTTCTCCACAGATGTGTGAATCTCTACCTGGGTCAGCTTCCAGATGAATGACTTGCAATTCTTTGCCTTTGCACTCTATTTCCAGTATAATATTAAAAACAATAAAAATATTGGGGACTGGACACCAGAAGTCTTGCTAACTTGGGAGAAGGAGAAGGAAGCAGCAAAGATGGACAAGAGAAGACAAAAAGGAAGATTCCAGGATGAGAGAGTTTGGCAGCTGAGACCCAAGGCTGAGAGATGTTCCAGGAAGAGCAATGTTCAGGGTGCAGGCAGCGAGGAACATATGTGCATTTGGCAGTGGTGCTGGGATGAGAGGGCAAGAACCCACTTCATCTACTTGAGCGAAACTACACACTGCTGAGGGATGAAGGGTAAGCAGAAGGGTGCCTTCGAAGGGCTGGGCCCTGAGCATGGAGCAGATGTCAGACACGGTGACATGCATTACTCCCTGATAATTCTGCACCGAGTCACATACCACGTGATACTCATGTACAATTTTTTAATGGCTCAGTCTATACATAGCTAAGTTGTTAGCCTGAGTTCTTGATTCAGGTCAACTGGGCTGGCACGGGAGCATCTTGCCACTTCTCAGTTGGAAAAAAGAGGATGGTGTATTGACTATCAAAGGACATATTATGAGAATTGTAACATGTGCACACTGTACGTGTAAATTAGAATAATCATGTCTGCTTCAGACGTCTGTGCTAGAGGAAAATGACTTTGCAATTAAAATACCTCATTCTGAGCAACAACAAAAAAGCCAAACATGTATTATTTTCCATTTCTAGAAAAGAAAGAAAAACAAAATCTACAGAATGTAAGAGCAGTTGCATTTGGTCTAAAGCCTTCTATCTACCCAAACCTATCTTTTCAGTTACCTTGGTCACAGCTTTTGGAGAAAATGTAACTGCATCCACCACCGTGATGAGGTCACCAGGATGGAGGCGATCAAAGTACTTCACGCAGACATCGTAGGCATGAAGCCATTCTGGTGCGGACTCCGGGACCTGTTTAACGAGGTGAGGGTCTCCATTCCAAAACAACTTCTGCAACCAGATGGCGTAGAGGGAGCTTGGAGAAAGCATTCGGCCATCCTTCTCAGGGATTTTGGGAACAAGTTTGGAAATAGATAAGATGTTTTGACTTGAAAGAACTGGCTCCAGTGCTTCGAGAGGACTCATGTTTTCATCTGTCAGCTTTTTGTAATTAAGACCTATTGGAAAGAAGAGAAAAAAGAAAATAGATAAGAAGTTCATTCTAACACAAGAGCTTTCAGACACGCTGCAGCCTTCTGGGTGGCTGAATGAAAAGATCTACCAGCTCAGTAACAGTAGACAGTTTGACGTTTCCATTAGATAGATGTGAAGATCGGAGTTCTAGTCCCAGGCGGAACCTTAATCAGCTGTGAATCCTGGACAGGGCGCTTGGGTGCTTCAGTCCCCTCCTCTGCACGATGGGGACGGCAGTATGCCTTTGCCTCTTCCATCCCCCACAGCACTCATGTTTTCCTGCATCAATCCATCTGCCAAACCGCATCGCGTTCGTTTGTTAGGGACCTGGCGTCTCACTCGCTGCAGTACCTGATGTCAGGGACTGAATCTTGCTCCTTATTCTCTGTGTCCAGCACGGTGTCTAACGTAATTTCACAGTAAATAACTGCTCAGCTGAAGAAAACCCTCACGATTGTTATGCTTATCAAATATAGATTCGAAAGTGTCTGGTAAATTATAAGGTAAACAGATTTCAGAGATATTAATGTGTTTAAGTTCTCAGTTATGAGAACAAAGACCTCATGCTAAAGATTTCACAATTTATCAAAGATCCAAAGGTTCTGATTTTAAGCATTCCACACATAGTTTATAGGCTCCACTGAAGTGAAATTCTGCTGAACAGTCTACTGTCAAGTGTCTTAGCTTTGTCTTATTCAAAAAAAAAAAATATATATATATACACACACATATACACACACAATATAAATATAAATTACATATTTGAAAATACATAAATATTAAGAAAATACATATATGTAAACTATAATCAATAGGGGTAAGGGGGGAAAAAACTCTCATAGTCAAACAATTTGTGTTTTAGTGCCAGGTCGACTATAAGTTACTGTAACTTCCAATAGGTGTCTTATGTTTGGGGGTTTTTAATTCCCTTAAGTGAAAACTAGAAAGATAACTAAAGTCAATTAGCAAATTCTGTGGTTTCAGAGCTATGCCAACCTCAACATAAGAACATGACAGTATATAGGAGATGAATCCCTAGACTGGATTAAAAAGAATGAGGTCGATCAGGAAAACAATCATCCTACCTGGTGCGACGACCTTAAACTTCTTTAGCAGTCGAATGTGGGTTTCTGGTTTAATGGCGTATTTCCCCAAATCCGCACAGCCACAGTTTTCCAGAAGAGTGAAATAATAGAGCAGCCTCTCGTGGTCCAAGCCACCAATGGTGGGGTAAACATACTTGACCATGTGCTGATGGAAGGCTTCAGGATCAGTCTTCAAAGTCTCAAAGAGTTGAAGGGCTTGGGCTCGATTTTCAATTTCTGCTGTGGACAAGCTAAAATTAAGAGCAAGAAAAATTCTGTTAAGATTTGGTTCTTTTATTAAACAAAGTAATTTTTTTTAACTCAGGAAGAAAGGCTACTTCTTATAGGTCCCTTTTTCTTCCCAGTCAAAAACGGTAAGCCCCAAGGACGCAGGTGGTTTGTATCGAAGGACACGAATGTGCAGCAGGTGCCTGCGATTGCACCAGGGTTTCCACAACATCTCACAGGGTCTAGCTGAGACAGAAATCACTTCACACTTCTGCAGGTGGGAAAGCTTCCCAGTGCTCCCCTGCTAGGAAACGAACCCAGATCTGACAACTTCTACTAAAAATATTGACTCATGTCACAAGAAACATTTTAAATTGATGCTTTACAGGAACATAAACAACCTTATTATTTTAGAAATTTAGGAAATGGAATGCAGAAGAAAAAGCCCAAACTTTTTGGCCTAAGTTTTGCCACCAAGAGTCTTGAGCTGATGATAGTCAATGGATCCAAGTTTTATACTATGTTCAAACAAAATTAAAATAGGAAAGAAGGGGAAACTGCATTTTCCCTTGAATTATCTGTAGTAATGACACTTGAATAAAACACATATCTTAATACTTTCATCTTAACTTAGGTAGCTTTATAATGGAATTTGAAAAGGCATTTGAGCTGGTCCCATAGCCTGGTGGCTAAGGGAGCTGGATCCCACATGGCTAACTGTGGTTAAACCATGGTCCCAGTGGCAATGTGCATGTGTACCTAAAACACAGATAGGATGAAGAAACAAAGAAGATACTGCAGCATGATCATATGCCACCAAGGAGTGGGCTCGCTTGCTCACTTGCTCTCTCTCTCTCTCTCTCTCTCTCTCTCTCTCTCTCTCTCGTGAGCACATGTAATTCCAGCAATTAAAAAAAAGGCCATGTAAGGTTGAACTATTGGGGGAAAAACTTAGGGCATTTTTGTTGGGTTTATTTATGTCTGTGTGGTAGAAGGAGGAGTTAATTTTGGTTTGTGGTTCTCTTGTAAAGAAACTGGACAGAAGCTGATGGTCTAGTGTAATCCCAATGCCCCACACAGGATGAGTTTCACACCTTCTAATTTTAGGAGCTCTTAGGGCAGCCCCCACACTAACAGAAATACCCAGTTTCCAGGACTCTCAGGAGCAGCAATCAAAGAATCTGAGGGCAGTAAGTGAGACCCCTGGCAGCATCAAAGTTAGGTTCCATGGAGTTTTAAAGCAGCTCTTCCGAAATACGATTCCCTGTTTATTGGAATTACCATTTTATAAGCTGAAAGACGTGCTTTTGTTTTATGTCAGAAAAGATAATATAAATTGTGTTTTAAAACCTTTACAAGAGTGTGACATACTTGGGATAACAGCAACGATCGTAATGTCAAAATATCACAAATTTTGTGTAATCTTAAACTTGTGCTTCAAAATAAATCTTGCTTTTCCACTAAGACAGTTCAAACATTTATAAAAATATCCCTATCTACAAATATGTCCCCAGTCTATAAAAACTTGCCTGGCTGCCTTCTCTGAGCTATTGGCACATGCGACATACCCATTACGGTACTGATAACATAACTACCCACTACCTTGCCTGTCCTCTCCGCTACATTATATGCTGCTCAGTGGCTGATCATGCTAGTTTCTTTACCTTTAGTTTCTAGATACCAAGGACCAGTGTGTGAGACAAAGGAAACATTCAATACATATCGTATGAATGCCAGATCTGGGCGGTTGAGGAAAACTTAGGTGTCCTCTGAAGATAAAGCACCATGCTCAGCCCAGCACTGAAGAAGATAAACATATTCATGGGACAGAGCTCTCATCCAGGTTTGAAAATATAGTAGAGTCTTAAGTAGTTTAGAACTAAGTCACAATGCAAAACGATGGTAGGGCTGTTTTGTGTTACAAAGGGCACACAGTTATATTCTAATTAAGAGTTGGCTCACTGGGGCTGGCAGGTGGTGTGGTGGTTAAGACACTGGACTCCCACACGACTACGTCTTGAGTCCCAGACTTGGCTTGCTTGCTTTCTCACTCTTTCTCTTTCTCTGTCTCTCGCTGGTCAAATTAAAGAATAACAATAATAAATAGAAATTAAATAATCTTTATTTTTTAAAAAGAGTAGGTTCACTAAAAGCTATGACTTCAGGAGCCACCAGGTGGCGTGGTGGTTAAGGGCACTGGACTCCCACATGGCCAACCACAGTTTAAGTCCCGGACCTGGCAGCTTACCTTCTCACTTTATCTCTCTCCCTCCCTCCCTCCCTCTCTAGACAAATTTTTAAAAATAAATAAATATAATTAAATTTTTTTTGAAAGCTATGACTTCAGAGATAGAAATCAACAATACTAGATGGCTTAATGAAAGAGGTAAATACATTTGGCATTGTAGAAAGGAATGAAGCAGAAGAATGTGGACGGAAGTATGCAGACAAGAAAGCACGGGCCTGTACAAGGGACAGTGAGTGTAAATGGTTAGCTGCTTAAAACTTTCGCTTTTTTTTTTTTTTTTTTACATGTTTACTCATGTTTTATTAAGAATTCTACAAAGGATACAGATGCAGAGACACATAAGGCAAGGCACAGGGGAAGGAGCATGGAGATTCAGAGTTCCCTCTGGGGCACCACCCCGCAGGAACCTCCCCATGTTTACCTAACATAAAACATTCTTATTGCTCACTCACTCTCAAAGAATGTGATATCATCCCTGAAAGCCACTAAATGAAGTGGAATAGGAAAGTGACTAAAATTTCTGATGTGTGGGTCAGTTTCATGGCACAGTGGCAATACATTCCTCAAGAGAAGCCAGATTCCATGTGGTAACCATGGTTCCAATCCCTGACTCTGTCAGTCTGAAATATGCCGGGCACATATGATAGCGCCCAAGATCTGATGGGCTGGAAAAAGGGGATCTCACCATGACCAGACCATGTGCAGGGTGCATGTTTCTCTCTCTCTCTCTCTGTCTCTCTCTCTCTCTCTCTGCCACTCACACATGGATATTCACTTGTTCAATTGTGAGTTTTCAAAACCAGAATTTCTGTGTTCCTTCACAATTTGAAAAATGAAATGTGAAAACAACATAAAGAGGTAACTGAGGGGTCTAACCCCATTAAGATGATTCCAAGATCTGTAGGCTGAACGACATGCTCAATGGAGGAGCAAAAACACACTTGCATTTCTTGTGATGATTACTGCTAAAGGTCAGTTCAAGCTGGGCAACTACCGGGACCAGCAGATGGCATAATGGTTGCATCACTGGACTACCACATACTCGAATGTGGTTTAAGTCCTGGACCCCACAGCTTGAAACTCATACCAGGCGCATGTGCATGCATGCCCAAAATCCCAAGAAGAGAACAGAAGGGACTACAGCATGGCCAGCCCCCCTGGGGAGGAGATTTCTCATTTTCTGCCTCTCTCTTTGTCTCTGGTAAATACACACACCCTATAGCAATAAAATCTCTCAGAAAAATTTTAAAAAAGCTAGGTAACTACCAACTTCTAGATGAGAAACTGCTATTTGGAGAGGTGAAGAGGCTTGCCTAATAACGACCCCTCAATCTGTAGACTCAGTGTGTGTGTTCACCCCATCACAAAGCAATCATCAATACAGGAAGGTCCAGCACTCATATTACCAAACACATTACCTTCTAAAATAGGATTCTTTCTGTAGCTCATATAATAGTTCTCTTTCCTAGTAGCCATAATCCAAAAGAGTTCTCTTGTCATACTCCATTCCTAATACCTGATACAGAGAACATTCAAGACAGACTCATCTACAAAATGGACAATGACTAAATCCTAACAGCTGGAGTTCATCTGCGTTTGACTTGATTATGAGCATAGTCTCTCTCAATCAACATTACTTTCTCCCTTACCCACCCACTTATTCTTCTGTGCCTGTAATTCAGTATGTCTGATGTGCAATTTTACCTAATTATCTTGTCAAGAAATATATCGAAATACCTTTACTGACACATGATAAATACCAAAACCTCCCTTTTCAGTGAATTATAATGTGCTAAGATCTTTTGTAGATGCCAGTGATCAATAACCCAGTTTAATAGCCTCCATTAGAAGAAGCTGTTATCTTTCTCTGGGGCAAGAAATGAAATCTTTGCTTAGAAAACAATTCCCAAGGACCCATATCGAAGAGAGTAGAAAAAAATATCATGAAACCACGGTGGACTACTTTACACTAATCAAACTAATCATCACCCTAACAAGCTGTTGAAGTGTTTTCCTGAACCGAGTTCTCACTCTCACGTAGCTTGTATATGTATAGTTCATATTCCCTGGAATCCTGACAGCAAGAGTTGTACTCACTGCACAGAGAGAAAATTATGAGAGCCAATCCCATCAAGTGGGTGCTCTACAATGGCTCCCACTGGTCAGTCACCCAAAAATGTGATTTGTAACAGCATGCATAGTGCCAGCCAGTGGTGTGGTGGTTAAGGCAGCTAGATCCCACATGGCCAACTGTGCAGTTTGAGTCCTGGACCCTGTGGCTTGAGAAATGCACTGGGTGAATGAGTGCATGCCCAAAATTCTGAGAGGAGAATGAAGGAAAAGGGACTGTTGCCTGGTTATCCCCCAGGGGATGATTTTTCACTTACCTTCTCTTTCTCTCTCTCACTCTCCCTCTACCCCCTGGCAAGCACACATGCTCCATAGCAAAAAACTAAAAAAGAACAACATGTATTAAAAGGACTCATATTTGTATAAGAAAACAGATCAACCTGTGTACATTTTTCTTTACCTCAGTCCAAGGTTGAATGATGATACAATTCCATTAGCTGACTGAAGGGAACACGTCTAAGGACAGAGGAAGGAGAATGAAAGGAAGAAGGTGAATGAGAAGGGACAGGGCTGCCGGGGAAAGCTACAGAGGGCAAAAGGATGGGGCAGAGGAGTGGAAATGAAGCTTTAGAGATAACCTGCCAGCGCTTGTGCTTCTGTTACCTCATTTAATCCTCCTAATCCCCCTCTGCAGACGCTCTTATTATTCTTATTCTCTGAAGGAGGCTGAAGCTTAGACAAAAAATTCATACAACTAGCAAGAGGTGGAGACTGATTCCAAATTGGATCTTTCAAGTTCAGCTTTCTGCTTTTACCTAATAAAGCAGTAAGGCCGACAGTTTCATCCTGAAGTTTTACGGCGGGCACCGTTCAGAGGCAGCAGCTTGTGGGCACGTCCCCCAAAGACTACTCCTAGAAGGATGAATGAAGCTCTATGGATCTAAATGAACGACCAGTACAGGGGTGAACAGCGGCTTTGGTAAAGCCATTGCCCACTGTGAGACAGACCAGTCTATCCTGTAGATTACAACTACTCCTGCCAGGGAAATCCATCCAGGGCCTACCACGGAAAGGCCTGAGAATGAATCTGACACGGCAGGCTTGATCTACACCAGCACCTGACAACTGGACGTGAGCCTGCTCAGGGAAAAGGGGTCAAAAGGATCATGGCGGTTTTCAGATTTGCCAATGTTTCAACCAGGTGTCTTTGCAACTGAAGAAAGCAATCCTATTCACAACAGTCACAAAAACAAACAAACTTGGGTATAAACCTAACCAAAGAGGTGAAAGACTTCTACACAGAAGACTATACAAAGTTGAAAAGAGAAATTGAGTGTGATACATTAAACTGGAAAGACATTCCACGTTCCTGGATTGGAAGAATCTATAATTAAAATGTCAATTCTTCCCCAATTAATTTACTAATTCAATGTAAGAATTCAGTGACATTCTTCACAGAAGAATGGGCAGCATGCACGCACGCGCGGCCAGCATGAGTTTCAAACTGCAGGCTCCAGGACCCAAACTGCAGTCAACCATATGCAAGTCCAGCATCTTAACTACTATGCCACATGCTGGCCCCTCTAACAAAATATATGTTAAGAAACCTCACAGTACAGAAATAGATGTAGACATCATGTATTGAGTACTCCTGTGCTAAACACTATGTTATTGCACTTAATTCTCACAAAGCATCTTATAATTGATATTCATACTGACTTAAAAATAATTATCAGAAACTACATGTGTAATATTAGGCTAACAGTCATAGGATAGGGTCAGAACTAACAAAACTGTCTACTTTTTTTGATCACCCACACATGTCAGATGTTTTACATCAGTCTCTTCAATCTCACAGCAAATGAGCTGAGGACAGCCATTTTGCAGAGAGAGATAAAACAACGTGTCTACCGAGAATACACTAGTAGGAAGGTCACAGAGCCAGAGCTTGAACCAGGCTTGCATAATTCAAAGCCTAACCACTTTCCACTCATGAAAACAGACCAAAATGCATCTTCTTTCCTACATTTTGTGCCACTGTCAGGAGGTTTTATCTCTGTGGGGAAAGTGGTCTTAAGGAGCACAACATAGAAATGACAAGGGGAGGAATCACTTCTCTGTGGCAGTGACGGCGATTATCTTTTTCCATATTTTAGGACTGGTAGATTTCCTTTTATGCACAATGCAAATCAGTCTTGATCAAGTACTCTTTTCTCCTTAGACCAAAAGAAAGATCAAAAACAAATTTATGGCTCCATTTTAACAGCGGTGTAAGGCCAATGACTTGAACATCTACATTCAACACTCCTACTCTAGTGGCATTCTTCCTGGTCCTGTATGTTTGCTTGTTTGAATGTTCAGTATTACGGCATACTTTCAATAAGCTAAGCACATTGAATGCTATTACGGGATTGCACCTTCCCCCTCTCCATGTACTTAACACTCTCACTCTAACGCCTCGCTGAGACAGAGTATTTTAGGGAAGAAGATGGAAGAACAGGCCAGAGCTTAGAGTTCTTTACAATGTGGCAACCTGGACACAAACCTGACCAGATGAGCAACAGCCCTCAGGCACAAATTCTGTGTACCTGCTCTTTCAGTTCAAAAACAGGGAGGTGCAGTAAAGTTTATCCATCTCCCCAGAGATGGCATCTGGGACTGAGAGTCCTACCAGAAAATATAAAATTGACTGTGAAAAATAGCCCAACACATTCAGGTCCCTATGATCAAAGACCCCTGTGTGTGTGAAGGAGATGAGACTAATCAACACAGAAGAAGGCAGTATCACGACCTCTGCCACCAAAGAAGTCACTTGGGAAATCACCTGAGTGACTAAAAGTTAGTATTAGAGTGAAATCAAGTGTAGAATGCTGTTGGCCTTCCAATAGGAAGGCAAAAAATGGGACAAGGTACCAAATCTGACAGCCCAAAGGCATGCCCTGGCCCTGTTCTGTTCCCCTGTGCTCGCTTCCTTTAGTTACTGGGAGACCCCGAGGACTTCCCTGCCCGCTGTTCCCTCAGTCTATTCTTCTTCAGTAGTGAGCTCTTTTCTCCTTCGCATTCCAGGACAGGCCTTCCCTACGTGCTCCGAGTGTCCTTCCTGGGTGGTACTCACTATAGCTCACAACTTAGTTTTGGCTGTTTTTGAAGCACGAGGACAGGGGAACAGAGTAGGTCCCCTGTTAGGTAGAATATAAACTCTGTGAGGGCTACATCACGTCTGTCATGTTCAGCACTTAAAGTTGTATTGGAAATAAAAAGATACTAAGTAATAATGACATTTAATGAATAGAGTATTATTGGGTTGTCAAAAATGTCATATATTTTTTTCTATGAAAAAATGGGTCATGACTTTTCCAACAACCCAATATAAAGCATCCTCTAAACACTTCTAAATGACCCCATGCTCAAAAATTCAAGCTGCTCATGGAATTGGCAGAATTAACAAGAAAAATAGTAACAGGAACAACTGCGTTAATACCAAAGAGCCACTGGGTTCTCTCAATCTTCGCGACCCTCCAAGATAAGGATAATGGTCCCTGTAGCTGAGAACGCAGTGACTCAAGAAGATGAACGAACACACTGAAGACTATATCGCTGGTGGCTATCGCTGGTGGCTATGATCTTAAAAGTTGATCTGACTCCAAAACCCATACCCGCATCACTGAGCCACCTGTCACCGGTAGTTATTGCTGTCCATGAGGTCCACCAACAGGCCTACACAGCCCTGAGGTGAAGGTGGTCACTAAGTCTGCAGTGAGCGACAAGTCAGCCTCGAGCGTAGAGGGCTCACGTAACTCTACTCAGTAGAACCAAAGGCTGAGAGCCAGTGACCACTAGCTGAAGGTGGCTCGGGCACTCGCGGCTACTCAAAGCCATCACTGCTGTTTAAACAAGTAAGAAGAAGAAAAAAAGAGAAAATAAAGGGGAAAAGAAACCAAGGACTCACGTATGGGCATATTTGAGAATTTCTTTATGAAAAAAGTGCAACTCTAGGGAATAATTAAACACCGATCGAGTGTCAGGTAAAGTAGGTTAAGTATTTTACTATTACATCATTTTATTTTTATAACTCCTTACGTAGGGTTTAGAACAGAGAGCTTTGGAGAAGTGAATTATCTTGTCCAAGGACACCTAGCTATGGGGGACACAACAGGACTTGGCCCAGCTATCTGGGAGGCTTTCGTCTACTACAACACTGTCACACCAAATCTGTCTGCGTGCGCTTATCCACGAATGTGCTGATGCCGGTGAGGCCCCCAAAATCATCCCAAAGGAAAGTGAGTGCACGATTCTAGGAGATGAACTTCATGGAGGGAAAGATGACTTTCTAAAGGAATAGTAAAACAAAATGCTAGAAGAAAAGAACACTATTTCTCTACGTGACTCTATCTGATAACCTCCCAGTGGCATTGACTCTGCAGATAAACGGCGGCCAGCTTCTATTGTATTAACAAGGCTGATTTCTAATAACCACGCTACCAAGTTTGATTAAATGGTAAGGCAAACCGCTGCCTTTTGAGTAAAGAACAGGGAGCAGCAAACACCGCTTGCTAAATCAATATTAAGTGCTTTGCCGCTCACAAGTAACGATGCCGGGAGGTAATGATTTCCTGCTTTTGTAATTGCGGTGCATCTGCATAATCACGCTGCTATCAGGTGTAATGATATGCCAGGAACAGTCTTCCACATTACTAGATTGCCTGATAATTTATAATAAATTCAGAGGCCAATGAAACATCCTGTTTGTACAGACACGACATCCTTTTACGTAACATGCAATGAAAGAAAAAAGATACTTAATAAAATGCCAGGATGTTTTCTGAATGCCAATATGCCTGTCACAAGAAACATTTACTTGAACACATCGCTGTGCCTCAGAAGTGGTGAAGTCAGAGATAACATGATCACCTAAGTAGCAATTCGACGAAGACTTAAAATGTTAAAATTTCTAAGTAATTACTAAATATCAAAGATGCTAATTACAAGCATCTCTTGACCATTCTGCAGGATTTGATGCCGCCTGGTACTACCTTCCCTTCTCTAAATGCTTTCTTCCGAGAGCGTCCCTGAAATACCATTCTGGCTTTCCTCTTACCTCTCCTGCTATTCGATTTGGCCTTCTGGCTAGCAGCTTTTCCTTTCCCATTGGATCCGGAAGCCCTCAGGGTTTTTCTGAAGTCTTTCTCCTTTTTTCATTCTATATTCTTTCCCAAAGCACATTGACAACATGGCTTATTTATCACCTATGTGCACTTGATCCTTATTAACCAACTTACTAAGTTAGGTACAGCCACTCTTTAAATATCCCTGAAACCCGTTCTTGCTACTCCTGTACTTTCCAACCCTGCTACGACTCTGGTACCTGTCATGTGATCTATCATTGTAATACCTCCCCAAAAGGTCTAATACGTCTCTCCTGGCTTCCCCTCAATCTCTCCTCAACACGAGAACCAAAATGATCTTATCAAAATGCAGATCTGGTCATATTATCTTCTCCTTCGCCCAGATCTTTAAACAGCCTTCTGTCCTTCTCAGGAAGATGCCAAATGCCCTAGTGAGGGCCTGCGTGGTCCTGCAGCCAAGCTGGCTTTCTGCTTCTCCAGTCTCATCTCATGCCATGATGTTCTGGGCTCACTGCACCACAACCACACTGTTTGCTGGGCACTCAAGACTCATGTTCCTCATCAAAAGGACTTTGCAGTTGCTTTGCTGTCTACACAGGACGGTTCTCTTCTCGTTACAGAGTTAATTTTGTCTCCATAGTTAGGCCTCAGCTCAAATGTTAGGACTTAAAGCCTTTCTTTCACTGACTATGCCAAGTGTCCTCACTGGGCTCTCTTACACGATACTTGTATCCCAAAATGTATGTATTAAAATCTGGTGAGTC
Source organism: Tupaia tana (assembly GCA_026018925.1). Classification (NCBI taxonomy): domain Eukaryota; kingdom Metazoa; phylum Chordata; class Mammalia; order Scandentia; family Tupaiidae; genus Tupaia; species Tupaia tana. The sequence continues at coordinate 217,786,875 of JAKSZU010000003.1, read as the reverse complement.
ATTGTAATGGTATTGAGAGGGTGAAGACTTAACCAACCATGATGCCAAAAGGGGCCTTTGGAAAATGCTTAGGCATCAGGATGGTGCCCCCATAATTGAGATACTTTGAATACTTGTGGGTTTATGAGAAGACCCAGACCCAGACACATGCACCCCTGCCTTCTACCACGTGGTGGTGCAACAAGAGCCCCCTTGCCAGATGCTGGGACTATGGTCATAGACTCCCCACTCTCCAAAACCATGAGCTCCGTCCACCTCTGTCCTCCTAGATTACCCAGACTCAGCTATTTCTGTTATTAACAACAAAATGGACTAGAACAATATCTGTCACCATTTCTGTTTTTCACTTTTTAAAGTTTATTTCTTTCTCCCATGAACAAGAGAAAGAGAGAGAGAGGCATCCTCACAGGGTCTCATGTCATGACCCATCCCACCCTCCACCGGCCCATGCTGTGTTCCATTCTAGCCTCAGCCAGCCTAGACTGGGGGCATGGGTATGCCCAGGTGACCAGAGAGGACTCAGGACCCAAACCTACAACTCTCTCTTGCAGTCAGCCTTACAGAGTGTCGTGTTATCACACTCCCAATGTTTGGACCCCTTGTCATAGTTTTCATTCCACATTTGCCGGGGACCAGCCTCGGCATGGGTGGGTTATCTCGACGGAGGCGGCGCAGGTGAACAGAAGACACAGGCCTCGATGCCTTTTCACGCACGTCCTATGCCGGACACCCCCCAGAGATCAAATAATTATAACTACTAATCATCCTAAACTAATGGGGTAAGATCCTCTTGGACATAAACAGCCTCACATTTCAACTCCCTTTAACTTTTCAGCTTCCATAGAATCTCCCTTTGCTTTTCAGCTTATGGTGTTAAGCCTCTTCCATTTTATATTACTTTTTTCCCCTATAATTCAAGTTACAGGTTCTCCTTTAGCCACAGGACAGCTACTTCCCTCCAATTGTGATGACCACACTCGTGATGCTTGGATCCTAACTTTCCTTTCACTTACAGAATATAATAATTCAATTTTAGCCACTGCACCTTCTGTTGACCCACCTAAGTTACTTTCAGCTTGCCCAGCCTCAGCAGAATATTCCTAGAATGACATTTCCTCACAGTCTGGCTTTCCAAACTAGACCCCCTGTGTTTTTCCTAAATACATGGTTTGTTATTTCTTAAATAATTTTGCCTTCTCTTTATTTGACAGCTTCCCACATTAACAAATTAACTCTTAATGTCTCCACTGCCTTGTTTAAACAGGAACAAATTGACCAACAACTGGCTGACAGAGTTAATGCCCTAGAAAAAGCAGTTTTCTATTTAAGACAAGAAATTCAAAATATTAAGGTTCGGTTAACTACTGCCTGTCATGCTGATTATAAATGGATCTGTGTTACTCCTTTACCTTATAATCACACACAGATTATCTGGGAACAAATTCAATCTCACCTCAGAGGGGCCTTCAACCACTCTCACCATAGACTTACAGAAATTACAGGCTGATATTACGAAAATTTCCAAATTCCATTTGGACTCCATAACACCCTCTGATGTGGCCAATGGTATTGTGACCTCCTTACTTGGTGCATTCACCAATTCCAAACACTCATACTCTAAGTTACTTTATTCGGTCAGAGGACTTTTTGGACTTATCTTCTATGTTGGTTTTGCTTTCCAGTTATCATCAAACAACTCCGTTCTGCCATATCATCTATAGAAACTGAAATTCACCTCTCCAAACTTCAAAATAAAAAAGGGGGAAATGGAGGAGTCTGACCCGGTGAGGCCCCAGGATCTGTCTGAGCCCCCCAGACCTTTGAGCTCCGCTTCAGGTCAGATCAATATGCTGGCAAGGCCACTGTTGTGCACCCCCCTGACCTTGGAACAAAGCTTGGGTCAATTAGCATGTCAGCAACTGCTTGCTATTTGCTCCAGAAAACTGGTAGCCTTGCTGGGAAGCGACCCCCCTCTGACTCCCCAATTTACTACTATAAAAGAATTGCATAGCTCTCTTATACATCCTGAGTATATGATAAAATTTTCCAGGAACTTCCCCGACCACTCCCCTTTGCTATAATCACCTACTAATAATTACAATGCTTTATCTCCATGGTCACAGTAGAGGGTGGGCTGAAGTTCTATCTAGGCGGAAATGGTCTTTGGAAGGCCCTTCAAAATACATTTAAGGTAAACTTAATCCTTTCTTTATGTAAAATAGGATTAGGCCAAAACTGGCCCAGGACCACCCCCTGCCCTCACCAAGCGAAATAGATAAATATTTTAGGACTCCTCAAATCAAGTTTTAGATCCCTATAAAACTATGTAAGTATCATTCTTTATTAAGATCCATAGGAACTAATATCTATTCTTGAGATTTTCTTTTCTCAGAGCCATTCCTAGTAATCACAAGATGGCTGCTGCGCTGTTGCTTACCGGAACCACCTTCCTGAAACTGCATTCTATGGAGACCCACCTACAATTGCGGAAATGCACGACACCCACCCTTAATCCAACCCTGAATAGAATCTATGTTCCCTTTTGTTAAAACCTTTATAAGCTGATAATTGAAAGCACATAGCCCCTCTCCCATTTACTTGCATGTAACACATTTTCAATAAAAAGGCATGATGATTCCTAGCAGTTGTCACTCCCCAGAGAGCGATCTCTGGGGGGTGTCCGGCAGAGGACGTGCGTGAAAAGGCACCGAGGCCTCTGTCTTCTGTTCACCTGCGCCGCCTCCGTCGAGATAACCCACCCACGCTGAGGCTGGTCCCCGGCACACATTTGCTTATATGATTATTCGATAATCATCTATTTCCCTGTAAGTTGTAAGCAGGAATCCCAGCCTTGCTTACCATCATTGCCCTATTGTCTAACACTGTGCTTCTCATTAAAACCTTGAAATTCATAAGTGAGGTATGTAACTCAATGTAATTACTGGAAAAAAGAAAAAATAAAAAACTAATAAACTACTGTTGGACTATTGGTACCCACAGGGCCAGCAGGTGGTATGGTAGTTATGGCTTAGACTCCTACACGGCTGACTGTGGATTGAGTCCTGGGTTTGCTGGCTTCAAAATCATGCTGAGCACATGTGTGAGCATACCCAAAATCCTGAGAGGAGAAGGGATTGTGGCGTAGCCATCCCCAAAGGGGTGATTTCTCACTTTCCCGCTCACTGTCTCTCTCCAGCCAATGCACGTGCCCTATAGAAAAAAAAAAAAAAAAACTAAAAAAAAAAAAAGGAACATTGGTGCCCCAAGGATGAAGAGAGAAAATACCAAGATACCAGACTACTATAGCGGAAAAGAACTGAAATTACTTCATGACCTCAAAATCTTGTAAAATTGGCTGTGAAAAGAAAAATACGAAAATAAACTTATGTACAAATTGGGTGCTTACCCACTGTCGGTGAACAGAAACTCCAAATGGGTCATAAAAACCTCCCAGCGGGAGACACCGTAACGTTGTGCCAGAGAAAGAGCAATGTTGTAGACGTTCTCCTCCAGGGTTCTTCAGGAACGTCCACCAGGCACAGGGAAGGGAGAGAAGAGAAATGCGTTACCCTCATCTGCAAAGAAAATGCTCCTCAGACTGCTTTCTGGCTGAAACGGTAGTCAGTCTATCCTTAACAAGGCACATCACGGTAATTAAGGGAATTCCAAGGCAGTTCCAAGGAAGTAGAATGTGGTGTATAATTGGGGTCAGCAGGTGGCGTGGTGGTTAGGGTGCTGGACACTCCCACATGGCCGACAATGGTTTAAGTCCCAGACCTGGTGGCTAGTTTTCTCACTTTCCCTCTCTCTCTCTCTCTGGTAAAACTAAAATAAATAAACAAATAAATAATATTAAATAAAAATTTCTTTAAGAAAGAAAAAGTCCTTGGTGCAATTCGCCAAGGACTTGTCCAGATCAGGAGTTCACAGCTGTGGTGGTTTTGTCCCCAGAGGACATCTGGCATTGTCTGGGAACACTCTGGTTGCCACAAGTAAATGGAGGGGATGTAACTGGCATCGAGTGGGCAGAGGCCAAGGGAGCTGCTGACCATCCTACAATGCACAAGGAGGTCCTTCCACAACAAAGAGCTACCCAGTCTCAATCTCAATCATGGTGAAGTTGAATAAACTCTAGACTTTCGAGCCCGCAGTCAAAAAAATTCTGTTTCCCTACCCTTTGCATAGATATTTGAGGAAGTTCTCAACGAACCTTCATGCTTAGCACACTAGGCCAGGTTTGCTGTAGCTGCTTAGAATATAAAACACACACGAGCAACACCTAAGCAGAGGTGTTCAAGGGGACAAGAGGCCCACCTGTAGTGGGGGAGGGAGAGGGGCACGATGCAATTCTGGAGCCATATGGGGAGGCCCTGGTTTGGTTCCGGGTCAGCCTGAACACACTGGGTACGTCGGCAGGTTCACCTGTGATGTTGACTATCTAGCAGGCTGAGGGTGGGGGACTGCAGCATAGCAAGACCTTGTCTGTGGTCCCTGACTGTCTGTCTGTCCCTAGTCTCTCTTGCTATCTCATGAAATAACTTTTTAAAAAAGAGGGAGAAGAGACAGCTGGGCTAATAGATGCGCAAAAGGGGAGGAAGGCAGTGTCACAGCTAAAATTCCAAGAAAGCACAGGGAGGGTCCCTGCTAAGGGACCTACACCTTATTCTAGAGGCAGCAGAAGGCTTATCCAGGAATGGCATCACCATTTGAGAATTTGAGAATTTCTAGCTGTAAAAGAACAGTCCAGAGTAGTCACATTCAGGCCAAATTTTAGAAAGACCATAACAGGATTCCTATTTTTCAGAAGTAGAAAAATGTAGAATGAAATTTTTTTTTGGCAAAAAATAGTGTGAACAAACCTGAAGAAGCAGAAATGCAGTCTCAGTTATTCAGTAACACAGCTAAGACCAGATTTACCTTAGCTAAGGAGACTGTGGCATCTACACGTGTATCTGGCTAAGACTGGCCAAGAAAATGTTTCCTACAAAGGGCCACAGAGTCAATATTTCAGGCACTACTACAGACAGTCTTTGGTGGCGTTTCTGTCTTCCCACAAGTCTGGGAAGATATAAATATGTGAAAACAAATTCTTTGCTCATGAGCTACAAAAGGGGGATGAGAGCTGGATTAAGGTTGGCGATCCATGGATTAGGTCACTGTCAATTAGGAATTATTCTTTCAAATATTTATTGAGTACCTAATTCTAGATAATGGGTTGGGACTCTCTTGAGAACCTGGACCATTACTAATTCATCTTTTCTATGGTGGGAGTTCGGTGTAGTGCCTGGCACATGCTCGGTGAGTACTGGGGTCTTATCACTTGATAAAGGCAGCAGAGAACCAAACTAGGTTATACCCTTTTCAAAACTGTCCTGCCTGACCTCTGAGCATGTATTACCCAAGATATACTGACAGTAAAGGACAGATAAAATGCACTCAGAAAACAAATGCCATTAGAAAGGATTACGAAGAGGAACAAAATGAAGAACAGTCACGGTGTATACAAGGGCAGAGCCACGAAATGGCAGGACACAGGTCCTTCAAGGACCCGTTATGCAGACACTGAAATCTTTTCTCCAGATCAGAACTGTCAAAGCAGCACACTCATGAAAACTTGGAGGCATTTTAAACAAGCCATCCGAAGACTGCTGTACATTTTTCTAAGCAACAGATTGTACAGAAGAGTCTATTATATATTTATCAAAAGCATATATTTGTCCTCTAGGACATACTTCAAATAGCATATGCTAGCTGCATACTTAAAAAAGAAAATAAAGGACAAAAACACTAGCAAAATGTAACTTAGGACAGAAGGCCTGCCTCACCTCATAAAATTTTATTCTGCATAATAACCCTGTTCTGAGAAACCAGGAACATGGCACCAAGGGTCACAAAATGCCCAAAGGAAAAGCAGACTGGACTTGGAATTAGGAAGCTAGGCTCAATTCCTGGTTGTGTAACCTTGTAATCTAAAGCTCTCTGGTTCTCGATGCCTCCGCCAAAAAGTAAGGAGGTTGGATTAAAGGACCCCTTAGGTCACTTTCAAACTGGACATTAAATTACTGTGAAGTTATGGATTTCCAGGAGGGCAGGGGGGGAGACAAAAAATCTTCCGTACTTCTCTTTTAACTGAGACCAGCTCTGGATTGTTCCTCCTAGCTTTCTTTTGCTCTGTCTATGTCCCATCTGACTCTAAGGAAACTGTAGGATGTCACCCAGGAAGAAAGAAGTCTGGATGAATATAAAACTATCAAAGGATCCCAAGGTCACTTTTCCACTTTGTTGAGAATTTAAATGCTAATGATGAAAAATAACCGATGCCACTACTACAATCGAGACTCTGCTATTTTAGAGTAATTTGTTAGGGGAGAGGAATAACCATTAAGCGGAGGCACCACTTAACCTTAGTTTCAAGGGGCTGGAGGCCTAGACCAGACTGGATGCCGGTGCTTCCTGGAGGACTCAGTGGACTGTGGGAAAGGTGTGATGGCTTCAACGTGGGGCAGATCCAGGTGGAATCGTAGTTGGTCCTTACCGCAAATATAAGCCTGGGTCAGTTACTTAATAACCCTATGCATCAATTTTCTAAGCTATAAAATAGAGATAACATTTTATTTCCTACTTTGAGGATTAAAAGATGTCAGTAAGATAGGGACCAGCAGGTGGTATAGTGGTTAAGGTGCCGGACTCCCACATGGCCAACCACGGTTCAAGTCCTAGACCTGGTGGCTTGCTTTCTCACTTTCCACCTCTCTCTCTGGAGAGCACACAAGCCCTATAGCAAATTAAAAAATAATAATTATAAGTAAAAAATAAATAAATAAATAATTTCAAAAAGATGTCAGTAAAATAAAGCTTGCAGATCATCTTACACAGCACTTTGGCTATGGCAAGCATTCAACAAGTTGTGGTGTTACAAACAAAACATCTCTACATAATAACCACATGGGCTTCCCTCCTTCTGACACGTGAGGACTTCTTAACCAATTTAACTAAAACAAACAGCAGACACCAGGATTAAAATTAAAGGGAATTCCGACTGGGCCGTGAACTATCCGGCCATCTCATAAAGGGCCCGCTCACCCCTGGAAAAGGCAAAGGAGGGAAGGAAAAAATGGCAGCTCCCACTTGCCTCTGACAGAGATCACTCGTGCTAGCTGGCTTCTCTTTGTCTCAAAGGCCAGGACAGGTAAAGGAGCTCTGAACCTACAACACTGGGCCTTCTCTCCTCTCTGGTAGTGTCGACTGTATCGGATTTTCAATATACTGAAGAAATTAAGACCATCATGTGCTTGGAAAAGTGAAATTCCAGTCAGGAATAAAACATAGTCTTACTTTTAAATTTCCATTAGAAGTTTCACACTTTTCACCCCTGCCATACCCTATGAACTCTTCTGGGGTCTAATCTTAGTACAGGGCTATCAGAATCACAGGAATCTTTAAGAGAAAAAAGAAAAATTCCCAGTTCTAAATATTTAATTGTGTGGCCTTAAAATGTTGTCTGAGTCTACTGATCTGTTTGGGAAGACACACACATCCTTCGTAGGACTGGACAAAGTGGGAGAAATCCCTGTTCATCAAACAATGAACAGAGACCTTCAGAGGACTATGGGTGACAGTTCTGATGATCCAACCTGTCCTGCATTTTAAGCCTACCCCTTTAAGAGGCAAAGGTGGCCCTTACTCTGCCAGGCCAAGGATGGTTTCTCTTTTGTACTGGTCATCTGCTGTAAACCGCTGCACATCCACACCCTTCCGAAGGCCTTGCAGGATCTGAGCCTGAGTGAAATCCAGGAGACGTTCATTGTAGTAGTGTAACTGCTGGGTCAGCGAAACAAGGTCCTCGGGCCAGGCTTCCTGTCCATGTCGAGTGACATGCCTGGTAACCATCTTGATTAGCTCTTTGGGATCAGCCTGTGAAAGAAACAGAAAAATATATACTTTACAAACATACAGGTATGATCTGCTGGCATGGTGGGAAGGTGCTGGACTTCCACGTGGTCAACCACGGTCAAAGTCCTGAGGCTTGGCAGCTTGAAAAGCACATCGAGTGCCTGTGCATATGCATTCAGAAAGTCCAAGAAAAGAATGGAAGAGAAGGGACTGTGGCGTGGCTATATCGCCAGATTTCTCACTTTCCCTCTGTCTCTCTGTCGGTCTTGGCAAGTGTACATGCCCTATGAAAAAACCTAAAAAGGCAACCATGTCCCTGGGTACCTGTGTGGCCCTTCACAACGCTGCCATTCAGTCAAGGTTCCTCACTGCCCTGGGCAGCCGTGGCAATGGTGGCACGATACACCACACCCACCTCACAGGCCACACAGAGAAGACACCGAACCCATCTACGCACAGCTTCTGAACACCTGCTCTGCCCTTTCACCTAAAAAAAAAATGTACCACCCACTTTACAAATATACATATTTTTGCTTTTCCAACTGCCATATGCCTATGTTAGATTTGTTTTCTAAACACCTGATCATTTACAATAATTCTCTCTGGAATTAATTTTCATCATCAATTATATATACTGTTCTGTGGACCACCATAACTGTTCTCAATAAAAAAGTTGCAATTTCATAACCCCCGTATACATGGTTAGACAGTTGAAGAGAAAAAATATTTTTCCAGGCATAATTTAGACAATAATAATAATAATAATAATAATAAAACCTAGCTCTATTCCTGAAATAATTAAACATTCCTAGTTATATAAGAAAGTATCCAACCCTAAAGTTTTACTCTGCTTAATATGGGGCGCAATGGGATATTGTTCTATGATTCCCAGCAGCTTCTCTAACAATACAATTATTCAAACAGAACAAAATCCAGAATCTAACAGCTGACAGGAAAGGAGAACAAGTGATTAACTGGCCACAGTTATTGATACCGAGGTTGGTCTGGGTGTCACTAAAGCAGAAGCAGCTCAGCCATGGTTTTCAAATTACTCAACAGGGAACAAATATTGAGCAGCATTCACTCAATCAATCCCAATTTCTGGACGACACAGTGCATATTTCAATATAACCAAACTAGAGGGGAGAAACAGGAATCTACCTTAAGCTCTCAGAAACACACTCCTAATTATGGTAAGCTGTCAGCATTTCTAATGTGGAAGCTGTTATTCTGAGCTACACAGGAGATTTGTCAATGTCGAGTCTATATTACCAAACCTGGCCTGACATTCTCTCTCTTGATCCTATTAAGGAACAATCTGGGAGTACTGATAAAAACCAATTAAAGAAATCTTCTTGGACTTCGGCAGGTGGATTTGAGTAAAAGTCAACCTTACTATATTTAATTTTCCCCCGATCTCTATGCATCCACTGAGTCCTGCTCTCAAAAACCACAGACATGTGTCTCTAGTCAAAAGACCTCGGCTGAATACTAACTTTCTTTCCCACTATAATGACAATTCAGGTATCTTCCATTTAGTCAACAAATATTTTCTGTGCACCTCTTATAGACCAAGTGATGCTCTAAGAGATGTGACTCTTTCCTCCAGGAATGCAGTCAACTAGGAGACATGATCATGGAAACAACTATAAAAGGCAAAAACAAAACAAAACAAAACAAAACAAAACAGGGAGACCAACTCCGGGAAAGGGTTGTTGCATATGTGCTAAGGTCTAGGTGGTTAAGGCCTGATGGAGAGTTGGAGTGAAAGAACCAACCCATCTGCAGTTAGTGAGTGATAGGGAAACCAGCTTCAACTGGAAGGTAATTCCGGCAATGGATTCAGGCAAAGGGGACCTCATGCCTCAGCTCTCGGTGTTAAATATCTATGGCAGACATTTAGCTCAGTCCCCTTTCAACCAGGGTACTGCCCTGAGCCTCCCACCAGAGGCACAGCTCCTGGGCCGGCCATCCTGTCTGCACCTGCTCTGCACGCTGGGGGTGCACTGCTGGCACCTGACCCTCTCAGCACCTGTCTGCCCCATTGTAGAGAAAGCAAGACCAGGTATCCAATGAGAGGGTTTCGGGTGCCAGGAGAGCTCTTTCTAGTTATCCTTTGATGTAGCTCCGACTGCCTGACTTTGCACTCTTCCAGCAAAGCCACATTCACTGAAACAATGGAGAGGGCTTTCCTTCAATTCACTCTCACCCTGTGGTTTCAGGCTAAAGTTCTCAGCCTAAACTTGCCCATTGCACTTGGAAGGAATGGCTACAGCCATCCAACCCATCTCTATGTATAACTCCATGCCCCAACCTCACCAAGTTACTGTATCGACCTCCTATGCATGGAATCAACCACATTTATTTTCTGGACTTTTTTTTTTTTTTTTTTTTTCCCCTCCTGAAACTTAGTTTTTGACTTTTTATTTTTTGGCACCTCCACAATTTAGAATATGTACTGAGAGAGTAGCCTACACACTTTTCACCTAGCCTCAACAGTGTAAAACCTCCTCCTTTCTATTCTCATGTATTTTAATGCACCGTATGAAACAAGTCCCCAGGCCAGGTGGAGAGCACAGCTCCCACATGGCAGCACAGGGCGATAAGGAACAGAACCACTCCTATCAGCACTTACACAGGCTCTCAATTATCCTGCAGAAAGTTTCAAGTCTCCACATACAACCTGTATATTCACATGTGGCAAAAAAGAATACATTATCTCCCAAAAAAGAATACATTATTTCCCAAAGAAAAAAATGACACAGCACAGTGAAATAAGCAAAGACACACAAATTTACTAGCTGGATGACCTTGTGCAAGATACTATGGACTTCACTGTCTCATCCACAAAATGGCAGTAAAAACAGAGTTTTCAGGGCTGTGAGAAACCTAAGAGAAAATACACATAAAATACATAAACCAAAAACTGGCATGAAGCAGGTGCTCTGGAAATAAAAGGAACTATGTCTTTTCCAGAGCACAGTAGAGCCTCTTGATTAAATCAGGTGCACAGTTTAAAAAACCAGGCACACTGGTTGGTGCTGCTGGCATGGTGGTTAAGGTGCTGGACTCCCACATGGCTGACTGCAGTCTGAGTCTTGGACCTGGTGGCTTGTTTTCTCACTTTCTTCTCTCTCTCTCTCTGTCTCTGTCTCTGTCTCTTTCTAGTGAGCACAGTGCACTACAGCAAATTAAAATAATAATGATAAATGAAATGAAATGAATAATTCTTTTTAAAAAAGAGGCACGCTGAGCTGGCTTTGAAGTCACTAGCACTAGTTTACATTTCAGCTCCCTCAGTAAAGATGACCTTTGGAACAAGTTACTTCATGACTGCCCCTTCGCCTGGGAAAACACGCCCTCCTCATGGCTTGCTGGAGAAGTACAAACGAAATAGGATACTTTAAAGCACTCCTTTCTCTGTTATTATATGAAAGCAAACCGGACCTAGAGCTTACTCTAGGAACTAAAAACCAATGATGGACAACCATGCACACATAGGAACGAGTTAAGATGGCATTCGGATATAAGCACCATCGCAGAATCACAAGCCCAGGCTGCTGGGAACTCCATGGAAGGAGCAATTGATTCTCTCTCTTGATTTTTCTGGGACTCAGTTTCTTTCAATGTAAAACCAGATGACCACCTCCCTAAGACTAAGTCTTACAAATGTTCAAGAATTCAGCCATTAAAAATACAGCAAGTCTTTGGAAGCCCTCCAGAGAGGTATATGGGAAAGCCTTACATCTCTCTCATTTATGCCTCCACTAAACATGCGGAACAGATTTCTTTGCTAAAAAGTCCAATTTCAGACCAACACATTTTAGCCAACAGATCCCTTTACCATTTAAACAACTTTACTTTCCTTCACTAAGTAGAAAGTATATAATCCCTCTGTGAGTAATTTTTATTTTCTATTCTTTGCACATCAGATTTATTCACTTTTCCTAAGAAATATTTAAGGATGAAAATCTAATACTGGAGTCTTTGGAATGGAGCAGGCTTAGTGCTAACATACTGTACTGCCTTCCATTTAATACCGACAACCCTGCAGTGCAGTGTCTCCTAGCATCACCTCTCTTCTAAAGATGGAGAAGGAGTTACATAACTTATATAAGGCCGTGAAGCTGGAAAGAGGGAAAGCAGGGATACAACACCCACACATGCCTCCCATTAACCATCCTTTTATATTTGTACGCAGAGAGGGGTAGCTCTTAAAATTATAAGCCTCTTGATTGGACTAGTGTCTATGTTGCTTCCACTAAATGTAGGTAACATTTGTTATTAGAGTCCTTTCACAAATGATCAACTTTGAATGATGGATTTCAATGTTATTCTATATGATCCCAGGTAGGAGTTTTCCCCACACATACATACATTCTTCTTTCCAGTGTGTGTGTGTGTGTGCGTGTGTGTGTGTGTGTGTGTGTGTGTGTGTGTAAATACAAATGCTCACAGAGGACACACAAAGGTAGGTACTCAACTAAATATGAGATCTGAGCTACATTTCCAAGCTTCTTGTCATTTCTCCTCTAATAATAGAGTGTTTTAAAATCGTGATCAAGAACACTATTTTTTACTCAACTCCCTGGTATCAGTATACCATCTTTTAATGCATGTCTTGGCTCTATGGTCGGATCAAATATGGCTGACTGTGCTACTGAGTCCAGGACCCAGTGGCTTGAGAAACAAGCAGAGTGTGTGCACATGTGTGCCCAAAGTCCCCAAAGAAGGGAGAGAGAGTAGAGGAATTGTGACATGACCATTTTCCTCTTCCTCTCTGCTCTTCCTGCCTCTTCTCTTTTTCTTCCTCCCTCCCTTCCTCCTCTCCCTTCTCTCCTTCCCTCTTTCCCTCTCTTTTTTCCAAGCACATGCACCCTCTAGCGCCACCCCCTAAGTGTGTCTTAATAAAGTGGTCAATAGGGGCATTCTATTAATTCCTTGATGATAGATTTCTAAGTGTCTACAAGCTATGGGTCATCAGACACTTGTTAAGTGTATAGAAAGACTTTCAGCACTTGCATTTATGGTGTAAAGTATAATGCTAATAAGAGACAATATCTTACAAAGGCTTCCAAGAAAACAAATTATATAGAGAGGAAAAAAACATAAAACTTGGGGGCCAAGTGGTGGTGTAGTAGTAACACAAATGGACCCACATGGAAAAGGTGCTGGGTTCACATCCTAGGACCTCCCTGAACACACTGAGCATGCATGCTTACTCGGGGTGGACTGTGCAGTGGCAACCCAGTTGGGGTTCTGTCTGCCTCTCTCTCTTTTTTTTCTCTCTCTCTCCTTCCCTTCTCCCCACCCCCCCCCCCCCGTCCCTATCTCTCTTTCATGCAAGAGATATATAAACTTATAAAAAATAAGATTTGGCATCAAAGACCTGGATTATCAGTTCTTCCCTCTTGATCTCCACGTTCTCCATGACTAAAATCGGAGTGCTTTCTTCTGTAAAGAATTCCGAAAAAGATTAAGACTGGGATAGATATGGGTATTGTAAGTTGTAGATTCCTATGCAAATTATTTGACCACTGTCACCACTACTTTCTATCTCTTCCTCAAAGAACTTTACTGCCATAATTACTTCCAATATTGAATTTAAATTTTAGTGACAATTCTTCCCCAAAGCTTATCATCACTTTTTTTCAAAATACTCCATAGCACCTGTATCTGACAAACACAGTGTTTATCCTTCATTCTCCTCTACAGATGCACAACAGTGAAAGCATTTTCACCTGATTTTCATCTGACCCTCACACCAGCCCCACGATGTGCATGGGAACTGCTGTTCCTATTTGACCCAGCCTGAAGCTGAGGCTGTGAAGCATCTCAAGTCGCCTGTGGCTGAGGGGTGAGTGTGCCTGGCCTCCCGCCCACCCTCCCCATACTGCTGAACAGGCCTCCAGAAGTATTCGACAGCCAGCCTCCCATCTCAATCACTCAGGGTTTTGTAGTTTACAGTACAAACTTCTCCCCCTTTTCCACACCTAAGTGCAAAAACACGATCTATGAAAGCTTTCGGCCTCTAAGACACTTGTGAGGAACTTTATGCATAGCTTCAAATCTTCCTTATTCAGTATTCAAAGTCATATTGCAAAACATCACAGGCTGCAAATACTAACAGCCTAAAAAGGCATCAAGAATTTAAAAAGGAAAGTGTGAAGAGGTAAATTATCCTTTTCCCCCCCAAAACATGACAATGTAGATCTTCAGAGGGGTGAATAAAATATGATTATCTTTAAAGAATATGGTCAAATCCCTGTAAAAACAAAATATGCATACATATTCATGACAACAAAATGCTCACTGACTTAATCTACTGCTTACTAGGAGAGGTAATAGATTCATTCTGGTTTAATAGTCTCCATTTCTTGGTAATACTGTTCGAAAAGTTTTTAACAGGTGGTGTGTTTCCCCTCCAGGACTGTTATTTTACTTGAGATAATTTCTACTTAGTATTTTCAATTAGTAGCTTAAAAAACTATACTTTTGAAATAGTCTACATAACGTTTTGAATTTTATCCCCCGCCGAGTTTGCTTCCCTAACCTATAAAACTGAAAGATATGTTTCCATTTTCCACTGATTTTATCTTGTGAAAACTTTTTTAAAAGAATGCTGTAAGATCACACTTTGAGATAAATGTACAGTAATTTAAAGGGAAGATTCAAAGTAAAATGACAAGTTATGGAACAATGTGTACAGCTTACATTCCTCTAACTTACATTAGTTTGTATACTCAAACTACTTCTGGACAGATATGAAAGAGAAACACTGACACTTTTTGGAGAGGTTTTTGCCATTGGGCACGTGCGCTCGCCAGAAAGACAGAGAGAGACAGAGAGACAGAAAGCAAAAAATCATCCCCCAGGGGAGATGGCCACGCCGCAATCCCTTCTCCGCCATTCTCCTCTCGGGATCTTGGGCACGCATGCAAACGCGCAAGGCTTGAGTTTTAAGCCACCAGGTCCAGGACGCAAACCACGGTCGACTACATGGGAGCCCAGCGACATAGCCATTACGCTAACTGCTGGTCCCACACTGACTTCATTCTACAGAATTTCCACCATTTGAGGTTTTTGTCCATACAGGTATTATTCTTTAAAACATTAAAATGAGTTATCCTAAGACAAAGAGTAGAAGGGAAAATTCCCTCCCACTGTCCATTTACCAATCATCACTATATATCACTAAAAATAAAAGTGCAGGCCAAGCAGGCAGCTCCAAAGATGATATGAGAAAGCTCTCAAGTTCCAGGAGCCTCCGCTACTGGCTCAGGGCACTGCTGCCCTTGAAGATCCACAGGACTCATATCAGAAACGACCCTATAAACTCTAGCAATCCTTTTACTCAAGCCTAGAAATCTATCTACGTGAGCACTCCTGCAGCACGCACCTACAGGAGGTGGAAAGAGAAGATGTGAAAAGCCTGTGGAATTAGAAAGGAGCCCAACTGACAACTGAGTGAAAGCTAAGCTTCACTGGGTGTTATTATGTGTAGGCAACAAATTGAAACCACTTTGATTTCAATTTCCAAGATGATTCCTCAGGAGTTTGTCATATTTAATTCCAAACTCAGCAGTGCTACTTTCTGTAGAGGAAGATACTGAAAAGAATCAAATAATGAGCCATTAGGCAGTCGACAGAAAACTCTCGTGGACTGGAAACATCCAGCTATGGTGCTCACCCGTGATCCCTTCAAATCCAAGCGGGTCAGGATCAGTGTAGACATGGGGCCACAAAGGCCATCCTGCTGCCCGGCTGCTGACATGAACCCTGGACTTACTCACACACCAATCAAGAGTCACTGAGCAGCTCCTTGGGGCAGGTCCTGAGCACACAGGGAGCTGTGGAATTCCTGCTGTCGCATCAGGTCACTGCACCAAGGGAAGAGAGGTGCCCATCACCTACCACCCCTTGAAGGATTTGCTCCCATGGACGCACACACAAGAGCAGAGAGAGATGAAGAGAGGAGGCTGACATCTGCAGAAGAGGCAAGGAAGGCCCCAGAGGAGATGCCTCAGAGCTCCTCAGGCTCATCTGTCCACAGAAGGGAGGCAGAGGAGCAGGAGGAGTTTCAAACAAGGGAATTGCATCTGCACAGGCAGAGAGTCATGAGAAGAGGTTGCAAATTCAGAGAAATGCCATTTCTGAACAGCTAGAATATGAGCTTCAGAAGAGGTCAGATTGAGAAGCACAGCTGGAGGGGTAAGGAGGAGCCATCCAGTCCGCCGAGGATCTTGTCTGTCACACATAGGGGTTTTCCTTGTAGACACAGAATGTCAACTGAAAATATCCTGCTGGCACATCCCTGTTAGACTTGCATGCCAGACAGCTCAACAGGTCCAAGGAGGAGTGGCACTGCTTCTTTCCAAACAGAGCTAAAGCAGAGCATGTCCAAGTAAAAAGCAGGTGAAGCCTGGAACCAGGAGTTGGAAGTGACAGGGTGCCACTTACTACCACAGCCACTGTGAACAGGTAACCAAATTTCTCTGAGCATTATCTTCTCCAAAGATTCCTCTTCTGCAAACGAGGCTGCTCAAAGGATCGGATGGAAGAATGAATGTGAAAGGTGCGTTAAGACAGCCAAGTGCCTTTGTAGGGTCAGCTGGCTATTTCTACTCTCCACTGACAACGCCCATAAAGGATCCCTAAGCTGACTTGCTCTCACCCCACTTCCTGGCCCTTTCTTAGCCAGTCTGGAGAACAGCCCGCGCCCCAGAACAATGATGTCTGGTCAGGCTGCGTTTCTATCCTTTTCCTCTAGAGGCAGGCGGCAACTTTAAGCCTTGAATTTTATATAATATACACTTAATATCATCCTAAACATCTTGTGGAAAAAGTACCACAGTACACATGGCAGGCAGTAACAACTCTGTGCCTTTGTTACTGCCATTCTCTGTCTGGAAGCTCTTTACTCATGCTGTTGCTTGGGCCTTTCGTCTTTAACTCAAAAGGTCGCCTTCATAACTGAGGCCTTTTCCTGACTCTATAGTAGTACCTGTCTCTCTGCCACCTCTCTCTCTCTTCCACACACACATACACACACACTTCCTATTCCTTTTCTTTGCTTTTTATTTTAATAGCTTTTAGTGGCATCTACCATGGTATATATTTTATTTACGTGTTTTGTTCATAGTGACTCTAGCCCCCAACAGAATGTAGGTCTTTAAAAGGTGAGAGTTTTTACGTACTTTTGTTCACTGTTATTTCTTCTAAAACACCGGCTGGCAAAAAGTAGTCACATAGCAAATATTTGAAACACACACACACAATTCTACTCTCTCATATTTACTGAAGAATTACTCATGAATGTTCATTCATCTACCCAATGAACATTTGTTTACTGTCCTTTATAGTCAAGGTCCTGCCCTAACATTGGGAAATCCAGTAGATACCACACAGACACTGCCCTCAAATAGCTCATCACCTAGGAGAGGGAAGCACGTAGGCCAGGAACAATGGTGTGTACGTGCTATGGCAGAGTAAGTACAGGAGAGCATGAAAGCACGTGGTGTTGAGAAACCACCTGGGAGTACAGGTTGAGCATCACCACTCTGAACAACTAACGTCCGAAATGCTCCAAAATCCAAAATTTTTGAGTGTAAACATCATGCACAAATGGAAAATCCCGTCGCTGACTTTGTGGGATGGATCGTGATCCAAACACTGTAATATAAAAATGCTGTATGGAATTACCTCCAGCCTATGTGCATAAGGTGTATAGAAAATGTAAATGAATTCTGTGTTTAGACTTGGATCCCATCTCCAGAATAACTCTTGATCTGAAAAACTTCTGGTCCCACGCATTTTGAAGAAAGGATATGCACCCTGTGCAGCAAGAATCTTCTGGGGTGAAGTAACATCTGAACCAACCAGCTAAGCAAAGAGATGGTGGGTAAAACATTACAGGGAGAGAGAACAACATGCCTGAAGACAAGAAAACAGAGCACTCTGGGTGAGTAAGGGCCTTGAAGTGGTTTGTTATGACTGCAGCAAGGGACGATGAAGTTGCAGAGACAGAGGGAAGACCATGAGTGCTCAGCAGACCTGCCAGGGCAATGGGAAATCACGGCAGGGTGCCAGGCAGAGACGGCGATGACCAGACCTCCATGTCAGAAAGACCACTCTGGCACTCAAACACAATGCTAACAAAAGGGAAAGCAAGGTGGTGTTTAGAGGCCGTCAGAGCAGCTGAGCTGAAGAACTTATAGGAGATTGAATTAAGGTGAGCGCACAGGGTAGGGAGATGAAAATAAATGGAGAGGTGGTAACTCTTCCTTATCTACAAGAGTTTCAGAATGTCTTCACAGTTGATGTGAAAAATATCCTGGACTCTTTCTATCTCACTATTTCTCCTTTCAGATCAATAACTAAATGCCTCCAATAGAGTTGCCAAAAAGCCCCTGAAGAACTAGCTGGCTTGTGACCCACCTAGTCACTGTCTTAGCACATTCATTTCTGTCTGAAGCAGCTGGGATGAAAGAAACCATGTGCCAGGGCATCACCACTAGAGCCGGGGACTATACTTGCTTCTTTTCTCACGAAGTTATAATGTTGCTTCAGGGAGTAATGACAGCAGCTGCCTTATGCTGCTGGGCTCAGACAGGGAATGGTGGTAGGCAGCAGGAATCATGTCACAGGTTGGATAGGACAACCAGGAATCAGAGGCCCAAGGCTAGAGGTATACTGAAGAGCTCCACACGATACCTTCAAAGGAAAGGATCATCTGATAGGAAAACAGTGATAATTAAAGGACAGAGATGCTGGGTTGATTAGAAATTGGAAGTGGGGGCCAGCCACTGGTGTGGTGGTTAAAGTGGCTGGATCCCACATGGCTGGATGCACAGTCAGAATCTCGGACCTTGTGGCATCTGTGTGTGTGCCCAAAATCCCAAAAGAAGGAGAAGAGGTAACATGGCCATGCCCTACCGGGGGGTGCTTATCCTCCCTCTTTCTGGAAAGTGCATGTACCCTGTGGCAAATTGAAAAACAAAACAGAAATCTATACCTAAGAACAATACCAATACACACCTAATAATGATGGTGTCCTTGGGAGATCAACCTGTGCTGTGAAAGGTTCATCCACTTCCCCTCTTCTTTAAACAGCAGTTGATGGAAGAAAGCCATAGTTATAATCACGGAATGTTTTCATATCCCTGTAGGTTCTTAGATATGCTTTGGCTGACTGAGGTAGCTAAAACTCTGATACAGCTGTATAATTATTTCTTTACAGTCTGGAGTTAAGGGAGAAAAAGAAATCCTTCCTTTATAAAATTTGGACTTTGGATTTGTGCAGCTAGTGGATTTAAAGTCTGATCTATTTATTTATCTACTCTCTTTATAAAGACACTCCAAGCACCCTAACAAGGTCTTTAAGTCACACTCCACCCTGAGTCTCTGCTAGGCCAGATCATTGCACATGCATGTGTGTGCATCCAGTGTGTACAGAGAGGCCATGGGCTACAAACCTAGAACCTTCCCACATGGCTTTGACACCATTGAGTATTGTGTTACTGCTGCATCACCACAGTTGGCCTATCTATCTCCTCCTAAAATGGCAATTTTCTTAAAATGATCCAAAATGTGGGGCTGGCAGGTGGCATGGTACTTTAGGGTGCTGGACTCCCATATGGCCAACTGCAGTTTGAGTCCTAGACCTGCTGGCTTACTTTCTCCCTTTCCCTTTCTCTCTCTCTCTCTCTCTCTCTCTGGTCATATTAAAATAATGACAATTTAATTAAATAAATAATTCTTTTTTAAAAAAATCCGCAAAGCTGATACTTAAAACTGGTCTATACAGGTAACGCTGGAGGGCTATGATCTTCCACTGGCATTAGCAACACTTCTGAGTCCACCAAAGAAGGCACACAGAACTTGAGGCCACACCTGGGGTCTGACTTGGAAATCCCTGATAAAGTTAGTTGGAGGTCATCTGGAACTTGAAGCAAGGAGGAATAGCATGGGTTAACAGTCCATCTGTATAATTATTCCCCTAACTCTGGCTAAAATTAAATGTGCACTATTGCTAAAGAATTATGGTGCCCACTCTCCTAAATTAGAACCACCTTCTTTTTGGGCGATGAATTAAAAAGCCAACTCTGCAATAGCTTCTTCTATTAACATTAACTTTTCCTAACTAAAAACATAATAAAAAAAAGTCAGGGGGAAGAATCAGCTCTCACAGCAAATATTAGGAATTTCTCCATCTTGCTGAAACCTGAAAACGACCAGGTCTACCGCTGAAAAGCAAGGGCTGTTTGCACTTAAAATGCATTCTGGGTATAAGAGGTCAGTCCCTCCCAGGGGATATTCACACCATCACTATTTCAGAAAAGCTTTACCTCTGCTCAGTAATAAAGTGGAAACCAAGAGGACTCACCCTGTAAAGCGGATGGCACTTGTCCCTGAAACATGGAGCCAGTCGGGCATAGATCTGCAAGCTGTAGTAATATGCTGCCAGCTGGAGGGATAACGCAGAAGGGGCCTGCTTCTCAAAGCACTTGTTAGCATCCAACACCTCCAAGGGAACAGAACAGAATTAATTCAGCTGAAAAGAAATGAACAGGATCATCATAAACCACTAAATTTCTAGTCACTCCTGTAGGACTTGGGTACAAACTTCTATCATAGCAACTCCAGTTCAAGTTCAACTTAATATGCTCTGATTAAAGTTCAGAAGACAGTATAAAGGCAGACTCCATGTGTTAAAAGGGGATTTAAAGATCGACATGTAAGCTAATACTGCAGAATTCGCTCTTGAGTAGCAGTCAGGGTCCTTTCAGCAAAGTAAGAACTCTCAGGAGGAAATGATACACATAATAATTAACGTTACTGATGAAAATCCCTAGTACAGATTTTTAGTTTATTCACTTTTAAGTTCTTTCTTAGGAAGGGCAAACTCACCTGTGGCAAGGCAAGGAGATATGCAAGAGCCAACGTCATGTCATTGGGCAATGCGTCGCTTGCGAGCTGCAAGAGAACTGAACACAGAAAGAAAACGCATTATTTTGCTTGAAGATCCGTATGACTTTCATGGTACTATGTGCCATATTTTTACTCCTACGCAATTTCAACAGATAATTAGCTTTAGAGGACTTTTTAAGACTTAAAAAGAAAAAGAAGAAGAAAAAGAAAATTGCTAGAGGGATGCATATGCTCACCGAAACAGAGAGAAAAGGAAAGTGGGAAAGCACCCTCACCCTCCATGACAAGTGGTCAGTCCACAATCCTCCCCCCCCCCTTTCTCCTTTTCAAGATTTTGGGCACAAAAATACTCCTGGTGTGTTTCTCAGACCGCCAGGTCCTCGAACTCTGCTGTCAGCCGTGTGAGAGTCACCACCTCAACCCCCTTGCCATAGGCTGGGTGAGCACGTTTTGTGAAAGTCTACTCAGCATCATCTGAACACAAATCACTGGAACTATGTTAAATGTTGGGTCCTTGGGAAAGTCATGACAAATTTTTTGCATACAAAAACATAAAAAACTACATCATGACTTTCCTGATGACCTCACAGTGACCTAGTTAAAGCAGGGTCACTGTGAGGTCATCAGGAAAGTCATGACGTATTTTTTTAAAAATAGTATACTGTTAATTACTTAAACATGAGGAAGTAATATTAGGGCAGCTGCAAAGTCTAAGTGCAAAGACATCAATGAGGGTTTCCCATATCTAATGTTCTGGCTTTAAATACTCTGGCCAAGCCATAAAAGTATAGAGATCAATGGCAGCTATTACGGAGTGTGCTCATACGAGTACAAAACCTCAGGACATTTAAATAGCTTTATGAGTTCAAATTCCAGGTAAATCTTTTCAGATAAATATTACAATGGCAAGACCATGATTCATTCCCCCCTAAGAACACTCCTCTTCAACACATTCCATAAAAAAAAGTCAGTGTCTTGCTATGCTTATGGCTTAAATATCCCATTAATACTTCTTCACGCACAAAAAAAAGTTATATGAAAAACAACCAGCCAATGTTACAGCTCTAATAACATAGGGCACACTGCCAATAAAGTCTGTGCTTGTATACGGTTTAATAAGGATATACGCAATTAACTTAGGGGTTTGTGACAAATACCAGGTAGTTGTACATAATCATGAGGTAAACTGTTTATTTCTTTAAAAAAGAAAAAAAAACACTAATTTACACTAGTAAACAAGACCAGTATATGAATAATTCAAAGTAAGTGATATTTGACTTTGGAAATATCCTACAATTATTTTTTCCACAACTAAAGAGAAAACATGCCAGACATGCATGTAAATGTGTCCAAAAATCCCAAAAGAATGGAGAAATGGAGAAGGAATTGTGGTGCGACCAGGCCCCACTGGGAGCTGCTTCCCTGCATCCCTCGCTCACCTACTCCCACCCTACCTCTCTCGATGAGTACATACTTCCTCCGGCAATTACCGAAAAAAAAAAAAAGTTCTTTAACAGATTAGGCCCAGAGAAAGTCCCTAAGCAAACACTTTAAAAATATAATACAAAGTGTCCAACTCAAAGTTGGTATAATTAGAAATGCAAAGAAGAGGTGTAAGACTGGGTGAACATACTAGATGACTATTAAAAACTGCAGGATGACAGGGTGAAACTATAAATTTCAGAACCAGAAAATAAAGCAAGAAAAAGTATGTAAGCTTAGTTTGCTGAAAATTCTGGAGTACTTGAGAAAGATTTACTTAGAATCTAGAAATTACATACCACGCCACCACCCCCACCCCCCAGCCAATACACAGATCCTTGGGCTGCCATTTTGACAAGTCTGCCACGAATGTTCTATCATTCACTACCTAATAGTCCTTTGGCACCCTTAATTTGAACGGGGAAAACATACAACTATTTCACATACTAGTAATTCTCTCATGTTACTTTTCTCACAGTCTTTTATAAAGTGACCTTCAACTGCAACTCACAGAGTTTTCTTTTCACCCCTAGTTTAATCATCTGCAGGTATTTCCCTTCCTGTCTACAGAAGAGGCTATTTTCGAACCAGCATATGTGAACCTTCCCTACAAAATGAGCACCGTCTCTTCAAAAGAAGAGCACAAAAGCCTTTATTTCAGGTGTGGGCTCTTTCTCCAGCTACTGGAAGACTTTCCATCCTAAGAGTTATGGTCAGGACCAATCTCAGGCCCACCTGGAAAATTAAGTCCCTTTACTATCTTTCAGTCATATCTAACTTTTTATCATAACATCAATTTAATCTTTTCCTTCTTTTACTGTGCATTTGACTGGTTCCAACATCCAAAGCACCCTTAAGGGATGAAAATATACTACTACTGAAGATATTCCAAAAAATATACTACAGACATGAAAGAAATTCCAAAACAAAACAACTCAACATAAAACAAAAGAAACAAAAAAGGGCAATACTGACATAGTTGGAATAATGTATAGTACCCAGGAGGTATCTTCAAAGGGGAGAATCTTCATCTGGACACCAAAGCTCCAGTAGGTTCATTTTAAAAATGGTTACATCATAGACACAATTCATAAGATGATAGCTATTAATAGCATTTTTTTTAACAAAAAAACTACTGAATACAAGAAAGAAAAGAAACACACAGTTAATTTCCATGAGCTCCATCACCTTTGGAAAGAAATCTAAAGGGACATCATTTATTTTTACTAAATAGTGAAAAATCATCCCTCTAAAATACAAATGTTTGCTCCGAGTTCATACTATTCACATAGACTTTACTTTGTATATAAACTGTATAAATATTTTTCTGTTTTCTATATTTTACACTGCTTTGACATTACATTCTGGAGAGACTGCCCCTTCCAGCACTAGCTAATTCCTCCTCATTGTCAACAATTTGCTGTAAGCACATCTTTGACATGTAAACCAATCCAGAGCCCATACTCAGAACCACATCCTCTGTCTTGGGTTTTACACTCCTAGAGGCAATAATCCTGTCCTAGTCACCCTGGGTTGGCTACCAGACAACTGGAGAACACTCCCAGTGCCCAGAGTCCCACCAAAGTTTTCCATACCATCTAAGGTTAAACTTGCCCAAGTTTGCCAACCTTGCCTTGCCCACCCCTTCCCAAGAAAAACCACATTAAAGGCTTCTGCTCAGGCTTTATCTTGGTTCTTTCTGCCTCTGGATTACATGTGATGTGCCCTGCCTTTCGTTTCTAGGGATCTCAGAGTACAGGCCCCACGCCGTCCTGATGGTGTTGAATCCATAGATTCAACCAGCCGCGGTTTGTGCACTACACAGCTTTCAATTTGTGGCTGGTTGAATCCACAGATAAGAAACCTACACACAAAGAAGGCTGATTATACTAAGTCGTTCTATATACGGGATTTAAGCATCTATGAATTTTGGTATCTGTGAGGGTGGCCCTGGAACCAATCCCTTATAGATACCAAGGGATAACCGTATCAACTGCTTCAAAGCAATCATTTCCATGCCTGCATGTCTTACCATTCCAAAATAAACCCAAAATCCCAGGTACATCTGAAACAACTAAAACAAAAATCTATAAATATACAATGAATCTCTGGCTTGTAAAATCTCGCAGAATGATATAGCTGATACAGAGTAATACATTCTAAAAAAAATCATTTCAGAACCAGACAATCCTGGGACAAAGATCAGGGTCAGTAACTTAATACATAATTTTTTTAAAGTTTATATATTTATTTCTTCCAGGGAAGAGACAGAATGGCAGGCAGGCAGGCAGGCAGGCAAGCAACCCAACAAGGTCTTAACACTGCCATCCACCCCTAGCGTCAGTCAGCTAGGATCACAGGTATGCTTGTCCAGCATGTAGAGGGAGATCTCGGGACATGAACCCATGACCTTCTCATGTGGGTCCAGCATTGCAGAGCACCATGTCACTACTATGCAACTGGTGGGACCCTTAATACATAACTGCAAGTTATGTATTAGAATTCAGAGTGTGTTAGACTTTAGAAGGTTATGCTATGTATACATCATGCATTCCATAACACCCTCCACATGGTCTGGAAGCATCCAATAATCAAAGACAAGAATACTTTTGCCACAAAATGTCTACGTACTCTCATCGTAAGTGAGATACGCAAAGACTATAATCTTATCAATTTAGTTCAGGTTTCGATATAAACAAGTTACAAAAAGTTCTCTTGGTTTTTCAAAGCATTTCAAATTTGGGGTCTAGCACTCCTTGCCTCATATGTAAAGCAGAATTAAATGAGACGAAGAATGCAGAGTGCACACCTTGCTCCGGCACACGGAGGCACCCAGCAGAAGCCCCTCCCCCCCTGTGAATTGCAGATCCAGGGAAGCAAATGACTGTCTTCAGGTAGACATGCTTTGATTTCCTTCCAAATGACTGGTAATAGATTCTTCCCTTAATAACTACCACAGTGGTAACAGAGACAGTTACTTCCATTTTACACAAATCATAATTATTAATAACTCAACAACTGCATTTATGCATGAAGACTGATTTCATGACAAAGCAGCAGACTTAGACAGTCACACCTGTTTACCTGACACATTTTCACTCCCTTATTCAGTGTTACTTAGCAGCTTCTCACTGAGTACGCAACAATCACCTGAATTAGTTACTCCTCACAACCTCTGTACAGATGAAGGGAGCTGTTTTCCTCAGTGTACAAAAGAGGATTTAGAGTCACATTAAGTCCTTTTCTGGTTGCCCTGAGCCAACTACAAACACATCACCACAGTTTGGGGAAAGAAATCTCTCCCTTGACAGCAGTCAAGGGCCCCCCTATCTTTCCAATGATAAGCTTCTTACATGAGCAAGTTGTCCACCCCACAGCATTCTACCACTTGACATTCATTCTTTCCTTGAGTCTGCCATTCCTGTGTCCCAACTGACATCACCTCCCAAGTCACCAAACTCAATGGTCTTTTCTCTCATATATTACATTAGCAATAGGTTCTACTAGATGGTCCTTCCTTTGGCTTCAAGACACTTTGTTTCCTGCATCTGTTCCTCAAATGATTCTCCTACACGTGTGCACACGACCATTTCAAGATTCTCTCCCTCCTCCTTGATTCCTCAAGGGTGGGTATTCAGTTACTTCATTACCACCTCAATCTCACTTTACATTTTCTCCCCTCGAGAATTCAACTACTTTTTTTTGTTGTTTTTTAAGTTTTTTTGCCATCCAGCACTTGCCAGTGAGAGGAAAAGTGAGAAAATGCTTCTCAGATGAGATGGCCGTGCAACAATCCCTTCTCCTCCATTCTCCTCATAGGATTTTGCGCACTCACTCACATATGCCTGGTGTGATTTTTATGTCCTCAGAGTGGGAGAGAATTTTTGTCAACTGTGCCTCAGATAAGGGACTGATAACCAGAATACACAGGGAACTCAAGCAGCTTACCCGGAAGAAAATGATTAACCCAATTAAAAGATGGGAAAATGAGCTGAATAAACAACTCTCTAAGGAAGACATATGAATAACCAAAAAGCATATGAAGAAATGCTCAACATCCCTCTTTGTAAGGGAGATGCAGATCAAAACCACGAGGAGATACCATCTAACCCCAGTCAAAATGGCGAAGATCCAAAAAACAAATAATGATAAGTGCTGGAGGGATTATGGTGAAAGGAATACTCCTACACTGTTGGTGAGGATGTAAATTGGTCCAGCCACTGCGGAGTATGATATGGAGGTTCCTCAAAGACCTTCAAATAGAACTACCATATGATCCAGCAATTCCACTCCTGGGTATCTATCCAAAGGACAGGCGAGCAATCAGTCGGAAAAGCGCTTGCACATCTATATTAATTGCAGCCTTATTCATGATTGCTATGATGTAGAACCAACTCAAATGTCCATGAACAGATGAATGGATTGAAAAATTGTGGCACATATACTCTATGGAATACTATTCAGCCATAAAAAACAACAAGGCCCTAGAATTTGATAGAGAGTGGACGAAAATGGAAGATTTGTTGCTGAGTGAAGCAAGTCAGGCTATGAAAGAGAGACACTGCATGTCCCCACTTAACATATACCAACTATCTGCACTCTATGGTAGAGACTGAAAGATTGGAGAACATAAAAGTACTAAAAATTGTAATGGACACTAGAGACAAAGTGGAAAGAGTGTAGAGGGAAAGAGCATAGGAAATTTGGGGGGGAAATGGAGAGGTAAGACACTTGTGGGACACAGATAAGGTTTATTATCTATTGACGAGGATGTTTACGGTGGTCTCAACTGGGCTGGACTGAGGAGTAGATCATGCTGGGTAAAGTCTCTTCAAAATCTAAATGATATATAGCAATTTAATGTATGAATAACAATTTAAAAATATATAAAAAAATAAATAATAATAATAAAAGAAAATATGGCAAAATGTTCACTGTGGAATCTAGATAGAAGACAGATAAAAGTGAACTATACAATTTCTTTTTCAACTTTCTGCACATTTGAAATTTTCTTAATAAAACAGAGAAAGAAAAGACAAAGATAATCCTCTGTGTCAAATACTCAAAATCTCTGTCATTTACTTCTGGCCCAAGGGGGGTTTCCTGAAGGGTATGTCTGGACAAATTCTGCGTGCCTGGTCTTGGCACAGCTGAGCTTCTGGCCACACAAAGCCCATGACCTTCCTGCTATGCCAAGACTTGAAGAACTGATCACAGATATCAAGAATGCCACCTCCCCTATGAACCCAGGGGCAAAGCAAAGGGATCTTTTCCCTGATCCCTAATGCCATAGTTGTTGAATTATCTCATGACATCTTTTTTTTCCCCACACAGGATAACAGGTCCCTAATCTCTACAATCCAAGGCCCCTGCTAATAAACGAATGAACTGTCAAAGGAAACTGAAACGGGAGAGTGGGAGGGAGGACGGCACACTCCACTCCACTCCTGGGCATCAAAACATGTTTGTCAGCTTTCAGTGTGACTCAAGGATTCTTCCAAAGTGGAAATCACACCCCTATGCACAGAAAACTCCTCAGCCTTGGAATCTGCAAACCATCTGAAGCAATATCTAACAAAATTTCTAGAGGATGGTGTGTAGACTGTTCATGGTGTTACACTGGGACCCCCAACAAGTCATAATGACTAGTGACTGAAATGCAGGGGCTTCACGTTACCATTTAGATTGGTTGTTTTTTTTTTTTTGAGAGAGAGATTTTTTTTCACTATAGGGCGCGTGCGCTCGCCAGACAGACAGAGACACAGAGACAGAAAGTGAGAAATCACCCCCCAGGGAGGATGGTCACGCCGCAATCCCTTCTCCTCCATTCTCCTCTCGGGATCTTGGGCACGCACGCACACGCGCCTGGCGTGAGTTTTAAGCCACCGGGTCCGAACCGCGGTCGACTACGTGGGAGTCCAGCGACAGAGCCATTACGCTAACTGCTAGTCCCCTAGATTGTTTTTTTAATGAATTGAATTTGCAATGGTAGTTCTCAAAGCTTGAATACAATATATTTTCTAAACAAGTCCCATAGCCAAAATCAGATGAAATCTATGACAAAGCCTCCAAGCACTAATTTTGTGTAAAATAAGTGCCTCTAGAAAGTACTCTATGATAAATCTAATTCCAGAATTAAATTCACAGAGAATAGTTGCCTATATTATTGATTTGGAAATCATTAGCTATTAAATCATTCATTTAGCTAAATAAATAATGATCAATTTTTCTCAGCTAGTCTTCATAAAAACCTTTCATCAACTTTATTAAAAAAAGTCTAAAGAGCCAGATCATATTGAGAAGTTTAATATGTACTATGACCTACTTCTGAACCAATGTCAGGAATCATATTTTTACCATAACTTTTAATTTGGGTCATTTAACATCTATCACTCTTCAATTCTGCTGAGTTTCCAACATATTTTATATAAAACAGCCAAAGAGATCAGTTCCAGGTATATCGGCATTATCAAAAGATCTAAATGTGATAATATATAGAAAAATGCTTCATAAATTATAAAGCCACATGCAAATATAATGAATTATTAAAATTACCTCTATATTTAATATTACAGTATATACATAGATGCTCCAAAATGTTGTTCCCATTCAATTTAATCATGTTTGAAAATATTTTTTTAAATTCTTTAGTAGACTTAAGTTCTTTCCCCTGGTGGAACATTAAAATCTGAGTGTCAGGACCAGCAGTTGGCATAATGGCTATGTCGCTGGACTCCCATGTAGTCAACCATGGTTCAAGTTCCGAACCCGGTGGCTTAAACTCACACTGGGCGCATGTGCGTGCATGCCCAAGATCCCAAGAGGAGAATGGAGGAGAAGGAATTGCGGTGTGGCCATCGCCCCCTGGGGGTGATTTCTCATTTTCTGTCTCGCTGTCTCTCTCTTTCTGGTGAGCGCACATGCCCTATAGCAAAAGCCTCTCAAAAAAAAAAAAAAAAAAAAATCTGAGTGTCAGCAAAGATCAATCAAAGAAACACCAGGGCAGACGCCACCTCTAAAATCCAACATGCACTACTAAGAATAGTGTACATACTTGGATACAGATGATCCACGAGCACATACTCAACTCACTGTCCCGATGACCACGACCCACACATTGTACTTATGTCACCATTGTGAGGAGACATTTATTTTGCACCTACCATATAGAAAATACTCACAGCTCAGATAGAAATGTTAGAAATACATAAGATGAAGATGGCCCTGTAGTCTAATGGCTAAAGGTGCTGGATCCCACATGACTGACTCCACAGTACGAGTTCTGCACCCAGCAGCTTGAAAAACATGCTGGACATGTACATGCATATCCAAAATCCTCAGAGAAGAATGGAGAAGAGATTGCAGTGTAGCTATCCCCCCTGGGGAGTGATTTCTCACTTTTCTTCTCTCTCTCTCAATCAGTCTCTCTCCTGTGAGCACACACACCCTGTAGCAAAGATTGAAAAATTTTTTTAAAAAGAATTACAGAGGAATTTAATTTTTTTTTAAATTACACACTTCATACATATTCAATATCAACTCTAAGATGTACCCTGAGATGTACTTATCTTATCAGCTGCTAAGATATACCACCAATTTCATTATAGCCTTCTGGAGAGAAGAAGAAATATAAACACATCCCCAACTATAAAAGATGTCCTGACTAGAGAATGAGTAAAGGCAGAGAAACATCCATGTCAGAACTGAAGAAGAATGGTATTCTTAGGAAAAGTCTCCAGTATTGAAGAGACCTGAATAGTGGACAGGGAAGTGATATGTCTCTCTCCTCTTACCAAATGCATATAAACACTGACTGAAAAAACTTGTCAGGTGCCAGCCCATTCATACAGGGATGCCACAACTCTGCCGTGCTGAAGCCACGAGGCGAGCTCCCAGGTTCACATTCTGCATTTTTTCTGCACACACCAGGCACGTGCTCACACACCCAAGACCCATGCTGCCTGAGTCTGCAGGTGGACTGCAGCATGGAGACCTTCTTGGGGTTATCTGTCTTTCATGGATGAAAAAAAAAACCTGAACATAGATAAATAATAAGATTCTCTCTTAAAACAAATTATCAGGCTAGCTCCATACCTAGGTGGTTAAAGAAATCATATCCCACATGGACAACCATCGTTCAAATCCTGGCCCTGGAGGCTTGACAAGCACACCAAGAGTTTGTGTGGGCGTCCCAAATCCTAACAGAATGGAGAAATGGAGGAGAAGGAATTAGGGCATGACCATGCCCCATGGAGGGGAGTGCTTTTTCCTTCTTCCTTTGTCGGTCTCTCTGTAGTTCTCTAACGTGCACACACGACCTCTGGCAATTTAAAAATAATTATCTAAAAATAAATTACAACCTAGATTTTGGGAGAAATAGTGGTTTTACTTCACAAAAGTACAAATTCCTTAATTCTGATCCACAAGGCAATGCTCTCAGTAAACACGCCACTGTCCAGGCTTATTGGCAGTTTGAGGTAGCTGTGATTTTTAAGTAGAAACTATGGATAAGACTTCCAAGACAAGTGTTCTGCCCTCCCCACTTCTCCTCACTGACGCCTGGAATACAGAGCGACAGCTAGAGCCTCAGCAGCCTTTGAGTCATGACATATTCAGTAAGAACGAAAGCAGAGCAAAGTAATTGAAAGAACACAGTCAAGAAACTACCCTACAATCTTACAAAGAAGGAAGGAGGCGAAATAAAAGAGCAAATGGCAAGTTGTCTTTGGACTTGTATGTGTTTATCTCTGCAAAAAATTCTAGATGGAACGATATGCCACAGAGCAGAAAATTTTTAAGATCAAATATACACCTACATTCTATGAAGCATAAAAGCAGAAAAGAAAGACTTACTGAGCATTTTATAGCATTCTCTATGAGAAGCACTTTACAGTTTATTTACACTCCTTTTAAATCCCCAATATACTTATCTAGAAAACACCAATTTCTCAATAAATACTATACATGAATGAATGAATGAGGTATCAGGGTAAGTGATTCAAAATTACTGAAAATTTTGATATTTTTTTCCTCTCTTTCATTCACACATTCTTGGTTACTGTTCTAATATGAGTTACACACACTGTCAAGAAACTAGAATCTTCTTTCTTACCTTCTGTTGTTGGAAACACTTCTCCTTCAGTTTTTGCCTCTGCCAGTTTTCCAGTCCTCAGCAACACCTCTGCAAAGCTTTCTACTGAGACGTCCCGGTAGGTGTCATACGTCACTTCAGACTATACAAAAGAAGCATTTTCACCATTTCAAGATGCTGTCATTTTTCTGTGAACATACTCTTAGAAAACACAGTTACTTTATGTCTTCTAGTGACATGAGTAATAATATCTCACTTACTAAAGCATATTACTTTATGCAGTATTTTAAATAGATTTCAATCTCATATGTCATAATGTATATGAAACAAATGACTTAAAACCAAAGAACAACATGAATAAGAGCCAAGCCAAAGAGGGTTTCCAGAAAAATTTCAATTCTGTCTATACTATGATAGCATGAGAGTTTAATCTATCTTCTTAGACATACTGCCCTTACCTCAGTAACAAAGGGATTAGAGATGACAGATTCGTAAAAAGTATGACATCCTTGTTGTTCTAGATCTTCATTGGCCATGGTTCCGATTCGATAAGCACCACCAAATTCTTTCCCCTAAAGAGAACAAAGTGGAAAACAGTGGATAAAAAAAAGAGAGCGAGTGTGTGTATGCATGGTGGGGTTGGTGGGTGTAAAGAGAGGAAGGTGGAAAAGGCTGACTTGAGAAGAAACTCATCACTGTGTTTTCTGAGACCTAAACAGAGTGTGTCAGAGTGACACAGATACCCAGCAGAGAGTGAAAGACTGACTACATTCACAGAGCACCCTGCAGTGCCTTTTGATCTTCCTGGTCACTTTGACATCAATGAATCAGGAAGACTGAAGCAATCAGCTTCATCACATGGTGAGCTTTTTATACTACAGTGGGAAAAACCATCCTAAAACACCATTAATAGGTGTCGCTGCCTTGTTCAGAAAATCTTCAGTATCTCTGGACAAAGCAAACAGACGACAGCATACAATCTAAGCTACACAGAAGAACATGAAGATTATTCAGTATTAATTAACGTTAAATACAACTCTCCACTCCAACCAAACTGACCTGCTCTGGGCACTCTGCAGGCCTCTGCCTTTCTAGCACTCAAAGATTCCCATGCATGCCGACAGCCTCCTCAGATCAGACCCCACCTGCTGAAATCTGACCACAGAGAAGGCAGCTGCCATGACTGTACCCCGTCATTATTCCCAGCTCCTTCACACTACCACCCACGCACACGCCTTCCAGACTTACCAGCACTCCTAATCATCAAACACTTTTCTAGCCCTGTAGAGTTCCATTATCTTTATGTTCTGCTCTCCTCAAATAAATTGTCAAGCTCTTCACTGGAAAAGCCAGGTAAAGGTAAAGGACATCCCCACCCCACCCCAGCTTGCTGTGCGCTACTTTATGCAGCGTAGTCTAGGGAAACAATGAAGCTGCTGCTGTAAAAGACGGTCACAATGACAGCAATGTGCAATAAAAACGACATATAAGACACAGTGGTAAACACTTTAGTTAAGATATAAACCTTCCAAAAACCTGAAAAACCTGAGCTAGTTGGAGGCATGGTGGGCAAGGCAGTTTGATCCCACATGGTTGACTGTATGATTCAAGTCCCAGACTCAGCAGCTTGAGGAACACTCCGGGTCATGTATGCATGTCCAAAATCCCAGAAGAAGGAAGAAATGGAGGAGAAGGAAATATAGCATGACTATCTGATGGAGGGTGCTTTCTCTCAGTCTCTCTCCAGCAAGTGTATGTGTCCTCTGGCAAAAATTAAGAAAAAAAAAAGCAAAGGGAAAAACCTAACAGGTAAGACAGGAAAGTAACCATAATCCAGGTGTGATTCCTACGGTGATGTGAGATACATCATTTTTCCCCAAAGCCGGGTACACAGCGTCTCAGTAAGTGGTATCTTCATCTTTCCAACTGTTGGTGCCATCATCTTTGGGTCTCCCCTCTTCTGCACAAATCCATACCATGAAGTACAGCCCCCAACCAAGCACTTCCACTTCCTGAACAGCCACCCTAGTCCAAACCACCACCATCTTTCACCTGGGGTGCTGGGCCAGAGACTTCACTGCCTCCTTGCTTCTGCTCCTGACTCCCTACGGCCAGCTCTCCGTAGGGAGAGTGATCTTAGGAAGAGTGAAGCTGGGTCACACAACTGCATGGCCTAAATTCTCCAAAAGTATTCCATCTTACAAACTCTATAGCCATTACTGTGGACTATATAAGGCTTTAAATGACTGCCCCTCTACCTCCCTGACCATATCTCCTTCAAATCCCCCATTGTTTACATTGCTCCAACCCCACTGGCTTCCCTTATGTTCTCCAAAGAGGTCAAGCAAGATCCCCCACAGGGCTTTGCCCTTGAGCTACTTGGCTCCATCATTTTTCTCTTCAAAGGGGTATCTTTTCTGAGAACCCTAACTTCCCTATCTAAATCAGAATTTCACTCTCCCAATATCACTCCTTGCTTAGCTATGTTCAGAGCACTCACTACCATCTGCCATGGCTTTTACAGATAAATACTTGAGTTTTTAGTTTCTTTAACTCCACAACTGACATAGAAGTTCCACAAGGGAAGGAAATCAGAATGAAGTGTTTCCCCACTCTGTTCCCGGGGATTAGCACAGTATTTGACACATTGAAAACATCTTGGAACATTTGCTAAATGGATGAATAAGTAAGATACTCAATGAATGTCTGGGGTAAACTGATAACAGGTGTTTGTGTTTCCTTTCCCTCTGCTTTCCAGTGTGAGCCTAAAGAACTGCAGGATGAGACTGCAGAGAAGACAGCAGGGAGATGACAGGTTCCGATGTCCCTGCAAGGAATGTTAAAGGTTTACAGTTTGCCCTGACCTCTACTTCCAGATTGGAATTGAGGATCCAGTAAACTCTTCTCTTTCCTTGGAGCTGCCAAGCTGGCTGCTAACACTCTATCTCACTACTGGCCTACAGAAATATACCAAGAGCAAATAAGAACAGATAAAATGACTTTCCTTTTCATCTCATTCCATTTCCTATATGTTTCCATTCCATTCTAATACATAAACGAAACCTTACCTAACTCTGTATCTGTGCCCTTTGCAAGTATCCCATGGGAGGAGAGTACCGTCCATGAATCAGAGCAGTCATCCCTATCTGATGGAAGACTAGATTTCTTTTTTTTTTTGTTCCCTTAAAGAATTATTTTATTTATTATTAATATTTATTAATTTGCTGCAGGGCATGTACATTCACCAGAAAGAGAGAGAGTAAGTGAGAAAGCAAGCCACCAGGTCTGGGACTCGAACCGTGGTCGGCCATGGAGTCCAGTGCCTTTAGCCACCATGCCACCTGCTGGTCCAAAGAGACCTAGATTTCTTAAAAGATTATTTTAATAACCAAGAAAAGATAAAGCTGTAACAGTGAGAACTGAAGAGCAGCACTAATGACTAGACAGGAACCTCACAACTGATTTCAAAGAGAAAGGTGCAGTGCTTACTTACTTGCAGGGGTCGAAGGTACGTTAAAGACTTCCGCCACCACTGCCCATCACTGACAGCCTGCAGTACAGCCCTGGTGGTGGTGGTGGTGTTGGACAGCACCTTCATGGTGGTGGCAGTCGTCCACTGCAACAGGTCAGAGGAACTGTCGCCTGGAACACTTTCTTCTTCCTGTGATTAAAAAAAATGGCGAGAGCAAATATGTATGTTGTCATCAGAACTGAGCAAAGAGTGATGACGCGACTGCTTAAATGATGAGCCATGAGATTCAAAGACAGATAAATTAAAATCCAAGCTCAGCAGGAACAAAAGAAATGCAAAACTAAACAAAGCACTGTTAGCACAGGAGACCTTCCTGAATCATTGACAAAAGAAAAGTTGGTTCTAGCCCAGCACTGGAATAAGTATAGACTGCAGAAGAGCAGCCACAACCAGAGGATTACCTTGAGAAAGACTTTGAAGACTTTGCTAGCAGATGGTATATCACAGAATACTAGGTAGGCAGGGCTCAATTGAGAAGGTTTATGTGTGAATTGTGTGCTGGGTGTTTGTTTTGCAACAGTTTGAGTAGCTGATATGTAAATATTTTCTCAAAAACATTTAAAACCATATTGTCTCTGTTGTTATAGTCACAAACAAAATTATAACAAATATTTTCAAAGTTATCTTTAAAATTTAGTTTTTTGAAATTTTGAAAGTTGTTTATCAACTGTCAAGAACTATGGGGTATGAACAAAAATTTTTTGATATGTAAAGTAAATGTGGGAAAATGTAAAAATAAATCAATTAAAAAAAAAACCTTGAGAAAGAAAAAAATAGCGTGTTAGTCAAATAATGCCTTTCGTAAATACCCACAAAGCAAACAATGGGTATTTATTTTTTTAACCAATGTAATATTCCAACAATGACACACTTATGTTTGTTTCTGGTTTGTCCTAATTCACATTTTTCTTTTTTTAAGAGAGATTTTTTACTATAGGGTTTATGCACTTGCCAGAGAGAGAGAGACAGAGACAGAGAGACAGAAATTGAGAAATCACCCCCTGGGAGCATGACCACACTGCAATCCCTTCTCCTCCATCCTCCTTTTGGGATCTTGGGCACACACACACAAACACCCAGTGTAAGTTTTTTTTTTTAGTTGCTGGGTCCGAAACTCGAACCGTGGTCAACTATATGGGAATCCAGCGACATAACTATTACACAATTTGCTGGTCCTATCTGGTTCTCATTTTTAAGTACGTAATACTTAGATTAATTAATAAATACATTATTCATTTGAAAAAGGCTACTCTGAACCAGGTGAAAGTAGAAGATTCAGACCATCTACCTTTAAATGTTAAAAGACACTGTTTTTGAGGGACAAGCAGTTAGTGTAATGGCTGTGTCGCTGGACTCCCATGTGGTCGACCGTGGTTCAAGTCCTGGACCTGGCAACTTGAACTCACGCCGGGCACATGTGCATGCGTGCCCAAGATCCCGAGAGGAGAATGGAGGAAAAGGGATTGCCGCGTGGCCATCCCCGCTGGGGGGTGATTTCTCGCTTTCTGTCTCTCTGTCACTCTCTGTCTTTCTGGCGAGCACATGCACCCTATAGCAAAAACCTCTCAAAAAAAAGAAGAAAAAAAAAAAAAAAGACAGTGTTTTTCATCCAAACAAGTGGAAGATTAATGGTATTTAAAAGGTTGTGGAACGTCCTGCCAATCGTGAAGCAGGCAGCCAGAACTCAAAATCTCCATGGGCTAACTAGAGAGCTTCCACATGAGGGGCCTCAGCCTCAGGATATCACTGCTTTGAAGGTGAAGAGGCCAAAGCCAAGGGATTTGGGCGATCTCGAGAAACAAAACAGCCCTCAGGAGAGGGCCACCGACCCCTTGTCCTATAACCACATGGAAACGAATTCTGTCAACGACAATCAGAAGCAAAGAAACAGATTTTGCTCCTGTCTCCAGACTTGATTTTGACCTTGTGAGATAATAAGCAAATCCAGCCAAACCTGCCAGATCTGGGAACTGAAAAGTAAAAAAAGCGTGTTGTTTTAAAGCTGCTAAGGGGTCACCAGGTGACACAGTCGTTACAGAGTTGAACTCCTATGTGGCTGACCGTGGTTCAAGTCCTGGACCCAGTGGCTTGAAATTCACACTGGGCACACGTACATGCACGCTCAAGATCCTGGGAGGACAATGGAGGAGAAGGGATTGTGGCATGGCCATCCCCCCGTGGGTGATTTCTCACTTTCCCTCTGACTGTCTCTATCTCTCCCTACCCCTGCGAACACACATGGCCTTAGGGGGAAAAAAACAACACAACAACATAAAAACGAAAGAAAAAGAAAAAGCCTCTCTAAAGTTGCCAAGTCATATGTTACAACAGCGTGAGAAAACAGAAACATCATGTCAGGATACTTAAACGGAGGTACATTTGAAATTCTCCCTTCTAAAGGGAAACATGTTTAAGCTGTACTAAACCATGTTCACAATTTACCCAATATGCTGCTGTTCAAGGCTGACTATGTGTATTCTAAACCATTTGTAACAAACAAAAAAATTGCTTCCTATGGGTTTTTTGAACATTAGGAAAAGTATAAACCATCAACTCAATGGAATAGTACATATCATTTAACTATGAAAACAGAGGGGAAATGGATGGCACATTAACAAAGGAAAAGCCATATAAAATTGCTTCCATACAATCAGGGCAACCACGCAGAACATAGCTGTCTGAGGTAAAGGTGCCAATAAAAAACAGCCCCCCTCCTGGGTTTCAGACTGTGGCAGATACTACAGACTGGCTCACTCACCGTCATCTGATCGCCTTACAGACTGTTACTATGGCTAGACGTGGGGAAGCTAAACACGACATTTCCTGGGCCCCCTTACGGCTGGTGCTCTGCCTATGACCCAGTTTCTTCAAGTTTTATGTACATGCTACACGAAATGTGGGAGAGGGAGCTATACATCTGCCATGTCTGTGATTTGCTACTGGCAAGAAGTAGATCAGCTCGTTTTTCCTTTTTTTTGTTCTGGTTGCTTTTTTCGCATCAGTGGTAACGGGAGTTAAAAGTCACTTAGGAGCTTCCGTTCCGAGGCTTGGGCCTTAGAGAGTCAGGGTGGCCACAGTGCTGGGGCCTCGCTCATTTCCCAGCTTTCTGGGCAGACCGGGATCCCTTCGTGAGCAAGCTCTACGATGTGCTTCTAGGAGTTACTGGGAAGCACATCAAAAGCCTGTCGTCTCAGTCCCTTCGGTGATTTTCTAAGCTTCCAACTTCTCATTGAAACAAAATAAATCACCTGGTGCTTATAACAGCCAGGATATTTTCTTTTTCTCCAACTGAACCTTGACTGATTAAAATAAAAAACAAAACCAGTCCCACAGCCTAGTGGTTAAGGAAGCTAGACCCCACATGTGACCACAAGTGCACATGCCCCAGATCTCAACAGAACGGACAAATGGAGATGAAGAGACGGTGGCATAACCACGCCCCTGTGGAGGGTGCTTTTCTCACCCCCATCCCATCTCTCTCTGACAAGCACATGCAACCTCTGGCAATGAAAAACCTACAAACAGAAATCAGAGAGAAATACTGTCATTATGGAAGAGTGGAGAACATGGTTTAAATCTATAGCTATAATTAGGTTAAAACCATTCTGTAGATCTATATCGTAGAGAAACCTTTTCAAATATCTGGGTCTCTAACATAGACACACCCAACCAGAATCACTGTTATCAGTGCAGTGGTGGGAAACTGGGCGGAGAAGATTTCCAGAACTGCCTCTGAGCCACGTGAGGCTCCGGAGCCTGAAAGGTGGCTACCCACGCCGAGGGATGCTGTAAACGAAACACACACTGGGGTGTAAAGACGAGGAGAGAGGGGAAGAGAGGAACAGATCGGACAAGAAGGAAGGGAAGGAGGGAGGACGATGGGCACACGTGCGCTTAAGCTCCGTGCACCAGGACTGGAGCAGAACGAGTGTGGAGAGCACCTTCCATATCGACGGGCATCCCCCCAGGAACCTCAGGGGCTAAGGCGCACATCCTCAATAACGTCCAGTTTCGGCAATCAGGAAAACTAACCATTCTCCTTTGTGGAGGGAAGAGGAAGACAAAGATCAAAGTTCATTATCAAACACTTCTGAAACAGCCACGGTAGGAAATCCTAGATAGGAGGAAACACAACTCTTGCCCCAGAAGGAATAAGAGGCCCCGCGTAGGTGGTGCTGCCAGCAGCAAGATGAACTGCAGTGCTAGAAGTCACATGGCCAGCTATGACACGGAGCCCTGGTGGGTCTGGACACATGTCAGCACATGTCTGGGCACCCAGATCCTGAGGAGGGCTGAGAGAAGGACTGAGGTGTGGCGAGACTCTGTCGAGGGCTTTCCTCACTCAGTTCTCTCTCTCTGTATGCCATACATGTGTGTTCTCTTATGAACAAAATAAATACACTTAAAAACAAAACAGTAAAGGGGTCAGCATGTGGCATAATGTGGTTAAGGCACTAGATTCTCACAAGGTTTGAGTCCCAACCTGTTGGCTTGAAAAATCACACCAGGCACGTGCATGCATGCCCAAAATCCCAGGAGAAGAATGGGGTAAAGGGATTGTGGCATGGCCATTCCACCTGGGGGATGATTTCCCACTTTCTGTTTCATTCTCATTCTCTCCCTCTCTCTCCCTCTCGCAAGCACATACAACTGATGGCAAAAACCTCAAAAGAAAAAAAAATTAATAATACTGATAGATGCCAGGTCTTGAATGCTGGCAAGGTGCCAGAACTTTACTAAGTGCTTTATGTGCCTACTTGCATAAAAACTAGACGGGAACACAAAAACAAAACTCATTTTAGAGGTGGCATTACATTACTTTTTCTTCCCTTATTTTTTTTTCCCTTTGGAGAGAAGGTAGTGAAGACTCATTTCCACCTCACTTTGGTAACATTGCAAACAGCTGGCTCATGAGGTCTGACTTAGCAGAAGAAAAACATTCATTCCAGTTTCTGAGTTCCAGAGGCCCCTCTGCTCTGCAGCTTCTGAAGTGACACAGTGGTGTAAAAGGTACCCCTGGCCCCCATACCACATGATAGGGGTAGGACCTCTTCCCACTGGGCAGCTTGTCACTGTGCACGTAGCTCACCAGGTCTGGTGTGAGTGTGCCTGTCTGTGGGGACCGAAGGCTTTGGAGATCGTGCACACGCCAATTCCTCCTGTTGGTAGGTTTCTCCCCCTAATAGGCCCTGCACTGACTGAAACTAGTGCTGTGTCTGAGATCTCCATGAGTAACACTGCCTAAAACAGTTCTTCCAGAAACAAACGGAGAAGGAATCTGCATTAACTATACAGGATTTCTCTCTTTATATGTGTATGTGTGTATCTGTTCATGTATATATGCAAATATATGTAAAATATATAGTAAGTATCTTTATTTATTGGTCATACTTTTCAGTTACTTAAAAAATTACAAATGGGAGACCAGCAGTTGGCATAATAGCTATGTCACTAGACTCCCATGTAGCTGACCACGGTTCGAGTCCCGGACCTGGTGGCTCAAACTCACGCCGGGTGCGTGTGTATGCGTGCCAAAGATCCCAAAAGGAGAATAGAAGAGAA
This sequence comes from Tupaia tana, assembly GCA_026018925.1. Taxonomy (NCBI): domain Eukaryota; kingdom Metazoa; phylum Chordata; class Mammalia; order Scandentia; family Tupaiidae; genus Tupaia; species Tupaia tana. The sequence goes on along the minus strand of JAKSZU010000003.1, from coordinate 217,746,385 downwards.
GGTATTGTGGCATGGCCATCACCCCTGGGGAGTGATTTCTCGCTTTCCGTCTCTCTGTCTTCCTGTTGAGCGCATGCACCCTATAGCAAAAACCTCTCAAAAAAAAAAAAAAAAAGTTACAAATGGAAAAATCAAAAATGAATTAGAACTCATTCAGCTATTCAGCAACTGTTCACTGACTGACTCTTATCTGGTGACATGCACTATACTAAGCAACGTGGTGACAAAAATGAGAAACTAGGCAGGGAGGCTAAGATATAGAGAAAAGAATTAAAGAATAAGCTCAACTTCTAGAATCTACTCAGCAGTTCAGGAGTAATGCGCTGCTCAAGTGATGATCCACATGGAGGGTCACAGGTTCAGTTCCCTGGCCAACTTGTACATGCCAGGTACACACAGCTGTGATCCTGGCTGGCTTGGAAAGCGGAGATGACCACAGCATGGGACCACATTGAGGAGCTTGTCTTTTTTTTTCTCTTTCATTCTTATAAAAAAAAAAAAAAAAAAAAAAAAAAAAAACTTTAATAATATATGTCAGGGACCACATAATGGCAGTGTAAAACATGACGCTGATCAAGGCAATCCCAAAAGGGAAGGTTCTCAGTTCGAGCTCAGAGGCCTTCCTGTGTATGCTGGGCATGCAAGGCCTATGACCTGGGCCAGCTGAAGGCGGGGGGTAAACCATGGCCTCAAGATCCTGATGGCCTGATGGGCGTATTCTCCTCTTTCTCCCTTCTGTCTCTCTCACTCATGGGAGAAATAAACCTTAAAAAAATAAATAAATAAATAAATAAATATTTTAAAAATGAAAAAATTTTAAAAACCTAGTAGTACTATTAATTTCTAAAAGAAGTACACATAAAATACTGCCGGAACATGACGACACACCGTATCTGTCTGCCTCGAGACGCAATCACAGGAGGTTTCACACAGAAGGGAGCATTTTGGCAGGAAAGAACTTTCTTCCAGAAAAGAAATGGTGAAGATGGTTTCAGCTGGAAATGTAACTTTTAAAACACAGAAAATTGGAAGAAACTTAAGGGATTCAACTAAGCTGAAGAAAAGAGCAGAGAAACAGGAATGGCAGATTTGAGGACGAATGTAAGGCAGAGGAAAGCCCTGAACCTCCCCACTACCTGAATGAACAGGAATCACTGAAAGGCTTTAAACGGAAATATTTCAGAAATATTATTCCAGGGGCAGAAATGCAGTTAGGAGACTGTTGTATTATTAGCCTGAGTTCCATATAATTGGGGACCAAATTAATTTAGCAAAACTGGGAATGCAATGAGGTTACCATGGGCTTTTTTTCCCACCTGAATGTATATGTTAAGTTGAAATATTTTTATTTCTAATTGTCTAGTTGTGATAAGGGCATGAGGTAAGCTAGGTAAGAGAAGAATCGAAAGATTCTACAGTCAGCCGTTTAGTATAGCAGGAGAGGAAAAAAAGAGAAGAAAATCAGGGACACACGCAAACATTAAAGGTTTGATAAGCAAAGCTACGTGTGGCAGAGGTAAGAAACAGGCAGTGACACTTATTAAGAATAGTTGTCAAGGACTGAGTTTGTAAAGGGGAGCTACGATGAAAATCAGACACCACTCACCTGTGGGAGTTCCTTACATATTCTAAATACAGATGCTTTGTTAGTAAGTCACTCTTGTGTATTTTTCTATCACTCTGAATTATCTTTTCATGATTTCTTGTGATTAACTGACGTTCTTAACTGGAGAATTTTAAGTTACAATTTGTACTTTTTGCATCAAATGTTCAAAAATCTTCACTTACTTCAAGGTCATGAAGATGTTCTTCTAAGTGTTCCTGATACGTAATGTTTTTGCTGTAAGTCAAATCTCATTAAGACAACACACTGCCCTCTTCTACCACTGATAACACTATGAGCATCCCTAATGTACTCAGTAGATTAATATTATGATTGTTCTTTGTCTTTTTTTTCCATCTAGGTTGCAAGCTATTCAAGAACTAGGACACTATTTATTATAATATTCCCTGAATATATATAGTTTGATCCATACACTGACGTAAGAAATATGGCTTGGGGACAGCAGGTAGCATGTTGATTAAGGTGCTAGATTCTGGTAGATGGAGTCCGAAAGCCAGTGGATTGAAAAATATGCCAGGTATGTATGTGTGTGAGCCCAAAATCCCAAAAGGAGAATGGAAGAGAAGGGAATACAGCATGGTCATCCCCTCCTGGGGGTTAAAGGGTGGTTATTTCTCAATTTCCCCCTCCTTGTATCTCTCTCCAGAGCACATGTGGCCTACAGGAAAAAAAAAAAAAAATCTGATTTTACTGCACTCTTTAAATGCTTGAAGATAAATTTTCAAAAGCTTAATATGTTGTGTCTAGAGTAGGCAAATGTTATTCAAATAAGGTTCCATGTCACATTTTCAATTCCTGTTCATCTTTAGAATCTTCGTAATTGAGAGGGCGTACTGAATGATTTGAATGCCATCAACTAATCCAAGTACAGAACTAAAAATATAAACATGGTAAGAAATGTGGCAGTTAAGTAGAATACAATTTCGCGCCAATGTAAATCAAACCAGTTGAAAGATATCCCAAAAAATGCACACCACAAAATAATTACTCTATTTCATAACATGAAACTAAACTTTACATCTATTCATATAGATGGGCTAGCCCAAGATAGAAAGTTTAAAACAAATGAAACTTAAAAGGTTGTCTCGGAAGGTCAATAATATTCACACATGCAGAAAGTATGAGATAATTCTCTTTCTGTAAGCGCTTCCCCTAATGAGAACTACAAAAGAGAAAGTAAAACAAAAGCCTCATTTGGACCAAGAAGAAACATTTAATTTGGGGGCAGTCTACCAAGTTCACAGTGTAACCAGAACCATTAATGGGAAAAACAGTTTTCTTTCAACATAATATAATGGGGAAAGAAAAAAGAGGTTAGGCAAAATTTAACCCTGAAAGGCTTACACTGGCACTTTCTATACTCATAGTGGCACACTGCTAATTAATTTAAGAATGTGTAACAGCAGAAATAGAATAAACCTCAAAACCAACTCAACAATTCCCAGCAAAGAATTTAACGTGAAACCTCATTAATATCAAGTGTGTTCCATAGCTCAAAGGTTAACTTACTAAGTGCTAATAATATTTTTCAAATCCTGCAACAGATACCACTACCAAACAGAAACGAAAACAAGGAAAGTTCACGTGAAGTATGACTCACTAGAATGATTCTCACTGGTCAATTACGATATTGAATATTCTGAGGAGTTGCTTCTTCTAGTGTGTGGAAATATACAGGTTAATTTCTCAGAAAACTATTGGTCTGGGAACCAGCAGTTAGTGTAATGGCTATGTCGCTGGACTCCCACGTAGTCGACCGCGGTTCAAGTCCCGGACCCGGTGGCTTAAAACTCACGCCGGGCACGTGTGCATGCATGCCCAAGATCCCGAGAGGAGAATGGAGGAGAACGGATTGCGGCGTGACCATCCCCCCTGGGGGGTGATTTCTCGCTTTCTGTCTCTATGTCTCTCTCTGTCTGTCTGGTGAGCGCATGCGCCCTATAGTGAAAACCTATCCAAAAAAACAAAAAAAAAGAAAAAGAAAACTATTGGTCTGTTGTGAGCTGAGCTAATGGCGCACTAACTAGGCAAAGATACAGAGCTCCAGGTGCCTTCAACCACTGCCTCTTCTTCAATACAGCCTTAAATAATCCAAAGTGCTTCCCTGCACCAAACACAGCAAATACTGTCCTGATCTCAAAATCTCAAGAATGTAATCATAGAGGCAGCATATGCCAAAGCAGTTACGTCACTGGACTGCTGCATGACCAACCATGGTTCAAATACTGGACCCAACATCTTGATAGTCACTCCTAGTTCACTCGCTTGAGTGCGAACCCGAGATCCCGAGAGGAGAACAGGAGAGAAGGGATTGAGGTATAGCCAATCACCCCAGGTGCTGGGAAGGATTTCTCACTTTATCTCTCACTGCCTCTGTCTCTGTCTCTCTCTCTCCTACATTCCCCGAGAGTGCAAGGGCCCTAAGGCATAAACCTCTTTTAAAAAATGCAATCTTTTTGTTTTTTTTTTTTTTTTAGTTTTGCTAAAACACCTGCACTTGTCAGAGAGAAACAGAGAAAAAGAGAGGGAAAAAGTGAGAAATCACACCCTAGAGAAGATAGCCATGCCACAATTCCCCTCCTCCACTTGCCTCTCAAGATTTTGGCCACATTTGCACCTGCACTCGGCCTGTTTTTCAAAGTGTCAGGTCCAGGACTCGAACCACTCAGCTGGCAATATGGGATTCGGCAGCTTTAACCTCTGTGCCATCTACTGGCACATGTTCAACTCATCTGCTAATTTGCAGGAAAGGCCACAGACCAGCTCTTCTCCCCTCTGGGAGCCATGGATCCCCACACATATCTGATGAAAGCCGACTCCTTCCCTCAGAAACTTGAACACACAGGCATGTGCGCTCACACGAACACAAGGTCACAGACGCACTCACAGACATGCCAAGTTAGGTACACTATTTCAGGGGCTGAAGGAACCCAACCCTTCTGGGATCTAGCATACTTGGACCCAGAGTAAGAAAACTATTCAAGAAAAACAGATGTCACCATCCATTCTCTTCCATTCTCCACCTGGGATTTTGGGCATGCATGCAAGCACACCAGACTGGTGTGAGTTTCAAGTCTCTGAGTACGGGACTTGTGGTTCGACACTGTTGGTCATGTGACAGTCCAGCACCTTAACCACTATGCCACCAACTGGCTATTTAAATCACTTTTTATGAATGATTTGGGGTTCTAGATATACTTTCAAAGTAAGTTTCCTGAACACATATTTTTGACATGCCTCCTGTGTTCAAGACCCAGCCCTAGGCAACAGGGTTAGCATGCTAACTAAGATATAACCTATGCTGAGTCAACCCCAAAGCGCAATGAGTAAGCGCCGTGCACAGGGAGCCAGATCAAAAGTTTAAGTTTAGTTTCATTTTATGAGCTAAAGCAGGCACACACATACTCTCTGGTGATTAAAAAAGATGTTATAACTCCTGTTCCCAAGGAACTCATGGTACATTAGTAAAGAAAGACAAAAACAGCAATTTGCCTTATTTTACCAATGAACTGAGAACTTTGCAAATTGGGCCCCATTCAAATATTCCTCCCTGGGGTATTAGCAGAATTTGTCCCTGCCGTCACCTTCTCATATATCCATTCACGTTTCAGCAGACACCTGTGACTCACCTGTGACAGGCACTGTTCTAGATGCTGGAAACACAGCACTGGCAGAACAAATGCAGTCTGCCACACAGAGCTTTCGTTCCAGGAGGAGATAAGCAGAAAACGCACAGGTTGTCGGAGAGGTGTACCAGGTGAGTGACAGGCGAGGGCGAGGGAGAACAGTAAAGTGGAATGGTGGGGTGAGGACACTGGAACAATACATATGGCAGGGAGAGCTCAGTCTTGAAACAAGACTCCTGAAGGAGGTGAGAGGACAAGTCTCGGGATACTGAAGGAGAGAACAGTCCAGGTAGAGTAGGGCAAGTACAGGGACCGAGAGGGAAAGTTGACTGGGAATGTGTAAGGAATGGGAGTGGAGGCAGCTGACAAGGTGACTGTGTATGTTGGCAGTGGGGACAGGTGGGGTGGGAATACAACGTCACAGGAAGCGGAGAAGCCAGAGCATGTGTCCTTGTAGGTGACTGTAAAACTTAGTTTGTTGGGGGCCTGAGGAAAGGGCCAGGTGGCAGCACCACAGGAATGCAATGCTCTGCCACGCGAGGCCTCAGTCCCGGGTTCACGTCCCAGGGCCTCCTTGTACATGCTGTCTGTGTGTGTCCAGGACAAGGGCAGGCAAAGGCTGGGGGTGACTGAAGCATGAGGTACCTGCTAGGGATACCTGTTTCTCTGTCTCTCTCACTCTATAGCCTTCTCTCCTGGAAGAAATAACTAAGATTTTAAGCTAAATAAATTAATTAAAACTTCAGTTTTCACTCTGACTGAAAGTTTTGAAAGAGAAGGTAGGCATGATCTGACATAACTTGAAAGAACTGCTCTAGCAGCGTGGCTGAGTACACACGACAGGAAGAAAAAGGGACGCATAGGACGTGGCTCTGAAACTCTAGGTAGACATGATAACCCAGGGCGGGATCCAGCAATGCTGAGGACCAAGTGCAGTCCGACTCTGAGCCCACTGTGAGAGCGGAGCCAATGGGGCTCTCCGACAGCCTGGCTATGTCATGAAGGAGAATCAGAGATGACAGCGAGGCTTGTGCGTGGACGACTGGGAAGACAGCTGCTACTTCCTGACAAGGGCACGACTACAGAAAGGCACGGCTGTTTGCAGAGGTGAGGCATTCGGGTAGAGGAAGGGGATGGGAGTCGGCAGTTCTACTTGAACCCACAGAAATTAGGGTGTCTACAGGAAATGTGAGCACAGATGCTGGACTGGCAGGTGGACTTACAAGCCTGGACAGAGACCATGGGGCTAGAGCTATGAAGCAGAGAATCCTCAGCAGAAAGTGGATATTTATAGTCATGGTAGGGACCAGCAGATAGCAAAGCAGTGACCTCGCTAGACTCCCACATGGCCAAGAAGGTTCGTCCCAGACCCGGTGGCATGAAAATCATGCCAGGTACATGTGCGTGTGTGCCCAGGATACAAGGAGAACAGAGGAGGAAGGACTGAGACATGACTATCTCCCCTGGGGAGTGATTTCTCACTTTCCTTCTCACTGTCTCTCTCCCTCTCTCCCTGGAGTACATGCTCCCTAAGGCAAAAATCTCATAAAAAAATGATAACAAAGTCATGGTAATGAATAAGACCATCTAGAGAATGGGTGCAGATAGAGAAGAATTTTAAAGACTGAGGCCTGGGGTCAGCCAGTGGCATGATGGTTAAGGCTTACTGCGTGGTTGTAGTCCCAGATCCAGTGACTTGAAAAACACACCAAATGCGATTGTAGCACAGCCCAGACCATGTGGGGTGACTTTTTCATTTTCTCTCTCCTCCTCCTCCTCCCATACCCTGCCCCTGGCGAGCACTCACAACCTATATCAAATTAAATAAAAAAAGACTGAGGCCTGGGGTATTGAACATTTAGCTAGAGAAAAACCAGCAAAGCCAAAGATTATTATGAGAACAATCAGTCACTGAGGTCTCAGGAAAACAAAACCAATGGGTTGTCCCTGAAACAAACAAGTCAAATGTTACTTACATGTCACTAGATAAAGATTGAGATTTGACCCAGGAATTTATCAACAAGAGGTAGAAGACTTCGTGAAGTGTAGGTAAAAACCAGTGAGGGAAATAGAGAAGATGCAGCCACCGCCAAGTGTAAACCAAAGCAGTGGAGAAAAGGTCTCTCAGAGAGATACATATTAGGGCTACTGGAAAAGTAGTATCATGATGCTTCCCTAAAGGACACTGTTAACACCCACAGCTTTCTCTGTTACTGACTGACAGCTTAAGTATATTATTTTTGCAAAATGTCTTTTAAAAGTGGATTTAAATGGCAATCCTATACAAAAGGAAGAAATGTATTTCTTATTGCTATAAAGTCATTTTAAAACAAAACAAATATATCATTGTAGAAACGCACCAGTCCTCTGAGGAAATGGCAGGATAAAAGAAGAAAATCTAGAATTCAAACGGTGCTTGCTAAATGATGAGGCAGCTAATTTTAACCTTTGTGAGGAATAAAGCCTATGATATATATTTGCAAATTCATTCAAAATGGTATGATTCACAACCCTGAGCGTGGAGCTATCAACTAAGCAAACATCTTACGCTGGAAGAATGAAACTATGATGAGCATTTCCTCTTTCGGTCAGATCTGCATGCTGATTGAAACACGTGAGTGAATATTCTGAAATGTGCTGGTGCCCTGGCAAAATCCAGATCACTGCTACCATGACTGCCGAGGACTTAATCTCAGAGAGAACACTCAGCAAGCGATGCAGTCCAAAAAAAAAAAATAATAGGAATACCAAAAATTAAGAGGGCCTACTGGTTTCCAGAGATGTGTTGGCATTACAATAGTCAACATTACAAAGGCGGGATGTATGCAGCTATGGCAAACAAACGACAGAGGCCCCAGGAGCCCGTTTTCACCATCTTATCCCCAAGGCAGCACCAGTATGAACGTGCAGATATGCACACATAAAATGCTCAATCCCATTCAGCTAAAATCAAAAGTGGACACAAGCAAAATGTCCAAAAGCAAAGGAAGAGGGAAATGAATCACAGTACACACATCCAAAGAACATCATGCTCCCATTACATTGATGGTCTCCACGTAATGACAGGGCAGATTCCATGACACATAACAACACAAAAAAATGGCAAGCTGCAAAATAACGTATGTGACATGGATTTATTTTAGTTTAAAAAGGCAAAATAACTTTACTCCAGGAGACAGATGAGAAAAAGTACGAAAGGATATATATAAACGCAAAACTTTATCCTTGAGCACTGGAAGTCATGGAATGGGTGGGTGCAAAGGACAGAGAGAGAAAAGGAAGACAACTTTCTCTTTAGCTAATCTTATGTACTAATTAATTGTTGGTTAAATTATTTTTACATTAAAAAAAAAAAAAACAGAAAATACAAAGTTACCACAAGTAGGGACTAGCAGATGGCGTAATGGTTACGTCGCTGGAGTCCCATGTAATAGACCACAGTCTGAGTCCTGGACCCAGAAGCTTGAAACTCACACTGAGTATGTGTGCATGAATGCCCAAAATCCCAAGGTGAGAACAGAGGAGAAAGGATAGGGTGGCTATCCCATCCCCCCAGAGGGTGATTTCTTACTTTCTGTCTCTCCAGGGCATGTCCTTATCAAAAGTTAACAAATGTTAATATTTTATCAAAGATACTTCACATCTAATTATTTTTTACTTTTTTGAGAGAGAGAGTTTATTTGCTATAGTGCACGTGCACTCACCAGAAAGAGAGAGACAGAGAGACAGCGAGAAATCACCCCCCAGGGGGTATGGCCACACCACAATTCCTTCTCCTTCACACTCCTCTCGGGATCTTGGGCATGCATGCTCATGTGCCCAGCATGAGTTTAAGCCACAGGGTCCAGGACTCAAACCGCAGTCGACTACGTGGGAGTCCAGCAACATAGCCATTAAGCTAACTGCTGGTCCCTAATTATTTTTTACTTTCAAGAAATAAACATGCCAGATAATGTTGAGGTCCTCCACCTCCCCATAAATGAGCTGTTAGAATAAAAGTTTATATTATTTTTGTAATTAAAGAAAACATTATGAATTCCAGTCAAGATGGAACTCTGAAGTCAAGTTTCAGTACACTTGCTATGCTACAAAATACTGAGAATAGGGGAAAAACAATTCAGAGACACCTAAGCTCAATGAAGTTCAACATCTGGGGGCTTAGGAACTGTAATATTGACTGTCAAGTTCTTTTTCAGAGAAGAGCTATGAATCAAAAGAATCCCCTATAACTGGGAAAACTGGCCAAATCCACTGCCCAAGACTATACAGTTATATAAACTGTGGACCTAGGTAGGCAGAGAACAAAAATACCAAAATGTCACCATGCCCGTGTTCCCACAGACTCTACCTTATGGGAGAAGGAGCCCTAAGTGAAAAACTATAGAACACCATTGTACACTAAACCACCAAAGAACTGGGGAGAGAAAACCACAAAACTAAAGAATCATTAGATGAGATCTAGAGAAAATTTCAAACAACTGAATACAACAGGGAGGATGAGAAGGAAGGGGGAAGCGGATGTATCATCACTCAAAATGAGCTTGCAAACCAAAATTCTACAACACACAAAGGGGGAGGAGATTGATAAATCAATAATTATAACCAAACTTTACCCCGGATGAAATGATTACACTTAAAACTTCAAGATAATTTGCATTATTGTACATAGTAAATAAGAAGTTTCTATATCTATTATAAAATAATAGGTTATCATAAGATATAAAACAAAACAAGTATGATTCTATTCATTTCTTTGTATGGTATGAGGTAAAGTTCTAAATGCATCATTTTGTATATAAATATCTCTTGAGCCTATGCTTATTACTTACTAAAAATGTCTTCTTATTATTGCCGATCAGTAAATATAAAAACTGAAAAGCTGTAAGACTCTCAGAAACAAAGCAAAGCAAAAAAACCTTCACAAGTTTTGGTAAGGCACAAATTTCTTAGATACATCAAAAGCACAAGAAATAAAGAAAATATTAATAAAAAGGACATCACCAACATTAAAAACCTTTGCACTTCAAAATACACTATTAAAATAATAAAAAGTCAACTCACACATCAAGAGAAAAATATTTTCATATCACAAATTGGATAAAGGACTTGCATCCAAAGTGAAGAAAAAAAATCCTCTTATATGTAACTCAATAACAAGATAAATAACCCAGTTTAACAAAGGGCAAAAAAGGGCCAGCAGGTGGTGTGATGGTTAAGGTGCTAAACTTCCACATGGCCAGCTATGCTTTGAGTCCTACACCTGGTGGCTTGCTGCTTTTCTCTTTCTCTCTCTCCACCCCCTCCTCTCTAGTGAGTGCATGTGCCCTATAGCAAAATTAAAAATAATAATGATAAATAAAATTAAATAGAAAATTCTTAAAGAAAAAAAGCAAAATATTTGAACAACCACTTTACCAAAAAGGCATAAGGATGGCCAAAAAGCAAATAAAAGGTGGATATCAAAATCATTTACTTGGGGTATAAATATTAAAACTATAATGAGGAAGCAAACATTTAAAAGTGACTTTAGTAAAATATCCAGTCAAAAGCCAGTTAAAATAAGTGCTAGTGAGAAGTTGCAAAAACTGGTGGGGATGTAGAAAGCTCCAGCCGCTTTGAAATATAGTTTGCCATTTTATTCCGATGTTAAACATAAACACACCATACAATGCAGCAATTCTACTCTTAGGTACCCGACATGAGAAGTCTAAACACATTCCCTCACAAGGACGTGTACATCAACACTCACAGCAGCATAATTCACAACAGCGAAGAAGCTGAAACAACCCAAGTGTCCATAAACTGGTAAATGGAAAAAGAAAATGAAATCAAAATATAACTGCCCTTTTGTTCACTTTCATTTAAGTATTTCTAAATCATCCTTTTATAAATTCAAAATAGCTCTATGCTTAGCCCACACTTGCATTCTAAACATTAATTAGTCCAGTTGTATAAATCTGTAGCCACTTAAAATGTGCATAACAAGTTTTCCCACAGTGAAAATGATTTTTTAATGGAAAACTTGTATACAATCCATTTCTAACCCTAATTAGATTTATCTGGGGAAAACACCATTGGCTAAGTGATACAACTAAAACGAGCTAAACAGAACGCTAATACACTCTAAATGGTGGAATACTGTTCCATCTCAACAGCATAATAACCAACATTAATAAGGAACTGGAAATCTGTAATTCTGGTAGTTATTCACCAAGTAAGCACTTTGTTCTATTTATAAACAGGCATCGTGCTCTCAGGGACAGCAATATCTCCCAACTTGCAGGCTCCCCTTGCACTAATGCAAATGCTCTTGCATGGCAATCACATCTTTATTTCACTTGGATATATAAATAAAAATGACTATTTTCCCGACTGAAGTAATGAAAGTCTTAAGTAGTAAGCAGATTACACATAAAGTCAGCTCTCATTTATGAGTTATAATTTAGTGTGGTTATTACATCTACTGTTAATGTGTAACACACGGCATCTTAGAGCTAAGCACTGTGTTTTGATCTAATAATAGTAGCTATAACACTCTGAAATGTGTTTCATGAATCAAAGCCATAATGTGTTCATTGAGGGTTTGGATTAGCACTCATGAGATCTAGATCTATGACAAGCTGCTGAAAGAGGACAAAAGAAGACAGGAACGCTTTTAAGGAGCTAAAGAAAAAAAAGGGCAAAAGACAATCATTTGGAAGAATGCTTTCTCCTTGCTAAGTGAAACGTGGCCAGGACTGCTGGTGGGCTCCTTCGTTTACTGACACAATTTTAATGGAACAGTAAGTGCCCACTTGCAGTAGCACAGCGTGATCTGCCCCAAAGAAGCCACCATGGGGGCGGGCTGTCATTTTCTAAAGCATTGTAGAAGCAGAAAATAGGAAATCCAAAAGTCACAAAAGGCTTTTCATAGACATGAAAAAGAAGGATGGAAATTCAGAATAAACTCACGGAGCTAAGCACAACAGGAGAAAGCTACAGTGCTATACTGAGAGCTGAAATGATCCATCCTCGCATTAGCCAAGACATAACAGGACCTCCTTAGCCACTACAGGATGTCTGTATCAGTTAAATGGGAAATGCTTCATATGTTCAGGCTGTTATCTTCTTCTCAACTTACCTTTACCATAGACTAATCATGCAGCAGGTGTTTCCAACTGCACTGTCTCAATACTTGCCTGGTACTTACCATGTGAGAAGCACTCTATAAACAAAGCACACGGGTAAGCGACATCCGTCCATTACCATCCAACACTAAACCACCTCATACAGTGCTGAAACAGAATCATGTGAGCGCACTTACCAGAAGAGAAGAGAGAGCAATTTGAGGACTCAAGGAAAACTTTACAAAGAAAACACTTTAGAGGAAAGGGGTAAGAGAGATGACTAGAGCACAGATAAGGAAGGTCATACGGGCAGGCAAAAAAATAGACACCCAAAGGTGTAAAGAGCCCACTCAGGGAATGGTGACAAGGTCACCATGACTGGAACACGGCACATGCTCAGAAGGCATGACATGAGACACTGCTGGAGACACAGGCAGGGTGGGATGTGCGCCTGCATTAGTAGGGAGGACTTAAAGGGCAAAAGATAGGCGCTCGAGAGAAAGAAGGATTTCAAGAGACGTCGGTCTTCAAATGGACTTTCTAAGACAACAACTCTTCCTTATACTCAGAACATTCGGTGACCACTGGCTAACATATGAATTACTCTGGGGCCAGCTGGTGGCATGGTGGTGAAGGAAGTTGGATCCCATATGGCCAGCTGTGTAGTTTGAGTCCTAGGCCTGGCGGCTTTGAAAAACACTCCAGATGCCTGTGTGTGCATGCCCAAAATCTCAAGAAGAGGATGGAAAAAAAAAGGGTTTGTGACATGGCCATCCCGTGTGGGTGCTTTCTCTCTCTCTCTCTCTCTCTCTCTCTCTCTTTCTCTCTCCTTTTTGAGTGCATATACCCTAAAGCAAAATTTTAAAAAATTATATTGGGTCATTGGAAGTCATGAGGCATTTTTGCATGGAAAGAAAAAGAAGGCATGACATGAGACACTGCTGGAGACACAGGTAGGGTGTCATGACTTTTCCAGTGACCTAGTATTTTTAAAGTTATTCTGAATCCATAGAGAAACCACCACAGAATTTAATGAGTTTTGCATCCAACAAAGGAAAAACAAATACTAGTCAGTACAATGACAAGTCAGAACATGCCAGAAGACAGCATATGTCCACACCCCACCAGGCATCTAGAAAAATGCCACGGCTGACAGCTTCAGGGAGTATGAACAGTGTTAGTAGCTGAACAGGATCCTCCACTGCAGGCTGACTCTTCAAGAGCCCTGATAACCAATCTGGTACCCAGGAGTCTCATGTGACCCTTTAAATGTAAATTAAGTCAAGTTTAGGGTCAGCAGGTGGCATGGAGATTAAGGCAGTGGGATCCCACATGGCCAAGACCACAGTTCAAGTGTCCGACCCAGAAGCTTGAAAAAGCATGCCAGGCACATGTGTATACATGCCCAAAATCCCAAGAGGAGAATGGAGAAGGGATTGCAGCCATCCCTGCTGGGGTGTGACTTCTCACTTTCTCTCTCTCTCTCTCTCTCTCTCTCTCTCTCTCTCTCTCTTACTTTCACTCACTCTCTCTGGTGAGCACGCACAACCTATAACAAAAACAAGAAAAAAATCTTTTAAAAAAATTACATAAAATTTACAACTCAGTTCCTTCTACACTAGGTCATATTTCAAATGTTCAATGTACAACACTGAACACTGTAGTTAAGGAACTTCTCCCTTATCAAAAAAACTGGATTGGTCAGTGCTATCATACTATCTCCACTGCAGGAAGATTTTCCCTAAAAACTGGAAGGACAAAAAGTCACATTACAAACTTTTTTGAGATCCGTAGCTCATTTACAGGGACACACATGTGTGATCAATATATGTCTGTCAAGTTTACTGTTATTATGAAGGAGTTGTGGAGCGGTTGTACAAACTACATTCTGGGCAAAAGTTAAATATCTTTGCCCGGCCTCAAACTGAAGCTTTGTACCAGAGTTATAAAAGTAACTGTATAGTGCAGAAATACTAGCGAGCTTGTCGAGTTGGATACAGCCGATTTAAAAAAAAAAAAAAATAGATGTGCAACTTATCACAATAGGTATCTTTCAAAATAGATACTAGAAAAATGAATGACGCTTTATACTATGAAATTGAAGCTTATTTATGGGATGGAATCTTGTAGAAAACCAATCTATATGGGACCAGCTAGTGGCATGGTGGTTAAGGCACTGGACTCGCACATGGCCAGCTACAGTTCAAGTCCCAGATCTGACAGCTTGTTCTCTCTCTCTCTCTCTCTCCCCACCCCTTCCCTTTGGTGAGTATATGTGCCCTACAACAAATTTAAAAATAATAATAATATGTAAAATTTAAATAAATAATTCTAAAACAAAGAAAACCAGTAAGATCATCACCTTTTAATTTATTCCGGCAGAGTATCAGATACTGAGCTACTGTCTTTGATGTCAAAAAAAAAAAAAAAAATGCCAATTCTGTGTTGCTAAAACCACCAGGAGAAGTTAAATCCCATGGAGCAAACACTGACCAAGAGTGGACAGGTGTCGGGAAGACGTACGTTCCTCCTTCCCCTCCCAGGATGGACTGTGTGTGCGCGCACGCACGTACACATACATACACCTAAGGAGCTATGACGAATGTTATTCATACGCATTTCAATGAGGAAAAGGAAAAGAAGAAAAATCCAATAGAAAATGAATAAGGGACTTCCATAGGGACTTCACAAAGGAGGATCTCTCCTGAGATAATGCCTCCTTAGTAATCAGAAAAATGGAAATCAAAATTATAATAAGACATCACTAAAGCTTAGGAGAACAGATAAAATTGAGAAAAGAAACAATACCGAGGTACTGGCTTGGAGTGACTGGCAATCCCGTACACTGCTGTTGAAGGCTAATCAGTAAGACCACTTGGGAAAATCATTTGTTATTATCTACCGGGGTTAACCACATCTGTCAACATACACTTCAGTGCTACATGTAATGTGTGCCCACGCACACTACGGATACACACAAGATGATGAGGGCAGCATTATTTTTAGGAGCCAAAACTGAAAACAAACCAATGTCATTCAATGTTAGAATCAGTAAGTGATAAACAGCAAGTGATTTTGATATGGCAATAAATTCTATAGCTATGTATAGTAGCACAGACGAATCTCACAAACATAATAGTGAATGTAATTACTGCTGTAAAGTGAGAATATGGGTCAAATCAAACTATAATCCCAGGGTTACTGGGCCATGTGTGTGCGCGGCAGGCATTAAAATTATTTAAAACAAAAACAGAAATCACAAGGGTCAGGTTATCATGACTTTTCAGGACGGTGATGATCTCTGGAACGAGAGAGGAGGGTTAGGAAGTATACTGGTGAGTGAGGGGCGCATCTGAGCGGGAGGGTAGCTGTGTTTTAATTCTATACGTGGGTGGCAGTTTCTCGGGTGCTCTGCTTGTGAACATTCATTGAGCTGGACTTTTTGTTGTGTGTACTTTTCTACATGAAGGCTATACTTCATACACAAAAAAGGCTGAGAAAAAAAGTTGTCTCTGCGCACATGCGTGTGCACACACGGGCACACACACGCATACATAAGACCCCCTCATACATATGATGAGGTGCACCCCTTTCATTCCATTCCCACCTTCCCAAGCTTCCCTCCCGCTCACCCTAACTTACCTCTTGCAGCACTTTACTAACTAATGATGGGACACTGGTGTTCTCCCTGCTTTCAGGATGGATCTGGAAATTCACTCTTTGATAAAGAACCTGAAACAAGGATAGGCAATGTTATACAGGAGCTGTGCTGTTTTTAAATTTGTCTCTTCACAACACAGTCTTGAGATTTTAAAAACACTCTTTAGAGGAAAAAAGTCACTATTTCCCAATATACAGTTTTTCAGTTCTAGGTTTACTTGAGGACTTCATGAATAGCTCTATAAGGGAGGCAACAGTTTCAGATATGGGAATCCACTGTGGAAAACTTGAGATGCAAGCGTAATGAATGACAGCAAGCTGAAAATGTACATTCTGGAAACTCACCATCCATTTAACAGTTTCCAACAAGGGCATGATTCTAACCTGTACAGATCTATCCCGTCAATTTTAAGGAACTTAGCAACTCCCCAATAGAAGCCGCAATTTCTTTTTCTTAAAAGAATTATGTTATCTAATTTTGTTTATTATTATTATTTAATTTGACCAGAGAGAGCTATAGAAAGACAGAGAGGGAAAGTGAGAAAGCAAACCATCAGGTATGGCCTTTGAACTGCAGTAGGCCAGGCAGGAGTCCAGAGCCTTAGCCACCACACCACCTGCTGGCCCCAGGTTTTTCTTCTATTAGAAGCACTTACTTCTGTCTGGAGAGAGCTGCTAGCTGTCAGAAGAAGCTCAATGCTGCCAGGAGGGCAGTGCGTCAAGGCAAAAGCCATGAGCTCTTGTCGAGTGGCCAAGTCCTGGTATCCTTCTGACTGTCCCAACTGGCTACAAACATCCCAACTTTTAGGATAACCTGCAAAATTGACAAGAAAAAAATGACTTCCAGAGAAAGAAAAATACTTTATCTAAGAGAAGAAACATAATGGCTTCCTGCTCAGGTTCAAAACCATTAGGGACACGTTATGACATAAGCAGAAAAGCCTAGGAATCCAAGATTAAAAAGAAAGATTAAGCTAGTTCACTATCCAGGAGTTCAGTGCGACTCCAGACAAGTGTTTCTGACCAACCCTGTAAAATTTTAGATTAACTGACAATCAACATAAACAATCTACTGAGCTTGGCTGGTGAGTAACAAGGTAGATATCTGAATTAAGAAGACTTGAAAGTGACCCAACCCTGCCTCTCAGCACCAGTGAGTCTAACACAGCTCCAAGTAACACACACTTCTTTTACTACGACAGAGACAACAATAAGGGGCCACCGTCTTCTAGATCTGCTAAAAGGAATAAGTAACATTTACATTTAAAAACATCTCATAAAGTGCAAAGTGCTAGAAAAAGAGACTTTAAGATAAATATCTACATAAAATCACTTAATACAAGAAGACAGACTTTCAAGGACAAGGACAAAAATAGAACCAGCCTATATAATCAGCAGAGATCTTTTTCCTATGCCATACTCATACTTTTCATTTTTGAAATGTATTTTGGGGACCAGCAGGTGGCATAATGATTACGTTGCTGAACTCCCATGTAATCGACCGTAGTTTGAATCCCAGACCTAGTGGCTTAAAAAAGATACCAGACACGTGTGCGTGTGCGCCCAAAATCTGGAGAGGAGAAGGGACTGGGACATGGCCATCCTCCCTGGGGAGGGCAGGGGAAAGTTGATTTCTCGCTTTCCGTCTCTCTGTCCCTGTACGTCTCTCTGGCAAGCACACGCACCCTATCGCAAAAATATCTATTAAAGAAAAAATAAGTGTGTGTGTGTGTGTGTGTGTGTGTGTGTATGTGTATTACTGGACCAGTAGCTGGCTTGGAGGTTAAGACACCTGGATTCGCATATTGCCAACTCAATGATCTGAGTCCTGGAAACTGCAGCTTGAAAATCACAGTGGGGGCACAGGGGTGCATGCTCAAAATCCTAAGAGGAGAATGGAGGAAAAGGGATTGTGGCGTGGCCATCCCACCTGGGAGGTGATTCCTCACTTTCTCTTTGTTTCTCTCTGCCAACCGAATGTACCCTACAGCAAAAAAGAAAACACACACACACACACACACACACTTATTCTTATTTGAAGAAGTTCCAGCTTGAAAATAGGCCCTTTTTTTTTTCTTTTTCTATGTACAAAGACCTCAGTCCAGAATAACTTCTCTAAATAGCAAACATAAAAATTAGGAGCCAGCAGGTAACATGGTGGTTAAGGCTCTGGAGTTCAACATGGCCACCCACAGTTCAAGGCCGGGACCCAGTGGCTTGAAAATCATGCTCAGTATATGTGTGCACAAGCCCAAAGTCTATAGAGGAGAATAGAAGAGAAGGGATTTGGGCATAGCCATCTCTTCTGGGAAGTGATTTCTCACTTTCCTTCTCACCATCTTCTTTCTCTCCGACTCTCTCTAGCAAGTGCATTTGGCCTATGGCAAAAACTTAATAATAACAATTAAGGCACTATACTCATAAAAACAAAGTTATTATAAAGCTCTCTAAATAAATAATTTGGGATTAACAAAACTTTTTTTTACAGAAAACCATAATTATTCTGAATTTAATGTTGTAGCATCACTTGGTTAACATTACAGAAAACAGTTCTATGAAATCAATTTTCTAAAGCTGAGGTTGTAACTATTGAAAGATTTGTTTATCTATCTATCTATCTCTCTATCTATCTATCGATGTATCCATCCATCCATCGCTGAGTTTTAAAGGTGTTCCTAGCTGTAGTACCAAAGAGTCTCTTTCTGATGGAACGTCAGTCCGGTTCCTGGGAGCCTGATTCCCAACGTGCCTCAGCCTTGGTACCCGCCCTGACCGGCACTGCACACCCCACCGCCCTGACCGGCACTGCACACCCCACTGCCAGCACAACCCTGCTAAACTGGTCAAGTCATAATCCTCACGCTCTGCCGGGGTCCAGCCTCGGCGGGG
Source organism: Tupaia tana (assembly GCA_026018925.1). Taxonomy (NCBI): domain Eukaryota; kingdom Metazoa; phylum Chordata; class Mammalia; order Scandentia; family Tupaiidae; genus Tupaia; species Tupaia tana. The sequence goes on along the minus strand of JAKSZU010000003.1, from coordinate 217,727,480 downwards.
GTGGGTTGACTCGTGGGAAGCGGCGAAGGTGAACAGAAACAAAAATTAGACTAAGACCTCAATACCTTTAACATGTTCTTAGCCGGCTGCACTGGCAGCTTTTAAACACACGTATTTATTGAGGGGTGTCTTACAGGAGTAGGAGGGGTGAGGGGGAAATAAAAGATTTACTCTATGAAACAGAGAATTCAAAGCACAGGAACAATGATTATAAAACATGATGTCTGTCTTGTTTGAACAGGTAAGCCAAACACAGTTCTCAGGACGAAGGAGTCTATTTGTCTGGTGCATTTTCTTCTTTAGTCTTGATTACCGGACAGGGTCTTTTGAAGAGGGGGCTTGGAGGAAGCTTGGTAATCTTAGTCCCAGACTAGGGCGGTAACATTGCTGGTAGCAAAGACCTAGATAGATATCTAAAGGTTATTGTGTACTTGGGACCCTCTACTTGCTGTTCTATACAATGGCTGTGGCTTGGGGAACAGCGATGTTCCCTTGTCCTGAGATCAAAGGTGGCTCATGGTCTTTGTTTGGGGTATCAGTGCCTCACTGATGGGTCCCTAAGCCTCCCCCAGCTACTGAGGTCGTTTCACCAGTTTAGTAGCTTTCTATTAACCCAAACCTTTCTAATGTTATCTATGTAATCCCCAGTAGGAGAGGTGACTGCAGCACTCTTTATTGACATTTTCCAGGCAGGTGGGGGGGGGGGGGAGACTTCAGGAGATAATTCCCATTTGCTAGCGTTAGGGATCCGCATTCCTTCAGTATTATTGAAAAAATTATAGTAAGGCTGGGGGTGTTATTTTGCCCTTATGGGGTACCGTCAGTAAAGCTCATGGCAGAGAAATTAACTACAGGCCAGAAAAATGACACAAGGAGAGTTAGTAAACTGCTGGCTTTATCTTGCCGTTTCTTCCCAACCCAGGCCATGGGAGACAGCCTCTTTACCAACTTGTGTTGTCTGCATGGCCCCATCATCGCTCTTAGTGTCTGATCCCCTCCGATATCATAAAACTTCCCATCCCTCACCCTCGCTCTGACCACACGGGCAAGCCTTCAGCAAGGATTCTCTTAATCAGTTTAGCAAGAACCCCCACCTCTTAGTAATTTTCCATCCCCTGAATCCCTCGGTCTGCTCACTGGCTATGCCTGTCTGTCTCTATCACATTCAGAGTTGGGTCCAATCTCTTTCTCATACTAGAATAGTTTTTACAACTAGTAAATACTCTTTTTTACTGTTATTAATGAGTCTCAGAATAGTTTTTTCACACTGTACATATAACAAATGCTACCCTTGTTCATGAGAAATTATTCCATAAGAAACTATATTCCAGAGATCTGAATTTGAATTTCAACATGGAAAAACAACTGCCAGAGGGCACATATGCTCACCAGAGAGAGAGAAAGAGAGAGACAGAAAGCACCCTTTCCTTCATTTCTCCATCCCATCAGGATTTTACGCATATACACATGCATCGAGTGTTATATCCAAGCACTTAGGGTCAGGTTCAAACCATGGATGGCCATTTGAATCCAGCTCCCAATGAACAGTGCTTAACCACTGTGCAAGGGGCCAGCCCTGACTATGGAAAATTGTGAGGGCTGCAAACTACTTACCAATTTCTCAGCATTAACTTGAAAAGCATTATGTTATCTTTAAAAATGAAGGAATACAAATATTGACGAGGGCTAGCCCTGTGGCCTACTCATTAAGAGAGTCAGATCCCACATGGCTGGTTAACTGGTTTCAGTTCTGGACCCAATCGCTTGAAAAACACACCAAGTGCATGTGCGTGCCTGCCTAAAATCCTTACAGGTTGGAGAAATGGAGGAAAAGGACCAGGATGACCATACTACATTGTGGGTGCTTTCTTCCTCTCCCTCTGTCTGTCTGTCTGTCTGTGGCAAGCACATGTATACTGTCGGCGCCGTCTCGTCTGCAGAGACGGCACGACACCCGGTTCTTCCTCCCGCAGTCTTTATTCACAGGTTTCAGCTTTCCCAGCTAGCTTCTTCCCTACTTCTTCTTTCTCCCCGTATATATAGGGTCCTCCCGGCGGCCCCACCCGCAAGTTCCTTCACCTGTGCGAGGCAAGTCCTGATTGGCTGTAGAAGGAGTTGTTTGTACACGCCTCCCTATGCAGCCAGCAGCGCCATCTTGGCTCGGCGGCCAACGGCGGCGGCCAACAGTTCCCCCCTTTTGTTTTTGTCAGGAGAAGGCCGATGCCTTTTTGCCGAGGTCTTCTAACCTTAAAATAAATTTCTTAACCTTCTAAGTTTCTTAGTCCTTTAAATTTCTTAGCCTTCTAAGTTTCTTAGTCCTTTAAATTTCTTAGCCTTCCAAGTCTCCTAGTCCCTTAAATTTCTTAGCCTTCTCTAAGTTTCTTAGTCCTTTAAATTTCTTAGCCTTCTAAGTTTCTTAGTCCTTTAAATTTCTTAGCTTTCTAAGTTTCTTAGTCCTTTAAACTTCTTAGCTTTCTAAGTTTCTTAGTCCTTTAAATTTCTTAGCTTTCTAAGTTAAATTTCTTAGCCTTCTAAGTTTCTTCTTAGTCCTTTAAATTTCTTAGCCTACTAAGTTTCTTCTTAGTCCTTTAAATTTCTTAGCCTTCTAAATTTCTTAGTCCTTTAAATTTCTTAGCTTCTAAGTTTCTTAGTCCTTTAAATTTCTTAGCCTTCTAAGTTTCTTAGTCCTTTAAATTTCTTAACCTTCTAAGTTTCTTAGTCCTCTAAATTTCTTAGCCTTCTAAATTTCTTAGTCTTCTAAGTCCTTTAAATTTTTAAAATTTCTTAGCTTTCTTTAAAATTTCTTCTTAGCCTTTTCCGCCTCTTTGCCGAGGTCTTCCTTCCGGGACCCTCGCCCGGTACCAGCTAGCTGCCCTGCAGACTCGGAGGTTCTGAACCTTCTGCACCCGGTCCTTCCTCACGCAGTCTTTATCCGCAGGTTTCCGCCTCTTTGCCGAGGTCTTCTTTCCGGGACCTGCCCGGTACCAGCTAGCTGCCCTGCAGACTCAGAGGTTCTGAACCTTCTGCACCCGGTCCTTCCTCACGCAGTCTTTATCCGCAGGTTTCCGCCTCTTTGCCGAGGTCTTCTTTCCGCTTCTTTGCCGAGGTCTTCTTTTTTCCGGGACCCCACCCGGTACCAGCTAGCTGCCCTGTAGACTCGGAGGTTCTGAACCTTTTTCCCGGTCCTTCCTCACGTAGTCTTTACCCACAGGTTTCTTTAAGTTTCTTAGTCCTTTAAAACCTTAAAATAAATTTCTTAGCCTTTTTCGCCTCTCTTGTTTTTGTCCCCGTACAGGCCACCACTTGTCGGCACTGTCTCTTCTGCAGAGACGGCACGACACCCGGTTCTTCCTCCCGCAGTCTTTATTCACAGGTTTCAGCTTTCCCAGCTAGCTTCTTCCCTACTTCTTCTTTCTCCCCGTATATATAGGGTCCTCCCGGTGGCCCCACCCGCAAGTTCCTTCACCTGTGCGAGGCAAGTCCTGATTGGCTGTAGAAGGAGTTGTTTGTACACGCCTCCCTATGCAGCCAGCAGCGCCATCTTGGCTCGGCGGCCAACGGCAGCGGCCAACATATACCCTCTGGCAAATAAGAACTTAAAAATTATATTGACTATATAGGCATAGATTGTAGATAGTATTTAATTTTTCATGTTATTTTGTATAACAAATACATGAAATGGCGTTAAAATATCCTATATAAGATCAGTTAAAATTATGAGTGTGGGGCCAGCTCCACAAAGAAGTAGCTAAGCTCTGTTTATATGGAGCCAGATTCCACAAGGCCAATAGTAATTCAAATCCCAGCCCCAATGGCTTAAGGAATATGCTGAGTACACGTGCATGCACGCTTCAGATTCTGATAGGATGGAAAAATGGAGGGAAAAGGATTGTGCTGTGACCATGCCCCACTGGGAAGAGCTTTGCCTTTCTCTCCATCTCTCTATCAGGTGAGCATATGTGCCCCCTGGAAATAAAAATAATAAAATAAAATAAAAATTATGAGCATGGTCTTAATAGAAAATGGAAACAATCCAAATCTTGGATAATATATAGCATCTGAGCCCATTATAATATTTACATTAACATAGAAGCACACAGCATACATAACTTATGAGTGCTCATAAAATGTAGCTCAAGTCAAAATGAGTCTGGTTTACGAATCAAGCCAATTGATTTCAGAACAGACCTCTGCATTGTTTATAAGGGAAAGAGGACACTAGCAAAGTGCTAAGTACACTGTCCACTCACCTGTTGCCATCAGCTCCTGACAATGCATATTGGCTGCTTTGTAGTCATGGAAATGAAGTGCTTGCTCTACTAATAGGATGAGAACCTGTCCCCGCCTTTCTTCTGGGTCTTCACCTGTAAGCACATGCACAGGGCTTGATTAGGGCAGTATCAATGGATAAAAGAGCTCATTAACACTGTTTTTCAAATTAACTCAAAAGTAAACTATAAGATTAGAGTGATTTTGTATGAATAGATAACAAAAGGTCACAGCAACCTTGACCTTTTAATCTACTTATTAAGCATGGAATTAGTCCTCTGTCTCTTCAAATATCAATGATTAATAACAGTTCCTAATTACTGACCCAAATGAGAAAGTTCAAAATTAGAGTGGTCTACAATGCTACTGAAAAGTCTTGTTATTACTGAGGTAAGGAAAAGAAATCTATGTTCCCTTGGGCTGGCCCTGTGTCCTATTGATTAAAGAAAGCCAGGTCGCACATGGCGGACAGTGGTTGGAGTCCCTGCCCAGGCAGTTGGAAAAACACAATGGGCATGTGTGCTTGCATGCCTCAAATCCCAAAAGGTTGGAGAAATGGAAAAAAGGGACTGAGATGTGAGCACACCTAAGTAGGGGGAGCTTTCTCTCTCTCTTTCTCTCTCCCTCCCTCTTCTTCTCTCTTCCTTTCTGGCAAGGAAATTTATGCTTCAAAAGAAAAGGGTTTATAAAAGACCTTGAGAAACAGTGATTTGCTGATTAAATGAACTAAAATATAAGTGTTTTCCATAGCACTAAGACTATCTCCTTGAATGAATCCTCCCAGATGGACTCCTTTGAACTAGACAGTTTGAATTGAATTGAATCACAGTTTAATAAAAATTGGCCAGCCTGTGGCATGGTGGTTAAGGTGGCTGGATCCCACATGGCCAACTGTACAATCTGGCCCTGAAAGTCAAAGCTTGAGAAATAGCACGTGTGTGTGTGTGCTCGCCCAAAATTGCAGGGGGGTGCAGCAGCAGATGGCATAGTGGTTATGTCACTGGACTCCCACGTGGTCCACTGTGGTTCGAGTCCCAGACTCGGTGGCTTGAAAATCACTCCTGGCACATGTGTCTGCATGCCCAAGATCCTGGGAGGAGAATGGAGGACAAGGGATTGTGCTGTGGCCATCCCCCCAAGAGGGGAGATTTCTTACGTCTCCTCTTACTATCTCTGTCTCTCTGTCTCTCCAGCATGCACATACGCTCTAAAACAAAATCCTCTTAAAAAAATTGCAGGGGAGCCAGCAGGTGGTGTGATGGTTAAAGGCGCTGGACTCCCACATGGGTGACTACAGTTCAAGTCCCAGAGCTGGTGGCTTGCCTTCTCACTTCCTCCCCTACTCTCTCTCTCTCTCTTACTCTGTCCCTATCTGGTCAAATTAAAATAAATAAATAAATAAAGTTGAATAAAATGATTATTTTTAAAAAAAATTGCAAGAGGGAGATGGAGCAAGGTGAATTTCAGCTCTGTCTCCCTCTGGCAAGTATAAGGGCTGACACACAGACGTGATGATGCAGGGGTGATCAGGCCCAGCTCCTGCAGGACACGGGTTTTTGTCTCACGCTCACAAAGAATTAGACACAGACAGGGAGAAGGGGTAGTAAGCAGAGTTTGTTTATTTATTTATTTTATTTAACTTTATTAATTTACTTATTTTAATTTTACCAGAGAGGGACAGAGGGACAGAGAGAAAGTGAGAAAGCAAGCCACCAGGTCTGGGACTTGAACTGTGGTCAGCCATGTAGGAGTCCAGTGCCCTTAATCACTATGCCACCTGCCAGCCCCACAAGCAGAGTTTATTAAGAAGGAGAAGGAAGAACAGAGCTCTCAAGCAGGAAGCAGGTCCCAGAAAAATGGGTTACTGAAGAGGAGCTGGGATGGGGGGGTGGGGGACAGGTGGGGTGTCTATCTGGGTCAGAGGGGCTTTGTCCAGGAGTGTTCTCCTGTGCACATGTTCCCCTTGTGGTGGGTGGGTCCCGTGCTAGATGGGCTGCTCTTTTTTTTAATTTTGGAGTGGGTATGAATTCAGATCAGGAGATACTTTGTCTAAAAGCTTTGGGCCATAAAAACCATTATCTTATTTTCTTTCTGGAATATGGTAGGGTCTGGAAAAAAGCCTTTGTTTTAGGTTATGCTGCCTAGGTTAATCCTGACCAATGTTATAAGCCATCTGTCTCGTGCAAGCAGCCGAACTGCTATCTCTTCATCTTAAAATTTAACCGTTCTGTGATTCCATTTTGGGCCTCTATCCTAACGATATATTTAGGTTCCCTGTCTACTATCTCACCACCTAAGAGCCAAAAAAGAATCTTTAAAATAAAATAAATAAAGATTAATAATAAATAAATTATAAAGATGCTTTTAAAAGGAAAACATCTGAGTGAAAAATGATGCAGAAAGAAATCTTATGTAAATTCACCTTATCTGACTAACGCAGAAACTTCCTACAATATAAAGGCCACTAACCTACAGGGCTGTTTCCTGAGAATGCACCACCAATTCCATCTGCATCAGAAAGTCCAACAGAACCTTCCCACTTTTCACTGATGCCTCCCCCTCCTGCCCCACCGGTTAACCCGGCATACAGTGACTATTCAGGATGTTCCTCATCACTGAGTGACTTCTGCACACATGTGAACCTGCCTTGTCCTTCCCCTACTAATCTGCCCATTGTCAATTAATTTGAAAGGAACCTTTGGAGAATAAGTAGGTAAAGGAAAAGTTCTCTTCCCAACAGGGACTTCACATATTTTGATTTTTTTTTTCTCTTTAAATGTTCTGTTTCTAATTATAATAAACCAAACAAGGTAGGAAGAAAACCTTAAAATGGATATAATTCGATAATTTCACCAGCAGTACTGATCTTTTACTTATCATAGTGAGACTCTAGAGTATAAGAACATGTATCTGCTAAGCTAGATTGGCCTGAGAAGGCCTCCAAACTCCTGCTTGAGTTCCTGTGAGCAAACCACAGCCTTGCTCTGAAGTCTGCTTTCTTAGCAAGCTGCTCAGAGAGAGCCAATCGCAGCAGCTCCTCTTCGGCCAGTCACAGACAGCCCACCTTTTAAACTGTCCTCCTGCAGGCACACACCAAGCTGCAACCAATCCAATTACTTCTCTACTTCAGTCCCTCACTTCCATTTTTGTACGTCACTTTCCCTTTCTTGCACATAAACGTTACCCCACCACCGGGTTATCGGGAGTTCCTTGGAAGCCATTTTAGAGGCTGCCTGATTCAAATAGTTTTTGCTCAAACTCTGCTAAATTAAATTGTCTGAAGTGTTTCTCTTAACATACCAATATTCAGTTCATGTTAGCACAGGGATCTTAAATTACTTTCCCAAGAACACTCAGCAGCCAGCATACATTTCACTTCCTCCTCTGACATCACTACACCTCCTTCACGTAAACACATGGTCTAGCTGCCCAGCCCATATCATGCTCCTCTATTTTCTGCTCATTAACACTAACTTGTTGTGGTCTTTTTTAAATAACCTACATCTTCTATTAGAATTTAAGCTCTTGAACAGCAGAGGTTGGTTCATTGATGGACTATCAGTATACAGTATCAAGTTGTGTACATAATAAAGGCTCAAAAACATTCAACTGGGAATGTCAGTTCCATGAGAGAAATGCAGTCTAGTGCAGTCTGTGGAATACAAGGTCCATTTAAAGGCCTCAAAAACCCATAAGCATGAAACTTTCATGATGTCACAGCTATCAGGGTTACTGCCCTAAAAGTCATGTTTAGTTTACAGTAATTTCCAGCTGTCACGCTGCATAAGAATTATAGATTTCAGTGTGACCCCACCCTTTCTTCTTCCCAGTGTTCTTGAGCTTGTGATGTAAAGGATCAGGAACAGCAATCAGCTGCCTGTATTATTCCAAATGAGCCCATGTGAACACTTAACAACTCAGAGCCTTGCCCTCTGCCTTTCCCAGAGGGGAGCAGCTGTGTGTAACAGACCTTGTATCGTGGCACTTAGCACAGCGACGCTCTTCACCTCCCTGCTTTTCTGTTCCCTCTACTGTAAAATGAATGTGTCTGATGAGAGGCAGTTGTGCATAGTGAAAGAGTTACTGCATGAAGAGAACACAGAAGGGTGCTAGCTCGCTATAACCACAGATACCTGTAATCTTTATTACATGCACTCAGGTGGCTCCCAATAAACATACATTAAGGCCTCTGAGATGCATTCAGCAGCATACCAGACAGAAGTAGGGAAGCCACATAGCTGCCTGTTCAGATCCCTGGCCTGCAGGACCTGAGACATGCCAGGCACATGTATGTGTACACAAAATCCTGATGAACTTGAGGACTGGGGAGGGGATTATGGCATATCAGACCCTGTTAAGACCTTTCTCCATCACAAATATGTTTAAGGAAATGTAGATTCTAGTTTTATCTTTCAATGATACTAAGTTGTAATATAAACTCCACATGAAAGCTTGTGAATAGATTGTGGCCAAATTGATATAGTCTTGTAACTGGGCCATAGAGAACCAAAGTGACTAAGCTATACTTAATCTGCATGCCACAAATCCCAGGAGAATAATGGAGGAAAAGGGTTGCAGTGTAGCCATTCCTTCTGAGGGGTGATTTCTCACTTTCCCTCTCACTGTCTCTCTGTCTAGCACACAGGCACTATGGCAAAAGCAAAATAAATTGTGCCCAAGATCCCAGAGCAGAATAGAGGAGAAGGGATTGTGGCAAGGGCATCCCCCCTGGGGGAGTGATTTCTCACTTTCTGTCTCTTTGTCTCTGTCTGTCTTTCTGGCGAGTGCATGTGCCCCATAGCAAAAACCTCTCCAAATAAATAAGTAAGTAAATAAATAAATAAGTCAGTTTACGAAATTAGAACTTAGGAAATTTGCCTTTAATTTCTATCTTTGAAATTACAATGAGTTTTATAAAAATAATTTTAAGAAAAATAACTCCCTCACAACACATAGAGACTAATATTTAACTAATGGATTAGTTAACATCACAATAACCTTGATGAGTTTTTACAGATGCTTGGAAATGGAGACAGGAAAGGGAAGGATGCCGCCAGCCCCCTCCCATCTGACCCATTGAGAAGATTTTATTGACTTAAACATTAAGAAGCCACATTTTGCTTCCTAACCAGGACCTAAGAGTTGTCCTTAACTCACTCCATTTGCTTCTGCTGCCTTACTAATTATTGCCTATCTTCAAGCCTCCTACAGGGAAGGAAACCTGTCATTCTGCCCAGCTCTGCAAGCCCAGAAGGGAAACTGCCTCCCACCACCCCGACAATAACCCAACTCCTTGTGGTCTCCCTGTGACTGCCGACAAGCCTCCCCAATAACTTGCCCTATGTTTCTTCCCTTTATAAGCTTCGTATCTTTTCCATGGCCATAGAAACAGTTAAGGACTCAGTTCTGCAGTTCTCTCGTTCTGTGTTGGCCATGCCGAGTAAATTCCTTTCCTTATTCCCCAAGCTGTGGTGGGGGGCACCACCCTGACTGCAGGCCTCAACAAGCAGCCCTGGCCCCTCTGGCATCAGTCCCAATGTCAGAACTAAAACAGCGGTAACAAGTAAAGAGACCATACTACTGACCTACGTTCTACGCAAACACTACTCTATAGGACTGAGGATGAAATGAAGCTAAAGCTGTTTAGCAACTCTGCCAGAACTTGAACCAGACGCCACACCCAACGTCCTCCCCAGGAGTCCAAGATGCCTCACAATGGATGACTGCCCTATCAGGTATTGCCCTTTTCCAAGTCTACTGCAAGTCCAAAGATTAAGTGCCAATCCGTGCTTTCAGACAACCTAGAAAAGGACAACTGACACAAAAACATTTCCTAAAGCTAGAGACCTTAATAGCAAGAGGTCTACATATTAGGCTTTTACAATCACATCTGTGTCCAATAAATGTACTAAATACATACATTCTCAGCATTCAGAAATATAAACATAAACTCCCTTCATTTTTTAGCCTGAAATATTTATCTTAGACTAATACAACTTCAAACCAGTGCCTATGTAAAAAATGGTCAATACTACTTCTAGAAAAAAAGCTTAAATCAAAATGAAAATAAAAAAAAAAAAAAGAAAAGAAAAGGCTTCAAAGACTCTGATAAGCAGACCAGTGTGGTTAAAGAAAACATAAAAAAAAAAAAAAAAAAAGAAAAAAAGAAAACATAAAACAGAGTTGGTACTAGCAGATGTAATAATGGACTCTCCTGTAGTCAACCATGGTTCAAGTCCCAGACCCAGCAGCTTAAAACTTACACTGTGTGTGTGTGTGCGCGTGCATGCCCAAAATCCCAAGAGAGGAATGGAAGACAAGGGATTGTAGCATGGCCATCCCCCACAGGAGATAATTTCTCACTTTCTACCTCTCTGTCTCTCTGGCAAATGCACATGCCCTATAGCAAAAATCTCTCTTAAAGAAAAAAAAAAAAAAGGAAAATATTGCTGCTTTTCTTCTAAGCTTTGTTGTCCGGTTTTAAAGAATTTTTGTCCTGTCTTGAGCTGTCAATAGGTTCATGTACCTACTGTTTGAACAGAATACTAACCTGTTTCTAGGCTTTAAGTTTCAAGAAAATATCGTTACCAGTTCAAAAACTGCTTTTCTTGAAATTACCAGCTGAACTTGCTATTGAAAGTAGTTAGATTACTTATGATATTGTGTAATCAACAAAATGTTGGGGGAAAAGGAATTGAAGACAACTGTATATAGCAGAGATAGTGTAATAAGAGAGTGGGAAAGGGCAGAGGGTCAAACATGGGGTAAAAAACATATATAAACATATACATATATATGAAAGTAGAAATGGAATATTATTGATGATAACATGCATGATTCAGCCACTGTGCAGTTTATTCTAGATAAACCACATTTAGTACATTGTGATGATGCTCAGGGAATGAATGTTAAGTAATTTAAAAAAAAAAAAAGTTGCAGGAGAAAAAAAAAACAGTAAACCTGTTCTTATCAGAATTTAAAAAAATGCGTATTTGATGACTGCAGTAAGCTATATAGCCCCAGCTGGGTACTACTTTATAGTATGTTCATTCTACTCACTGAGGTTTATGCCTAAAGTCAGACTTGGGTTCATGTATAGGTATATATCAGCTGCCCTTGCTATTGGAAATATTTAGACTAATTAAGTTCATTAGCAAATCAATTAAATGGGGGAGAAAGGCATAGAAAGCAACCAAGGATACCAGAGACAATGTGGGAGGACGGTGGGACATGGCAGAGGGTGAGGGATAGGGAATCAAGGATGGCAAAACAAAAAAACAAAGTATACAAGATATAAGAAATGGAAAATTATTTGCTGATAACATGTATGTTGATGTGCTTGATTGAGCCAATATACAGTGTATTTTGGATGGAAAATTCATTTGTATACTGTAATGATGTATAGTGAATTAAGGTAAAAAATAAATAAATTTAAAGAGAAAAAACAGAAAATAAAGAAACTATACAGTAAAAAGAAAAAGAAAAAAAAGGAAACATAAAACAGAGGGGGAAAAAAAGGCAATCTTTCAAAGCCACAGTCTGCTACAAGATAGTTTATTTCTCTGATTCTCAATTTTCTTGTAAAAAAATACTAACACAGTCACCACTTACTAAATAAAATACATGAAAAGTCCACCAAATAGTAAATGCCAAAAAAGTCTAGCAAATTGTTCAAGTTCAATTGACACATTTTTGCATAGAAAAAGTATGTAATTGTAAGGAATGGGCCAACCATGCAAGAAAATAGAAATGTAAAGCCTTTCTTGGGATTGCTCCCAGGTGAGGTTCTCTGGTCCAATAGAAAGGGAGAAAGAGGGAGGAAGATGATCAGAGAAGTCTCATGCTGGGGCGGGGTTTAGTGATTTTTATAAGGGTATAGGTAGGGGGAGTGTCTTAGAGGGAGAAACAGCCCATGTATGGCAAAGGTTTAGAGGGACAGCAGACTAGTGTGCCACATAACGTCTGGTGACGTGTGCAGAGTAGAGTCCCGTGTGCAGAGTAGAGCGCATGTGCTACATCCGGGTTAGATCCGAGTGCAGAGCAGGTCTGATGACAGACTAGATCCGGGATGCATCAGCGACTGTGGCATGGCGTCCAACCCCCACATCGAAGCTGCCCAGGCCTCCAGCCTAACAGTAATGACTTTTCTGACAACCCAATAAAATAATTTTAGACAACTAAAGGTGAATGGATAAAACTAGCTTATTCTATATTTAAGTTTTCTGGTTATACATGGTTAACAATGACTTCTGTTCCTGATTTTACAACATTTTGTGGCAAACCCTGTGAAAAAGCCTGTCTTCATTTGAAGGTTAGATGGTCCCAGCTGCTCAGTGTTAAGTATACATTTATTTCTATGACATGACGATCTTTCCAGAAAAGACAACCCTTACCCAGAACATGCTCTTCTGACAACTGTAAGCACATAGTCTGATGGCCACCTAGAGTGATGTCAAGAAAAACACAGAAACCTCATTCTACAGTTTAGTTTGCCCAAGACTTACCTGCAACCCTCAGCAACTCAGCCAGTCCCAGAAGCTTGGCGGACTGCTTGTAGCAGGTGGGGGACTGAGAAACACACTCCTTGATGAGGCTAATCCGATCAGAGCACAATCTCACTACAAAAGACAGACAAAATAAAGCTTTGTAACCAAGGACATCACAAAGGGGTGTCAAGACCTTCCCTAATGTAAGGCAACCAAACAAAAGGAAAACTGTCTTAGTCTCAAGATCAATGAGAATCAAGAAAAAGGCATATTTTTAAAAAGAATTATTACTACTTATGAATAAATAATGTAAAAGATGGGTCTTTTCTTTATAACTAAACTTCTAAGCACAGCAAATGAACTGTCAGTTTGAAGCTAGAACATGGTGTCATCTTTTGAAGTACATATCAGATTTTAGAGAAAATTTTAAAGAGGGCAACATTTGTCTTTGAAAATTTTTTTTCTTCCTCTGTATCAGTCCCCCCACTATTGGATTCCCAAAAACTCATTCCATACTTAAAATACCCATTTGTTATTTCCACTATACTACCCCAATTTGGAGAGCAAAAGCACTATTCCAGTTATTAACCTTTCTTAAAAAATATAAGCCCAATCCTCACACTTATACTAGATATTAGGAAAATAAAACAAGTCTGATCAAGTGAATTCATGCTATAAAGTAATGAACACTTAAAAAAAATAACTTCAGTATTGTGTATATGGTGTTAATAAATGCTATTTATTTATTTATTTATTTATTGTTGGCTTTAAGGTATGTGTGCTTGCCCCAGAGGGAGGGAGAGAGGAGCAGAGACAGTGAGAGGGAAAATGAGAAACCATCCCCCAAAGGGGGATCCCACATTGCAATCCCTTCTCCTCCACTCTCTTCCCAGGATCTTGGAAACACATGCATATGCACCCAGCATGAGTTTCAAGCCACCAGATCTGGGACTCCCAGTAGGTCATGTGGGAGTCCAGCAACATAACCTCTATGCCATCTGCTAGCCCCACAATCTGCTAGGGGTTTTGGACATGCAGGCACAGGTATCCAGAGTGATTTTAAAGCCACCAGGTCTGGGACTTGAACCTCAGGTAGCCATGCAGGGGTCCAGTGCCTTAATCACCACACCACCTGCTGGCCCCCATAGGGATCATTTTTAAATGCCATTTCTGTTGCTGTTTTCTACTGTCATTAATTAAAAGTTAGCTGGTACCACTAGTCTTCATCTGATGAGAAATTGCAACTCTTAGAGTATAGGAAAGGAAGGCTCTGAAACACAGTGACAAAATGAACTATGTACACGGACTACAATAAAAACACCTAGACCATAAATTTCTAAATATCAGGTTACTTTGTCTAGTATTACTGAGGAATACACAAGTAGCTGAAATCTAAATTGTATTTGTGAGAAAAAAAAAAAAAAAAAAAAAAAAACACAACAAACAGTACAGTCCATCTCCACATCCAGGAGGTTTTCTGACAGTCATTCTAATAAGAAACTCCAAATCAATACATCAAACTGGAAAGCTGTCAAGACATGAAAGAAAATGTCTTTCTTAAAACACTCCTCACTCAGGAAATTTCTCAGAAGCTACCACAGGGTAGCAGGCTCAGTTATAGCTTTTCAAACTTAGCAGCTGATATACAAATATAACCAGCAAAAATTTACTGATGGATCATCACAGAAAAATGAGGGCTCAATTTAATTTTTCAAAATTCAATAACATTTGGAGAACTGTAAGGAAAAAATTTTGTATTATATCAGTGTACTTGAATAAAGTAAGTAGCTAAAATACCCACACATACACTTAAACACATGCAAAGGCAAGGGCATAAGGGCGTGGCCGAGCAAAGACATAGGCAGAGCAAAATGAGCTCTGGACTCTTCCCTGAATGAAAACTGCAACTAAATAAACATCTGAATGATTTTAAGATATTTGAAAATACACTAAAAGTACTTTTTGATATCTGATTTAACCTTTCAAGTTTAAGAAGCTTTGAATGCAAATATACATGAATGATACAAGTGAAAGAATTTTCTAGTGATTTCATGATCACCTTACATATATTTTCTTAAGATGCTACAGGATATTTATAATCACACAGAAATTATTTCCAAACAATTATACTTACGCTAACAATAACACTACCTCTTCCATGTATAATCAATCTGTCTGAGAAGCAGAACTTTAATATTTAGTGAAGCCATAGGGAACCCCCCCCTTGAAAACAGGAGAATGTCCCCATTGGCTCATATCCCCTAAGGCCTGTCCAAACCTCAATTTTACAGAAGACAAAGATACTAAGGAATTTCTAACAGACCACCACTATCTGAAGGTACTAGAAGTTAAAAACAAGAACAGATAGAGGCGACTATAGTGAAAACTTACCAAAAAAAAAAGATGGAATAAATTCATCAATACCTCCTCCCACCCCAGTTCTAAATGTGCCAGAGTCAAGAACAGAGGTAACAGACCCCAGGGAATTAAGTCACGCACACTGCTAATAACCAAGACACCCTCCCTATTGAGGGTGCTGGGGGCCAGGGCTGAAGCAACAGAAAGAGTTAGCCCCAGACCTGGTGGATTGAGAGAAACTTTGGGCATGTGTAAACATACATGCCTAAAATCTTGAAAGGAGGAAGAAATGGAGGAGATGGGATTGCAGAGTGATTCATCCCCAAGGGGCATGCTTTCTCACTTTTCCTGGCCCACACCCCTCACCCACACCCCTCCAAGCCCCCCCCCTCCCCACCACACTCCTCTCCCCATCCAAGGGCATATACACCCTCTGGCAAAAATGTAAAACAACAATGAAAAAATGCTATCAACTTGGGACCAGCAGTTAGCGTAATGGCTATGTCGCTGGACTCCCACGTAGTCGACCGCGGTTCGAGTCCCGGACCCGGTGGCTTAAACTCACGCCGGGCGCGTGTGCGTGCGTGCCCAAGATCCCGAGAGGAGAATGGAGGAGAAGGGATTGCGGTGTGGCCATCCCCCCTGGGGGGTGATTTCCTGCTTTCTGTCTCTCTGTCTCTGTCTGTCTGGCGAGCACACGCGCCCTATAGCAAAAACCTCTCCAAAAAAAAAAAAAAAAAAAAATACTATCAACTTTTGTGAGAAAAAAAAAAAAAAAACACAAAGGAAAGAAAAAGAAAAAAATTATTTTCATTTATAGCTAGCTATAAATCTATATAACTCAAACAAGATACAAAAATAAATTATATACAAAAACTGATATAAATTTGAAACTCTCATTTATAATGCTCAATTTCTATTTTTGTTTCATCCAATATCTTCATTGCTATTAGTAATGTTGTTTCTTTAAATGTTATAAAGGTGAATTTTTAAAATGAACAACTTTATTTTTCTTTTGGGTTTCCACTTGAGACTTCATTCACAAATGAAGTGAGGGGCACAATCTACTGCTAATAGATTAAATTACTAGTTACTGTTTAGTTTTAAAAACATAAAAAGGAACATTAGTAGAGAACAATATGGAGGTTCCTCAAAGACCAACACACACAACTGCCATACCATCCAGCAATTCCACTCGTGGATATTTAGGATAGGAATACACTCGATCAGAAAAACACTCCTTACACATTCGTGTTTATTGCTGCATTATTCACAATTGCTAAGACATGAAATCAACCCAAATGTCCAAGAACAGATGAATGAATTGAGAAAGCATAGCACAGATACTCTATGGAATACTGCTCAGCCATAAAGAATAATGACACTCTGGCATTTGACCCAAGTGGATGAATATGGAAGACTGAATGATAAGCGAAGCAAGCTAGACTGTGAAAGACAGGCACTGTATGTCCCTGCTTCATATATACCAAATGTCTACATTCTGGGGCAGGAACTGAAAGACTGGAAGGTATAATAGCAAGGACAACTGAGGACACAAGACACAGTATAGGAGAGAGTGAGTAACAGGCGAAGGAGGGAAGAGATCGGGGGAAAAAACAATTCATAGACACGAAAAGTTACCTGTTGATGATAATGTGTATGATAACATCATTGACAGGAATAATATGCAGTGTATTTATAATGGGGAAATTCATTTTGTACACCATAAAGATGTACAGTGATTAAATGTAAAAAAATAAATGAAAGGAAAAAAGAAACTGTAATAAATTAATGCCAAGTGAGTTCAAAACAGTGCAACAGTAAGTAGAAAACTCACCTTGCAAAGGCAGGATCTTCACCCCAAATTCCTCAAGACATCCAAGAGCTTGGATAAGATCGAGCTCCTCTTGAATGGCAGCGGGTCTATCCGTTATCAGCTGTAGGCAGCACCTAGGATAAATCAGAAAGTTTTAAAAAGAAGTAACATCCGTTCATCCGAGTTTCCTTCTAAACTCAACAACATAAAATACAACATGAATTTATGGAAAATCTACTACAACCCAGGTCATCTCTGCTAGATGCAGAGGGTTATTGTATTGCAGGCTGTTATTGTACTCAATCCTCACTGTAATCGTGTGAGACAGGCAAATACCGTCACCATCTCCTTCTTTTTTCTTCTTCTTTTTTTTTTTTTAAGTAAAAGGAGAAGGGAGGAGAATACTTGGAAGAGATAAGGGAGATAAAGAGAGAGAGAGACACATTTTTACAAGGTCCTGCCAGGCCTTGATTCTCCTGCTTCAACCACCATGTAGCAGTGCCCTCCCATGTGCCCCACCAGGGCTGGACCCCTCATTTGCTTTTTATTTTTTTATTTTTATTTTTATTTATTTTTTCTTTTTTTGCCATAGGGCATGTGCACTTGCTGGAGAGTCAGAGACAGAGAGAGGGAAAGTTAAAAAAAATCACCCTTCAGGGAGGGATGGCCCTGCCACAATTCCTTCTCCTCTATTCCCCTTGGAATTTTGGGTGCGCACACACACACACACACACGTCCAGTGTGATTTTCAAGCTGCCAGGTCTGGGACAATGTTAAGGGAACTATCAATAGAATAAGGAGGGAAGCTTACCGTCAGTACATATCCTTTTTGCACCATTTTGATATTTATCACTTCCTCAATAAAAACTAGTTAATAAATAATATTTTAATCAGTAAAAAGGTTCTATACCAACATAACTGTAAACATTGAAAAATACCCACACTAACAGGTTGCAGTAAGTTCAGTGTTACATTACACACATATGATAGTCTCTAAAATGAAGGTGTGTCCTGGCGGGGCAGAAAGGAATGTAAAGAAGGGAAAAAACAGGAAGCACGGTTTTCTAAATGACCTCCAAGAAACACCTGCTAAAAAGATTTAGGTCAAATAGAATTCCTAGTTTCAAAGGCTATTGGATTTGATATTTTTATTATTTGAAATAAAAGTAAAATCCCTTGGAAGAAAAAAAGAAATATTTATGAACTGCTTTCAACAACTTTGTCAAGTTCAATAATACAGTTTGAGAAAACATGATTCACTCTCAGATAAGATATCACTAGAGGGAAAAACATTACTTTTAAGTTTTGCTAAGATTGAAACAAATACTAGTCATTTGGGAGAAAAATTAATCTAAATGACTAACACAATCATTATATCGAAATAAATTCCAGGGACAACGGTGCAGCAGTAAAACGTGATGCTCTGCGGTGTTGAAATGTTCAGAACATCAATTTATGGACGATCACATGGCTCTTCCAACAGCAAAGAAATACCACCATACAGGTAATTAGCAAAATGACTGGGGGAAAGCAAGCAGGAAAAAAAGGTCAAGAGGAAGTTGATGGATATTCATAACATAATTAGTTTTACATTCAAGCAATAAATAACCGTGTCCCATACAATACAGTCAATCTGTACTTTTGTTAGGTTGAGCATAAATAAACAATGGGCTCATGTAGTCTGGCTCCCTCCCTCCCCTTTTATGGAAAAACGGAGTTATCCTACCTGGCCAGATCCATGCAGCTGTCAGTGAGGCTGGTGGAAGAATTGAAGTACTCTCTGCTGGCAGCCAAGACCAAGTCGATACTTTTTTCATAGCTGACCTTGTACTGGGGTTTCCCTTTGTG
Organism: Tupaia tana; assembly: GCA_026018925.1. Lineage (NCBI taxonomy): Eukaryota > Metazoa > Chordata > Mammalia > Scandentia > Tupaiidae > Tupaia > Tupaia tana. The sequence continues at coordinate 217,708,703 of JAKSZU010000003.1, read as the reverse complement.
GGTTACACTGGTTGGGAGGTTCACTGAGAAAGCACTGCAGTGCATCATCTGCCCAGCCAGGTGGATATTTTCAAGGCGACTGGAGCACAGAAGGCTTTCTGTAAATATCTGGGGAAAAGAAAAAACTAGGATTAGAGACAAAGAGGTAGGACCTGGTTCTCAACAAAGCAAAGGCTCTGATCTCCAAATGAAATTAGTTAAAAATACATCTATCCTCAGGCCAGCCCCATAGTCTGGATGAGGGAGCCAGGCGCGCCCACAAGCCCAACAGGATGGAGATGGAAGAGAAGAGACTGCAGCATGCCCCACTGGGTAGTGCTTTCTCCTCCTCCCTCTCTTTCTGGCAAGTGTGTGCACCCCCTGGGGAAAAAAATACATCCAAACTAGAGGTGTTAGTTGTACAACACTGCAAATGTATTGAACACCAAGGAATTGTTCACCTTAAAAATAGTTACGTGAATTTCACCCCAATAAAAATAACTCATCTTTTCTGAAGAATCGTTTCACTGAATAAGCCAAACTTTAGTGTGGTATTTTATTATGTTGCAATAAATGCAATTATCCCTTGGTATCCATGAAGAATTGGTTCTAGGAACATCCCCCCAGATACCCAAATCTCAGCATACTCAAGTTTCTTATATAAAACAGCACAGTATTTACACGTAACTTGTGCACAAGCTCGTGTGTACTTTACAGCACTGAAAGTAATCTTTTTCTTGAGAGAGATTTTTGCTATAGGGAGCATGTGCTTGCTAGAGAGACAGAGATGGAAAGCAAGAAATCACCCCCCAGGGGGATGACCACACCACAACGCAATCCTTTCTCCTCCATTCTCCCCTCGGGATTTTGGGCACCCAGGCACACGTGCCCAGTGTGAGCTTCAAGCCACCGGGTCCATCGTCTCTCTTTCAGGAAGCCACATCTGTCCTCATTTCCTAACATTCGGTGTGGTGTGGCCTTGCTGAGTCCTCTGTCAGCCGAACCCCTGGCTGAAGAACCCACAAATACGGAGAGTCAACTGAGCCTCAGTCAAGTATCTACAGTTTACATTCATTAACAACAGGACCTGGTAGGCATACTGCCCCACACTCAATCAAGAGGACCTACTCTGTTATCCATTTCAATTTCTAAAAAAGTCTTTGAATATGACACATATAATAACTGCTGAGTGGGACCAGCAGGTGGTATAGTGGTTACGGTGTTGGAGTCCCACATGGCCGACCATGGTTCAGGTCCCAGACCTGATAGCTTAAAAATTACACAGGGCAGGAAAAGCAGATGGTGCAATGATTATATCACTGGACTCCAACGCAGTTGATTGCGGTTCAATTCCCAGACTCGGCAGATTAAAATTCACATTGGATGCAAGCCCAAAACCCCAAGAGGGACATAAAGGAGAAGAGATTGTGGTGTAGCAATCCCCCCCAGAGAAGATTTCTCAGTTTCTGTCTCTCTGTCTCTTTCTCTGTCTCTCAGGCAAGCACACGTGCCCTATAGCAAAAATCTCTCTTTAAGAAAAAAAAAAAAAAAAAAAAAAATCCTCACACCGGGTATGTGTGCATGTATGCCCAAAATTCCAGGAGGAAAATGGAACAGAAGGGATTGCAGTGTGGCCATCCCCCCAGGGGGTGATTTCTCACTCTCTCTCACTAGCTCCCTCTGTCTTTGGTGAGTGCATGCGCCCTACGTTAAAACCTTAAAAACTAATAAATAACTGCTAAGAACATCTGAACTCAGTCGATCAAGTTAGCTAAGCTATAATGTTATGCTTCATCTAGTCACTAAAATTACAATATACCTTATAATAAAGTTTTTTTCTATCTTCAAATTTAAAATTATTCAAATAAAAAATAGTATATGCTAATAAGCAACTAACAGCATCAATTAACATAAAATTAATTCTATAATTATCATATACTTACTCTAGAAAAGTCTTACACAAAGTAATCCTCTTAAACCTGCACCAAGAATGCTATACATAATTAATAAAATCACTCCTAAAATGTTCTTCCTTCTTGTTCTACAGTTGAGTAAAGAGAGTACAGAAATCGAAGAGATGAAAACAAATCTGATTTTATGGTGAAGCAACAGGTTGCTTATAATTAAGAAAGCCATACAATTTTCATAGGCTCTCCTATTTTCACTTCTTTGTGTCTAGGCTTCCTAAGGGAGACATTTTTAGACAAGCCTTTATTGAGATGTTTAATAAGGATAAAATCACTAATACCTAAGAGGAAGTCACTACAAAAAAGATATTGCTACAGAAAGCAGATTGTCAGTGAGCGAGACGAATCATTTATACCTGACAAGTGAATATGGCTTCCTCTATATCTGACCCAAATGACCTACATGCACTGGTTTCTCTAAATCACTTTAGTTTATCTAAGTAAGCCACAGAGTCAATAGCTAATATTGAAAAATACAATTTGTATACCCTAAAACAAAAGTTTTGGCTAAAGTGAACAACATAGATTTCAGTTCTTCACATTGTATAAATCTTTATCCAACATTTTCAAAGTTATGTCATTGAGTTTTCAACTTATTTTCCAAGAGCCCCAAAAACCTAAATAACCAAAAGTGAGTTAGACAATATAGCATAGTTTAAGAGGTTCTAAAAGGATACTTAAAAATGTAAGCTTGCCAAATCAATATGACCATCTTCTGGAACCTTTTCAAAACTGTTATACTTTCAAAAGTTTTTCCAGTGGTGACAGACTCATGGACAGAGGTCATTCCAATATCAGAGCCTCATAAAAAGGTATTAAAATATTTTTTAGGGGACCAGCAGGTGGCGTGGTGGTTAAGGCACTGGACACTCCCACATGGCTGACCACAGTTCAAGTCCCAAACCTGGAGGCTTGCTTTCTCACTTTACCTCTCTCTGTATGTCTCTCTCTCTCTCTCTCTCTCTCTCTCTCTCTCGTGAAATTAAATAAAATGAATAAATAAATAAAATTAAATAATTAAAAATATATATTTTTTAAATGTAATAGGTCAAGTTGTTATGATAGATTATCCACACAAGAGCTGGGTTCGAGTGTAATATACTAATAGCCAATTTTCCTTTCAGAATCAGAATCAACGTCGGAAACAAGAAAAACACCAAAATAATGCCACTCAAGTTTAAAGACACTACTTTGGACTTGCTAATCACAGTTAGGGTTCAGACCCCATGTGTGTAATTATTTTCTTGGAAATGTATTTCAAGTTTTGCTTTAGATGTAAAGAAGATATTGGCAGTTGTATGTGGTCTAAAAACACTGCAGTCTTTCAAGCATTTAAAAACTAGAAATTCAAATATGAAACCATTTATTTCTCAACAGTCAACATTAGTGTTCTTTTGTTAAAATCACCTTGAACTAAATACTGAGTGATTTCATAAAAGAGAGACCTATTTTTCAGGTCTCATTTCATCAACGGGCCATGACTTATGACATCAGAGCAAAGTGACACAAAAGACACTTTATATGTTTTGTGTTTTAATTTTTTAAAGAGGTTTTTGCCTTAGGGTGTGTGCACTTGCCAGAGAGGGAGGGAAGGAGGGAGAGAGACAGAGAGAAAGAGGGAAAGTAAGAAATCCCCCAAGGGGGAAAGCCACCTCGCAATCCCTTCTCCTCCATTCTCTTCCCAGGATCTTTGGCACACACACATACACATGACTGGTGTGACTTTCAAACCACCGGTTCTGGGACTAAAACCAGCAACGTAACTGCTACACCATCTGCAGGCCCCATGTTTGGATTTTTTAACAAAAGAATTCAAATGAGAAATTTCTTTTAGACTGTCTCGTTAAAAATGGGTTAGCAATCATTCTTCTACATGAACTGGAGGAATTCATTAGTAATACACATACTTTTCAAATGTGAGTAAATCTCCCTGGAGTATACTGCCAGCCAATTGACAGCCATGCCCTAAGTAGCCTTTGTATTTCGGACACTGTAACCTGCACTAGGGGACATGAGCATGGGCAGGATACAGCGGTGCCTGAGAGCTCACGTCCACATGGCAGAAACACACACACAGACAAATCTTTTTATCTATTTATATTTTTGGAGAGGTTTCTGCTATAGGGCATGTGAGCTCGCCAGACAGACAGAGAAAGAGAGACAGAAAGCGAGAAATCACCCCTCAGGGGAAATGGTCACGCCGCAATCCCTTCTCCTCCATTCTCCTTTCAGGATCTTGGGCACGCACGCACACGCGCCCAGCGTGAGTTTAAGCCACCGGGTCCAGGACTCGAACTGCGGTTGATAACATGGGAGTCTAGCGACATAGCCATTACACTAACCGCTGGTCCCATAACTGCTGGTCCCACACACAGACAAACCTGTGAAGAAACGTCATGGCAGAGGCAAGGAAAGGACCAAGGAAGGCCCCCCCAGAGGACGTACTTAATGATCTGAGTCCTGAAAATGTAGCAAGAATTTTCCAAGGAATGGAAGGAGAAATGATTCTATGCAAGGGGACAACGTATGTGAAGTCAAAGGACGGTGGAGCAGCCAGGTGGGGAGGGGTTCACACCAGGACTGATGGAGCTCCTGGAGAGAGGGTGCGTGGTGGAAGGTGACAAGGGGGATCTGCCCAATATTCTCTGAACCAGTATAAACCAGAAAAAAAAAAAAAAAAAAAAAAAAAAAAATATATATATATATATATATATATATGGAAGTAGGGAAACAAAGAGTACGGCTGCAGTGCAGCACTAAAGAAGAAATGGCAGATGGGAAAGACTTTTCCAGGGTACATTAAGCAAGGTTTAGTGGTCCTCAAAACCCTGGAAGTAAGAGAAGTCAATTAAAATTCAGAGGTTCTAGCTGACGGTCAAGCACCTGAACAGACGGGTTTGCAATGAATGGAGACGGGGAAGAGAGGTGCGTCGGTGGGAAGGCGTTCAAGAGGCCGGCTTCTGTGCACAGCAGAGAAGTGCTGGTCGGGAGAAGCTGGGCCCCACATGGTGGCAGTGGTTCTAATCCCTGGCGTGGTCGGCAGAAGCATGCCGGCACATGCGCCAGTGCCCAAGGACAGACAGGCCTGTAGAGGATGCTCCTTTCTCCCCCTCTCACAAGCACAGGTGAGATCATGACTGGACAGGAGGAAAGCACTTGCCAATGACTAGCTAGTATCCAACAGGAGTATTTACAGTGGCGCTTCCATGGCCGTCCTCGTGTATGCCAATCTGTAACAACTACACTTTCCGAGCTAGGAGGAAACTGTTTATGTGTGTAGTTACCTCGTAGCAGGCATCAGAATCCAGGCAGGTGTACACATTCTGCTGCATAGTTAGCATGTCTTGGAGCAACGATCTCCAATGAGACTCGCTGACAGGAGGCTGCCTGAAAGGGGGGGAAAGAAATGAGGAGAGAAAAAAAAAGTTTTGTGAAATCTTTCTCCAGTTGGCCAAAGGGAAAACAACTGGTACCACCATCATACACACCACATCAGCTCCCGAATGGTCCACAGGAATACATCTCATCTGAATTACTGAGAGAAAACTTGGAATAAGCGGGGAGGGGAGACTGGGCAGCTGGCCATCTGTGCTAGAGAAGCTGGCAGAGCAGCCCCGTCTTGGGCCGCCCAGGCGCAAAGCTGGAGCAGCAGTAAATGTAATGAGAAGGTAAACAGGCCGTGAGGTTTTTGTTTTTGTTTTTTTGGGGTTTTTTTTTTTTTTTTTTTTTTGAGAGTTTATTTTTGCTATAGGGCACATGCGCTCGCCAAAAAGACAGAGAGACAGAGAGGAGCGAGAAATCACCCCCCAGGGGAATGGCCACGGCGCAATCCCTTCTCCATTCTCCTTTCGGGATCTTGGGCACGCACGCACACGTGCCTGGCGTGAGTTTAAGCCACCGGATCTGGAACTCAAACCGCGGTCGACCACATGGGAGTCCAGTGACACAGCCATTACGCCAACTGCCAGTCCCAAGTTTCTAAGGAATAAAAGCCCCATAACGTGGACACTGCAGAAAAAGCAGGTGGAGTCCATCATCTTCACTGTGCAGTCCCCAGCAGGGGTCTTCTCGCTTCTGCCTGAACATTCAGATTGACAGCCACCATGGGCCACTTGGCATCCACAGGCACACAGGAACCACAGCTCACCGCTGGGGACCTCGGTGCTCCATTCACTGGGAGAACAGGTAATAGGCCACAACAACTCTCAGAGCACTCCTGAAGTTTTGTGGGTGACAGTCCAAGAGGAAGGACATAGGGCCTCACTTACAAACCTCCCATCTAGCTCAGGAAGATGCTGTCTTTCCTAAAAGAGCCATTAACTTTTGCGACAATTTTCAACGGGCACAATTTTCAAGGTCTCCTCAAGACATGCCAGCTACCATATGCATGAAAGTTTCAAGCATAAAGCCCCATTGGGTATTTCTAGTTCATTTGGTTTTACACAAGCAGAGGGCCTATGCAATCCAATTAAATAAGAGCCATTTAATGTTGGTTTCCAGACTCGTAAAGCCAGGAATAAGGGTCAAGTTCTCTTGCAGCAGGGGAAGGGTTTTGGCAATTACACACGAGTCACAAATTAGTTGTGTGATCATAAGCAGCAAACCATTTTGTAAATTATTTACTCAACTTTACTTATTATTATCATTATTATTCAATCTGACCAGAGACAGAGAGAGAGAGAGGGAAAGGGAAAGCAAGAAAGCAAGCCACTAAGTCCAGGACTTGAATCGTGGTCAGCAATGTGGAAGTCCAGCAACCCAACCACCATGCCACCTGTCGTTCCAGCAGCAAGTCATTTAATACTGCCAACTTTCACCTTCCTCACTTAAAGCCCACCTCACAGAGTGATAAGAAAGGCATGTTTATACTGTAAAACACAGAAACTGAAGGAAGATGCTTCCTTTGTTTTGTTTAGCTTTTGTTATAGGGCACGTGTGCTTGCCAGAGAGAGAGAGAGAGAGAAAGTGAGACGCAACTCCAGGGAAGATGGCCACACCACAGTCCCCTCTCCTCCACCCTCCTCCTCTCAGGGTTTTAGACATGCATGTTACATGCCCAGCCTATTTTTCAAGCCACCGGGTCCAAGCCTCAAGCCACAGAATCGGGATCTAGTGCTTTAACCACCATGCCACCTAGTTGGACTGCAAGATGCTTTTAAGTATAAAATAAGCTCAATTATCATTCAGATTTGAATAATTTTAAAAGCCTCTATAAACTTTAGATTCACTTTAGTATGTTATCAAGATAAAATTGAGGCGAATATATAAAAAGACCTCACATTTTTCGAAGTACTCGGCAAATGTAAATGAATAAATCTGAGGTTACAAATGTATTTTTGTTTTGGTTTTTTTTGTTTGTTTGTTTGTTTGTTTTGGGGGCTTTTTTTGGTAAAGTCACAATCATTATTACTAATATTGTCTAGTAGGAGGGAGAAATACTGTAATTCTCAAAAATTCATCTTAGTTGAATATATACGAGTTTGGAATCATTTATGCTTACCTTCCATTCTTGAAGTTCTATGTAATCATGTTTAAAAAAGGCAGCTTTTATTTCATTTCATATTTGTCAAATACCAACTAGGTGATTTATTTTACATGCATTTTCTTGATTTTTTTAATGTTTTATAATGATTTTAAAAGTCATCACTGTCTCTGAACACTATGCATTAGAACGGGGCAGATAATAAGACCTGTGCTATGGGAGAAGCATGTTACTTGGGATCGTTCCAGTGAAAAAAATATACCGTTAAGAAGTTTTGTTCTCCTGAAATTTGTAATAACCAAATGCTTCATTTGCCTATGATATTTTACATCTATTGGGTTGTCTGAAGTCATGACTTATTTCTTTTTTATGCAAAAATGCATCGTGACTTTTCCAACGACACATTACAAAAAATGAACAATTATTCTTGTTCCACGTGCAGTGGGACATAAGAGAACACATGTTTTTAGAACTCAGACACAAAACAAAATGATGTATTTGCAAGTATTCCAGGATAATCTATAAAACATTTCTATTAGTTTGAAATTGGTATTTGAGCTCTTTCGGTCAGTTTCAAGGAATGGAAGCCCTTTTAGATTCTGCCTTGCAGGCAGAGAAGAGGCACGAGGTTTGACGGAGTGAGTGTCCACCGAACACCAGCTCGATAAAATCAGACCCAGGCAGTGTCTAGCTGAATTCAAGTTCTCACAGCCCAGCTGTTCTTCTGGAAGTCATCAAAACTGGGACAGATGGTATTAGTGTTTTCTCACACATGGCTAGCTGTAAGTAGAGGTTCTAATTAAAATAAATTATAACACATTATCTACAAGGGCCTTTTTCAGAATACATTCAGTAAATAAGAACCAAGAGTAGAAGTTGTAAAAACTAAACAAGAGGTTTGCAAATTAATAGCATGATCTCTGAACACAAATAGGGTGTACGTTGAAGCTTTGGGATGGAGGTGGATATTCCAGGGAGAAAAAATACTGTACTCAAGATAGTGAAGGGAGGCTCTGTAACAGATTTGCTGCGATCTGTTGTCACCATTTAGAATATGCATAGAACATTTTATAGGTACTAAGAGTCAAGCCATGGAACATACATAAAGAAATAAAGATTCATTTCAATGTGACTACTTTGAAAACAGGAGCCATATTCTCTTACATATTCACAGTAAGGAGATGATGATGGGAGAAATTAATTCCAAAGACTTCAGATGTATTTAAGGAACCAAGTGGCAGAATGATAAGCAAGCAGCAACAGCAAGGCCTTCCTTCCTGTTGAAGAGTAAGTTCTAGAGTGGAGTCAGCATGATCTTAGAGATACTGATCCATTTGCAGTTGGAAAGAAATCTTAAGACTTAAGTAGATGAGACTTTCTGGATTATCCTTTTAATAGTTATTGAGAGAGGAATGTTGCTAGGAAAGCTCCCATTTGAGGTGTTTGTGCGACAGGACTTAAACTGGAGAACTTGTCACCTGGAAGGGAATTTAAGGCTTATGTTAGTGACTATAATGCACTGTGGGAAGAGACAGAGATGGGAAAAGAAGTAATAGAAAATGCTAGGAAATTTCTGGGAAGAATCAACTTTCTTAATGGAGTCAAACAAGGTATCCTAAATGGCGTGATGGTGCCCTTCTTTTCTTAAGAGAGAATTTTGCTACAGAGCGTGTGCGCTCACCAGAAAAACAGAAAGTGAGAAGTCACCCCTTAGGAGGGTGGGCCATGATGCAATCTTTGCTCCTTCGTTCTCCTCATGGGATTTTTAGGCATGCGTGCACACACAGCCAGTGTGAGTTTCAAGCTGCTGGGTCGAGGACTCGTACTGCAGTCAGCTATATGGGAGTCCAGCGACATAACCATTACACCATCTGCTGTAATGGTTAGATCATTTATTACAGATTAAAGCTGTTAGATTATTTGTTGAGTATTTGGGTATTATTTACTTTTAGATGCAATTCAAGTCTGTTGTCAAGTTTCTGTAGAGTAATCTACTTGTTCCCTCATAGCCTTTGTAAGTATTCTGTTCTATTAATTCAATTAGGTATATCTCCTACCACATCAGGGAGGAATTAATAGGAATTAATATCTCATCCTTTGTAAGGCAGACATCAAGTGCAATACTGATCCAAAATATGTCAAAATACATAACAATATTCATAAAATAATATAAACATTCATTTATGAATGCAGTTATGAAATGCGAATATTAACTAATGAGTCCAGTTTTCCTGTCTCTTGTAACTGACTCTAAAAAAACTTTCAAAAAGAAACTCAGCAAAATTTTGAATTTCATTAGAATAAATATTCTGCTTTAAATGTTGATAATACCAAGACCCAATCAAATAAAGGTATTCTAGTTGTTCTAAAATTTACTATTACCAGGCCAGCCATACAACCTAGTTTTTAAGAAAGACAGATCACACATGACCAATCACAATTCAAATCTCAACCAAGAAGCTTGAAAAATATGCCAGGCATGTGTGTGTGTTTGCCTGTGTGTGTGCCCATAATCCCAACATGATTGAAAAATTAAAAAAAACAAATAAAAAAGACAGAAGGGATTACAGCATGGCCATGCCCCACTGGGGGATGCTTCTTCCTCTATCTCTTTCTCTCTCTGTCTTCACGTGTGTGTGTGTGTGTGTGTGTGTGTGTGTGTGTGTGTCCCCTCTGGCAAGTGCACATAATCTCTGGCGATTAAAAATAATTAAATAAGATTTATCATTCCTATTTTTCAGTCACTTATTCACTCATTCATCTGAAAACACTGAGTACCTAAAAATTGGGCACTGTTTTTTTTGTTTGTTTTTTTAGAGGTTTTTGCTATAGGGCGTGTGCGCTCGCCAGAAAGACAGAGACAGAGAGACAGAAAGCAAGAAATCACCCCCCGAGGGGGATGGCCAGGCCACAGTCCCTTCTCCATTCTCCTCTTGGGATCTTGGGCACGCACGCACATGCACCCAGCGTGAATTTTAAGCCACCGGGTCCGGGACGCGAACTGCGGTTGACTACGTGGGAGTCCAGCAACATAGCCATTACACTAACTGCTGGTCCCAGAAAATTGAGCACTGTTTTAAGGAAGGAGAATACAAAGTGAATGAGTCATCCACCTATTTCTTTTTTTTTAGAGGTTTTTTTTTTTCCTTAGGGTGCTTGCACTTGCCCAAAAGAGAGAGAGACAGAGACAGACACAGTGAGAAGGAAAGTGAGAAGTCATGCCCTGGGAGAATGACCACACTGCAATCTGTTCTCCTCCATTCTCTTCCCAGGATCTTGGGAATGCACACACACGTGCCTGGCATGATTTTCAAGCCATCAGGTCAGGGACGGGAACTGTGGTCAGCCATGTGGGAGTCCAGCGACGTAACCATTACATCATCTGTTGGCCTCTATTCAACCAATTTGTATTAAGCTACACCATAAATACTTTCCGAGCATCATCTATGTACCAGTCATAATGCTGAAATTGAACAAAGATTCTATACTTGTTTGGTTCTCAATTTAATATATGCATATACTAAAATTTTTATTGGAAACACAGAAAAAAAAAGATTTGAGAACTGACATTTTTATACTATTGAGTCTTCAAATCTATAAACATGATATCCCTCTAGTTATAAAATCTTTACTTGATCTCAATAATGTTTTATAATTTCCAGTACAGATACAATGCACATTTCATTTTAGATTTATTCCTAGGTATTCGGTATTTTGACCCTATCATAAAGTTCTCAATTTCATCAGTCATCATTAAAATGCAAATTAAGACCATAGTGGGGGCCAACAGGTGGCACAGTGGTTAAGGCACTGAACTCCCACATGACCAAGCATGGTTCGAGTCCTGGACCTGATAGCCTGAAACTCACGCCAGGCATGTGTACCCAAAGTCCCAGGAGGAGAACAGAGAAGGCACTGCAGCATGGCCTTTCTCCCTGCAGAGTGATTTCTCACTTTCCCTCTCATTGTCTCTTTCTGTCTCTTTCTGGTGACTGCCCATACCCTATGTAAAAAGCCTTAAAAAATATTTAAAAATTTAAAAAAGTGAAGTACTATCGATATATAATCTAAATGGTTAAACTGACAGAAAAAAGGAAAAAAGTCAAGATCAAGTGTTTGTGAGGTAAGTGGAAGGATAGTAACTGTCTCATACATTGCTGAGACCGATATACACAAGTACGATCATTCTAAGATACAGTTTGGCAGAATCTTAGGTTGAACTCAGGTACAGCCATGACTCATACATTCTGTTTCTAAATTGGTATTCAAGAGAAATACAAAAATATGTGCACCAAAAGAGAGATAAGTACAAAATTATTCATAGCAGCAGTATAAGCGACAGAGCTGAGAAACAATTCAAAGATCCTCTAACATAAAACGCATAATGTGTTATATTCACAAAATGGAATATTTTACAATTAAAATGAACAAACTAATGTTACACCAACTGCTTCAGTGTGAATACATTCCCTGAAAATTCAGGTGCTCAGTCGTTGTAATGGGGTTAAGAGGGTAAAAATTTGATCTAATTATATTGTCAAATGGCAGGACCTTTGAGAAGAAATTAGAAGATAATAGGAATAAGGTCTTCAGATGGAGCCGCAGGAAGGAGTTCCAGGGTTTATAAGGAGAGAGGACAGGACAGAGACTGATGGACATAGCAATTCCATTCTCACCCTTGGGTTGCGTGGACCCCACCAACAAGAAAACCCACCATAGGCAGCCCCAGGACCTTGGACCTCTAAACCATGAGATAAACAAACCACTATTTTTTTTTTTTTTTTTTTTTGGAGAGGTTTTTGCTATAGGGTGTGTGTGCTTGCCAGAAAGCCAGGAAGAGACAGAGAGAGACAGAAAGCGAGAAATCACCCCCCAGGGGGGATGGCCACGCCGCAATCCCTTCTCCTCCATTCTCCTCTCGGGATCTTGGGCACGCACGCACACACGCCTGGTTTGAGTTTAAACCACCAGGTCCGGGACTCGAACCTCGGTCGGCTACATGGGAGTCCAGCAACATAGCCATTACGCTAACTGCTAGTCCCAGAATGTTTTAAAGTGTAGTGAAACTGTACAACACATTCAAACAGTCAATTAGAGACATGCAAGATACATCTTCCTTGAGATAGCCAAAAGAACAAAACTGGAACTCTTAGAGATTGGGGAAAAAAAACTTGGAATAAAATATACACTTGATGTACAAATTGATTAGACATCAAAGAAGAAAAGACGCAGTGAACTTTAAGGAACAGCAATGGCAATTATCCACACTAAAACATGGAGGAATGTAGGAAGACTGACGGGCCTCAGTGCGGCGATGCAACGCTGGAGCAGCACAGGAGGCTCTAGGTTCGGATGTGGGGTTCCTGAATTTGTGCCCACTATTCTGGCTGGCTGAAAGGCAGGGGAGGGGGCACAACTAAGGCGTAGGAAAAGAACCCCTCCCACTCTCTCCAACTCCCTCCTCGTCCCACTGTCTCTCAACCAACCAACCAATCAACACAAAATTGAAATACAAAACAGAAATCAGAGCAGGGAGCACTGTGGGATATCCTCAAAGCCCTAATAAGTGTATAATTGGAGTCCTGAAAGGGGATGGGTAAAAAATACAAAAATAAAAAAATGTTTTCAAATTTGATGGAAACTATAAACACTAAGTTCCATAACACTGTATAAATAAAACTACACCACAAAAACATCAACATGAAACTGATGTTACAAATTTGTTAAAGCAATCAGAAAAAAAACACAAATACATTAAAAAATAGAATAAGAATGAAAACAGATTTCTCATTTAAAAAATGAAAGCAAGAGGTAGTGAAGCAATTTCTGTACTACAGTATACTAAGAGAAAAACTATCAAATTTCAAATCTACATTGTGATTATAGCCTTCAAAGAAAAATGTAAAGATAAAAAGTCTTTTTAGATGAAGATGAACGAATTAATCACCAGCATACCTGTACTACAAAAAAGAAGTTAATGTAAGTCTTTCATATTAAAAGGAAATTATGCCAAATGGGAATACAGACCCACATACAGAAACAGGAAGCCCCAGAAATGGTTAAATAAATACATGGGTAAACATACGACACATTTTTCACAGTACTTATGTCACTTTAAATGATAGATAGCTTAAAAATAATAATAATGATGTAGAATGGAGTTTATAACATACATCAAAGTAAAATACATGGCAACAATAGCAAAAGAGCTGGGACAGGAAAAGTGAAAGTATATGGCTGTGGGCTTCTCTTTGTAGAGTAAGAGATATAAAATCATAGAACAGTAGACTATTGTAAGTTAAAGATGCACACAGGGACAACAGAAAGTTCCTGAAAAATAAAATTAAAAAGTAAGGTTGAAGGACCCAGCAGGTGGCGTAGCAATTATGTTGCTGGACTCCCACTTGGCTGACCATGGTTACTGTCCTGGACCCAATGGCTTCAAAATCACATGGGGTACATGTGTGCCCAAGATCCTGGGGAAGAGAATGGAGAAGGGACTGAGGTATGGTCATCCCCCGGGGGGTAATTTCTCACTTATCAGAGAGAGAGAGAGAGAGAGAGAGAGAGCGAGAGCGAGCGCACATGTGCCCTAAGGCAAAAACCTCTCAAAAAAAAATATATATATAAAATCACAGGATGGTAGACTATAGCACCTTAAAGATGAACAAAGGGACTATAAAAAGTTCTTGGAAAAAACACAATTAAAGCTCTCTTTTTCTGGCTGGAACCATGAAGAGAGTTCAAGAGAAGAAAAAGCACGTTCCTGCTGTGCCAGAAACCAAGAAAAAGGCTCCTGCTGTGGCGGAAGACACCAAGAAAAAGATTCCTGCTGTGACAGAAACTCTTGAGAAAAAGCGAAGGAATTTTGCATGACCTGAAGATCAAGCGCCTGAGAAAGAAGTTTGCTCAAAAGATGTTTTGAAAGGCAAGGAGGAAGCTTATCTAATGAAAAAAGCTAAGCACTGTCATAAGGAATATAGACAGATGTACAGAACTGAGATTCGCATGGCCAGGATGGCAAGAAAAGCTGGCAACTTCTCTGTACCTGCAGAACCCAAATTGGTGTCTGTCAGGATCAGAGGGATCAATGGAGTGAGCCCAGAAGTTTGAAAGGTGTTGCAGCTTCTCTGTCTTCACTAAATCTTCAATGGCACCTTTGTTAACCTCAACAATACCACAATTAACATACTGAGAATTGTGGAACCATACATTGCATGAGGGTACCCAAACCTGAAGTCAGTCAATGAACTGATCTGCAAGCTTGCTTATGAAAAAAATCAATAAGAAGCAATTTGCTATGATAAATAACTCTTCGATTGCTCAATCTCTTGGTAAATTCGGCATCATCTGCAAGGAAGATGATTCATGAAATCTGTATGGTTATAAAACGCTTCAAAGAAGCAAATGACTTCCTGTGGCCCTTCAAATTGTCTTCTCCATGAGGTGGAATGAAGAAAAAGGCCACCCATTTTGTAGAAGGTGAAGATGCTGACAACAGGGAAGACCAGATCAACAGACTTATTAGAAGGATGAGCTAAGGTATCCACCATGGTTATTTTGTAATCTGGTCAGTAAGTAAAAAGAACAGCTGTTTTCAGACTGCAGTATATTGTTGTATTAGTAACTTTTTTGTTAGCTTGCCTTCTCCTAACTGTTGTGGCACATCTTAGTGCTTGGTAAAATTAAGCCAAAACTTCTGCAAGACTAGAATCCATTTTTTACTTTGTGAAAATCACTTAGGGACTTTTGAAAAGCTTTTCCTATACCAGAAACGCTAATGTTTTCCCCCTTTGAATTGTGCTGAGTAAAAATAGGTTTATTCGAAGAAAACTGATTTCAAGGCATTCGTGCATGATTCGTAGGTAAGGTAATAAAATAAAGGTCAATTCACCACTATACATACATACATACATATATATGTGTGTGTGTGTGTGTATGTGTTTGTGTGTGTGTGTACACACACACAATTAAAGAATAAGTTTGGAGGCGCCAACAGGTGGTGTAGTGGTTGAGGTGCTGGACTCCCACACAGTCAGTCACAGTTAGAGTCCTGGACCCAGAGCCTGGAGGTTTGAAACTCATGCTAAGCATGACTGTGTGAGTGCCCAACATCTCAAAAAAAGAATGGAGGAGAAAAGAGTGCAGTGTGGACATCCTCCTCTGAGAGGTGATTTCTCACTTTCTCTCTGTTTGTGTCTCTCTATCTCTCTGGCAAATGCATATACCTACAGCAAAAATTTCCCTAAAACAAAAAAAAAGTATAAGATTGGGCCAGAAGGTAGCCTGGAGGTTAAGATGCTGGACCCCCACATGACCAACTGCTGTTCAAGTCCTGATCCTGGCAGCTTTCTCTCTCGATCTTGATCTCTCTATCTCTCTCTGATGAGTGCATGTGCTTTTAGCATTATTAAGCAATAAATATAATGAAATAATTATTTTTTAAAAAAAGAATAAGGTTATTTTGGTACAAAAAAAAAAAAACATTAAAATCCATGCAATTTTTTGCTTTTTGCCAGAGAACACATATGCTTTGTGCTTTGGTGTTTTTTGGGTTTTTTTTTTTTTTTTTTTTTTTTTTGTCAGACGGTGTGTATACTCACCAGTGAGAGATAGAGAGACAGAGAGAACTTCCCAATGGGACATGGTCATTATACAATCTTTTTTCCTCCAGTTCTCTATCCTTGCAGGATTTTAAGTATATATATGTGTGCCCAGCATGTTTTCAAGTCACTGGGGCCAGGACTTAAACCATAGTTGGCTGTGTGATATCTGGCTTGCTGTGCATAGTGTTTAACTTATACCCTATGGGGCCAGCCTACTTAATTTTTTTCATATTGTGTATTTTTTTGACAACTTTTTAAAGATCATTCATATACTGTAAGCTCTAAAACAATCATGAAAATAACAAAATGAATAGTTGCGGCTGGTATGCAACAAATGAGATAAAATATAATACCAAAAAATACTAACCTAATACAAAGAAGGCAGGAAAAGATAACCAGAAATAATGTGCAGAAAGGACAAACATCAACATAAAAGAGTTAAAACTAATCATGTTTAAATTAAATTAAATGTAAATGATCTAGTTACTCAACTGAAAGGCAAAGATTTTTCTGAAAAAGAAAGTGAGGAGGCTAATTCCTGGCCAGAGACCTATGTGTGATCTTTCATGTCCAAGTACAGGAAATCACAGAAGCTTTAGCTGGTAAGCCTCAGAGGAAAAAGCTTCCCTCCCACACCGGACTTGGTGCACATCCACTACACTCCAGTGTGTCTAAGAGGACTGGCAAGAAAATTTTTGCAAAGCATATATTTAATAAAGGATTTTTATCTTGAACAAACCTTGAACAGACAATTCCATCAACCCACATACTTAAACATATCTGCATGCGCAGCCCAGGTACTTCTATATAAAGACCTTTTTATTGGGGCCCTTGTATAAGACCTTACCCAGAAGCATCTATAATTCTTGATAGTAAGTAAAAGGGCAAAGATTTTGGAAAATAGTTTGACAAGTTTTTTACCATCCATCTAACATAAGATCTTGCCAATCCATTCTTAGGATTTACCTAAGAGAAAGAAAGCATATTTTTGTACAAAGACTTATACATAAATAATTGTAGCAGCTTTTTTAGTGAAAGCCTAAACTCAAAACAACCCAAATGTCCATCAATAGGTGACTGGAAATCAAGGTCAATAGTGTCATAAAATAGAATACTACTCAACAAATAAAAAGAAATAAGCTCTAGATCCATGATACAATATGGATGAATCGCAAAATAATCATTCTGAGTAAATGAAGCCAAAGAGAAAAGGCAGCCCATACAACATGATTCATTTACACAAAATTCTAGGAAACACCAGGACCAGCAGTTAGCATAATGGCTATGTTGCTGAACTCCCATGTAGTCGACCACAACTCGAGTCCCGGACCCAGTGGTCTAAACTCATGCCAGGCGTGTGTGCGTGTGTGCCCAAAATCCTGAGAGGAGAATGGAGGAGAAGGAATTGCGGCATGGCCATTGCCCCTGGGGGGTGATTTTTCGCTTTCTGTCTCTCTGTCTTTCTGGCTAGCGCACATGCCCTATAGCAAAAACCTCTCAAAAAAAAAAAAAAAATTCTAGGAAACACCAAGTGATACATACACAGAGATAGAAAAGAGATCATCGGTAGCTTAGGTGAAGTAATGAAAAAGATGAAAGGCAGAAAGAAGGGGAATACAAAGATGCAAGAGAAAGCATCCAGGGGTGACATATTATCTTAACTGTGCCAGTGGATTCACAGGAATATGCATATATCAAAACTTATCAAACTGTTTAACATGTGCAGTTTACTGTTAGTCAATTATGACTAAATGAAACTGTCAAAAAATAAAAAGAGTAGTACTTTTTAAAAGTCATATACAAGTATAAATAATCTTGTTTATTACTTACTTCCGACCAATGTGTCTAGTCAGTCGAACCATCAGTTGGCGGGCCTCTTCTGAGCTAGACTGAGTATTCTTAACAAATGAAATTGGTTTCTCAAGTCCATGTTTTTCCAAAATTTCTGACACACTATAAGTGAAAGAGAATTATTTAGCATCTCACTATCAAAGAGTCTAAGGATTTTAGGTATATAAGAACAATTTGATGATCAGTATTTAAAAAGTACCTCAGTATCTCACAGAATGGCCCAGCTTTGCATGTAATATTAATGAATTCCCATCACAAAAACCACTACTAGTTGTGTATCAAATCTTATTTTCTACTTGTATTAGAATATTTGCATAGAAAAATATGTCATGACTTTCCTGAAGACCTACTTAGACTAAGTAAAGATTTTTTAAAAGCATGATACATCTTTATCTGATATTTTCTTCACAATTTCCCTGTAACCTACAAACATCAAGTCAGTAACAGAAAGCCAAATCTATCATTTCAGTACCCAGTTTGAATTCTTTTTTTTTTTTTTTTTTTTGGAGAGTTTTTTTTGCTATAGGGCGCATGTGCTCGCCAGACAGACAGAGAGAGACAGAAAGCAGAAAATCACCCCCCAGGGGGGATGGCCACGCCGCAATCCCTTCTCCTCCATTCTCCTCCCGGGATCTTGGGCACGCACGCACATGCGTCCGGCGTGAGTTTAAGCCACCGGGTCAGGGACGCGAACCGCGGTCGACTACGTGGGAGTCCAGCGACATAGCCATTACACTAACTGCTGGTCCCACCCAGTTTGAATTCTTAATAGTTCTACTGAGTATTTAATTAAACACATGGGTACTAGAAAAACAACAAAGAATTTTAGAGTTGGAGAGCCAGAAAAAGACCATGATGGCTCAGCCTCCCTCAAAAATCTGTCCTAGGGGCCAGGAGAAAACACAGTAGTAACATACATGGACCAGCATGAGAAAAGTTCTAGGGTCATGATCCAGGATTTTCCTAAGCATGGCAGACACACATGTTCATGCCTATAATCAGGCCACCTGAAAAGGGAGGCATATTACTATGTGAGGACCCTGTTGTGGATATTTGTCTCTGTCTTTCTCTCTCTCACAAAAGTCATGAATAAACTTTAAAAAAATATCCATTCTATAAAAATACATGTGTCACAAATTCCCATGTTATCATACTAATCTTCTTGAGATAGGCCATTCCAGGGACCTGCAGTTAGCGTAATGGCTATGTCGCTGGACTCCCACGTAGTCGACCGCAGTTCGCGTCCCAGACCCGGTGGCTTAAAACTCACGCCGGGCGCGTGTGCGTGCCCAAGATCCCGAGAGGAGTACAGAGGAGAAAGTATTGCGGCGTGGCCATCCCCCCTGGAGGGTGATTTCTCGCTTTCTGTCTCTCTGTCTCTCTCTGTCTGGCGAGCACACGCGCCCTATAGCAAAAAACCTCTCAAAAAAAAAAAAGAGCCCATTCCATAACCATCAAATCCTATACATACTTGGTATGTCTCACCAAATATCACATCTATGAGTTAACTACTACTGATCTTATAGAGTGGCAAAACAGACTTCAAAACTCTCCATAAAGTTAGTTTCAATGGGACCAGCAGTTGGCGTAAAGGCTATGTTGCTGGACTTCCATGTAGTCGACCGCGGTTCGAGTCCCAGACCCGGTGGCTTAATCTCACGTCGGGCACATGTGCATGCATGCCCAAGATCCTAAGGGAAGAATGGAAAAGAAAGGACTGCAGCATGGCTATCTCCCCTGAGGGTTGATTTCTTGCTTTCTGTCTCCCGGCAAGCACACACACCCTGTAGCAAAAACCTTTCCAAAAAAAGAGAGAGGTTTCAAGAGTTAGGTCACTTGACATGGTGTATACTAAACCCTTTATTATCTATCTGTGGCTATAGGTGAAACAGGAGTAAAAAGTTCTTATTTTGAAAGGTGGGTACATTAAGCTGAACAGAGGAAGGCCTAAGTATCATCCAGAAACCTAAGAGTGTTTCCTTGCGGTTCTAGGGATATAAACTAGCTATGAGGACCACCCATGGTTTACACCACAAACCTGTGGTGAAATAAATGATGTCTATTTCACTTTCTCTCTCTCTCTCTCTGTCTCTCTCTCTCTGAGTCACCTCCGTTTAAGCAGGGAAATAGAGGTAACTGTAGATTTGGAAGGAATTCATCTATATTCTCTTAACCCATAAGCTTTATTTAGTAAAACTACACTGAATTTTAAGGGAGGTTAGGGGGAGGAGAACACAAGTCAATATATAATAGGAAAAACTTGACTTATTAAACAATTTTCAAGAAATACAACTTAACGGGCCAGCGCTGTAGTGTGGCAGTTAAATGCAGCGCATGGACAGCCACACCCACACTGGTGGCCGTGGTCTGACGCCTGGCCCCAGCAGCTTGTAGGACACTCAGGCACACGTGAATGCATGCCTGGGATCCTGACGTGATGGAGAGATGGGGACAGGGAGCTGCAGCGTGACTGCAAACCACTGGGGTACGTCCTCTAACTCTCCCCCATCTCCCTCTAATGAGTACCCCACCCTCTAGCAATTAAAAGAAAAAGAAAAAACAACTGTGAAACTTTCAGAACACAGAGTAACAAGAGTCAGACTAAGTATCAATAAATAGAAATCCTAAGGAAACTGAACAGTTAATTCTTAATTAAACTCATATATCATGGAACACAAAAAGATTGTTTTCTCTAAATACAACTTGAAATATTTTTGCACTAAAGTCCCTTAATTTGAAAGAATAAAATTTTGAATTACTGGATTTCAAACTATTATACATACTGCAACTACTAAAGTGATGTACTTCTATAATTATATATTAAAAGAACAAAGATTAATTGTGATACTTAAAATTTCATTTTTATATAATATTTAAAAGTAAGGGCTGGGGTCAGCAGATGGCATAGTGGCTAAGGCTGGGCTCCCACATGGCTGACCATGGTTTGAGTCCTGGACCCAGCAGCTTGAAAATCACACTAGGTGCATGTGTGCACATGCCCAAAAATCCCAGGAGGAGAATGGAGGAAAAGGGGCTGCGGTGTGGCCACCCCCCAGAGAGTGATTTCTTACTTTCCCTCTCATTGTCTCTGGTGAGTGCACACGCCCTGTGGAAAAACTTTAAAAAAAAAAAAGAAAAAAAAGTCAATGCCAGCCTCATAGCTAGTGGCTAACAGAGTCAGATCCCACATGGCTGACCACAGTTTAAATCCTAGCCCAGGCAGCTTGAAAATCAAACCACAAATATGTGTGTGCATGCCCAAATTCCCAACATGCAGGAGAAATAGAGAAGGGATGACAGTTAGACCATGTCCCAGTATAGGGTGCTTTCTCCCTCTCTCTCACTCTCTGTCTCTCTCTAGTGAGCACACATGCGCTCCAATAATTTTTTTAAAGTTACACATATTACATACACATAAAAAATAAATACTGGCAAACTGTACTAGACTTCGTAAATGGCTAAATAAGAACCTTTGATCTCCCAAAGAGACAGTTGAAGATTTTATTATGAAAGTAAACAATATTTTATAATGAGTTACATGAGAGGGCAGGGTGTCATAATCCGGATAATTGAGTGACTATACTATGCTCTAAGAAGAGAAGTGGGAGGAGGCCAAGCATCAGCTGCTGACAGACACAGGAACTGCTGTGGGAATGTGTCTACAATGGGTGACATACTTAACATGCTTACTTAAGCATTAATTCCACAATCTGATGGGTTAGATATTATGGATTGGAAAACCCTAGGCTCAAACCCTTACATAGGTAGTAAGTGGTAATGTCTAAATGTGAACACACGGTTTTCCATTTTCGAACCCCACATCCCTGTTACTGGACCGTTCTCCTAGAATAAGGGAGCAATGCGTTGATTATTAGACAATTCTTCCCAAGAGTGCCAAACAGATATGAAAGTCAGCTGGGAAAAAAGGGGCCAGCCAGTGGCACAGTAGTAGTACAACACTCTGCAATGGCAGACCTGCATGGGAAGATCTAGGGTTCGAGACCCAAGGCCTCCCCACACACACTAGCTATGCTCATACCCACGTCTGGGATGGCTGAGGGTGGATCATACCATGAAGATCCCGTTGGAATTACCTGTGTCTCTGTCCCTGTCTTTCATAGAAGAAATGAACTTTTAAAAAACTGGAAATAAAGGACTAATAGGCAGAGTGAAAGAAACATTTCTTGAGCAGATCCCTTTAGTCAGAACAGAGCTGAAGAACTGCCACTTTTCTCACCTTAGAATTTGTTCCAGTTGGTCCACCTTGTCATGCAGAGTTGTGGTCATCTCTGTCCTAGGACTAAAGAATTAAAAGAAAACAATTAAGCTTTAATAGTGACTTTTTAATAAAATACAAAACTCAATTTAGTGGGAAAAAAAGATGTTCCAGAGAACTATTGTGATATTATGTAATATTTTACATCATTAGGTATCATAATACTTGATATTTAATAATATAACCCTATCCAGATAACATTTCAGGCTTATCTCCTGAATTTATTGAACACTGTTCATGATTCAAGATTAAAAAAGTACTGGAATAGACCAATATTCTCTATTAAGAGATTTGTCAGATAGAAGTAACTATTTTCTAAGGTACTTTTGGTTCAGTTCTGCTCAAGGACAAAAAAACAATTATAAACTAAGTATTGTCTTTTTTTTTTTAAGAAGTAATGTATGAAGCACTATTAATCATTATTTTTTAAAACCAGTAAAACGAATGAGGAAGCGTGGCCCCGTTGGCGTTCTCCTAGGCCTTTCTGCACCACATAGGGTCCCTCCTAGAAAGTTTCCATTAGGATTTGTATTCGGGGGAGTTCTCCCATATAATCACTCACTCTGCATGAAAGGAATCAGATACACTACAACATTAAGGAGTCAGAAAAGAAGTACACCCTTTATATAGCTAAACACTCTTTCAGCAGGGAACTAGGGGAAACGTCATGAAAAAGTTCACAACTAATAAAAATGTGGCTGTCAGGACAGATTAAGTATGGCATAACACACATGCAAGAGAAACAGAGATACAGTGGAAAAGCTCAGCGAGTGCGATAAAAGCAATTTATCCTAAACAATTCTGTGTCACATACGCTTTCAGCTGAGAACACCTGCACCTGGCACCCTCAGGAGACTTAAAACAATTCTCCAACTGAGTTCCTGCAAAGGTCTTAGGTTCTATTAACAGAAAACTGAAATAACTTCCTGAAAAATTAAAAATATCCAAATTGAAACACAAAAGCTTTCTTATTTTTTTAATGATCAATCTTCCCTGATTTAAATCTATGTAATGATTATTTAGTGCAACTTAGATCATTACTTTTTTATTTTCTTGGCCATAGGGCATGTGCTCACTGGAGAGAGACAGAGAGGGAAAGTTGAGAAATCACTCCCCATGGGGATGGCCATACTGCAATCTCTTCTCCTTCATTCTCTTCTTGGGACTTTGGGCATGTACACACAGGCACCCAGCATGATTTTCAGGTACACACATGCACCCACATGATTTTCAGGTCACCAGGTCCAGGCTTCAAACATGGTCGGCCATGGGGGATCCAGCACCTTAACCACCATGCCACCTTCTGGCCCAAGATTACACTATCTTCTCAAACTTTTCAAAGTTTCAGACTTTGGGCTAAGAATGATAATTTAAATATACTAACTAAAGTCCTTCAAAAGGTCATTTGTCAGAGCTAATTTCTATTATATACTCATTCATCAATAATATTTTTTAATTTACTGTTTTAATGCTGTACAATAAATATTCTTCATAAATATTCAAAAATACAGTGTTCCTCTCTGGATTGAAATTTACATACATAATGACTAAAGATTTTTCAGCCAAATGGAATAACTGCCTACATAAGATGCATCAAGATTTAATTATATTAATTAAGTAAGTTATTCTTCATTTCTTAAATGGCAAATATATACACAAGGAATAGTTTACAATTTGGTGAATGGCAACTATTTTAACCATTAAAAACAAACAACAAATGAGTAAAAGAATATAAACTGACAAATTTGGTATGTAGGACAGAGAACCACATAAAATGTTTTGAGTACTATATTTTAACACTGAGCTAATTTATAATTACAAGTTATTTGGAAAACCAGAAAAGTGAAATACAATCATTAGGAAATAAATGGAATAACAAAATAGCATTAAGTCAGTATTTGCTTTTGCATTAAATGTTAGGTCAAAAATCATTAATCCAGATTTTAGAAATGTTTTCAGCCACAGATACATGAGAGACATTTCTCGGCCTACACATTCTTCAAAAACAAATATATAGGCACCATCAGATGGCATAATGGTTATGTTGCTAGACTCCCACACAGTTGACCATGGTTCAAGTCCTAGACCCAGTGGCTTAAATCTCATGCTGGGTGCGCATGTGTGCATGCCCAAAATCCAGAGAAGACAATAGAGGAGAAAGGGTTGCAGCATGGCCACCATCCCAGGGGAAAGGGGGCTTATTTCTCACTTTCTGTCTCTCAGTCTCATCACTGTCTCTCCAGCAAACTCATGTGCCCTATAGTAAAAATGTCTTTAAAAAAAAAAAAAAAAAAAAAAAAAAAAATATATATATATATATATATACACATATATACATCCTAATCCCCTAACTGTAAGTTCTACATAAAAACGTTTTTTTAATCTCATCAGTCTATTGCTACCATGACCATCTCCTCATGGTAGGCAAATTACTGTTTGAAAACGAACAAGAAAGCTCCAGTTGATATTTATGTTATTTAATCTTATCGAAAATGAACTTTAATAGGTTACATTCAAAACGGTACATAGGAGTGACAGTCCAGGCTTTGCCAAGTTGCCTTAGGAAGAAGAAGTGAGGTATTAGCTGACTGAGCATCCGTCCTGACCCATTAAAGAGGAAGCTCCCACCACGAGGCTTTGTGGGGAGAGATTAAGACAGGGCCTCTGCAGGTCTTGTTGCCCTCTAGGGAGCAGCAATTTAACCATGGCGCCTGATACCCATTAGGTTGAGAATTTTTTATATGATAAGTAATGACCTTTTACTACAAAAATCTATTAAGACAATCCACTTCACCTGCCTTCTGCTGCCCACTAGGGGCCTGTGGTTCTCAGAGGCACTCTGTGATTTGGATAATAGTCTGTCCCCCAAGGTTCACATTTTGTAACTCAGCTCCAGAGTAATGACATCGAGAGGAATGGACCAACTGGGATAATGAAAGCACTGGCCTTGTGAATGGATTAATGAGGTCTTGTGTAAGACCGACTGAGCTCTAACTCTCACAAGAAGGGATTAATTCTCACAAGAGCAGGTTCTTACAAAAGGAAGATGGCTTCCCACAGCTCATTCCCTCTTGGCACCTGACTGGCATCCTCTCTGCTTTTATCAGCCGTGATGCCAGCCACATGTCTGTAGACTTCCTAGTCACCACAACTGTGAGTCAAATAAGCCTCTGTTCTCCATAGAACACAAAGCCTCAGGTATTTCCATAAGCAACCCAAAAGCAGACTAATACAGGCACACCTAGTAAGGTGCACTAGGAAACAAGACTGCTCTCTACAAATAAAGGCTTCCAACCTGCTTTTTTGTGCCCTAGTATAAATTATGGTCAGGATACATGGAAGTCTCCAACAGTAAAGATAGACAGGCAAACAGAATATAAAAAAGTCAGAATATAAAAAGTCTGAAATCTGCAGCCCATCTGCTGGGCTCGAGGGTAGCTGAGAGAGTAGAAAGGCACATATCTATCCTGTTTGCAGCACCAGTAGAACAAGATTCGAATACATTTTAGGTTAAAAAAGAAGAAAAAATTAAAAAAAAAAAAAGAAAAAGTTTGTAGAATTCAAATAAAAAACAAAGTAAATGTCTATATCCAAAAGATGTATTAAAACATAAAACTGGAACCAACTGATGGAATAATGGTTACATTGCTGGACTCCCATGTAGTTGATCACGGTTCAAGTCCTGGACTTGGAGGCTTAAATCTCACAAAATCCTGAGAGGAGAATAAAAGAGAAGGGATTGTGGCATGTCTATTTCCCGGGAGTGATTTCTCACTTTCTGTCATTCTGCCTTTCTGGCGAGTGCATGTGCCCTATAGCAAAAATCTCTCTTAAAAAAATAAATAAATAAATAAAAAAATACATTTAAATATATATATGTGTGTGTGTGTGTATGTTTTTATGTATGTATGTGTGTGTGTGTATATATATATACATAAATATATATATATATATATATACACACACACACACACACACACACACACACACACATATATATATACACACATAAAAGAAAATCTCTCAGATAATTTAACAAAGACCAAAAGGTAGGAAACAGAACAAACATGAGAATAAATACAAACACACAAGAACCACCATTAAATAATAAATTTGGGAGATTTAACATTTGAGTAAAAGGAATTTGAGAGTGGAGGAAGGGAAAAAAGGAGGGAAAGAAAGGAATACAAATAAACTCAACAAGAAAAAAATACAAGAACATTCTCCAAAGATAAGAAAGTTATGAATTTTCAGACTAGAACTGACCATTCAATTAACATAACTGAAGTCAGACTTATAATAAAACACATTCTCAAAACACTACAGATGAAGAGAAGGTATCGAAATCTTCCAAGAAAGAAAACAAGCTGTGTGTAAAGTGCTGTGATTCAGAATGGCATTCAAGTTCTCAGCAGCACTGGATGACAAGAGCAGTGCCTTCAAAAGAAGTAGGATATGGATTATAAACTTAGAATTTCATATACAGTCAATCCTTCTACCAAGTGTAAGGGTGCAAGTATATTCTTCTGACATGTGACAGTCTTTAAAAATTATCTCCCATGCAATCTTTGCCAGAAAACAATATGCAATTATATTCTATCAGAATGAGGGAACAAGCAAAGAAAGAAGATTCAAAAAAAAATCCAAGAAATGCAATAAGCCATCCATGAAAAAGCCAAACAAAATCCCAAGATGACAGCAGTACAGCAGACCAAATAATTCATTCCTAGGAAAGCAAGAGAAAGAGATATTCCAAGAAAGACTCTCAAAAGAAAATGAGAAAGAGAAAAGAGAGAAAAGGAAAAGAAACAGAGATTATTGACTATTTTTGACTGCTGCAAAGAGTTTTACAGTTCTGTCACAAGTGTGAGGGAGATAAATGGAAGCACGAACAATAAAACAGGAAATAAGTCAATACGGAAAGATCAACAGTTGTATAAAGAGGAAATAATCATAACTAGCTCTGTCTGTGTACACAATGTCAAATAATCATAATAATGGAAAAAATAGAGGAAATGAATATAAGAGAAGGGAAAGGACTTATCTGAAAGGAAGTTGATAATGACTAAAATAGCAAAATCAATAAACAGCAACATGAAGATAATATTTCAAAGTAAGTGGACAAGAATAGAATAAATTGTCTATCAAAGTATTTGCTGTTGACAGCGATCCAGGATGAGAAGATGGGCAGCAAACAACTCTTTATCTATTACAAGTCTAACTGTCCTCTGACATTAACTACATTCATACATTACTTAGTTTTGGGGGGGGGGGGGCAGATTTTTGTTGTAAGACGTGTGCTTACCAAACAGACAGTGAGACAGAAAGCAAGAAATTACCCCCTGAGAGGGGATGGCTATGCCACAATCCTTTCTCCTCTATTCATCTCTTGGGATTTTGGGCACACACACACACACATGCAGTCAGCATGAGTTTCAAGCCGCCGGGTTCAGGACTTGAACCATGGTCGCTCATGTGGGGGTGAAGTGCCTTAATCACTTCACCATCTGCTGGTCCCATGTTACTTTATATTTAACAATTAGGAGGGGATCATTTCCCTTTGGACTTCCTTTGTTTAGAACAATGCTTCCTCACCAATCTCTAAAAATTGTTTTCCAAAATAATACTAACTTTTTAAATTGAAAGACAAACTGGGACCAGCAGATGGCATGATGATTACATTGCTGGAGTCTCACTTGGCCAACCATGGTCTGAGTCCTGAATCCAGCAGCTTGAAACTGACGCCAGGTGCATGTACATGCTTGCCCAAAATCCCAAGGGGAGACTAGAGGAGAAGGGACTGTGGTGTGCCCATCCCTCCAGGCAGTGATTTCTTGCTTTCTGTCTGTCTCTCTGGAGAGCACACTCACCCTATAGCAAAAATCTCTCTAAAAGAGAGAGAGAGAGAGAAAAGACAAATTAGCTTCCAGAATGCCATATATCCTGTATTTGTCTACTTAACTTGTTCCTCTATTCTCTGTATTAGCTGTAAACTAAAAGAGCAACCTAAATGACTGACTAGATTAAGGGTAAACAGTTTAAGCAAAAATACTTCTTCAGGTATATTGGGATACCACCAGGTCCTTCAAATGGCATCTCCTCAGAAGTGCATACATCACTGGGGTCACATTTGATAACTTGGTTAGGATGATGGCAGTCAGAAGCCAGTAGGTGGCATGATGGGTAAGTGGCTGAACTCCCACAGTGCTGACTGCAGTTTGAGTCCTAGTGGTTTGAAAGTCATGCTGAGCACATGGTGTGTGCATGCTCAAAATCGCGAGAGGAGAATGAAGGAGAAGGGACTGTAATGTGGCCGTCCCCCTGAGCAGTGAGCTCCCGCTTTCCCTCTGACTATCTCTCTCTGTCTTTCTCTGGCAAGTGCATGTGCCCTCTGGCAAAAGCCTTAAAAAGAAAAAAAGAAAGGAAGGAAGGAAGGAAGGAAGGAAGGAAGGAAGGAAGGAAGGGGGAAGGAGGGAGGCAGGCATCAGATCAAACTTTTTAAAAAATTTTACCATTGAAACTTAAAAAAAAAAAAGGAAAAAAATCTCCTGAGTCATACATTGGTACCATGCAAATATTCTTTCCCCATTTTCACCTTATTTCAATACCATTAACAAATGCATATGCACAAATAACTATACACAGTGGGTTGCAAAAGTGGTAATTGCTGTGATTTGTTTCATTAAAAAAAAAAAAAAAAAAAGACCTTGAAAGGAAAACAGAGAGGAAGAACAAAGGGAAAGAGGGGAATTAAAAAAAAAAAAAAAAAAAAAAAAAGTCAAAAGAAAAAAGAATAAATGAAGAAAAAGGAAGAACAGAGTAAGGAGGGCTCCTCAGCTAACTACCTGATTTTGCAAATGAGGATAATGATGATCAGAGAAGTGAAATGTCTTGGCTAAAGTTACAAAAGCTTAGAAACAGGTCCACCAATTTTTCATTCAGTTCTTTCATATGTTAAAATTAACTTCTCTAAATGTAAAATGTGTAATATGTACTAGATTTAAAAGGCAGATTAAAGACATGATGGTACCTGACTTCCAAAACATATATACATACATACATATATATTGCATACAACTAAACCGTCCAAAAGCATGTTAAATATATTTGCATTTAAACATAAAAGCAGTTTAAAATTATGTATACAGATGGTCCTTGACTCACAAGTTTCAACTTAAAATTTTGGGGGATTGGTGCAAAAGTAGTCTATATAACTATACTTCTAGTTCCCATTCAACCATTCTGCTTTGTATAGAAGTCAATAAATTACATCAGCTTTCCTATACCTTTGTGTTTGATGATTCTGCCCAACTGTAGGCTAACATAAGTGTTCTGAGCATGTTTAAGGTAGCCTAGTTTAAGCTATAATGTTTGGTACAATAAATATATTAAATGGATTTTTGGCTTTATCTTTTCAACTTACAAAGAACTTATGAGGACATAACTCCATAGTGACTCGAGGAATATCAGTATTCCTATATCACTACTTTAAAAGGATTATTATACTCAAGGGCCAAAACCCCGTAATGAACAGAATAAAGACAAACAGCCCATAAATATGAATAATGTTCAGGAGGTGGTGTGATGATTAAGGTGATAGACTCCCACGGGCTGACCACGATTTGCGTCCTGGACCTGGTGCCTTCTTTCTCACTTTCTTTTTCTCTCTCTGGACAAATTAAAATAAAAATAATAATAACAAAATAAAATAAATAAATAAATTTTAAACACACACACACAAGTTAAAGAGACAACACTACCTATTCATTTTTTTTAAAGTATTCCTGATTGTGGTGGCAACAGTATTTTGTTTTTCAATGGATAATAATCAATCTTGACAAAACTAGAGTAAAAACTTAATTATAATACAGTAAAACAAAATATAGAACAGTCCATATATTGGTAGAAGGAAAAAGTAACAGGAGGGTAGATGATTGTACTTCCTTCCTTGCATTTTTTCCATATTTCCAAAATTTCCTCTGATAAACATTTAGAGAAACAATAATTCTGTTTCAACTGTTGGACTAAAAAGGCACAATAAGAATGGCATACCACCGGTTCTTACCCATAGCCTCGTTGTGGCAGACATTCCAGTATGTCATAGCAAAGAGGCAGCTGGTCATTGCGTTCGCAGGTATAGATGCACTCGAGTGCTACTGCCATCAGTTGGTCCTGATCAGGAATTATTTTCTGCTGTAGCTGGAGAAAATAAAGCATGCTGTACTAAATGTCAATAGATTTATAGTCAGTTTTTCCACATCCCAATATGACTGTCAATTGAACATTAATGGTGCAGTTAATCAACTGCAGAAACAAATCTTTCTTTCTTTTTTGAGATTTTTTTGGTACAGGGCATGTGCGCTCACCAGACAGAGAGAGACATAGAGACAGAAAGCGAGAAATCACCCCCCCAGGGGGGGATGGCCACACCGCAATCCCTTCTCCTCCATTCTCCTCTTGGGATCTTGGGCACGCACGCACACACGCCCGGCGTGAGTTTTAAACCACCGGGTCCGGGATGTGAACCGCGGTCGACTACGTGGGAGTCCAGCGACACAGCCATTACGCTAACTGCTGGTCCCAACTGCAGAAACAAATCTTGATTTTCTTTAGCTTACAGACTTTTGGGGTCTTTAGTAATTCTAGATAAAATGTTTTAAATATAGAATCAGCTCAAAAAGATTATTAGTAACCCATAAATTTTGTGTCTGCTAAAAAAAAAATCTTCGATTTATGGCTCATTCAAGATAGGAGAAACATAGTAAATGAAAAGGCTGTTCTTTAAATGTTTCTAACATTAAAGTCATTCAAACACAAACATATATAAAATTTCTTAACTAGTACTCAAAAGTACCAGGACTTATTTTTCAGTATATACTATATACTACTCATCTTAATACACAGTTTTATCCTATTCGAAGAAGCCCAATTGTGATGCAATAGTATATACATCACAGAATATACTCCACATCTCTGACGCAGAAAGATGGCCATTTCAGGTCATTTTCTGTACAAGATACACCACTTCCCATTACAAACCAGATCCCCATGCTTGGAGTACTTTCTGAGAAACAAAATAAATGACAAATTGGGGCCTCTGTTTTCTCATCTATAAAATTGAGATATTAATGTCTTCCTACAAGGTGGTTGTGAGGATTAAATAAATACACATAGAATGTTCATATTATCACAATAGCAGAAATCAAAATGAAAATTTGAATTATTTTCTTAGAACTCTTTTCAACAAGTTTAATTTCTGTAATACTGAACTACTGATTTTCAACATTTTAATAGAAACTC
This sequence comes from Tupaia tana, assembly GCA_026018925.1. Taxonomy (NCBI): domain Eukaryota; kingdom Metazoa; phylum Chordata; class Mammalia; order Scandentia; family Tupaiidae; genus Tupaia; species Tupaia tana. The sequence goes on along the minus strand of JAKSZU010000003.1, from coordinate 217,677,242 downwards.
ACAAATACACATAAAATAGATAGGAAAGTGATGGAGAGAATCTGTTCAACAAAGACATTTTCTCAGTAGAAAAATCCCATCAATGGATATAGAAAAGAAACATTCAAGGTTACCATGGAGACGGTATTCTAACAAAGGTGGAATAAACGATATATATACATTTCTTCAAAATATTAAGAAATATATTATTAATTTGACATTACCATTTGACAAAGAGTTATCCAAGGTTGCAAACTGACTGGTGAAACAGAGACAAGTTATTGATACGAAAAAGGTAAGTACTATTAAAAATTAAGAGGAGAGTGAGATCAGCAGGTGGCATGGTGGTTAAGGTGCTGAATCCCACAGGACTGACTCTGCAGTTCAAGTCCTAGACCCAGAGACTTGAAATTTACACTGGTCACGTGTGCATGCATGCCCAAAATCTCAAGAGGAGAAAGGACCATGGTGGGGCTATCCCTGTAAGACATGACATGATTTCTCACTTTCCCTCACTCTGTCACTCTCTCTCTCCAGCAAGCACACACGTCCTATAGCAAAAACCTTAAAATATCAGTTAAGAGAGGACTAGACAGAGGCGCCATGGTAAAACACTACGTTCTATGATGCTGGCCCACGTGAGATGGTGGTTCCAGGTTCCTATCTGGAGACTTCTCTGAAAATGCCAGGCATGCACACACCCACAGTCCAGACCGTGGGCGGCTGAAACACAGGTGGATTATGGCATCAGGACCCCACTGGGTGCTATCTCTGTTGCTCTCTACCCATCTCACTTTTGCAGTCTCTCTCATTAAAAGAACTATTAAAATTAATTTAAAAAGCTAAATTTTCTTGACTTCTTATTGTGTGCCAGGTACCAATTTTGCTTGAAGTTTATTTATTTCCCCCACAAGCAAGACAAAAACAGAGAGTCAACTCCCTTAGCAGGGTCTTGGCCACAGCCCATCCCCTGGATCACAGGCATGAGCAAGCTCAGTGCACTGAGACTGGAACCGAGAACCCTGTCATGTGAGTCAGTATCACACAGCATTGCATGTTACTGCTATGACACTGTCACACCCCCTCTTCTAAGTGCTTCGCAAGCACTAATTCATAAATCTTCAAAATAACACTATACTGTTAGTATTTGGTACTCTTCCTATTTTACAGAAAGGGAAAACTGAGGCACTGGGAGATCAAATAATTTGCCCAAGGTCACAGACTCGCTAAGTTGTCAAGTCAGGATTCAAAACTCGTCAACTGGGCCCAGACGCTAAGCTAAGCAACACAGGCTCCCTGCATCCTGCAGAGAGGTTTCCCATGCAGAAAGAATGGATGAGACTGAGGGAAAAATATGACAATTGAAATCATAAATCATCAAAAAGAAAAAAAAAACAAGACGACAAAAACATGGAATCCACTTTCAGTCAAGGAACCATTTAGGAAAGCATCTGAAAAAGTCGTCAAACTCCTTGATGTTTTACTTTATTTCCCTGCTTCCTGTCTTCTCTAAGACGTTAAAGGGCCACTTTTAAGGTCAACGTCCTGCAGTAAGTATTCGGTCATATATGCTCAAAACCTTATGTTGAAACCCTTTAGTAGCCCTTCAATATGAAAGGTTTAAAAAATGAACTTTTTGCCTTCTGCTCAGGCTCCTTCCTGGCCTAGCGCCAACCCCCTTTTCTGGTCCCATGAATCATTTCCCATCTACACAAGTTTATTTCATCCAAATTATTTACCTAAGTATGATATTAGCCTGATTGTATCTCCTGATCTTAGGCTACCCCTACCTTGATTGTCTTCCCAAGAATTTAGTCTTGCCATGTCTAATATTGGTCCAATAGAGACCAGTTGGTATAAGTGTGCATGACCAAGATCCTGAGAAAAAGGGACCAGCAGTTAGCGTAATGGCTATGTCGCTGAACTCCCATGTAGCTGACCACGGTTAGAGTCCCAGACCCGGTGGCTTAAACTCATGCCGGGTGCGTGTGCGTGCGTGCCCAAGATCCCGAGAGGAGAATGGAAGAGAAGGGATTGCGGCATGGCCATCCACCCTGGCGGGTGATTTCTCGCTTTCTATCTCTCTGTCTCTCTCTGTCTTTCTGGCGAGCACACGCACCTTATAGCAAAAAAAAAAAAAAAAAAAAAAAAAAGATCCTGAAAAGAGAGAGAATGAAGGAAGAGGGATTGCAGCATGGTCATCCCCCTGGGGGGTGATTTCTTGCTTTCTATCTCTCTCTGTCTGTCTTTCTGGTGAGCGCATGTACCCTATAGCAAAAAACCCTCAAAAAAATATATATATAGGTCCAATAAATAAGGCTTGTATCACTCTCATACACAAATCTCTCTGTCACTTTGTATTCCTACGGGACTTTTTTGATCTCCTCTTACATTATTCAGCCTATTTTTCTTTTTAAAGACATGATCTCACAATGTTACCCAGACTAGCCTCAAATTAGTGATCCTCTTGCCTCTGCCTCCTGGGTAGTTGGATTACAGGTACAGACCACCACGCCAGCTAGTATATCCTTCTTAATATACTGTGTGCAAGAATCATAATGTTCAAATATATGACACTTTTCATTCTGGCACTATTAGACTCCCTATAAGATGTCTGACTTCATATAATCTTAGACATACTTTCTCTTACTTTCATCATTTCTGCCCTAATATCTCAATGGTCACTATTAACCTATCATTTGTTCTTTCTTGATCTAAAATAAGATATCCCAGCTAGGATTTCCTAAATAAGTCCATGGAATGAGTTTTCAATACCATGGACAGAAAATTATCGTCCACACCACACAGCAAAAAAAAGATGAATTGAATCATAATGTGAAAAAAACCAAAATCTTAAAATTTGTACACAAGCAACTAGAAAAGAAAAATAGATAGTAAGACAGGATTAGCTGGATAACCCCAGAGAACCCAGCAATGAAAGAAATCAGTAGAGTAAAATGCAAACTTAACATAAAAAATTATATACACAAAAATATAAGAATTTAGGGAGGCCACCAAGGCGGCGCGCCATGGAGCCTAGGGTCGTCAAGCCGCCAGGACAGGAATTCATGGTGGAGCACCTGAAAAGCCACTACGGGCTGGGGGGCAGCTGGCTGGGCGAGACTGAACTTCAAGAATTAGGAAGAAACACACCATCCATCAGATGACTAGAAATCACCGCAGGACCACAAGAAATATGGGAAAGCAAGAAAATACCTACCCTCCAAGGGAAAAGGAGAACTCTTCTTCATCCACAAGCAGTTCAATGGAAATCATGGAAATGTCTGATAAAGAATTTAGAATATCCATAATGGTGAAGCTAACAGAGATGGAAGAGAAAAGAGATAATGAACTGCTGAAGAGAAAGGAGAAAGAAGTTGATGAGTTCCAGGAGGTGAGGAAATTCTTGCAAGATCTAAAAGAGGAATTACACACTTTACAAAAGCCTCAAACAGAACTGTTAAAGACTACAATACAGGAAGTCAAAATCTCCCTTGAAAGTATTAAAAGCAGACTAGATCATACAGAAAATAGAATCTCAGATATAGAAGAGAAAATTGCTGGCCTAAAAAAATCCACCATGAAGACTGAGAAAAATTGCCCAAAAAAATAAGAATAACATACAAAAAGTACTAGACACCATCAAACATCCAAACATCCGGATAATTGGCATTCCAGGAGGCGAAGAGACTCATAAGGGACTTGATAATCTATTCCATGAAATCCTGCAAGAAAACTTTCCAAACTTAGAGAGGCACTCAAAGATCTAGTCCCAAGAAATACAAAGGACCCCAAATAGAATCAACCCAAGAAGATCTTCTCCAAGACACGTTATAGCCGGACTGACCAAAACCACAGACAAAGACAAGATACTAAGATTGGCAAGAGAGAAACAGCAAGTTACCTACAAAGGATATCCCATCAGGCTAACAGCAGACCTCTCATCAGAAATAATGCGAGCGAGGAAAGAATGGGAAATATATTCAGTGTTAATGGAAAAGCAGTTTCAACCAAGAATACTGTACCCACCAAGATTATCCTTCACATGGGAAGAAAAGACAAGAACATTCTCAGATTATCAAAACCTGAAAGAATTTACCAGCACCAGACCAGATCTCCAAGAAGTTCTCAAGGGATTGCTATGTCAGGAAAATTAAATGTAGTCACAAAGAAATAAAAGTTCAAAAACTAAGAAAATGGCCAACTTAATTATAGGGACAAGACTGGAGTTGAATATTATATCCCAGAATTCAATCAGGAAGGTCGAGCCACAACACAAAATAAATTTAAGTACATGAGACTGAACTGGTTAAATAGCATTCTGTGACTTTTGACTAAAATATTGCTGCTTTCCTTCTAGGCTTTGTTGTCCAGTTTTAAGAGTTTTTGTCCTGGGAACCAGCAGTTAGCGTAATGGCTATGCCACTGGACTCCCACGTAGTCGACCGCAGTTCGAGTCCAGAACCCGGTGGCTTAAAACTCACACCGGGCGCATGTGTGTGTGCCCCAAGATCCCGAGAGGAGAATGGAGGAGAAGGGATTGCGGCGTGACCATCCCCCCTGGGGGGTGATTTCTTGCTTTCTGTCTCTATGTCTCTCTCTGTCTGGCGAGCACATGCGCCCTATAGCAAAAAACCTCTCCAAAAAAAAAAAAAAAAAAAAAAAAAAGAGTTTTTGTCCTGTCTTGAGCTGTCAATAGGTTCATGTATACTATTTGAACAGAATCCTAACCTGTTTCCAGGCTTTAAATTTTAAGCAAAGTTCCTTAGTATTTCTTTATGTTAAAACTGTTTTTTTTTTAATAGTACCAAGTGAACTTGCTATTGAAAGTAGTTAGATTATTTAAGAAATTTTGTGATCGGTACAGTGTTGGGGAGAAAGGAATGGAAGACAACTGTAGACACCAGAGATAGTGTGAGAAGAGGGTGGGAAAGGACAGAGGGTCAGAAATAGGAGTAAAAAAAATACTAGAAATGGAAAATTTTTGATAACAACATGCATGATTAAGTCACTATGCAGTATATTATGGATGGGAAATCACATTTTGTATGCTGTGGCGATGCTTAGGGAATGAATGTAAATTAGGTTTAAAAAAAAGAAAAGTTTCAGAAAAATAAAGAACTAAAACTGTTTTTCTTGAAATAAAAATAATGCATTAAAAATGCCTATTCGGGACCAGCAGTTAGCGTAATGGCTATGTCGCTGGACTCCCACGTAGTCGACCGCGGTTCGCGTCCTGGACCCGGTGGCTTAAAACTCATGCCAGGCGCGTGTGTGTGCGTGCCCAAGATCCCAAGAGGAGAATGGAGGAGAAGGGATTGTGGCATGACCATCCCCCTTGGGGGGTGATTTCTCACTTTCTGTCTCTATGTCTCTCTCTGTCTGTCTGGCGAGTGCACGCGCCCTATAGCAAAAATCTCTCCCAAAAAAAAAAAACCTATTCGATGCCTGCAGTAAGATATGTAGCCCCAGCTAGGTGCTACTTTATAGAATGTTCATTCTACTCACTGAGGCTTATGCCTAAAGTTGGACTTGTGTTCATGGATATGTATGTATCAGCTGCGCTTGCTATGGAAATATTTAGATTAATTAAGATCTTTAGTGACTCAATAAAATGTGGAGGAAAAAAGTACAGAAAGCAAACATAGATACCAGAGACAGTGTGGGAGGAGAGTGGGAGATGGCTGAGGGTAAGAGATAGGGAATCAAGGATGGGAAAAAAAGGCAACAAGAAATGAAAAATTATTTGTTGACGATAACATGTATGTTGATGCGCTTGATTGAACCAATGTACAGTGTACTCTGGATGGAAAATCTCATTTTGTATACTGTAATGATGTACAGTGAATGAATGTAAATAAATAAGTTTTAAAAAATATTAAAAAAAAGAACTCAGCTTAGAAATAGCATGTATAATAGAAGCAGAGAAAACTTAAGACATAATGTATAAAATGCTTAAATGTTCCTAAACACTTTTTTTGGGAGGAAAGGTTTTTGTCGTGGGGCATGTGCACTTGCCAGAAGACAGAGAGACAGAAAGTGAGAAATCACCCCCTTTGGGAGATGGCCATGTCACAATCCCTTTTCCTCCATCCTCCTCCCAGGATCTTAGGCAAGCATGTAAACTTTCCCGGCATGTTTTCGAAGCCACTGGGTCTAGGACTCAAACCGAGGTTGGCCACGTGGGAGTCCAGCGACATAACTTCTACACCATCTACTGGTCTCAACTCCTACAAACACTTTTAAAAATATAAACAAATAGAACGCTATCTCCTATTCTTGGACAGAGTGACTGAATATTAAAAAGATATCATTCTCCCAACGTTAATGAATAAATTCAATACATCACAATAAAAATCCCAACAAGGGCTCAGCCACCGCAGTACAGGTAGGAGGGGGGCTGCTGGGCCGATGAGGGAAGCCATATGGTAAGGCTCACGTTTGCATCCCAGGTCCACCTACATGTGCTGGGCATACGGGTGAGCTGACTGCAGGGCTGGGGGTAAAATCTCGCACAAAACCCCTAGTGAAGAACAGAGGAGAAAGGACCACTGCATAGCTTCCCCCCGTTGGCAGGGGGTGGGGGGGAGTTTAGAGGTTATTTCTCCTCTTTTGTTCTCTCTCTCTCTCTCCCCCCCTTTCCAATAAATGCACATGACCTATAGCAAAATAAATAAATAATTTAATGAGCCCTTCTGGATATTTTTAGAGTAGAAAGATTTTCAGAGTATCTAGTCAATGATATTTCCAGAAACAAAAGTTCATTTTAATACTAGTGTTTTCCTGAGTTTTCTAAATATTTCATAGTAAACATTAATTTAGAAATGAAAATAAACTAAAACTGCCCAATGAATTATAATTTGTAATCAGAAAGAAATTAAAAATATGGCACTCATGAAGCTTTGTAATATAGTGAGTTCTCATTAAAAGTAGAAGCATATATTTAAAACAGCTGTTCCTAAGCCTAGCTTTCTATCTCATTCACTAAATAAACTCAGCACATACTCCATAGCCCTACCACCCAAATCTCAACTCCTTTATAAGGATTGAGCATAGAAAATTCTTTTTAAAAATATACACAGTTCTCATGTTCAGACACATAAAAACATTGCTAGTTTAGAAGACAGAACCATATGAAAAGGCACAAGATTTTGTTTCTGTCATCCCTGTTCAGAACTTACCCAAGTTTCTTCACAAGTTTTACTTTTCAAAGAGGGATTCAAGCAAAGAGCAACAGTTTCAAACTAAAGATGATGGTTGTGCGGTGTTATTTAAAAAATTTTTAAAGAGAGGGATGTTTTCAGCACATAAGATCGTTTAAAAAAAAAAAATTGGCATCTGATTCCAGTAGCAACACAAGGGTATGTTTCAAGATCTTTTTTATTGTCACTCTGGTCAACTCTACTATCATTTCCAAGTATTCACTCCCCACTTCCTATGAGAGAACTGTTTTCCTGCCTCGTTATCCACAGACTTGGCCATAAGACTGTCCTTGGCCTGTGAGATGTGATAAAGTGACTTGAGCCATGGTCGAGCTACAGCTGTTAAGTGCCACAGTGCAGGTCTATTTAGTTCTTCTCCCTGTGCCACAGACAGAATGGGGAGTGCTCCATCTGCCCAAGTGAGTAAGACAGGACACAGCGGAAGCCCAGCTGCAGCCGACACGACACTCCTGACAAATGGATTCAGGCTGTTGTAAGCTGCTAAGATTTACAGGTCATTTGTTAATGCAACATAACCTCGTCTAAGTGTACGAAACAGAAGTCATTGCTCCTGCTACATTACTAAAAGCCCTCCGTGCATGATTCATGGAGGAGCTGAGGCACATTCTTTGGGTAAACAATCAAGTAAAATAAACAGTGTTCCCAGTACAATCCTAGTAAAGCAAACGAATGTAATCAAGTGATCTGAGCATCATAATGCAACCCGTGTCAATCGTTCATTCCTTCCTTGGCCCAGCCAAGCTGACTGAGCATCTGCTCTACAGTAAGTACGGCTATCCTCCATGAATATAGACATAAGTGAGATAGAGGTGATCAGTGCAGGAAGCGAAAGGAGGAGAGTCAAGCATGAGAAGAAATAATGACAACACAGTGCAGTAAGGGCTCCAAGAAAGGCAGATACGAAGCCCTGCGCATCCCGGGTGAGTCACAGAAGGTTACACGGTGGAGAGAATCTGATGGAGCAGGACCTTGAAGGATATGCAGGTAACTGTCAACAGAAGAAAAGGGGAAGCTACTATCCTCTAAGAAAGAAACAGTCCATAAAACACAGAGGGCCGGGGAACCAGCAGTTAGCATAATGGCTATGTCGCTGGACTCCCACGTAGTCGACCGTGGTTTGCATCCCGGACCCGGTGGCTTAAAACTCACGCCGGGTGCATGTGCGTGTGTGCCCAAGATCCCGAGAGGAGAATGGAGGAGAAGGGATTGCGGCGTGACCATGCCCCCTGGGGGGTGATTTCTCGCTTTCTGTCTCTATGTCTCTCTCTGTCTGTCTGGCGAGCGCACGTGCCCTATAGTGAAAACCTCTTAAAAAAAAAAAAAAAAACACACACACACACACACACACACACAGAGGGCCATGGAGGAACATGGGAGAACCAGGGAGAAGAGTTAAGGCTGGAGAGGCGGACTGGAAGCAACCAGCTCAGCACCTTCCAAGCCAATCGACAGAGCCCAAGGTTGACCCTGCAGGCACTGGTGAGCCACTGGAGACTTTCCATGGAACATGACAAGGTCAAATCTGCACTGTAGAGAAGTACAGTGTGAGAATTAGAGAGGTTGCATGGAAAAGGAAGAGCCCAGCAACGTCCCCATTCTCGGCTTTGACGTTCACATATTTCAGCAAAGGCAAATGGCTATATGTTTTATTCAAAAGGCACATGCTAAATTGCCAAGTAAAAACAACGGAAAGCTGACTGTATACAAAGGATTTACAAGACTCTGTAAGGAAGAGTATCACAAACAAGATTACTGGAAAAAAATTTAAATCACTTCTTTCCTCCTCATAAAACATTCATATTCAATCCATCCTGCTTCTTGGAGTATTCTGCTGCCATCAGCGAACCCACCCTGGGCTCACAGGAAACAACCCCAAATTTAAACCTGGAATGCTAAGTGCACACTGCTTATGAGAAGATGTAAAGTTTAAAATAGCGAATGAACTGATATACATCAGACAGATCACCTTTTTAGATACCAAAAATGTCAAAGTTATGCAATACTTCCCTCTCTATCTTGATTACACTGGACTGTAACCATGTATCTTGGGAACCAGCAGTTAGCGTAATGGCTATGTCGCTGGACTCCCACGTAGTCGACCACGGTTCATGTCCCGGACCTGGTGTCTTAGAACTCACGCCGGGCGCGTGTGCATGCGTGCCCAAGATCCCGAGAGGAGAATGGAGGAGAAGGGATTGTGGCGTGACCATCCCCCCTGGGGGGTGATTTCTCGCTTTCTGTCTCTATGTCTCTCTCTGTCTGTCTGGCGAGTGCATGCGCCCTATAGCAAAAAAAACTCTCAAAAAAAAAAACAAAAACCATGTATCTCACCGGACGTCACATCACTAACAACCTAGTGCAGGAAGTCGACTCAACTAAAATCTGGGATGGGAAGAAGCCCTAAATGGCCTCTGCTCTAACCCCAACCTCATGTTTGTGCCCTCACTGCAAAGTCACTACCTCAAGTGATTATGCCACCTTGCTTAAGTGCCCTCCAATGGAAGGAGAGTCACAATCTGCTGAGACACAGATTGTTTGATCTATACCGAAATTAAGAGGTTTTGGGGACCAGCAGATGGCATAATAGTTATGTCACTGGACTCCCATGTAGTTGAACATGGTTTGAGTCCCAGACCTGGCGGCATAAAACTCACACCAGGTGCCTGTGCATGTATGTCCAAGATCCCGAATCAAGAATGGAGAAGGGACTGCAGTGTGGCCATCCTCCTTGGGAAGGGAGGGTGATTACTGTTTCTGTCTCTCTGGTAAGCACACGTGCCCTATAGCAAAAAATCTCTCTTAAAAAAAAAAAAAAAAAGACGTTTTTCACACTACCAAAGCACACTGCACTTAACAAAATGATTTTATCACCAGCAAATCTGAACAACCATTTGAGCCCTTGAGAAACACAAAGCAATAAATACAACAATCTTAAACAAATGTAAGCATTATTAAGAATAAGTACACGATGTCTCTATGAGAACCTACTGATTTTCATAAATATTTTTCAGTTCCTCGAGGGCAGAAAGCTTCTCTTCTCCTATTGGTGACAGCATAAAGTATAATGATTAAAGAAACAGCTGTGGAATTAGAATCCTATGCCTGAATCCAGGTCCCTTTACTCACTATGTAACCCCAAGCAAATACCTAACTACTTCACATCTTTTCCCATAATATTACAATAATAAAAGTACCTACCTCACAGGCTTGTTACAAGGATTAAATGAGTGAACACATGTACAATACTTGTATAGTAGCAATTCAGTATCTTCCTGGTATTGCCAGTTTTCACATATAATAGATAGCAAGCAAACTTTCAAATGAACCAATAGAAATAAGCATAATTTTATGAACTTTCAAAAAAATTTTTTGAACTACTTGGTTGAAACATTTGTAAAGAATAAAATGACAACCATTTCCTTCTCTGCTTAAAGGAAATTACTTGCAAGACCCATTATAAAAGTGTATAAATAAAAGTAATTCTGTAGGGAAAAAAAGTGCAGAGAATTTCAAGAAGTTGGAGTTTCTACTTACATCTGGCTTGGAATGCTGAAATATCTTCAGGGGAAATTTCAAGTCTCCTTTAGCTAACGTTACTAAGTATTCTTTCAATAGCTCATTAGCCGCACCAGGAGACTGTTTCTCACAACGATGAAGAAAGGGAACCATCCATTGGTAGGCGCTTGTTACATATTTGTCTTCAGAACACTGGAAGTATAATTAACCAAAACAAACAAGCAAGCATGAAATGAAACCTCTTATTGCACCAGAGAAGTTGTAACTTACAGATTATCTGACTGATGTTAAAGAGTTCTGAACGCCCAGACTCTATTAAAACACTTCAGTTCCCACTGACAGGTGGATTGGTATCAAGCAGGAGAATGCTCACCACTACCTAAGACTCCAGAGCTAGCCACAGCACTGTCCCTGGTGGCCATCTCTTCAGACCTTAATCAATCTCTTTGGGGCCCCAAAGAGCTAAAACCTGGCTCAGGGAGACAAAGCAGCTTCAGCTACCTCACTCATGAAGTCCACCAGAGCAAAGAGAAGTCCCACTCAAAAAGAGAGAGAGAGAATATCAAAGCAGGAGGGAGAGACCTTAGAACAACAGAAAGAGTGAAACAAAATAAAGGGACATAGATAAACAAAGAAGCCCTAGAAAAAGAGCCAGTGGAGACTCCTCATCTCTAACGGCCCAGAATCTCCCCTCACCTTATCCATGTTTTATTGTGCTCCTTCACATCGTCACAAAACTCCAAATGACACAGATAAGTTTATCCTCCAGTATTTTAAGAGGAGTAGCACATAAAACAAAGCAATGTTCACTGGATGGGTTACTAGGAAAAGAAAATGAGAAAAAGGGAAGGTGGGAATAGAGGGAAAGAGAAAAGGAAGATGGCTGAAAAGGTGATGAGAGGGAAATAAAGTGCAAGAGAGGGCACTTAGGAGGGAGAAATAGAAAAGCGTCAAGAGGAAACCAAACACCCCGGGGCAGCTGCAACTCCACTCTCCTCCAGCCTGCTCAACCAACTGCCGAGACCAAACGATGAGCGCTCCACAGTTACCACCCTGGCACCGTCATTCCTGCCTGTCTACTCACCGGGCAGAGTAGAAACCGGGTCCTAACTCTGAGAATAAAGTACATGATGACCTAAGAACAACCTAAGAATGCTGGGAAAATTCCCCTAAATGTACTAACCCTGAAGCCAAGATGTCTTCTTCACACAGCCAGCCAGCCCTCTGAACTCTGATACTTTTTTTTAACATCCTTGAAATATATATGTAACAGGGAATTTTAACATAGTGAGAGATTAGAAATGGCACTATCTGAATGACAACTAGTTTAGAAATGTGCCTAACTAGAAAAAGGAAGGAAAAAAGGAAGGAAGGAAGGAAAAAAAGAAAGACAGAAGAAAGAAAGAAAGAAAGACAGACAAAAAGAAATACAGAAAGAAAGAAAACCTGTAATACTGATGAGTCTGAATAAAGAACAAGCAAAAAAAAAAGGAAAGAAAAAAAAGCCAAAATAGTTTCATATGCCTTCAGTAATTTATCTACAACATTTGAGTTTAGCAAAAAGTAAAGAAACTACACCAAGTCCTCAAATGGAAGATAGTGCCTCTTTGGTTTGAGACATGCATTAATCAAAACACACAGGGAATATTTAAAAAGAAAGTTATAATAAAACCCACACTCTTCATCAGTAGTCTTAGTTTTTCAATATCTTTCATCTGCTGGAGTTCTTTCAAGGTTAAAGTTAAGTCACATCCGGCTTCATAAACCAATGTTTCCAGAGTAACCAAATTATCGCACAGAACCAGCAAGCCAGGAATACTCCGCTCCATTCCAAGCCGGATGAGTGACAACGCACAATCAACCTGAAATTGAAAAGCGATAGTAAGTCCCTGAGCATTACGTATTTCTTCTGTTTTCTAACGTAAAAACCCACAGTACAGAATCGAATATTAGGATTATTTTGTATAAACTGCATTATTGGCAATATATGGCTTTTGTTTGCTACAAAAACATTAGTGTTCTTTGTCGATTGCATCAGCATTGAAGTGTTTCAAAGGAATCAACCAGCAAGAAATACTGAAGATAAAGACCTAAGTAAAAGACCTCTTATATTTGTAGAGCATTACAGTTTCCAGCACAGCTTTACATATAGTTCTCTATTTGATTCTCAAATTATACTAAAAGGCAGAGGGAAAAATCATAGCTATTAGTAATATGCCAAATTAATCTTATTTTCACTATACCACTCTGATTGCAAAAGGAATGTCTATTTCCAAGGCTCCCGCTTTTACATTCCTATTCATTACCTAACTTCTCCTACATAGAAGTCACACAATAACTATTTCCTGAGAAACTAGCTCTAGTACAAAAACTTGGCCTCCCCCCTGGGGGGTGATTTCTCGCTTTCTGTCTCTCTGTCTCTCTCTGTCTTTCTGACATGCGCACGTTCCCTATAGAAAAAACCTCTCAAAAAAAAACCCTTGGTCTTAATTCATATACTTACCCTTCACCAGACAGAAACAAAAAATGATTTCCAATAAATGCTCCGTAGACAGACATTTGACCCCTATATGTCAATCAAATGACATATGCTCTGACTGATAGAGAGATCAACTATTGTGACCCAAACCCATAATCACTCACCTACTTTTTACTCTATGTAGTTAGATATTTAAATAATTACTTTAAATAATTTAGATAGTAAAATAATTACTTAATGAGGGTCTACTATGAGCTAGGCATCACTCTAGGTATTAGCAATACACATGGAAAGATTTGGTCTCCTGCAAAGATCCCTCGGTCTACATGAGAATGACAATCCAGGAGATGGGTGGCTGAAGTGCAGCGGAACGGCTGTATGTGTGTGTGACTTGGATCTCAGAGAAGACAGCACCAGCCAATCCACAGTATTCCAGAGTTGCCCGGAGGAAACACCTACCGTGAACTTTGAGGACTCAGTGGATGTGAGCTCAGTGAAGGAAGAAGCTGAAGGGAAGGAGAACGGCAGGGGAGGCAAAGATGCAGTGTGTCGTGAAAGCACAACTAGCTCCACGTGACTGGACAGAAGGTGTACAGTGAAGGGATGACCAAGATGGTATGAACAGTCAGGAGGAACCACATAAGGAAGATATTGTTAGCCACATGGAGGAATGTGTAGCCCTCATGGAATATACCACTACAAAAGGATTTTTGACAAAACATCCCATAAATAGATTTACACATCAGAAAATCCATTCGGTAAACATTTACTAAATGATGAATGAAATGCAAATGATAAACTGGAAATAGACTAGAATGAAAATAATTAGATGAGTCAGGAGAACTACAGTTATTAGTTTTAGAGGAATTCTGACCAAATATATTGACTTGCCCATTCATTCACTAATTAGTATTCTCATTTACTCACATTGAGTAAATACTTGCTGAATGCTTCCTATGTACTGGGCAAAACAAATAACAAGGAGCTAAACTATGGCAGTGATACTGAAGACATATGGAATATGTATGTAACAGATAACCAAAGAGACAGAATTCACAAAATCTTGTCAAATCAGATGAAGAATGTGAGTAAGGAGTCTAGAATGACGACTTGGGTTTAAAAAGCATATATATGCGCAAAAGAACATTTAAAAGCATATTTATCCAAAGGCAAAATTAATTCTATATTGAGCACACTGCTTCTGAGTGCAGACGCTCAATAGTAGATCCAAAAGGAAGAAGATCCAATCTGTAGCTGAAGGAAGTGCATTGGCTGGAGGTGCTACCTGGGGACTGTCAGCACATAAAGCTTGAGCAGACTGTCCAGCTATGGTGGCACAAGTAGTAGGGAGCCCACAGGAGGCCCAAGTTTGGATTCCCCAGTCAAACTGGACACGCAGGCATGTCCCCAAGCACCTGGGACCCCGACTGGCTAAGAGGCTACGGGAAGATCACAGCGGCAGGACCCTGTCAGGGGTAGCTCGCTCTCTCCCTCTTCCTTAGCACTCCTTCCCCCATTTTTCTCCCATGAAAGGAATAATACATAAAATAAAAGTAAAAACTTTAGCGGCCAGCATGATGGCTATGGCATGGTGATTATGGCATTGGAATCCCACATAGTTGATGCAATTCAAGTCCCAGACCTGGTGGCTTGCTTTCTCGCTTTCTCACTTTCTCTCTCCCCCTCTTTCTGTCTGTCTATCCCTGGTGAGTGCACAAGCCCTTAGCATTTTTTTTTTCAAAAATAATAATGATAAATAAATTATCTTTTTAAAAAAATGGAGAAAGTGACTAGGAAAAGCAGAATGACTATTTGTGAGCTAAACTGTGATGGAAACAAGAAACGCAAACAAAAGCCAGGGAGAGAATGGCTCTGATTATTATTTTATTTTTTTGTGTATTTATAAAATAGAGTGGACTTAAATTTTATTTCCAAAAAAGGAGGAAAGGCAATCAATGTAATAAAGCAAAAGAAGATAAAGATAAGGACAGCGAAAATGACTAATAAAGTGATCCTAAGCAGGTGGGAATGTCGATCCAGAACACAGCTAAAGAAAAAGAGTAGCCTTGAACATGAAGAGAGTCCTCTCCCTCTGGGGAAAGCTGGGAAGAATAAGTACAAAGGGAAGGGCATTCTTAAATTTTCAAATGAAATTCAAAGCAAAATCCTTTTCTGAGAATGATAAGGAGAGAGGTAGGGTACAAGGAATAGCAGGGGAGAAGAGGGAACAGCCATATAATGCAAAGAAAAATGCCAGGTGATAAGAAAACCCACTCAGAGCCTTTCAAAGACCTAGGGATTTACAGGTGAAGATAAAGCAAAAGAAACAAGAATGCATTTTTTGGCTGGAAGAGTGGAGGAAATAAATCTGAGGAGGGAAAAGTACTGACAAGTAAAGCATGAGGCAAACAGGAGGGATTTGGTAACGCTCAACAGATAAACGTTTTTAACTTAATGCTTAAAGAGTAAAAAGACAATTCATGTCTGAAAGGACACATCTACCTGCAGCCTATCTAAAAAAGAAAAAGAAAAGAAAAACTGTCCCAGGTGAATTTTCAGAATTAAGAAAACTCCATGCATAAAATACAGCAAGTAGTGGTTTGAACACAGCACACTAGTAATCTGTAATACACCCAATTCATGTTTCAAATTCTTGCTAATATCAATTTTGAATTTGTTGCCTTCCAAATACTTACTAAAGTAAAAATGTTTTAAAAATCAAAAACATCTTATACACTGTAAAGATGTACAACGATGAGAAGTGAATCTTTAAAAATAAAAAACTTAAATTTTATAAAAGAATAAAGTACACTTAATAGAATTTCAAAAAAAAAAAAAGATTACTCTCACTTTAAATGAAAACAGGCTCTAATGCAACTTACAAACTTATACTGTATACCCAAGCCCTCACCAGATAAAATTCTGCACTATAAAGCATTTTCCTAAACCAACAAACACATTGTGCTAAAGGCATTTATAGGCACTAAGGAAAAAGAAGTCCCACATCAATTAAACCTCTAAAAATGAAAAAGATAAAACTATGTCAGATATCACTTTGATTGTAGCATAAGCCACATGAAATGTCAATAAACACAAAGCTAAAAAGAAACCCAAAAACTTCTATTGTGTTTTTCAATTAATGAATGCAATGAAAGAACACAAGCCAACTGATGCACCCTCAAATTATTTTTCTTTCCTTGTAATTATCCCTAATATTCCAAAAAGAATTCAAAAGATCTAAGAATTATTGCTAGACTATTAAAAAAATTGAAATTTCAGAAAGCTTCGTAGTTGTTCATAAACTTTATTTTTTATTTTTTTAGATTTTTTTCCCCCCTATATGGCGCATGTACTCACCAGGGACACAGAGAGAGGTAGAGAGACAGAAAGCGAGAAATCACCCCCTGGGGGGATGGCCACGCTGCAATCCTTCCTCCTCCATTTTCCTCCCGAGATTTTAGTCATGCACGCCCATGTGTCCGGCATGAGTTTTAAGCTGCCGGGTCCAGGACTTGAACTGCAGTCAACCATATGGGAGTCCACATAACCAGTAATCCATCTGCTAGCCCCTTATAGCAGTTTTAGGTTTATAACAGAATTAGGCAGAAAGTACAAAGAGTTCCCATAAATCTCCCTGTGTCCTTCAAGACACACACACAAAATCTGCCCCACAACCAACATCCCCCACCATAGTAGACATTTGTCACCCGTGATGAACATACTCAACGCACACTCCATGTCCACGGTTTCTGTCGGGCTGCACTCTAGGTGATATTGAGCCCCGGGTCGGGCTGATCCCTGCCTACCTTCCAAATGTCCTAAAAACCAGTTTCAGTCATCAGAGTCAAGATCTTAACGTCACCGACCCTTTATGCATTCCTTTTTGTGTACTTTAATTTACACCAAATTTTCCTATAACGCAGCTACTGCATAAATTCAGGAAAGACTTTACTCTATCTTGTTAAAAATTTTATCATGAGTTAGTTGTTCACATCACTGGCAACAATTTGTGGCATTTAACTCAACAGTACAACAACCCTGAATCTGTTTGCAATTTCGGATTACATATTCAAAGTGATTTCTCACTGACTTTATTGTCTAGTATTGTCATGACCAAGCATTTACATATTTTATGTATCCTGTCTATTGCAGTTAAGTCATTATATTAAGTTTTTGGAAATTGTTGTGTAGATAAAATATGATATTTACAATTTTCATGTCAGCATGAGAAGGAAGCATTATAAAATACTTGCTATGAAGAAAGATACTAAGGTCTAAGAAGAGCTCCTTTTTCAAAGATTTGTGCATCTCGTTCTCAATCATTAAGATTTGTGTAACTGATCATTTTATATGAACTCTATAAGAAAGATCACACAGAGCCCTGCATTTTGTCTTGTTCTGCCAGTGTATGTCCCTGGACAAGTTGCTCACTTTCTTTCCTGTGGACCTTAGGTTATCTATCTACAAAACATAGGATTAGATTACAATATCTCCAAAGATTCTTTTCATTGCGTATAGTAAGGTCCTAAACATTCCCATATGTACCATGGCCCTCAGCCAGCTTCAAAGACTTGAAAAATCAATCATACATATTCATGGCCATCACCCAAGAAGTTCAGGCTAGAATATTCCCATCAGCTCCAGCAAATAACTCATCTTTAGTTCTATGAATTCTATAAATAGAAATTAGATTAAGCTGGAATTCAAAAAGGCTATTATGGGGAAACCCAGGGCCGTGCCCGATACACTGTGCAGAAATTTAAACAAAGCAGTAGGTACTGCTCCCACAGTTCTGCTGCTTGCCAGGCCCACAGGAACCCATCTTCCTGGAGAAGGAAAGAGTGATGTGAGGACAGGCGGGCCAAAGCCAAGGCGGCGAGTAAAAACCAAAGGCCACGCATTGGCCAGAACTAGGACAGAAAGTCACAGAGCATTCTGTCCCTCTGCTGCGAATGACCAATCTCTGTTCTTTAAGATGCAGACAGTTGCTTACATTTACACCACACTGAGTTGGCAGTTTTTAACGTTCCCTGACAAGTATTTTCTGTGTTCTCATCGACTCAGGTACAGGAACTAACAACCCCAGCAGAAAACTAAGGTACGTGAAACATGAGCAGGTCCAGTCCTAAGGTCCAATAGTCAGTCAACCTTACAACTGAGAAACCCGAGGTCAGTACAGTCCTTGTCGCTCTCTCCCACACACATCCCCTCTCTGATGCAGCTGTTTTGCATCTTGGCAAGGGATGTAAGAACAGGGAGAAATAAGGCATAGACTTAAGGGAAACATGACCAACAGCTTCGAACTGACAAATTCACAGTCAGCTGCATTACTGCAATGGAACACAGGACTAATCAAGCATTTCTATGTTGACACAATCTTTTCAATTAATATGCTACTGAGCCTCTTAAAAATGGAGAAAATCAGGGCCAGCAGGTGGCATGGTGGTTAAGGGCACTGGACTCCCATATGTCTGACCCTGGTTCGAGTCATGGACCAAGCATCTTGCTTTCTCACTTTCTCTCTCTCTCTCTCTCTCCCTCCCTCCTCCCCGATCAAATTTAAATAAATAAAGATAAATAAAATAATTCTTTTAAAAAACAGAGCAAATCAGGGACAGCATATTTTGCAGCTTACATTTGAAACAAAGATTTTGGACAGCTTGTCTTAGTATGTATTTGCTCTGTAAAAATTCCAAACAAAAACACCAAAAGCATCAGAGAGAGGAGATAAGTGAACAAACATAATAAGAAATATTTATTTCCCCCTTTACCAATTATATCCGTGATTCCTGGCCTGACCAGGGCACCAGCTGCATGGACTGAATGCTCAGACCGCACCAGCCCTGCTAACCCGGCTGAGCGCGGCCGGCGTCCCCTCACCTGTCGCGCGTAATGCTCTATTTCCTCTGCTCTGGTCCGGTACCAGTCCATGGCCTCCTCCACTGCAAGCTGGGCTGACCTGTACCTCAGCAACTCAGGCTGTGCGGCGTACAAGAACTCACTTTCGTCTTGGAGACTCGGCTCAATGACCATTCTGCAAAGCACAAAAGGTACAATGAAAAACTAACAAGTGTGCTGGGAAAACACACAATTTTGTGAAACAGATGGGGAGAGAACAGGTTGTAGCGACACACCATGGGTGTGCGAGTGTGTGTGTGTTCTTGTACGTGTGTGCACACTTACAAGACAAATGAGACATTTTTAGGATGCTTCATTTATTTTTCCACTGGCTTTCCCAATTTCAAAAATCAGAATGGATAATAAAACAACTATGCCACGAATCAATCAACTAAGTATTAACAAAATCAAAATCACCCTGGGAGGCTTTCACAAAGTGCACACTGCTGGGTGGCTACCGCAGGCCTGCTAAATCAAAATCACCCGTGACAGCCAGGCAGGCCTCGTTTAGGAAACACCCCCAGGTGATTCCAATTTGAATCTGGATTTTAAAAACTTTGCCTTGAACATTAACGAAAATCAGAGGAAATATACCCTATTTATTTGATGACAAGACCCCACGGAGGGCCAGAAACACGGGACTGTCCCGCCATGTGCACAGCGCTATGCCATTTCCCAGCAGGTGTGAGAAGAAAGATCTTAGAGGAATATACGTGGGGATGACATCCCAGATTATGAGGAATTTTTACAAAGATGGTTATTACAGACAATTGCCTTCTATGGTTAAGGACTGGAAAAAGAGCAGAAAGTAACTTAAACTAAGAAACCTCATGTGGACACGCAGAAAACACCTCTCTCGGACATTCCTGCATCTCCAGCGAGCTGGCAGCACATGTTGGGGGTGAAGGTTACTAGAATTATTACTACAGGGCAGTGCACTTTGGAGTCAGAACTGAACCTGAAGCTCAAATTCATCACTCAAAGCTGTGCAACTGCTTCTAAATTACTTAAGAAAGACTAGCCTAGGGGCCAGTCAGGTGGTGGAGGTTGGGGTGGCTGGACCCACATGGCCAACTGCAGTTAAGAGTCCCAGACTTAGATAGGATGCCGAACTCCTACATGGCCAATAGTGGTTCAAGTCGAGGGCCTGGTGGCTTGGGAAAAAAAAAAAAATTAACACCTGTGTATGCAGGCACATGTGTGCGCATGCCCAAAATTCCAAGAGGAGAATGGAGAAGGTGTTGCAGCATGGCAGTCCCCCTGGGGGATGATTTTTCACTTTCCCTCTCTGTCTCTGAATCTCTAGGAATGATTTCTCACTTTCCCTATCTCTGAATCAATCAATCTCTCTCTCTCTCTCTCTCTCTCTCTCTCTCTCTCTGACTAGTGCACACACCCTATGTCAAAACCTTACCCAAAAAAAAGACACATGTGAGTGCCCAAAATCAGGAGAATGGAGAAGGGATTAAGGCATGGCCATCCTTCCTATAAGGTGTTTTCTCAGTTTTTCCTCTCTCTCTCTCTCTGTCTCCTGTGAGCACACATGCCCTACAGCAAAAAAAAAAAAAAAAAAAGAGGAAGAAGAAGAAAAAGTTAAAAAAAATGGGGCTAATATGCAAAAATGTTGCAAAAATTCAAGTGTAAACACAGTACACAGAGGGCACTGCCTGGCGTGGAGCAGGTGCTTAATTTCATTATTAGTTGTTTTTTTAATGGAAGTTCTGGCAGCTGTAGCATACAACCAGACATGAAAGCCTATACACTTTAGGGCCATTCATCCACATGCCTTTGACTCCTACACCACAGAAGGCCTCCCCGCGTGTGGAACGTCCTTCACTTGACTACTCTCACCGTTTCCCGCATCCTTACTGGGATTTTCCCCATCACTGGCACACGAGCCACATCGCTGCTCTTGGAAGGTGTTCAGTCTGCCCCATTTCTGCCAGGAAAATCTGTCACCAGCAATCTGAGTTCCTTGGATGCTCCTCTCAGCCCTTACCAAGTTCCCTCTCAGCACCACCAGATGAAATCTGTTTTCTCCTTTTAGAAGTACACTTCCCTTTCATTCCAGTATTTCTCTCATTTTCCCAACAGTTTCTTTTCAGATACCTTTTCAAGAACTTTCTCCTCCACCCATCCATTAGAAACCAGCACTTCTGGGGACCAGCACATGGTTTAATGATTACGTCGCAGGCCTCCCATGTCGGCCAACTCGCCTTGAGTCCTGGACCTGGTGGCTTAATCACACGTGTGCATGTGTGCGTGCCCAAAGTCCCAAGAGGAGAATGGAGGAGAAGGGATTGCAATGTGGCCATTTTCACTGGGGGGTGATTTCTCACTTTCTGTCTGTCTCTGACCCTCCAGCAAGCACACACACTCTATAGCAAAAAAACAAAACAAAACAAAACAAACAGCACCTCTGAATGCTTCGTCCAGCTTGCTTCTCTTCTGACTGTACACCCTCTCCAGGTCACCCCTTCGACTGCACAACCGAGTGACTACAGACATTAAGGCAACTGTACTTTTACCCTTAACCCAGTCTTCACTTAGAAGTTCCAACCTCTCCCTGCTGTTTTTAATTAGAGGTTTCACAGGCACTTCAAGTACACTAAGTTCGAAACTGAGTTCATGATATCCTCTGGTAATACAGTCTTCTCTAACACAGAAACCTGGTTCTATCAGCCCCACGCCCACAATACCGACTCACACAGATTGCAACCTGCCTTGAACTAACGGCCACCCAGTGATGCCATCTCACTTTGGTTCTGTCTGCTTCGATGATACCTGTTTATTTTCGGTCCTTCAAGAGGGCCTTGCCTTGAGCCTCCCACGGCTTCTTCCCTCTACTTAGATCACTCCTCTCTCTCACTTGCCGAACTCGCCTTCTACTAATTCCCACATACCCTTCGATCTCAGATTCCACATCAGTTCCACGGCGAAGCCGTCCCTGACCTGCGCCGAGTGGAGGTCCATACTGTGGGCCCGCAGTGGCCCTGCACTTGTCTCTCACAGCACTCCTGACCTTAGTCACTGACAGCAGCTGCGGCTTCCCTGCTGGGTCATACGTTTCATGGGGACAGGACAACATCTCTTTCTTCCCTCAATATTCCTGAACCTAGCAGAGGACAGGAACTGATTAAATGAATAAGGATTAAGATAAGGATGGTATTACTGAAAATCTGCATTATCTTTCCTTCTGTAGAACTTTTCCTGGCTTTACGTTTTTCAGAGATTTAGGAGTTCCAGCACAGCAAGGTCTGCATACATTTTAACTTGCTATGGTTGGTCTAAGAAATTCTCTCATTCCTTTCATCTACTTTTTAGGATAAAAAAAGAAGACACAGGCTGGGCCAGCAGGTGCTGTGATGGTTAAGGCACTGGGCGGCCATATGGCTGACCCAGTTTGAGTCTCAGACCCCGAGGCTTGAAAATCAGAACAGATAGATAGATAGATTTTTTTTTTTTTTTTTTTTAAAAAAAAAAAAAAAAAAAAAAAAGACATAGGCTAAAAAGAATGAGAAGCATGAGATGAATAGGCCAGGTCCTCAAACCAGGGCTTACTCTGTAAAAGGGACCATTTCAAATCAAGAGAATCTGTGGTCAACAGTGTCACCTCACCTCTTCCACCACAGCCACTGCCTCAACCTCCCAGCTTTGTCCATTGATCTACCTCTTCAGCCTCATTACAACTGGTAAATACAGACTTCTAGCTAAATATACCATCCATTGAGTTCTAGTTTCTCCTGAAGCTCCACTGAGTGACAGTGAAAAATCTTTTTTTAAAGATACTGGGAAGAAAAAACCCTCAAGGAGAAACAGATACATGGAATAAACAGCAACTAAATCATTATTTTCATTCTCGGAAATCAAGAGATAATGACCAAAACCAAAAAATCAAGAAACAAATGCACAATTGCATTATTTCTGAGACATGGAGGTCAGTACCAAAAATGTGCAAGAAGAACTGAAGGGACTTTCTCTAGAGAACAGGACTCCGGGAGAGGGGTCTGCGCTTTGGGGTTCACTTTCTTTAAAACAAGCTTTAGATCACTTTACTGTTTGTCGCCATACACAATTTGGAGGGGGAATAAAAGCTAAAGGACAGTTTTTAAAAAGTGAGTAATAGCGAGGTCGGCAGGTAGTGTAGTGGCTAAGGCACTGGACACCCACCCGATTACATTCGAGTCCCAGACGGGGCGACTTGAAAATCATGCCAGACATGACTTTTTGTGCATGGGTGCCCAAATTCCTAAAAGGAGAATGGAGGAGAAGGGATTGTAGTGTCGCCATCCCCCTTGGGGGCTGATTTCTCTCTTGTCTATCTCTCCGGTGAGCACACACTCCCTATAGCAAAAATCTGTTCAAAAAAAAAAAAAAAAATCAGGAACAAAAGCGTACATATAACTTGATTAAAACTATGAGAAATTTATCTGTACTGGGAAAGAGTAGGGTCTTCAAAAAGTTCATGGACAATGTCTGGCTCTATTTATCTAGTGGTTAAGGGAGCTGGACAAAGTCCATGGCTTAAGTACCCACCCGGGCAACTTGAAAAACATGTCAGGCACGTGTGCATGCAAGTCCAAAATCCTAACGGGGTGAAGAAATGGAAGAAAAGAATGGTGGAGTGACCGTGTCCCATCAGGAGGTACTTTCTCATTCTACCTCTCTCTCTCTCTCTCTCTGACAAGTGCACGTGCCCTCTGGCAAATTTAAAAAAGAAAAGAAAATGTGTATTGTGAAAAAACTGTACATAAATCACAAAAATGTCTTACACCACAATAAACTTGATTCTAATTCAATTTTCCATAAACTTTCTCATGTTCTTATGCATGTGAAAGATTGAAAGGAAATCATTCAAAATAAAAGAGTTGTTATAATAATCATTTTTTAAATAATCATTTTATTGTACTTAATAGTTTCTCATTAGAAAGAAGTTAACATAAGCCTGGTGTGGTGGGGTACACCTGTAGTCCCAGCTGGAAAAGTGAGGCAGGAAAATTGCCACATGGCAATACCTTGCTTTTACAATATCATTTTTTTTTAATTAACATAGCAAAGAGATTTTTTTTTTTTTTTAATTTCACTCAACGCCAGCAAGTAGCCTCTTAAGCAGGTAGTGGTTAAGGTGCTGGATTCCCACATGGCCAACCATGATTCAAGTCCCAGACCCAGCAGTTTGAAAATCATGCCAGGCGCACATGAATGCATGCCCCAAAACCCAGAAGAATGGAGGAGAAGGGATTGGGGCATAGTTATTCCCCCAGGGAGTGATTTCTCACTTTCCCTCTCACTGTCTCTCTCTCTGGTGAGCACACAAGCCCTATAGTAAAAACCTAATAAATTTCACTCAAAATCTCTAAATCTGGAAGTCCATAAAGTGAGAGGGCATAGGTCACTCACTACTTTCACAGGGCGGTCTACTCACCCATCCCACAAGAAATGAGGCTGCCTCATGCTGGCTCATACTGACCTGCACTGCAGCTCTTCACACCAATCTTTGGCTCGGTGTTGACGTTCATGCCAAGGAGTGATCATCAGGGAGTCACCATTATGACTTAAATGGAAAAAAAAAAAAAAAATCATTTAGAATACACATTACCTCAATGAGTAGCTACACATAGAATATGATGCAAAAATTATCTCTATAAACTTAATCTCCAAGATCCCTATATTGGGATTTTAAATGGTACATGGTACATATTCTATATAATATGTAAAAGGGAAATATCATATCTCTGAGTTCTCTTCAGTAATAAGTGATTCAAAAGAAAAGGAAAATTCCAAACAAAAATTTGACAAGGAATTAAAGAATACAGGTATGTGTTCACTCACACGTTCTAAAACATCTATCAAGAGCCTATATTGTGTATTCTTAATACCAGCATAAATGGTCCCATGCCCACAAGCTTGCAAACTAGAGCAAGGCTACTAAATAAAATTTCCTGCAAACACAGAAATGTTCTATTGGGTCACTAGGAAAGTCATGACGCATTTTTCCCATAGAAAAACATAGAATAAGACGTCATGACTTTTCCAACAAACCAATATATCTATACATATATTAAGCACTTGAAATAAGGCTACTGGTACTACAAAAGTGAACTTCCATTCATCTGAATTGATTTAAATTTAAACAACTATATGTGGCTAGTGGCTACCATGGTGGATAGCACAGACTTATGGTATAAGTACATAGAAGGAATGAAAAATGATTTTGAAGGGCGAAAAGTATCTCTAAAGATGACAAAAAGAGGGACTAGCGAGTGGTGTGATGGTTAAGGTGCTGGACTCCCACATAGCCAACTACAGTTTGAGTCCCAGACCTGGCAGCTTGAAAATCATGCTGGGTACATATGCATGCGTGCCTAAAATCCCAGGAGGAGAATGGAGGAGAAGGGATTAAGGCATAGCCAACCCATTCACAGGGTGATTTTTCATTTTCCCTCTCACTGTCTTTATCTGTCTCTCTGGCAACCACACATGCCCTATGACAAAAACCTAAAAAAGTTTTTTAAAAATAAATTAAAGGACAAGGGCGGTGGATATGATGGTAGTGGAGGAATGAAGACAGAAATTTTGGCGGTGGCAACTACAGTGGTGGTGGAAACTATAATGATTTTGGAAATTATAATGGACAACAACAATCAAATTATGGGCCCATGAAAAGGGGCAGTTTTGGTGGAAGAAGCTCAGGCAGTCCTTGTGGTGGTTATGGATCTGGTGGTGGAAGTGGTGATATGGATCTGGTGGTGGAAGTGGTGGATATGGTAGCAAGAGGTTCTAAAAACAGCAGAAAAGGGCTACAGTTCTTAGCAGGAGAGAAAGCGAGGAGTTGTCAGGAAAGCTGCAGGTTACTTTGAGACTCAGAGTCGACCCAAATGCATTAGGAGAACTGTAAAAATCTGCCACAGGAGGAACAATTATCCACAGTCGGAAAGTTACTGAAGCTTAAACAGGAAACCCTTCTTGTTCAGGACTGTCAGAGCCACAGTTTGCAAAAAATGCAGTTGTTAATTAATGCAATGTAGTATCAATTAGATGTACCTTCCTGAGGTCTTTTATCTGTTGTAGCTTTGTCTTTTTCTTTTCATTACATCAAGTATATTGCCCTGTAAATTGTGGTAGTGGTACCAGGAATAAAAAAATTAAGTAATTTTTGGGACCAACAGCGTAATGGCTATGTCGCTGGACTCCCATGTAGTCAACCATGGTTCACGTCCCGGACCCAGTGGCTTAAAACTCACGCCGGGCTCTTGTCAAGATCCCGAGAGGAGAATGGAGAAGAAGGGATTGCGGCGTGGCCATCCCCCCAGGGGGTGATTTCTCGCTTTCTGTCTCTCTGTCTCTTTCTGTCTGTCTGGCAAGTGAATGTGCCCTATAGCAAAAACCTCTTCAAAAAAAAAAATTAAGGAATTTTTAACTTTTCAAAATAATTAATTAATTAAAGGAAAAGTGCGGGAAGCATAGTATGGTATGGCTGCAGATCAATGTGCTGCAGATCAGGAGACTGGGAAACAGAAGCAAGTCTATCTGAATCAGCTATGCGGTCTCTGGCATATGACCTTCTAAAGAAGAGGCTCTAAGCATTATCTCTAAGGTCCCTCATATCCACGGATCTGTGCTAACAATGGAATCATTCTGAATTAAGAGTAAGACCAAAATTTCAAAAACAAACTTGATTGCCTTGCTTTTACAGTTTAATGAAACATTTTCTCTCGTATTTCTGAGTATCAATAGTAACATTTTTCTAAAATGTCTCATAGTTCCAGGAAAAGGATTACACTACCTTATGTTATTAGGTTAGGAAACATGCTTTGCACAAGAAACACTTCATAGACATTGGAAAATTATGTTGGTGAAGAGGTTGGTCTTCATATAAAAAGTTAATAGGAAACCACTGGAGGGTTTTAAAGCAAGAGGGAAGCTAATGAGGTCTGGGAAGGGGCAGTACTGATTCATCAATCAGCGGCATCGTCCTTGCAGTTATCATTATTGAGGCAAATTACCCAAAGTCAAGGTTCCCTATTAGGTATACAAAATAAGAACTTTATCTTATTGTAATTTTTGAGAGATATTTTTGAGAGCACTCTCCAGCACTCACCAGAGAGACTGAGATAGACAGAGACACAGAAAGTGAGAAATCACCCCCCAGAAGGAATGGCCACACCACAATCCCTTCTCCTCCATTCTCCTCTTGGGATTTTGGGCACACATGCACATGTGCCCAGTGTGAGTGGTAAGCCACCAGGTCCAGGACTTAAACTGCGGTAGACTACATGGGAATCCAGCGACACAACCATTACATCATCTGCTGGTCCCAGTATTATATTATATATTAAAACCATGGTTTTTTGGCTATCACATAATATCCTAGCAAACTATGTACCAAAGATACATTTTTGTAGGTATTTGAGTTCATGTTTTTAAATTGCTGAATCATACGGTTGATAATTTAGAATGAATGCCACAATCACACTTTTATTTGTCACCAAATAAAAAAAAAACTTTCATTTTCTACTATGTCAATAACAAATATTTTATCACAGACTACTGAAATGGAAAGTAAAAAGATAACATTTGGACACAGTGACGATGATAATGCTTACTCTTCGAACATAAGAATAAATTATAGCAATGAATTGAAGAACACAAAAAATAAAAAGAAACCTAGCAAGCTATTATGGCTTTTCTAATTAAAGTAGACACGGTTCCTTAAGCTACACAAAATGTTTCCTCAAAGAATCTTAGAAAAATGTATAACAGGTTGAGATGTGTATTTTCTATACAAAATACATATTAGATACAAGAATTATTACTAAAATGATCAGTAATGGTGTGGGATGCTCTGAAGAATAATACTTACTTGGCATTTAGAGACTAGAAAGCTGTAAAACTTTGTTATCTTCACTGAACAGAAATGACTAAGAAAACATACCGGCTTTTAACTTAAACGCATTCTCAGAGGCTCACTCTGAATGGACCCAAAGGGTCCTGGGATAATAAAGGATTTTTGCTGCATCTTCAAGGCACAGCACAACTGGCCTGTTTCTCCATGTGCTGATCAGCACCGACATAGTAGTAATAACAGTAGTGTTATAATTCTACTACTATACCACAGTAGGATAAAGGTCAGCAGTGACAATTATCTCTAATGTGTATGATGCCTTACCAGGCCCAAGTAGTACACAATGCCTTTAACATACAGTGCCTCAACACAGTCCTACCAAACTAATGTAGTAGATGATACTGTGACAAAACTGAGGTACAAGTCAACTAGTCCACCCTCACAAAGCTAATATAAACCAGAGCCAGGATCAGAACACAATCGGACAAAATCCGCAGTTCAGCTTTTAGCTAGCGTGCTACACACCACTACAAAGAACAGGGAGGCTACTATCTGGCCCCAAGTACGTTCCCCCAGGCTCTTATTTCATACTTAAAAGCTGCCAGTCAGATTTGTGCATCTCAGGTAGAAGGCAATTGGAGCTTTCCCAAGATTAAATACAGACACTAAAGACCATTTACATGCATATTTAAAGGATCCATTTCAACTAAGACATACCACCAGTAGATTATTAGTCTTATGAAACTCACATCTACCAAGTATGGCTTAATCATAGGTCTGATCACTAATAGTTATGTAAAAAACAAAAATCTTTTCTTTTTTAAGTTTGTTTTTGGTTTTTTTGTTTGTTTGTTTGTTTTGGCTATTATATATATATGCTTTCCAGAGAGAGTCAGAGAGAGGGAAACTGAAAAATCACCCCTCAGGGGGATGGCCACACTGCAATCCCTTCTCCTCCATTCTCTTCTCAGGACCTTGGGAACCCATGCACACACACACTGTATGGTTTTCAAGCAACCAGGTCCAGGACTAGAACTACACAATACGCCATGTGGGATCCAGCCACCTTAACCTCCAGGCCACCTGCTGGCCCCATGCTCTTTTATTTTCTTATAAGACATTTCAACAAAATTAATTATTTTATTAAATTTTAGGAATGTAAAGTGCTTGCTATAGCAGCATCATATTCTTTATTTTGCTCAGATGACAGCATTTAGGAAACAGACAGGACCTCATTCCCAGGCAGAGCAGAAACTCCTCGAAGACAAAACCTTTATTTTGTCTCCAGCTGTATCCTCAGCATCTAACAGTGCCTGGCAGTTAGCAGACTCTAAATAGCCTGAGCTGGCTAATAACGCTACAAAGAATTATCAAAGTGATTTCACAAGTATCACAAAAATTCAAGACTGAAATACAGCATTGGAAGGGAATAATTTGTTCATTAAAAAAAGACACATCATAGAGGTATGTTTATGTAGGATATGTAGATCTCAGTGAAAATGAGTGTAATGATGTACACCTGTCACCTAGAAAGTTTGCTACCTCCCAAAATCCCATCATTACTTTTTGTAAGTTGAGAGAGAGAGAGAGAGAGAGAGAGAGAAACAGGGTCTCGTGGCTCTGAGATTCCCTGCTTCTGCCACCCTCCCCACCCAGCACCGCCACAAGCCTTCCAGACAGATGGGAGCAGTGTGCCCAGCCTGTTTCAGGATGACCCAGAATGCAACTGCAGCCTTCCACGTGGCTCCAGGATCGCAGAGCAGTGCATTCCCGCCTGCACCAGTGGGACTGGGTCCTCACCATTCCTTGCAGTTCAAAATAATTGATTGGATCTGTCCTTTTCTTTCAAAAATGCTCAAATTTTAGCTACTTAACCTTTCATAAAGAAAGCAGAATGACAGAATGCTTAATAAAATTCAGAGAAAACCTTGTTCATTAACTCAGTTCACAACTAAAATAGTCATCTAAGTATTACTAAATGGTTTGGATAAGAGAGTGGCTCAAAAACCCTAGAAATCATACTGTTCCTTCTACAGAACTAGAGAAAGTTTGGGTGGCCGCCAAACTTACACTTCGAATCTGAAGTTCTATAAACACTAAACTTTATACTGCACTGATGTATACTTTATTTTAACTTATTCTATTTCTTTCCCCTTTGCCTAGGAAGTCAAAATTTAAATGCATCTTCCCCACTAAGAGAAAGTAGTTATAGGGTAAACTTAAATTATCTCTTTACAAAATAATGGTACTTTTGCTTAATTTTAGGATTCTTTAAATTAAAACCCTATTCATTTTTTTTCCAAACAATAAACTATGCTGGTTTCATCTGAATGTAACATTTATCTGTCAGCAGGAAAGGAATGAATATAATAAGTTCTATTATATGTAACAATTCTCTTTCCAATTATTTCTCACACTAAATATAAATGTTTCATTTCAAAGAGATTTTATTAAGAATAAACTTCCAAAAAGTTCTTTTATTCATATTCTATGCCTCAGGAAAAAAGGGCTAAGTAGACAATACATTCTACTAATTGCTACCTATTATGCATTGGCTTTAAGACGTGGAGTTATATTTATTTCTATTATTTAGCACAGAAGAAAATGTTCTGATAAATAAAAGACAAAAAAATAATAATTTGAGCCTACGTATGTAACTAACTACACTGTGGTTAGCACCATTGAACAAGTTCAATTGATCTGAAACTCAATGGGAATCCAACCAAACAGCTAGTTATCACTCATTCCAAGGTGAAATGGCCTACAAAAGCATTATTTGGAGTTCTCTTCTGAATAATGGGACAAATGGGATTCAATTTCATTAATAAATATACTTAAAAAACAGAGCAGAAACTAACAATAATCTTGAATCTCACTAGTATTCTCAGATGCTAGCAATGTGTGAAAGATGCAAGAATGAAAACTGTACTTCTTCTACCAACTTTATCTCTGGAACAGGGATGCCTCATCTACTTGATAAATACCATAATATTAACTACCCAAATGAAAATGAGACTAAAGCAAAAAAAAATTTTTTTTTCTGGAGAGGTTTTCACTACAGGGCACGTGCACTCGCCAGAGAGACAGAGTGAGACAAAGAGACAGAAAGCACGAAATTCCACTGGGGGGGGGAGGGGGATGGCCACGCCGCAATCCCTTCTCCTCCATATTCCTCTGGGGATCTTGGGCATGCACACACATGCACCCGGCATGAGTTTAAGCCACCAGGTCCGGGACTTGAACCGCGGTCGATTACGTGGGAGTCCAGTGACATAGCCACTACACTCATTAACTGTTGGTCCCAGGCAGATTTTTTTTCTGAATTCCAGTCCATAATAATTAAGGGTGTGTTGTCGGAAGTCTTACCTCCATGTTAGAAATGTTATTTTGCCTACTTGTGTAACCTTGGTGAAGTCGTTCAACCTGCCTAGCTTCAATTTCCTCACGAGTAACGTGGAGAAAAGAAACTGTACTTACCTCATGTGAATTTGAAGAGGATCAAATTAGTTAGTTCATATAAAGCTTTCAGAACCATACTTGGTATCAAGTAAATGTTCAAAAAATAGTAACCATCATAAAAAGTATTATTATAATTAACACCTACAAGGTTTTTCCCAATAGTGAGTACCGGATACATCTGACTCTGATTCACATTTCAAGATCTATTTTAAGACAAACAGTAACACCATATTAGTGATTTTATCAATGGTTATATTTAAAAGCACCTGTTAGGATAAACCACACTCACATCATCCTGAGTAAAATGGCACCGGCCAACACGATTCACAGAAGAAAACGTGATGTGCTGACTTCTGAGGTAGAAAGAAGCAACGATTTCCAAAAGGCATTGTCTTACTCCCAAATGCTTAAAATCAAGTTCAAAAATGAGTTCTTAACTTCAAGCAGACAATTGGATTACATCTGAGAACTAGTTTGGAAAATGATTCAAGTTTAAGGGAAAGCCACAAACTCCAAAGGAAAAGCAATGAAGAACTTCCAGAAAAGTCCGTTTAACAACTGACAAAAGCCGCTTTATCAACCAAACAAGGGATGACAACAGGCGAGCAATCTCAAGTATGAAAACTGGCCTCCTCCATTGCCACCACCACCACTGCTACTTGCTTCTTGGACGGAAGACCCCAGTTGTGAACAGGAGACACTAAAGGTCCTCAGAATAATGAACAATATCTATGCTTGCCTCAAGGGAAGAAAAGCATCATCAAAACAATGGCCTCTAACAAGGGGACTTGTGAAAGCTGATATGAAAAAATGGAATAAAGCAAAAGTTAATTTTGGTACAAAAAAAAAAACACTATAATCCAGGCAAAGTTTTCTCATTATACACTTTTTCCATTAACTTTTTAAGGACCCTTCATAAGTTTACAAAGAATAAGATGGGAAAAAAATTACAAACAAAACATGTATATAGTTAATAAGTTTTACATTCAATATCTGACATTACACATTACAAGTATTTACAAATGTGTACGTCTTATTTTTTATTTTTGTGATGATGGTCATATTTGTAATATTGTACCAAAGGAAAATGGGGGCTCAACCTGGTTGAATGCAGTGAACTTTGCAACTTTCATTTATAGAAATCAAGCAACCTGCAAGTTCAGGGTGCAAATATTTCACCTCATGAGGGAGAATACTTATTAAGTGAGAAGCTACTGAAAGATCTGAGATCTGAGACCTAAGGGTCAAATAAGCTTGATGAGGACTATCTTCATACAAGGGATGCCCAAAAACTATATATCCACAGCAATCAAATGGGAAGGAATTTGAGAGAAAAACAATAAATTTCACTTTCTACTTTCTGTTACTTGGACTGACACAGAACCAATGGAGAGTATAATAATGAGGCCTTTATTTCCCAATACTTAAAGACAACCAGACCCTGACAAATCACCTGTGGTCTATTAATTACACCAGAAAGAGTACTTTCAGGACAAAAATAAAAATATATGACATGTGAAGTTATCAACTACAAAACTACTGAAATGTACCAAAATGTTCATGAATCGTATCATTGTACATTATAAACCCTGACCCTATATGAAATTGTAGTGCTAACAGATTTTCAACAAAAAGATTAGAGAGAAAAAGGACATTGTTATCCCCTTCTTTGATACCACATACACACACAGCACAAATAATGCCTACACGACCCTATGCCACAAGACAGCTGATTTTTTCATTATCTCTTTTTAAAATCCCGGTATATCCCTGCCTCTAGACTTGTGTTGAATGAGCATTCCACACAATCTCTATAAAGCTTTCAAAGGCAGCCCTGAGAGAAAAATAGTACCTTTCCCATTTTACAGAAAAGGAGGCACAGAGACATTAAGTAATTTTTCCAAAGTCACACAGCTAATATGTTACGGATGTGATTTTAACCCAAGCAATCTAGTTCCAGTCAGTCCTCTCAGCCACTATTGTATCCTACCTACTTGAATCACACCTTTTCTAACATAAATTCCAGATGCCTCTATAACCATTCTAGTCTAGACTACTTTCTTCTTGTTCTAAACCTCCCTCCTATCATCTTGACGATACATTTGGCATTTACTCTTATTTTTCTTCTGATAATATATAGGTGGCATATTCTTCATTATCCTGGAGTTCTCATCTAGCTTGTTAGTTTTTAATATATATTTTGTCTCTTCACTAAAGTGAATATTGTTTGTGGTAAACAGCCCTTTGCTTCCATCAGAACTCTGACTATATGCAGAGGAGTAATACATGAACAATAGTTTTAACCAAATTCATAGAAATACATTATTTCTTTGAATTCTCAACTACAAACATCCCAGAATATAATTTATTACTGACCAGCCAATGAATAAATGAATGAACTACCAGTAGGGACATCCACTGGACTCCCACAGGGCGGACTGCAGTTTGAGTCCCAGACCTGGTGGCTTGCTTTTCTCACTTTCTGTCTCTCTCTCGCTGACCAGATATATATATGTATATATATGTGTGTGTGTGTGTGTGTGTATATATATATATATATATAGAAAGAGAGAGAGAGAGAGAGAGAGAGAGAGAGAGACAGACCCCAGAGATGTAACCATTACGCCATCTGCTGGTCCCTCAAGCAAAAAACTTTACATGTATATATATAAAAAAAAAACTTTACATATATATGTATAGTTTTTTAATATATATATATAAAGATAAATTAAGTTTATATGTATAAAGATAAATTTATCTTTATAGATAGATAGATAAATTAAATAATTCGAAAAAAATAATTATCTAATTCTAGGAACCAGCAGATGATGGCATAATGGTTATGTCACTGGACTCCCACATAGTTGACCTCAGTTCAAGTCCTGGATCCAGCAGCTTGAAACTCACACCGGGTGCATGTGCGTGAGTACCCAAAACCCTGAGAGAAGAATGGAGGAGAAGGGACTGCGGCATGGCCATCCCCTCCGCGGGCGGGGGGTTGATTTCTTGCTTTCTGTCTCTCATCTCTCTGTCTCTCCAGCAATTTTTGCATCTAAAGCAAAAATCTCTTGAAAACAAACAAACAAAAAAACTAATTCTAAAATCAGAGTTCTCAAATAAAAACTCCTTATGTTTCTGAGAGATTTTTGCTATAGGCTGTGTGCACTCGGCAGGCAGAGACAGAAAGCAAGAAATCACTAACCAGGAGGGATAGCCATGCCTCAATCCCTTCTCCTCTCGGGATTTTGAACACACACATATGCACCCTACATGATTTAAGCCGCTGGATCTGGGACTTGAACCATGGTCGACTATTTAAGAGTACAGAGATGTAACCATTACGCCATTTGCTGGTCCCTCAAATAAAAAGTCTTTAGAACTAAAAAGATAAGATTAAATCAAAGTATAAAATTTTACTGCACAATAAATAAAAAATATCAAAGTCAGTTTATGAGGAAGACTGCATAGCTAATATCACTGGTTTGTAAATAACCCTTTGAGCATTTATTTCATTGCTACTATAATTATTTGCATATGTATCTTTCGGAATAAGAGTATTTTATTCCAGCACTTGAGTATCTCTATCATTCAACCAAGTAATTAACAAATTTCCTTAAGAAAGGAGCCGTTGTGCTACTCTAACTTATGAAAAACCCTCCAGTAAAAGCAAAAAATTATGCCTTGGAAACCAAGTTGTACAACAGCAATGGGAAGGAAAAAGGGAATATAAGATATCAAAAAATAAAAATGTAAGAAATTGTGATTACAGCACTTTAACCTCATCTAAATGGATAGCAAGGAAATAAGAGTCCCGGCATGTGTATGCATAATGTTGTCTTGTGTCAATCCTTAGGGGGAAAAAATGAAGCCTGCAATGTTCCCAGACCAAACTTATCACACTATCTTCAATGTTATTAAAATTCACAGGTATTTCTGTTACTGCTGTCACTGCACTGAATTACAATGATTTTTTTCTGAATTACAATTATTTATGGGTCTTGTTCCTTTACTAGCCTATAAATAAGCACACTTGAAACATCACTTATTTGTGTAACTTTACCTTACCAAGTATTTAATGGATAGATGAGTAGAAGGATGGACAGACTGAAGGATGGATGGGAAACTATGAATAAGTAAAAAAAATTTAAAATACCCCCAAATCATAAGGATATTTACAGCTTACAACCAATATGCTTTTCCCTGTGGCCAAAGACTTAGATAACATATCTGAGGGATTTTGTTAAGGTTGGTTTTTTGGTTGCTGGTTTTGCTTTTCTGTCGTGTTGTTGTTTATTCTTTTATGAGAGAGGAAGAGGGGAAGGGACAGAACGCCATGTATTTTTGACAAGGTCCTGCCATGTCCCAGTCCTCTGCCTTAGTCTCCCCGAGTCCAGGATTAACAGGTATGTGCCACTACCGGGTCGTCAGAAAAGTCACAACACAGTTTTGCCTAGAAAAGCACATCATGACTTTTCTGACGACCCGATATCTCCGGCCTATCTGGGTTGGTCTGGGAATTGAGCACAGACCTTCCATGCAGCTGCAGCCTCACAGTGACACCTCCCACTTGCACCACCACGGTTGGGCCTTCAGAAGTTTTTTATTTAACATTTCTCAACTGGATTGTACAGTCCTATTCCACACCCACGCCATCAGCAGCAGTGTAAAACTCTCCAGGGCACATAACTACCTGTACACGAGCCGGCATGAGCACCGAGAGACATGGAATGTCCTAAGTATTTTTTATTTTTAACTAAAACAGTTGACAATTTTATTTTCACATTTCACAATACAAATGAAAACTGTACTTTTTTTGTTCCACTTCTCTCCTCCAAAAACTACTCTTATATTTCATTTTTTTAATAGGAAGGGGGAGGAAGTCTTCCTCAATATGCTGTTAGAAAACACCCAGAGTCACAGCACCATGATGTCCTGGTGAAGCAGAACAAGCTAATATAAAACTGACAGAAAGAGGCCTCCCTCCACTTATCTGTCTGGCCAAGTTATTCCTGGCTGAGTGGGCACCATCATGGGCCAGGCAGGAGGTCTCATCATCGGGGCCCCAGGCAGGTATCATGGGCATGTGGCCTTCCATGATGGCCTCATTCCAGGAGCAGATCCTACTGGCGTCATCCCAGGAAAAGGAGGGCCCATCACTGGCATCATGGGAGGGCCCCCCATATGGGGTGCTGGCATCATGACAGGGTGAGAAGGACCCAGGAGACTGGGGGAGGTGGGATCATCACCCCTACAGGAGCAGGAGCAGAGAATGGAGTAGGAAGTAACTTCCCTTTTGAAATGCAGCCGTTGTTTTATCAGGCAGGCTCTGAGCCTGCTCTTCCATCCATTCCCATAGCACATAGAAACACATTTTCTGTGTTTCCTACCACTGCGGTGTGTTCTCATGGACGGAGAATCGTGGGTGAGGTATGGATCACAGGAGTGACAATAAAACTGCATGTTGCTCTGCAGCCCACTGGCCACTCCATTCCCCATCCTAAGCATTTTTTAAAACTTTATTTCTTCCATTAGCGAGAGAGACAGAGAGAGAAAAAGAGAGAGTCACCCACAACAGGGTCCTCAGGCCACCCACTCCAGCCTCAGCCAGCCCATGACACGGGCATGCGCTTGTGCACCTGGTGAGCACAGAGAGACTCTGGGTGCAAACCCAGGACCTTCCCATGTGGGGCCAGCACCACAGAGTGCCGAGTTCCCACCACACCACTGCAGCTGGCCTGAGTAACCAGGCTTTTGGTGAACAAAGAAGCACAAAGGTCATTTGCACTGAGATACTGCAACGCAAGACTATTTACAACTATTAAATCAGGAGGTCTCTGCGTCTAAGTGAAATCACACTACAGCCTGGCATACAACCATGAAAGAAATGAAGACGTGGGAAATGAAGAGGTAGAAGCTCTGAGGTCAGTTCCACAGGCTGCGATGGGGAAGACAACGGTCTAGGTAATGGGGTAAAATTCCAACACATTTCTATTACTAATAGTTTCAAAGGAACTAGAGATGCATGCAGAGAAGAGAAACAAAACACTAAAAAATGTGAAGGAAATGGGCCTCTTAGCTTTTCATATAGATTCTTCACTTCATAGTAGGTATTCAATCACACACCTTCACTGGGCACCTAAATTTCTTAAGAAGGAATAGTAAGATAATGCTCTTGCCCTAAAGAAACATAAGTAGAAAAATAAAGACCTAGAAAATAGTTTCTATGTACATCAGCGAGTGAGACTCAAAAGGCTACGAGTACTCAAAGAGAAAGGAATGACTGAGAAGCTAGAGGAGATCTGAGGGTCCAAGAAGAATGAGCTACAAGTCTCCTGGAGAAACAACCCCCAAATGCCCAGGAGACTGAACTCGCCCCATTAGACCTCTCAAACATGTGTCCTGACAGAGAAGAACCCAGGCTTGGCAACTCAGAAAAACAACTCTGGCGCTTGGGCATTGCGGTTTTGCTTAATTGTCTTCATTGCTTATTTTTCTGTGTTTTTCTATGCAAAAAATGTGTCCTGGCTTTCCTAACAGCCCGGCGATCAACACTCCATGTGTTATACTGTGTTTTGAGTCAGCAGGCATTGTGGTGTTTAGGGTGCTGGATCACACACGATCGACTCTGCAGTCTGAATATCGAACCTGGTAGCTTAAAAATCATGCCTGGCATGTGCCCACGCATGCCCTCCCAAGAGGAGAATGGCAGAAAGGACTGCGGCGTGGCCGTCTCCCAGGGGGTGATTTCTCATGTTTTCTCTTCCTGTCTCTGTTTTTCTCCAGTGAGCACAAGTACCTTATGTAAAAAATCTAAAATACACACACACACACACACACACACACACACACACACACACACAGTGTTTATCCTAATGTTAAATATTAAATAATGTTTACTATTATGAGAACACAAATTAGTAACAGCACAGGAAGTGGTAAGGAAATTGGCCCTGGAATAAAAACAAACTCAGATTATCTAAAAGAAATAAACACTATCATATAAATAGCCTATATGTGCATTTCTACATCAGTTTCTGCCATTTTCATTTAAGGTAACGCCTTTAACCCAAAACAAATACAGAAATCCATTTATTAGGTTGTCAGGAAAGTCATGATGTATTTTTCTTTCTTTTTTTTTTTTTTGAGAGGTTTTTGCTATAGGGTGGGTGCGCTTGCCAGACAGACAGAGAAAGACAGAGAGACAGAAAGCGAGAAATCACCCCCCAGGGGTGATGGCCACACCGCAATCCCTTCTCCTCCATTCTCCTCTCAGGATCTTGGGCACGCACGCACATGCGCCCGGCGTGAGTTTAAGCCACCGGGTCCGGGACTCAAACCGCAGTCGACTACGTGGGAGTCCAGCGACATAGCTATTACGCTAACTGCTGGTCCCATGATGTATTTTTCTGTGTTTTTCTATGCAAAAATGCATCATGGCTTTCCTAACAACCTAATAGGTCAACTGTACAGAGAAGCTCACCCTATAGCACATATATAAATATATGGCTGGAACTCTTACTGTATGAGTACATAAATCCATACATTATGGAAAAGAGCAAAATATGCCCTAATTGGGATAGAAACTCAACTGGTGGGATGAACAAATCTAAAGGAAACAAATTAACAAAAATATGATTATTTCAGAAAAACTTTAAAACACTAAAAAAGGGGTTTGACAGGTGACATGGTGGTTAAGGCACTGGACTCCCACATAATTGATTGTGGTTCAAGTCCTAAACCTGGAGGCTTACTTTCTTACTTTCTCTCTCTCTCTCTCTCTCTCTCTCTCTCTCTCTCTCTTCTCTGCCCCCTCTCTCTCATGCATGAACATGCCCTATAGAAAATTTTAAAATAATAGAAGAAAAAAACATTCAAAGGACCCAAAATGGGAAGAAATCTGTTGACTATAATATTTATGGTCATGTCTTTGATTGGACCGATATGCAGTGTATCCATGATGGGAAAATTCATTTAGTATGCTGTAATGATACACAGTGATTAAATGTATAAAATTTTTAAAAACCAGAAAAATAAATAAATAAAATTAAATAAATAATTCTGAAAAAAAAAAAAAAAACACTGAAAGAGAATTTCTGCTTTGAGATATAATGGGGCATGGTGCAACAAGAACAGTACCAATCCCCTTGAAGCAAATTAAAAAAAAAAAAAAAAAAAAACAAGCAAAACCAGACCAATAATGGGAAACAGTAGGGTACCAAGCAGTGCCCCACAGTGCCCCCTAAGGGAAGAGGATAAAACAAAGTGGACCCTACAGTGTCTCAGCTCACTGCCTGAGATGGGGTAACTTATACGAAATAAACATTTATTTCTCCCCACTCTGGAGGCTGGACATCCAAGATCAAGGTACCTGGTTAGGGCCCAGTCTCCAATTCCAAGATGGCCCTTGGTCGGTGCAGCCGCCAACGGGGTGAACACCATGTCCTCACACGGCAGGAGGACTGTAAGGACAAGAAGGTGCTCCCTCAACCTTGACAACTTGGATAACAGAGAGGCTGAGTGACTTCTCGAAAATAACACAGCCAAGGCAAAGGTAATGCCGCTAGCAAGTGTCAGGACCAAGGCCACATCTCAGACTAAATGCCTTCATTCCTTTCCAGCATACCACACTGCCTCCACTCCCCATCAGGTATGTGCCAACGCCGCATCGTGTGACCCCAACATTTACATATGTCATGGGTTTTGTTCATAGTCTTTACATATAGGGTCTAAATTTTTCAAATTAAGTTAAATGGGTATAAAGAAGGTCAAAACATTTTTTTAAATAATGCATTGTTTTGCCTACAAAATAGAAATTTGATTCTCAATAGAATTTTTCCTACTGCAAATACAATGTTTAAACAGGCTTGTGTATATCAGAAATGGAGGAAAGGGTCTCACAGGGATATTTATTGTTAATTAAATACAGAGTGATAAAGTCTGTAACTGCTGTTACAGACAAGTCTATACATATTAATGAAATCTTGACTGGCAAAGACATTGTGTGATCAAAAAGAATTATAGGGGCTACTTTCCTGAGGCAATTCAACCATTCAGAAGACGTTATAATCTACTTAAGGATCACACGTCCTGAAATTATTAGTCAAGGAAGTTTAAAGTTTAGAAGAAAACGAAAAATAAAAGAAAATCTTCATTTCTGAAAAGAGTATCATTTCATATCATCTGGTAAGGCTGGGTCTATTATAACAGCATCTTTTAAGAAGACCCTATTGGGGCCAGCAGGTGGTGTGGTCATTAAGGCACTGGACTCCCACATGGCCCACCACAGTTTGAGTCCCTGACCTGGTAGCTTGCTTTCTCACTTTCTCTAGCTCTCTTTCTTTCTCTCTGTTTTTCTCTGGTGAGTGGACGTGCCCCGTATAAAATTAGGAAATAATAATAAATAAGAGTAAACAAATAATTCTTTTTAAAAAAAAAGAATATATCAGAATTTAAAAAAAATGTTAACCTCAAAGATTTCTTTTTTAAAAAATAGTTATTTAACTTTATTTATTTATTTATTTATTTTTCATTTGACCATAGAGGGACAGAGGGGGTGGGGAAGTGAGAAAGCAAGCCACCAGATTTAGGACCCGAACCATGGTTGGCTATGTGGGATCCAAAGCCTCCAACCACCATGCCAGCCAACCCTCTGAAAGATTTAACTTCAAGTGAAAACAGAAACTTTAAACTACATTAAGCCACCTTAAAAACATCTGAAATAGGGGTCAGCAGGTGGTGTGGTGGTTAAGGGCACTGGACTCCCACATGGCCAACTGCAGTTTGAGTCCCAGACCTGATGGCTTGCTTTCTCATCTTCCTCTCTGTTTCTCTCTCTCTCTCTCACTCTCACTCTTACTCTCACTCTCACTCTGTCCTCCTCTGGTCAAAAAATTAAATAAATAAATAAAGTTAAATAAAATAATTCTTTAAAAAAAAAAAGAAGAAGAAGAAGAATGGCAGGGGCAACAGCAGGTGGCATGGTGGTTAAGGTGCTGGACACTCCCACATGGCCAACCACGGATCTAGTCCTAGACCTGGTGGCTTGCTTTCTTGCTTTCCTTTCTTTCTCCACCCCCCCATGTATGTCTGTGTGTCTCTCTCTGGTCAAATTAAAATAAATTAATGAATAAATAAAATTAAATAATTCTTTAAAAGGAAGAATGGCAGAATTTAAAAAAACATTTAAAACAGTTATATTTATAAAAACAGTAATGTAATGAATATTTATTTGTTAAATTAATGTCCTATTTCAAGACCTATTCCACTAACGACTCTCAAATTTTCTGCCCGAAGAATAGAATAATCTCTTTTTTGCTTATCTCATGAACATGCTGTGAGAACTTCATGCCAAACAAAATTGGACTGTAAACTAAAAAGCAAATGTTCTATACTCCATCATAAAATGTTTGTTACATAAAACAAGAAATGAATTCATTAAATACACCTTCATTTCTTTAGTTCTTAAGAGCACCAGATACCTGACAAGTATCTGAATCAACAAACTCCTAAGATCCAGAAAAATTACTCTTCATTAATATTCATTTTTACTTTCTTAATTGAAGAAATTATCCTAATCTCACTTTTTCCTTTCGATATGTAAAAAGACAAGAACTAATTCAATGGAGACCCACATCACCCACCATACCAGGGTCACACAAACCAATTTTCCCTACCAGGAGACCCAGACTCTGCTTCCAGACAACCGTCGACGGTAGGCCTTTCTTTCCTGATTCACACACCAGGATACTCTTGGGTTCAGGAGCTGCTGACATATCTCATTTTGTAAACTCTCTACTCCTCTGTACTGACAGTCACCTCAGAAGGCAAACATTTATTCCAAGCCCAAAACAGAAAGCTATTTTATTGTTCTTTGCTCATTGCAGCTCAGAAATAAACAGCACATATGGGAACTGAATTTTATTAGGGAACTAATCAGTTTTTCAATTTTAAGGGAAAAGAAAAACTTTCATGTTTCCCTTGAGAATCAAAAAAAGTAAATGCAATGCCCCAATTTTCCTATAATCATTTCATATGCAGCCTACAGTTTAGGTGGCAATACTGTATTACAACAACAAAATTATACTAGGACTGGAATATCCAATAAAAATTGCTTTCTAAAAATTGCAGGGAAGAAAAAAGAATGCTTTTTTTTTGGGGGGGGGGAGGTTTTTGTTATAGGGCACATGCGCTCGCCAGAAAGACAGAGAGAGACAGAGACACAGAAAGTGAGAGGGACCAGCAGTTAGCGTAATGGCTATGTTACTGGACTCCCATGTAGTCGACCGCGGTTCGAGTCCCGGACCTGGTGGCTTAAACTCATGCTGGGCACATGTGCATGTGTGCCCAAGATCCCAAGAGGAGAATGGAGGAGAAGGGATTGCGGCGTGGCCATCCCCCCGGGGAGTGATTTCTCGTTTTCTGTCTCTCTGCTGTCTCTCTCTGTCTTTCAGGCGAGTGCACGCACCCTATAGCGAAAAGAAAAACCTCTCCAAAAAAAAAAAAAGAAAAGAAAAGAAAGTGAGAAATCACCCCCCCAGGGGGGATGGCCACACCACAATCCCTTCTCCTCCATTCTCCTCTCGGGATCGTAGGCACGCATGCACACGCACCCGGTGTGAATTTAAGCCATGGGGTCCAGGACTCGAACCGCAGTTGACTACATGGTAGTCCAGAGACATAGCCTACACCAACTGCTGGTCCCAAAAAAAGAATACTTATGAATAAGAATAGGCTACATAAAACATAAATAGAGATTCACACTTTATCAGAAATACTCTGCACTACTTTATTTTGAACTAAACAAATTAATTGGGAGCATCTTCATGCTCTATGAATAAACCACCTGACACTGTTGAGTATTTGTTCAAACTAGTCTTTCTACTCAAACTTCCCTGTATCAAAAACACACTCTACTTTTCTTTAAAAAAAAAAATTCACATTATTTTATTTATTTACTTATTGTAAATTTATTATAGGGTACAAGAGTGGCAGGGGGAGAGTGGCAGTAAGAAAGCAACCTGTTAGGTCCAGAAATCGAACTGCACTGGGCCGTGCAGGAGTCCAGAGCTTTAACCACCACGCCACCTGCTGGCCCCAAACACACTCCACTTTTCAGACCTACTTCAAAACCTTTCCTATTACAAGACCTAACTGATTCACTGCCTTTGCAATAGTAAGAAATTTCTCTGATCTCCAACATATAACACATTGCATTTTAATTGTATGGTACTTACATCAATACCTAACCTGTCAGAGCTTCCCTACTAGACTATAATTCATCTATAGACAGGGACCACATTAAATTCATATTTGTATCCACAATCTAATATATTCGATCTAACATAATTCAATCACTCTAAATCTATCTAATATAATGCTTTTATATGGACTATAAGCATTCCCCACATTGTTTTGAAATAGCACAGAATCTAAGATGACTCCTATATCTTCTATAAACTTTTCAAAACAAAATAATATGAAGCAATTTAAGAACACCTTAATTTTTAAATCAATTTCATATGTATCCATAATTAGTTAAAAGTTCCACTCACAAAAAAAGGCTAAAATTCAAAAATCAACATCTGCTTTGCAAAAAAAAATTAATATGCTTCTTAAGGGAGATAACCTTCCATAATACCCATAAAATTACAAAACTAACAGTAATTGATTCTGGGACTGTTCTCTGTGGCTTCTCAAGGAGAAAAAATAATAATAATAATTTTAATTTACCCTCTGAATTGAAAGCTGCCTAGAGTCAATTCTGTCTTCAAGGAAAAAGATAGTTCAAATAATTACATTTCAGAAAAACAAACTAATGTAAATTATCAAAACAGCACCAATATGACACTACAAGTATAGTAGAAAATGGACTTTACCTTTCAGTTGTGAAGAGCTAGAATTATATCATCTGGTCTTAAAGGCAAATTCACTATTTATGAATTA
Source organism: Tupaia tana (assembly GCA_026018925.1). Taxonomy (NCBI): domain Eukaryota; kingdom Metazoa; phylum Chordata; class Mammalia; order Scandentia; family Tupaiidae; genus Tupaia; species Tupaia tana. The sequence continues at coordinate 217,632,901 of JAKSZU010000003.1, read as the reverse complement.
AGTATAAGGTAAATCACTTTAACCTATATCAAATTTGTTTTACAGGGAATTTTAATAAAATGTATACTGACGTTTTGCTTTTATGGAATAAACTGCATGTCACTATAACAACAGAGAAATACTTCATGTTCAATTATTCAAATCCAAGATTTATAAAACAAAGTATTCTAAGACATAGAAGTTTCCTTCCACCTAGATGCCCTGTTTATCACCAGAAGATGAGAAGGTTCTCCACAAGGAGTTACACATCAATAGCGACATAACCTCCCACTTCAAATAAGAATTCATCCTTATCCCTGGAGAAATGGTTTTGTACCATAAACAGAAACATGACCCATAGAAAGCCACTCTAAATCTAATTTAATCATAATATTGATTTCATTAATAAAAGAGTATTGTGTATTGAGGACATCATGTTAATGTGAAATAAATCAGTCACAAAAAGACAAGTACTCTCTTTCCACTTCCATGAGGCACCTAGTCAAAGTCAGAGAGACAGAAAGCAGAATGGTGGTTGTGGAGGCTGAAGAGAGGGAGCACGGAGAGTTCTTCAGTGATGCAGAGCTCCAGTTTTGAAAGATAAAAAAAGTTCCGAAGACTTTGCACAGCAAAGTCAATGTACTTAATACTACTGAAATGCACACTTAAAAACAATGAAAAGGGTGCATTTTACATTATGTATACTTCACAATAATTAAAAAATGTTTTAAGTTTTGGGACCAGCAGTTAGCATAATGGCTATGTCGCTGGACTCCCATGTAGTAGACCGTGGTTCGCGTCCCCGACACAGTGGCTTGAAACTCACGCTGGGCATGAGTGCGTGCGTGCCCGAGATCCTGAGAGGAGAACAGAGGAGAAGAGATTGCGGCATGGCCATCCCCCCTGGGGGGTGATTTCTCTCTGTCTGTCTGGCGAGCGCACGCGCCCTATAGCTAAAACCTCTCCAAAAAGAAAAAAAAATGTTTTAAGTTTTTTGCCATTTGGCATGCACACTCGCCAGAGAGAAACAGAAGCAGAGGGAAAATGAGAAACCCCCCATCTGGGGAGATAAGCACACCTCAATCCCTTCTCCTCCATTCTCCTCTTCAGATTTTGGGTACAGATACCTGTTCCCAGGGTGATTTTCAAGCTACCAGGTCCAGGACATGACTGGGACATTTATTTTTTAATTACAAGTATTGGGTTGAGGGGACCAGCAGTTAGCGTAATGGCTATGTCACTGGACTCCCATGTAGTCAACTGCGGTTTGAGTCCTGGATCCGGTGGCTTAAACTCATGCTGGGCATGTGTGCGTGCGTGCCCAAGATCCTGAGAGGAGAATTCAGGAGAAGGGATTGCGGCGTGGCCGTCCCTCCTGGGGGATGATTTCTCGCTTTCTGTCTCTCTGTCTCTCTCTCTCTGTCTTTCTGGCGAGCACAGGTGCCTTATAGCAAAAACCTCTCCAAAAAAAAAGTATTGGGTTGAGGATCAGCAGATGGCATAATGATTATGTTGCTGGACTCCCACATAGTTGACCATGGTTCGAGTGTTGGACCCAGTGGCTTAAAACTCACACCAAAATCCCAAGAGGAGAATGGAGGAGAAGGGATTGCACCATGGCCATCCCCCGGGGGGTGATTTCTTGCTTTCTGTCTCTCAGACGAGCACACGCGCCCTATAGCACAAATCTCTCTAATAAAAAAAGCTTTGGGGTGTCAGAAAAGTAATGATGTATTTTTCGTTTTTTATGCAAAACTGCATCATGACTTTTCCAACAACCCAATGACCAAATGGTCTTAATGGTCCCGATGCTTAACAGAGTTTTAAATATATGAGGCCGAAGGTATGATTCAGGAAATACAAGCTGTGTGTATGCTCTGAATGGAATTGTAGAAGAACATGGTGGTACCTCATCATGTCTGCAGTCTCAAAAAGTCAAAGATTCCCTTTTCAAACTCAGGTTTCAAAGAGAATGCTTTATTCTTTTTTAATAACAGAGAGCATGCAAGTGTGTGCTCATGCACATGTGAGAAAGAAAACACCCTTGACAAAGACAGGGCCTTGTCATGCCACGATCCCTTCCCCCCCACCCCCACCCCCCACTCCTCTCAGAATCATGGGCGCCCGCGTGCCCGCTGTGTTTTCATCCAGACCCACAGTTTGTCACACAGGCCTTCCAGCACTGCAACGCAGTACAGCAAATAAGCCTTTTGACTGTTTCTTACTTACTTTGGCAAACCAGTCCCTTGTATTTTCAAAATCTCTTCACAACCATTCATTCATTCAACAGCCACGCACATGCTATCATCAGAGTATTTTGTTCCGAGACATGCATTAGCCTTGTTTTATAAAAACTTGCCCCAGAGCAGCAAGACTCCTGAAAACAGAAAAAACTCCTTTGGTCACCAAAAGGTCTCCTAGTTTTGGTAAGACTGACTTATCAGTGGTCAAAAAAGATGGCAAGTTTTTTGAGCTTTTATTTATTTATTTTTTGGAGAGTTTTTTTTGCTATAGGGCACATGTTCTCGCCAGAAAGACAGAGAGAGACAGAGAGACAGAAAGCGAGAAATCACCACCACCACCACCACCACCACCCCCCCCCCCCCCCCGAGGGATGGCCACGCCACAATCCCTTCTCCTCCATTCTCCTCTTGGGATCTTGAGCACGCACACACATGCACCCAGTGTGAGTTTAAACAACTGGGTCTGGTACTCGAACCGCAGTCAACTACATAGGAATCCAGCGACATAGCCATAATGCTATCTGCTGGTCCTTTTCTTTTTTTTTACCCAATGACACTTGCCAGTGAAAAACTGGGAAAAGAAAAATTTCTAGGGACTGTGGATTTTCTGTTGTATTATCAAGTGAGTCATAGAGAACAAAAGAGACAAAGGCCTCAGAAAAGCAGAAAGACTGAGGACTAGCAAGGGAATAAAATGCCAGAGACACGCGTGTCAGTTAAGTAGGCAGAGCACAAAGAGGCTCCGGGTCTACAAGTCCCAGGGAAGAAGGCCCCCCAGCCGGTCTGTCATACAATTCATTGTGCTCTTCGGCAAGGTCGTTCCACATGAAGGCAGGAGAAATGTTTTCTGTGCTCTAGGAAAACAGCAGTTCCTGCGATTGGGGACCAGGTTTAGGCTGACACAAGCCGAGGGTGCACCCCACTGTGATCTAAACCACTTTAACCTGAAGGGATTCACTTAGCCGCTCTTCATTCTTAGCCTTGATACATCACATAAATTACTGAGGAGCGAAAGGTAGAGAATAATTAGAACAGTCAACAGATAATGCAGATACAAATTTAGAAAGGCAAATGGAAACATTAAAAATACATTTTCGTGGTCCATTCAATTACAGTCCATCTGTGTTACACAATGCTTGTCACAGTCAAACTTTCAATCATCGGATCATCTAACTAAGCTTAGATATTTATAAGCAGACAACTTGCCAAGTTACTAGAGTAACAGTTTTTCTAGGAAGGTAAGAACGAGGTGCTCAGGAGACCAGCAGTTGGTGTAATGGCTATGTTGCTGGACTCCCATGTAGTCGACCGCGGTTCAAGTGCCAGACCCAGTGGCTCAAACTCACACCAGGCGTGTGTGTGTGTGTGTGTGTGTGTGTGTGTGCTCAAGATCCCAACTGCGGCATGGCCATCACCCCTGGGGGGTGATTTTTCTCTCTCTGTCTCTCTCTCTTACTGGTGAACACACAGGCCCTATAGCAAAAACCTCTCCAAAAAAAAAAGAATGAGGTGCTCAGGATAGCCTATTTCCATCAACAGAGTTTTGCCACTTATGTTTTAAACACTGCTATGTCCCAAAATACAGTAAATATAATGCACTTTTTTCGCATTAATTTTGGAAATAATCCAAGGGTATAAATAGAATATCAGTTCTCATTGTCTAGTAAATATGTAAGTGACAAGAGTTTCTTGACCAGCAGATGTTGAATAATTTATTTCTCTATATAAAAAGCAATAAGAGCTGGCTTCATAGCCTAGTGACTAAGAAAGCCAAATTCCATATGGCTGACCACGATTTGAATCCTGGCCCCACCAGCTTACAAAACACACTAGGGAGATATGAGTCCATGCCTAAAACCCTAACAGAATGAAGCAACAGAAGAAAAGGGACTGGATGCGACCATGCCCCATGGAGGGTCCTTTCTCTTTCTCTCTTTTGCTGTCTCTCTCTCTCTCTGGTGAGTGCAAGCACCTTCTAGGAAAAAAAAAAGAAAAAAATAAATAAATGAAGTCTATGTGCAGTGTGGTATTCTGAATTGGATTCTCAAATAAGAAAAAAAGACACTAGAAAAAAATGCCCTAATTAAAGCCAAATTAACCTGTAGTCAGTTAACAGTACTGCACAGCCAATTCTGCTAGGATGTTTTAGAATGCAGATCTGTCTCAGTGAACTGCTATACTAGGAAACAAGCATAACATGAATTTTATGTTCTCTGATGTACAATTTCATTCTTGGGAAGCCTTAGGGAAACACAGAAAACTGCACCCAGCTGAATCAAGCCACACCAATCCCATGTACATGCACACTCCCAAACACCCAGCGCTACCTCAGTCCATCCCTTGGGGGAATGGCTACACTGCAACCCTTCTCCTCCATTTTATCGGGATTTGGGGCATGCATGCACAAGCACCCACCATGATTTTCAAGCAGCTGGATCCAGGACTCAAACCACTCAGTCAGCCATGTGAGATCTAGCACCATCACCTCCACACCACCCACTGGCCCACCCAAAAAAAAATCTTTTTCACAGGAAAACTCTATTACCATAAATTGTGGAAGCCAACGAAAACTGTACAAAACGTCACTTGAAAACGGCCAGGTAGAATATAAAGTGTAAACACTTTATAACAATGACAAAGTAGGAATAGCTAATAAAAAGATATGTCACCTGTGACAGAAAATGTAATTTCAATCTTTATAAAACCTGGTCACATTTCATCAATGTCAACTACACATTATGATTTAAGAGTGACAATACAAATCATAAAAGTAGCAAATATTATAGAAGTTTCTCAGTCATCACATCATAAAATTTGGTTCAATCAGAATTGGTTAATTACACTTTGGTTAGATGCCAAAGCAAGCGTTCTGCCAAAAAGATTGAGAACTAGAGTAAGTTTGAGGTCAACTGTTGGCATAACTCACAATTGCTTTCCAAAATTTCATATAGCTGGAACTCTAATACTTTAAGTTCTACCTCCTTTTTTGTATTTATTTTATGATTCCTAAGTTGCTCACTCATTCAAAAAAATACTTACTGCGTTCCCAGACACTGTGCACAACCCTGAAGCTACACTGGAAAGCAAGATACAAAGTCCTTTCCCTTGTGGATTTTAGACACATTCATTCATTCATTCATTATTAACTGAGTGCCTACAACATTCAGGGCGCTGTTCCCAGTGCAGGAGATAAGGGAGAAAACAAAACACGCAAAAATCCCAGTCCCACTGGAGTTGACATTCTGAAAGGGGGAAATAGTCAGTTAAAAGGATAAATAAATAAAACACACATTAAAGTGGGTAATAATAAATGATAGGAAAAAAATAAAGCAGGGGAGGAGAATTTAAAGTTAGGGTAAATTTTCAAATAGGAAGGCAAAGGAAAATCAGATGAAGTGGAGAAGACAAATAAACACGTATGCTGGGTGTAAGCACTGCAGAAAAAATAAAATAGGGAAAGGGCGAAAAGAATGAGGAGAAGTGAAGGAAGTGTGGTTGGGGAGGCCTCTGGAAGAGACCTAGCCACGTACGACCTGAAAGGACACGCCAAGGGACACGAGCGTGCAAGCAGCTGGACCCAAGACTCAAACCACTCAGTCAGCCATGTGAGATCTAGCACCTTAACCTCCACACCTGCAGGAGCAGGCTTGACATGGTCCAGGAAAGCAGAGGCCCAAGTGGCAGGACTGGAGGGAGCAAGGCATGAAAGGCCATGTTTCTGGCAAGCGAGGGACTACACAGGGACAGGCAGCCACCCTGCAGCATTGAAAGCCATACGTTCAGAGTCGGGGACTTATTTCAAATCAACTCAAGCAATTATTTAAAAGATTATATTGGGCCAGCAGGTGGCATGGTGGTTAAGGCACTGCTCCCCATATGACCAACCATGGTATGAGCCGAGATCTGGCAGCTTGAAAGTCATGCCAAGTTCATATGTGTACGTGCCCAAGATCCTGAGAGAATGCAAAAGAAGAGACTGTGTGTGCCCATTTCCCCTGGAGGCTTATTACTCACTTTCCCTCTCTTTGTCTCTCTTGGTCCCTCTCTGGTGAGCACACACACTCTGTGGCAAAAGCCTACAGTGAGCCACTATTACTGGCAAAATACAGATGGAGAGAGTTGAAGGGAAGAGAAGCAGGATGAAACAGGCTGGGCCCCTCAGCAATGTACCTCACAGAAAAGCAAGATGTACACACAGGAAGGTCGGCAGGTGTTCAGGGAAGTGAATGAGTTAGTGCAAGACCATTTTATTAGTTTTCAACATTGCTACTGAAGAGGAAAAAGGCAAACGCAGAAGAGGCTGCAAAGACCCATCCTGAGTCTTTCCAACTCTTACTTGCCCCTCAGTGTGAAAGCACGAGCGGTGAGCAGGAATGTACAGCTCCCTGTGAACCCCTGTGAAGGGGATCTGTGCGCCCTCTCCCCACTTTACAACGCCCACCTGGGGCCAGGCACTTGTAAGGTGCTCTGTAAATGCTGAGCGGGTAAGTGGGGAAAAGCACCCATGTCCCAACAATTCAGACTGTGCTCATCTGATCTAATGGTTCCCAGCGATTTGAAAATGAATACCAAGTATTCAAAGAAGAAGCCTCAAAAAAAGAAACAATTTCCGTAAATATTCCTTGTTGACTCCTGACGTCCATCAGGGCAAAACTTCAAATAGGGTAAAAGCACTCAGCCTTAACAATGGGTTACAGCAGCCGCTGAGGACCAGCGCAGAGGAGCGGTGACAGTGCGAAGCTCTGTGAGGCTGGACGCCAGGTGGAAGACCCGGGGACGTGGACATGCCGGAGGTCGCAGTGAGAGACCCTGTTGAAGGTGCTTGCTTTCTTTCTTTCTCCCCCGCCCCCCGCCCCCACATTGCTCTCAAGAAACTTAAAAAATGAAAAAATGAAAAAACAATTCAACCTTTCAGGCCACTAGTTTTGGTGTTTTGTTTTGTTTTGTTTTGTTTTGTTTCGTTTTGTTAGAGAGAGAGATTTGCTCTAGGGCACCTGTGCTCACCAGAAAGACAATGAGAAGGAAAGTGAGAAGTCACTCCCTGGGGGAACGGATGCCACAATCCCTTCTCCTCCATTCTTTCCCTGAAATTGTGGGCAGGCATGCACATGCGCCCAGCATCATTTTCAAGCCACCAGATCCAAAACTCAAATCACGGTCAGCAATGTGGAAGTCCAGCACCTTAACCAATATACCACCTGCTGGCCCCTGGCCACTGGAGTATTTGTGAAAAACTAACCTGGGCTTCTCCTGTATTCACAAGTGAACAGCCTCTGCTGTACTCACCTCAGGACACACTTAAACTTTTTTTTCTTCAAATTTTGGCTATAGAGAGCATACACTCACCAGAGAGACAGAAAGGAAAAGTGAGAAATCACCCCTCAAGAGAGATAGCCATAGTGCCACCTCTTCTCCTCCACCCTCCTCTTGGGATTTGGGGCATGAACGCACAAGCGTCCAGCGTGCTATTCAAGCTGCTGGGTCTGGGAGTCGAGCCATGGCATCAGCCTGAGGGATCCAGTGCCTTAACTAACCTATTTTTAACTGGCACAAGATGATGAGTCAGACGGTGGCAGAGCAGAAATCAAGGGTCTGTGACGCAGACATACATGGGAAGGTCTGTGACGCGGACATACGTGGGAAGGTCTGTGACGCGGACATACGTGGGAAGGTCTGTGACGCGGACATACGTGGGAAGGTCTGTGACGCGGACATACGTGGGAAGGTCTGTGACGCGGACATACGTGGGAAGTCTCTGTGATGAGGACATATGTAGGAAGGTCTGTGATGCAGACATACGTGGGAAGTCTCTGTGGTGCAGACATACGTGGGAAGGTCTGTGGTGTGGACATACGTGGCCAGGTCTGTGACATGGCACGGACATACATGGGAAGGTCTGAGACGCGGACATACGTGGGAAGGTCTGTGACGTGGACATACGTGGGAAGCTCTGTGACGCGGACGTATGTGGGAGGCTCTGTGAGTGGACATACATGGGAGACTCTGTGACACGGACATACGTGGGATGCTCTGTGAGTGGACATGCGTGGGAAGGTCTGTGAGTGAACATGCGTGGAAAGGTCTGTGAGTTGACATGTGTGGGAAGCTCTGTGAGTGGACATGCGTGGCAAGGTCTGTGACATGGACATACATGGAAAGGTCTGTGATGCAGACATACGTGGGAAGCTCTGTGACTCGGACATACGTGGGAAGGTCTATGATGTGGACATACCTGAGAAGTCTCTGTGGTGCAGACATACGTGGGAAGGTCTGTGATGTGGACCTACGTGGCAAGGTCTGTGACACGGACATACGTGGGAAGCTCTGTGACGTGGACATATGTGGGAGGCTCTGTGAATGAACATACATGGGAAGTCTCTGTGGTGCGAACATACGTGGGAGGCTCTGTGAGTGGACATATGTTGGAAGGTCTGTGACGTGGACATACGTGGGAAGTCTCTGTGGTGCGGACATATGTGGGAGGCACTGTGAGTGGACATACGTGGCAAGGTCTGTGACGCAGACATATGTGGGAGGCTCTGTGACATGGACATACGTTGGAAGGTCTGTGACGTGGACATGTGTGGGAAGCTCTGTGAGTGGACATATGTGGGAAGGTCTGTGACGTGGACATATGTGGGAGGCTCTGTGACGTGGACATACGTGGGAAGGTCTGTGACGCGGACATATGTGGGAGACTCTGTGATGTGGACATACGTGGGAAGGTCTGTGACGTGGACATGTGTGGGAAGCTCTGTGAGTGGACATACGTGGGAAGGTCTGTGAGTGGACATACATAGGATGGTCTGTGATGTGGACATACGTGGGAAGGTCTGTGAGTGGACAAGCGTGGGAAGGTCTCGGTTGGTGTCTCGAGGCCTCCTGTGCCCTTTCTACACTTGTTCACTCGGGATCCTGGCGAGCTGAGGCTGGAAGTGGATCACAACATGGAGACCCTGCCATGGCACCTGTCTTTCTCTCTCTCCCTCTCACAGAAGAAACAAACAAACTTAAAAAAAAAAAAAATGGTGCAAAATGGACCTACTTTATCCAGTCTGCAGGCATTTTTGAGCACTTAGTACACCAGAACCACCCTAAACTCTTGGGAGCCAAACAAAGGAAAAGGATGATCTCTGCCTTTAGAAGGTAGTTGGAGGTCAAGACCAGCAGATGACATAATGGTTATGTCACTCGACTCCAACATAGTTGACCACAGTTCAAGTACTGGACCCAGTGGCTTAAAACTCATGCAAAGCATATGTGTGTGCATACCAAAAATCCTAAGAGGAGGATGGAAGAGAAAGGGTTCCAGCATGGCCATCACCCCTGGGGGGTGATTTCTCGCCTTCTGTCTCTTTCTCCCTGGTAAGCGCACATGCACTATAGCAAAAATCTCTCTTAAATAAAGGGGAAAAAAAGACAGTAGTTGGGAGATAAAGGACTAGGTGTTTACTAAAGAAAGGAACAAGAGGTTGAAAGAAATAAAAACATCTAACTCTAACACAGCACAGTGTTACACTATGAGAATGAGCAAAGACCGAGACCAGCAGTTAGCGTAATGGCTATGTCGCTGGACTCCCACGTAGTCAACTGCGGTTCGAGTTCCGGACCTGGTGGCTTAAACTCACGCCAGGCACATGTGCATGCATGCCCAAGATCCCGAGAGGAGAATGGAGAAGGGATTGCGGTGTGGCCATCCCCTCTGGGGGGGTGATTTCTCGCTTTCTGTCTCTCTGTCTCTGTCTGTCTGGCGAGTGCACGCGCCCTATAGCAAAAACTTTTCCAAAAAGTAAAAGAGAATGAGCAAAGACCTAGGAGAGCGTAGGGAAAGGAGTTATTTAGGAAAGACCTCATACAAGAGGTTATGCCTCAAGCATAACTGTGGTTTTACTCCGCAGTAATCTAAAATTCTTAGGCGATAGGGACATTACTATTAACACCATTGGTCTTTCTCACATTTTACAACTAGAGGGGAAAAAATATTCAAGGTAAAAACTTTCAGGCCAGCTGGTGATGCGCTGGTTAGAATAGCTGGATCCCACATGTCCGACTGTGCGGTTCGACTCCCAGACCTGGAGGCCTGAATAACACACCAGACCTCTGTGCATGTGTGTCAAGAATCCTGACAGAAGAACAGAAGACAAGGAATTGCAACATGGCCATCATCCTGGGGATGACTTCTCACTTTCTCTGGTCAGTACACATCCCTATAACAAAACTAAAACAAAAAATTTCTTGGGAAATAAAGATTAGCCAAAAAAGAAAATTCTTTTCCTCAATGTGTTTAAAAATCAATATAACTTTGGGACCAGCAGGTGGTGTAGTGGTTAAGGTGCTGGACTCTCACATGGCTAACTGCAATTCAAGTCCCACACCTGGTAGCTTGAAAATCACACCCAGCGCACGTGTGTGTGTGTGTGTGTGTGCCCAAAATTCCAGGAAGAGAATGGAGGAGAAGGGATTACGGCATAGCCATTCCCCCAGGAGGTAATTTCTGACTCTCCTTCTTACTGTCTCTCTCTCCAGTGATTGCACATGCCCTATGGCAAAAACCTAAAAAGTGTCTGTGTATAGATAGATAGATAGATAGATACACACACACACACACACACACACACGTATATATATAACTTAAAGTCTCATAAGAAATCAGACTCTTCAAATCTAACCAACATATCTCCAAACAATGACTCAAAATAACTAAATTCTAGTTACCTTCTGCTGGTCCCAATTAAACAGACTCCTGTGGCAGCCTCCATCAAGGAACCACAGAGAATGTGAAGACAATGCAGCACTGGGTACTCTGCAACTATTTTGCAAGTCAAATGCTTAAATTTCAGGTTAAAATCAAATGTTTCCCTAAGCAATCACTAGAAGACTATAACAATACATGCATTCAAATCTAAGGAGAAATTACCTCTTAAAAAAAGTTAAGAGACAGTAGTAGCCCTTTCTCTATACTAAGAAATTTCAGTAAAAAAAGTCAATTCCATTCTGATTAGATTTTCCATAGAAGCAGAGAATAATAGGTAGAATTATATTCTGAAATGCTTATAAATAGATATTTACAAAATAATTTACATTCACTATATAGATCTGAAATAATTTGAAAATGAAAAAGGCACTTCACAGTTTTTCTTCATTTTTATCAGAGCAAAAATACTTACATTTTTAGCATTAACAACAATGAAAAATAAGGACTTTCCAGCATATTTTTAGAGCTTTCGGAACTACAATTCTAAATAAATATATTGGGTCATCAGGAAAGTCATGACACATTTTCACATAGGAAAACATAGAAAAATACGTCACAGCTTTCTCAACGACCTAATAGGTTCAAATCCTGGCTGCACAAATGTAAACTTTATTAGCACACTACTAAGCCTTGGTAAATTTCCGCTTTCTGTTATAACAGAGATAATATTAAAATTATCTGGAGACCAGATATAAGTATGTCCCAAATACATAGTAATTACTCCATAGATATTGATCATCATCAACACCCAAGGCTACAAATATTCAGTGAAGGCAGCAAACGAGGAAATAAGACGCCAAATGAGCCTCAATTTCAATAACAGCCCTTAAACCTTGTAAGTTTCCAGTAGCTAGTCAACAGCAAAAATTTCGATCAGAACTGTCATAATCCCTTACAGTGTTTACAATCTACAAGCAAATTTTATATATACCAATTCATCTATCACTAAAAATATGGAATATGCGTAAGCAAGACAGGACTGTCATTTCTTTTTCTTTTTAGAGAGATTTTTGCTATAGGGCATGTGTACTCACCAGAGAGACACCAAGTGAGAAATCACCCCCTGCAGGAATGGCCATGCTGCAATCCCTTCTCCTTTCTCCTTTCTGGATTTTGGGCACCCCTGCATGCACATACGCCCAGGGTGAGTTTTAAGCCACTGGGTCTGGGACTGGCACCATAGTCGGCTTCATGGGAGTCCAGCAATGTAACCATTATGCCATCTGCTGGTCCCATGACAGTCAATTTATTTTAAAGATGACTGAATCCAAATTCAGACAAAATAAATCACGCAGTTAACAACTGGACCACGTTTACTGTGGCAGTGCACTGCACGTGAAAGAGTTCACAAACGGATGTGTCTTATTTCTCCTCTGTCTTCTGCCTCTGTTTTGGAACTGACTCAGCAAAGTCTGCTCTGCTCTTCTCCCTTCTCCCAGGGGCCCCGCAGGCCTCAGGCTCATGGCCTGCTCCTGTCTGAGCTGTACATGGAGGCAGACAGACTCTTTCGGCTTCATCTCAAGAAATATTAAAAGTTGTAGTGGACACTAGAGACAAAGTGGAAAGAGGGTGTGGGAGGGGAAGAGTGTAGGAAATTTGGGGAGGAAATGGAGAGGTAAGACTCTTGTGGGACACAGAAAAGGTTTATTATCTGTCGACAAGGATGTGCACGGTGGTATGAACTGGGGCTGGACCGAGTGTATACCATGCTGGGTAAAGCCTCTTCACAATCTAAATGATGTATAGTGATTTAATGTATGAATAATAATAAAAAATAAATTAAAAAAAGAAGAAATACATACATTGGAAAAGCTACTACTTTAAAAAAAAAAAAAAAAGAAGAGATGTTCTGGCCTCCAGAAGACCAGCAGGTGGCAATACGGAAACTTTATAATTCCACACAGGCTTCAAGCATATGTCACATACAAACCAATTATCAAACAGTCTTGAATTGCACTGAGAAGCATTAGCCTAACTAATCAGTAAATTGGTATTCTGATTTCACATTTCTCTTAAAGTCTCTGGAATCCTAGGTGAAGAAAGGGTTATTTGGTTAATAACCTGAGGCCCCTGGGTTACCACCTAACGTTGTAAGAACTGCATTCGAAGTCTAAAATACACAACTCTTTCAAACAGCTACAGTTATCCTACAACCTGTTCTTAACCAGAAAACAGTACGCATTGAGTATATATCACTAAAATCAAGAGGAAACGTAAAACTAAATAAATAAACAAATTTGTGATCATTAAGTGAAGGGTATCCTGTTATGCTAGAAACATTTTGTCTTCAGGATTATTTAAAATAAGTTAGAGGGACCAGCAGTTAGTGTAATGGCTATGTCGCTGGACTCCCATGTTGTCGACCGCGGTTCAAGTCCCGGACCTGGTGGCTTCAACTCACGCCGGGCGCATATGCGTGTGCGTACCCAAGATCCGGAGAGGAGAATGGAGGAGAAGGGACTGCGGCGTGGCCATCACCCCTGTGGGGTGATTTCTCGCTTTCTGTCTCTCTATCTCTCTCTCTCTCTCTCTGTCTTTCTGGCAAAAAAGCCTATCCAAAAATAAATAAATAAATAAATAAAATAAGTTAGAAATAATTTTTCTATCAAAAGAAGCTTTAAAAGATTACATTAAAATTATTTTTTAAATTTAAGTTATTCGGCATGAAACAAATAATTGTTATTTAGAAAGAAGATAAAAGTCTACTGAGGTAGCCACATACCCAGCTTCAGGCAGCAGTACGGAATATTCGTGCGGAGAAGTGGTCTCTGGGAAGTTGGAGAGGATGGCAAGGCGATGAGGAAGCAGGTCGGAGCCGTGGTAAGTAAACAGGATTTCTAGAGCTTGTACATTGCTTTCCTGTACCAAAGGAAAGGAGACAAGTTTATAAGGAGAGTCTTAGAAATTAAGGAGGCATTTTATACGACATCATTCAAAAACTTAAAATGGACTTTTATGTGTATCTGATATGAAGTGCTTTAAAATTTTCCAGAATTTTCCTAGCCCATATTACGTTTGTCAGTCTAACGCTACAAAAATGACTTGTCATTAAAACTTAGAATAGAAAATTTTAAAATAAATTCTGTTTTCTTATACATACTAAATTTACAACAACAATAAAAAGAAATGGAATTGTAGATGCATGCAATAATATTAACTGCACAGCTCAGAGATTTATAGAGTGTTAATAATCATAATTATTTTATTTACAAAAAAGAAATTACCCGTGCATAAGTTCTTGCCGAGAGAACAATATTCTGATTTCTGAACTTCTTAAAGAATTCAGCATCATATCTCTGTTCAGATGCATGAGGCACACCTAGGATTTCCTGAGGGGAAATAGTGATTTAATGAAAAGACTTTTAAATATTGGCCACAAGAAAATATAACCTTTACAACTCTGCCTGCCTTAATAAAGCTAGAATGAATTAATTTCAAATATCAGCTGTTAGCTAAAGTACTACATCTGCATTCTTGCTTTTATTTTGAAAAGGATCATATTTAGGGACCAGCAGTTAGCATAATGGCTATGTCGCTGGACTCCCACGTAGTCGACTGCGGTTCGCGTCACGGACCCAGTGGCTTAAAACTCACGCTGGGCATGCGTGCGTGTGCACCCAAGATCCCGAGAGGAGAATGGAGGAGAAGGGATTGCGGCGTGGCCATCCCCCCTGGGGGGTGATTTCTCGCTTTCTGTCTCTCTGTCTCTCTCTGTCTGTCTGGCGAGCGCACGCGTCCTATAGCAAAAACCTCTCCAAAAAAAAAAAAAAAAAGATCATATTTATAAATGCTGTTAATTTTTTTAAATCCAGACATAAATGAAATAGGCAGTAAAAATTAAATTGTTTTCTTTTTTCTTTTCTTTTTTCTTTTTTTTTCGGAGAGGTTTTCACTATAGGGCGCGTGCGCTCGCCAGACAGACAGACAGACAGAGAGAGACAGAGAGATAGAAAGCGAGAAATCACCCCCCAGGGGGGATGGCCACGCCGCAATCCCTTCTCCTCCATTCTCCTCTCGGGATCTTGGGCACGCACGCACACGCGCCCGGCGTGAGTTTAAGCCGCCGGGTCCGGTACTCGAACCGCGGTCGACTACGTGGGAGTCCAGCGACATAGCCATTACGCTAACTGCTGGTCCCCAAAATTAAATTGTAATAGGACAACTGAAATCAACCACCTGTTAAAAATAAATGAGCAACAGTTACACCTGGCTGTGTGTGATGAGCACCTGCTCCCTCTGTATGAGAACTTCATACTCGTTTCACTACTGCTAGTGATCTATGAAGAGTGAAGATCGAACCATTCATTCATTCAACAAATATTTACTGAGTGTCCACTATGTGGTCAGGGCACTAAGGAGAGGCACTGGCAATACGCTGAACGCACACGTAAACTGTCCTCCAAGTAACATACAATCTAGTCGGGAAGGCAAACAGGAACAGGTGCCACAACTAATTCTAAGAGGACAGGACAGGGTTCCTGGAAGTGGCCACGTGCTAAAACATAAGGCAGGAAAAGCAGTTAGCTCAGCATAACAAATGACTTAGGGCTCATTTCTGCCATGTTTGATGCAGACCCCCAGAATCCCTGCACACTGCCTTTCACGTAACAACCAATATATATTTGCTGAAGTAATTTACTGAGATAGGAAAGAAAGAAGAATGAAGAGATCTGGAGGAGCTGAGGGAGGAGGGCTGGAGCACTAAGAAGTCTCCTCGTAGCTGTGTTCAGTTTGGAACTGTAGAACACGTAAAAAGAGCTACCCAGTTATGAGGCAGACATACAGGTCAGGAATTCTGCACCAAGATTTAAGTCAGAGATAAACGATGTAGAGTTATTAAAGCAGAAAGAACACGATTCCAAGGGAGATGAAGTAGAATCAGTTGAAAGGAGCCTTGAGGAGCAACATCATGTAAAGGACGAGCGAGAGACGGGAATCTGCACCTGAGAAGTAGTGGAAGGAGCAGTCAGAGAAGTGAGGGAAAAACAATTTAATGTACACTCGTGGAAACCAAGTAAGAAAGCACTCCCTGTTCCTTGGCTCCTTAATCATTTCCTCTTTTCATCTCAGTAAGACATCCCTGACCAAAGCCTGGACCTCCATCTCACCAAAAGGTACTCTCAGGGACATCGCAGGGGCGAGCACCCAACACTGTGCCACTGGCTTCACTCTTCCCACTCACCTCCCAGCTGGCATCTCCATAATTCCTCATCCTTGCAGCTTAAACCCGACTATGACCTTTGGATACAAGCTATCAAATCACTGGAGAAATATGAAACCACGCTGACAATTCCCATTTTTATTTCAAGTTTCTCGTTTACTTTCAACCTTGTCTGGATTCTATAACAATTTAAACCAACTGTTGGGACCAGAAGTTGGCGTAATGGCTATGTCACTGGACTCTCATGTAGTCAACTGTGGTTCGAGTGCCAGACCCTGTGGCTGAAACTCACGCCAGGCACGTGTGCGTGCGTGCCCAAGATCCTGAGAGGAGAATGGAGGAGAAGGGATTGTGGCGTGGCCATCCTCCCTGAGGGGTGATTTCTCGCTTTCTATCTCTCTGTCTCTCTCTATCTTTCTGGCACGTGCATGCGCCCTATAGCAAAAACCTCTCAAAAAAGAAAAAAAAAAAAAAAGTAAATAAACAAACTGTTAAAATAAATAAATAAATAACTGCATTTGTGAGGCTCCAGGGAAATCAAACATGAAATAGGTATCAGAAGTCATTAGGGAATTACTACAAATTTTATTAGAAATAATAGTATCATTGTGGGGACCAGCAGATGGTGGTGTAATGGTTATGTCACTAGACTCCCACTCCTGGGCCTGAAGGCTTGAAACTCATGCAGGGCACATGTGTGTGCATGCCCAAAATCCTGAGAGGAGAATGGAGAAGGGACTGCGGCATAGCCATTCCCGTGGGGGGTGATTTCTCGCTTTCTTTCTGTCTCTCTCCATTTCTCTGGTGAGCACACTACCCTATAGCAAAAATCTCTCCAAAAAAAAAAAGAATAAATAAAAAGTATCATTGTGGTTATGTGTTTTAAGTCCTTATCAGTTAGATATTAAATATTTAAGTACTTATGGGTAAAATAATAAGGTATATAGGATTTGCTTTTAAAATTCCTCAGTGAAAGAAAAGACAGGAGTAGCAAAGTGAAGAACAGAAGGTATTATATGAGATTGGCGAGTAAAAACGGTCGAAGCTGAGTCATGAGTATGTCAGACTTCATCATACTATTCCCTATGCATTTATAAATGTTGGAAAGTTTTTATAATTAAAAGCCAAAAACGGATAAACTCAAGATGACTAAATTCAAGTACATACACTACGCTGTCTCTCAATGCTACGTTTCCCTAAGAAGCTGTCTCCTGGTTCTGTCAGTAACTTTCTTTACAATCCTTTCACTCTTTCCAGACATCCCTCATTCTATCCTCAGCCCCACTCTCAGCAGAAACCCTTGCTTTGTTTAACTGACTATTAGGTGGGAAGTTTCTCTCATTTTCCAATCCCCCCAAAACTACAAATCTACCTACAACTGTACCAAATCAATCTTCCTTCCGCTTAGAGCAGAAACAAATCGCTGCTCCTGAAAACATCTCTATACTGCAGCCATGCTCTAGATCCCAGTTCTACCCCGCTGCTATAGTCGAACCCCTTCTTCTGTTCGATAAAGTCACCTCACTTCTCAACTGGTCCATACCACTAGCATAAAACAACATTCCTTCTTTGCATTATGAAAACAACCCTGACATACCACCACTTCCACTCCCCTTTCACTATATAGTTTCTTGAAAGCCGCCAACAGCCCATTTTGACTTCGGCCATTTTCCATTATTTTATAAACTCTATCGACCTCTGACTAAAATTCAGCTCAGTTCTTCACACAGCATGAGACCTTCCCAAATATGGTCACTAACTATTCAACCCTATCTCCCTACTTGCTTCTGTGCCAGCCCGGCCCCCCACGCCATAGCCTATGGTCCAGCAACCTCAACCAGCTCACCTTGTCGAGAGCACGCCTTCTTATATGGCAGCAGGCCTTTACACAGCACACGCTGGCACAGGCTACTAGTCACAGAGACTTGGTTAGAGATCCTGGCTTCCTATTTATTTAGACAAATTACCTCACTCTTTTAAGGCCGTTTTTATAGCCACAAAACTGAAGATAACAGTATAGCTTCAAAAGATTGTTGAGACATAATCTGAGTAAAATATGTAAGATGATGACTGACAAACAGTAAGTGCTGAACAAATATGCTGATTTTTTTTAAGGTATTCTTTGCCTATTGGCTTTTTCAATAAGTACTTACTGGGCTCCTCAATGAGCCAGATGCCATTCTGAGTTCTAGAGGTGTATCAGCAAGCAAGACAGAACCCCTAACTTTATGGAGGTTCCATTCTATGCCCCCCTGACAGTACCCTCTAGCACCTCGAAGTATTACAGAACTCAGACATACTAAGATGACACATTTAAAAATAACAGGACTACCCACCAACCAAACTAACAGTAGCTATAATTAAAACTATTGGGAATTTTTCAAAACTAGTTTGCATGAAATGATATACTCATTACCAGTGTTTCCTAATAGTCTCCTTCACTATTATAAAAAAAAGAAAAATTCAATTATATTAGCAGGGTAGGGAACCAAAGGCTTTTGGATTTGTCTGCGGCATCAGAAGTTCTAAACATCTCCATTATATTTGGAACTAACAAGAAATAGTCATATCAAGATTATTAAAATAGTGGGGACTAGCAGTTGGCATAATGGCTATGTCGCTGGACTTCCACATAGTCTACCACGGTTTGAGTCCCAGACCCAGTGGCTTAAACTCACACCGGGAGCATGTGTGTGTGTGCCCAAGATCCCGAGAGGAAAATGGAGGAGAAGGGATTGCAGCATGGCTATCTCCCCTGGGGGGGGTGATTTCTTGCTTTCTGCCTCTCTGTTTCTCTCTGTCTTTCTGGCAAGCGCACGTGCCTTATAGCAAAAACCTCTCCAAAAAAAGATGATTAAAACAGTGTATATTGTAAGTTAGTATTAGAAATAGCTATATGCCACTACCTGAAAAATGAAAACATAAAACAAAACTAAGTAAAAAAGATCATAAATATAGAAAAGGCAGATGTTCTGAAATTGCTAGTGTCCTCCTATCCCTTATCTAACAAAACAATTTCTGGCCTCTCACAATCTTTAATTTTTACCAAAACTAATATACAAAAGAAACTGCTTCTGTAAGAAATTCAGTTTTCCCATCTGAATAGTTCTAAAGAATAAGAGTATCAAATATTGGGGCAGCAATAGCATTCATAATGACAGATCAAAGGAACATAATTGGTTTGAGTACCAAATTATGAATAATTATTCCTTACCTCATATGTTGCAAGTCGATCTAAGTAGGTTAATAATTTCAGTCTACAACGGCAAAGTTCCTTTTGTTCCAGTGTCAACCTGTGTTGAATAACTGTATTAGACCACTTACAGTGACACAGAAGTACACTTCTATGTTAGTTCAAATAGAATGAAAAATGGTAACATTCCACTGAGCTCAAAACCCAAGGATCAGTACACAAAAGCACAAATGTAAAATAACATGTACTACATTTAACTTAAATGTATGTCCAAAATAATTTAAAGTAATTATCACTAATAAAGATCACACTGAGGACCAGCAGATAACAAAATGGTTATATTGCTCAACTCCGAGTCCAGGACCCAGCAGCTTAAACTCATGCTGGGTGTGTGCGTGTGCATGACCAAAATCTCGAGAAGATAATGGAGGTGAAGGGACTGTGGCGGGGCTATCGCCCCCAGGAAGTGATTTTTTGCTTTCTGTCTGTCAAGTCCACGTGCCCTAAAGCAAAAATCTCTTTAAAAAAAAAAAAGATCACACTGAGGACCAGCCCCTCATCAGCTGAGCACTGTACAGGGGGAGCCAGAGCGCACTTGGATGACCATGGTTCAAATCTTGACCCCAGTGGATTAAAAACACGCTGGGCACATGCACATATGCCCAGGATCCCGAAAGGATGAAGAAATGGAAGGGAAAAAAGATTTCAATGTGACCAGACCCTGTTGGGAAGTACTTTCTCTCTGTTTCTCTCACCTCCTTGTCCATGTATACCCTTTGGAGAGAGGGGAAAAAAAAAAAAAAAAAAAAAAAACTGAAGTGACTAGTTATTTTATAGAAATTACCAAAGGAGGGACCAGCAGTTGGCGTAATGGCTATGCCACTGGACTCCCATGTGGTCAACTATGATTCGAGTCCCAGACACAATGGCTTAAACTCATGCAAGTCACATGTGCATGCGTGCCCAAGATCCCAAGAGTAGAATGGATTGCAACGTGGCCAACCCCCTTGGGGGTGGGGGGGGTGATTTCTCGCTTTCTATCTCTCTCTTTCTGACATGCACTCTATAGCAAAAAAAAAAAAAAAAAAAAAAAAACAAAAAACCCTCCAAAAGAAATTACCAAAGGAACAGTAATAAATCATTTACTTTGAAAAGTTCACTAATTTAAGTAGTTCTCGTCTCTTCTTCAGCTCTTTTTCTTTTTTATTCTTGGCAGGCTCTTCAGCAGGTTGTGAAAACTCCTCATAGGAGACACCATCAATGTCTACTTCACCAGGCAATGTAAATCTGAAAGGAAAATAAAAAATAATTAAAAAAAAAAAAATTTACTTAAGTTTCATTGCAGGTAGTGAAAAGCTGCTTTCTTCTATTTTGACTGATTCCATTATGAAGCTGATTTCCACAGAAACAATTAATTATTTAAAAGGAAACTTTGCCACTGTAGGCAAAATGGTTCGGTCATTATATCAATAGGCTAACCAGAAAGTCATCAGTAACAGTGACAGATGGAAACCACTGAGGAAAACGCGTGGGGTTACAAGGACTCAGCGAAAAACAGCCTATGAAGAAAATGTTGCCCAGAGAGTTGACTATTTGAATCACTTCCAATTAAGGTCTTAAAAAGGTAATAAATGTCAGTCGCATTTAAATTACTCATTTCTCACAAATACTATCACAATTTTATCTCAAAATAAGTTCATGGGCTGAAGCACCTCTGGCTTCAGCTCCTCAAGAACTCTTTCTCTCAATAAACCAATAAACTTTCCTTAAAAAAAATTCCAAATGTCCCATGAACAATGGTTTTATCAAATAACTTTATAACTATTATTATCAACTGACATTTGAGTGGTGTTTAAAAGTTTATGACATGCTGGGACCAGCAGTTAGTGTAATGGCTGTGTCGCTGGACTCCCATGTAGTCGTCTGCGGTTCAAGTCCTGGACCCGGTGGCTTAAGCGCACGCTGCGCGCGTGTGCGTGCGTGCCCAAGATCCCAAGAGGAGAATGGAGGAGAAGGGATTGTGGCGTGGCCATCCCTCCTAGGGGGTGATTTCTCGCTTTCTGTCTCTCTGTCTCTCTCTGTCTGTCTGGCGAGTGCACACACCCTATAGCAAAAACCTCTCCAAAAAAAGAAAAAAAGATTATGACATGCTTTCACAAGATACAAATTATTTTTTTATTTTTATTTTAGTTTTTGCTAAAGGGCACATGAGCTCGCAAGAGAGAAAGAGTGAAAAAAAAATGAGAAAACACCCCCCCCCCCCCGGGAGGGGATGGTAATGCCACAATCCCTTCTCCTCCATTCTCCTCTTGGGATTTGGGGCACACACATGTACCAGTGTGACTGTCAAACCTGGGATTCGAACCATGCAGCCAGCCAAGTGGGATCCAGCCACCTCAGGTAGCACATCATCTGCTGGTCCCACAAGATACATAATTCAAACACTCCCAGGAATTGTGAAGGTCTGACCCTGCACAAAGGAAAAGTCAAGCTCAGATTTGCCCAAGGTGGTTCACCTAACTAGGAAGCCAGCCAGGTAAGGGCCTTGAGCCCAGCCTGGGAATAGCCAGCATAAAAACCAGTGCTGGCAGAGATGGAGGTTCCCTCAGCGTCAAGCTATTGCAGACAAACACGTTTTCCTAGAGGAAAGAAAGCTGAGACCTCAGATGAGAAAGCACTGATCAAAAGCAGAGTAACATTACAGGATAACTTAGAAAAAGAAACGTGTATCTGGGTCCAGAGTCTCAGCTTAGAAGTTTTCACTAAGTCACCCTTGCTCTGAATCCAGACTTTCCTAGAACCAACCTGCCATCATCGGCCCCTCTCCCTATGGCTAGCAGAGCCTCCAGGTCTGTGCCTTTCAATCCATACTGAAGTAGTTCTTTCGCAGCATCCACGTTTTCAGGAACTCTTTCCAAACACTCATGGAGAACCCAGGATCGCTTCTTTATTTTACTCTAGATACAAAGAAAATCAAAAACGGAGGTATTAATAAGAACCCATGACATCTTGCAATATCTGACAACTGCCTTCTAGAATGACAAAGTTACCCCTGAAGTACTAGCAACCTTCACAAAATTAAAGTACAAGTTTATTTTGTGACAAAAAAAATTTAGAAATCCATGCGTTGTTTTTCCGTAATGCACATTTTCCACAAACTTTTTGAAGAGCCTTCTGTTTTAGCTACTTAAGAATCTGGCCACGGTGGAGCAACCCAAGGCTGATAACTGCCTGAACCTTCTGTTCTGATATGGAGGAGCTTGTGAACAACCTTGAAGCAACCCAGGGCTGACAGCTGCCTGGGTTTTCTGTTCCCCAGCAAGCTAGCTGCCCCTCTCCTGAACTGTTGAGTGGCCAGAGGCCTTGGGCATGTTGGATCCCCTGCTTCTCTGCCAGCTCTATATGAGGGCAGACACTGAGCTCCTTCCCTTATAGGACACTCCAAGCATGCTAAAACTACCCCTCCCCAATTCACCCACAAAGACTGTGTCCAACTCTCAGCCGGGACCAGAGATCCAGAGTATTTAACTCCTCCATGCCTGCCGACGTAATAAAAAGTTCTCCTTTCTCTCCTGAGTGCTGTTTCCATTCCTTGGCATCTATTTTTCTGCAACAACAGGGGCTGGCAACGGTGACGCAGCAGTGATACCGCAGTTACGTAATGCTCTGCAATGCTGAACCCATACAGGAAGGTCCCAGCCAGGCTCATGTCCCAGGCGTCTCCCTGCACGCTGGGTGCATGTGCCCCAGGCACCTATGTCAGGCTGGCTGACACCGGGGTGGATCACAGCATGAAAAAGGTGTTGAGGGTGCCTGAATCTTTTTTCTCTCTCTTGTTTAGTCTCTCTGTCTCTCACATAAATAGGAATAAAATAAAAATAAACTCAAAAAGAACTTGACCGCAGGTAGCTGCTAAAGAAGCTCACTGTAACAGAGAATTCCCTGAAGGTGACTACAGTTGGGTGCTGGGAATGTGATCCCACCTGCTTTCTTTCTTTCCTCTGATGAGCTGCACTGAAATACAAAACTCAGCACTCTTACATAATAAAAACAAAAAAGCTCTTTCCAGCCTGTTATAGTTGCCTTTGGTTTGCAATTTGGCAGTAAAATACCAGAAAATAAGGCAGAAAGGCAAGACACGATATATCCTACTGGAATATGCATGTTTATTCTTGAAACAAAACTAATTTGAGTAACAGCATATCAAGGCTCTGCATTTATCTGACTATGAGATATATTGCACAGATAGTAACTTAATCATAAGAAGTCCAGGTACATTGTTTTTTGGAAAAAACAAGGCATAGATCTTTCCCCCAAATGCTTCCTAGACTCCATTTAAAATCCTTGTTTTGCCCTCTTCCTAGAAAGAGCTGTTAAGGTTACAAATTCAAGAATTTTTTTTTTTAAGTTTTTGCTATAGGGTATGTGCACTTGCCAGAGAGCAAGCAAAAGACAGAGCACGTGAGAGAGAAACCACCCCTCAGGGGGGATGGCCACACCATAATCCCCTCTCCTCCACTCTCCTCCAGGGATTCTGCGCATGTGTCCACATGATGCTCAAGATGACAAGTCTAGGACTCAAACCACAACACAAACCACATGGGATCCAGCACCCCAACCTCCACGCCACCTGCAGGTCTTCTAGGTAAGATTTATCTCACATCCTATGGTCCTTTAAACTTTTCACTGTATCATTCCTTTAGTCAAGTGTCTCCTAACTCATTTCTCCTTTTCCATATCTGCAGCCTGCATGCCAGTCTAAATTCTCAAACACACAACACCTGAGGCACTGCAGAAGTCCCTGGGCCCAGCAGGCTTTCCTACCCCGTTCTCCTTCAGTCTAGGCCTCTTCTGTACCGTCTTCCTCGGCACCTTCACAGTCAGAAGTCCATGATGTTCCCCATTAGCATAAGGCAGAGCTTAAGTCATCACAAACTTTCAACATCCTTCTGAACCTAAACCAATATACCTTTGCATTCATATTTCCCAGTGCTTACTATTTTCAAGTACCCACCCCCAACAAACTGGCTGACTTACAGAGCCAATTTACCCATCAACAGTTTTCTGGGCACCTCCTGTGTACTAGGCACTAAGGACATGAGGATACGACAGTGAGCTGATAGATTTAGTCAGTGGCTTATTGAATCACTCACTGTAATTTAATTTACTCACACCACTTGTCCTATTATGAATGTCGTCCTGGCCCGGCCATGGTGGCACAGGTGGTGGAGCTATGCTGCACGACACTAAAGCCACATGAGAGATCCCAGGTTCTGAGCCTGGGCTGGCCTGACCATGTCTGTGGGTGCACCTGTGATCCTGGCTGGAAGGCTGGGGGAGGGTCGCTGCATGGCAAGACTTTGTCAAGGGTACCTATCTCTCTCTAAAGAAAAAAACAAATTAAACACACACACACAAAAAGAAAAAAAGCATGTCCTTTTCTCTTCTAACTCTAAAAGGTCTACTTTGAATCCTTCTCAATTCTTGCTCAACACGCCTTCACTATATAGAGCTTTCCCTTTCTACCAAGTCTATAGTGATGACTATGTTCAATGTGAAACTGTGGTTGTATGCAATTTTCTTGTAGAGTTGGACACACTTAAGCGTGAAGTCTGCCTCATCAATAAGTTTGTAAGTTCCTTAATAGCAAAGGCTACATTTATGCCTTTCCTGTACACCTTCGCAGCCCCAGGACACGACTCTCACTCTTCACTGCTGACTTTTTAACTGAATTAAATATTTCCCTCCATTAAAAAGTGAATTTGCTTTGACTCTCCTAGTACCTCTCAGTTCCTTCAGGGACCAAAACTGTCCTTTACTGTGTTCGAGAGAAAACGAGTAAACGGGTATATGTATACTCATGAACCCTGAACTGAGGCAATGTTGACTGCCCTAAATCACAAAAAAGATAATACACATTTTTTATTTTCTGGGGAAAAATAATACATACTTGTAACTTTATCTTCTTCCTTTGCATCATTCTCTCTCACACTCTCTCTTCTCTGATCTCCTATCTATATTAATTCTTAGCAGTTTATCCTTCTGTTTGGTTGACGCATCAACTTCTTACCTGCAACTTTTTCAGATTGTGTTGCTATTTATTTGTGATTACTCATGTGCATAAATTTATCATGAAATCCTCCCAATATTCCCTAGACTCTTCCTAAATGCAAAGGCATATTTCCATTCTACATGTTGGTTCAGAAGGTCCAAATATTTCTGGCCCAAATATTTCTGGCCCAAATATTTCTGGCCCACAGGGCAGCAATTAAGTGTCATGCAGGAGAAGCCAGATCTCACACAACAGATCAGGATTCGAATCCAGCCCTGGCAACGACATGCCAGGCACAGCCCACATGCCCCAGACCTGATGGGATGGAGAATGTAAGATCTGAGGACTACGGCATGACTAGCACCCAATGGAGGGCCACTGCAAAGGAAGACGGTCTGGTTTCCAGTCCCAAGGTGCTTTGGTTCTTGCTCCTATGGCTTGGCAGCAAGCAAGGCATGGGGGACGTGGCAGTGTGTTAACTCCCCCTCCTCCTGCTCTGGACGACTTCACACTACGGTGAGTGGGACTGCCCTGGGCAGGTTCCTTTCCTGTGACTCTCCCAGGCACCTAACAGGAAAGCTCCTCAGCTGGGCCACCTACAGGGAAGGGAGCTCTTGCCTGCCAGTCCTGACCACGCTTCCTATGTGTCTATCTGCTTTCCGCTGAGTGCATGCCGGCAGGGGGTTTCCTGCTTGCCAGTCCTTGGGGTTTCTGGACTTCCAACCTTCGGTCTCAGGTACTCTAGCAGTAGCAATATAGCTTCCCCATGTGTTCCACATTTCCCTAATTGCCAACATTGGCCCAGCCCTGGTCCAAGGACACCCAGAGAACTTCTCCATCCAACGTGCTGCAACCATTCCTTGTCCAGTGAGAGCTGAACCCCAGTCTAGGTCAGGAGGCCTCATTCCCAAGTTCATTTCCTCCATGGGTATGCTCCTTTGTCCCTGGGATATTGCTTAAAGTTCTCTTCATCCCTTTACAGTCCATCTCTGGTTACTAGAAAATAATTTCGTATACTGAAATTTTCCCTGTTCAAATTGCTGTGTGGTTCCTAGCTCCTGACTAGACTCTGACGAACGCAGGTGACGAGGGCAAATGTGGTACCGTCAGGGAGAGGATCAGGCCAATAAGGAGTCTGCCCTTGGTCTTTTTTTTTTGAGAGATTTTCGCTATAGGGCGCGTGCGCTCGCCGGACAGACAGAGAGAGACATAGAGACAGAAAGCGAGAAATCACCCCCCAGAGGGGATACTCCCGCAATCCCTCCTCCTCCATTCTCCTCTCGGGATCTTGGGCACACATGCACACGCGCCCGGCGTGAGTTTTAAGCCACCGGGTCTGGGACGCGAACTGCGGTCGACTACGTGGGAGTCCAGCGACATAGCCATTACGCTAACTGCTGGTTCCCTGCCCTTGGTCTTTTCAAAGAGCTGCATGCCAGTAATTGGCTGGCTTATCACAAGTTTCTGGCGGCAAAGTCCTGCTACAGGGACCACAGAACCTGAGAAGGTAATTTTTCCAAGCAAGAAAAGCATATTTCATTGGCTAAAGTACTCTAAAATGATTCAGCTCTACAACAGAAGATACTCCATGAGTATGAACTTTACCACAGACCCCAAACATTTACACAGACCAAGTAATTCTGAATTGAAGCAACGTTGACCGCTGACTTCCTCCACTGCCTCTGATAAACGAGGTCGGTGTCCAGGCCGTAGGTGTGAGCCAGAGACAAGGCTTCCTCGTACTCCTCACTTTCAATCTGCAGAGAGGGAAATGGAAACGGAAAGGTCACCTTACTAAACCACCTGCAGTCGCTATGATGATACGTGAATGAAAATGACTACTAGACCCGTGCATGTTACAAATTCCTACACACACACACACACACACACACACACGTTCATGGACATCCTGAGGAGTAGGTAGATCTGGTATTCCTTATATTTTACAAAAGGTGAGAGAAAAGCTGAAAAGTTCCTTATATAGTAAAGAAAGCAAAAACCAAGAAGAGCAGTGGGATAGCCCAACTCCTGGTCCAGAGCTCCTCCCGTGACACTGCAGGGACAGCACAATAAGGAATAGTCCCCACAAACAGACTGGCCATGGCGGCTTCCCAAGCCAGCCTGGCGAGAAAGCTGGCCTGTATTTCCTCCCCAGTCTGTGATCTGAATAGATAGCTGCACTCAAGCACAGAGGAGAGGAGAGCTGAAGACCACAGGAAGGTAAAAGAAACAACCAGGCTAAGTGAACTCACATTTATCCATCGTTTTCTGGGTTTGTTTTGCTTTTTAATTTCTTTGAAAAGTAAGAGAGAGAGAGAGAGAAGTAGAAACACAGCACCCACGCCAGGGTCTTGACACCATGATCCAATGCAGCCTCAGCCAACCCCAAGTCATGGGTATGAGCCCAGCATATTCATAGTGGGACCCAGATGTGAACCCACAACCTCCCCATGAAGGCTAAAGGCCACAGTGCCATCATCTGGCCCCCTTATCCATTGTTTTAATCTTGATTACTCAGATAAAAAGACTAGCATTATTTTCAAGTTTTATAATACCAATATTTCTACCATGTCAGGAATCCAACAGTTCCCTTTTAAATAGAAAAATTTGCTTTTTTTCAAAAAAATAAAACAAAAGCTTGATGCCCTCAAACTTCAGTAGTACCATGATGCTCTGACCTTTCTCTGGTAAAGCTCCTCTGGAGTCGTGGAGCGCAAACTCACGAGGCGGTAGTTCTTAGTAATGGTCCGTGGGCGTTTTCGGGGGGGTGCGAATCGCTCCATCTCAGTCACTAAGTAAAGGCCTTGTTTTACATAACCGAAGTACCGTGCCTTGGCAGATATCTCATGATCGGAGTCAGAATCCTCTTCTCCTTCATCTTCTTCTCCAGCCCTGACCTCCAAACGAGACCGTTTGGGGGCAAGCTTAATCTCACACTAAGTTGAAGACAGAGGTGTAAAATTAAGAGGAACCAAAAACAAGCTTTACAGTTAATGAAACAAAAGATATTTTTAATTCTGCTCTAGTTGGATTTATCACATCAACCACATGATTAAAATTAATAATGGAATTTAAAAGAACGAAATCACAAACGATGTAAGAGGACTTCAAAAACTTTCTGAAATAGAATTAAAGTGTTTGCTTATTTCGGTGCAAAAAAAAAAAAAACCTTCAATACATGTGTAGTTTTTTCATTATTATGCATTTTCCATGAACTTTCTGAAGACCCATCTCACACATTAACAGCATCAAATATCCAAAACTAAAGACTATTTTAATAACACTACATTACTAATATAGTCTAATAGTGGCTGGCAACTATTTTAGGGAAATGAAGTCTTACTTTTAATATTTCTGTATCTGCTGTGGAAAAATAAGACTAATCTTTTTTCATCTATTTAGAGAATGAACATGAGGTATTTATTTATTTTCATGAGAAAAGCTCCCCCTTACCTTTTAGTGTTTAACAGCTACACAAAGTTCTGACTCTAAAAGCCTGTGTGTTGAAGATAACTTTCACTCCAGACTTAACAGAGCTAGCTTGCATTTAAAGTCATTCTTTAAAGAACATCTTTAGACTTGTAACAAAAGTTGGAGTAAAAAATATTTATCAATCTTGATTACTGAAGTGAAGACTGTTACCCATGAGAGACATAAGAGAAGAATTTTTAATTATTATAACATAACTTTAAAGAACGAGCCTCTATTTTCAACTCTTTTATAGTGATAAACCATTTTTTCCTATTAAAATAACTAAAAATTTTAAGTTGCCATGCCGTGGAAATTGATGAAAGACTGTATTTTTAGGTAGCAGTACTATCCTAAATTTATAGATGACATATCCAGGAACAATCAGATTGATCATTTCAGTGAGGAAGATATTGATAAAAATCACTATAAATTCCCTTCATACACCTCTAATGCAAATGTTTTATATACTAAACAATGAACTTTTTTAATACTGTACCAACATCTGATTCTCATCATGAATTGTTGTTTTTAATGACAACATTATAAGACTACTAAAATAATGAGCCTGACAGATTTTGGGTGACATACATACATGTCTACTCTCAAAAAAAGACAAAAGCCTTACCTCCAAACTTAAAAACCCCCCATCATGGGTAGCAGTGACTTGAGGTGACGGTTCAAACCACTCACAAGATTTTCCCAGTAAATTCTTCAAAGTTTTCACGGATGAAACAGTTAGAGCACCAGAGCATCGAGCCAGTATCACTGCACTGTCTGCCCACCAATTGACATCTACCAGCGGGTAGAAGGACTCTTTATCTGACGAGGAAAAATAAGTTAATCCGTGTGCATCTGAGAATAGGATTCAATTACAACATGCTTAATATAATAATCACTTTAAAATCCAACACTATTGGGCCATCATTTGGTATGGTGGTTAAGGCACCGACTCTCACACTGTCGACCACAGTTTGAGTCTCTGATCCAGAGGCTAGAAAGTCATGCATGTATACACAAAATTCCGACAGGAGAATAAAGAAGGGATTGTGGCATGGCCATCCCCAATGGGATGATTTCTGACATTCCCTCCCTCTGTCTCTCTCTGGCGAATGTATGTGCCCTATGGCAAAAACCTAAAAACAACCAAAAAATTAAAATAAACGAAAACACTACATGGGCAGAGGCATGTTTACATAATAAGAAAAATAAAATCTAAATCATCACTCAAGGTTTTACTCGGGTAATGAGACATAAAATTCTTTTAATAAACATCCAAGTACCAACCATTGTCAATCAAAGCCCAAAGCTTACAAATTAAGGTCCCTCCTCTCAAAAAACCTCAGGACATACTCAAAAGAATTAACTGTCACCATAGCCAATGTTAAGTTGAAAGGTGGGTATGTACAAAGTATGCGTATAAATAAAGGGTATAAAGGTTTGGGAAAGTGATGCCAGCTGGTGGTGTGGTTTTTAAGGCACTGGACTTCCACATGGCCGACCTTGGTTAGAATCCCAGACCTAGCCACTTGCACATGCGCGCGCACGCGCGCGCGCTCTCTCTCTCTCTCTCTCTCTCTTTCTCGCCCTCTGATGAGCACCTGTGCCCTACAGCAAATTAAAAAATTAAATAAATAATTATTTTTTAAAAGCTTTGGGAAATGTACTTATTATCACTTTCAGACACATAAGGAGAAAATTATTCCCCTTGAGAAAAATTCAAAACCTAATAGTTTCCAGTACTGATTGCCTCTTAAACTTATAACTACTCAGAGAAGGAAAAACATTAGCCAGTAAAAAATTTTTAGAGACAAAAATAAATTATGGTTCACTAAACTGAGGCATTCAAAAGGAAATGCCATGATATTTATTACCGTTTTATCGTACTTGTTCTAACCTCACCTATTCCACAAAGGATATGATATGGTTTAAAAGTAATACATATAACCATAAGCCATAAATTTAAAAATATATTTCAATATTAGACTAAGGAGAGCTTTTTAAATTGGAGTTCGGCACCATGAGAATAACTCATTTTAATAAAAACAAAGACCATAACAATAATTTCTCCCAATGTAAGCCTAAGGCAATCCATATAAATAAGAAATTCCAAGAAAATGTGAAAAGCAGAGTTCCTGGGGCTTCTTGCTAAGTGTAAAGTGGGAAGGAAGAGAAGCAACTCATTTAACTCAGATTCTAACTTCTGCTTTGACAAATCATTATTTTTTCTCAGAAATGTTTCTGAATGAATATTTTAGATTATAATTTGACAAAAGCAAATAATACAAAGCATAGAATTGATATTAATAAATCAGATTTTTAAAAAGATTTAATTAAATTTATTTTATTATTTTTATTATTTTCTAATTTGCTACAGGGCACATGTACTCACCCAAGAGAGGCAGGGAAGGAGAGAGGGAAAGAAAGAGAGAAAGAGAAAGAGAGAAAGTGAGAAAACAAGCCACCATGTCCAGGACTTGAACCAAGGTCAGCCATGTGAGAGTCTAGCTCAGCTCCTAAGCCATGGTGCCACCTGCCAGCCCCGTGAATCGAATTTTCAATTCCCTTTAAATGTGAACTAAATCATGTAGTAATACAGATTTTGAACCTTGTATCTAAAAACTCAGAGATGTTTAATTTTGAAGAGTCTCACCTAAAAAAAAGTGGCCCTTAGTTATATACTAGAAGTAAATAACTCAAAGTAACCCTTAATGATTTTTTAATGTTTGTTTTTAATACCAATTAAATATTACTTTTATTTAAATGTAAATATTGATTTTTTTTCCTTTTTAGAAAACTAATATATATATATATATATATATATATATATATATATATATATACCCTTTTTTTGACAAATGGAGATACATGAAAGAAAAACCTCGCCTACTTAACCCTAATTACCTCTCACCCCAGAAGGTAACTACTCAGTGATTATCCTTTGACTAGTCCCTTTCAGCTGTCTCCCTAGGCGCATTGGAAAGGGGTTTGCTAAGAGCTTTGAATGAGGGTGCCCCTTCAATGCTGGACTGCGGGAGACAGCTGCTGCGCACCCTGGGCTCTGACTCAGCCTTGGGAAATCCTGACCACCAGAGGGCGCATCTGCGACCCTGTCTCAGTTCCAGATCTCTGGGTTTCTACCAGGGAGACAGAAGTATCGGAGACTTTCTATATCATTTACATTATATAATATTAAGAGTCTATTAAGGTTTTAATTACTATATTTCATCCAACTCACCTTTAATTTTTTTTCTCTTCTCAGTAGAGAGGCTCCAATCGGGATTAAGGTCATCATATCCTGGCTAAAAAAGGGAAATACACACGTGACTTCTTGAGTCGACTATACAAGAAAATTATGAGAAAATCATCAAACTATGGAATTTTTTAAAATAAAATATAGAAATGATGCTTTAACCTTGCTCTCTCATTCACAACTACCTGAAATCTATTCCTTGCTGTAATGGTCTGGAAATGCAGTTGTTCTTACAGCTGAAATGTGCACATGCAGGCACTGTGATTCAATTTAATGAAGAAAACAGCAAGCATGAGAACCACTAGAGAGCGAGTAGCCAAGCAGTAGACGTGAGGGCAAGGTCCCCGAGAGCCCATCCTGTGCCCAGCCTCACCCGCACACACCTCCCCACCGGGAGGGAGCACAGCAAGGCAGTTGTGAGTGGTCCCTGGTCGGATGCGAACAAGTCCCAGCCCTGCACTTATAAACCGTGCAGCCACTCCCGCTCTGGTCTTCACGGCTCCGAGACCGGACTACGCAGCCTCCATGGAACCTCCTATTTCTAACTCTCCAGGACTAACAATGTACTGTGTAAAACAATCCAGCCACACAGCCCTCAGCTCGACTCCATTAACACCGTCATCTCAGGGCTACACGGTGCCACGTCCACCTTTGCGACCAGACGCCACATCATAGCTCTCGAAGACCACAAAACAGCTACAATTAAGCCATGGCCAGACACCCTCTTGGCTCACTGTTCCTTATTTAATCAGCATAATTATAATAGCATGGGGAATAAGCAGGGGAAAATGGTTGGGTTATTTGAAATATTAAATCTAAAAAAAGTGTTACTATACTTTTTTTCAGCTGATACAAAATAGCAAACATGTTTCATTATCGATTTATTAATTGGTATTAAAATAGATATCTCTTTCCATAACATAAAAGAACTCCCTGCTCTGGGCCAGACGGTGGTGGTCAAGTGTGATGTCCTGCAAGGCAGACCTACCTGGGAAGGCCGGCGGCTGGCATCCAGAGGACTCCCTGAGTACACTGACATGCACCATATGGGACTATCTAAAACCCGGGGGTAGACTACAGTGTCAAGATGCTTTGGGAGTGCTACATCTCTCTCTCTCTCTCTCTCTCTGTCTCTTGCACTCACGAAATAAATAAAGAGCAGAGGTGGGAGGGAAAATAAAGGCTGGCTCCATGGCACAGCAGTAATGCACTTCTCAAGAAAACGTGGATCCTACCTGGCAATGCAGTTCTAGTTCCAGGCCTGGCCTGGTCAGCCTAAGGCACAAGCCCATGTACACAGGTGCCCAAGACAAAGAGCTGGAGGACTGGCGGGAGGTGACCACAGCATGGCCAGACCCTGCAGAGGGTCTCTTCCTCTCCCTTCTCTCTCGTCGTACATGCATTCTATCATGAACATTCTCTGCTATCCACTATTATGCTACATCACTCAGAGTATATTCCCTGAAAACAGAAGATATAATCTTTAAATTTTAACTGAAATATAGCTATCACAAAGCCTTGTTATATACTAAGAGAAAAAAGTAGAGTGTTCTGGGGACCAGAAGGTGGCATGGTAGTTAAGGCGCTAGACGTTCCCACATGGCCGAGCACAGTTCGAGTCCTGGACCTGGTGGCTTTCTCTCTCTCTCTCTCTCTCTCTCTCTCTCGTGAAATTAAAATGAATGAATGAATAAATAAATAAAATAATCTTTTTTAAAAAAAAGTAGAGTGTCCTGATTTACTTAATCATAAATAAAGACTACATATCAAAAAATTAGAGTATAGTAAGGTATATATTACCGAAAATAACTAATAAAATTAACATCTTCTGTGGTCATTTATAAGGCACTTTATAATGTTTCAAAGTCTCTGAATAAAGAGCCGTACCTGACCTGTTCCAACACATGCACACCACCAGCTACATGTAGGTGGCACAAGCACCGCCCTGCTGACACTCTAGAGCACACAGGGGGTATGTAGGGCTTACCACTGTAAGCTCTTGAACAACATTCAGGATTCAGCTTTGGGTGCATTAAAGGACATACAGGCCACAGTAAAATCCGACAGGATGGATGGTCGCACTGGGTAATCAGGATCCACAGGGAATGCTCCAGGATGTGATCGCGGAGCTCCCTGCCCTCTAGGTATATGCACACATGCCTACGATACGGGCTGGCTGAAGCCAGGGTGGACTGCAGTGTGACCACGCTGCTGGGGTGCTTACTCCCTCCCCTCGCTCTCTCTCTCTTTTTTATTTACTCACTCAGACACTACTCAATACTCACTCTTAGAAAAAATAAACTTTTTAAAACATTTGATAAGGAATATTGAGAAAAAATTAAAAAGAAGTAATCTCGCTGGCAATAAATGCTTTGAGAATTCCAAGTACACCTGTCTTCATCCAAGTTAATGCTGAGGGGCTGGCAGGTAGCATGGTGGTTAAAGGCGCTGGACTCCCACATGGTTGAACACAGTTCAAGTCCTGGACCTGGTGACTTGCTCTCTCTCTCTCTCTGATCACATTGGAAAATAATGATAATAAATAAAGTTAAATAAAATAATTCTAAAAAAAAAAAGTTAATGCTGAGAAGGAGCACCGTGAACAAACAGTAGTTGTCAATTAGGAAACAGGTCTGCAGACACTTAGACTGTTCCTTGAACATTACCTAAATAACAGGAGTCTCCCATAAATTCAGTTTCAAAGGTAAGGTTAAGATTTGTTCTTCTGCATCCAGAACTCTGTTATTAATAGCCATCCTTGTATTCCCAGGTCTATCACAATGCTCATCTATCACAGTAGTTAAATATTGAGTGAGGAACGGAACCAGCAATTGGTGTAATGGCTATGTCGCTTGACTCCCATGTAGCCGACCGCAGTTTGAGTCCCAGACCTGGTTGCTTAAACTCATGCCGGGTGTGTGTGCATGTGTGCCCAAGATCCCAAGAGGAGAATGGAGGAGAAGGGATTGCAGCATGGCCATTCCCCCTCGAGGG
The DNA here is from genome assembly GCA_026018925.1 of Tupaia tana. Lineage (NCBI taxonomy): Eukaryota > Metazoa > Chordata > Mammalia > Scandentia > Tupaiidae > Tupaia > Tupaia tana. The sequence goes on along the minus strand of JAKSZU010000003.1, from coordinate 217,597,803 downwards.
TGATTTCTCGCTTTCTGTCTGTCTCTCTCTGTCTTTCTGGTGAGCACAAGTGCCCTATAGCAAAAACCTCTTAAAAAAAAAATTGAGCGAGGAAATAAATTAATCAGTCTTTTAATTTACTGAACTCTTTTTTTTTTTAGACAGGGCCTCACTGCATTGCAATCTTCCTGCCTCAGCCTCTCTAGCAGCTGGGACGCAGAGGTAGTAGCCACCACACCCAGCCTTCAGATTGGGCCACAAATTGAACTTGGGCCTCCAATGTGGCTTCAGCAGCATCTTACCCAGAGTGTGCCACCCTGGCTGGGCCTAGTCACCGGATTCTCTTACTAAATAGAACGTCTAAGCTATAGAGTAGCTAGCTTACGCTGTACCAGCCTTCCTACATATGCTGAAAAGTGTAGGTTCCTCCAGTCTGTAGTCGATGAATACCAAGCACTTACTGTGGGAGCCAGAGGGGAAAGTCACACACGGCAGGCAGCCCCAGACCAAGCAGATGGAGTGCTAGAAAATGAATGTAAATGACTACGACCCAAGGCCAAACTCAGTAACTACCCAAAGACAGGTACAGAGAACAGTGCTACAGGTCTTCAAAGGACGAAGAGAAAATTTCAGATAGGGCTTGAGAAAGACCAAGGGAATTCAAGAGATATAAAGAAAACATGGGCTATACTTTCAAGACTGAGTAAGACTTGGATGTAGAAAAAAGATGATTGTAGTCTGAGACTATGAAAGGAAAGAGGTAGAAAATTTCTAAGTTTAGGGACCAGCAGTTGGCAGATTGGCTATGTCGCTGAACTCCCATGTAGCCAACTGTGGTTCGAGTCCTGGACCCGGTGGCTTAAACTCACGCTGGGCGCGTGTGCATGCGTGCCCAAGATCCCAAGAGGAGATTGATCATATAAACCGCTATCTTTCCGCTTCTCCTTTACTGATACATCTATTTAACAAAATTAATACACCTACTATGTGTCAAAGAGAAAATAAGGTGAAGAAGATAAGTTTCCATTCCATTTTCTAGACCCAAAGAAGTACAAACAGGGCAGTAATAAAACTTCCTGAGTAAAAGCTACAGCCCCAAATGTGATATGAAGATATAAACATCACATATGGGGAATGTTTGAAATGAAAGTCACTTAAGCAATTTTACTATATTCCAGACATGAACAAAATTTAATACTCACAGATTTCTAACCAGATGGATTTTCATATTGACAATGAAAGCTGAAGTATTTAATCAACTCAAAAGTGGATAAAAGTAAATCAGAATAGGCACTTGCACAACTAACTTAATCATTAAGTTTTACAGAGAAAATACTCAATCACACAAAGCAGATTATGAAAACTAATAAAGCAGCAAATTGCATGACAAAAAAGCTCCCAAAAAGCCGAAGTCACGATTTTGGCGAAGGGGCTGAAGGTCATAGAGGGCACCCGAAGCATTAGCTTCTTTTCAGGCAACGTTGAAGGTGAAATTATAAACTTACTATACGGCACATTACCATAGAATCAGTTTTAAACTAAACGCTTTGCCCACTCATTTCCTAGAGCGTCCATAAAGAGAACCAAAGCTCTGCGCTACCTGGCTGACCCATGCTCACTCCACTACCACTAAAAGGATGAGAAAAGGGTGGATGTCTCAGTATTGTCCAGAGTCTAAGATTTCACTTAAAAAAACTCCAGTGGTAAGTACATACCTCTGTATTTGACAAACTGCAATGTGACACCTCGCATTCACCACCAGTTGCACATTTCTGTGGTCTCTACATAATAAACCTCACGACTCCTGAGGATGTCACTCAGGTACACTGCAAGGCCACAGAGCCTCCTCACTTTCATTCACATCACATGCTAGTGCCTGATTTGCCCAGATACAAGTCAATACTTCTAAACGTAAGCCCTATAAGAAATACTTAGAAATAAGGCTTAACCTCATTCAGAAGACCTTAATCAAAATGAATCTTAATTCAACACTCAGTAATAACAAGTTAACCCCCTTTAACACTATTACCATCTATTAAAATTGATACAAAAACATTACTCACTTAATAGGGTTATTGTCACTAAAAAATATGAAAATTGATCTGTAACTAGCTGGCCTTACTATAAAAATACTCCTGATTTCCAACAATTCTCCTCCCCAAAACTACCAGCTGAATTACATGTCTTTCCTCTGAATTTATTTATTTTTTTTTATAATATTAACATGCTTTTTTTTTTAGAGAGAGATTTTTGCTATAGAACTCATGTGCTCACTAGAGAGAGAGAGAGAGAGAGAGAGAGAGAGAGAGAGAGAGAGACAGATAGAAAGTGAGAAATCATGTCCCAGGGAGGATGGCCACGCTGCAATCCCTTCTCCTCTATTCTCCTCTCAGGATTTTGAGCACGCACACACACATGCCTGGCTTGAGTTTTAAGTCACTGAGTCCAGGACTCAAACTGTGGTCAACTATGTGGTAGTTCAGTGACATAACCATTATACCATCTGCTGGTCCCTTAACATGCTATTTTAATCACTTGTTTGTAAGTTCTCTGGCAAGACTATAGACATCTTAAGGATAAAACTGTGACTTGTATTTCCTACTCAGTAGATACTCAATATAATAGTTGAATTTCACTATTTTACAATTTTCTTATTGTGGATATAGTATTGTTACACATAAACTTTACTGTACTTACATGATACATGAGATTTTAGTAATTCACACACTAAAGTCTGAAACACCTAATCGAATATAATTAGAAATTCTAGATAGGCAAAAGACTCAAAGTGTGGCTATGTAAACTCTGCCTGCAGAACCAAGAGTCACTCCCTCCACCCCATGCCCCACAACCTCACAAGCACATTAGATGTCTACTACAAAGCTAAGAGTTTACCAACGATTTTTTTTAGATTTGGGGGAATGTAAATTAGTACAGCCACTATGGATAACAATATGGAGGTTCCTTAAAGGCTTCCAAATAGAACTACCATGTAAGTCAGCAATTCTACTCCTGGGTATCTACCCAAAGGACAGGAAAACGCTCAATCAGGAAAACACTTGTACATCCATGTTTATTACAGCATTATTCATAGTTACTAAGACATAGAACTAACCCGAATATCCATGAACAGATGAACAGATTGAAAAAAGTGTGGAACATACACACTATGGAATGTTACTCGGCCATAACAAAGCAACAAGACCCTGGCATCTGAGAGAAAGTGGACTAATAAGGGAGATTTACTGCTGAGCAAAGCAAGCCAGACTATGAAAGAGAGGCACTGCGTGTTCCTACTCAACATATACCGAATGTCGGCCCTCCATGACAGAAACTGAAAGACTGGGAGGTCTAAAAGCATAGAGAGCAATGGTGATGCTGGAGACAGTGTGGGAGGAGGGTAAGAAATTGGGGGGTGAGAGGGAGGGAATCAAGAGGAAGAAAGAAGCAAAACAGTTAAGGGACCCAAAATGGAAAATATGTGTTGATTATAATCTGTATGGTAGTATCTTTGACTGAACCAATATACAGCATATTCATGATTGGAAAATTCATTTAGTATGCTGTAATGATACATAGTGATTAAATGTAAAAAAAAAATTAGATTTTTAAAAAAATAGATTTTAACCAATGAGAAGGTTTCTCTGTTATTTATTCTGATACCTGATATATACTAACTTGCTCAAGTGTTGAGTCTATTAGAGTAAATGTATAGTACATCTCTGAGAAAAAAGAACCTAGTCACTTTGATTTTAAAAGTCAGCAAATGAAAGCAGTCAGTGTAGACAATTAACAATCATAAGGGGTGTTTCTTGTCTTCCTAACCTATGACATACGAACCTGATGGTTCAAATAGCAGAGCGTTACCAAACTAACTAATGACACACCAAGTAAGGGCACAAAGTGTGTGTAGGACATGCTGGCATTCACTAGACAAAAAAGTTTTCCTTCTGCCTTTCTTTCATTTCTTAATGTATTTCTTTTCCTACATGGTCATGGAAAAAATAACAGACAACAGAGTCAGAGAGTTAAGGAATCAAATCTCAGCTCTACTGCTGACTTGCTGTGTAACTCTAGAACTAAGCGAGTGCTCATGAAGCAATAACTGCCGTCATTATCAGAGGACACTCTGTAAAAGCTACAAGAACACGCCATACCTGCACCTTCACCCTACCAAACTGTACAAGTGTACTGAAAGAAACCAGAGAGAATGGGAAGAGGCTGGAGCCTTTTAAAGGTGTTTATGATAAAATGAAGTGTGGAAAGTAGAATAGAAAGGGTTAGACAAAAGCAGAACACAGGGACAGGAGGGAGGGGAGGAGACTAAGCCAACTTAATGACCAGAACAGAAGAGGTGACAGGGAAACAGAGAAGTTGGCATTTGGACCACAACTTTAGAATTTTACAGGGGAAAAAAAAGAGGATAAAATGAAATGTCTTCCATGTTCCTAACTTTGGATCAATACTTCTTTGGAGGCTAAAACTAAGTGAGGTCTCAGAATATAGTCTGTTCCACCCTGCCACAATCTCTCCGTGCAGGAAGAACAGCGTGAAAAGGGTGGCCTGGCAGTGGCAGGTCTGGGATGTGACCACGTCGGAGAGAAGGCAGACTGAGCGGCAGTGGGAATGGCATGAAAGCAGGATCAGGCTCAGGGACGACAGCCGAGTCACCGTCCCCTCAGCAAGGGGCATCACCACCTGTGCAATGTCCCTGGTGGTTACAACTGGGTCCACGGGTTCCAAGAGTTTCAGTTTCGCATGCTCCAAAACAACTTTTCCAGTTTACTCGGTTTATTCAAAGAAATAATGCATACCACCAAACCAGGAGAAACTGACATATAACCCTGAAAGTGTACAAATTTGTAATAAGGGATACAACTAGTGTGAGGATCAAGCTGCTGCCCTCTTCTGACTGAAAGACTGACTTAAAACACAAACGCTCTCCTGCTCTGCCCAGGGGCAGGTGGGGGAGTTCAGTGTCAGCACCACAGGAGGTGGGTGTGCACAGTAAGCCACAGCAGTCCCTGAGGAGCTGCCTGCAAACTCTCAGTGAGCTTCTCCTCAGAGGACTCTCACTGAGGCCTGGCTAGAGGCAAACTTCAAGTCTCAAGTCATCTCTTCCAACCAAGTGCCACTTTTTCGATTTATGAAGTCCCTTCCTTCCCTCTTCCTTTACTTTTCTGATTACATATTTCAACCTGCTGAGGTATTTACACTCATTCCAAGGTTTCAAATTTTCTTCTTAAATTTTTAGGTGGTGGTTGTTTTTTGCCTTTTTTTCTTACTTTGCTCTAGGGTTCAGGTGCTTGCCAGAGAGCAACAGAGAGAGACAGAAAGCAAGAAATCACATCCCAGAGGGGGATGACCTACCACAGTCCTCTCTCCTCCATTCTCCTCTTGCAGGATTCTGCACATGCAAGCACACGTGCCCAGCGTGATTTTCAAACCACTGGGTCCAGGACTTAAACCATGCAATAGGGCATGAGGGATACAGCCACCCTAACACTGCCTACGTATTTTCAAAAGAACACATTATTATTACTATTATTATTATTCATCACCACATATTGATAACCATGACAAATACAAAGTGTCTTGTGAGTCAATTATCTAAATGATGTCTCTACTTTGGACATAGATGAAAAACAGAACTCATGTACTATGTCTTAGGAAGTGTAAGTCATATGAAATGCATGCCTTACAAATCGGCCCACACTCCCATCCCCAGCTACTTCTTTAACTGCCGGCTTCCTGACACAGCTGCCTGAATCCATTTAACTATTCTGAGAGTCGATTTACTCCACTTCTAAGGAGAAGAAATAAGTCAGCTTGGCTGTAATTTCAGAGCAGAGAGAAATGATGTCCCTTGTCTTTAGCCACTGAGGTTGCAGACTGAGAAGCACCTCTTCCACTCAAGATCCAAAGGTGAGAGAGTGCTACCCTCTCAGTCAATTTAATATGAGGGCCACCGGTTCAATACAGAGACCATATTAAATTGAAGGTGAATGGGATCTGGAGGGGCAGGGTGGGGAGAACTTTCCTAAAGCTTGCATAAAACAAACAAAAAACAGCTAAAACAAATAAATTTAAATCTATGATAGAGTAAAAAAATGCAGAGTCACTTTCTCTTCCTCTGCAATTCTCAAAATAAAATGTTGTTTGCTTATTAATGATTCTCTTAATGTGACATTGGTCCATTCAGATCATTCAGGAAACATGCTCCAGTCTTAGAATGAGAAAGCTAGATATGCCAATAGGAAAATGGGGCAGAGAGGAAAGGAGAATTAATCCTTAAAGTGCTGAAATGCATTAGAATAAAAGATTTATAACATAAGCTATATCCAGTTGAGGAAAAACTTTTCACTGAAACTTCATACTACCATAATACATGGCTTCAAGCAAAGCTTATCTATTCCTTGTAAATTTAAATTATAATAATGTTGATTCTACCATAACTAAACAACAAAGGCATCTAATTTTTAAAACTTCTCATTTCAAGGGAACAGCAGTTAGCGTAATGACTATGTCGCTGGACTCCCACATAGTTGACCATGGTTCACGTCCCGGACCCGGTGGCTTAAAACTCATGCCGGGCGCATGTGCGTGTGTGCCCAAGATCCCAAAAGGATGGAGGAGAAGGGATTGTGGCATGGCCATCTCCCCTGGGGGGTGATTTCTCGCTTTCTGTCTCTCTGTCTCTCTCTGTCTGTCTGGCAAACGCACGCGCCCTGTAGCAAAAATCTCTCAAAAAAAAAAAAAACTCATTTTAAGACACTAAAGATCATAGAATCCTTATCTTTATATCTGAGCTACTTACCTTTGAATGAAGACAAGGTAACTCTCTGAAAGCCCTCAGTAAGCCCCATGTGACTAAAACTACAGGATTTGGGAAGAACTGTAACCATTTTAGGATTTGATCCTCCCTCCCCCATATTCTTGATTATGCTGATTTTTTTTTAAAAAAAAAAAACAGAGTTCATTTCAATGACCACAATCAGTATACTACAGGGCATACTGCACTACACATTAAAACCAGTAAGCAGTAGCAGTCTATCCTTAATTGGCCCTACTGTATTAATATAATTTAACTAAAGAACAGAACAGCTTCAGAATCATAATATAGTTTGTGCTATAGGAAAATAGCAAAGTGAAATGAGTACTGTCGGTACTCATCCGTAAGAAAATACCATTCTAAGAATAACCAACAAGAGACATACCTGCTCGTTTTGATTCCATTCCCCTTGTTGCTTCAGAGATGGAATGGCCCAGATGCTCAGTTTCCCTGAGAAATGAATGGCGGCAAGAAGCATCCCATCCGGAGAAAGACTCATCTTAAAGATCCCATCCTAAACAAGAACCATAAGGTCAGGGCAAAGGAATATGGCCAAGTAAAAATAACTTCCAGAATCAAATGGCACTCTTTAGGAGGACCATGGTATAAATGATCTTTGGTGTTTAAGGGTTTCACAGCTTCATATATCAGGTTGTCAACTTCCCTGTATAAATGTGCTCCAATATACAGAAATAGGACTCTCTGGACCTTACAGAGTTTAGTTTCTACCCCATTGTGTTATATTTTACCAAAATATATATTTTATTGTGTTGTATTAGCAAAATCCAAAATATAAGTGTTATAAAACTATCTCTTCACACATCAATTGCCGTGAGTTCTCAGTATCTTTTCTAGCTTGGTCTTGACTAGACTGCAATTGAAATTGCATCTTTACAACATCCTTTATGCACACAGTGCCTGCAATACAGGAAATACCTCAGGCCCAAAAGTCATGCTATGGAAAGGAAGGGAAGAGAAAGGGGAGAAAAGAAAGAGAGGGGAAGGGACAGAGGATCCAAAGATAATGGGAACCCAAGACAAGGGGCGAAAAGGATCTGTAATTTAAGAAATACTGTGACCATTCAATATTTTCCAGATTTGCTGCCAAAACTTCCAATTTAAAAAATCCAGTCACTACCACCAAACTGAGAAACTCTGCAATGTAGCGGTTTACATGGTCAGCCTAAGGGCAAGCAGTGGAAGACTTATCTTTCTACTCCCTGTTCAAATACTTTCTCTGTGCTTTCCTAGCAGAACGCCAGGTCTTCTCAATCACCACAAGACATATAAAAAGAAATTATATGAAAAGAACATCATATGCCAAGCACTGACAACAGATTCAGAAAAATCAAACAAACACTAACTGGACATCTGTTCCCCACTCAGGCATTTGTTAAGGTAGCTTGCTCATAAAGAATAAGACAAACCAAGAAAATGGCAGCCTACAATCATATTTCTTTCTGACCATTTCAAAAATTTGATGACATAGGGCTCATGTCCCCAAGTGGCACGAGAATTGGGTAGCAGATGGCCCCTTGGAAGAGTCATAAACTTCCCAGCTAGCCAAAGCCCCCACAATTCTTAACCATCACCCAATACTAAGGCCAAAATAGCTGCAGAACTGAAAACTGAAATGAAGACAGAGGATGGAGTAGAGCGTAAAGGGCCTGGCATCTTCCTCACTCAACTCGAAAGTCAACAAGCACCAAGGTTTTGCAAAGGAGGTTCCAAACGTGTAGATTTTTACTAGGTAAAAGAGCTCTCTGCCCATCCTGTAGATTTTTTTTTAATAATTATTTATTTTATTTTATTTATTCATTCATTTTATTTTTTAGTTTGACCAGAGAGAGACAGAGGGTGAAAGTGAGAGAGAGAGAGGAATTGAGAAAAGCAAGCCACCAGATTCAGGACTTGAACCCTGGTTGGTCATGTGGGAGTGTCCAGCGCCTTAACCACCATGCCACCTGCTGGTCCCACCCATCCTGTAGATTTTACAGAGAAAGAAACTGGGGAGCAGAAGGACTGACATTGCCTAAGATCATTCAAATGTAAATAGCAGATCCTAAACAAGAATGCAGATAGATGCTTAGATTTCAATCTATACCAGCTCCAAGAATGATGATTATAGCCCTGTCTGGGCCCTAGCAGTCACAAACATGCTCCTCAGCAGAAATTATAATCAAGTATAATTGATTGTTTTGATCATAAATAGTCATGTGTGATCTGTATAGTTAACTCCCAGGCATTACAAATGCTCCATTAAACAACTCCATGAAAAGTGCTTTGAAAGCAGCTGATGAATCTCTGTAACAAAAAAAGTGTTCTGAATAATTTAACAATAACCATAATGAATAAATAATGAATAAATATGCTAAAGGAAAATAATGAGTCAATACACTGAAGTTTCAGTTTGAAAATCCCTCCCTCAGTCCTTGCCTCCTTCTCCCCACTGGCCCCTCATGAGCTTCAAAGCAGGCTACCCCCAAAACAATGCACCTTAACATTTGAGAAGGCAGCAGAGGCAGAAAGGTCACTCTCACCTTCCCCTCGCCCTCCTGCTTTTAACATGACAGGGGCTTAATCTCATTAGTTTCATTTGATGCTATGAAAGCCACACTACAAGCTCGACAATTCTTTTTCTAATGTTATTGTGAAAATCTCCATTTATATACAAAAGAAGAAATTATGGTGTCATGAGTACCCATGTGCCCAGCAAGCAAATTCAACAAATACCAACATTTTTTTCACAACTGCTTCATTTATCCTTCCCCTATCACCACCATTCTGCAGGAATCCTGCCCTCCTCCATCACAGTATTTTAAAACAAATCCCAGACAATACTTCTCTCATAAATATACACTGAGTACACACTTTTTTAAATTGCTGGTATATGCTAGTACACAGTAGAGAGAGAAGGACAGGAAGAGAGAGAGGGAAAGCACCTCCCAATGGGGCATGCTCACATCAGAATCCTTTTTCTTCCACTTCCCCATCCCACCAGGATCCCAGCATATGCACGCGCATGCGCACATGCACACGCACGCACACGCACACGCACACGCACACACAAACACACAGACATGCCCCAATGTGTCTTCCAAGCTTCTGGGGCCAGGATTCAAACTATAGTCTCCCGCATTGGATTGGCTCCCAGTGCAGAGCACTCAACCACTGCACTACAGGGGCAGTCCCAGTATATATTTCTTTAAAGTCCTGTTATCTGTCTAACTTTCACATGCGCACAGTAAGATTATGTAGCCATTAGTAACAACTGAGTTAGAGCCCTTAATGCTGGACTGTTCAGCCATGTTATTTCAGAAACACAGTGTTTTCCTTCTGAAACAGAAACTTTGCTTTTTATTTGTGGAAACATTTCTGAGTGTCTATATAACAAACAAGGAATTTCTGGTCCAGGAAATGATTCATAATTCATTATCCTGACAGTAACTGTGGCACAAAATCTCATGCTAAATTCTGTGAAGAGTCTGTGGTATTTAGAAGCTTGGACGCCTTTTCGTGGGCAAGGGATGGAATTCCAGAGTGTGTGTCTTAGAACAAGAGAAAACAGCTTTTCAAATAATTACACATCACAATACAAGTAAACCTCAAACCTTTAAACCATAATTCTTTATATTATATTAAGATTTCTCAGCATAAATGAATAATAATTTTGTTCTCTCTCATTTGAATTCAATACTTGTAAATGCAGTAAAATTTAGGTGTAGCTGCAACTTTCACTTTGGTTAAAATGTCTCCAGTTTATTTCATAATGTCTCCAGTTTATTTCGTATTCCTCAGTAATGCATGTCATTTTATTTTCATTGTCATTTTGACAGGTGATATGTTGGACAAGAACATATAACCTGACTCTGCCACTTCGGACTTAGCTGATATTAGGCATATTATTTAGGTGTTACAAGTAACAGAGTCTTTCTGTCTCTTTAAAATGCAAATAACAACACTTATACATTATAAGGTTGTACCAAGGTCAAAATTAATATACATAAACTCATCTAATGCATTATCAAAGAATTCGACTTTCTAAATAAAGCAGTTAATACGAATACTGGATACTACCTGAATTCACAATAATCTGTCTTTATAAACGCCAACAGTCGGGACCAGCAGGTGGCGTGGTGGTTAAGGTTCTGGACACTCACACATGGCCAACCATGGTTTGAGTCCCGGACCTGGCGGCTTCCTTTATGCCTCTCTCTCTCTCTCTCTCTCTCTCTCTCTCTCTCTCTCTCTCTGTGTGTGTGTGTGTGTGTGTGTCTCTCTCTCTGGTCAAATTAAAATAAATGAATGAATAAATAAAATAAAATAAATAATAATAAAAAATAAAATAAAATAAACACCAACAGTGTGTCCCATTTACTTGGTACTCATCACTTTCACTTTAATGACATCTTTGACATGGTGGGTATCTATTACTATTTAATTCTTCCAACCTTTTCTGTCTCAGTTTACCAGAGGATACATGCATTCACCAGAGAGAAAGACAGAGAGAGAGAGAGAGAGAGAGAGAGAGAGAGAGAAAGCACCACCCATGAGAGAGACAGCACCACCCATGGGAGAAGGTCATGCTGCGATCACTTCTCCATTTCTCCATCTTTTTGGGATTTTGGACAAGCACACACCCATGCCTAGGATGTTTCTCAAGCCACTAGGTCCAGGACCTGAACTACACAGTCAGTCATGTGAGATCCAGTCACCTCAACCACCAGGCCAAAGGCTGGCCGGTTCTTCTAACTAGCACTTTACCTGGTCTCATTAACTACTGTGGAGTTCACTGATTGTAGGGCTGTATCCACAAGATACAAATCCAAGAACACCAGAAATGTAAGAAGATAATAAAAGAGCTGACATCCTTAAAGAAGAAGGGTATCAGAACCACATATACTCTTGCCCTATCCCTACACTTGGTATAAAAAGACGTCTAGGCTGGAAAAGCATAGGTATGTGTTCCCATTTATAATCTACCACTTTAAGTTTGCATTTTTTACCTTTGCGTTTGCAGTTTGCTGAGGAAGCAGCCAAAGCTGAGCAGCTCATATGCCATGCCCCAAATAACTGGACAAGACTAGAAGGTGGCAAAGCAGGCAAGTCTCCTAACATGAAGAAGACCTCCTGCCATTCACAATTTCCTCACTGCACTACACAAGACATGGAAAACAGCCACTTGCCAAAACACTGACTAGGTATATCCTGGTGTATCTTTTTTACACAATTGGAAACAAGAGATTATGCACAATCCAGTAGTGGGGTGATACAAAGACCTCGTGGACAATGGAGCTCTCTGAGCTCTTGAACTAACCAGCTAATAAGGCCCACTTGTATAAGACAAGTCTCAAAGAAAGGAGCATTAGAAAAAAAAAAAAAAAAAAAACTACAATGATAAGCACAGAGATGACCAAAGAAAGCAAAGGTCAAATCTCCCATAAAGTTACTACAGAACAGAGAGAGACACAGACAGACTAGGAGAAGAAAAACATCCTCCAGGCAACAAGAGAATGACAGGGAGAAAAAAGCTCAGCAAGATTTTCACCTTTACTACCATTTCAAAATGAACTTAAAGAAAAAAGAAAATGATTATAATAGTGGGTCGTCAGAAAAGTCATGACACATTTTTCTGTTTTTCTATGCAAAACTGTGTCATAACTTTTCTGATGATCTTATAATATGAAATAAAACACATTAAGATAAGAAAATGTCAGTAATAAGATGATAGAAATTTGAACATTAGAAATAAAAATAATGCTAGTGAAATAAAGTCTAAATTTGAAGAAAGTATGAGGGGGGAAATGTCTTAAGAGAAGTTGAAGGTGAAAAAAAATTTTGTTTAAAGTAAAGAAAATGTTAAAAAAAAAAAAAATTAAGAGCGGTACCAGTAGGTGGTATAATGGTTAAGGCACTGGATTCACATGGCTGACGGCACGGTTCAAGTCCTGGACCTAAAAGCTTGAAAAACACACCAGGATCATGTGTGTGCACACCCGAAATCCCAAGGGGAGAATGGAGGAGAAGCACTTGTGGCATGATCATCCCCCTGGGGGTTGACTTCTCACTTTCCCTCTGTCTCTTACCATCTCTTTCTGAGGAGCACACATGCCCTAAAGCAAGAATCTAAAACAAATTTTAATAAAGAAATGACAAAATAAACAAAAATGATACAATAGATGCATAATAGCCATCTCCAAAAATGAAAACTGAAGTACAGATCACAACAAATATTAAGAACAATTCTAAAAACTTGCCTGAATTAAAAAAAAATAATAATAATTGAGGGGACTTGTATAACACCAGAGCAGTTGAATGTTCATCAGCAAGTCTTGAAGATGCTGCCCAAATGAAAAAGTAGTTCTGAAAAAAGAGGCAAAGGCGGAACAGCGTCTGGGAGTGATAGTGCTCGCAGGAAGGCTCAGGGTCCCAAAGGTGGTGGCAACACAATAAAGGTCAGACACATTCTACGTGAAAAACATAGCAAAATTATAGAAGCCATAGAAAAGTTAAAGTCTGGAATGAGATTCAATGAAGTGGCCACATAATATAGTAAAGATAAAGCCAGGCAAGGGGGTGACTTTGGTTGGCTGACCAGAGGGTCCATGGTGGGATCATTTCTAGAAGCAGCATCTGCCCTGCCTGTCAGTGGGGTAGATAAGAATGTGTTTACAGACCCACCAGTTAGGGCAAAATTTGGATATCATATTATAATGGCTCAAGGGAAGAAATAATATCAGATGAAAGATTGAAAATTCAATAAGAAGAAGAATTGAAAAGGGACATCAAGTACTTGAGGAAATAAACCAAGAATAATGAATTCTGGAGCCAGCAGGTAGCATGGTGATTAAGGCACTGGACTCCTAAATAGCCGACCGTGGTTCCAGACCCAAAACAGAGGCTTGAAAATCACACTGGGCACCTGTGCATGTGCCCAAAATCCTGAGAGAAGAAGGGACTGTGGAGTGGCCATCTCTCTAAGTGTCTCTCCAGCGAACATACATGCCCTATGGCAAAACATTTAAATAAATAAATAAAAGAACAATCAACTCTGAGATATATTCTACTAAAATTATTTAACATTATAGGGACCAGCAGTCGGCATAATGGCTATGTCACTGGACTCCCATGTAGTCCACTGCGGTTCGAGTCCTGGACCCGGTGGCTTAAACTCACACCGGGCACGTGTGAGTGAATGCCCAAGATCCTGAGAGGAGAATGGAGGAGAAGGGACTGCGGTATGGCCATCCTCTCTGGGGGGTGATTTCTCACTTTCTGTCTCTCTGTCTCTCTCTGTCTTTCTGGCGAGCACACACACCCTATAGCAAAAACCTCAAAAAATAAATTATTTAACATTATAGAAAAATGAAAAAAAATTATTTGGTCATTCAAGCAAGAGGACCAAGCAACTTACAAGGAAATCTTGTTGTCGTCACACTTTTTAACTGTCGTGATTCATGCCTTAGCAACTTAAGACAAATGTTAAGATTTCCAAATAAAACATAAATATTTTACATACAGCAATTAATGTATAAGTTAGAAGTTCTGAACAAGCTTCCAACAACATGCAAGAATATAGGAAGACTGTCTCCATAACCCTGTCCTGATAAATCTACTACAGTGTAGGTCTCAAACTAACAAAATGAATATGCATCAAAAAAAGGACTAAGGATCTATACAACACATGTACCTAGTAGAACTGGAATTAAATGAGGTTTGAGAGGGAGATAAATATGTAGTAACTATGTACTCTGACAATGTAGAAACACAACCATAAGGAACAGGAGAAGACCTACAGATCATGGAACAGAGGCAACCAATGAGGGCACTGAGGCGGGAAATCGCTTCAGATTTCCTACTGCCTGCAAACCCGTCCCAGGCACGTCTGTTCATCACCATTAGGCCCAGAGCCTGCACTGTGGATCAGGGAGCAGCGGCAGCCAGGGAGGACAACTGGGGCAGGAAAACAACCTAAGACCTCTAGCTACCTTCTGCCCGCCCAGGAATACTTCGAGACTTCAGAGTTTCCTGAAGTATGTGGCATAGACTTCTTTTCCTCTTCCATTTGAACTCTCCAGCTTAGCCCCAGGTAGGCCTGGTCCCAGGAGACTGGGAAAGGAATAAACACCTAAAGGTGGCTATGTACACTCTTCTCTGACTGGAAGACAAGGCCTTCCACCAAGAACATGTCTGAGTAGAACTCTTCTCCCCCACACTCCCGACACTACAGAATAGACACCAGAAAAGCAGCAAGAAGAGTATAACCCATCAGATGACTAGAAGCCAGCGCAGAGGCACAGGAAGCACGGGAAAACAAAGAAATACCTCTTCCTCAATGGAACAGAGCAACTCTTCTTTGACCACAAACAGCACAAACGAATTTGGAGAAATGTCAGAAATAGAGTTCAAAAATTCATGGTGACAGAGATGGGGAAGTCCTTCCAGGATTTGAGGCAGGAGATAGACACCATAAAGAAAATAAATAAATGAGAACTTCTAGAGATGAAGACAATAATTCAGGAAACCAAGACCACCCTCAAAAGTATCAATAGCAGACTAGACCATGCAGAAGACAGAATCTCTGAGCTGGAAGACAAAACCTTTGATTTAGATAAAACCACCAAAAATAATGAAGAAACAATTTTTAAAAATGAGGACAATATACAAGAAATATTAGACACTATAAAATACCTAAGTATCCAAATAATAGGTATTTCAGAAGGCAAATAATTGGTCAAAGGCATAGGAAATCTATTCCATGAGAGACAAAGTCACTATTTTGAAAATTAAAAAAGAAAAATTCAAGGCCAGCAGGTGGTGTGGGGGTTAAGGTGCTAGACTCCCACATGGCCAACCACAGGTTGAATACTGGACTTGGTGCCTTGCTTTCTCATTTTCCCTCTCTCTCTTGGTCTCTCTCTCTGGTGAGCGCAAGTGCTCTATAGCAAATTTAAAATAATAATAATAATAATAAATTAAATTAAATCATTATTTTTTAAAAAAGAAAAATTTAAGAAAAAAGAAATGATTGATTTAGAATATCACCACTTTGGGCCTATACTTGGGTTGTTCGTGCCTGTGGGTGGTGGCTACATTGTGTTGCTTTATGGTAAAAAGGCATGCAGTTGGTGGCTGCGGCCTCTGGGCTGGGATGACCGTGCTCACGGTGGAGGCAGGGAAGCTGAGTCAGAGCCAAGGTCATTATTTTGCAAGCCATGAAGCATATGGAGCCTCAAGTAAAACTAGTTTTCCAAAGCCTACCAAAATCTGCCTTCAGTAGTGGCTATTACAGAGGTGGATTTGAACCCAAAATGACAAAATGGGAAGCAGCATTAATATTAGATGTAAGCCCTACTGCTAATAAAGGAAAAATAAGAGACGCTCATCAATGAATTATGTTTTTAAATCACCCAAAGGAGGATCTCCTTATATAGCAACCAAAATCAATGACGCTAAAGGTTTACTAGAAGTTCAAGCTGAAAAATGAAGTAAATGTATGATTTCAAGTTCATATTAGTTTATGCATATGAGTAACAACTTTTTACAACAAAATGCCTCAGAGCCGTAATTTTTAAAAGTGACTTAACACAAGTTAAGTCAGTCTTGGTATAAGTTTGATTAAATTTGAGGATTTTAAATCAACTACAGATTAGTTTAGAATATTTAGCAATTCTCAATAACTATAGACAAATGCTTATAATTTGCATAGATATACTGCTCATTAAGTAAATAATTTGGTACCTGTGTATACTTTTTAAAGGCAGAGTGAAGACAACCCTTGCTCTTGAGGAGACTGTTGTCTAGTGGGAGGCTGACAAACTAGTAAGTAAAATATGTAATAAATGTTATGATGGACTTAGCATAAGGACCTACCGGGAGGAAAGGCTGTTCAAGGCATAGACAACCAGAGCAGCTACTTGGAACCTCGTATTTAATGGTGAATTTATCTCATACATTAAAAACTAATTTGTATGAAGATTTGAGAGTATAGGTCTTGTTTTATGATAATTTTTACTTTGTATTCATTTAGCCTCTTAAAGATAATTGCCATTTATAACTTAATTCTTTCATCATTTTTGACATAAACATGCCAAATGTATATGTGTGCATGCCCAAAACCCCAAAAGGATGGAGGAATATACAAGAGACTGCAGCATGACCACACTCCACTGGAATGTGCTATTCATCTCTGGCAAGTGTATGTGCCCTCTGTTCAAAAAAAAAAAAAAAAAAAAAACCCTGAAATAAACTACCTTGAATTTGTGCTCCCCAACAGAAATGTGTAGCTCTAAAGTGATAAATTATACTACCTAATATCCTTAAATCACCTTATAGTTTTTAATTACAGAGAACATAAGGGGCTTTTGAGGTAAAAATGGTAGAAGTAACCATGTTTAGTGCTAGAATGCATTTAGAGGCATTTTAAAGTAAGGTATATCTGTTCTTTTGTCTCTTCTATCCCTGTGTCCTTGTTTAAAATCTGAAGAGGTGTGGACGTCGAGTACAGTGAAGTACCAGCTTCTAAGGAGTTGTGTAGGACACATTTTGTTAGTTATGTCCAGGGCTACTTGACACAATACTGAATATCTTGTTATTCAAGGTAGCCATGTTCCATAAGGTGGTTGTGAACACTAGCAAATACCTAGCCATGTTCCTGGGGAAGTAGAAGTTCTTGAGAGTCTCTGGTCACATTTTTGTCAACTGATCAAACCTCGTTTATGTGTGTCTGCTTAAATACATCTTGGTTAATATAAGTAGGGACTTCAAAAAAGTTCATGGAACTATGGAAATAAAGTATAAGTCTTATTTTGGTGTAAAAAATATTTTTAAACCCAAAAAAAAGAATATCACCACTTTGGTTTTTTTGCTATAGGGCATGTGTATTCATGAGAGAGATAGAGGGAAAGAAAGTAAGAAATCACCTCCCGGGGGATGGCCTCATTGCAATCCCTTCTCCTCTGTTCTCTTGGGATTTGGCGCACAGACACATACGTACCCAGCGTTGAGTTTGAAGCCGTCGGGGCCAGAACCACTTTGAAACCCTTATTGATTCAGAACATCTAGGCTTAACCATCAACAAATGCAACAGAAAGACATGATGAACTTCAAATAAAAGAAATTACCACTATAAATCTGCCTAAAAAAAAATGCAAACCTGAATATGATCAAATATTTAAAACTAGTTTAAAATGAACAAGTCAAACACTATAAAGCATACAACAAGTACAATAAAGAAACCAGTTTCTTCAACAAATAAATTGCAAGGAAAAAAAAAGATGTTTGGAAGAAACGACAGGTTAAAAAGACATGTAAAATGCACATTTTTTAAATGTGAAAAGTCACATTTTTAGAGATGAAAGCTTGGCTGAGAAAGGTACAAAAAAAAGTCAGCCAGAGTAACGGTTACGTTGTGGGGAGGGCAGAACAGTGGCTATGCCCAACATCTGCAGAAGGCTTCTGTGGCAGCGGGCCGAGGTCTGTTCTGGATAGTGGTTACACGGTTACGCATCTTTTAAAATGTCCAACAAGAACTACTTCACACCCATCAAGTTACAGATAGGAACAAATATCGGCAAAGATATGGAGAAACTCACACACTGCCAGCAGAAACACAAAATAAAATAGTGCAGCCACCTTGGAAAATAGTTAAACAGATTTATCATAAGATCCAGCAATTCTGTTGTACAGTACTTCGAGAGAAATGAAATAGTATCTCTAAATGAAAAGAATTTGTATGTACATGTTCAAGCAGATTTGTCAAAATAGTAAAAAGTAGAAACAAGCCAAATGTCCACCAGCTACTGAATGGACAAATACCAGATATGCGTATGATGGAATATAGTTTGGCGATAAAAAGAAATTAAATATTGATACATGCTATAACATGGTAGAACCTTGAAAATATCATGGTAAGAGAAAAAGCTAGCTATAAGAGCTACATAGTGCATTATTCTATTTATAAGAAAAGTCCAGAAGAGGCGGATTTTTCACACATGAGAAGTATATAGACAAGTAGTTGCCTAAGGCTGGAAGGAGGAGGATTTGGAAGAAGATGGTTAAGGGTTGGTACAAAGCTCTTTTGGGGAGTGATGAAACTGTTTTAGAATTGATTACTGGGAGGGCTGCATAATTCTGGGAGTATAATAAAAACTACTGAATTGTTCTTTATGTGAATAATATTTCAATAAAGCTGTCCCCCCAAAATGACGTTAAAACACAATTTGCTTGAGGTAATTTCTTTTATTGGTATTATATCCTAAAACTAAAAGGTTAGGAAGGAAAAACGGGTAGGAGAAATGAAGAGAGAAAAAAGGGAGGGGAGAAACGAAGGAGGGAGGGAGGGAGGGAAGTGCAAACAGTGGCTAGCAGGAAACCAATTTAATTTCTAAGTGTGAAATAGGTCATCCTAATGTATCTCCTAGTGTCAGGCACTAGCCTAAGGGCGGGGTAAAAGAGATGTGGCCTAATTTCAAAAAGCGATAGAAACACAGACTAATAAGCATAAAAATAAATATATAAATACCAATTCAGATCACTGCCAAGGAATAAGGTAGAAAAACAGTAAGAACCCTATTCTAGTTGATGGATCATAAGAGGATTTTGAGGATAAAATAAAGCTGATGCCTACGTGTGAAAAGAAATTAAGTCATGGGAACAGGTAAGAGAAAACCATTCCCAACAGAGAAAGAGAAAAAATAAAGTACCCACGAAGAAAAGAACAAGTCATTTCTGATGAGCTGAGTGGAGGCCAATGAACAAGCCCGGAGGGAGCCACACAGGATGATCTGCAGAGACAGGCGCGGGCCAGCTTACAAAGACACTTGGACTATATTAAGAATGTCAGTCTCTCTGCATTCTTTGTTCAATGAAAGCCACTGAAGGCTTCTTTAAGCAAGAAAATTAGCTTATCTGATTTACATTTTTAAAAAATCACTGAGGTTGCTAGGGGAACTGGTTAAGTGTTTACCAAAGTAAGACAGATGAAAAGCCACAGTAAAGTGCTGCTAGCCACAGAAGTGGGAAGCTTCCAGGTACACTGGAGAGCTCACACTGACAGCACAGCACTGGGCCAATGTGGGGAGAAAGCACAGGGAGGTGGCAGAAAAAATTTCCGGGTACCTCACTTCGACAAATGGATGGATTACGAAACTGCACAAGTCTAGGAGAGGAGATTAGGAAAAGGAAGACGAGAAATGACCAGAGTTTTATCCAGGAATGTTAGATCTGAAGTGGATGAAAGCCATCCTACAATTAAATACACAAGTGCAAACATGAATCTAAGCTCCAGGAGAGCACTGGACAAAGATACCGGTTTGCGGATTACAGGCATCCAGGAGGCATTAAAATCTGAAATGCGTTTATTCTATACATTAAGGAGTATGGCATGTATGAAAAATAGAGCATCTCAAAGCCACAGAACGCAACTTCAGTTTGCTATGTCCACCACCTCTCCTAGTAACACCTCTAGGTATACATTAAGTAGCTTTCAATGGTGAAAAATTAGAAGATTTTCTTATATTTCACCACTATAGATAGTGCATTTCTACATCATCTAAAATAACTGAGAACCGACTCTATTAGGATATATTATTAGGATATATTTTATAAAAAGCTTTTATAAAAAATTATCAAAATAATTGAAAATTTAGAACTTATTCCCCCTTCGATTCTATGTAACTGTCCTGACAGCAAAATGGGTGATAAGTAAAACTGCTTACTGAACAAGTATATATACAAGCTTACAGCAAACAAGAGGCACCTCATTCATTCTCTGCTAAGTTATTTCAACTTTCCTCTCTGGAGGGTCCAAAAGAAAGCAATGTGTAAGGCCAGCAGGTGGTGTGGTGGTTAAAGCACTGGACACTCACATGGCCAACCACAGTTCACATCCCGGACCTAGTGGCTTGAAAATCACACTGGACCTGTGTGTGTGTGTGTGTGTGTGTGTGTGTGTGTGTATGTGTGTGTGTCCAAAATCCTGAGAGGAGAATGGAGGAAAAAGGATTGTAATATGGACCCCTTCTCTTACCATTAACAAAATCAACTCAAAGTGGATCAAAGATCTAAACCTAAGACCTCAAACTATAAAATTATTGGTGGAAAACACTGGGGAAACTCTGGGAGACATCAGGGTAGGCAAAGACTTCTTAAATAAGACCCACAACACACAAGCCATATACCCAAAATAGACAAGTGGGATTATATCAGATTAAGACATTTCTGCACAGCAGAAAACACAGTAATTAGTGTAAATTGACAACCCTCAGAAAGGGAGAATATTTTTGTAAATTATGCCTCAGACAAGAGACTAATAACCAAAATACATGGGAAATTCAGGCAGCTTATCTAAAAAAAAAAAAAAAGATCAACCCAATTAAAAGATGGGAAAATGAGCTGAACAAACACTCTAAAGAAGTCCTATGAACAGCCAAAAAGCATATGAAGAAATACTCAACAGTCATCATCGTAAGGGAAATGCAAATCAAAACCACAATGAGATACCACTTAACCCAATTCAGAAAGGCTAAGATTAAAAAAAAAATGGTAAGTGCTGGTGAGGCTGTGGCGAAAAGTCCACTCTCCTAACACTGTTGGTGAAAATATAAATTAGTACAGCCACTGTGGAGATCAATAAGGAGGTTCCTCACAAACCTACAAATAAAACTGCCATATGATATAGCAATTCCACTCCTGGGTATCTACCCAAAGGATAGGAAAACTCTCAATCAGAAAAGTGTGTGTGGGACCAGCAGTTGGAGTAATGGCTATGTCACAGAGCTCCCATGTAGTCAACCGCAGTTCGAGTCCCAGACCCGGTGGCTTAAACTCATGCCGGGCACATGTGCATGCATGCCCAAGATCCCAAGAGGAGAATGGAAGAGAAGGGATTGCAGCGTGGCCATCCCCCTGGGGGGTGATTTCTCACTTTCTGTCTCTGTCTCTCTCTGTCTTTCTGGCAAATGCACGCACCCAATAGCAAAAACCTCTCCCAAAAAAGAAAAGTGCTTGTACATCTATGTTTATTGTGGCATTATTCACAATTGCTAGTACCTGGAGCCAATCCAAATGTCCACAAACAGATGAATGGATTGAAAAAGTTTGGCACCTATACTCTGTGGAATACCACTCAACCATAAAAAACAACAAGATCCTGGTATCTGATAGAACGTGGATTAAAATGGAAGATTTACTTCTTTTGTTTTGTTTTGTTTTGTCTTTTCTTTTTTTGCGAGAGGTTTTTGCTATAGGGCGCCGTGCGCTTACCAGACAGAGACAGACTGAGAGACAGAAAGCAAGAAATTGCCCCCCAGAGGGGATGGCCACGCCGCAATCCCTTCTCCTCCATTCTCCTCTTGGGATCTTGGGCAAGCACGCACACGCGCCTGGCGTGAGTTTTAAGCCACCGGGTCCGGGACGCGAACCGCGGTCGACTACGTGGGAGTCCAGCGACATAGCCATTACACTAACTGCTGGTCCCGATTAATATGGAAGATTTACTTCTGAGTGAAGCGAGCCAGACTATGAAGAAGAGACATTGTATGTCTCCACTTAATAATACTGACTGTCTACACTCTATGGCAGAAACTGAAATATTAGACGATATAGAAGCATGGAAAATGGTTATGGATACTGGAGACAGTGTGGCAAGAGGATGAGAGATAGGGAAGAGTGAGAGGAAAGGAATCAAGGAGAAAAATAAATAAAGTCTCGTGCAGTTATGAATTAAGAGAAAACAGTATCACTTACTACCTGCTACAGTCTCCTCGATTCCATGGAGCTTTGACTGTACTGAAAGGCAACCTGCTGCATCGGCTACTTGTAGATTAACCTCGTGGGTGGGCCAAACTGGGGTTTAAGAAGATGGCTGTCAAAGAGGCCTGGGCTTGCACAGCAGACTTTGACCACAAAATTGCCTTATTACCCGAGTAGCTTACTTATGGCCCTTTTAATTGACTATGTTGTCAAATCTCCAATTAACCTCTCTCTCGAATCTTTTCCCACAACTTTCAAAACTGTATTTTCCTCTTACTCCATTGAATATTTTTGTGTAATAATGTGGCAATAGCAAAATACTACTGAAATTAGTATATAAACATGATTTTAACTCCCACCTCTACTTCCTACTTACAT
Source organism: Tupaia tana (assembly GCA_026018925.1). Classification (NCBI taxonomy): domain Eukaryota; kingdom Metazoa; phylum Chordata; class Mammalia; order Scandentia; family Tupaiidae; genus Tupaia; species Tupaia tana. The sequence goes on along the minus strand of JAKSZU010000003.1, from coordinate 217,574,861 downwards.
TGAACCACTGGGTCAAATATCCAGTTGACCTCTTAATTAAAAATAATTAAAAAGCTATTACTGGCAGTAGAAATTATACCCTCTTAAATACTGTAATAAAGCTTCTTAACTGTCCTTTTCAAGAGAAATTCACTTTATTTTATCTTATTATTTAATTTTTAAGAGAGATTTTTGTGTGTACTCACCAGAGAAACACAGAGAAAGAAAGTAAGCAATCACTCCCAAGGGGGATGACCACACACCACAACCTCTTCTCCTCCATTCGTCTCTTGGGATTGGGGCACACACATGCATACTCACACACCCAGAATGAGGTTTTTTGTTTTGGTTTTTTTTTTTTTTTTTTTTTTTTTTTTTTTTGCTTTTAATGCAGCCAGGTCCAGGACTCAAACTGTGGTGGGCTATGTGGGAATTCAGTAATATAACCATTAACACCATCTGCTGCTTCTGAAAGTCTTTTTAAATATTAAATATCAGATCTTTGAACTGAGATTAGCTTAAATTGCTTCATTTTCTTCAATCACCTATAACCTATTTCTTATACCTTTCAAATGCAAGCAATATTGAAGTATGAATTCTAGTGTATATGTTCAAAATGTTCCAAATTACTATATATTCTCAAAGGAAAAGACTCTCAGATCAATAAAGGTAAGTTTCTAAGCACTGCTCTCCCAACATCCCACATTTGTCAAATAGCAAATGTTTAATAATAAATAGGTACTATAAGCCGGGCACTGTTCCACACCCTGGGGTCAGCAGTAAACAAAGCAGGCATAAACCCCCATCCTCAGTAATGAACTGGAATCTCTAGCCACTGTGGTTAGAAGGCTACAAAAGGAAAAAAATCAGAAACCCTGAAGATGAAGACAGCCTCAAAAACCTGGTGAATAATCTTAGTCAAAAATATTGTAAAAGTATGAAAAAAGGGGATTAAAAAAACACCTTTAGATAAAAAAAGTTTCAAGCCAAAATTCTTTATAGAAAAACGTAATCATTTTGATTATTAGTATACTCTTTAAAAAGATATTACATGCTGGACAATCGGAAGTTTACTATCTAAAGCGATATACATACATATATATATATATATATATATATATATATATATATATATATATAAAATCGGTGTACTAAATCATAGTTCAAAATTAGACAACTAATTGCTAGTTCTCTGCTTCTGCAGATAAAGACATTTGCAAAATGAAGACAACTCCATGGAATGACTAAAGAGAATGAGGAGTAGAAAACAGTGTAAATATTCAAGGAATTAAAACTGAAAATGACTTTCTAGACACAAGGAGCAGTGTTATTGCTCAATTCTACAGATAAAACAGCAAACCACTTCAGAGGACATGATTTAAGTTAAAGTCAATCGTAGAGAAAGAATTAGAACTTAAAATGCAAAATAAATTAAATACACATACAGCAACAGAATGTTCATTATATGTGTTCCCTTGGTTAGTAAAGAAATTGAGGGGCAGCAGGTGACATAGTGGTTAGGGTGCTGGACCCACATGGCCAACCACAGTTCAAGTTCCAGACCTGGCAGCTTAAAACTCACACTGAGCTAGGGACCAGCAGTTAGCGTAATGGCTATGTTGCTGAATTCCCATGGAATCAACCACAGTTCGAGTCCTGGACCCGGTGGCTTAAACTCATGCTGGGCTCGTCTGCGTGTGTGTCCAAGATCCAGAGAGGGGATTGCAGCATGGCCATACCCACTGAGGGGTGATTTCTCGCTTTATATCTCTCTGCCTCTCTATTTCTAGTGAGTGCACGTACCCTATGGCAAAAACCTCTAAAAAGAAAAAAAGAAACTCATACTGAGCTCAAGTGCATGCATACCCAAAATCCTGAGAGGAGAATGGAGAAGAAAGGATTACAGTATGGCCATCCCCCCAAGGGGGCAATTTCTCACTTCCTCTCTCTCTCTCTCTTTCTTTCTCTCTCTCCCTCTCTCTCTCTCTCTCTCTCTCTCTCTCTCTCTCTCTCTCTCTCTCTCTCTCTTTCCAGCAAGGACACATGCCCTAAAAGGAAAAATCTCTGGGGAAAAAAAAAAAAAAGAGAGAGAGAAATTGAAATTGAAAAGTGGCTATGTGATTGTCCCCAAGAGTGAGTAGAGGTGACACCCCATACAGGTGAAGACCTGTGAAGCCACGCAGAGAGAGCACATGTGAGCATCCCCCTTGGAGGCAGCTCCCAAGGCTCTCTCTCGTATTCAGGTGAAGCTGTCCAACCTCCTTGCCAAGGACCAGGCTTTTCCTACTGAGAAACAAAACAGCAACAGGGGACCTGAAACAAGATCAGTGCGGCTCATTTCCTCACGGAGCATCAGTAATCTCATATTTGGAAAGAAGTTTTGTTTTGTTTTGTTTTGTTTTTGTAGAATAAAGTAACAAATTCGAGATATCTAATGCTTCTAGAATTGTTTGGACCCTAAGGAGTGGGTTCATCCCTACAATTTTTTGAAATAAGACCGATATAGAATAAACTACAGAAATCTTCACTACAGTGAACGGCTCCATGAATTCTTACCAACACACATACCCACATAAGGGAACAGATGGTACCTTCAAGGTTCATTCGACTTTGGCCTAAAAGGGGCTCTAGGGAAAATGTTTGAGGACAAGGTTAAGTCCCTGCATTACCTGCTCTTGGCCCTGGCGACTGTAAAACTTGACACTTAACTTCCGTAATAACCCCAGCGTCTTTGGTACCTAGAAAATAAAAACATACCATATTAAAAAAAAAGGTTAATGACTTGATTTCTCATTGTATAAAATCTGTTTATCATTAAAGAAAAACTAGGGCAAATAAAGTATTTTTTTAAATGGTCAAGAAGGGGCCAGCAAGTGGTATGGTGGGTGAGGCGCTGGACTCCCACATGGTCAACCACAGTTCAAGTCCTAGACTGGCAGCTTTCTTTCTCACTTTCCCTCTCTCTCACCACCCCTTTTTCCCCCTCCCCCTCCTTCCTTCTCTCTTTTTCTCTCTCTCTGATGAGCACATATGTCCTATAGAAAATTTAATAATAATAATAAATGAAATAAATTTTTTAAGAAAATCATGAATAGCTGTGAGAAATCTTGGTGAGATTCTATTTTTTTTTTTTTAAATCCACCAGGCTGTCGGGTGACATAGGGAGGATGGCCATGCCACAGTCCCTTCTCCATTCTCCTCTTGGGATTTTGGACATGCATGTGCCCAGCATGAGTTTTAGCCACCAGGTCCAGGACTCAAACCACAGCGACATAACCATTATATAACCTGCTGGTTCCTTTAATAAGGGGCTTTAAAAAAAGGCAAGAAAACAATGAAAGAATGAAAATAAGATAAGAAAAATTTTTAAATGAGATAAAAGAGCCACAGAAAAAATGCTGAGAATAGTAGATAACAAAAACAGTCCATCAGGTGGCACAGAAGTTAAAGTGACCAGATCCCACTTGGTCAACTACATGGTTCGCATCCTGTAACCAGTGGCTTGAAAAACACACCAGGCATGTATGCATGCATACCCAAAATCCCAAGACAAGAATGGAGGAGAAGGGGTTGCGGCATGGCCCTCCTATCTGGGAGGTGGTTTTTCACTTCCCCTCTCTCTCTCTCTCCTCTTTGGCAAGTGTGCATGCCCTATGGCAAAAACCTTAAAAAAAAAAAAGAAAAAGTTTTAGTGAAATAATGTAGGTAAATCCCATCTGGTGAATTCAAGAAAGCATGAAAAGAGAGGAACTGGAAACAAGTACAGATGACTCAGGAAATTTTCTTTTTTTAAGGAAAAGAAAGGGCATGATCGCTGGAAGGCAAAGTGAGAGCCAAATAAGTTTTGAAGTAAAATAAAAAGATGTCATCTACTGATAAATCTAAGAGATGGCAAAATTCATGATGTTGGAGAAATATCCTCTGATAAGCAAGAATGGGAGAGTCAGTGACAAAGGGATTGGCTGGTCTTAGCTGGGACAAGGACAATCCATGCATTATGGAAAAAGAAGATACAGTAGTTTATAGGCACAGCTGCAGGCAGATGGTGGATCTCATGGAATTACTCTTCTATATTTTGATTTTCTCAGAGAAATAGGTTTCCAAAAAAGCCTATGTTCATTCCGCCAAAAGAAATCCATCTTGAAAAAATATTAATAACATCAAAAATTCACTATTATTTATGTTTATAGACTTTCTCCCAAAATGTTGACCTTAAAAATATAAATAAACAACAATAATTAGCACTATAGATCATCTTACAGTTTAGCAAGTGCCTTCACATACATACCTCATTTGATCCTGGCAAAAGCCTTGATACACAAGTAGTAAGTTATAAGCTAGAATTCGAATGTCAACCTTCCGACTCCAGAGCCGAAGTCTTTGTCCGAGCTACTGAACTCTAACCTGGGACCTGTCATAACTTAGTGGAGTTCTCTGTGGACACAGCTGTCTCCTCCAATACACAGCACATCCTCTGAGGGTTACTATCGCTCTGTTTATATTCCTAATACCCCGAGTAGTGTTTAAAGGTTTAACAAATGTATAAATGCAACTACCTCACACAGATGACACGAACATGAATCTGGAAACTTTGGTCAATGCGTATATTGAATTTTGCACGGTCTCTTTTACAAGCCAGCAGCCTTCTGAGAGACTAGAATATATAGGTCAGCAGCATTTTTCAGTCAATAACTACCCCAACACAACAGCGACCTTAAACAAACAATAGGAGGAAGTTCAATAACAACGGCTGCATCTTACAAAAGGAACTAATCCTATAACCTCGAAGTACTCTGAGGTGGGGAAAGGCTCTGTGAAATGATTGTATGTTTAGCCGCAAGACACATTTAAAAGCCACTAACGTAATTAAAATACACTTGCAGCATTTCAAGAAGTTAATCATACAGCCAAGCATTCAATTTGCAATTCAATATTTTTCACCAGTTATTTTGTCAGTGCACAAGCAATTTTCTTTTAAAAGACTCCAATACCAAAGCCTCAGGCCAGAGAAAGGAGGACTATACAGTAGCAGAGCAGATTCCAAATCTTCAGGAAGGAGCGAAATAAAAGCACAGACAATTCCAAGAAGCCTAGGTGAAATACGGCTCTCAGCTCTCGAGCGTGGGGCAGAGGTACGTGCTTTTTCCTCTCAGACCACTCGGTCACCAACACACCTGATACACTATATCACAACGGACCTGCACAGTTTTCCTATTGTACTGTGTATCCTCCAAACTCCTCCATTTTTTTTTCTCTAAACCTTTAATTTAGCCAAATTTGAGAACTACAAAAAGGATGAAATTATTATACCATAAAACACTGGCATACCTTTCTCCTGGGTGGACAAGTTATTTATATTTTGCCATATTTGTCTTTCTCTGCCTGTATGATACATACTTTTTTACAAAACTATCATATTTTTCAGGTCAGCAGATGATGTGGAGCTTGAATCTTACATGGCTGACTACGTGGTTCAAGTCCTAGACCTAGCATCTTGAGAAACATGCTGGGTGTATGTACATGCGTGCCCAAAATCCCGAAAGGAGAAAGGAGGAGGGGGTGCAGCAGGGCCATCCCCATTTGGGAAGTGATTTCTCATGTTCCTTGTCTCTCTTTGTCTCTGTCTCTCTCTAGTGAATACCCTATAGCAAAAAACAAAACAAAATCTATTTTTCATTCAGCAATTCGAAAATAAGCTGGAGACACTTATTTTGTTACACTTACTTTGGACAGATTTAAAAGAGAAAATTCTTCAAGCTCTTTCCAAGATCTGCCCCGATGTATGTCACATAAAAACTACAAGTTGGATATGAATAAATCAAAAGATAAATACAGCTAACATCGTACAAATGTGAAATATGTGTCAGGTATGTACGAGTAACTCCTACTGCACTCGTTTCTAATACAGACTATGGGATAATATCGTAGCATAAAACATTCATTATCAAACCAAACTCGCTCTGTTATACTTCACTTTAATTTCTTGGCTTCTTCCCTTCCATAAACATGTCTGAATGCCCACCACATATCAGGCGAGATGCTGAGCTCAGCACTCTGGCTTCTGTGCAGTTTACAAATACAACCAAGATACATAACATCGCAGGCCAGCCAGTAGGGTAGGCAATCAGTATTCACCCATATCTCCTTTTTCTCACCCTTACTACACACACAGAAAACTATTCCCAGCTCCCTAGAAACTAGGAGGGGCACATAATTAGTCATAATAAGTGAAATGTGAACAGAGGTGATTCTCACAAAAAAAAAAAAGGTTCCATCTTTTTCTTTTTTTTTAAACAGAGATTTTTGCTATAGGGCATGTGTGTTCACCAGAGAGAGACAGAGACGGAGAGACAGAAAACAAGAAATCACTTCCCAGGGTAGATGGCCCACACCACAATCCCTTCTCCTCCACTCTCCTCTCAGGATTTGGAGCACACATACACGTGCCTGGCGTGAGTTTCAAGTTACCAGGTTTTGGACTTGAACTGCAGTCGGCCAAGTGGAAGTCCAGTGATATAACCATTACGCCAACCGCTAGTCCCCAAAAGTTCCATCTTTCATCTCTCTCATCTCTTCCGACGGCCATAAATTGAGACAGTGGGGCCTCAAGAGGTTTCCCACTTCCGTGGATGCTTTCATTTTCACTAAGAGCATGCTGCCCAGGCAAACCATGGTACCAACAGAAGGCTTTGCCACAAACAAGGGGAGATTTCTATTTGGTAAGCCATGGGAAACTTAGGACTTTCATTTAATTACGGGAGTGTCCGAATTATCACCGCGGAGCCTAGACTATACAGATTAGAAACAGCCTAAAGAAGATCCATCACAAAATAGATGCTCGATAAGTCACTGTAGAAAGAATGACTGACTAAATGAGTAGCCCATATAAACAGGGAAAAACATGGACGTTTACCACGGCAGTTAACCTGCACTGGGAACTTCTGTCATTCTGGACTCTGGTTGTGTCACTTGCTCGCTGTGGTCCAGGGCAGCTTACTTAGCCATACTTCCTTTTCCTCCACAGACTTTGCTGGTCATATCCTACCTCAAAGGCTCTGGGGAATTAAATGAGCTAATACAAATGAAAGCGCTCGGAACAGTTGCCGAAATGGGAGAAGTGCTTAGTAAATGTCAGTATCTAAATAAGCACATGCAATGAACAGGACCACTAGGGGGTTATTTTTCTGATATCTAGAAATATCTTACTAAAAATGAGACCAAGTTCAACACAATATACTTTAGTTACATTTGATATTTGAAAGAAGTGCTGAATTTGAGCTTGTTAGTTAACTGTCCTCATTTGAGACAAACGATTTCCTTCCCTGTATCACAAAGAGGAGTTACTTGCTTAAGGGCAGTTAGGAAGTGAACGGCCATTACTAATACTTACTGTAGTAACGGTGTCTCCCCCATTAGTAACCTGCTTATAATAAGGGGATCCTGAAAGAACTCTCCAAGCAGAAAGGCCACAGCTAGAAGCTTTTGATGTGCCCACTTCAGCAGTTTGACATCCGCCAACCAGTAAAAGCCTAAAAAAGAGAAAAATAAAAAGAACTGATTAATTTTTTTTTTTAGAGGTTTTCGCTATAGGGCGCGTGCACTAGCCAGACAGACAGAGAGAGACATAGAGACAGAAAGCGAGAAATCACCCCCCCAGGGGGGATGGTCACGCCACAATCCCTTCTCCTCCATTCTCCTCTCGGGATCTTGGGCACGCACGCACACGCGCCCGGCGTGAGTTCTAAGCCACCAGGTCCGGGACACAAACCACGGTCAACTACGTGGGAGTCCAGCGACATAGCCATTATGCTAACTGCTGGTTCCCAGAACTGATTAATTTTTAAAAGAATAAAATAACAGCAAAACTGGGGCCGGCAGATGGCATGGTGGCTAAGGCACTGGACTCCCACAAGGCCAACTGTGGTTCGAGTCCCGGTTCTAGTGGCTTGCTTTCTCACTTTTCTTCTCTTTCTCTCTGTCTCTCTCTCTCTCGTGAGTGCATGTACCCTATAGCAAATTTCAAAATAATACTGAGTTTAAAAAATTAAATAAATATTTTTTAAAATAGCAAAACAAAAAAAGCAGGAACAGTCACCTTATACACACACATACACATACAAAAACTACAGTAAAATTACTGCAAATTAAACCCAAAAAGTAAATACTTTGAGAAAACAATCAGAAGGAAACCAAATAGTTTTACATTACAATTTCCTCTTTATTTACTCAGAAGGAAGACTTAAATATTCAGAAACATAAAACCCAGATGAAAACTTAGAAATGAAGAAAAAATATTTTAAGGTTGACCACTGACTCTTGAAGAAACTGTCTGCATCGATACCAACAAACTTTAAAATACATGTGCAGCCTCACTCAGACACACAGGTCTAAGTGAAGCAGTGTGTCTGATGCGAGGCGGGCACAATCGCAGACTGTTAGGGAGAAATGGCAGCTGGGGATGTTCAGCTGGAAAGAACCAGGAAGCAGTAACTCTACAGAATAAGACTACTGAATAGTTTAGCTGTATATTATAATGGGTTCACTCTTCCATTTGTTACTCTTCATTAGCAATTGGAGGCCAGTTAGCAACAGGGCAAACAGCCTAATACACACTGAAAGTTACAGGACATGGCTGTGGAGGGCTGGCTCCATGCCTGTGGTAAGGAGCTGGATCCCACATGGCTAACTGCGGGGTTAGTGAAACGAGAAACACTCTGAGCATGTGTACATGCATGCCCAAAATCCCAACAGGAGGGAGCGATGGAGAAGAAGGGATTGCAGGATGCCCAGGCCCCAAGGAAGGTGCTGTCTCCTCTCCCTCTCTCATCTCTCTGATGAGCTCAAATGTCCTGTAGGAGGAAGGAAAAAAAAAAATAGGCATTCTCATGAAACCACTGTACGAACTGAACTGGTTAATAATGGAATACAGTCATGCTTTGTAAAGTTATGTTCAGCATATCAGGCAAGGACTGTATCACAGGTATCATAAACGCCTATTGAAAAAAGAAAACAGCTTGAAAATAAAGTTCTCATACATGAAAGCACCAAAAACTCATCTCCACTACATACTCTTAGATTTAAAAATTTCAAAACTGCATAAAATCCTCCTAGGTTTAACCATGAAACCTAGCCCAACTGAAAATCTCAAAACCCATAAAGCCATGTAAATGAACTTCAGTCACAGAAACAGAACTTGAGCCTTCATGCAAGCCTCATTCCTACTGCTTTACACAGCTCCAGCAAGTTTACATCACAGCGAACTGCAAGCAACAAATTTTGAGATGACAGCTTGAGGCAACCTTTTACACTGTTCCTACCCTGGGCAAATTCTCTGAGCTAACATATAATTAACCCTGTTCACCAGGGCAAAAGAGATTTTAGCCGAAAGTCATGCTAGTAGTGTAAGTATTATTTGCCCAGAGCATTCATTCTGCCCAAATGAATCTGTTAAACTAAAATATTTCCCCCAAAATAGATATATCTAATGTAGATAAAATCATATTATCCCTCTGAATCTAACTACCAATTTGTAGAAAATACAGATGAAAAAAGAAAAGTACTTTAAACAACACTACAAAGAGGCAATCAACAAAATGCAGTTGGTGGAAAAACACAAAATAAACAACCTGGTTTCATCAGAACACACACTACATATATACACTCAGAGCAAAAGAGCCACACAGAGAGGGAAAAAACAGAGAGCAGATCAATGGGGACCAGCAGTTAGCGAAATGGCTATGTCGCTGAACTCCCATGTAGTCGACTGCGGTTCGAGTCCCGGACCCAGTGGCTTAAACTCAAGCCGGGCGCGTGTGCGTGCGTGCCCAAGATCCCGAGAGGAGAATGGAGGAGAAGGGATTGCGGCGTGGCCATCTCCCCTGGGAGGTGATTTCTCGCTTTCTGTCTCTGTCTCTCTCTGTCTTTCTGGTGAGCGCACATGGCCTACCGCAAAAACCTCTCCAAAAAAAAAAAATAAACAAACAGAGAGCAGATCAATGAATTCAAAGAGAATGCAATCTGGATATCTGAATATGCCAACTTACTATTATTAATTACTTTTGGGTATGAATATGGTAATGGAACCATATTTATGTTTTACTAAAGTCTCCATTCTGTAGAAATACACAGTGAAATAATATTCTGTTCAGGGAAGCATGGACCGAGGAATGGCTAGGGAGACAGATGACATAAGACTGGCCACGAGCTGACTGCTGAAACTCAACGACAGGCACCAGGAGCCAGCACACTAGCCTCTCTATTTCTGCACTTGCTTCAAATTTGCTTCAAATTAAAGAATTTTTTTTCCCAAAAGTCCATTTGTTAGGGGAAAACTCCTAACAAATAGAACAAGCCTGGCAATTTTGAATATCTAGAGTTCAAATTTAATCACAGTATTTTTTTCGAACAGATAACTTGCGATTCATAGAACATAACTTCAAACTTCAATAACTTAGGGCCAGCCCATAGCCTAGGGTTTAAGGGAGCTAAATCTCACATAGCCAACCACAGATGAATGGCAATTGCAGCAGCTTGAAAAACACTCCTGGTGTGTGTGCATGTGAACCCAAAATCCTGATGGGATGGAGAAATGGAAGAAAGGCGACTGCAACGTGAACATGCCCTTTTGGGCGTGCTTTCTCTCTCTCTCTCTCTCTCTCTCTCTCTCTCTCTCTCTCTCTTTCTCGTGCATGCACATATGCATACACACACCCTCTAGAAATTAAGTAAACAAATATTTTAAAAATCTGTAACCTAAAATTATGACAAAAAATAACCCTACTTGAAAATTTAACAAATCCCTGGAAGATCATAATAAGAATTCTTTTTTTTTTTTTTTTAAGAAGGAGTTTTATTATAGGGTGCATCAGCTCACAGGAGAGATAAAGAGACCAAAAACGAGAAATCATCCCTGCAGGAGGGATGGCCACATGGCATTCCCTTCTCCTCCATTCTCCTCCCGGGAACTTAGGCATGCACACACACACACCTAGCTTAAGATTCAAGTCTCCGAATTTGGGACTCGAAACATGGTCGACCATGTAGGAGTCCAGTGACATAACCAACACACCATCTGCTGGTTCCAAGAGTTTTTCTGTTTGTTTGTTTACTTTTTCATTTCTTCTACAAGAAAGAAAGAGAGGCACCTCCAAACAAGATCCTCACACCATGACCCACCTCTAGTCTCAACTACTGTGACTCATAGGCACAAATGTGTGCACCTAGGGTGCTTGGGGACATCCCGGGCAGCAATCTGTGGCCTTTCTGTGAGGGTCTAGTTGTGTTACCACTGCCCCTGCTCACAGTCCCAAAACTACTTCAATAACTAAAATAAGTTCTCCCAATCAAAGTCCAACATGACATTAACAACATACATACCACAGAATGTATATCAATACGTGTATAATATGTGACATTATTTTCTACGCACAAATGTGTCATGACTTTTCCAACAACCCAATATATCAGAATAATTATATTTATGTTAGCATATGTATGAAAATTTAAGTTATCCAACTACTTAAGGAATTAGAAAGCCGAGAACACGGATTTCTTATCTCCTGGTCTTGATAGCAGGAGACACTTCCTCTCTATGAATTCCTTTAAATATCATGGCCATGCAGAGATCAAAATGGTTACAATACGATAAGCTCCACTGAGAACAAAAAAGATTCAGTATCTGCTTCCAATCTTTCCTCCATTCATGCCAGACTAGAGAGTAAGTGGGAAAAGCAGCAGGATGATGGAACTAATCATGTGTTGTTCCCTCCAGATGGTATGGCAGCTTTGTGACACTGATGCTCCAGCCACGAGGATGCATATGGGTTCACACATGCAAGCAGGCATGAGTGCTCGTGTTTGTTTACAGGAGAGGGAACTGGCAGCTACTGTGTGCAAGGTACTGAGCATGCAGAGATGAGCAAGCTACGCTCTCTGCATTCAAAAAGCTCACTTGCTAACAGGGTAAAAAAGAAGGAAGAGCAGATGTGAACGTGGAATGCAGTGGCACGTTAGCTGACAGCCAAATCTAAAGACATAAGTCAGTCTGAATCTACTGAAGGGTTGTCTTCGATTTATACATGCCAGTGTGCCAATGGGCATCAATCGTACTTCAAGATGTTAATTTGTTCCATTATTCTATTGTTTCAAGACCCATAATGCTGATTGGGGATAACCTTCAAGTGATTAAGAAAACAGAACTCAGGCTAACAGTGATACTTGACCAAGTAAACAACTACTCTCCATCAAGATCAATGTTCAGAGCAGGCGGCTTCAGGGCACAGCGGCCCAAAGTAAAGAGGAATAAAGTTCCACGGGTACAGCTATGTCACTCAAATAAAGTCAGTCAATCCAAAAGGGGGAGAAGATCATCGGGCCCAGTACAGTATACCTGATACATGATTGCTGAGAGACTGCATAGATTTACACTTTCTCTGTAAGTAGCACAGAGTACAGGTACTCTAGAGACCCATCTTTTCCCTTCTAGTCCTCCTTCCTGCTAGGTTTCAACAGTTAGATCAAGAGATCTGGTGGGTTGAAGGGAAGGGTCACTGCAGTGGGGGTAGTGGAAGATAGGAATCATGTACTGATTTAAAAATAAACACATAAAAAGGGGGTACTAGACAGTGCTAAGGCAAGAATCTAGTAAAGGAGAGAAACAGGAAACAAAAATTGAAGTGTTTGTGAGAGATGTAAGAGACTTGAATGAAGAGACAAAGATATCATGTTCCTTGGTGGACTCTTGATACCTTAAAGATGCCAATTCTTCTTATCTATAAATTCAATGCAATTTCAAATAAAAACACAGCAGAATTTTTCATGAATCTGAACAAACTGATTTAATGGAAGTGGACAAGTATCCAAGTCACACGGGAGAGAAAAGTTCTAAGAAGAAACAATTCAGTTCACACCGATCAATCTTTCCCTTTATGAGTTGGGCTTTGTGCATCTTGACCTGTAAATATTTTCCTACCCTGATGTCATTAAGACATTTTCCTTTAAATCTGACCATATTAAATTTTTTAAATTCTATCGTTAAGAAGGCAAACCACACAGAGAGAAGGCAACTATGACATATAAAACTGAGGAGAGTATTAGCAGATAGAATTTAAGATCTTCCACAACCCGTCTAAAAGAAAAAATAACCAAAGAATAAGCAATGAAGGTCAAAAAAGAGAAATTCAAAGCCAATAATGCAGATTAAAACCACACAGACTTATTCCAACCACCCTCTAGAACGTCCAGGAACACAGTAACCCTCAAACTACTGAGGAGGTTGCAGATGGAAGTGTTTCAGAGCAATATACCAACGTCAAATAAACACACACAGCTACAGTCCACAGACTGCTCTGCAGAACCTACAGAGAAGTTCTTGCACAAGCATATCCTTTTCTTGGTAAGAGAATATTTGTGCACCACTATTTATAATGCTAGAAAACTAGAAAAATGTCAAATGTTTAAAAAAAGATGAATGAATAAATACAATAAATTGTTCAGAGAGATACAGTGTAAAGTGAACAGAGAGAAACACATGCATTGAAAGGTTACACACCAAAATTATGATGGGCCCCTCTAGAAAGAAGAAAGACAAAGAAATGAAAATGAAAAGTTTTGTTTGTACTACTGTCTCCCTCTCTCTTTTTTTAAGTTTATTCATTTACTTCTTCTGACAGTGGGAGAAATAGAGACAAAGAAAACAAGAGCTAACACCTCCAACGGGATCTTGATTTCACGATCCGCCCCTAGCCTTTCACCAACCACAGATCACGGGCAAGCTTGTGCCGAGTAAACTCGGAAGGTATCTGGACAGAAACTGGAAAACTTCCCATGTGGGACTGCCTCTCAGAGTGAGAGGCACCACTGTCTGGCCCGCATCCTTTCACTTATAGATCTGTACATGTACATACACACACACACACACCATAAGTAAAATGGCAAATTTAATATTTATAAATTGTGGGTAATATGTATTTAGGTATATACTATATCATACTCTGTACTTTTTCTTTAACTTCAGAATAGGAATTCAAGATACAGTATTCCAAATTATGTACATAAATCTCTCTAATTAATGAAATCCAAGAGGAAAAAAATCAGTGAATTGGCCTTAATACTTGGCATCAACCGACAAATTTAGTCAGATATTAGAAAGGAAATAAGCATATAATGGGCTTAGCAGGGTTTTAAGGTTTTATATATATATATATATATATATATATATATATAAATGGTTATATCTTAGGCATTCTCTAACTTACTACTGAAACATCTGTGAGATTTCAGTAGAAATTAATCCCATAACCAATATTGTAAAAATACACTCACATGATTAATGCTGATTTTCTGTTACATTAAGTTCTTCCACCCCAAATATTTGCATGCAGTGATAAACATTATGTGCTTAAAATAAAGGTACTTGAGTTTTAGGTACTTAATTTTAGAATCACATTTTGAAGTAATTATTTTTAAACCATCCTATAAATATATGAAATAAAACAAAATTTCTTGAGTATAAATTAAATTCTGTATACTAAAGCACATCAAATGTGGGAATTAACAAAACTTTCTCCTTAACAAAAAGATAGAGAAATAGAGAGAGATCATCTTTCCTAATAATCTTTAACCTAAAATTTTGCAGAAGAGTTTGGAAATCAGAGGCATCAAGTTCTAATACCTTTTCAAAAAGAAAAAGAAAATCTACATCATCTTGATACATTCCTTTCAATCTATTAATATTTACTAAACATAAACTATGTACTAAGCAATGAGGAACACACTGAGCAAGTAAAGAAACATCTTAATAAGCCACTTCCAGGACCAGCAGGTGGCATATAAGGCACTGGACTCCCACATGGCCGACCGTTGTTCAAGTACTGCATCCAGTGGCTTAAAAATCATGCCAGGGGGACCAGCAGTTAGCGTAATGGCTATGTCGCTGGACTCCCACGTAGTCGACCGCGGTTCGCGTCCCGGACCCGGTGGCTTAAAACTCATGCCAGGCGCGTGTGCGTGCGTGCCCAAGATCCTGAGAGGAGAACAGAGGAGAAGGGATTGCGGCATGGCCATCCCCCCTGGGGGGTCATTTCTCGCTTTCTGTCTCTCTGTCTCTCTCTGTCTGTCTGGCGAGCGCACGCGCCCTATAGCAAAAAACCTCTCAAAAAAAAAAAAAAAATCATGCCAGCTATGTGTGCATGCATGCCCAAAGGTCCAGGAAGAAAGTGGAAGAGAAGGGACTATGGCGTGGACATCCCCCCAGGGGGTGATTTCTTACTCTCTCTCACTCTCTCTTTCTCTGGCAAATGCACATGCCCTATGAAAAAAAATTTAAAATTAAAAAAAAAAAAGCCACTACCTTTTTCTTTTTTTTTTTGGGGGGGGGGGGGAGAGGTTTTCGCTACAGGGCGTGTGTACTCACCAGAAAGACAGAGAGAGACAGAGAGACAGATCACCCCCCAGGGGGGATGGCCACACCACAATCCCTTCTCAATTCTCCTCTTGGGATCTTGGGCACGCAAGCACACACGCCCAGTGTGAGTTTAAGCTACCAGGTCCAGGACTCGAACCACGGTCAACTACATGGGAGTCCAGCAACATAGCCATTATGCTAACTGCTGGTCCCGCCACTTCCAATTTTTGGTATCCATTTTTACCATAACCCTTAACTTACATAGTTCACACTAATATCACATATGTAGAGTGGCTTCGAGGTTTTGCATGCTGTCCATATCCATGTCTCAAAGCCTTGGATCCAAATTCCTACACAGAAATGAACATGAGCGTGGTTCACTGCAGCAGAGAGAACGAGTAAACAGTGCTCAGGACCTCTCCAGCAACCTCTAAGTTAGGCACAAAAAGGGCATGAAAGGCACATTAACTGTGTGGAGGAAGAGGTCATAGAACAGAGGAGAACCAACAAAAGGTTTATCCCTTAACTGGTTTCCCAGACAGATAAAGGGGTGAAAGATCATTCACAGCCAAAGGAACGTGGTACACAGGAGCCGAGATGATGAGTCTGAAAATGGTGTATGTGTTCAGAGAAATTCTGCAGGGAGGGCTTCCAACCCCTGGCAGGCAAGCAGGCAGAAACGGGCCAGAAGTTCACAAGAGTCTTCACTGTGCAAGTACTTCCTCTGGCTCACTTGTATGAGCACTCATGGCATGCTCTGTGCTAAACTGCAACAGTTGCTCCAATCATACCTCCATTGCTAAATCGTCTTCGACTCCTTTACAGCATTCACCACCATTGTTTCACTCCAGAAACACCTATCTCCGTACTTTGTGCGAAAAACCACAGCAACACAAAAATAAATAAGACAGTCCTTGTCCTTGGCTTAACCTCTGGAGACTTCAGTTCTCCCACCTAAGAAATGAAAGGGTTCAACTAAATGATGGATGAACTCTTTGCCAGCTCTGACAGTCTCAAAGTCTAAAAGTCAAAGCAGGTACATAGGTGTCCAACGACAAGAATTAACTGTGACTGATGGAGGGACACACACACACAAATTGAAATTAAATGAGCAGGAATAAAAGCAGAGGCCAGAGAAACAGGAGGCAGTAACCCAAAAGTGGCCCAGTCTACCTGAGAAAAGGAAGGTACAGCCAGAATGCAAACCTCGAAGATCACACCAAAGGTGATACTAATGAGCTGTGAGAGTTAACAGTGATGCTAAAAACTGATCCCAAGAAAAGTAAGAAATGGTTTATTAGAAAGGGTCTTCAACCTAGTAATTGCTGGGAGAAGCTGCCATCTAGTGGCTTAAAACTCCTGAAAGCCAAGAAAGGAAGTTTGAAATAATGTCCAGGGACCAGTATGGTTAAGGCATACAAGCAGCAAAAAAGAAAGAAAATACTTCATTTTCCAAAATAAAAAAAATGCGTCAGACCATACTTGGCAAAGTAAGGACTCAGAAACTCTTACCGATTATTTCACAGAAGCCATCCATTCCTGTCTTGGGAAAATTGAAATGTTTCAAATTTTAATTCATTTTAGCATATCCTAAATATTCTTTACTACAAAAACCCCACTAGTTCAGTATTTAAAATGCTGCTTATCTTATGAGATAGAGAGTATATAATGGGATGGGCCCCATAGTATAGTGATTAAGTCCCCTCAGGCAACCGTAGTTCAAATTATGGCCCCAATGGCTTAAAAAATGCCAGATACATGTGCAAATGCCCCCCAAATTCTGACAGGATGGAAAAATGGAGAAGGGATTCCCATTAGGAGTACTTTCTCCCTCTCTGTCTCTGCGTCTGTTTCTGGCAAGTACCCACACCTCACAATATGTTTTTAAGACTTATTTATCTTTATCTATTTATTTCCTTATTTTACTTTGACCACAGAGGGACAGAGAGAGAGAAAGAGAGAAAGAAAATGAGAAAGCAAGCTGCCAGGACCAGGACTTGAACCACAGTTGATCAAGTGGGAGTCCAGTGCCATTAACCACCACTCTACTTGCTGGCCCCTCTCCTCACAATTTAAAAAAAAACATGAGTATATATACATGAAGAAAACATGCATAATCATGACAAATTAAATGAACATTTCTCAATCATTCCACATACATCATAACCACCTGACAGGTTTGCTGAACTGAAGAATTGGCGTTTCTAACGATCCCCCAGTGAGAATGATGCTGCTGTCCCAGGGACCATACTTTGAGGACCACTGCTTTACATTATGCTTGAATCTGTTACCTAAGCCACAGAAGATGTATTCACTATCAGTCATATTATGAAGTATCAGTATCTGACCAGTCTACCACCCCCAGTACAGGGTAATATATGCTTAAGGATGATCCCAAAAAACTGGTTGTATCCATGACAAATTATTAAAAACAAAAACATAGGAATGGTTTTTGGTTGGATTGCTTAATTCAGTAATGAAATCATTCTCCTGACAATTTAATAACTGGTATTTCATGTGCTCAAAATTGAATGGTACCTGGCTATATATTCCTTAAAATACAATTTGTAATCGAGAATGAAAAAGAACAGGAAACTCTATGAAAGTTCATCATTCCTTACCTTTTACCTAATTTACTGTGGTTGGGTGGCATGGAATAGGAGTTGGCACCATTTTTGGTAAAGGGTGAAATTATAAACATTTAGGTTTTGTAAATCATATGGTCTCTTTCATAAATACTCATTCATGTCATAGCATTAAAAAAACCACAGACCACATGTTTAAAAAGAGGAGCAGCTATACTCCTCCAAAATTTTACTTATGAACAGTGAAATAAAAATTTCATGCAATTTTCATGTATCATAAAATTTTCTTATTTGAGTTTTTCAAATATTTACAAAACATAAAATCTCTTCTTAGAGAGAAGACAGGCTGTGGCTCTCTGACCAGTCTACCACTCCCTGGTACAGGGCAAAGCTTACTAGACACAGAAATGAAAGACTTACACTCACGATGCAATGGATGTGCTGTCTTAGGGAAGTTTCTTAAACCTCTCAGAACCTCAGTTTCTCCAAATACACAACAGCAGTTATGATAATATCTCATAGAATTAAAGAGACTAGGGTTCAGCATGTATAAGTATCCACTAATCAATAAAGACTTTATGGGGACCAGCAGTTATCGCAATGTCTATGTCGCTGAACTCCCATGCAGTCGACCGCGGTTCGAGTCCCAGACCCAGTGGCTTAAACTCACGCTGGGCACGTGTGTGTGCATGCCCAAGATCCTGAGAGGAGAATGAAGGAGAAGGGGTTGCAGCATGGCCATCCCCCCTGGGGGGATGAGTTCTCACTTGCTATCTCTCTGTCTCTCTCTGTCTTTCTGGCGAGCGCACGCACCCTATAGCAAAAACCTCTCAAATAAATAAATAAATAAATAAATAAATAAAGAGTTTATAAAGTTAACCTTCTCTATTATAACCTTAACTTCAACTGAAATCAATATCAATTTAGGTAATGTTTAAATTTTGCAAAGTACTTTATTAGTAGTATAGAAAATATTGTATGAAGAAATCAGATTTTTCCCTCCACTCATGGAGTTTACAGTCTTCTGGGTTAACTTAAACAATAATTTCACCTAAAAAAAAAAAAAAAAAAAAAAAAAAAAAAAAAGTTTGAAAAAAATCTTTTTAGGCCTTCCATTAAAACAAAACATTTTGTTTTGTGAAAAAAAACAAAATTGAAATAAGAGTTTGTTTTGAAAATCAATTCTGAAATCCACACATAGTTTTTTCAAAATATGAACTTTCCATGAGCTTGATGGAGACTTCACATAGGTGCCCTACCTGAGCTCTTAAATTTTAATTCTGCAATGTCAGGCTTTCATTTATTTACACAAAAATATGCATTGGACATCAATTATGTGTGAGACCATGTTTAAGTGCTCAAAATAGACATTAAGTTCCTGCCATCAGTATGTCAAGGAGATACCTGCATTCCCAAATGTACTGCAGAACTATTCACAATAACCAACAGAGGAAATAGATCTAATTGTTCGCCAACAGATGAACAGATTTTAACAATGTGGTATACATACACAATGGAATACTATTCAGCCATAAAAATACAATCAAATTCCTCCATTTGCAGCAACATGGATGAACCTGGCTGACACTGTTAAGTAAAATAAGCCCATTATAGAGAGACAAATTCCACATAGTTTCACTCATACAAGAGGAATCCAAAAAAAGTTGATCTCTGGGAGTAGAGAGTAGAATAGCAGTCGTCAAAGGCTGGGGAGCAGCACAAGAGGGGAAGGATGGTAGAGGCTGGTCAACAGGGATAAGGTATAGATAGGTAAGATACATACACACCCATTTGCCTAGAGCAAAGGTCAGCAAACTGTAGTTCCTAGAACAAATCTAAACCACTGCCTGATAAGATTTTTTTGGAACAAAGCCACTTTCATTCATTTATATACTGTCTAGGGCTGCTTAACCCTACAATGGAAGACCTGAGTAACTGCAACAAAGACCATATGGCCTGTGAAGCCTAAGACTTTCACCATCTGGCCCTTCACAGAAAAAGTGTGCGCAGCATTGATGGAGAGCAAAAGAAAACAAAGGGGGGTGTGCCAGGAAGCTTAGAGAGGTTAAAGGTCTAACCATAAAGGCACTTTGTTTTTAATTTATTAAGCTTATTTACTGTATTTAGAGAGAGGAAAAAAATAGGTACCCTGCAGAGTCCCATCATACCATGATTTCCTCCCAGCCAGTATCACGCATACGTGCGCACACATGCCCAGTGTGCTCAAATCAACTCAGGATCTGAACCCTGATCCTCCAAATGGCCTCCAGCATGGCAGAGCAGCACCCTACTGCATGAGCCACCTCAGCTGCACCTACTATGGCCTTTTAAGAAGTTACATTTTCATGCCAAAAGCTAAAGGAAATTAGGAAAAAAAATTTTAAATAAAGAAGTAGATCATGGGACCAGCAGTTAGCGTAATGGCTATGTCGCTGGACTCCCACGTAGTCGACCGCGGTTCGAGTCCCGGACCCGGCGGCTTAAACTCACGCCGGGCGCGTGTGCGTGTGTGCCCAAGATCCCAAGAGGAGAATGGAGGAGAAGGGATTGCGGCGTGGCCATCCCCCCTGGGGGGTGATTTCCTGCTTTCTATCTCTCTGTCTCTCTCTGTCTGTCTGGCGAGCGCACACGCCCTATAGCAAAAACCTCTCCAAAAAAAGAAAAAAAAAAAAAAAAAAAAAAGAAGTAGATCAGACTTGTATTTTAAGACTTGTATTTCTTTCTGGCAAAAGAATTGAAAACAATTGGAGGAGGATCAAACTAAAAGTAGGGAACACAGGTGATAAGTAAATCAGGTAAGAAGTGATGAGTAGCTGAACTCTAGAAATGGCACTGGGAATGGAGAGGAGGAGATATATTTGAGATATATTAAAGATGAAGCACTAATAATCCTTGAGGATCGTAAGAGTAAGTTACAAGAGTCATCTGAAATAAATCTCAGGTTGTGGCCTGGTAGAAATACTATACATCAAGACATGGTAATACAGGAGCAGCAGCAGGTTCAGAAGGGAAAAAATTGATTAATACAGTTAGAATATAACAAGTGAGAGGTACTTGTGAGCTATCCTGAAAAAGATGTTCTGTAGGCAGGTGTATAAATAGTTCTATGGCCCAGGAGTGACTTCAGCAATACATATTTCAAATACATCACATATGCATTTAAGAGGTTAAAAACTCTAAGTTTGGATAATGCTGCCTATGAGAATACACACAGGAGGTAAGGGAAAAAATATGGCTAAAGGATTCCACTAAAACACTACTAGAATTAATAACCAAGTTCAGCAAGGTTGTAGAAGACCAGATCAATATACATAAATCAATTTTTATTTCTATACACTAGCAATGAATACTCCAAAAAAATAATTAAAGTAAAAAATATATTCCAAACTTCAGACACTGGCGTACCTCTTCCAAAAAATTTCTGGCATACAAAAGCTATTATTGCACTTACATCTTCTTCTTTACTCTTTTATTTAAAGTCAACACACTTTTTAATTTACCTTTATCATAACCACTACTCACTGTGACATCAACGGTATTTTTTTTACACAAATTAAAATTAAATTAAAAAGTACCTTAGGCCATCTTGTGTATAACTGCCACATTTTGGGCAACACAAAGTAGAATTTTAAAATAAATACTACCTAAAATGCAGTGATTTCCTGGCCCCCAAGATGATAGCGGTGATTTCAAATGAGGTAAGGGTTCACACACAGGTTTGCAAGGGCAGATGCTCCTGAATAATCACGATCATATACACTGTGTGCCTACTGTACGTATGTGTGGGTGGGGGAGAGCATTATCTGATGTGTGTTTTAATAAATCCATACACACATTCTCTATATGTCAAATAGAATTTCTTGGCAAATAGAATTCAAGCTAGTACGACTGGTGGACCAGCCCTGTAGTCTAGTGGTTAAGGGAACCAGACCCCACGTGACCCACCACAGTTCAAATCCCAATATTGGTGGCCTGAAAAACACACTGGGCATATATGCACGCATGTCCAAAATCCTAACAGGATAGAGAAATAGAGCAGGGACTGCAATGTTAATCCCACTCCACTGGGAGGGAATGCTTTTTCTCTCTCCCTCTGGCTCTCTTTGACAAGCACACACACGCACAACGAAAGTTCTACTAGCAAGACTCTCATTGCAGTCATGGAAATGCAGGCACTTCAGCTAATTGTCAATACTTTAACTCCCCTTACTCTGTGCTTACTAAACAAACTTCTGACTATAACTGGTCTTCCCATGGAGATCTGTTGAAACCAATGTCCTGGTTCATATAATATTAAATTGGCTCATTGATTTTTTTTTTTCATTGATCTTTAGAGTTTGCTTTAGTCCCTAAAGGTGATATACTCTTTACAGGTCAAAAAATTCAGTTATTTAAGTGTTTGCAGCCAAACCATGAACCGGGGGGACTTTGCTAAAGAAATGCTAAGTTGTAGAAAACCATCTGAGAATCAAATCTTGATGGCATAAACTTGTGTGTTCCTCATGTTTGTCATTACTACCCTCTCTAGTGATTCAGTGTCTCACTGACATGTATATTTCCATATGTTCACCCCACGCAGATGGACAAAGGAAGAAAGACCCAGCTCTGCTCCTTCTATACCTATTATCCATCAGTCTCAGCTCCTGACAGGCCTAAGCCTGGCTTCATGACACTTCTCAACCCATGGAAGGCCAAGGGCAATTAAAATGGAAGTTTTTGCTATCCCTCACGAGGGCAATTTTAAAAACAGGGAATACATCCTATTCATTATCCCATTCACTTTATTAAATCTCCCAAAGCCTTAGCACAGGAACTTCACTTGGAGAAGGAAGAATAGAATTGCCTATAGAGCCTTTTAACAAGACAAGTACTAGGATCCTTATCCGTAATTTACCTGATCAAGACTTTGAGAGCAGGGCTAGGTTTGGCTTTTTCCTGTTTTTAAATTCTCAACAGGTGATTTTACTATCCATACCTTGTTAGGAACCACTGGCCTAGCAAAGAGAATGTCAATGAAACTACTACTGAGTGAATTACTTTAGATTTCTTAGGTGTCCTTAGCCCATTGGCTTCTCTCAACCTACAGCATCATCACCTGAAGACCTAATTCCCTCTTAATCAGTAGGGTGGATTTAAGCAACTCCACTGCAAAAGCAAAATATGTTCAGCATCTACCTTTATGATCCATTTCATGCTTATCTTTTATCCAGATTTAGGAGATTATCCAGGTTCTGAAACCACATTCCCACTTTCCATCCCAATGCCAGCAGTTGAATTTCTAAAATCTTGCTTAAGCTGATCCTTCCAGGGAAAGTAAAACATGTGTCTGAACTGGAACCTGCTTTCTATTGAGGCCTGCCAACTATTACCTGCCAGGTATCCCTGACATTGGACCTTTCCATAATGTCTACTGTCAAATGCCCCCCAACACACACACAGCTACCCTCTGTCAAATGCTACCCAGTAGTCTACTGGACCTCCTCGATACAGAGAAACTTGCTGAAACACCACCTACGGTGTGCCCACTGCAATGCCAAGAAAGTGTGGTCCAGAAAGACTAAATGACTTGACTTGAGCTTACACAGCTAATGAGCTGTACAGCCAAGAACTAAATTCACCTGAATTCGGGACTGCTGATTCCTAATCAGTACATATGCTATTACATAAAAAGTATTGAATTGTTGGGACCAGCAGTTAGCGTAATGCTATGTCACTGTACTCCCATGTAGTCAACCACGGTTGAAGTCCCGGACCCAGTGGCTTAAACTCAGGCCAGGCGCATGTGTGTGCATGCCCAAGATCCCAAGGCGAGAATGGAGGAGAAGGGATTGCGGTGTGGCCATCCCCCCGGGGGGTGATTTCTCACTTTCTGTCTCTATGTCTCTCTCTGTCTTTCTGGCGAGTGCATGCACCCTATAGCAAAAACCTCTCCAAAAATAAAAAAATAATAAAAATAATGAACTGTCTACTTGTCTATCAACTATAATTAAGTACCACTGTAAAAAAACAAACTAATTATAACTCAATGGTTTTCTTTCGGCTTTCTACTCCCAAGGTTGCTCCACAAGGGTTACCATCACTCCTAACATAAAAAGAAATTCAATCCAGCAAGTTAATTTCTTAAAACTCCCTTTCCATAAATCTTTGCAAAGGAAATATGGAGTAAAGCTTTTTATATACATAAAGTTTGCTTCCTTATTCATAATGAGATCATGCATGGGTACATGAGAGTGAGAGAGAAACAGAGAGACGAGTACCCTTCACGGGTCTAGTCACACTGTGATCCCCCTTCTCTGATCCCCCTTCTCCTGTCTTCCAGGCTGTGAGATCTTGTACGCTCACACAACTGCCTGGCACATTTCATGCTGCTCAGCCTAAGGACTCAAACACAATTGCCATGTTGTGGCTTCTCTTGAGCAGCTCGTTACTGCTGCACCATGGAGCAGGTCCACAAAGTAGTTCTTATAGCCAGAGAAAATAAAAAGTATGAAGTATAAAATGTCTCTTTTTTTTTTTTTTTCAGTTTGTTTCTTCCATGAGCAGGAGCGACTGAGAGACTAAGCAGTAGACAGACAGAGAGAAGGAAAGACAGCATCCCCAGCAGAGTACTGACACCATGATCCAGGCCCAGCTTCAGCCGGTCTGGATCATGGGCACACTGCAACCCGCAAACTCAGGGAAGTCTCTCGCATGAACTGGGGATCTTGTGGGCTTGCCTCCTAGAGTGTCACATTTCACTGCTGCATCACCTTCTGGCCCCAAAATATCTTGCTTAAGATTATTAAGATATACTTGGGCCAGTGGGTGGCATGGTGATTAGGGTACTAGACCCCCACATGGCTGATCACAGTTCAAGTCCCAAACCTGGCGGCTTCCTCCCTCCCTCCCTCTCTCTCTCTCTCTCTCTCTCTCTCTCTCTCTCTCTCTCTCTCATGAGCACACATGCCCTACAGCAAGTTTAAGAATAACAATAATAAATAAAATAATTCTAAAAAAAATTAGTAAGATATATTGACATATAAAGTTACCATATAAAGTGCAACAAACCAAAACCCAAGAGAGAGAGAGAGATTCACCACCTAAACAGATTTTAAAAGTTTTGAAGGCCCAGTTAAATGTAACTGTAACATAATGAAAACTAGCCCCTCCTATCAAAGACTCTCCAAACACAGACATGATGGAAGGGGTCTAAGCTGATTTCCAAATTATTTATTTTATTTGTTAATGCTAAGCAAAAATGGGTCAAATTAGTAAAGCTACCAAAAACTCTCCACAACAATTAAACTAAACTAATACTGTCCTCTACTCCCCACCACACAACTAAAACCATAATAAAGTTGTCCTCTACTTAACAGGTAGCCAGCCGACAACTGCTAAGGACCAAGACGTCGGAGTCAGACTGTCTACCTACCCGCTACATACTCCGGATCGGCCGGCCCACAGGGAAGGACACGCGCAGGCCACAGGATGTAGCCAGAACGCTCCTCACAAACAAATGCCTGTGAAACTAGCAAGTTCACCTGTTGAGCCAGCAAGCCCCTCAACTCATGCAAGGAAATGCTTTCGCCTGTACCAAGCCAATGCAGCTCTCCCTGGATAACAGTGTCTCTTCATTCCTCTTCAAAAAGCCACCCTGAGCTTATGCAAAGAACTTTCTCAGGCTGGAGGAGTGAGACACTGAGCGACAAAATGAAAAGCTCAGTGCAAGGTCAACTCCACTACTGACACCATACTTCCCAGGTACACTGCTGCAGGTCGATGTCCCTACTGCCAACAGCTCTGCATTATCAAAGCCCCAGTGTATTCTCTCCCTGCAGGGGGAGAGAACAAGCAGTGAGCGTGACTAAAGCACTCATCCCTTTCCTAGAAGCAATTCTTTATAAAGCCATGAATCTTACCCATTGGGTCGTAGGAAAAGTCAGGACATATTTTTCAGGTTTTCTATGCAAAAATGTGTTGTGACTTTTCCAGTGACTCAATAGTTAGAATTATGAAAATTTTCCAATGGGCAACGTATACTGAGAGACGGCGGCAACCTACGGCATCTCTTCCCATTCTGCTCACACAACTATTTCGTTTTACTTTGTGCCAGTAAAGGTATCGTCCTGTCACCTGCGAGCTCCTTCACACAGCAAACACTTGTGACCCCGTTAAGGACTAGCTCTTTGTTTGAAATACCCTCTTTAGCCCATGAGTGGAAAGTACTCACGGATTGAAAATGTGTAAGTTTTTGTTTAGGGGAAAGCAGAAACCCACGCGAGATGACCAGATCACTATACGAAAAGCCCAGAGAGCCCTGTAACACTTCAGCACACCAAGTCTTAAAGGTATTCCCCAGGCTCCCCTAGAACACACAGCTGTCTAAGGACTAGGTCCTCATCCACCCCCTGAGCCTCCCCAGCCGCCCTCTCAGTGCTCACCCGGGAGAAGGCAACTCCCTAACTACTCTTCGGCCAATTCACTGTGATGACTGTAAGCTACGTTAAGGTAAACTGACACTCTAGCTTATCATTTCCTGTAAATGCTATCTCAAATTATTCCTATAGACTGACTCTGTATTTGGCCTAAAACAGAGCAGGGTAAAAGGAATCAAAAAAGCAATTACCCAACAGCTTGGAATCTCCCATTGCACAGTCATGACATATATTATTAACCAATCATGGCTACTTCCCACAGACTATGAACCATGAGTATCTTTTTCTTTGAGAGAAAGATTTTTCTAATAGGATGCATAAGTTCACTGGAGAGACAGAGACAGACAGAGAGAACGAAAGTGAGAAATCACCCCCCAGGGGGATGGCCATGCCACAATCCCTTCCCCTCCATTTTCCTCTCAGGATTTTGGGCATGCACACACACGCACCCAGCCTAAGTTTTAAGCCACCAAGTCTGGGACTTGGAACCACAGTCAACTATGTGGGAGTCCAGCAATGTAACCATCATGCCATCCGCTGGTCCCAAAACATGAGAATCAACATAAAGAAAAATGTGTCCGAGGGTCAGATAGTGGCACGTGGGTAAAATGCAACACTCTGCAAGGCTGACCCACACACCCGGGGACTAGAGCCTCGTGAGTATGGGGGCCATGCATGTGACCGTGACCTGGGCTGGCTGAGGCTGCACGGTAGATAGCAGCACCAACACCCAATGAGGGGGCGGAGGTGTGTGTGTGCTCGCTCACGCTCATGCTCACTCTCTCCCTCTCCCCTGCAAAGAAAATAAACATTAAAAAATTTTGTTTATAAAGTCTTCAGATGAAATCCACTCGAAGATCCTTTCTTTTGATGTGTTCATTTAGTTATTACTTCTTCACTGAGACATGATTTACATCCACAAAACTCACAGACATGATGACTCTTTGTGGGTAATAGTTACAAAACCCACTGTGGTACTGGTTATATGTCAAAATCTACACACTTAAAATGAGTGTCAAAAGACATCAAGGATTTTGAACACGGGTAGCTTCATAAAGAGACAGCTCCTCATAAGAGAGTAGGCAGCTCCTGTTTTGACTTTTCTGAGAGTAAATTAGGATTTAGAAGTAGTTGCCTTCGAACACTATCTCTGTGTAGTTATCAAGAACCTGGTAAAGATCCAAAGCTGAACAATTCAGATTTTACTTAGAGAAATCGGCAAGAAAGGCCAGCCCATGACATGGTGGTTAAGGCAGCTGGATCCCACATGGCCAACTGTACAGTTTGAGTCCCAGACCTGGCAGCTTGAGAAACACACAAACATGTGTGTATACCCAAAATTCTAAAAGGAGGGAAAAATGGAAGAGAAGGGATTGCAGCATGACTATTCCTCAAAGAGGGTGCTCTCGCACTCCCTTTCTCTCCAACACTATGGCAAAAAAAAATTTAAGAGGAAAATAAATCTGCAATGAAATTAGAAACAAAATCTTTTTTAAAAAAGGAATCTAATAGTATATACTGTTGAGAGCTGTGTCATTTTAAAATCTATAGCTAAAGTCTTCATTTGAACTTAGCTCATTAAATATCCTTGCTTGTGAATATATGGCTCCCATAATAAACTGTAAACTTCCTGAGGGCAAAGATTATAACTGAGTCTCCGCCAGTGAGCACAGTATCCACTACGTACTAAAAGAATAAGGTCACCTCCTCCAGGAATATGGAGGAGGTAAGGGATTCCTCTCAGCTGGAATCGGGGTATAATGAAGCCAAAAGCAAGAGAGCAAAGGGAACAAGAACAGAAGAGACAGCAGTAAGGAGCTGGGAGTGAGAAAAGGGAGAAAAGCAAACTGAATCTGAGACAGTCTAGTGTTTAAGGAGCATAGAACACATCCATTAGGCTGTAAATTTGGATATGGAAGAAAGAAAATAGTCAAAATCAGCATATAAGAACATACACTAAAGCTTCACAATTAATTTCTGTTTCGCATTACCCAATTTACCACCTCAATTTCCCCTCCACAAAGCTTGCAGCATCAGGCAAAATGATGAATTTCATAAAACTCTGAGTTTGTATAATACCAATTTATCCCAACTCCGCTCTGGCTGATTTATTTCACATTTAGAAAATCCTTGTGGATGATAAATACTGCATGCTCACATTACTAAAGTAACTGAAAATAAATAAATATGTGATGAATATTTCAGCTTCTTTCATTTAAAAAAGACCACATAATGGAAAATATAAACAACCTAGCTAAATTTTTGTCATGCACAACAGGGTACTTGCACATAATCCTTGCTTTATAACCATTTCCGCTTAGCAACATTAATGCAATCATCCATCTCCAACTGCTATCAGGAAGAGGCTCTTTTTCTTTGATTTTATAATATGTTTATCATTACAAATTTGTATTTAAATAGAGATTGCCCCTCAAAAAATACCCTCATTTGCTTAGATCCTAGCCCCAAAAGTGAAAGTCTTACAAATAATACATATAATCTGACTTACAACAAATTATCATGTGATGA
This sequence comes from Tupaia tana, assembly GCA_026018925.1. Lineage (NCBI taxonomy): Eukaryota > Metazoa > Chordata > Mammalia > Scandentia > Tupaiidae > Tupaia > Tupaia tana. Next base: position 217,545,951 of record JAKSZU010000003.1, on the reverse strand, counting down.
CTAGTCAGTGTGATCATTTCAAACCTCTAGCCCCAAGTGAACCCCACTTACCTTTGGAAATAAGACTAGGAAAAAAAAATATTGACTTCTGTCATAAATAAAGACAAAGGGACTTATGCTGTAAAATAAACTAACAAAGAAAAAAGCCCAGGGTTAAGATATAAAATCATTTTTTTAAAAGCAATGGAAAAAAAAAAAAACAGAGCAAAACAAAACAGAAATGTAGAGGATAGATAAGAATATAAAATGGAAGAGAAGAAAAAGGGAAAAGAAAAATCAAATCAAAAGAAAGACACATAGTAATTCCCTTTTATTGAGGAAATAAGAGTTACATGTTCAAGGTACTCACAGAGGGAGAATTATCAATCAACACACAAAGCTTCTATACCAGATGCTGTGGTTTTAGCAAAGATGTTCATTTTTTTTAATCATGACTTTTTATTTTACTTATGTATTTATTTTTATTTGACCAGATAGGGACAGAGTGAGAGAGAGAGGAAAAGAGATTGAAAGTGAGAAAGCAAGCCGCCAGATCTGGGACTTGAATATGGTCAGCCATGTGGGAGTCCAGGACCCTTGACCACCACGCCACCTGCCGGCAAAGATGTAAAATTACACAGTCCTCACCTTCAAGTATCTGACATTCTAAATGGAAATATAGGCTATGCTTCAGTCTGCTTGTGCTGCTGCAACAAAATACCTGAGACTGGGTAATTTATAAAGAACAGTGCATTATTTTCTCCCAGTTCTGGAGGCTAGGAAGCCCAAGATCAAAGTATCTGATGAGGGCTCTCCACTTCCAAGATGACACTTTCCTGTCACGCCTTCCAGATGGGTGGAACACATCCTTATGTGGCAGAAGGATAAGCGAGTTCTATGCTGGGTAAAGCCTCTTTGCAAGTACCTTAATCCCATTCATAAAGAAGACACCTCTTAAAGGCCTCACCTCTTAATATCATCAGGTTGAGCAGTAAGTTTCAACACACAAATTTGGGAGGTGACACATTCAAATGATAGCAGATATGTTCTACCAAACAGAGAAAAGGGACTAGCTATGGCTAATGGTTACACTGCTAGACTCCTCTGCAGTCAACGCGTTTCAAATCCCAGACCCAGTGGCTTAAAACACGCCAGGCACGTGTGCATGCATGCCCAAAATCTTGAGAGGAGAATGGAGGAGATGGGATTGTGGCATGGTTATGCCCCTGGGGGTGATTTCTGGCTTTCTGTCTCTCTGTCTGTCTCTGTCTCTCCAGTGAGCACACACATCCTGTAGCAAAAAATAATCTCTCTCTAAAAAAAAAAGAGAGAGAGAGAGAAACAAACAATAAAACACGGTATATATAAATAGTACCCAAAATGCGGTATGAAGAATAACAAGTATATACAAGATAATGAGCAGGTCTTTATTGCCTATGGCCTAAACTAGCATGTTAACAGCTAAGAGTGGCCTAGCTTCTAGGATCTTCAAACCAAATCAACATTCCTCAAAGCATAGCTGGTCAGATGATTCCCTCATCTCAAACATTGAAATTCCTTAGAAAATAAGTAGTCACTACTCCCGATTATTTGGCCTTGACCTGCCTCTCCACACCTTCTCTCCCACTACCACCATTACCTCCCTTCCCTCCCACACACACACTCCACAGCGTCAGCCAAACTTCACCACTAGCAATCCCTCCTCTGGCCACTATTCACACTGGTGTTTTGTCTGGAATGCCAACAATGGCCACATCATAACTGTTCTCCAAAGCAAGTGCAACTGCCTCCTACCATGCTTCTCTGGTCCGTCAAGAAAGTAACTTACCCTTTTTCTGCATCCCCACATTACTGTAGATGTACCCTTCTAAGGCCCTTACTCTCTACCTTGGATTTTAGTTTTGAGAAAGAGAGAACACTCACTTGTGAAACAAAGAACTATATGTTTGACGGATACACACACACACACACACACACACACACACACACATATGTAGGAATACATATTTATTATTTCCTACTCGAGCATAGGAGGTCTTGAGGGCAGGACTGAGCCCCATCTTCACATCTTCCACAACACTTAACATGGTTAAGTTACACGTAGCACTACACGTAGAGGACCACAATAAATAACAGAGTAATGAAAAACCAGACAGTTAAAAATGAGGCTTTCTACCTCATCCATCTTCCTAATACAGACAATTCTTCTAACAAAACACATATATTCTTAAAGAGACAAAAGATTAAAATTTTTCAAAAGAAAAAAGTATGTGTGTGTATATATATACACACACACACACACACACACACACACATGCGTATGTGTATGTGCTAAGGAAGTGAGGTATTAATAACTACACATTTGGGCCAGCACCACACTCTGATGATTAAAAGGGCAGGAGCAGAATCACAAATGGCCAACCAATGTTCAAATCCTAGGCCTGTCATTTGGAAAAACATGCCAGGCACATGTGCATGTTACGTCCCAAATCTTGACAGAATAGAGAAATGGGGGAGAAGGGATTTCAGTGTGACTATTCCCCACTGGACGGTGCTTTCTTCCTCTCTGCCTCCTTCTCTCTCACTCTCTGATAAGTACATGTGCCCTTTGGCAATTTTTTATAAAACTACATTTTAAAACAACAAAATCAGGGCCAGCAGATAGTGTCATGGTTGAGGTGCTGGACTCCCACATGGCCAACCACGGTTTGAGTCCCTTTTCTAGAAGCTTGCTTTCTCACTTTCTCTCTCTCTTTCTCTCTCTCTCTCTCTCTCTCTCTATCTGTTTTTCTCTGGTAAGCACACGTGCATTATAGCAAATTAAAAATATAATAATCAGTATAAATAAAATAAAATATTTTTTAAAGAATAATTTTACTTAACTTTCTTTCTTTCTTTGTTTATTTTTAATTTGACCAGAGAGGGAAAGACTGAGAGAGAGAAGGAAAGTGAGAAAGCAAATCACCATGTCCAGGACTCAAACTGTGGTCAGCCATGTGGCAGTCCAGCGCCATTAACCACCATGTCACCTGCTGGCCACAAAATTAAATAATTAAAAAAAAACTCATGCTTTGCATTAAAAAAAAAAAAAAAATTTTAAAATAACAAAATCAAGTTGAACTAAATCTAAAAAGGCTTAAAAAAAAAAATCTTGCTTGAACATAATAAACCATAGTACCAAAGAAGATGCAAATATAAATAAATAGGTAGCCCTCAACAGAAATCAAACCAGCCATCAGTGTGTCATGGATACCATAAATGCACCATTGAGGCTTGGCAAAATTCACAGTAACAGTTAAGCATATTAAAGAAAAATAAATTCTAGCCCCTTCTAACAGGAAATTTTAAATTCAAGACTTAAGGTCAAACTATGCATGGACATAAGATCTGAAATATTAAAACATTAAAGGTCTATATTTTATATAAGAAATTGACAAGAAAAAAATTAAAATAGCCTGATTTTCTTATTCTTACAGTATGTTTTCTTTATAATCAAAAGAAATGTTTGGATACAAGAAAATGCCTGCAATTACTTGCAACATATACAATTATACTCAATTTTATAAAATGTAAAGACTTCTAACTTTGCAGATGGCCCTTCAACTATATCCAAAATAAAATACAGACCTATACTCATATTACTTATTGTACTTGATTTTTTAACTTTTTAATATTTTTAATTAGTCAGACTTTTAAAACTTATTTTCGAATTTCATAAGGACTATAACAGCTGACTCAATATAAGAGCCACACAAATCAAAAGGAATAAATTAATAGTATATTGATTCAATTCTAAATAACAATTACATCTATGTTTTCCTGAATACTCACTATGTGCCAGATTTTTAATCCTCTAAACAACCTGTGGCTCTTTGAACATTCATCCTAACTCTATTCTCTCCTTTTTTAAGAGAGATTTTTTAAAAACTATAGAGAACTTTCAGAAATGAAACAAACATGACAATTAAAACTAAAAACACAATGACCAGTTTGAAAAGAGAAACAACACACAAGAATTAGTAAAACAAAAACTATAACCAGAAAAATTAACTAGAATATGTATTTTATATAGACTCATATGCATAATTTATTATAGTTATAAAATATCTCAAAAAGTACTTCAAACTACTTTCTCCATTGAGTAGTTATACTTGTACAGAAAAATTAACATAATTTTTTACTTCTCTTTCTTAAACAAAAACAAAAGGGAGAAAAGGAAAGAACAAAAAAATTGAAGGTGATTCTAGGAGACCTGACATCTAGCTAAAAGAAGTTCCAGAAAAAAACAATGGGGGAGGATACAACTGAAGAAATAATTCAAGATTTTCCCCAAAGTGAGGATTATAAGTACCCAAGCAGAAGGGCCAGCTCTGTGGGTGTTATTAAACCTACTCCAAATCAACATAGTCAAATTTCAGAACTGGGGAGAAAAGAAAATGTTAGGTTCCAGAAAGAAGTGGTACAAAAAGCAGAAAATGAAAGAAAAATGTGGTTTATACCAGAAAAACTAGAATTCTCAAGAGCAATAAAAAATTAAGCAACACCTTCAAAATTCTAAGGGAAAATTATCTCCAGCCTATAATTATATACAGCCAAATTATAAATTAAGCATGAAGTTAGAATAAAGTCATTTTAAGACATGCCTGAAAAATGATTTTTCAGTCAAGCTTTCCAAATATTTACATCTGGCCAAATCTTTCATGCAGCAGTTAAGCTCTGTGTGTAGGGAGGTGGATCCCACACGGCTGACTGCAGTTCAAATCCCAGCCCTGGCAGCTTAAAAAACACACTAGGTCCATGAGCCTGCACGCCCTAAATCCTGACAGGATGGAGAAATGGCAGAGTAACCATACTCCATTGAGAAAGAGTCTCTCCCCTCTCTCTCTCTCTCTCTCTCTCTCTCTCTCTCTCTCTCACTGGCTAGCACACAAGCCCTATGGCAATTAAAATATATACACATACATACTTCCCATGTATCCTTTCTCAGGAAATTACTGGAGGTTGTAACCCACAAAAACAGTAAAATAAACCAAGAAAGAAAATAATAAAAAATCCAGGAAACAGCCATTCAACAAAAGAGAAATATAAAGGCCATCCTCAGGATGACGGTGAAGTGAAATTCCAAGACAGTAACGACACAGCAGGTGTAAATCTAAACTATAACAGACCAGAAAGTTCTGAGAGACCTGCTCAAGATGAAACCTACAGCTTTCTGTGTGGAGAGCAGGCCCGCAAGCATGGCGAACATCCCTCAAACCTGCCGGACCTTCTGTAAGAAGTGTGGCAAGCACCAACCTCATAAAGTGACACAATATAAAAAGGACAAGGAGTCTCTGTGTGCTCAGGGAAAGTGGCATTGACAGGAAGCAGAGTGGCTGCGGTGGACAGACTAAGCCTATTTTCCGGAAAAAGACAAAAACTACAAAGAAGATTGTACTGAGGCTTGAATGTGTTGAGCCCAACTGCAGATCGGAGAGAATGCTGGCTATTAAGAGATGCAAGCATTTTGAACTGGGAGGAGATAAGAAGAGATAGGGTCAAGTGATACAGCTCTAAGCCTCATTTTTTTTATTATGAAGACAACAAAATCTTGAGGTGAATGTTCACCTCCTCTGATTACAGTTGGTCTTTTTGTGAGAGAAGAAAGTAATCAATAAAGCTCCCCTTTTGGGGAAATTTGATTCACGGTAAAAAGATGAAACTTACAGAACACATAATTTATGTGATACACAGGCAAGAGATTCACATTAATGGGAGTGAGTTTAAGGGTGAATCTGAAGTACATTATTAATTATGAACAGACTAACGATAATACATACAAGTAAGAAGGTACCCAGCAGGTCTTACCACAACCTATGAACCCTGAATGATTGAGCACTCACCATTCTTTGACCTCAGCTTACTACTCCACTTCTCCAAGTGCTTTAACCAAACTGACCTCCTTGCTGTTCCAAGAAGTGCCAAGCACACTCCCAACTCTGGGTTTGCTTTGGCCATTCCATCTACACAGAACACTCTTCTCCCAGATACCTAAATAACTGATATCCTCACACATGGCTGATGTACCTGGAAACTTGCAACTCTGTGAAACATTTTATACTGTCTAGTAAAGCTGAAGATTTACTTACCTGGCAATTTAAATGTCACTTCCTCAATGAGGAGAACCTTACTACTCTATTTATATGTAATCAGCAACCTACTCTCCCATCTTTCTGGTCTGCATCTCCACTTATTTTTTCCATAGCTCTTAACCACTCCACGCACACCCACTCTTCAGTTCCATAAAGGATATATATCCCAACCACCTGAGACAGTGCATGGCATCCTACAGAAAATCAATAAATGTTTATTGAATAAATTAATGAGTAGAAAGCAAATAAGAAAGAAAAAGCACTCATGAAATACAGTAAAAGGCTGCTTATTGGGACCAGCAGTTAGTGTAATGGCTATGTCACTGGACTCCCATGTAGTCGACTGCAGTTCGAGTCCTGAACCCAGTGGCTTAAACTCACGGCGGGCGCGTGTGCGTGCGTGCCCAAGATCCCAAGAGGAGAAAGGAGGAGAAGGGATTGTGGTGTGGCCATTCCCCTGGGGAGTGATTTCTCACTTTCTGTCTCTCTGTCTCTCTCTGTCTTTCTGGCGAACGCATGCGCTCTATAGCAAGAAAAAAAAACCTTCTTATCTGGCATGTGAATAGTATCTACATAAACATAATAATATTTTTCCTACAAAATCATGATATAAATAAAAGCAGAATGAGTGAAAGTTCAGTGTGTATACATGTGGTGAAGGAGATAATAAAACTAAATGACCATTTTCCATAAAAGGAAGTCAACGATAATGCGTGAAATTAGAAATCAAGAAGCAGCAACGTAAGCACCTTATGTAGATATAGCAAAACAATCGAAGGAATCAACTAAAATAAGACATCAAAAGCATTTCATAAATGGAAAGACATGAATATCTAATACCATGAAAGGCTGCTCAACTCATCAGTAACAAGGGAAACGCAAAACTACAGTGAGATATTCCTTTACAATTACCAAATCAATAACACGAGAAATGTAAAACTACAATTGAGATATTCTTGTACAATTACAAATCAGTAACAAGGGAAATGCAAAACTACAGCGAGCTATTCTTTTACAATAACCAAATCAGTAACAAGGGAAATGCACAGCTTCACTGAGATATTCTTTTACAATTACCAAATCAGCAAATATTTATGTTTGAAGTCATCAAGAAGACTACTGAGAAGGTGAAACGAGAACTTTTATACATACATGGCTGACCTAACTGGAAAGTGCTGCAACTCTGGGAAACATTTGATACTATCTACTAAAGTTGAAGATGGACTTACCTGGCAATTCAGGAATTACGGTACTATTTCTCTATCCCTCGGCACCTCTTGTACATAGGTGTCAAAAGACTATACAATAACTTTCACTACAGTACTGTTTCTAAAAGAACAGCAAAGCCAGAAACAAACCAAATTTTTATCCATGGGAGAATGGATAAACATGTTGCAAGTTATTCATAAAATGAGATGCCCTCACAGTAGTTCAAGATGAATAAATTAGAGCAACATGCATCAAGAAGCAAGTCACGAAAGCGGGACTTGCATATGTTCAGTGTGAGTCCAACCACATAAAGTCAAAACAGCAAAACTAAATATAAATAAGTGCAAAACTGAAAATAAAGCAAGGGAATTATACACACAAAATCTACAACAGTGGCTATCTCTAGGAGGATACAGAGGACAGGATCAGAAAAGAGCACAAAAGGGAAGTGTGTGTGTTTCTGTAGTATAAATATATATACATATTTAGTTAAAAAAAGAAAAAACAAGAACTATGACTGGATAGAATACAAAACTTATATGTACTTTTTATTATAAAGACTTAAGCAGGACCAGCAGGCACCGTGGTGGCGAAGGCACTGGACTCCCACGTAACCTGCAAGTCTAGCCAGGACTGACAGCTTCTTTTGTCCTTTTTCCTCTCTCTCTGTGTCTCTCTCTGGTGAGCACACATGCCCTATAGCAAATGAAAAATATAATAATAATAAATGATAATAAGTTTTTAAAAAGACTTAAGCACACTAAGGATCAGAGAATTTACCCTCTCCTATATACACAAAGTAAATCCCCAAATTCAGAACTCAATTTGGATTTGTGCTAGGGTTTGAATGTGCCCAGAAATTCATGGGTTGAAATCTGGTGAGCCACCCTAAGGGAGCTGAGAGGGCAGAGAGCTGACTGATCTGACTGTGGTAGTAAAATGCCTTTGGGAGGTGACTAGGATTAGATGAAATCATAGTGGGACCCCCATTATTGACTCTGGTAGCTTTATAAGAACACATTAAAAAATTAATAAATTAAATTTTAAATAAATAAACATTTAAATAAGTAAATGAATAAATGAATAAATAAAACCAGACTAAAACGGTTTGGCAGTCTCAAAATTTAATATACGTCACATTTAGAGGAAAAAAAATAGCTTAGCTAACTTACAAAAATATACGTAAATTTCACTCTCAACAAAATAAAAGGAGAGAAGTCACTGGAGGTAGGGTCTGCCCACGTTACGGGTAACCCCCGATACAGGTGGCAAACACTGGAGAGGCGGCGAATGTGAAGCCGGGGACACCGCTGCCGGGAGGAACCGCAGCAATCATCCAGCCTGAACTGGCAAGGACAGCGGAGGCCCCTCCAGGTGAGGACGCTACGTACGGAAGCACTTAGAGCTCGCAATAATGGCATGCATTTAGAGATGAGAAAAGGGAGGCCCAGATGATTAAGAGAGAGGAGAAATTGCTCAACCAATATTCCTAGTGCCCCATCTGGCTCAGAGAAGCTTAGTCAGTCAGGCAGAAAATCACGAATGATCAGAACATGACTACAACAACAAACGAACTGCACTTACCTGTGACCAGGATGGTAAATCGCCGTGTGGACCCCGTGAGGGTAATGACTACTGAAGCTGAAACAGTGACTCTCCTGGTAGCTCTGATGTGTTCCAACACTAAATTTAAGACGAAATAAGAAATAAATACCATTAAACTACAATGACTATCACTAAATGACTGAAAGAAGTCTACAATTAAAAAAACAAGGCACCAGCAGATATCATAGTGGTTATATAGCTGGACTCCCATATAGTCAACCATGGTTTAAGTCCCAGACCCAGTGGCTTAAAACTCATAATGGGTGCATGTGCATGTGTGCCCAAAACCCCGAGAGGAGAATGGAAGGAGAAGGGATTGCAGTGTGGCCATCTCCCCTGGGGTGTGATTTCTCACTTTCTATTTGTCTAGCACACACAACCTATGGCAAAAATCACTCTTGAAAAAAAAGACAAGATCATGAGCTGGCAGAGGGCATACTGGTTAAGGTGCTGGACTCCCACATGGCCAACTATACTTCAAGTCCAAGATCTGCCGGCTTGCTTTCTTCTCACTTTCCCTCTCTCTTTCTCTATCTCTGTGGTAAAATCTAAAATAATAGTAATAAATAAAGTAATTCTTAAAAAAAAAAGACCAAATATTGCTGAAAATGAACCAGAACTCTGATACATTTTAGTAACTGATAAAACCAATTTTGATTAAAAAAAAAAAATCTGGTAGTTTCTTATAAACTGTATCTACCCAGAAACCAATCAAAAATACAGACCTCAGAAGAATAAAAGTAGATGAGGAGGGGACCAGCAGTTAGCGTAATGGCTATGTCGCTGGACTCCCACGTAGTCGACTGTGGTTCGAGTCCCGGACCCGGTGGCTTAAACTCACGCCGGGCGCGTGTGCGTGCGTGCCCAAGATCCCGAGAGGAAAATGGAGGAAAAGGGATTGCAGTGTGACCATCGCCCCTGGGGGGTGATTTCTCGCTTTCTGTCTCTATGTCTCTCTCTGTCTGTCTGGCGAGCGCACACGCCCTATAGCGAAAATCTCTCCAAAAAAAAAAAAAAAAACTTCATGGAATGTGACCAACAGATGGCAAAACAGTTATATTACTGGACTCCCACATAGTTTGAGTCCTAGACCTGGCAGCTTGAGACTAGCACTGGGCGCATGTGCGTGTGTGCCCATAATCCCAAGAGGAGAATGGAAGAGAAGGGGTTGCGGTGGGGTCATCCCCCAGGTGGTGATTTCTCCCTTTTTATCTCTCTGTCGCTCTCTGACTCTGGAGAGCAGACATGCCCTATCGCTAAAATCTCTCTAAAAAAGAAAAATACCTCATAGAAAATTTATATTATGACAAACTATACACAGATTTCAAAACTTCATCTGTGCCAAAATAAACTTACATTTAGATTCATTTTCCCTTGAGCTCTTTGAACCCCCATGTATGTCCATAAAGACCTGTATAAGCATAGTCACAGAAGCGACAGCCCAAAAGCGGAAACTAAGGGGGTCATCAGTAGAAGCATATGTAAACAAACCATGAGCTATTCATATGATAAAATACTAGTCCACGATAAAAAGGAAAAAACTACTGCTATGTATAAAACTATGGATGGGGACCAGCAGTTAGCGTAATGGCTATGTCGCTGGACTCCCATGTAGTCGACCGCGGTTCGCGTCCCGGACCCAGTGGCTTAAACTCACGCCGGGCGCGTGTGCGTGCGTGCCCAAGATCCCGGGAGGAGAATGGAGGAGAAGGGATTGCGGCGTGGCCATCTCCCCTGAGGGGTGATTTCCTGCTTTCTCTCTCTCTGTCTCTCTCTCTCTGTCTGGCGAGCGCACGTGCCCTATAGCAAAAACCTCTCCAAAAAAGAAAAAAAAAAAAAAAAACTATGGATGAAAATTAAAATATTATGCTGAATGAATGAAGACTTAGACAAAAAAGCACACAGACTATATGATTTTTTTAGTGTGAATTATTATAGAACAGGTGAAACTAATCTATGATTTGAAAGATGTTTAAGGGTCCAGTAGTGGCATAGCAGTAACCCAGCTGGACCCACACGGGAAGGTCCCAGGCTCGTGGCCCAGGAACCGCGTGCAGCTCAGTGTGCACAGGTGTGCTCATGACATAGACTGGATGAGGCCAAGGATGGATCGCACCATTAGGATCCTTTTGGTGGTACCTATCACATTCTCACTCTCTCTTTCTCTCTCTCTGAATAATTTTTTTTTTTTTTTAAAAAAAAAGCTTTAAACAGAATTTGTTCTTGAGGTGGGTACAGGTTGACGGGGAAGGACATAAGGAAGACTTCATGCATGATGGTAATATTCTATATATCTTTTTTCTTTTTTTTTTACTTTGTTATAGGGCATGTGTGCTGACTGGAAAGAGACACAGAGAGAGAAAGTGAGAAATCACCTCCCAAAAGGGAGCGCTGCACCACAATCCCTTCTCCTCCACTATCCTCTCAGGATTTGGGGCATGCACACATGTGCCTGGTGTGTTTTTCGAGTCACTGGGTCCAGGACTCCAACCACCAGATCCAAGACTCCAACTACAAAGTTGGCTATGTGGGATCCGGCCGCCTTAACCACCACACCACCAGTTGGCCCAATGTTCTGTATCTTGACAGGGGTTTTACTGCACAAATACATGTGTCATAACTCACTAGATGGTACAACGAAGACTCATGCATTTCGTTACATCTAGATTTTACCTCAAAAGAGAAAACTGTAAGCAATTACTGAACGCTAGTGATATGCCTACTTAAGTATTTGAATACTAATATCTGCAACTTACTGTGGGACACATTAAAAAATAAGATTGATTAGTAGCTGGATATAGGAATAGGGAGATGGACAGAAATGTGATAATGCAGGTGTAGTAAAATCCTAATTACAGAATCCAAATGGAAGTATATGGCTTTCTCTAGACAATTCTTCCAACTTTCCTGATAAATCTGTAACTTTTCAGAATATGCTGGGAGGAGAAAAAAAAAAAAAAAAGAAATACCAAAATCGTACACTAAACCTGAGAAACAGTATGGACTCAAATAGGACTTCCCGCAGTACACTGTTACCTTACGAGGTAACTTCTCAGTTCTCCTCTGTAATTGATGACCAGGAGTTCTGCAGACCACTGTGCACTTGCTTTATATTCTAAAAATATCAAGCCAGCAATGGCATAGCTCAGATCACCTGCAAAACTAGATGCCTGTAGAAGAGAGGAAAATGAAGTTACTGAAAAGATAGCACTAGACAAAAGTTAGCAGATGCAGATTTGGAGATACTGGCTTTGTCAGCTACACTTTAAATCAGATAGCCCAGGCTGCTCTGTAAACTCAAGAACCAGTCAAGTCAGAGTGCCTACCGAGGTCTAGATCAGCCTGCCCGAGCACAGGCTAGGCCCACAGCAACCCCTTTGAAAGCCATGTTCATCTAGTTCAGTAACTGTCATAAGACTATACATTCGTTGTAAAAAAGAAAAAAAGGAATGCCACCATTAAACCTTGAAGAACTCTAAGAGCCTGTGTCCAGATATAAGGTTCTAAATTTAATTTCCAACTGCCCACATTAGCCTATACTAATGAAGTCTCCGATTACTTTCCATTTGCTTAATCATCAATTTAAAGGAAAGGTCATTTAAAACACTCAGTCAATGTCAATCTTTTCCATCAAGTAAATATCAGGCTATACTGCTAAAGACTTGAAGGTCTATGTACCTTGAGAAGCACACATAATAAAATTTATTACCCTTGAAAGAGATCAGAATATGCCACACTGAAATATGCCATCCTGGCATAAGGATTATTTTGAGCTGAAGTCAATTGTGAATCAACAAACACAGAAAACGTTCTCTATTCTCCCCTTTCTGCCTAAAAACAAGGTATAAATTTCTCTTTTCGAGAAATTCCCTCCCTATCCTAGGGAGAGAAGATGGACTCAGGGCAGAGATGAGGGGTCACAACAAAAATGATTTTCCAAAGACAGTCTTTATTAAATAACCCTTATCTTCCATTTGTTTCTCCCATTTATGTCCGAGTCACTCTCCCACAATTTACTACATTAAAAGCCCAAACTCTCATTCGTTTGTCTAGTTGCTGCTCCATAATTTATAGACCTTTGTTAAAATGGTATACAAGCCCCTAAATCTAACTTCTTCAAGTTTCCCTTCTTTTCTATGAAGTACCCAATGCACATAAAAATATTAACATAAAAAATATGCCTTTTCTCTTGTTCATCTGTCTTTTGTCAATTAAATTTGCAGTCCTCGAGTGGTAAATTAAGAGAGTGAAAGGTTTTCCACCCAACACCCTGACTGGCTCCTCCTCGTCTTCAATCATGCAATGACAACTGGACACGTACGTGGCTAGTATAGACTGAGATATGCCATAAATCTAAAAATGGACGCCACACTTCAAAGGCTTAGTATCAATATTAGAAAGAATGAAAAATATACTCATAATATTTTATACTGATTCCATGTTGAACTGATATTTTAGACATACTGAATTAAATAATATATATTATTAAATGCATTCCACATTTCTTACTGCAGCTACTACAATTTAAAACTACTTGTTCACTTAAATAGTTCACATATTTCTATTACACAGCACTAGTATTGAAAATAAAAATATAAACTCCTTAATTTAATTCCTTAAGACTTTCATAATATGAGCAGAGCATATATTTTCAAGTTTCTGAATGAAAATTGTTCTCTGTATCACTGGCCCTCAAGACTAGGCTTTTATCACAATGAACTGAAAAGCTTGTATACAATGTTAATATCCAGGCCCCACTCCATTCTATTAAATCAGAATCTCCGTGGTAGAGCTTGGGTAATCCAGTCATTTGTTTTGCTTTTTTCTTTTCCTTTTCTTTATAAACCTCCCCAGGTGATTCTGATGCAGTCAGTCAGAGCCCCTATTCTACTGTGCCAATACCGTGTTCATTTGAGAAATGAGGATACCAACTTAAAAACACTAGTTACCAAGAAGAGACACTTATCACCTGAACTGCCATGGCCATGCGAAAAGTCATTTTGTTCTCCCTCGATCTTATTTTTGTAAACTATAAAATGAGGACAATATCTACCCAACCTAATCAAAGGGTTGCTGTGAATATTAAATGAGAATATATGTCACAATCATGAATAAAGTATAAAGCACTATACAAATACAAGTTATTGCTGTCATTAATTGTTTTGTCCTCTTCCTTTCAATGTGTATCCCCTTTAGGGTAACAAACCCCAACTCTTCTTGAAATCCTTCCTACTGCAACAGCCTGTTCACTTCTCCCCCTCCCTGGGACTGTATAACAGCCTTCTGTACCACTTAGTAAGATCATTTGCTTACTACCAGATGGTCTACATCTGGACAGTGTGTCAGAAAAGAGAAAGAACAAAGACTGCAGGCCAGCCATGTCCTGGTGGTTACAACCATGTCACACGGCCAACTGCCCACTTCGAGTCCTGGACCCAGCAGCCTGAGAAACACAGCAGGCATAAGTGCATGCATACTCAAAATCGCAAATGAAGGACAGAGAGAGGAGAAAGGATTGTGGTATGACCATGCCCCATAGAGCGTGCTCTCTCGTTCTCTCTTTCTCTGTGCATGTGTGCGTGTCCGTGTGTGTGTGTGTGTGTGTGTGTGTGTGTCTCCGACAAGTGCATGTGTCCTCTGGCAAAAGACAAAAAGGAAAAATAAAAGAATAAATATTGCATGTACACAGATCTCCAAATAGGTTCTGAACAACTTAGGGTCACAGTTTACTTTTCTGATTCTTATTTTAGTTCTCTTCACACGCACTCACTCAGACACCTGTACATGGAGGGCTGTTACCACCTTCAGGGTGCACATACCGGGGAAATGACGAAGAGTTCACTTCCCATGAGATCAAACACCCTCACAGTCCCTGTGCTTTCAGCATAGGCCAGCAGGGTGCAATCATAACTCCATGCCACCCGTCTCCACTGGGGTTTTGGATCCTTTGGAACTAGAACAAAAAGAAAAGAGGTTCTTTAACAATATGTTATGAAGACAGTTAATATTTTAGGTTATTGCAACTTACTGAATTATACTGCCCTGAAAAGGCTTCCATACCTGCATACTTGAGTTCTGTAAACAAACCACAACCTAACTAGCAGTCTGTTTCCTTAACAACAGCGGAAGACCAGCAGGTGGCATGGTGATTAAAGTTTGGGATTCCCACATGGCTGACTGAGGTTTCAGTTCTGGACCCAGTGGCTTAAAACTGACACCAGGCGTATGTGCATGTGTGCCCAAAACCCTGAGAGATGAGGGATTGTGGAGTGGCCATCCCCCCGGGGGGGGGTGATTGCTCATTTTCTCCCTGTCTCTGTGTCTCCACCAAGCACGTGTGTCCTAAAGCAAAAAATCTCTCTTTAAAAAAAAAAAAATGAGCCACAGGAGAACTGCTTTACCTGATGAAACACAACTCACTATTTAAACTGTTTGAACAGACAAACACCAAGCTGTGACCATTCCAGCTGTTTCCATCCCTCACTTCCATTGTCTGACACTTCTCTTTGCCTGTCCATAAGTGTTACTCACCATGTGCAATTTGAGATTCCTCAGAACCTGTTCTGGGGGCTACATGATTTGCAAATCATTCTTTGCTCAATTAAACTCTACTAAATTAAATTCCTCTCAAGTGGTTTTATTTATTTATTTTGCTTTTAACAAACTTATTTAAATATATTATATAATCTCCTAAGAACCCCTACTCCCTCATTTAATAACAAAGGACAGTTCCCAAAAAAAAAAAAAAAAAAACACTTCAAGAAAGAGTGGAAAATAAAAAACATTGCAAACTCTGCCCCGTTTATTTCAAAGGCAAAGCCCCAGTGACGCCAGTGGGCTGATGAGCGCTGAGTGTGCCTTGGCCTGGCAAAGGCTCAGAACGATGTACCTCCAGATACTTCTGGAACCGAGAGCACGAACGCTCAGAGACGGGCTCACAACAATTCCATCCACGGAGTTCAGCCCCTCTTAAAGCAAAATACAGAGATTTCAACCGAGATTGTTCACACATATTAAATACAGATGCCAAGAAGATATAAAGTAGGACTCTGCTGACACAATGTGTGTGTGTGTGTGGCAGGGAAATCAAGAGCTGCTCTTAGTCAAGCACACAATTACAACATTGTGATAAGCAACACTTAGTAATCCTACTAATCCAACACCTAGAGTTTTTTTCCTGTACTGGATTTTTTAGTATAATAGTAGAGGAAATGGCTATTAGCTGCAAAAAAAAAAAAAAAGAAAGAAAAGAAAGAAAGCAAGAAAGAAAGGAAAAGACTGTAAAACTCTAAACTGTGTGTGGTTTTTGTTTCTTTTTTTCCTCAAATAATTATTTATTTATTTAATTCTATTTGTTACTATTATCATTATTATTTAATTTGACCAGAGAGAGAGAAAGGGAAAGGGAGAACGCAAGCCACCAGGTCCAGGACTTGAACCACAGTCAGCCATGTGGGAATCCTGTGTCTTTAACCTTAACCACCCTACCGGCTGGCTCCATAAACTGTTAGGTTTGCTGGAGGCTTTCGTTATTTTCTCTTGTTTGACATGCTCCTCTTATGTGTTCTTTTATGGTGGTGGTTTTTAAAGAGAGGATCTCACTGTCTCAGTCCTCCCCATGCCTTGCTTACACTCGCGGAAGAACCTCCTACCTGATACCTTTAGTCTCTTCCCTTTCTATTCCTCCATACTCTCTGAAGGTAACATTCTAGAAATATGAGCAGCTCATGTCTCTCTGCTGTTTTCTCTGCTGCTTTTCCCATTTCCAAAGACTCTAGTCCCAACTCCTCCCTATGCACAGAAGGCCCTTCACAAAAGGTCACCACAGCTTCCACTTCCGGCACTTCCTCTATCACAGCCTAATAAATAACAGGCCCGAACTCCAACCACCTGGCCAACAAGTTCATCCGAGCTTCCCCACACCCTGCTGCCTCTACAGAGACCATTCCTCTCCAGCCTCGCTCATCCTTCCAGGCCCGCTTCGTTACCTCCTTGTTCCTGACACTCTTCGAAATTGGCTGCTTCCTTCCACAACTCGCGACTGTGCTGTCCATCACGTCTCCTAGCATTGGCCACACAGTTCTAGGCTGTTCCATAACTATGTGCCCCACAAGTCTCTGAGCTCCTTGAAACCAGAGATAACGTCTATTTTTTTTTTTAAGAGAGGTTTTTGCTATAGGGCACGGCGCTCACCAGACAGACAGAGACAGAGAGACAGAAAGCGAGAAATCACCCCCCGGGGGGATGGCCACACCGCAATCCCTTCTCCTCCATTCTCCACTCGGGATCTTGGGCACGCACACACACGTGCCCGGCGTGAGTTTAAGCTGCCGGGTCCGGGACACAAACCACGGTCGACTACGTGGAAGTCCAGCGACATAGCCATTAAGCTAACTGCTGGTCCCAGAGATAATGTCTAATTAAGCACTGCCAACCCAAAGCTGGAACACCGAGTGACTAATGTTTCCCTAATGAGTGAAGAGTAAGTTCAGAAAAATCTGTATTAACAGAGCAAGGTAATGGTTAAGTTTTATCACCCCTGAAGGACTAACTAAATATAAGTTACATAATTGAATTCATCTAACTAAAAATAATACTATGTAGAATCCAGATTTCCCTTTGTTTCTGTAGTATGTAGTCTGTATCCTAGGAAAGTAGACCAGACATCGATTAATTTCTTCATTGTGACTATTTATCAAAGGGTTAAAAAGTATACAAAAAAAATTTTTCAAATCTAAGAAAAGGCTGACTCAGTCACATAGTTTGTTTTCTGCTTTTTTTTTTTTTTGGATAGGTTTTTGCTATAGGGCGCGTGCGCTCGCCAGACAGACAGAGAGAGACATAGAGACAGAAAGCGAGAAATCACTCCCTAGGGGGAATGGCCACGCCACAATCCCTTCTCCTCCATTCTCCTCTCGGGATCTTGGGCACGCACATACATGCGCCCGGCATGAGTTTTAAGCCACCGGGTCCAGGACGCGAACCGCGGTCGACTACATGGGAGTCCAGAGACATCGCCATTACGCTAACTGCTGGTCCCAGTCACATAGTTTATTAAGCACTGTTCACTAGGAATGAGATTCCACATAGCCGACCTTGGTTCAAATCCTGGCCTGACAGCTTGAAAAATACTCCAGGAGTATGAGCACACATGCCCCAAAATCCTGACAGGATGGAAGAATGGAAGAAAAGGGATTATAGCAGCACTATGCCCCATGGAGCGGGGGAGGATGCTTCTTTCACTCTCTGCCTTTGGCATTAAAAAAAAATTTAACAGAGGTCCTTAAACATAAAAAGTCTAATGGGTTTTATGAAAACCTCACAACTCTTTGCATACACTAAGGGAAAAAAAAAAAAAAAAAAAATATATATATATATATATATATATATATATATATATATATATATTTGGAGAGGTTTTTGCTATAGGGTACGTGTGCTCGCCAGACAGACAGAGAGAGACAGAGAGACAGAAAGTGAGAAATCACCCCCCAGGGGGGATGGTCACACCGCAATCCCTTCTCCTCCATTCTCCTCCTCTCGGGATCTTGGGTACGCATGCACATGCACCCGGAGTGAGTTTAAGCCACCGGGTCTGGGATGTGAACCGCGGTCGACTACATGGGAGTCCAGCAACATAGCCTACACCAACTGCTGGTCCCAGGAATAATTTTTTTAGTGGAAATAAAATTTTTAAAAATATATCCACTCCCTGTCTTTAGTCCACTAAAGTTCAACCCCAGAGGGACACAGAGTCACCAATGATAAACAATATAAGAACAGAACATCCACCTATGCCCAGATGATATATCAAAACCAGCAAGAAGACAATTTTGCCCTAAAAAATATTCATGTGCTAAGGAAACATCACAAACATTTTTCCATTATTATTGTTTTACCTGTGATAACAGATTTTTCCTCTTTTTTCATTTTGACAGGATAAACAAACAGCTTTTGGGGCTACATTCTGTATCTGTCTGAAATAAGTTCCATCTGAAGGGGATTTTTTTTCACTATTACTTCCAGCTACAACCAGTTAACTCCAGAACACTCAGCATGTGTTTGGACCCAGATAAAGACATGTTTTCATTACAAGATTTCTCATAACAATGTGAAAATAAAGATTTTATCACTGAATTTTTCCACTGTGTGATTTGAGAAGAAATGAACAATACAGTTTTTTGGATTTTTTTTTAAAGAGAGCATTTTGCTATATGGCACATGCACTCGCCAGGGAGAGAGAGAGAGAGAGACAGAGGCAGAGACAGAAAGTGAGAAATCACCCGCCAAGAAGGGATGGCCACGCCACAATCCCTTCTCCTCCATTCTCGGGATTTGGGGCACACACGCACATGCACCCTGCTTCAGTTTCAAGCCTCCAGGTCTGGGACTCGAACCACAGTCAGCCATGCAGGAGTCCAGTGATGTAACCATTATGCCATCTGCTGGTCCCACCATACAGATTTTTACAAAGCAAGTGTCAACAGGGCTGTCTGAAAAGCATCAAAAAGTATTGATGGTAAAAAGTACCCAACAACTTGGCAACTGACGCATCACAGTCAAACTGTTCGAAACCACTCACCCTTCCATCACCTGCAGCCCTTAAACTGCCCAGTGTCCAAGTGCTTTCTCACCTCAGAGCAAAGGCGTTTTGTTGACCTGGAACACATTTTTTCCTTAAATCTTTGCTAATGTCTTTCCCTTTTCTTTTTAAATATTTAATTCTTGTTTATCATTACTTTTTTTTTTTTTTTTTTTTTTTTGAATTTGCTACAGGGCACATGTGCTGACGAGAGAGA
This sequence comes from Tupaia tana, assembly GCA_026018925.1. Lineage (NCBI taxonomy): Eukaryota > Metazoa > Chordata > Mammalia > Scandentia > Tupaiidae > Tupaia > Tupaia tana. Next base: position 217,526,228 of record JAKSZU010000003.1, on the reverse strand, counting down.
GAGAGAGAGAAGGTGAGAAAGCAAGCTGCCAGGTCTGGGACTCTAGTCATTGTTGGCCATGTGGGAGTCCAGCGCCTCAACCACCACACCACCTGTGAACTCCTCCTTTCGTCTTTTAAGTCTTACTTCAAATACCATTTTTATATGAAACTTTGTCTGATAGCCTTAAGTAGCCTCCAAGATCCACTTATTCAACAATAAGATGGAAATGGACAAGGACTGAAAAACAAAGAACAATGGGGACCAGCAGTTAGTGTAATGACTGTGTCACTGGACTCCCACGTAGCTGACTGAAGTTCAAGTCCTGAACCCGGTGGCTTAAACTCACGCTGGGCGTGTGTGTGTGCGTGCCCAAGATCCCAAGAGGAGAATGGAGAAGGGATTGCGGCATGGCCATCCCCCCTGGGGGGTGATTTCTCGCTTTCTGTCTCTCTCTCTCTGTCTTTCTGGCGAGTGCACACGCTCTATAGCAAAAACCTCTCCAAAATAAACAAAAAAAAAAAAAAAAAAAAAACAAGGAACACTGGATTTTATTCTCTGTTGTTGTAACAAGGCATGATAGGACCTTGAGATAACCAGGCCTCAGGTTCTTCATTTGCAAAAGGAAGGGCTCAGTGAGGGATCTCTACCATCTCCTTTGACTCCAAAGTTAAGAACCAGTGAATAAGAGCGAACTAGTAGGGATACAAAGACGTGCAGAAAAGTGAAATATCTAAATGCTTAAAATAACGGTGCTGCTAGGAAAAAATAAGAAAAATTTTATAATTCTACAATAAGGAAGGTCTAATCATGATGAGAAACTCTAAATTTGTAAAGAAAAAAGGAACAAAGGTAGTTACCCCCCTGAAAAAAAGAAAGAAAATTCTCCATAGAAAACTATACCACAACAAATTTAAGACAAATCAATTGTGTTACAATATTTGGCATATACATGATAAATAGTTAACATTCATGCTGGGGCCAGCAAATGGCATAGCGATCACATTGCTGAACTCCCACATTGCCAACCGTGGTTCGAGTCCTGGACCCCAGTGGCTTCAAAAATCACGACGGGCTTCAAAATCATGTGTGAGTGTGTGACCAAGATCCCGAGAGAAGAACAGAGAAGGAACTGAAGTGTGGCCATCCCCCTGGGGGGTAATTGCCCTCTCTCTCTCTCTCTCTTCCCCCCTAGCAAGTACATGATCCCTAAGGCCAAAAACTATTAAACAAAAATAAAAAAACAAAATTCATGCTATCTGAAGACACTATAAACCAATAAGAAAAAGTCAAGCAATCCAAAAGGGATTTGGGCAAAAAGGTTATGATCTAATACTTCATGAAAAAATAATAAAAATAGGGGACCAGCAGTTAGTGTAATGGCTATGTCGCTGGACTCCCACGTAGTCGACCGCGGTTCGAGCCCCGGACCCGGCGGCTTAAACTCACGCCGGGCGCGTGTGCGTGCGTGCCCAAGATCCCGAGGGGAGAATGGAGGAGAAGGGATTGCGGCGTGGCCATCCCCCCTGGGGGGTGATTTCCTGCTTTCTATCTCTCTGTCTCTCTCTGTCTGTCTGGCGAGCGCACGCGCCCTATAGCAAAAACCTCTCAAAAAAAAAAATAATAATAATAATAATAATAATAAAAATAGCCTTTTTTTTTTTTTTTGGAGAGGTTTTTGCCATAGGGCGCATGCACTCACCAGAGAGAGAGAGACAGAGAGATAGAAAGCGAGAAATCACCCCCCAGGGGGGATGGCCACGCCACAATCCCTTCTCCTCCATTCTCCCCTCGGGATCTTGGGCACGCACGCACACGCGCCCGGCATGAGTTTTAAGCCACCAGGTCCAGGACGCGAACCACAGTCGACTACGTGGGTGTCCAGCGACATAGCCATTACGCTAACTGCTGGTCCCTAAAAATAGCCATTTTATGTATTTTCTACCTAGTAACTAAAAATATATAAATTGAATATGTTTTTTCCCCTCTGCATGTGAATATGATGAATATTTTAAAAACAGGCAATATATGGAGAAAAGAAATTACCTCGATCATACTCTTAACATGTTTGGGTAAAAAGGTGTAGCATTCTAGAAGGGATTATGCAGTAGACATCACATTTTAAATACTATACCCACAGAAAAACAGCATCTTTTCCAGCACTGTTGGTGGAGGAAGGGGTCATAGAGACAGGGGAAGGGTAAGAAAGCAAGCCATAGTAACAACCAAAATTTCTATCAAGAGTGAAATGGATCAATGAAATGTGGTTCACATTCTTACACTGGAATACTGTTCCTACCTTAGGAAGACTAAAATTCGTAATAGACACTGTCTGGGTAAAATGTTACCAACACAGTAAGTGAGGAGCAAGCCACAACAGAAAAACAACTACACAGTATTACCTTGTTTCGTTGAAAAAAGAAGAGTGGGGCAGCCCTGCAGCCTAGTGATTAAAGGAGTCAGATCCTACACAGCCAACCACAGTTAGAACCCCGGCCCCCTGAACACATCAGGTACATGTTTGCGTGAGCCCAAAATCCCAACAAGATGAATAAATGGAGGCAAGGGGATCCCAGCATGAACATCCCCCATTGGAGGGTCCTTCCCCTCTGTCTGTCTGTCTCTCTCTCTCTCTCTCTCTCTCTCTCTCTTTCTCCCCCCCCCCCAAGTGCACACACCCTCTGGCAATTAAAAAAGAAGAAAGATAAAAGGAAAGAAAAGGTCAATCCATGTATATATAGGTCAAATACACATAGAAGGTTTTACATTAAATTAGGAATTTAAGTTCCTATAACGAATACAAATTTGGAGAAAAAATAAACAATTGTATTTTTACTTTCTCTACATCTATACTGTTTAAATTTGTTACAAGTACACATTGCTTTTCTTATTTAAAAAAGAGTCATTTCAAGCTGGTTCTACCACCATTAAAAAATAATAGTACTGGGACCAGCAAGCGGAATGGTGGTTAAGACGCTGGACACTCCCACGTGGCCAACCACAGTTCAAGTCCTGGACCTGGTGGTTTGCTTTCTCACTTTCCCTCTCTCTTTCTCGGTGTCTAACTCTGGTCAAATAAAAAGAAAAAAAAATGAATGGATAAATAAATATGTTTAAAAAATAAAATGATAATAGTGTCTATATACCTGTACACACACACACACACACAAATAAATTTGAAAAGTAAAATGTTAATAGACATGCATATTATGAAAAAACTATGCATGGCATGTAGTCTTACTGAATTTGGAGGAACTAAGCTAACTAGAAATTTGCAAGGCAACATTCGAGAGAGAAGTGAATGACGCAGAAAAGGAGCTTCAAAAGTCTGCACAAAGGCACCCAAGGTCTCTGGACAAACACGAAGCTATGCACACAGAGAGACTCTACAAGCTAAAGGCAGGAAGGAGAGCAGGGGAAAAACCAACCACCTGAATGTGGAGAGGATTTGGAGATGCCTGTGTCCCACCAAGTCACAGTAGAATAACTTCGCTGGCTACTGAGCATTCACAGGAGAGCCTAGAAAGGTCTCACCTACAAAGCGGGACTAATTGAACCCTAAAGTAAAAGTATCCTGAATCATATTGTATCATGCTTAAAACTAAACCTTAGAAAACTGATTCACAACAACATTAACATTCCCCCAAACAATTCAACGCTCTATTAAAGAGGACAATAAATATCAGACTCTCAGTAACATAGCCATCTACAATGTTGCATACACAATCTAAAATTGCCAGACACATGAAGCAGGAAAACATGACCCATCATCAAGGTGAAAATCTGTCAACAGAAACACATCAGAAATGATACAAATTGGGGGATAAGCAGACAAGGACTTGTCTCCGAACAGCTAATAAAAACATCTAACAGCCCAGCCTCAGTGGCACAGTTAGTAGCATACCGAACTGCAAGCTGAAGGCCACACGCCAACCACCGTGTGAGCTCCCAGCCTGGTCAGCCTGAAAACACACGTGCCCAGAATCCTGGTGGTGGAGGACTGGAGGACTGAAAGACGGGCTTACGGTTCACGGCATGGCCAAGCCTGGGGAAGTGCTCCCTTCTCTCGCTTCTCTGTCTTCCCCCTCCAATATGCACATGAATGAAATTTGTGTGTGTGTGTGTGTGTGTGTGTGTGTGTGTGTCTGTGAGAGGTCTGGGCTGTGGACCAGCAGTTACACAATGCACTGCAAAGCTGACCCACATGGGAAGGTTCCAAGTTCACACCTGGAAACCTCCCTGAACACACTGGGCATGTGCAGGCCTATGAACCACAGCTAACTGAAACTGGCAACCATCATACTGTGAGGACCCTGCTGGGAGCACTTAGGGTGCTGTCTCTTGCTCATAGAAGAAAAAAATAAAACTTATAAATGAATGAATGAATGATCTGAGAGCCCAGCCACGGTGGTAAGGCACTACTCTATAATGCTGGCGCCCACGTGGAACACACGGTGGATCCTCAGTGGACCTAAAGGCTCCTGTCCTAAGGCTAGGTGCAGGCGCACACACCTGTAGTCCCAGTACTTGGGAGTCTGAGGCAGGAGAATCATAACATAGCAAAATCCTATCTTAAGGATGGGAAAGGAAAAACAAACACGCAAACAAAAAAACCCTAGAGCTCCTAAATACCAAAGACGGGTAGGACTAAAAGAGAAAATAAATACACGAATACAGATAAAGTTTTCTCTCAGTAACTGATAGAACACTAGAGAGAAAATGAGTGAGGATGAATGCTTGAACAGCTCTATCGCCCAACTCAAATGTGTATGGAACAGTTATGAAGATAGGCCTATGCAGAGTCATAAATCAAGCTTCAATAAGTAAAAAACTTAAAAATAAATAGAAGGTTAAAATCATGTTTATGTGGTCAGCAGGTGTGAACTGCACATGGTCAACTCCACAGTTCAAGATCAGGACCCGACAGCTTGAAAAACATGTCAGGCACGTGTTTGTGTACGTGTGTCAAAAATTCTAAGAGAAGGGGAACCAGCAGTTAGCGTAATGGCTATGTCGCTGGACTCCCACGTAGTTGACCGCGGTTCGCGTCTCGGACCCGGTGGCTTACAACTCACGCCAGGCGCGTGTGCGTGCGTGCCCAAGATCCCGAGAGGAGAATGGAGGAGAAGGGATTGCGGCGTGACCATCCCCCCTGGGGGGTGATTTCTCGCTTTCTGTCTCTATGTCTCTCTCTGTCTGTCTGGCGAGCACACGCGCCCTATAGCGAAAAACCTCTCCAAAAAAAAAAAAAAAAAAAATTCTAAGAGAAGAATGGAAGAGAAGGGACTGTGATCCCCCAAAAAGGTGATTTCTCACTTTCTATCTCTCTCTCTTTTGGGCTAGACACATGCTCTATGGCAAAAAAAAAAAAAAAAAAAAAATCATGTATTTGTTCTCTGACCACAAAAGAATTAAATTAGATATCAGTAACAACAACAAAAAAAATTAAAAAACACAGTGCTTAAATGCTTAGAAGAAAATAAAGCAGGTTTAAAGTCAATGGCCTAAACTTCCATCTATCTAGAAAAATGAGAGCAAATTAAACCCTATGCCCAGGAGACAGAAATAATAAAGATGATGGCAAAAATCAAGGCAAAGAGACAAACAATAGAAAAAGAAATTAATATAAGCATAAATTTTATTGGAGAATATTCATAAATTAATAAAATTTTGGCCTGACAGATCCAAGAGAGAAAATGCAAATTACAAATATCAAGACAATATGAGACATCAGTATAGACTGTGTAATTCAGAGAGAAATACCATAAGAAAACTAAACTGAAACAAAAGAAAACTGAAAATTTGAAAAGCTTTATGTGTATTTTGTTAATTTTGAGTTTGTTTTAGGGCATATGCACTCGCCAGGGAGAGAAAGAGAAAGAAAGTGAGAAACCACCCCCTAGGGGAGATGGCCATGCCACAGTCCCTTCTCCTCGTGAGATTTTGGACATGCACACACATATACCCAGTGTGACTTTTTTTTTTTTTTTTCCCAAGGTTTTTGACAAAAGGCAATGTACACTCACTGGAGAGAGACAGAGAGAAACAGGAAGAGAGAAAGCGAGAAATCACTCCTCAGGCGGCATAGCTACACTGCAATCCCCTCTCCTCCAGTCTCCTCTCAGGATTTTGGGTGCACCCACATCCACACACGCACCGGGTGCAACTTGCAAGCCATCATGTCTGGGTACTGAACCACGGTCAAGTCCAGATCCTTAACCACTACACCACCTGCTGGACCTGCTCAGCGTGACTTTCAAGCTACCAAGTCAGGACTTGAACCAGGCAGTAGGCCATATGCGATCCAGCAACCTTAACCTCCATGTCACCTGCTGGCCCTTTATATATCTATTTTTTTTTTTTTTTTGGAGAGGTTTTTTCGCTATAGGGCGCGTGCGCTCACCAGACAGAGAGAGACATAGAGACAGAAAGCGAGAAATCACCCCCCAGGGGGGATGGTCACGCCGCAATCCCTTCTCCTCCATTCTCCTCTCGGGATCTTGGGCACGCACGCACACGCGCCCGGCGTGAGTTGTAAGCCACCGGGTCCGAGACGCGAACCACGGTCGACTACGTGGGAGTCCAGCGACATAGCCATTACGCTAACTGCTGGTTCCCTATATATCTATTTTTTAAATGCAATGAGAAATTTAAAAACTAGTTACAAAGAAAACCCCAAGTTTTGTTGGTGAATTCTATCTAACATTTAAAGAAATAATTCCAAGTCTACACAAAATATTTCAAAACGCAAGCATTTAAACCTATTCTAATGTATTTTTTTTATTAAAAAGGAGGAAACACTTGCCAACATATCTTAAGGGCAGCACCACTCCAATACCAAAGCAGAAAGACATACAAGAAAGCAGTCTACATATCAACATCCCTCACGAACACAGATGCAACGATCTGCCCTGTATTACACTGTGTCCGCATAAAGGCATGATGATGGGTTAGCCTTGCTTTTGGAATCAAGAACAATGTTAGTTGCCTGCTACTCAGAAATCAAGTTTACCAGCACTATCTGGATTATGTGGATAACTGGAAAACCTATATCCTAGCACTTACAATGTTATATCCAGTAAAAGAAAATAAAAGAAAGATACTTTTAGAAAGTCTTTTTTAAACTTCAACCTATAAAAGACTTAACAATCTATATTAAAGTAACGAAAGCAGGTTATAAAACATTTGAACTTTCATAGAACATATCTACAATAACAGGTACTTTTAAAAAAATGTCAGGGGGCTAGCAGGTGGCACAGTGGTTAAGACATTGGACTCCCACATGGCCAACCACGTCTCGAGTCCTGGACCCGGCAGTGTCAGGTGCATGGGCATGAGTGCCCAAAATCCAAAAAGAATGGGGGAGAAAAGACTGTGGCATGACCATCCTCCCTGGGGAGTGATTTCTCACTTTCCCTCTCTGTCTCTCTCCAGCAAGCATACACACACACACACACACACACACACACACAAAAGAAAGAAAAATGACTGAAAGAACAGACAATACAATGTTAATTGTGCTTATTTCATGAACCTGTGTTTGTTTTTATTTTCTACTTTTTCATCATTCTTTGTTTCTAGTCTCTACTATGATCTTTATAATACAAAAACCATCTTCTCTAAAAATATAAAAAAGGGAGGATAGTTATATAATTCTGAATCACAGTTCTAGAATAAAATTTTTCATTTAAAACCGTGTTTCAAATCATCTAAGCTTCCCAATCTTTTTCATGTTAAGACACACAGAGAAAAATCACATTTGCATGGCATCCAATGGTAAACTGATGAGGCTGCCGGAAGCCGGTGGCAACAAGTCCATGTTCAGACCGTCAAAGTGTGTGTCTAGCCCCTGAAAAGCTAAGGGGATCTCAGCTCACCCACACTAGGCAAGCTGTTGCTTACCATTCGGCAACTCTGGCTTACGGTATATAAAAATCAGAAATATGTAAAAAAAAAAACTCTTACTATAAAAGAACTGTTTAAAAAATCCAATTCCATGTGCTTTTTTTTTTTTTTTTTTTTTTTTGGAGAGGTTTTCACTATAGGGCGTGTGCGCTCGCCAGACAGACAGAGACAGACAGAGAGACAGAAAGCGAGAAATCACCCCCAAGGGGGGATGGTCACGCCGCAATCCCTTCTCCTCCATTCTCCTCTCGGGATCTTGGGCACGCACGCACACGTGCCCGGCATGAGTTTTAAGCCACTGGGTCCGGGACGCGAACCACGGTCAACTACGTGAGAGTCCAGCGACATAGCCATTACGCTAACTGCTGGTTCCCTCCATGTGCTATTTTTAATCACTAACTGAAGACAGAGAAGACTGAATCACCATTCGTGGCCTGGCAAACAGAGCCCAAACAAGTTGCAATCCACATTTAAAACATTCACAAATGGCATATCTTTTATGAAACAATAATTGAAAAATATCAAAGTGGAACCAAATAGCTCCTATTTCAGTTTGCAGCCTCTGCAATATGTAGTTTGGAAAATGCATTAACGACAATCTGGATTCTTTTCTCCAGGAACACACATGAAATATCATTTGGCATATGGGAGTTATTCCCATAAAGATGAGTCAGATAATAAGCAAATGATCATTACCTCACATTACATGAAATGGAAAGGAGCCATTAATGCAGCATTAAAGTCGTAAATTCACTCATTCAGAAGCCAACAAAATAAAACATTCGTTCTCAGAGCATTATCAGTTCATCCTTGCTGCCGCATTAACTGTACACACTGAAACTCTGACACGTATTGTGCTTTATATGAAATACAGAAGCGTTAAACCGCCCATTTTAATGTTAACTTTAGCTTTCTCAGGTCACTTACTGGCCAAGAGCAGGTGTCTAAGTCAAAGCTCAAAAGGACCCTGCATGACCAAATCACTCCATCCTTTTCAGCATGCCCTCTCAGACTCCTCATCTGACAAACTGCTTTAGAGAAAAGGCAACTGAGGGGCCAGCAGGTGGTGTGGTGGTAAGGGTACTGGACTCCCACATGGCCAACCACGGTTCAAGTCCCAGACCTGGTGGCTTGCTTTCTCACTTTCCCTCTCTCTTCTCTCTCTCTCCCTCTCTCCCTCTCTCTCTCTCTCTCTCTCATAAAATTAAAAAATAAATAAATGAAATAAATAAAATATTTTTTTAATGCAATGAAATATTCCCAAATTATCCTGAGCACTTCTTTTTTCTTTATTCATGACAGAGCACATGCTTGCCCTTGTGCACGTGCCCACCATGCTTCGGGCTGACTGGGCAGAGGATCTGGACCGTGGTCACCACGTGGGCCGAGTCTCCTGAGTAGCACGTTACCACCGCACCACAGAGCCAGCCCTCTTCTGGGTCCTTACACACTGCTTAGGCCAGATCTGGTCCACTCTAACAGGGGCTGCCAAGGGAACTACACGAGATAAATGTGGGAAATGCTAGAGCATTTATACATTCACACATAAAGCACAGCCCACCCTTCTACCCTTCTTGAAAAGATATTTACGCTGGGGCCAGCATGTGGTGCAGAGATGGTGGCGCTGGACTCCCACATGGCTGACCGAGGTTTGAGTCCTTCTCACTCTCTCTCTCTGGTGAGCGTGCATGCCCTACAGCAAATTAAATAATAATAATAAATCAAATTAAATAAACAATTATTTTTAAAAAGATATTGTGTAATGAGACTTATCTACTCTTATTGTTTTATGTATGGTATGCATATACATAGGTATATTAGGAATAAGAAGTATAAATATAACAATTACTTATAATTTATATATAGATTTATATGTATAATACACACATTATACATAATTAACTTATATGCATTCTCATGAATTTCTAAAAGTAACTAACAGGAAATAGGCAAATATACTTTGCTCACAAAGTCACCATAAAAATCACCCGACTAGCTCCCAAGTGCCATCATCCACTGAATAGGGTCAAAAACTGTGTCGGGTCAGCAGGTAGTGTGGTGGTGAAGGCACTAGACTCCCATAGGGCTAACTGCAGTTCAAGTCCCTGAGCAGGTAGCTTGAAAATCATACCAGGGTATATGAGTGCATACACAAACTCTCGAGAGGACAATGGAAGAGAAGGGACTGCATCATGACCGCACCCCCTCGGGTGACTTCCCACTTTCCCTCTCTCTGTGTCTCTTTAGCGAGCTCATGTGTGCTACGGCAGAAACATTTTTAAAAAATAAAAAAAGTATGTCTATAGTGTACAAGTCACTAGGAATTGTTTTTAAAAGTTGAATAAGACAGGGACCAGCAGTTAGCGTAATGGCTGTGTCGCTGGACTCCCATGTAGTCGACCGCAGTTCGAGTCCCGGACCCAGTGGCTTAAAACTCATGCCGGGCACGTGTGCATGCCTGCCCAAGATCCCAAGAGGAGAATGGAGGAGAAAGGATTGCAGCGTGGCCATCTCCCCTGGCAGGTGATTTCTTGCTTTCTGTCTCTCTGTCTCTGTCTTTCTGGCGAGCGCACATGCCCTATAGCAAAAACCTCTCAAAAAAAAAATGTTGAATAAGACGGGAACCCTGTCTTCAAAGAATTTACTATCTAATTGAGAATCAGGCAAGTAGATCAATAATTAGTTTTTAAAAGAAAGTAGACAAGTGTTACAATACAGGCATAAACAAGTACTAGGGAAACATAAAGATGTAATAATAGTGGGGCAGAGAGCAGGGAAGAAAGGCGTCCCAAAGAGCTGAAGCTGGACTGAGACAAAAGGACTCATTAGTTCCGTGTTAGGTGGGAGCTCTGAGGCAAGGAAATATCTGTATCAAAGCATGCAAGGTATGACAGCGCCGGAAAACCGTACATCACGGTGTACAAGAACACAGGACACATGACAGACAGGCTGACTGTGACAGGTGTAGTCTCTTCAATGAGAACATATAAACTGTATTCCATAGTCAACATCAAACAATTTAAAGATTTTAGGCAGAATTATAGTAGTAATAATTGTAATAATAATAAAAGATTAATGTCTCCTAAGTATTTATTACGTGTTAGACACTCTGCTAAGACATACGTTAGTTCATTTCCCAGAACTCAAATATACAAAATTATGGCCATGTTACACATAATAAAAGTAAAGTTCATGGAAGTAACTTGTCTAAAATCACATGCCAAGAAAGTAGTAGAGGGGCCAGCAGATGGTGCGGTGGTTCAAGACACTGGACTCCCACATGGCCGAGTGCAGTTTGAGTCCCGGACCTGGTGGTTTGCTTTCTCCCTTTCCCTTTCTCTCTCTGTCTCTCTAATAAAATTTAAAATAAATAACAAATAAAAATAAATAAATAAATAATTCTTTTAAAAGGAAAAGAAAAGAAAGTAGTAGAGCCAAATGAGAAATCTGATAGAATTCTAATTTTAAAATTATAAACTTGGGGGCCGGCAGGTGGTGTGGTGGTTAAGGGCGCTGGGCTCCCACATGGCCAACTGTGATTCGAGTCCCAGACCTGGCAGCTCGCTCTCTCTCTCCCTCTCTCTCGCTCTAGCTCTCACTTGCTCTGTCCCTCTCTGGTCAAATTAAAATTAGTAAATAAATAAGTTAAATCATTCTTTAAAAACAATGATCAGATAGAAAAGGAGTGCAAAGTATGGATCAGCGAGGACAGCAGATTGCAGCAAGAAACCAAGTAAAAAATGCTAAGAACAGAGTCCGGTGGGGTTTCAGCAGTGACACACAGAACCTAGGTGGGAGGGTCACTGGTTGGCGTCATGGGGCCTCCCACTCCATGCTGGGCATGCCCTTGTTCATGATCCAGGCTGGCTGAGCTGGATCATGGCATGAGAACCAGGTTGGGGGTGCCTGTCTCACTCTGTCTCATAGAAGAAATATACTTTTTTTTTTTAAATGTTAAGAGCCTGAACTAACGCAGTGGTGGTTCAAGTGCAGAACTGAGGCAAATGTTGAAAAGATTCCTGAGACTTGGTTAAATTAAAGGTGATCTTTCTCCATCACAGCACTCAAAATAATTACAATGAATTGTTATATCTTTCTTTCTTGTACCAAAATAAACTTGTACTTTAATTCTCTTTTCCCCAAACCTTGTGAAGTCCCCTCATATATACAGTACCTATGGCAGTGCCTGACACACACAACTTACATATTTGTCAAAGAAAGCAAAAAGGAAAGAAAGGACGGGAAAAGAAAATTTCTAAATTTCTGGCATGGATGAACCGCAGAAAATGGTAGCAACGATCACCTAGGGACTACAGCGGAAGAAGCAGATTATAAAAAGGCAAGACGAGGGCCAGCCAAGTGGTACGATAGCTAAGGCAGCTGGATCCCACATGGCCGAATGCACAGTTTGAGGCCCATCTGTGGCAGCCTGAAAAACACGCCCAGCAGATGGCCTAGCAGTTACAGCACTGCACTTCCAGGCGACCATAGTTTGAGTCCCAGAACCAGTGGCTTGAAAATCATGCCAGGTGTGTGTGTGTGCCCAAGATCCTGGGAGGAAAATGGAGGAGAAGGGATTGGGCCGGGGCCATCCCCCTGGGGGATGGTTTTCACTTTCCCTCTCACTGCCTGCCTGTCCCTCTGGCAAGCACATGCGCCCTGAGGCAAAATCCTGTAAAGACGCAATGCCCTCGGCCTTTTCCTATATTGTTCTCGAAGACCGAAATACTCCCTGACTTCTCCCAACTTCTACTCAGTCTTCAGGTTGTTTTCTACAAGTCACTTTTTCTCAACAATCTGATCATACTTCTGTTTAAAAACTCTTACTGTGCTCTGTATTTTTCCTTCATCAGACCTGTTAAAGATTATAATTATATATCTGAGTAAACTATATGCCTCATTAGGTAAAGAAACATACTATTTGCTCACAACCATACCCCAAGTGTTCATCAAAACTTTAGTCCAGGGAACCAGCAGTTAGCGTAATGGCTATGTCGCTGGACTCCCACGTAGTCGACCGCGGTTCGCGTCTCGGACCCGGTGGCTTACAACTCACGCCGGGCGCGTGTGCGTGCATGCCCAAGATCCCGAGAGGAGAATGGAGGAGAAGGGATTGCGGCGGGACCATCCCCCCTGGGGGGTGATTTCTCGCTTTCTGTCTCTATGTCTCTCTCTCTGTCTGGCGAGCGCACGCGCCCTATAGCGAAAAACCTCTCCCAAAAAAAAAACAAAAACAAAAACAAAAAAAAAAACTTTAGTCCATACATATTTTTTAAAAGAATTAGTATTTATTTATGTATTTATTTATTTATTTATTTGTGTGTTTGTTTATTTACATTTAACTAGATAGGGACAGAGTGAGAGGAGAAAAAGAGAGAGAGGGAAAATGAGAGAGCAAACTGCCAGGTCCGGGACTCGAACCATAGTCACCCGGGTGGGAGTCCAGCACCCTTAACCATCATGCCACCTGCCAGCCCTGGTCCATACGTATTTATAGCACTCAATCTACTGTTGCTGAAAATATCAAAAAACGATCGATATTCAGACTTTTTTAGGTTTTTGCCATAGGGTGTGTGTGCTCATCAGTAAGTGACAAAATGTGACAGTGAGAGAGAAGGTGAGAAATCACCCTCCAGGGGGTCTGGCTGCACAGAAATTCCTTCTCCTCTATTTTCCTCTCAGAATTTTAGGCACAAACACACACACACCTGGTATGATTTTCAAACAACCAGGTCCAAGATACGAACCATGGTCAGCCTACTGGGACTCCAGTGCTTCAACTACTCTGCCACCTGCTGGCCCCTCAGACCAACTCTTGACTTACATCTAAATATATTTTTCTGCATTGAATTCAAAATAAAAGCCTGCACATACAAATACTTTATCCCAAACTGGCTTAGACTTTTAAAACATAGTTTAAACCTTAACTCCCTCCAAAATGTACATCTTGGACCAAAATACTTAAGGCAGTAAGAAAAAACAGTCAAGATTTTCTAAATGATTTTAATATACTGTCATAATAATCTTAGTAACAAATATTATTTATGTAATATCTATTAAAACTTTTATAAACATTGCAATCATTGTAAATGTCAAATGTTCACTTTTTAAATATTTTGGAAACTCTTACCTTGACATTTCCCAATGATAGATGTAAAATCATCTTTTGCAGACCTGCAAAATGGAGAGGATGTCATTTTACCACAACATTGTGGGGTAGAGATCCAAACCACCACCTCATGCTGCCTGGACAACACTGAACCACTCCTTCTCTTACCAAGATGATTTTGTGCCTCAAGTAAAATGCTTTCATTAGTAATAGTATCTTTTCCCAACCTTATTGTATCAGAAGCAGAACTGCCCCAGGAACAGAGTGAAACACCTGAAGTAAGTTTACTCATGGTCTTTTAATATACTAGAGATGTCTGGGACCAGCAGTTAGCGTAATGGCTATGTCACTGGACTACTATGTAGTAGGCCGTGGTTCGAGTCTCAGACCTGGTGGTTTAAACTCAGGCCGGGCGCGTGTGCATGCGTGCCTAAGATCTTGAGAGGAGAATGGAGGAGAAGGGAATTGTAGCATGGCCATCCCCCCTGGGGGGGGGTGATTTCTCGCTTTCTGTCTCTCTGTCTCTCTCTGTCTGGTGAGCGCACATGCCCTATAGCAAAAAACTCTAAAAAAAAAAAAAAAGAGAGAGACCCAAGCAAATATGTTTTTTAAAGTTTCACAAATTGATCCTAGTTAAGAGCAACCAGTCCATTCTATATTACAAAGTTCGATCATGTAAGAAACGTCTTATTTTAATGAACCAAATAACCTTAAAAAGTCACCACACTCGTATCAGTGACCTAGTTAATACCTGTGATCTTGAAGTATATACCAAGACAAGGGCCAGCAGGTGGCATGGTGGTTAAGGTACTAGACTCCCACATGGCAAACTGCAGTTCAAGTCCCAGACCTGGTGGCTTGAAATTCACTCCAGACACGTGTGCATGTGTGCCCAAGATCCCTGAAAGAGAATGAAGGAGAAGGGATTGTGGCATGGCCCTGCCCTAAGGACTGATTTCTCACTTTCCCTCTTACTGTCTCTTTCCAGTAAGCGCACAGGCCCTATGGCAAAACCATAAAAACAAAACAAAAAAAGATACACACACACCAAAGCAGTATAAGGATGTATAAAGTATGTTCAAAACTGTAAATTGGTAAACCTTCTAGAAAATAATTAAGTAACAATTCCTTAACATCCATAACAATTTACCTAGCAATTCCATTTCCATAAAGTTATCCCCAGGAAACTACAGATATATACAAATATTAAAAAATTAATACAGTTTCATTTATAAAAGAGAAAAATACACTCAGTACAAGGAAATTAATTAATTAACCTTTGCTATGAACAAGTAATGAAATATTATGCAATTACTATATATGACATGGACAGATGTTCGCAATAAATTAATTTTCAGAAGTTAAGCAGAAAAAAGAAGATACAAATTAAAGAACGTAAATTAAAGTAGCTATTTATAACAAGTCCATATCAAATAGAATGTGCAGTATAACCCCACTAAATATAAAATACAGTATACATATACACACAGAAAACTTCAAAGAACATACACCAAAGTGTTAACAGTAGACAACTCTAAATAGCAGGATTATAGGTAATTTATAGTTATTTCTATTTAACTACATTTTCTAGTATTACTATAAATTAAGTACTAACTTAAAAAAAATTAATGTTTTTACCATTTTTTAAAAATATATTATAATTAAAGACAACTATATATATGAAATTGACTTTCCTCAAGAAACTGGACTTTTGGGCTGGCCCTGTGAGCCTAGCAATTGGGGAGTGGAGGATTCCCGAACAGCCAAGTTCAAATGACATCATAGCAGTTTCAAAAACACTCAAGGTGGGGCTTACAGGTGGTGTGGTGGTTAAGGGTGCTGGACTCCCACATGGTCAATGATGATTCGAGTCCCGGCCCTGGCAGCTAGTTTTCTCACTTTCTCTCTGATCAAATTAAAATAACTAAAATTAAATAAAATAATTCTTAAAAAAAATCTTTCTTAAAATAAAAGAACTCAAACTATCTGTATGTGCATGCCCAAAGTCCTGACAGTATGGAGAAACAGAAAAAGGATGGTGGCATTAGTACATCCCACTGGGGGGGGGCGGGGTTGCCTTTTCCCCCGCCTCTCTCTTTTGTCTCTGACTTTCCCTCTAGTGAGTGCACAAGCTCTTTGGCAATTAAAACAATAAAATTATTTTTTTAAAAGGAGGAAATAAATTTTGTTTATTAAGTCATACCATAAGCACATTTCTCAAAATGATACACTTCATATTACTATAACAAATGGAATAGGAAGTGCTGGCCAAATCAACATGACCAATGTAAACTCAAACACTAAGCCAACTGTGTTATTAATGATGCTCCTAAAAACCAGAGAGACCTGCCTATTAACGCCCTGTCAAAATAAGTCAGTTTCAAAAGGCTGTCTTCACTGCCCATCATTTTTATTCTAAGTTTTGAGAGAGATGAAGCCAATGCGCGACTAGGGGCCAAACCTTCTGTTTTCTCCCCCAAAAGGTCCAGTTTTCCTTTGATAAATGGAAAATAAAATAAATATCACAAACACTATCAGAAACTGAGATGATAGGGACCAGCAGTTAGCGTTAACGGCTATGTCGCTGGACTCTCATATAGTCGATCGCAGTTTGAGTCCCAGTCCCGGCGGCTTAAACTCACGCCGGGCACGTGTGCGTGCGTACCCAAGATCCCAAGAGGAGAAGGGATTGCGGCGTGGCCATCCCCCATGGGGGGTGATGATTTCTCGCTTTCTGTCTCTCTCTCTCTTTCTGGCGAGTGCACACACCCTATAGAAAAAACTCTCAAAAAAAAAAAAAAAAAAAAAGAAACTGTGATGATAACCGAATGGTCATTAATACTATTTTCAGTCAACAATAATGAAGCAGCAGAAACATCTTCTGAGGCCAGGTGGTGGTGCAGTGGTAATGCAACTGAACTTATCTGGCACAAGGCCTGAGTCTGCGCCACCTCCCTGACACACCAGGCATGCACATGTCTGTCTGTGATACAAGCTGGCTGAGACGGGGGTGGATCACAGCATGGGGGCTGTGGGAGCCCATGGGAGCCTCCCATCTGTGTCTCTCTCTATCACTAAAATAAAATTTTAAAAACCCAAAAAAATAGATAAAACTTATGACTGATATCTAGGAATTCTGAAGTTTCTACATCTTCTCGTTTGAAAACCAAGAGTCAGGAAGGACTTGCCTGGAAGAAGGACGAACCCTTGCTTTTAGAGATGCCATACATCTGGTTTGCTGTTGGAAATTTCTCGAAGAATAAACCAGTTTTTCTGAATTAGTTGTTACTGTTGCTATCTCTTCCACAACTGATATATCATTTTAAAATAAAATATCGGGAAAGCCCAGCTAGTGAAGTCTTTTTGATGTGTACTTCTGAATGACAGTTTGTCCTTAAAAACTCATGTCCTAGAAGTGTATCCCCCATGTAATGACTTTGGGAGGTGGTGAAACCTCTCTTTAAAGGGAGAGCACCATTCAACCAGCTGGGGCCATGGAAGGCAAACGGAGCAAGAGGGGATTCGGCTTCCTCTGTTTCTATGTGCCTGCCTTCCCCTCTGCTTTTGCTGGCCATGTTGCGAGGTAGCACCAGAGGCCAACCGGTGCCAGCCCCAAGCTCATAGACTCCCAGCCACCAGAACCATGATTCAGTGAGCCTCCACTCTTCTTAGGACTCTCAGCTATTCTTTTTAGCAACATAATAATGGACTAAGACAATATCTGACATCACTGGAGGTCTCAAGAGAACAGATAATAATAGCTGTTCTCAAGTAACAGTAACCTTGGTCTTCAGCACACCCACAACGGATCTACAGCTTTGTGCCAACAGAGCAGTGCTTTTCCTATTCTTTTCTGCTCCTTCCTGAACATCTGCTTAGCTCACCCAGCACTAACTAGTCAAACAAGAGTGGTTTCCAGTTCTGGAAGATAGGCCTCACTTACTGAGAAAGCAAAATTTCTCCAGAGACAGTAGAGCAATGTCAGAAAGCAGAGAGACAAGGAAACTACTCCAAGAAACCATCCTTCATTCTTTAACTGGCATAAATTGGAGTCTGACACTTCACAAAATTGAGTGAACAGTAAAATCCTTTTAAATATACTTCCTTTAAAAACTGTAATTTTCACTTACCAAGTAAAAGTTCTCTCAAAGAAAACTTAAATACCAATAATAATTACCTGATCTCCACACACTGATCCTGAACAGCAGCCAAAAGTTTCCCATTGCTTTCATAGTGAGAGAAAGAGAAAAATACATTCTATTACAAATATCTTTGACAGCCTTCCACACAGATGAAATTAGTGTAAGAAGTTAAAATGATTTTTAAGTGTTGTCATACACTTTGAATACCCATCTTTGGACCTTATGATTAGATGACTATATAGGTACAAAAAAAAGATAGAAAATAATTCAGTTCAGTTTGAATTAACATATTTAAATAATACTAATCATGGGATGGGCCTATATAGCCCACTGGTTAAGGGAACCGGATCTCAAGTGGTCAACCACATAATTCTAATCCCAGCCCCAGGAGCTTGAGAAACACACGAGGATGCCAACCAGTGGCATGGTAGTTAAGGTAGCTGAAGAATTCCACATGGCCAGCTGTGCGGTTCATGCTCCGGACCAGCGGCCTCAAAAACACACCAGGCCCACATGTGAGCATGTCCAAAATCCCAAAAAGCAAAATAGAAAAGGCATTTCACTATGATCAACCATCATGGGTCGTGGGGGGAGGGTGCTTTCTCACTTACTTTCTGTCTTTCTCCTGTGAGTGCACATACAATCGAAGCAAAAAACATGCCAGGCACATGTGCATGCATGTCCAAAATCCCAACAAGACGGAGAAAAGGAAAAAGGATTACAACATGATTGTGACCCATGTGAGGGTGCTTTTTCCCTCTCCTTCTCTCTCTCTCGTTCTCTGTCTCTGGCAAGTGCACACACCCTCTGGCAAAATAAAATCATCAGCATCAGAGGCCGGCAGGTGGCGCGGCGGTTAAGGTGCTGGACTTGCACATGGCCGACCATAGTTAATGGACCTGGCGGCTTGCTTTCTCATTTTCCCTTTCTCTCTCCCTCTGTCTCTGTGGTCAAATTAAAAAACTAAATAATAATAACAAATAAAATTAAATAAATAATTTTTAAAATCATCATCATAAATGACACAAAGAGAAATTTTATATAATAAAAAATGAAGACTGAAAGCCATGGGAACCCAAAATCAATAATGAAATTTCAAAGCTCATCCACACAGAACATTATGCGACTCACATGCATCCTTACCTTGCAAGCACCAAATGCCAGTTTATCTGTTTATTAACCAAGCGAACCAATCCATCAGGGAGCAAAAATGGTGCGGGGCTGGAATGACAACACAGTAGCTAGTTTAAAGTCTAATCATCAAAGCCACCCATGAGGATAAACATTATAAATAGCACATATATTTATAGAGCAAGACAAGGATTTTTTTCCCATTAAAATATAACATCTGAATATTAACAAAACCAAAACCCAGTTAACTAATTTCATCTCTGAAATGTGACCATACACATTTTGCTACCTCCAGAAAAACCTAGCAGTTTACTCAAAGGTTAAAAAAAAAAAAAAAAAAAAAAATGCTGCTTCTAGGAAAAAGATATCTAGGCTACCAGGAACAGAGCAGAGCCAGCTTACACAAACCCTTCCTCTATAGCCACTCAGAAATCCTGGTTCAACTCTAACCATTCTAGTACAGAGTTCAACTCACAGGAAAGTAAGAGAAATTTCCAAGTGCTAGAAAAATGAAAAGTTCATTGAAAGCTAGAATCGACACAGGGGAAAGAAAGAGAGAAGAACCCACGCAGGATTTAATACACGGCATGAACACAGAATGACTGCACCGCCCATGAAAGGCAAACCAGGAACACCTCACCATGGATCCAGGGAGACTGATGACTCTCATCTCTATCTGGAGCTATGGTCTGTGGGAAAGGGAATGAAATCGCCTAGGAAAATTAAAAGCTCAAGCCTATACCATATGCAAGACAGGACTACAATTTCATGTTCCTCATGTGATTCAAGAACCCCAAGCATAGGTTCACAGGAAAGCCATTCACGACGGACAGCAGGAAACAGTCAACAGTGGCTAAGTAAGTCAGAAGATAAAACAAACTAAAACAGTTAACACCTGAATAAATCAAGAAAATACAATGTAATTCTACGAAAACAAAATAGGAAAAAATACAGTAAGAAAATCAGCAAATACAAAATGGGATTTTAAAAATTAGTAATAAGAGTCAGCAAGTGGCATAGTGGTGAAGTCACTGGACTCCACATGTCCTACTGGGGTTCGAATCCCAGACTCAGTGGTTTGAAAATTACGCCAGGTGCATGTGCGTGCATACCCAAGATCCCAGGAGGAGAATGGAGAAGGGACTGTGGCATGGCCAACTCCCTGGGGGATGATTTCTCACTTTCCTTCCCACTGTCTCTGTCTCTTTTTCTCTTCCCCATGAACACACACATCCTATGGCAAAACCTCTAAAAAAACATTAGTAATATATATTTGGTATACTTAATGCAAAATATTTAATAGCAAGAGACAGTTACAGAAAATTAACAAATATATGAAGCATGCATTTGAATATCGTCTGTATGAGGTTAATTCCCTCTTTTTTTTTTTTTTTTTTTTTTTTTTTTTTTTGGAGAGGTTTTTCGCTATAGGGCGCGTGCGCTCGCCAGACAGACAGAGAGAGACATAGAGAGAGAAAGCGAGAAATCACCCCCCAGGGGGGATGGTCACGCCGCAATCCCTTCTCCTCCATTCTCCTCTCGGGATCTTGGGCACGCACGCACACGCGCCCGGCCTGAGTTGTAAGCCACCGGGTCTGAGACGCGAACCGCGGTCGACTACGTGGGAGTCCAGCGACATAGCCATTACGCTAACTGCTGGTTCCCAATTCCCTCTTGATGAGAAGAGGAAAGGATAGGGGGCAGGATCTGAGATATAGCATTTTGCCTAAGAAAAGAACAATCTGAAGCAAATACAAAAAAGTACAAGATACTTTAATTCAGATAAGTCATATACAGGCTTATTATATTGTCTATAATTATCAGTATGTATGTAATGTTTCAAAATAAAGAGAAAGACACTTTTTAAAAGATGATAAAGCTGCTTGAAATAAATACTGGCCCTGAACCTTTCGGCTTAATTTCCATAAACTCAAGTACAGAGACTCAACTACAATCTTTCTGAAAGTAACACAGTACAGGGAAGATTAGATAAGCGCCTCCTGGTACAGAAAGGACTGCTCAGGACGGGGCAAAGAGAAAGATACCCATGGACGCCTGCTCTTGAGGTGCTCACGGAAGACAAGGCTTGGTTCAGTGTTAACTTTTCTGACTTCTCCCTCCCAATCGACAATAAAAAGAACAATGAAGCAGCAATCTGAACCACCATTATTTTCTGCCCACCCTATCCTAGCAAGCTGTAGCCAGCGCAGTGAGCTCAGAAAAACAGCCTGTCTCTTTGCACCCGACCCCTTCACCACGTCTCCTGGATAATCTCTACTCTGTCAAACCCCACACTCCCCAACCAAGATAAAACCAGCTAACGGAATTGGAATGTGTAGGTTACATATGCCACAAGGGACGTGTTACATGTAACACACACACATGCACACACATAGATTAAAAGCAGAAAAACACTGACACAAGACTTAGAGAAGAGCCAAAGGTCTCTAATAGAACTATGTTATCTCTGGGGAGTTTAAGATTAGATGCCCTGAAGGAAAGACCAATCTGTACTAAATCTTTTTATAGAACAATCCCTATACATGTACATAAAAGCAGAATTATACCCTTTGTCAGAATCACTGTTTCTTTTACATATTTTGGGCCATCTCTGTAGTGCAGTAGTTAAGTGCTATATGTAAGAAGCCAGATCCCACATGGTCAACCACAGTTCGAGTCCTAGCCCCTGCAGCTTGAAAATCACACCACACGTGTATAGGTGCATGTCCAAACTCCTAGTGGGATAGAGAAAAGGAGGAAAAGGATTGTGATATGACCACACCCCACTGGAGGGGTACTTTCTCCTTGCTCTCTCGGCAAGCGTATGAACCCTCTGGGAATTTAAAAAAAAAAAGAGGGGCCAGCAGGTGGTATAGTGGTTAAGATACTGGATTGCCACGTGGTCAATCATGGTTCAGTCCCAGCCCCGGAGGCTTGAAACTTACTGTGGGCGTGTGTGTGGATGTGGATGCCCAAAATCCTAAAAGGAGAGTGGAGTCCAGCATGGTCATTGCCCCAGGACAGGGCGGGGTTGGGGGGAAAAGGGTGGTTTCTCACTTTCTGTCTATCTCCCCAGCCCTGCACACACCTTACAGCAAAAATCTCTTGGAAGAAAAAGCTCATGGCCAGCAGGTGGCATGGTGGTTAAAGCGCTGGACTCCCACATGATGGACTGCAGTTCAAGTGTTGGCAGCTTGCTTTCACACTTTCTCACTTTCTATCTCTCTCCGGTGAGTGCACATCCATGTACCAAATTTTAAAAATAATAAAGACAATGATAAATAAAATAAATAATTCTTTTTTTAAAAATGCTAAATATTATTAACATACCTGGAAATACACTGAACACTCAAGGAATTTAAAAGTACACAAGCACTGAACCCTAAGGAAGCATCTCTGATGTTCTCTGCTATGCTGCAACTGAATACTTATCACCAGAGAGCGGATAGAACAGTAAGAACAAAAACGCTTTTTACAAGATACATGTGCTACGTATCCATCAGGGGGGCACTCAAGACCACTCAGCAAGGTCATACTGAGATTGTCTTAATAATATCTGGGGGCGGGGGGGGGGAGCTGGTGGTATGGTGGTTAAAGCGCTGGACTCCCACATGGCTGACCACAGTTTGAGTCCCAGACCCAGTGGCCTAAAACACACTGGGCATGTGTGCATGTGTGCCCAAGATCCTGAAAGGAGAATGGAGCAGAAAGATTGTGCCGTGGCCAACCCCCCTGTGAGGTGACTTCTCATTTTCTGTCTCCCTGTCTCTCTCTCTCTTTCTGGTGAGCGCACATGCCCTATAGCAAAAAAATCTCTTTCAAAAAAAAAAGAGGCTATGGGAACAAAAATTGCCCTAAGTCCACTTAAGCTACCTTGTCAGGTTACACTAAGACATTTGAAGTATCTATTTTATAAATTGGCCTCATGTAAATGTCAGCAGCTTTAGTACGATCAGGGGTTAAATTATAAATACAAAAATATTGTCTATATTTGATATTCATACTGTTTCTCTGGAGAACTGAAGACTCACCTGTACCAGATGTATTGGCGTAAAAATAATAAATGATCTGAAATAAAAAGAAACAGCAAAGCCAAATAAGCCAGTTGTCTTTTAAGAATCATTTTCAAATTAGATTTAGAGATGAGAAATCTAAAATAAACTGCAGACTAAGTCAGTACAAAACAAAACACAGAGAATATAACTCTTCAAATATGAAAATAAATATAACCTAATAGACGCTACAACTTTTACGGATCATATATTTGTTTATATTAAATTCCAAACTTCTATATCATTCAAAAATTTGAAGTATTTCCTAGCCTTACAAAAAGTAATTTGTGATAATGAAATTTAATCTAAGAAGCTTTAGTGAAACCATGGATTACAAGTAAAGACTCAAAAAAATAAAGTGAGAAGTCCATAGAAAATAAGATCTCTAACACACCATTAAAAAATGTTTAGGGACCAGGACTCAAAGGTTACAGCACATGGCGTAACTGTTACGTCACTGAACTCCCACGAGGTCAACCACGATTCGAGTCTTGGACCTGGCAGCTTAACACTCACACCAAGCATGTGTGCATTAGTGCCCAAGATCTTGAGAGGAAAATGAAGAAGAAAGGATTGCGGCATGGCCATGTCCCTGGAGGGGTGATTTCTTGCTTTCTGTGTCTCTGTCTCTCCGGTGAGCACAATGTGCCCTATAGCAGAATCTCTCTCAAAAAAAAATAAAATGTTTAGGGACAGCCAGTGGAATGGTGATTAAGGCAGCTGAATTCCACACAGCCAACTGCGCAGTTTGAGTTCCAGACACAGCAGCTTAAGAAACACATTGAGGGGCTATCAGGTGGGTTGGTGGTTAAAGCGCTGGACTCTCACATGCCCAACTGCAGTTTGAGTCACGGACCTGGAGGCTTGCTTTCTCACTTTCCCTCTCTCTGTGTCTCTTTCTTGTCATATTAAAAAAGTAGTAACAATGATGAATAAAATCAAATAATTCTTAAAAAAAAAAAAAAAAAAAACTGGGCACATACATGTGCATGACCAAAATCTCCAGAGGAGAATGGAGGGGAAGGGAGTGCTGTGTAACCAACCCCTTCAGGGTGCTCACTCTCACTCTCTCTCATTTCTCTCTCACAAGCAATGTGCCCTACAACAAATTAAAAACAAAAAAAGAACAAAAATAAAATAAAATAGTAACTGCACCTACCTCATTGCCTTGGTGAAAGGATTCTACAAACTAGCCCACACAGTACCAGCTCAATGAACTAGATCTCAATCCTTTCTCGGATTCTCCTTAGCTCATATATAAAGTCTGTGAGCAGCTAAAGGAATGCCCAAGTTTATCAAATTAGTAACTCAAATTTGAGGTGAGAAATGTAAAATACACTCCAGACTAAGCCATTACAAACAAAACACATAGGACCTCTGGCCAGGTGTCTGAATTGTCATCTAAACCATTCAAATGGTATCTTACTTTCTTTTTACCTTCAATATCCATACTCTTTGAGGCTCATACTGGGTTTGATCTTCTTCATTCCTTCCATAACACATCCACAGTGGTTAAACCTAGGCTATACTTTAGCTCTAAGCTGCACTTAATGTGTATGCCTGAATATACACAAATATATACATACATGTGTGTATAAACACATACAATATAAAATTTGGATGGCATACACACTATTCATCTTATTTTTTTAGAATTATTTAATTTGGAGGCCAGCAAGTAATGTGGTGGGTAAGGGTACTGGATTTCCTCCCACATGGCCGACTACGGTTCAAGTCCCAGACCTGGTGACTTGCTTTCTCACTTTCTCTCTTTCTCTCTCTCTCTCTCTCTCTCTCTCACTCTGTCACTCTCTGGTCAAGTAAAAATAAATAAATTAATTAATTAATTAATTAAGTTAAATAAAAATCATTCTTTAAAAAAGAATTATTTAATTTTATATATTATTTCTTTTTCTTTTGTTTTAGGGCATGGGCACTCACCAGAGAGAAACAGAGAGAGAGAGTGAGAAAGCAAGTCACCAGGTCCGGGACTCAAACCACAGTCAATTATGTAGGAGTCCAGCACCTCAACCACCACACCACCTGCTGGCCCCTGTGCTATTCATTTTCATCAGGCTATACATCACAAGTCTAAACATTTTTTTTTTTTTGGAGAGGTTTTCGCTATAGGGCGCGTGCACTCGCCAGACAGACAGAGAGAGACAGAGAGATAGGAAGCGAGAAATCACCCCCCAGGGGGGATGGTCATGCTGCAATCCCTTCTCCATTCTCCTCTTGGGATCTTGGGCACGCACGCAAATGCGCCCGGCATGAGTTTTAAGCCACAGGGTCTGGGACGCGAACCACGGTCGACTACGTGGGAGTCCAGCGACATAGCCATTATGCTAACTGCTGGTTCCCTAAAGAACATATTTTTAAATTCCTAAATGTTTAAAAGTGGCACAGTTACGAAGAAAAACTAACTGTTAATGATATCATGATATGTAGAAAAATGAATAAACTATATTTACCTCTAATTGCTTTTGTGATGATAAAGGATGCTCCATGTTTTCGGTTGCCTCTGGGCTACAATTTAAAACAAACAAACAAAAGGCTTACATCTGAGAATTTTCTACTAATACTTACATAAACTTATACTTCTTTACTAATCTCAGAATATTGTACAAGGCAGTAGTGTTTAAAAACTACTTATAGAGTAAAACAAAAAAGTAGGATCAGGACTGGGGACAGCAGGAGTAAATGTGTGCATGGTAGAGTTCATGTCAGGGAGAACCCTGCAGGAAGGAGGAAGATTGAGGCTGGAAACTGTTTCCAAATTGAAACACTGATTCAAAAACAAGAGACGTCAAAGCCGAAGACCATATGGGTTGCCAGTTTAGCGCAATCTGAAAAGGCTACAGACACACAAAGTAAGTTTTACTCACAGGAAATGTGTTAATGTGGATTAATCAACTCACGACTTAAGGACAAAAAAGTCATTAAGTATCTGTTGTTTCCCCAAAGAGAATGTTAACAAAACAAATCATTTAATTTGAGGGCAGGCAGGTAGCAGATACACTGTATTAAATGATTCCATTTTATCACAGACTGAACACTCACTGTCTGCAGGTTAAACAACAGTGGGCACTACGTGTCATGTGTAAGAAGCACTAATGCGCTGCCAGGAAAAGTACGATGGGCATACACTAAGTACAGGTAGGTATTACTCAAAAGCACAGACACTCAACAAATAAGAATTGATAGTACAATTCATGCAAGATACAATTTAGTCCTGGGGGAGAAGGAGACGTAAAGATGAATTAGATTAAAAAAAAAAAAAAAAAAAAAAAAAAAAAAAAAAAAGGCAAAGTGCTATGAGGTTGCAATGTAAATTGACCGTGCACTTTAAAAAAAAAAAAATGTATAATGGTTCTGAACCATTATGGAAGCCAATGAGTGTTAAAGAATGGAAATTTGTTCTCCTCTGACCAATGTCAGTAGCAACAGCTTCATAATCTACATATTCTAGCTGCATAACCTACAAATATATGCACTGTTCATGACAATCAGAAACTAAGTAAACACTTCAAAAACAATCATATATGCAGATTTATGACCGCCTACAAAATATGTTATTCAAGACAAGAAGGGAAATGTAGTGAGAAGGAAGCACAGAAAAATTACAAACTTTTTTGGGGAAATGAGGTAGAGAATGAGTAAAGAAACACTTAGAAAAGATGTCAGGCAAGACATTAGCTGGCCTTCAGACAGTAATAAAAGTTCTTTTCCATCAGGCTGCTTTCTGAAATGTAAACAGTGAGTGACATACGCTAAGCACGGAAAAAAAAAAAGGATCGATTTCATAAACGTGGATCCTCAGTTCCTACTCTTCACCTTGGGCCTGGAAGGTCCTCCCTCTAAAATACATGAAAACTTCAAGGTCCCGTTCATCAATTACCAACCTCTGTAACACCTCCCCTGGCAGAGATCCCAACTCCGCTCAAAGGAGCGCCTTCCTCATCTCTCTCAAGGCATTTTTGCTCGCACTGCCTCTATAGCGCATATAATGCTAGTTTATGAGAAATGAAACTGGATCGTCTCTCTTCTAGCTTATCCCCAGCACCTAGCACCATGTGCGGGGAAACAGGGACACCGACACACACAGGCGCAGGACTTGGCGAGATTCAGCCCAAGTGAGAGTAAAGGGTCAGAGTCCGTGGCCGCAAGATGTGGAGAAGACTATGGTCCTGGAAAACTCTCCCACCGTGGAGGAGGGTCGATCCAGACCAGCCCTCCCTGGCGCCAGCCGGGACCCTCGAGTCCAGAGGCTGTGCCCTCCCCTCCAAGAACCAAATGGAAACTGACAACTAGAGTAGGACGGTACTTAGCCCAGAGCATGAGGTCCCGCCCCCGGCCCCGACAACCAACTGAGCCCAGGAGAGACCACTGGGACCCCTCGCCTTGGAGCGTCAGGACCCCGCCGCCCGGAGTGCCGTTGCCAGGGCGACCGCCCAGGCCGCAGAGCCCTCTCCCCCGCCCACCCGGCTCGCTCCGCTACGTGGCTGCTCTACGTGGCCCTGCCCGCGAATGGCCGCGCCGAGCTGGCCGCAGCCGCACAGGGCCTAGTTCACCTGGACTTCTGTCTCTGGTGGCCACTCGGTGTTGACCAACAAGTCATAGAGGATCGTCTCCTCCTCGCCCTCCGCGGCGCCTGCACTCACAGCCGACCCTGACTCGGGGGCCGCCATGTTCCGCGGGGACGGAGCAGCTGGAGGAGTGCCGCTACGGCGTCCCTCAATGGACAAGCTTCCCTGGCCGCGGCCGCTTTGGATTCGCCGGGACGGGAGTGAATGGACAGCGGGGAGGAGGTACTAGGTTAACCCTTTTATGTGTAGGGAGGACAAGGACTATGGCTTGCCTACGGTACGATTTGGATCCCGGTCCCAGTGCACTCCTTGTTAATTAATCCGCGTGAAATGGGCCAAGTCTTGAACTCTTAGTTTCTATAAAACGGAAATAGTAAAACAGCCTCCCTGAGGTGCTGGTGTTCATTTAGGTGTTCACTGCGTAACACACGGAGAGAGTTCAAATAACTGATTTTAAATAAATAGGAAAAAGTTATCCAACAACAATGGCAAGCCAGTGACAGGTGCCTGAGGACGGATGACACTGAAGCTCAGTAAAGGTCAGGAAGGCCTGAAGACTTGCAAGGGCTTCCTGGAGGAGGGGGCTCTTCCCGGATCTTTAACAAGAGACTTGGGCAGAGTATTTCAAGCTGGGGATCAGGGACAGGGCGGAGGATGGGCTGAACAAAGCCTGTGACGAAAAAATACACAGTTGAGAGACCAGGCAAATTGAAACCCAAGTTGAGAAAGTGTGTAGAAAGCAGAGCAATGAAATCAAAATGGGAGAAGGGGGTAGGAATGGCTCAGGAAAAAAGACCCATGGTCTGCCTGCTCCCCTGTTTCGCCTCCTCACTTCTAACCACAACACCTTAGCCACACTGGCTCTGCTGTTCTGCCCACACCACACACACATCCACTTCCGAGACTCCAGGACTGATACCTCTGCTTGGAAGGCTTTCTACCTGGTGTTGTCTGGCTCTCCAGTTTTTGTTCAGACATGGCTTTTCCCCGAAGTCCAACTTGACTGGTTATTTTTATAATATATTTGCAACCTCCTTTCCCCAACTCCAGCTTCCCAGAGCTGCTCCCTATTTTTTTCCATGTTACTGTTCAAACATAGTAATTAGAAAATTGAGGCTCTTAATCATGGTGATCAAACCAAGGTCACATGCTGGTCATTGAAACCATGTTTTGTTTAATGCTCACAATATTAATAGAGAAGATCCTATAATATACCCATTTTAAAGTGTAGTAATCTGGGGCCAGCAGTTGGGGTGGTGGTTAAGGTGCTGGATCTCACTTGATAGACTGCATTGTTCAAGTCCTGGATCTGGCAGCTTGAGAATCACGGCAGGGTAGGGACCAGCAGATGGCGCACCAGTTACATCACTGGACTCCCACATGGTCTACTGCAGTTCAAGTCCTGGACCCGGTGGCTTGAAAATCACACTGGGCTTGTGCGCATGTATGCCCAAGATCCTGGGAGAAGGGATTGCAGTGTGGCCATTCTTCTGGAGGGGTTACTTCTCACTTTCTCCCTCTCTCTCTTTCTCTGTCTCTCTATCTCTGGGAGCACACATGCCCTCAGGCCAAAATCTCTAAAAAAGAGAGAATCACGAGAGGCTCATGCGGGAGGAGAATGGAGAAGGGGTTGTGGCATGGCCATCTCTCCGGGGGGGTGATTTCTTACTTTCCCTCTCTGTCCCGCTCTGTCTCACTCTGGGGAGTACACTCACCTTCTAACAAAAAAAGAAAGAAAGAAAGAAAGAGAGAGAGAGAGAGAGAGAGAGAGAGAGAGAGAGAGAGGAAGGAAGGAAGGAAGGAAGGAAGGAAGGAAGGAAGGAAGGAAGGAAGGAAGGAGGGAGGGAGGGAGGAGAAAGAAAAGAAAAGAAAGTAACAACCTAATGTTCTTACAAGCCTTTAATGAGAAGGAAAAAATGGTTAGATAATTGCCCCCTTTTCTCCCTATCCTCACAGCATATCAAGTATGCCTCAACTAAAATAAGATATAATTCTCACTCTCTGTGCTGTGGTGGCCATAAACATTTCTGCCATGGAGTCAGACAAAAATTACTTCACAATATCTCACATAAAGGAATCATTTTTCTCAGGTTAATTCTTCCATGTAGAGCTATTGTTAATGGGAGATTCATTTTGTAGCAGCTCAGCTTTTTAGCTCCTATCAGCTAAAAACCCATTAAGCTAAAAGTCATTAATGATTCAGCACTTAACCCTTTTGTTTATGCATATTAGAGACCAAAGAGACAGTTTATCACACCAAGTTGCTCCTATTTTACATCTGAAATTGCATAATAAAATTGAATTAGGGCATTTAAATGCTACTTGTTACAGGTGTCATACTTTTGTATTTGATTGGATGTTACACTAGCTCTTTATAAAGAGTATAGTTTGGGCTTTTTTTTAGAGAAATTTTTGCTATAGGGAACATATGCTCCCAGGAAAGAGACAGAAAGCTAGAAATCAACCCCCAGGGAGGATGACCACACTACAATCCCTTCTCCTCCATTCTCCTCTCAGGATCTTGGGCATTCACGCCTAGCGTGAGTTTTAAGCTACCAGGTCCAGGACTTGAACCACAGTCAGCCATGTGAGAGTCTAGCAACGTAACCATTATGCCATCTGCTGGTCCCTAAAGAGTATAAATTTTAATCATAATAAAATAATATGAAAAGTATTTTGTGAAATTCTGTTTTCTCCAGAAAGCCTGAAAAATCCAGTCAATAATTTCAGAAATAGTCTAGTGGGTGATTTCTCACTTTCCCTCTCACTGTCTCTGTCTCTGTCTCTCTCTATCTCTCTCTCTTGTGAGAGCATGTGCCCTAAGGCAAAAAACTCTAAAAAAAAATCTAAGATTCCCATAGCTCTTTAAAAAAAAAAAAATTATTTATTTAATTTTATTATTGTTTAATTTGCTATAGGGCATGCATGCTCACCAGAGACACGCACACACAGTTAGAGCTCTAGAGAGAGAGAGAGAAAGCAAGCCACCAGGTTCAGGACTCAAACTATAGTGGGCCATGTGGGATTCCAGCACCTTAACCACCACACCACCTGCTGGCCCCAGATTCCCATAGTATCTCTTAGCAGCTGAGATAGATATAAAGCTCATAAATAGTTTTAACTAGGACGAAATCCCCAGTCTTTTACTTGAAGATTATTTATTCTAATTTGCTATAAATTCAAGCAGGTAATTCCCAATCCCCCCAACCCCTCCATATTCCTCACTCACAAATTACATGGAACTACAAACTGAGAGTAGCCCTGACCAGAGACTCATACAAATGCAAAACTCAGCAACTTCATGAGCCAGCAAATAAACTGGTAAAATACATTGGCAAATTGGGACCAGCAGGTGGTGGAATGGTTACTCCACCGGACTCCCACATGGCCGACTACAGTTCAAGTTGCAGACCCAGCAGTTTGAAACTCACGCTGGATGTGTATGCGTGTGCGTGCGTGCCAGAAATCCTGGGAGGAGGGATTGAGGCATGGCCATCCCTCTTGGGGGTGATTTCTTGCCTTCTATCTCTCTGTCTCTCTGGCAAGCACACACATCCTATAGCAAAAATCTCTAAAAATAAAGGCAAATTACATAGTGATTGACATAAATGAGAATAGCGTTTTTTGTTTTTGTTATTCAAAAGCGAAGTTCTGTAATATATATAAAGATCTGTAATACACTTTTTTTTAAGTGCCACAGCAAATAAAATGGATTAGTGGGTAGGCATAAGTAAAAAGAAAGACATATGATAAACATTAACGATAGAATCACAGTGATGAGTCCATGAGTATTCATGGCAAAATTCTTTCATGTTTGATACATGGGGAAATTTTCCTAGTATTAATAAAATATTGATAAAAAGGCAAATTACAATTTTAACAGCACAAACAAGGGGTATGGAAGGGGGAAGTCCAGTGAATAATGTGATAAAGTCCTTTTTTGATGGGGAGGAGGACTAAGATACTAAATAACTGAATATTTTGTTAGAAAAATATTCTTCTAATATACTTTCCTTAAAAAAAGAAATAAATACAATGTGTATCTTCAGAAACAGAATGAAATAAGGAAATAAAGAAAGCTCAATTTGAAGGCAGGGAAGGACAAAAAAAATAAGCAAGTATAAACCAGGATAAAGAGAAAATTCTTCTGTTGGAGTAAGATGTACAATAAACATTAAACTAACATAACACTCATATATGAATGTATATAAACCCTCCTTCCCTCCCAACACTTCTTTCTTCCTTTCTTTCTTTCTTTCTTTCTTTCTCTTTCTTTCTTTCTTTCTTTCTCTTTCTTTCTTTCTTTCTTTCTTTTTTTTTTTTTTGAGAGGTTTTTGCTATAGGGCACGTGTGCTCACCAGACAGACAGAGAGACATAGAGACAGAAAGCAGGAATTCACCCCCAGGGGGGATGGCCACGCCACAATCCCTTCTCCTCCATTCTCCTCTCGGGATCTTGGGCATGCACGCACACGTGCCTGGCATGAGTTTTAAGCCACCAGCTCTGGAACACGAACCACGGTCGACTACGTGGGAGTCCAGCAACATAGCCATTAAGGTAGCTACTGGTCCCCCAACACTTCTTTCTTTATAAGGCAACTTGGTCTTACCTTCTAGAGACTATTTTCAAAAGTTGGGAACCAGCAGTTAGCGTAATGGCTATGTCGCTGGACTCCCACGTAGTCGACCGCGGTTCGCGTCTCGGACCCGGTGGCTTACAACTCACGCCGGGCGCGTGTGCGTGCGTGCCCAAGATCCCGAGAGGAGAATGGAGGAGAAGGGATTGCGGCGTGACCATCCCCCCTGGGGGGTGATTTCTCGCTTTCTGTCTCTCTGTCTCTCTCTGTCTGTCTGGCGAGCGCATGCGCCCTATAGCAAAAAACCTCTCAAAAAAAAAAAAAAAAAAAAAGTTGAGCATAAAACTTTTTCCTTCTACCTTCATGTGCTTTAAGCACAGAAAATTGTCATTTTATCTTTAGTTTCTGCCTGGAAACCACTCTTTTTAAATGTATAATCAACTTTTGTCTCCTGTATATATTACAGTCTCTCACATTTTACATGTCCTTGTCTTTGTTTTGTGTTCAGTGTAATTTTAGATGTCTTCCAGCTCACTAATTTCCTTTTCAGCATTGTCTATGTTTAATCTATCTATCAAGGTTTTCGTAAGTTTATTTTTTCCAGAACAGATAGTGATAGAAACAAAGAATGATAAAAAGACAGGCACTCCCAGGGAACCAGCAGTTGGCATAATGGCTATGTCGCTGGACTCCCACGTAGTTGACCGCGGTTCGCGTCTCGGACCCGGTGGCTTACAACTCACGCCGGGCGCGTGTGCGTGCGTGCCCAAGATCCCAAGAGGAGAATGGAGGAGAAGGGATTGCGGCGTGACCATCCCCCCTGGGGGGTGATTTCTCGCTTTCTGTCTCTATGTCTCTGTCTGTCTGGCGAGCGCACGCGCCCTATAGCGAAAAACCTCTCAAAAAAAAAAAAAAAAAAAAAAAAAGACAGGCACTCCCAAAAGGGTATTCATTCCTTTGTCTACCCCTACCCGTGGCCAGCTGGGATCATAGGTATGTGCACACACATGCACCTAGCATGGGCAGGGAAGCCTCAGGACATGAATGTAAAACCTTTCCATGTGTTGGGGCTGGCAGGTGGGATGGTGGTTGAGGGTTGTGGATTCCCACATGGATGACAGCAGCTGGAGTCCCGGACCTGGAAGCTTGCTTTGTTGCTTTCCCTTTCTTTCTCTGTCTGGTCAAATTTATTTAAATAATAATAATAACAAGGGGAATGAAATAAATAATTCTTAAAAAAAAAATAAAGCAAAAAACCTTTCCACGTGGTTTAGTATCCCAGATTATGGCATTCCTGCTGCACCCTCAACCATCAAGTTTAGGGTGCGTGCACTAGCCAGAAAGACAGAGAGAGACAGAAAGACAGAAAACGAGAAATCACCCCTGGGGGAGGGGGGTGGCCACGCCGCAATCCCTTCTCCTCCATTCTCCTCTCGGGATCTTGGGCACGCACGCACATGCACCCAGTGTGAGTTTAAGCCACCGGGTCTGGGACTCAAACCTCGGTGGACTACATGGGAGTCCAGCGACATAGCCATTACACCAACTGCTGGTCCCCTCCATCAAGTTTTTAATATCAATTATTTCTATGTATGTATGAGTATATATGTGTGTTTGTTTTTTTTTATTTTTTTAAGAATTATTTTATTTAACTGTATTTATTTATTTCAATTTGATCAGAGAGAGACAGAGCAAGAGGGAGAGGAGAGAGAGAGAGAAAGCAACCCACCAGGTCTGGGACTTGAATTGTATTTGGCCATGTGGGAGTCCAGTGCCCTTTACCACCATGCCACCTGCCAGTCCCTTGTTCTTTTTCTATAAATTCTCTCTTCCCCCCTCCCCAGGGGGAAAGCACAAATGCAGTCCCCCATTAACACAAATTATGCAGTCGGGTTTCCCCAGGAAATCACAGGGGTCAGCATATCCGGTGCAATGGATAAACCTCGCCCTGGGAAAACCACCTTTGTGATCATGGTATCTCCCCTGCCAGGTAAGTATAGAAGGACTAGCATGTTGGTCATCTTGTTACTTTCTTAAGTTGTTTTTTTTTAATATTTTTTATTCAATTTTATTTATTCATTCATTTATTTTAATTTGACCAGACACACACATATACACAGGGAGAGAGAGAGAGAAAGAAAGAGAGAGAGAGAAAAGTGAGAAAGCAAGCCACCAGGTCTGGGACTTGAACTATGGTTGGCCATGTGGAAGTATCCAGCACCTTAACCACCACACCACCTGCCAGTCTCCACTTTCTTAAGTTTTACTTAAGTTCCAATACCTATTTTTAGAAGCATATGAAACATAATTTATATTCTCTACCTGATATTTCTAATATCTGAAGTCTTTGAAGATCTTTTTTTTTCCTGCTGATTCTTAACTCTTCGAGGCTTTCTTTTTTTTTTTTTTTCTTTTTTTGGAGAGGTTTTTGCTATAGGGCGCGTGCGCTCGCCAGACAGACAGAGAGAGACAGAGAGATAGAAAGCAGGAAATCACCCCCCAGGGGGGATGGCCACGCCGCAATCCCTTCTCCTCCATTCTCCTCTCGGGATCTTGGGCATGCACTCACATGCACCCGGCGTGAGTTTAAGCCGCCGGGTCCAGGACTCGAACCGCGGTCGACTACGTGGGAGTCCAGCGACATAGCTATTATGCTAACTGCTGGTCCCGGGGCTTTCTTTTTAATTGCCAGAGGACATGTGTGCTTGCCAGAGAAAGACAGATTGGAGTCTTTGGTTGAGTGTGGTCATGCCACAATCCCTTCTCCTCCATTTCTCCATCCTTTTGGGATTTGGGACACACACACACACACACACACACACACACACACACGTTTTTTAAGCCTTGGAGCCAGGATTCAAATCGTGATCAACCATGTGGCATCTGGCTCCCTTTACCACTAGGCTGAGGGGCCAGCCTAGATTCAGTTTTTATTGTGTGTGTGTGTGTGTGTGTGTGTGTGTGTGTGTGTGTTTGTGTTACCATTCACTCATATGCTTTGGAACCTGATCTATGAGGACCCTTTGAGCCCTGGGTTTAAGTGCACCTTTTACCTTGGAAGATTTGCCTTCACTTCCACAAGGTATCTGAGAGACTTTGGTCAACTTTAAGATTGTAGGTTCTGTCAGATAATAAAAGTAGTGTAAATTTGGGCCCTGAAATTCCAAGAGACGGTGGCCACGGATTCTCAATGGAGGCTCCCATAGCCACTCAGATTGCAGCTGATTGGTCAAGGTGTTTGTTGTCCTCTTTTTTAATAGGATTTTTTGGGTAAGTCTTCATGAGTCCTAACTTTGTAGGGTGTTCAGAGATCCACTCCCCATCTCTACACAGTAGCCTTTGTCACCACCACCACACCCCACCTCCCACTCCTCCTCTGTTTCCAGCTCTGAAATCAAAAACTCTGGCGATCTGGTTCCTAGGGGGTCTCTGAAGCTGATGACAGCTCTTGCTTCTTCCCTGGATTTACTTGCCTGTTGCCAGGACTCGGGATTTCTTTTCCTTTCTTATCAACTCATCCACTCATTTTAAAAGTTGTGCTTTTGTTTTTATATTTTAACATTCCTGGTATTTGTGAGAATCTTCTAGAATGTCTTTTCTGACAAACTGCCTGGAACAAAACACTCTGAACCTAGCAGAGAATAAAGAAAAGAAAGAAGGCATCCTCCCTAGCTTTGCAAGTAATAGCCACGCAGCCCCCAGATAGCGCAGGCCACAGACAGATCCATACGGCAGCGTAAAGAGGAGGTTGGCAGAGGCCAGAGAAATAGGCTTGTTTGCCAACATGTCTCCAACACCTCCAGGGCTCCCTAGAAATATTGGTGGGAATTGTACAAATGACAGAGGGTCTCGTGTCACCAGCTGGGAGCGAACCCAGTGAAATTAGTGTTTCATATTGCAACGACTACCATTCCTGTCCATGGGCTGGGGATGCCTAGGGAGTCTCAAATAACACCAATAATTCAAAAATTCAAAAGGCAGCTACAAAATCAAAATGTTGTAATTCTTTGTGGACAAGGACAATGGCTTTTTAATCTCTATAAACCCAGCTTGAAGGTAGGCCCTGAATAAATTTTTACTGACTGAATGAATTATTCATGGACATGTTGATGCTATAACTGATTAACCCTTTTGGTTTAAAAGAGAGATTGCAACTGTTAAAAATCACTTATTTTCTCCAGCAGAAGAATATAGGCTCAAGGAAAATTTATCTCAATAAACAGAACCTTCGTGAGTTAAGAATTCTTTTTCTATTATAGCAAAACTTTGGTCAAGTCCTTCAGTTTATCCTTGAGTTTCCTCTAATAAAAAGCTACAATGGAAATATTAACCCAAAGAGCAAAGATTCGGAGACACTGATGAGTAATTAATAATGTGTTCCAGTAGGGCAAAGTGCTAACTGAAAATGTAGAAGCTATTAAACATCAGGATAAGACACCCTCTGCTATGGGGAAAAACTAAATTAAACACCAAGGATTAAAAACCATTAGAGGAGGAATTATTAAATGTCTTTCAATGTTAATGGTTTTAGCTCTTCAATGAAATGCCATGCAAACTTCCTACTGAAGTTTTTACCATTTTAGGTTTTTATTTAGATAAAACTGTATACCTAAAGTTAAACTTCTAAAGTTTTAAAGACTAAATTGTTATATTCTGATACAGACTCAAGGAAAAAAAATTTTTTAAGGTTTTTGTCATAGGCCATGTGCACGTACTGCAGAGAGGCAGTGAGAAGGAAAGCAAGAAATCACCTCCCCCAAAGGGGATGACCATGCTGCAATCCCTTCTCCTCCACTCTCCTCCTGGGATCTTGGGGATGCACATACTTGTGCCCAGTGTGATTTTCAAACCACCAGGTTCAAGATTCAAACCGCGGTCAACCATGTGGGGGGTCCAGTGATGTAACCACTATGCCATTTGCTGGCCCCAATTCAAATCCTTTAAATAAACCTCTTTCTAGAGGAATACATAGCCTATTGGTTCTGTTTCTGTAAAGAACTCTAATAACTGATCACATCAACTTATATTTTTTTTTCAGCGATTTTTGCTATAGAGCACATGTGCTCACCAGAGAGACAGAGAGACAGACAGAAAGCGAGAAATCACCCCCCAGAAAGGATGGTCATGGGATTTTGAGCACGTGCGCACATGCACCCAACATGAATTTTAAGTCGCTGGATCTGGAACTCAAACTACAGCCAACTACATGGGAGTCCAGCGACGTAACCATTACTCCATCTGCTGGTCCCCCAACTTATATCTTGTCCCACGTGTTTTTCTTACAATGTAATGTTGACATTCCTCTTTCAAGTAGTGGGATCTATAATTCTTCCCCTTGAATCTGGGAAGACCTTTGTCATGATCTTAATTAATAGAATGAAGAGGAAATGACCTTGCTTGATTTCTGAAGCTTGGTTATTAAAGGCCACATGGCCATTGGGATGCTCACCTTTGGGATAAAACCACGATGTTCTGAGAAAGCCCAAGCCACATGAGATGCCACAGCTGATCAAGAACCCTGATTATCGTATCATCAAGCTGGACATCAACCCCTCTTGTTAATAATTGGGCCCAATGATTCCAGTCCCTAGCCTTTGCGCCTTTCGAGTGGAGATGTTGTGTATCGTGGAACTGAAATATGCCTTCCCTGCTGTGCCCTGCCCAGGCTCCTCGCCCACAGAATCTATGAATAAAATAAATGGATGTTTTAAGCCATAACATTTTATGAAAATGTGTTATGCAGTTACTATAACTAGAATATCACCTTTCAGAGCTGGAGCTGAAGTAGACTTCATCAAGTCTCACTTTGTAACTGCCACATCATAGAAGCCAGGTGGTATACATTCCTGCGCTCAGAAACATTTCTCCAGCCATTCTGAAGAAGTCTTCCCCCTCCATTTTTTGCCCACCTTCCTTTTTAGTACATCTAATTGTCTTGGCTGGTGATAGTGGTCCAGCGGTAAGGCGACGCTCTGTGACACTGGACACACAGTGAAGGTGATGGGTTCACATCCTGAGGCTTCCCTGTAGGCACTGGGTTCACACATGTGCCTCTGGGCTGGCTGAGGCTGGGAACGGATCACAGCATGAGGCTTCCACTGGATGGTGCTCTCTTTCTCACTCTCTCTGCGTCTCTCATGGAAGAAATCAGACGATATAAACTTTGAAAAAAATATACGCCATGATGCTTTGTTTCAGCCTGCTTAAAAAAAAAAAAAAAAATCAGAGGGATGCCAGCAGATGGTGTGGTGGTTAGGGGCTCTGGACTCCCATATGGCTGACCGCAGTTCGAGTCCTGGTCCTGGTGGCTTGCTTTCTCACTTTCCCTCTCTCTCGCTCTGCCCCCTCTGGTCAAATTTAAATAAATAAATAAATAAATAAAGTTAAATCATTCTTTCTTAAAAAAAAAAAATGGAGGCTTTGTTAACAAGAAAACTGGTCATCAATTTCATAGGCAGGAGGAGGTCCAGTGAGCAAGGACACTGCGAAGGAGGCTGACAAAGAAGCCTGAACTCTGAGCGCTGGTGCCAAGATGGCTCCCCACCACAGGTGATGGAACTCTGGCATTCTGGCAGGTTCTGGGCTGCTGGACTCAGCACATGTTCCCGGTGCACAGCCTGTTCTTATGCACCCACAGCCTTCAGGCCCTTTTATTTTGCTCAGACTCTAAATGCGGCACCATTTTCCAGAGAGCCATCAGCATCACTCACGGGGGCTGAGGAGGACTCAAGATGGCGGGCGTAGGAGAGAGTGACATTCATGCCCGCCGGCCAGTTAGCACCCGTCCATAAATCAGGTCCCTGCCTGGCTTGCTTATAATGAGAGCCACACAGTTAGTGAGATCTCTTTTCCTGTTTTACAGCCCCTCTGAAACTCATCTGGGTTGCCCTTTGTCTCACTCTCCCCGTATATCTGGAGTGATGGGCTTTATGGGCACTTCTGCAGGGGATACAGAATTATAGATCTCTGGATTTATGTCTGTTTGCCAGGCCCTCTCTGGTCCCCGCACCATAAGGTGAATGCCGGGGCAGTGAGAATGATGTTGCATTCTAATAGATCTGGACCAGTTTCTGACAGCTTATTTTGACAAAAGCATAAAATTCAATGATTGTTGCTCAGCTCAAAAGCTGCAGGAAATACAGGAGGAAAAAAGAGGATGTTTAAATGTGAGCCTCCCTGTCTTCAAACTGCTCTCTAAGTCAGGTAAATTGTGAAAAACAGGAAAAGCTAAGCCAACAAATTTAATGACAGTGGCTGGTCTGAGTGCAGCATGATTTATCCTAGTGGGTGCTGTGTGAGTACATGTTTTCCTGAGACTGAGGGATCACCCTCTGCTCCACAGGCAAATTAGGAGTCTGTTCGGGAAGCAGGGAGTGGGGCGTGGCAGCCAACCTCTAAGCCAGCCCCCAGATGGTCCTGGTGCACTGGGGCTCACAGCTGCATGTGTATGGTCCCCTTTCTCACTCCACAGGCCTGTGTGGCTAATGAGCTAGTGCACGAGTGACAGTGGAGAGCACTCATTCCGCCTTGTTGTCTGGCTTTGCTCACTTTGGTGGGAAAAGGTAGGGAGCCCCGGGGCTGCATTGGGAGACTGTGAACGTAGCCCCAGGCAGACGTTCCCACAGAGGAGCACAGAGGCCTCCCGCTAAGGGCCAGCGCATCACTCCCTGCACAGCTGATGTTCCAGCCCCAGTCAAGCCTTCAGATGATCGCAACCCAGCCAGCACCCTGACTTCTGCAGCAACAGGGGTGCCGAGTGGAATGACCCGGTCAAGCTGCTCCCCAAGTTCCATTCCACAGCAGCTGTGAGCAAGAGTAAATGTTCGTTGTGTTAAGTCACTACATTTGGGGGGCACTTGTTTTGCACCAATAGAAAATGAATGGAGGTTTATAAGTCAGCATCCGTTTGGACTGTGTGGGACAGAAAATCCCAAACAAAAGAAGAGAGTGCTTTGTTTCTCTCTTACATAAAAAGTCTAGGGTCACAAGTTCTGGCTACTTCTTTTTGTTCTGTCAGTCTCTGTATATGGCTCTCTTCTCATGGTCCAACATGGCTGCTCAAACCCCAGCCATCACATCCCCACTCCAGCCAACAGTAAAAAGGAAGAAAAGAAGAACGCACTACCTCCCTTAAGGACAACACCCAGAAGTCACAGATGACACCTCTGTTTTTATGCCATTAGCCAGAACAATCAAACATATGGCTAGCTACTATGAGGGCTGGGAAATGGAACTTTTATTCTGGAGACCCATATATTCAGCTAAGAGTCAGAAATTTAAGCAAAAGGAGAAGCAAACACTGGGGCACCAAGATTTGCTGTGAGGTGTTAGCTTAACTGAATCTGAATGATAATTAGCAACTTGCCAAGAAGGCAGATGTATTTATAGATAGGTATATTATAAATATATCTACTCTGTTATAAAAGATAGGTATATTATACATATATATACTCTGCTATAATAGATAGGTATATTATAAATATTATAAATGGCTGCAAACCTGTTGTCATTCATTGCATTAGGAGGGAAAATTTATTTCTCTTCTCCATGAATCTCAGTTGGTTGTGTGGCTTGTACCAGCCAATAGAATTGGGCAGAAGTGATGCTGCCTGCTTCCAAGGCTGGCATAAGAGATGCAACGTCTGCTTTCTATTTGTGGAATACATTCTTTCTCTTCTTTTAAAAAAAAATTTTTTTTCCAGAGGGCAAGTGCACTCACCAGAGAGAAGTAGATAGACAAGAGACAGAGAAGAGGAAAAAGAAAGCACCCAGGGGCATGGCCATGCCGCAATCCCTTCTCCTCTATTTCTTCATCCTCTTGGGATTGTGGGACACATGCCTGGCATATTTTTCAAGCTGCTGGTTGCAAGGTTTGAACTGCATGGTCAACCATATGGGATCCAACTTAACCATGAGGTCAGGGGCCTGCTCGATGTGGAATAAATTATTAGGGAACCCAGCTACCAAGTAGGAAATCTGTTTTCTCTGATGTAAACCCTGTTGCGAGAAGGTCCAAGCTGACCGTGTGCAGGGAGAAAGGCCATACATGGGGGCACTGAGTGTACTGGGGGAGCCCCAAAACTGAGGAGGCTTGCCCATGTTTACTAACCCCAAAGAACACATCCAGAGGTCCAGCAGGGCAAGACATGAGTTCACTTACAAAGGACAGGATGATCTGCTGACAGTCATGCAAACAATGGTCCTTACTGTCATAAATATCAACTCAGGCTATATATATTATAATCAAAGAATATATACATTGCCTAAAGGATCAACACAGACTCCGTGTCTCCAAGGCAGAGGCCTGATTTCTGTATGCATTGTTCCTATATACATTTGTTTCATGTTTAGATCTCATTGTTTGAGGATGACAATAAAAGGTTGTTGTGGGGGAACCAGCAGTTAGCGTAATGGCTATGTCGCTGGACTCCCACGTAGTCGACCGCGGTTCGCGTCTTGGACCCGGTGGCTTACAACTCACGCCGGGCGCGTGTGCGTGCGTGCCCAAGATCCCGAGAGGAGAATGGAGGAGAAGGGATTGCGGCGTGACCATCCCCCCTGGGGGGTGATTTCTCGCTTTCTGTCTCTATGTCTCTCTCTGTCTGTCT
Source organism: Tupaia tana (assembly GCA_026018925.1). NCBI lineage: Eukaryota > Metazoa > Chordata > Mammalia > Scandentia > Tupaiidae > Tupaia > Tupaia tana. The sequence continues at coordinate 217,484,139 of JAKSZU010000003.1, read as the reverse complement.
GGCGAGCGCACGCGCCCTATAGCGAAAAACCTCTCAAAAAAAAAAAAAAAAAAAAAAAAAAAAAAGGTTGTTGTGGATTAGCAGTCACAAGAGCTTCTGCATTGAATCAGTGCCTCTGGCCTTAAGATGTTGAGGTGGGACAAGGATGTGTACCTCCAGACCAGTCCTGAACACAAGCTGATTCCATGAGGCAAGATGAATGCTCACAAGATGTTCCTGAGGCTCTGTCAATCCAGTGGGTCGGTCTCAGGAAGACAGGGTGAAAAGGCAGGAGCTCAATGTATGGAGCTTACCCTCAATGGGGCATCACACATGGACATGAGGTTCTGAGAAGCCAGTCAAAATGCCAGTGGAATGCAGGCGAGTGAAAGACCCAGGGAATGGAGCAGAAGAACCGACCAGTGGAGCCCTTCCCAGGTCCCTGGACCTGCATGAGCAAGTAAATTGGTTGCTATATCAAGGCATTAAATGTTGGGGTAGCTGTTACACAGCACAGATAACCAAAACTAGAAGGGGAACGTACTTCTGGGAGAAAGAAAAACAAAGAAAATACACAGTGATCCGAGGCAATTTTGGTGTATGCAAGGCATGCCACAGTTTGATATCCTGGAAACTAAAATTTGTGGAGGAGAATGGCGGATCTAAGGCTGAAAGTAATCAGGAGAATGGACATGGAGGACATGGTGTGTGCCACCCTACAGAGGTAGTTTCAGGAGCCTTTCCACCTAGGAGCTGGAGGAGAGAAAGATGTCTTATTGATAGGAGGTTGGTCATAGTGGCATTCACGATTCAGAGCAAATACTCCTGAGTCCTTTTTTTCCTGTCATGTGCTATATGAGGCAAAACTTCATAGACAGCATTTAGGAGGGAGGAGATTGCTAGGGAGTGATGGTTGGGCTTATATCATGTATTCTGAGGGAGGACTTTGACAGCATACATTTCTTATTTTTCTTTTCTTTTTTTCGGTTTTTGCTACAGGGCATGCATGCTCACCAGGGAAAGACAGAGAGAGACAGTGAGAGAGAAAGTGAGAACTCACCTCCCACACTGCCCGGGCATGGCCATGCCACAGTCCCTTCTCCTCCATTCTCCTCTTGGGCTTTTGGGCACTCATGCTCACATACCCAGCGTGATTTTCAAGCTGCTGGGACTGGGACTTAAACCAAGGTGGGCCATGTGGAAGTCCAGTGCCTTAACCACCATGGCACTTGCTGTTGCCAGCAGCATATCTCTTTAACTCAATTTCTTTTAGAGTAAAACATCTCTCTCTTGCTGTTTCCTTCTTCTTGGTGGCTAAATCCTCAGGAACTAGGCAACTTGCTTTATCTGGTGCCAGAAGAAATTAGGAGTAAGGACTAAGGAGGAGGTGAATGAAAGCACAAAGTTAACAACCTAACTTGTCTTACATCGCCTACACTGGGCTCAGCTTGCATCCCCATGTATGTGGTCCTTTTTATCTTCAGCTGGGGCCATGAGGAAATGACTGTGAAATCAAAGAGCATTCTAGACGGTACCTTAGCTGTCCAGGCGATGCCTCCTCTCCTCGCAGATACACTAGGTTGCTCATTGTTACATTACAGAACATCCAGAAAGATTTTCCTGGATGATTCATGGCACGACATCCACCCTGAGGGGTGTTTCAGCTCCTTTCTCTTCTGCACCTCTTAGGAATGCGTTTGGCTGCAGACAAGAGAAAATGTAAAGTGGCTTAACTAAGTGAGGCTTTCTCAAGTCACAAGAAGTCTAAAGTAGACAGGCCTGGGCTGGCCACCTAGCTCTTCATCATCATTAAGGATTCACTCTCCTATTTTCTGCTTCAATAGCCTTAGCATAAAGCTTTTATCTTCGTGGCTCATTGCTTCCTTTCCAGGCGTCACGTCACGATTCCAGGAGGCAGAAGCATGCATGACAAATCAGACCATTTCCCCTCTAAGGAGCGTTTCTGGAAGTCCCAACCAGGAGCTGCCATTTATACCTCTCCAGGCAACCTGGGTCTTGGGCTGTCTCACTTACAAAGGAGTCTGGAAAGGTGATTCTTCCCCCTTCTTCTCCTTCCCAATGTCTATAATAAAGACAGTCAAACAGGAAAGGAGAGTACGGTGGTTGGAATATGTTCCCTTCCAACTTCAGGTACTGCCAATGTGGTGGTATTCAGCAGGTGGAGCGAAGGTTAAAGCAGTGGGATCCCATGAGGCCCTGACAGTTGGAGTCCCAGACCTTGAAAATCATGCTGGTGTGTACATGTGTGCCCAAAATCCTGAGAGGAGAGTGCAAGTGAAGGGATTGTGGCATGGCCATCCCCCTGGGGAGTGATCGTTTACTTTCCCTCTCTTTCTCTCTCTGGTGAGCATGCACATCCTGTAGCAATATTAAAAATAAATAAATAGTACAGGGGTGGGGTGGGGTGGGTGGAGATAAAAAGCCCAGCCACAGTGGTACATAGATAGTGCCACTGGTTGGGAGGCTAGAAGCTGCATGGGAGCCACAGGTTCAGTTCCAGGGGTGACCTGAACATGCTGAGTGTCATGGTACACCCTGTAATCCTAGCTAATTGGGAGTCTGGGATGAGAGGGTTGAAACATGGTCAGACTTTGTCCAAAACACCTACTTCTCTTCCCTTCCCTCTCTCCCTCCCACTCTCTTTCCTTTATCAAAGTGGAAGGTGAGCCTTTAGAGGTGATTAGGCCATGAGGGTTTCTCTCTCATGAGTGGGATTAAGACCCATATAAAAGAGGTTTCACAAGCATTAGCAGCATTCAGTGTCTTGCTCTTCTACCTCCTGCCTTGTGAGGAAATAGCGTTCCTCCTCTCTGGAGGATGCAATGTTCAAGGCACCATCTGGGAAGTGGAGACCAGACACTAACTTGGCAATGAACTTGCCAGCATCTTGGGCTTGGTCTTCCCAACCTCCAGAACTATGAGAGTTTTTTTTTTTTTATATCGATGACCTAGTCTCAGTTATCCTATTACAGGAACATAAATGAACTGAGACAGGACTGTGTGTGGATTTGGGGCAGCTGATCTACAGAGTCCTTCATAAGTTTCATCCTCCCTCACCACGCTGGGTACCTGGAGGACGTTTAGGCCAATCCTAGCAGTTGCAAAACCATCTGTTCTGTGTTGGTGCATAGTACAGCCTTCTTGAAGATATATAGCGTGATCCCTCTGGTACATGGATAATATTGTAAAATTCCACTGTAACACGATTAGTAGGGTCCAAAGGCCCAATTACATTAAATGTGGGGTTATGATGAGATTAAAGAAATAAATGTTGGGGGCAAGACCAAGCTGGCAGTTTTCTTATTTTTTCCCTTTTCAGTTGCAGTTTGGCGCCACCTGGTGGTGTCTGTTCTCTCACCGAAGACCCCGTTCTGCCTGGAGAGTGACACCATCTGTGTACCATGTGTAAGTATGTAGCTGGGTTTCTGAGACCAGGCAGGGATTCTAGAACCTCCCCGGTATTAGGCCCCTATTTTATCAGCCTGTTTTAGGTAGACTGGTGCAGTACAATACTGGACTTGAGTCACCCATCCTCTGTCCTGGTTTGGGGAAGGAGTTGGTTGATCTTAGCCCAGCTATGGAGAAGTAAATCATGTTATGTTCCAATTCATATTATCACACACACACACACACATTTATAATCATGTTACATTTTTAAAAATTGCCAGAGGGCACGTGCACTTGCCAGAAAGAGACACACACAGAGAGACAGGGAAATAAAACACTCCCCGATGGGGTGAGATTATACTAGGATCCCTTCTCCTCCATTTCTCCATCCTGTCCAGATTTGGGGCACACATGCACAAATGTCTGGCATCTTTTTTAGGCTGCCAAGGCTGGAACTTAAACCACCGTTGATCATGTGGGATCTGGCTGCCTTAACCATGAGGTCGTGGGGCTGGCCCCTTATAATGAACTGTTAAGGCGATATGGATTAAATGAACTAAACTGATAGGGCACCACCAGGGAAGTAGGATCTGCTACCTTGAAACATTATCTTTATGCGTCACTTCTTTCTCTTACATGGGTGAAGTCTTTGCTATCTTCCAGAGTTTTTTGGTCACTCTCAGGCAATTAGAAGTTGTAGGGTTATGAGGCTGACAGGTCATGTAGTGGTTCAGGTGTTGGACTCCCACATGGCTGACTATGGTTCGAGTCCTGAACCTGGCAGTTTGCTTTCTCACTTTCCCTTTCTTTCTCTCTCCAGTTAAAAATTTTAAATAATAAATAAATAATAACAAATAAAATTTTAAAAATAAATTATTTTATTTAAAAGTTGTGGGTTACTTTTTTTTCAGTTTGCCAGAGGGTAAGTGTGTGTGTGTGTGTGTGTGTGTGTGTGAGAGAGAGAGAGAGAGAGAGAGAGAGAGAGAGAATGGCAAAAAATGAGAAAGCACCCCCCCATAAGGGGTAGTCATGGCACAATCCCTTCTCCAACAGTTCTCTCTCCTTTTGGGATTTTGGGTGTTTACACACTCACACCCAGCATGTTTTTCAAGCCATTGGGTCCAGGACTCAAACTGCACAGCTGGCTATGTGGGATCCAGTTGTCTTAACCATCAAGCCACTGGTGAGGTTACTTTCATCACAATTATAGCCTTACTTATTTAATAAAACTATCAAGTCTAGTGTAATGATCAAAATTCACAACTGTAACCAAAATTATAGCTTCCTCTTCTCTAGACTGGCCTGCTCCAAGCCAAAAGCCTACAAAGGGATGGTGGATTGATCAATCTCTTCTATGCTCTCCCCTCTCCCACTAGTTCTGACCTCCTGAGGACTGATAAAGACCAAGGGTGAGAGGGATACCCAGCATTTTCTGTCTAGTGCTTTGGTGAACTCATTCTGGCTTGGTCATGTTCAAGGCTGTTTCTTTCTCTCTAAGGCCATTTTTTGTGGATGTCTTGGAGATACTTCTGCTGGTTTCTTCCAAGTTCAACTCTCATGGGGAGGGTGGTATCTGTCTTCTAGTTGGAAGATATAGATATAACAGGGTCCTTTGGGAGTCTGTCTGCTGAATCAGACAGCTCTTTTGGGCACATTACCTTTGACAAAAGCTTCAAGGCCACTCCCTGAATGTCTGCTTCGCCTTCGGAGGAAACATCACATTTTCTCCACAGTTGTTAGACATGCAGCTTGCTCCCACAGCAGCCTTCTCTCTCCTCTCTGTTCTTTCCTACTCTGTCACCTCAGGTCTTTTTAGGCATCACTCTCAGAGCCATCCTCATGCTTCCAAACCTTCTAAGATCAAAAGCTCGTTTCGTTGAGTAGGCCCCTGCAACCTATTTTCTCCCTGGAGAGAGAGAGAAAATGCCACAACACTTTAACAACTCTTTTGGGGGAAGAGTTTTCTCTTGGTTTGCATCTTTAATCCTTTTATACTTTCAAGGTGGGTATTGGTCAAAGCTACAAAAATCAGACTTCAGATTTCTCTTTGGCAAGTTCTGCATTTATATAATCTTGTATTACTCTTTGGAATGTGCTGGTACTTAGTATCCATTCAGAACTGCCATAGTGCTTCTCTCAGTGTTGTCATTTATATATTAATAAAATCCAATGAGAGGAGATGGCTACAGAAGTTGAGCTGTGAAATACTGCTTTCAGGGACTAAAAATGAAGATATTCTGCTGAGACTTCTCCCTTCAGATTAATTTCTAGTGGGTAGGGCTACCTCTGAATCCTTCTCTCTGTCTCTCTGTCTCTCTGTGTCTCCCAATGTCTTTCTTCTTTATTATTTAAGGTAAAGTATTCTCTGGGCACTCAAGCCCCTCCTTATTATGCTAATTTGTGCATTCCTCCCTCCCATTCAGGGAAGGGTCAAACCCAGGCCCATCCTGAAATGGCCACCCAAGTTGAGCTGTGAAATATTGCTTTCACGCAGGGCACAGGCGCACTGCACAGTTTTCATTTTTTTTGCTTTTTAAAATTAAAATGTAAAATTTTTTATCGTCTATTTTCTTTCTTTCTTTCTTTTCTTAATCTTCCTCTTTCTTCTTCTCTAATTCTTCTCCTTTTTCCTTTAACTTCATTCCTTGGCTGCTCAGCCTCCACACATTGAGTGTCTAGACAGATCAAGTGAATAGTAACCAAACATATGAATATGATTAGGGTCAGAATATCCCTCAATTCCCACTGACTCTGACACACACAGAGTAAGAAACGGAACGGAAGAGAGATTGCAGATCGCCTCCTCCTGCATGCCTCTGAACACTCAGATGGAAATTCAAAATTTAGGAAGAAACGTACAATGCATCAGATGACTAGAAATCACTGCAGAGTCACAAGAAATATGAGAAAGCAAGAAAACACCTTTCCTCCAAGGGAAAAGAATAACTCCTCTTCACCCTCAGACAGTACAATGGAACTCACGGAAATGTCAGATAAAGAATTCAGAATATTCATAGTGACAAAGCTAACAGAGATGGAAGAAAAGAGAGACAATGAACTACAGAAGAGGCAGGGGAAAGGAGCTGATGAATTCTAGGAGGTTCTTAGGAAGTTCTTGCAAGATCTGAAAGAGGAAATATACACTATAAAAAAGAACCAGGTGGACCTGTTAGGGATGAAAACTGTAATACAGAAAATCAAAATCTCCCTTGAAAGTATTAAAAGCAGACTAGATCATACAGAAAATAGAAATCTCAGCTGTAGAAGACAGAATCGCTGGCCTAGAAAAATCCACCATGAAGACTGAGAAAATTGCCCCCGGGATCAGCAGTTGGTGTAATGGCTATGTTGCTGAACTCCCATGTAGTCGACTGTGGTTCGAGTCCAGGGCCCGGTGGCTTAAACTCACACCAGGCATGTGTGCGTGTGTGCCCAAGATCCCAAGAGGAGAATGGAGGAGAAAGGATTGTGGCGTGGCCATCCCGCCTGGGGGTGATTTCTCGGTTTCTGTCTTTACGTCTCTCTCTGTCTTTCTGGCAAGCACATGTGCCCTATAGCAAAAACCTCTCCAAAAAAAAAAAAAAAAAAAAAAAAAAAACGAAAATTGCCCCCCCCCCAAATGAGAATAATACACAAGAAATACTAGATACCATCAAACATCCAGATAATTGGTATCCCAGAAGGTGGTGAAGAGACTAATAAGGGCATTGATAATCCATGAAATCCTGAAAGAAAACTTTCCAGATCTAGAGAGGCATTCAAAGATCCACACCCAAGAAACCACAAAGATAAGGTACTAAGATTGGCAAGAGAGAAACATCAAGTTACAAAGGATATCCCATGAGGCTCACAGCAGAGCTCTCATCGGAAACAATACGAACAAGGAAAGAATGGGAAAATATATTCAAAGTGTTAAGGGAAAAGCAATTTCAACCAAGAATACTGTATCCGGCGAGATTCTCCTTCATATGGGAAGAAAAGACAAGGACATTCTCAGATAAACAAAACCGGAAAGAATTTACCAGCACCAGACCAGCTCTCTAAGAAGTGCTATGCCAGAAGAAAGGAGTGCTATACCAGGAGAACTAAACACAAACATACAGAAATAAGAGTTTAAAAACAACTAAGAAAATGGCTAACATATCGGTAGGAACAAATCTGGAGTTAAATATTATATTCAAGAATTTTTTAAAGAATCATTTATTTAATTTTTTATTTATTAATTTATTTATTTTAATTTGACCAGAGAAAAAGTGAGAAAACAAGTCACCAGGTCTCGGATTTGAATGGTGGTCAGCCATGTGGGAGTGTTCAGCACCTTAACCACCACACTGCCTGCTGGTCCCTATATCCCAGAATTGAATCAGTAAGATTGACCACAACAAAAGATAAATCAAGTACATGAGACTGAACTGGTGAAATAGAGTCTTATGACTTTTGACTAAAACATTACAGATTTTTCTTCTAGGCTTTGTTTTCTGAATTTAAGGATTTTTATCTTGTCTTGAGCGGCCAATAGGTTCATACACCTACTATTTGAACAAGAATCCTAACTTGTTTCCGGGCTGTAAGTTTTAAGCAAAGCTCTCTTAGCATTTCTTTGATTTTGATTTATTAAAAGTTAAAACTTTCTTGAAATTAAAAATATATATTTAAATATCTTTTTAAATTCAAATAAAGAAGTTGCTCCTCCAGCTGTATCCTGGAATAAAGAAAACACAGAGCAAAACATTGCCTCCACATAATGTAATGAAGAATAAACTTCTGAGATTGTAAGTCACCAGATTTTGGGATTGTTTGTTACTACAAAGCAACCTAACATAAGATGACGGATAAACTCTCTCACTAATGAGATGGAATAGCAAGAACAAACATTTTTAAATAAAACAGACCTGCATTTGACATCTGAATCATTTTTGATTTTTATATGTTACATAAATATCAATGTTATGAAAGAAAATTTCTTCATCTCTATTTAAAAAAAGTACAATGAGAAACATAGACTATAATGTGAATGGTGCCCCTGGAGGCCTGAAGCTGCAGACCTCAATGTATTGTCCTTGGCCTTAGGAGTTTCGGATAAATCTCCTTATATATCTTCATAATAATAGGGTTAACACATGTTGTTACCATGTGCTATGCATATTCTATGTACTTTATGCATCTTCTGTTAGTCCTCATAACAATCCTACAAGAAGGTACTTCTATTCACTTCTATTTTGTAGGTGAATAAAATAAAGTTTCATGACTTGCCCAAGGTGATGCAGCTGGTCAACAGCAGAACTAGAATTCAAATGCCGAGAGTATGAGGCCCAAATTTGTACTTCTAACGCTGTCCTGTCCATCTTGCCTGAGAGTTTCCTTTCTGCCATGACATTCTGGAGCAGGGAGTACAGAATGGGCCCTGAGTTATAACGGCAGATGTGGCTCAGATCCCATGCTTCCATTTGGTAGCTGGACAATTTTAGAGAAGTTACCTACCTTTCTTGAATCTTAGCGTCCTCATCTAAAGATATGAATTCCAGAGGAAGTGGTTGAGAGGAATAACCATTGGTTTACGACTCCTCTAACTTTGCAAAGAGAAAGGAGTCCAAACTCCATGGAAGTCAAACGGGAAATTATCAAATCACATCAAAAGGGGTGATTAAGTATTCAGTAAAGAATATATATCGTATGCCCATCGAGTGCCAGACACACTATTGTTGGTTTCCTGGGCAACTGAATCCAGTACATTCTCTTCAAATCCTTCACGCATCACAAGGCCCTGTTTATTTCCGAGGCTGGGGCAATCTGTGAGGGACCCAGAGGGCGTAGTTTTGCTGTGGGTCCACTGTGTGACTCTAATCAGCCTGGGTCCATTGTGTGACCCTAGTCACCAACTGTCTGCTTTTTCTGTGGAAAAGTGATGCTGATGGCACGTAGCATGCTCCAAATAAACGATAACAATTGTAACGGCTAATAGTAACCCGTCCCAGGTACTTGTGGAAGGCAACGACGGGTTACCCCGGTCGCTGTGGGGTCAGTGACTGCCGCGTGGGGAGGAGCCAGGGCGGGATTTTCCTTCCATGGGAACCATTCTCTCGGGGCCGAGTCTCCGCCCGGACTCCGAACGCCGAAGGCCCAGGGCCGGAAGCGCGCGCAGCCACAGCTGCAGCGTGTCAGTCGGGAAGGAGGGAGGGAACGAACGAGCGAGCGAAGCCGCGGCGACCGGACGAGATGGCGGCCTTCTCCGGTGCGTTGTTGAAAGCTGCTGGTGGTGTGGGCTGCTCGCTGCATGCCTCGGCCTGGAGCCCCCGGTGCGGGGCTGGGGGCCGAAGCTGCGCAGACCGGAGGGCACTGTCCCCCGCAGCTCCCTCGGGTCCTGCGCCGGAATTGGCGGCGGCCGCCCAGAGGCCGGGCCGCGGGGCTCTGGTTTGGGAGGAGCACTTCTGCCCAGCTGTTGGCAGGGACAGTCCTGCATCTGATCTTTGTCCTTTTCTCTTCTACGAGTCTCCACTCGCCTCTCTTGGCGAGTGCAGCCACGGCTACGAAAACGAGGCGGCGGCGTGCTAGCTGGACCCCTAGGCCTCCTGCCTCTTCGACGTGGCAATAACCCTTTGGGAACTTTTTTCGCCCGCGGGTCATCTGGGCCCAGGGAGGGGTCATTCGGAAAAATGACCATACTACCGCTATCCAGTTTTTTTTTTCAAGCAGGTCTTTCCGAAAATAAAAGGTGCAGGCATAAACCTGATCTGCTTTTGTTCAACGCTATTGTATCAACCTTGACAATTAACGTTGGAGCTAAAGGGAAAGTACTTTCATTTGCATACACACTAGCCCAACGCTGCTGTAATCAGCCTTAGAGATACTAAACGTGCTAAACGTATATAGCAATAAATGTATCAAGTTAGGCTCGCTATCTTTTAATGTTCCTATTATAATGACTTCAAATATTATAGTATTTGATGTTTAAAGTTTTCTCCCGCAGTCAGGTGAGAGGATCTCTAATGTTTTAATTATTACATATCTCCTAATAATAGTCAAGGGGAAATCTACTTTGGAAGTAGTTGCTGGTTTTTTTTTTTTTTTTTTTTCCAGCTCTTTCCTAAAAGGAGATTTTAGAGCCAAGTTCTGCATAGGAGTTCTAGATTCTCTAGATTCTCTCTCTCTCTCTCTCTTTTTTTTTTTTTTTTGGTTCATGTCTTTGGGAGTTGTACACAGATTCAGGAATGTTAGGGTAAGGGATTGGAGGAAGAGTCTGTGATTGAATGAAATAAAGGCAAAAGTAGAATTAAAGGCCTGGGTTATTTCTGTTTCCCCCTTAATTGTTAAAAATGCAGTACTAAAGTTAACAAGCAGAGAACATGACCAGAATGAGACAAGAAGTTGTTTGGAATATGCTGAAAGCAGTCTGCAGTTGCTAACAGTTTTGCAAACAGCTTCAGCTTGCAGTGTTCTGAATGCAATGTGTTTAAGACCATCACTCCCCTTTTTTCAAGCTGTTAGTATTTTTAGGAGAGAAAATATAGCTAGATTGTAATGGAGGTAATTTTCAGAAAGCCTACCTGGCTTGAGATTTCATTAACTTCTCTATATGTATCACTAGATTTTCTTGGGGGAGATTCAGAGTTAGGAGAGCCACCATTTTTGAAACTGAAGATTCTTCTCAATTGGTGCAAGGAACAAGCTACTTTTTTTTTTTTTTTTTTTTTTTTGAGAGGTTTTTGCTATAGGGCGTGTACACTCACCAGACAGACAGAGAGAGACAGAGAGACAGAAAGCGAGAAATCACCCCCCAGGGGGGATGGCCACGCCACAATCCCTTCTCCTCCATTCTCCTCTTGGGATCTTGGACATGCACACACATGCACCCGGCGTGAGTTTTAAGCCACCGGGTCCGGGACACGAACCACGGTCGACTACATGGGAGTCCAGCGACATAGCCATTACACTAACTGCTGTTCCCAGGAACAAGCTACTTTTATAAGAATATATTTGATTTGTAAATTTGCTTAATGTTTTTTCACAGTGACAAAAAATACAAAATTTCGAATTGGTTATTTCTGGGGCTTAGGAATATTTGAATAGTCATTTTCTTAGGGACATGAACATTTGTACTAATAATAAAACCTTCATTTTATAAATGCAGACTTCAAATAAAAATTGCTTCTCATTTGGAAGAGAAGTTTAATCCAACTGACTACACGATGTATAACTACCCTCTACAGTTCATCTGAGAAATACTAAGATGAAAAAAACCCAGTCAGAAATGACCAACTTACTCCTTAAGGACTGACCTTGAAGTGAAATTTCAATATGTATATGATTAAGAACAGAGCAGCTCTTGAGCTGACATTTCCTGTTTCCCAAGTTTTCACCACTTGCCTTGCACTTAGTGACCAGAATTTTGATTATGGCTGTCAATAAATGTAGGCCCTCTCCACTTACCTGTTCATTTTGCTCAGGTTGCCGAGGGTGTTCTCGTGGTCTTTGATGGTTCAAGGCACATAGATAGCTGCCATGTTATCTGTAAACAAACCAACTAAGGTGCTGGTCTAGCACCCTAACTGGCAGATTTTTTACTAGGCATAGGAGGTAGAGCATCGGAGGCCGCTATGTCTGAGTGACAGTTGTGTACCAAACGCACTGCATCACTGCTCTCTGTAATCTTCCTGTGTCCCTGCAAGGTAGATAGTCCCATGTTGTGTGGAGGAAACAGAGGTTATAGCTTTGCCCAGGTCACTTGCTGGAGAGAGCTTGGATTTCAACTCAAGATTTTCTCAGCAGTGCCGCACTAAGTATGTTACAACTGAGCTGTGCCTCAAAGCCTTTCCCTAGTTCTGGAAATAGTGATTTTCAGGAGCAATGTGATTTATGGTTAAGTTTGGTATATGTGGATTGTAAAATTAATTTTTACTTTCAGAGATGGGTGTTATGCCTGAAATTGCACAAGCTGTGGAAGAGATGGACTGGCTGTAAGTACATAAAGCACAAATGCATTGTGACAAGGATGTTTCATAAGTTAGACAGTTGCTAATGACTTTATAAAATAATTTTGGATCTAGCTGGGTAAGTAAAATTCAGTTTTTCTGGTGATTCTCTAAATTATGGAAAGTTTCTTTTTTATACTTGATATATTTTAGGCCCAAAGGGATTGTTTATATTTACTAAATTAAATTTTTGGTTTTGGTAGGGGTATTTGCTTTAGGGCGCTTGCGCTTGCCAGAGACAGACAGAGACAGTGAGAGGGATAGTGAGAAGTCACTGCCCCAGGGGGATGGCCACGTGACAGTCCCTTCTCCTCCATTTTCCTTCCGGGATCTTGGGCATGTACACACATGTGCCTGGCATTAGTTTCAAGCCACCAGGTTGGGGACTCAAACTGCAGTCTGCCATGTGTGAGTTCAATGTAAAAACCATGCCATCTGCTGGTCCCACTAAATGAAATTTGTTTAGGTTTATAGTTTAACATGACTTAATTAGCTTAGATGATTTTTTTGTTATTTAACTAAAATTCTTCAACTATTCTTTCAGTCTCCCAACTGATATCCAGGCCGAATCTATCCCATTGATCCTAGGAGGAGGTGATGTACTTATGGTATGTTTAACTTTGGAGAGGTGACTGGGAGCTGGGGACACATAATTCTGGGGTTGTCTGGGACCTACTTTAATAACTCCCTAGGTTAAAGATATTTTTATCAAATTAATTTTATTTATTCACAAACATTTATGATACATGTGCTGTTTTCAGGGTATTAGGTAAAACTGTTGTAATACAAAGGTAAAGAAGATATATTTCTTGCTTTTGAGAAGTGTAAACCAAGTAGGGCAATAAGGTGTACAAAAATAAATGTCATATAGAGAGAATGTGGCACCAGCATAGCAGATGCAAAGTACTATAGGAGTCAAGTGGAGGTTCAGTTATTCTCGTTTGAGAGATCATAATGGACTGCTTAAGGGGTTTTTTGTTTGTTTGTTTGTTTTAAGGGTTTTGCCATAGGATACATGCACTCTCCAGAAAAAGACAGAGAGAGGCAATGGGAGGGACAGTGTGAAATCACCCTGTAGAGGGATGGCCACGCTGCGATCCCTTCTCCTTCATCCTTCTGGAATTTTGGGGCATGAATGCACATGCACCTGGCATGCTTTTCAAGCTGCCAGGTCTGGGACTTGAACCACGGTTGGTCACTTGGCAGTCCAGGGCCTTAACCACCATGTGACCTGCTGGCCCTGCAAGTATATTTTTGATAAGGAAAGATGAAAGAGAAATATTCTCTGCTAGAGAGAGCATCAACAAAAAAATCAGTGAATAAGAGAATGCAGGGTATAATCCTGAAATTTAATTTAGTAATATAAAATGTGTGTTAGTGCTGAGGGGTATAATTTGAGTCAAAATGGGGAATATTATGGTTCAAATTAGGGCTCTTCCTCAATTGTCATGTTAATGAATTTGAGTATTTGTTGTCAGTGGGAGTGTTGTTATTAAGGAGGGACATTACTTGGATGCAATTGTGTTTTCATGACTCTTTTGATATTATATCATAGCATAGCTCTGTAGGACTAGGTACCCTTAGAATGAAGAGGGCTCCAATTTGAATGGTAATAATAGGAAGGAAAAGAGAGCAAATTCTGAAGATAGTAAGTCTAGATAATCTTGAGGCACTGTGAAAATAAAGGAAGCAGTCAAATGTTAAAGATTTCTACATAGTATCATGTCATTTTGATTTCTTTAATTGACAAATTGTAAAGTCAACTTTTTTTTTTCCATTCAGGCTGCAGAAACAGGAAGTGGAAAAACTGGTGTAAGTAATACATTTAATTGACTTACTTTCTAAGAGTTGAATTTTTTTTTTTTTTTTGGAGAGATTTTTGCTATAGGGCTCGTGCACTCGCCAGACAGACAGACAGAGAGACAGAAAGTGAGAAATCACCCCCCAGGGGGGATGGCCACGCCGCAATCCCTTCTCCTCCATTCTCCTCTCGGGATCTTGGGCACGCACGCAAACGTGCCTGGCGTGAGCTTAAGCCACAGGGTCCGGGACACAAACCGCGGTCGACTACGTGGGAGTCCAGCGACATAGCCATTACGCTAACTGCTGGTCCCGTCTAAGAGTTGAATTTTAAAATAGCTTTGAAGAATAGCTTTTACTTAGAAATATTTAATAAAACCACCAGCTCCAAAATGTAAGGAATATTGCTTGCCATTGAGAGTGATATTTTTGTTGCTAACTAATTGTGAAGATCAACAAAAGAACATGGCTTAAAGAGTATAGTTTTAAATTGCTCTTAGAGAAAGAGTTACAGTAGCTATAGTGTTTGTGCTCACTTCTGAATTTTAAAGCAATAGCTCTTATGGTAAAGAAAATTAAAGCTGCAAATTAAAATTGATTTTCTGTTGTATGAGACTAGAAAAACAGTTTGTCAAACTGGATAATATTTTTCCTCTTTAGGTTGATTCTGCAGGTCTTCACCACTTACTGCTTTGGGATGTCAACTGACTCCTATTATATTTCCTTCATTCACTCAACTCTGTTATCTTACTGGTATTTTGGATTTGGGCAAATGAAATTTGAGCAGTGATCTGGAATACATGTAATATTTAACATGCACGTAACTTTAGTCATTGGTACTGTTTTTTTTTTTTTTTTAAGAATTATTTTTATTTAACTTTATTTATTTATTTATTTTAATTTGACCAGAGAAGGACAAGTGAGAGAGAGAAAGAGAGAGCGAGAGGGAAATCGAGAAAGCAGGCTGCCAGGTCCGGGACTCAAACCATGGTCATCCATGTGGGAATCCAGCACCATTAACCACTATACCATCTGATGGCCCCATTGATGTTGATTATTAAACCCACTAATACCTGAATACTGATATGAGAACTGTTGTTTCTTTGCTAGGCTTTCAGTATTCCAGTCATCCAGATAGTTTATGAAACTCTAAAAGACCAACAGGAAGGCAAAAAAGGAAAAACAACAATTAAAACTGGTGCTTCAGGTAATTATTATAAATTGGTATTCCTTCTGTAGAAATCAGATTCTCATCCCTGACATTTATGAATGTGAGGTTTGTGTGTGCATTTTTCACTGTTAGTGTCTTAGGGGTAGTATTAGAATTTGGTGCCCTGGAAACCAAGGATGCTAAATGTCATTTAGAGCCTCAACAGCCAAAGATTGTCCCTCCGAAAATACTAAAGTGCTCCCATTGAAAAACACTGGCATTTTGGGAATCACAATTAGTTATTTTATTGTTTTTCTTAACCTAATAACTTTTAGACCTCATATTAATAATAAATTGATGCAACATTTTACAGAAGAATTAAGGAAGCATTTTACAGATAACTTAGGAAGTAAAAATCCACGATGGTGTTATCGATTTACCCAAGAAAAAGAGATGTGCTCTTCCCCTCAGATAAAGTCTAAGATAAAATGTAACGTGTAAGCTTTAAAGTTACTTTCTTATTTTTGATCCTATCTGTATGGAGATTAGTCCTCTTATTAGATTTCTGAGCCTGTCCCTGCCTTGAAAAATATTGCCTGTTTCTTCATCTTTAAATTGTGTTGATTCAATTAAATGGTTTATAAAATCCATTCTATCTTTTAATCTCTGATTTTGTCTTAGTAAAATTTAGTCCATACTTTAAGTCACTTTTATTTTATGATACAAAACAGAATTATGACAAAATACCAAGCTTCTCAGAGTAAACTTGGCATATGGACATTTTCTTTTCAGTTGTTTGAAAGCAAAAATGTTATACAGTTCATAGAATGAAGTCGTTGTGAATGAATTGTCATACAGATAATGGATATAATTGTTTAGATTATTGGCCTTTTCTAAAACAGCTTCAGAACCTGTGATAGTGTGAGCCATTGTTTCTGAGCCATGGTAATAAGAGGAGGGGAACCAGAGTGGTAATGGTTCCAAAGAGGATGTCTCATGAGAAATTTAAAAGACTACACATTTAAACATGAAGAAGTAAAAAAGAAGATAGAAAAAAATGTTAAATCATTGAAGAGATCTGGAAGTGTTTATTTTAGAAAGGAGAATTAGGGCCAAGTAGAAACATCCTAGATGAAGATTTCTGTTTATTTCTTCCATGAATGAGAAAAATACACAGAGAGAAGGACAGAGAGACAGAGCCTTGATGCTGCACTCTAACTAGCCCCAACCTCAGTCAGCCGGGAGTCCTGGACATGCCCATGCCCCGAAGGCTCAGGGAAGTCTCTGGAAGCAAACCCCGAACCTTCGCAGGTGGGTCAGCCTTGCAGTATCACATTCTGCTGCATGACTGTCTGGCCCCTAGTGAATGAAGATGCCTGTTTAATTTAAAGTACTTCCTGATAGAATGAGCCAATTATGGAAGACAGAGCTTCAAGAAAGTTATTTCTCCATTCTTCAACGTGTCTAAGCTGATGATAGATATCTTGTAGATCAGAAATAATCTGGAAAGGAATTTTACCCTGGGTGGGAAGTGGAGTTAGAAAACATGTAGGGGTCTCTTTAACTATTAGAATTCTTCGATTAGACAAAGACTATTTAAGATATCTTTTCAGAGAAAATTGGAGGCTGGGTAGTAGCACAGTGATAAAACATACTCCTCTGCTAGGCTGACACACATGGTGGAGTTCTGGGTGAAAACCTAGCGACCTCCCTGAGTACTGTAAGCACCATGTGACCACCGTCTGGGGCGGGAGAAGAGTGGGGGAAGGGTGGAATGTAGATGGCAAGGCCTGTTGGAGTTCTTGCTCTGCTTTTTTCTCTGTCTCTTACTCATGGAAGAAATAAATAAAAACCTAGAAAAGAAAAATGCCAATCCCACTGAAGTCAGGAGAAAAATTGTTTGACCTTTGAATTATTTAAGATAAGACTTGCTTTTCTTTTAATAATGATAAAAAGATGATTAAATAGACTTTAAAATTGTTTCCATTACAATTGAAGTTAATTTATTCAGTTATCTAAACTTCACTTTATCACTTATCTAGGAGTTAGGACAAATATCAGTGTCACCTGATACAAAGTGCATGAAGTGATGACGTTTTAGACCCATATAGGCGAGTGATTATTATCTCTGACATATTTTGTTTTTCAATTTAAGAATGGCCTTTAATAAAACCAGCAACAGTTTTACTTGTATATTCTAAATAAGTGTAAAACTATTCTGAATCTACAGGAATTAGGGTATTGTATATTAAAAAAATTGTGCATGGCTTTTATAGAGCGTTTTTAATTTCATGTTTGTGGGTAACTTTTCTAATTTTCATTTGTTTAGTGCTCAACAAATGGCAAATGAACCCATATGATAGAGGATCTGCTTTTGGTAAGTGAATAGATTTTACCAGTCCATTTATAAGTTGGAAATATTTTTGTTAAGAGTAGGTGAGAATACCAAGACAATTACAGGAAAGTATAATGAGTGAAGATTAATTTACCAGATGTTAGACTACAGTTACTGGGCCAGCATGTTAATTAAGGAAGCTGGATCCTACATAGCTATCCGCACGGTTCAAGTTCCGGACCTGTCAGCCTGAAAAACATGCTTGGCGTGTGTGCGTGCAAGGCCAAAATTCAAAATTCTATGAGAATGGAGAAGGGATTGCAGCTATCCCATCCACACACGCACATCTACACCCGGTAGCCATCCCATCCCCCGAGGGTGCTTTCTCACTATCCCTTTCTCTTTGTCTCCTAAATCCAGTCAGGGTTAGGTACATGCATGCACACATGCCCTGGGTGCCTTCCAGACTGCTGGGGTCAGGACTCAAACCATGGATGGCTATATAGGATCTGGCTTCCTATGCATAGTACTTAACTACTGCACTTTTTAAAAAGTTCAAAACTTTATCTATTCAGTATTGATATGAATAAGAGTTTATACTTTGACTAACTGTATCTCTGGAAAGTAAAGTAAGATGTGTATGATGGATAGGGAGACATTCAGGTACTAAAAATGAGTTGCAAACGTGAACAAAGACAAATTCTTTATAGGTGGGCTTCTTCTATAATAGTACAGAGAAAAGCTAGACCTTTGCTTAAAGCCAATGAACACTGGGAACCAGCAGTTAGCGTAATGGCTATGTCGCTGGACTCCCACATAGTCGACCGCGGTTCGCGTCCCGGACCCGGTGGCTTAGAACTCACGCCGGGCGCGTGTGTGTGCGTGCCCAAGATTCCGAGAGGAGAATGGAGGAGAAGGGATTGCGGCGTGACCATCCCCTCTGGGGGGTGATTTCTCGCTTTCTGTCTCTATGTCTCTCTCTGTCTGTCTGGCGAGCACACGTGCCCTATAGCGAAAAACCTCTCCAAAAAACAAAAAAAAAGCCAATGAACACTGTGAGATATATTGATTCCTTGCTACACTTCTTACTGGACAATCTTGTCTTAGATCATAGATGACAGGGTAGAAATTAGCCCCCCACAGAGCCAAAAACATTCTGAGGATGAATAAGATTCATTACTCTTGAGAAAAATGCTATTGTCATTCGAGAATCAGCAAGTCCCAGTCTCTGGAACATTGAAACAGTGAAAGGATTATCTTATTAGCGAAACTGAATGATGTTTATTTCTAACTGCATGATTTATAAAAACCTCCACTGACATTCTCTTTGTTTTTTCTCCAATCTAGCAATTGGGTCAGACGGCCTTTGTTGTCAAAGCAGAGAAGTAAAGGAATGGCATGGGTGTAGAGCTACTAAAGGATTAATGAAAGGTATTTGAATGGCATCCATACTTCTGTAAATTTTAGAGACAGTATAGTATACGAACTTTTTAAAAAAAAACTTTAAAGCAAAGATCTAAAAGAATTTTTAATGGTACAGAAAGACCTACAATTCTTTGTTTGGTGTATAGAAATTATAGTTTAGAAACAGTGGGAAGGTGGCTTATGATGAATGAATCCTGTAAATCTCAAGTCACTCGCTCTCACAGGGAAACACTACTACGAAGTTTCCTGTCATGACCAAGGATTATGCAGAGTTGGCTGGTCCACCATGCAGGCCTCCTTAGACCTAGGTATGTGTTTCTAAAATAACCGAATTAATTGATTCATGTTTGTGGGTTCTTAACATTTTATTATTTGAAGAAACTTAATAACCAAAAAAAAGTTACATTTTTAGAGACACAGAAGTATCTTCCTAGCCAGTTCAAAAAAGGTCTGAAGTAACTTATAAAAAATACATAGAATAGAATGAAATTGGGAATCAAGGTTAAGAATCTGAATGGTGACAGGGTAAAGTTAATTTGCATGAACATGGATACACAGTCCTTCATGTATGCTTCCAGTTATTGTAAATTTGCATCCTAATTTCTTTTTTTAAAGACATATTTTATTTAACTTTATTTATTTACTTTGATCAGATAGGGACAGAGAGAGAGAGAGAGACAGAGAGGGAGAGAGAGAGAAAGCGGGAAAGCAAGCCATCAGGTCCAGGATTCGAACTGTAGTTGGCCGTTTGAGAGTACAACACCCTTAACCACTACGCCATCTACCAGCCCTGCATCCTAATTTCTTAGTGGCCAAAGCAAAGAGGGATCGTGTGTGGTTTCTGTCCACCCTGTCACAGTATCCATAGGCTAAAACCTTCAATTTGTAAGATTCAAAAACTGAAGGGAAAATTCTCCTGCGGTTTCTTGAATAAAGACACTATAATATGGTGAAGATAAAATCTTTTACAGGGGTTTTGTTTTCATATTACTCTTATCACATAAGTAAAATATTTTTAAAACCTAGGTACTGACAAGTTTGGATTTGGCTTTGGTGGAACAGGAAAAAAATCCCATAATAAACAGTTTGATAATTATGGAGAGGTAAGCAATTACTTACCTGCCTAAAACATACCACTAACAAGTGTTCTTGCATGCTGGATCACTCATGACATGACTAAGGTTATAGAAATGATCCTGAAAATCAAGTGGATTTTCTCTATATTTTGCACAAAAAGTTTAGATTTGGATGTCAGTGAAAACTATTATAAAACTAGATAAATATGGAATAGTTGTCAGATGCCACTGTTAACCCCTCCAAAATGTATTATATTGCCTTTTCTTTATCCTCCAGTGCAATTTTGGCTTTGGCTTTAATTACTATTATTCTTATTTTAAATTTTTGATTGTGATGAATCTAAATGTAGTTGTTCTGGTGAACCCAAATCTAGTAATGTAATGAGCCAAAGTATTTATTATATTGATTATAAGACGCTTCTACTGTTGTATATATTATGCACTGTAACAGGTATATTTAACACCTGCATTAACTCCTCAAGGAACCTATTGTTTCTTTGGGAAAGTTGTAACACATTTTTGCATACAAAAACAGAAAAATACGGCATGACTTTCCCAATGACCTATTATTTTGAAACCAATGCATGCTATTGGAATAACTCTATTTGAACTTTTAACTTTAAGATTTTGTTTTCTGTTAATAGCACTAGATTTTCTTATTTTCTAGGAATTCACTATGCATGATACTATTGGATGTTACCTAGATATAGATAAAGGGCATGTCAAGTTCTCCAAAAATGGTAAGCACTCTATGAATCTTATTAGCAAAAAATATATTCAATACTTGTGATTATTTTTACTGTTTCCCTCTTCAGTCTTCTGTCTCTCCCTCCCTGCCTTTTGTTTGAACAAATGTGTATTGAGCATTTGCTATGTGCCCAGTACCTTGGTATGTGCTGGAGACACAGCAGAAAATAGAGTGGAGAAATGTTTTCTTCTGTGGGACTTCCACACTGGTGGAGAAAGACTAACCTGTAAGTGGTACGTGAGGTGCAGTAGGTGCTGTGAAGGACCGAAGACAGCAGGACAAGGGTGTGGAAAGTGGTAATAGTCTGACGATTCGACCGCCGCAGGATGGTCAGAAAAGACTTTGTTCACAAAGTGACGTTTGAGTAGAAATCTGAACGAGTCGAGTGGTGGGATGTGTAGATTTTTTGGAAGAGTGCGTCAGGCACAGGGAACAATAAATGTGAAGACTTTAGATGAAAGTGTGCTTGACCTGTCAGAATTCCAGTGAGGGGGCCAGTGGGCCTGGAATATACTGAGCGTGGAGGGAGCTGGTAGAATATTAGATCAGTGATGGAGGAAAGCCAGGCTGTTTAGGGCCATGGAAGCCATTTTTATTTTTAGTGAGATAGGAACCATTAGGGCCTCAAGCAGAGGATCGGTGTCCTCTGTCTAGTTTACCACAGTTTCCTTCTGGCCACTGTGTTGAAAGCAGATCAGGGATGATGGATGGAGGCAGTAGGTAAGGAGATAGTTTGATGCTAGGATTCAGTGTGGGGCCTTTACATTTGAGATAATTATTATATAATAAGTGGTGAAATCAGGTAAGTATTGGGTTATCAGAAAAGTCATAATGCATATTTGCATTAAAAAATTGGAAAATACATCATGACTTTTCTGACAACCCAGTAGTTCAGTGTGTAAAATCAGTTTGGAGAGAGGTCAGAACTGGAATTAGCTCTTTGGGATTCATCAGGCTTATAGATGATGTGTAAAGCCATAGATTGCCCAGGGAGTGAGGGTACATCAGGAAGAGCAGAGACCTGAGGCCTTGGTTCCTGTGGTTAGAAGTTAGCAAACTGAGGAAGTCTAGTAGAAGAGAATGAGGAGGAGAACCAGGAGAGCATGCAGTCCTACAATTCAGGTGAATAAAGTGTTTCAAGGACGAGGGGACAGTCAGATTGTGTCCAGTCTACTGAAGAGTCTAGTATAGAAAGATGAAGAGTGAGAGGGGGACCAGCAGTTAGCGTAATGGCTATGTCGCTGGACTCCCACGTAGTCGACCGCGGTTCGCGTCCCGGACCCGGTGGCTTAAAACTCACGCCGGGTGCATGTGCATGCGTGCCCAAGATCCCAAGAGGAGAATGGAGGAGAAGGGATTGCGGCATGACCATTCCCCCGGGAGGTGATTTCTCGCTTTCTATCTCTATGTCTCTCTCTGTCTGTCTGGTGAGCGCACGCGCCCTATAGCGAAAACCTCTCAAAAAAAAAAAAAAAAAAAAAAAAAGAGTGAGAATAACCTCTGGGTTTGGCAAGTGAAGGGCATTAATGAGCCTGTCAGAAAGCTATTTGGGTGCCCCAGGGGGTAGGTGAGGAGAGCCTGATTGAGAGTTCAATAAAGAATGGGATAAAGGAGGTAAACAGTGAAATGGAAATCAGAGGGTCCTAACTACCAAAGGGAGAAGGAAATAGAAGATAAATGGAGGGAGAGGTCGATTCAAGGGACCTTTGCTTGTGCCTCAGTGTGGGGTGTGCTTATATGCTATGGAAAGTCTGTTGGATGTGATCTGGTAGCCAGGGAATAGTTAAAAATGGAGAAGAGTCAAGGGGATAATTTCAGGAGTAAAGTGAAAAAGAGGTTGGCCATAACAACACACTTTACCCAAGAGTTTTTGGAAGATTTTATAGTGTGAGCATATGGAAGTTCTTTTCTGATTGTTACAATTTCTCTCTTTGTTTTTCCTTTCTCTTTTTAAGGAAAAGATCTTGGTCTGGCATTTGAAATACCACAGCATGTGAAAAACCAAGCCCTCTTTCCTGCCTGTGTTTTGAAGGTAATGAAAAATCTAGTTAGAGAACATTTTCTGTGATTAAAAGCTACTTGACTTTCCCTTTGTGCTAAACAACTTGCTGTTATCCCAAGAATTTTAATTTTCTTCTTTATTCAATCAAGAATGCTGAACTAAAATTTAACTTTGGTGAAGAAGAATTTAAGTTTCCTCCAAAAGATGGTTTCGTTGCTGTTTCCAAGGCACTGGATAGTTACGTTGTCAAATCACAGCACTCAGGTAGGTATTGAATGTGAGAGCGGGAGGGTTCTACTGTAGAACAGGGCATTGGTTAAAACTCCAGTACATGGGATTTCTCGTGGTAAATTATAGAGACCTCCCTGACAGGGTTAGTCACATATCTTTATTAACATAATAAAATTGTTTCAAAATCTAATTAATAAATTCTGAGTTTTTGGGCCCAGTTTAGGCATTTTAGGGATCCTAATCATGATGGTAATGATAGCTGATATTTATAGAAAATGTGCGTAATTATTAAATACCATTGGCACTATGTTAAGTGCTTTACGTGGAGTATGTAATCTTTATAACAACCCTATTATGTAGCAGCATTCCCATTTTACAGAGAACCTGAGGAATAGGGTCTTGAAGTAATTTGCCCAAGGTCACAGAGCAAATAAGTGGTAAAAATGAACTTAGATCCAAGCAGTCTGACTCTCAAGCTCAAATCTTATCCATTGTACTGAGTATATATTTCAGTTTTTTAAGGTAAGTACTTTTCATAGCTCGTTTATCATAAGATAGTTATATCATTTTTACAGACATATTAATCAGTGATAGTTCATTTTAGGAGTTTATTTATTTAATTTGACTATCTCTGATGCCTTTTGAGTTATTATTTAAAATTTTTATATTGGAATATTACATTGATATTTTATAATTAATGGCGTTCTGACACGTGATTTGAATGCATTCTTATCTTTTTCATCGCCCTAAGGGAGTGCACAAGTGTCACAAACAAAGTTTCTCCCCAACGCTCCAAAAGCGCTCATCGTCGAACCTTCCCGGGAACTAGCTGAACAAACTTTGAATAACGTCAAGCAGTTTAAGAAATATATTGATAACCCTAAATTAAGGTAAATCTTCCTTTAGTTTTGTAATGCCTATTGTTTATAGTTTAAAGTGTTGTTGAGGAGAATAATTTAGAAAAGCATGGGGCAGAAATAGTGTGTATGCATGATACACATGTGTGAGTCTGTAAAGGTAATTCACTTTGATACACAGTAACAATTAGCTTCTGTATAAAATTCCCATTTACTTGGTAGGTGATGAATTCGGTATTTGAAAAGTAAGAAGCAAATTGAGATTTTTTTTCTTATGTCTTTTATAAGAAGAGTCATGTTTAGTCAAACAGTACTGGATAAAAATTTTTGAAGGAAACATTTCACTCGTCAGGTTAGTTAGATTCATAGGAAATGCACTGCTTATAGGAAGTGTACTGCTCTGTTTCTATCATGTTGGTAAACGTGGCGAAGTTGATTCTAGCCCTCCCTGCAGAGATGGTTTTCTTCCATGTGGCTATTCGGGCTGATCCTGTCTAATCACAGGACTCTTTCTGTCCATGAAGGGAAACCATTCGTTGAGTGATCCTGTGGAACTTCTTGCTCAGGAGCAATTTCTTTTCATTTGAGGCAGGCCATTACCATATAAGTAAACTGCTCTGTTAGTTGATTTGATACTTGATTTTTGTTAACTTAGCTGTTAATTACTATTTTTATTGAAACATAATTTATTCACCATTAAACTTGTAATTTAAAAGTTCAAGAGACCAGCAGATGACATAATGGTTATGTCACTGGACTCTTACATGGCCAACTGCAGTTCGAGTCTTAGACCCAGATGCTTAAAACTCATGTCAGGCACATGTGCGTGTGTGCCCAAAATCCTGAGAGGAGAATGGAGGAGAAGGGATTGTCATGTGGCCATCTTCCCTGCAGGGTGATTTCTTGTTTTCTGTTGTTTTGTCTCTCTCTGTCTCTTTGGTGAGTGTACACACCCTATTCTCTCTCCAGAAAATAAAAATGTGGTTTGGGGCCAGCAGGTGGTCTGGAGGTTAAGGTGATAGATTCCCATAGGGCTGGTAACATGGTTCGATTCCCAGACCTGGCAGCTTGAAAATCATCCCAAGCGCATGTGCATGCACATGTGTTCCCGAAATCTTAAGAGACTGGAGAAGGGATTGTGTGTGGCCATCCCCTCTGGGGGTGTGATTTCTTGCCCTCCCGCCCCCACTCTCTCCTTCTGTCTCTGGTGAGTGCACACAGCCTATAGAAACAACTAAGAAAAAAAATAAGCCTTCCATCAAGTGTCTACCACTGACTCCACTTTAAAAAAAAGTATGTAGTTCAGTGGTTTCTAATATTTTCACAAGGTAATGTAACATCACCACTATTTAGTTTCAGAAGCTTTGAATTTTTTGACATCTCAAAGGCCTTTTTAATGTCACTCTTATTTACAAGTTGAACAAACTCATTTAGGAATAAATTATATTAGGTAAAAGCACCCTAATTCTCTCTGAGGATTGGTTCATGTTATTCATTCAGCAAATACCCTCTGTGTGAAGTCTTAGGCTAGGGATCTAGGCTACAATCCTGAGAATTAGTCTTTGAGTTCATTGAATTAAGTGTAGGAGTCGGGAGCCTAAATTGAATGTGATAAAGTGCACCATTTTACATTCCTCCTAGTACCATGTAGGTGTTCTAGTTTCTCCACATCCTCTCCAGTGCTCGTTGTCTTTGTGAGTAAACCCATCCTAGTGGTTTGAAGCAGTAACTTATTGTGGTTTTGATTTGCATTTCCCTAATAGCTGATAATATTAAACATCATTTCATGTGCTTCTTGTTGGCTATTTGTATCCCATCTTTGGAAAAGTATCTGTTCAAATCTTTTGCCTATTTTTCATATGGGTTGTCTTTTTACTGTTATATTGTAAGAGTTGCTTACATATATGTTTTTTTCCTCCTTTTTTCAGTTTTTGTTATGGGGCTATGCATTTGCCAGAGAGAGACAGACAAAGAAAGAGAGAAAGTGAAAAAGCACCCCCCAGAGTAGGATGACCATACCCCAGTCCCTTCTCTTGGCATTTTGGGCACACATGCATCTGTGCCCAGCATGCTTTTCAAGCCACCAGGTCCAGGATTCGAACTGTGCAGTAGACCATATGGGATTCAGTCACCATAATCACCACACCACCTGCTGGCCCTATTTTTATCTATATAATTCTATATATTAGATATATGCTCTGAAAATATGAGCAATCTTAATTTCCCCCAAAAATAAATGGATACAATGTGAAGCAGACTGACCTTTCTAGGTTATCATTCTGATATTTTATTTCAGGGAACTTCTGATAATTGGAGGTGTTGCAGCACGGGATCAGCTCTCTGTTTTGGATAATGGGGTAAGTTGTACTTTTAATTTTTAAAAAGTTAACATGAGTTGTCATTTGGCAGTATAGTTCTGTTTCATTTCAAGAAAAATTAAATGAAGCTGGAATTAGTACAGAGTCAAAAGTATTTGTTCAAAGACATCTAGAATGTATGTCCTTTCTTCTAGAAGTATACAGAACCACTCATGCAAAATTCCAGCATTCGTGAATCTTTTTACCCTTTGGGCACTTGACAATTTCCTTCTAGTTTTCATGAATTAAGAGTCATTCTTTTTAGAGATCATTGAAACAGAAGAAATTGAAATTAAGAATAAAATTGGAAATGAATTAGATTGAAGAGGAGATTAAAAGTTTTTGCAATGACCCTTGGAAAGGATGAATAATGACAAACAGGTGATAACGGTTGAGTGAGGAGAGACGAGATTCAGGTATGTGTAAGGAGATGTCTTAAGACTGCGTGGGACCAGCAGATGGCGTAATGGTTAACGTCGCTGGACTCCCACATAGTCTACCGTGTTTTGAGTTCTGGATCCAGCAACTTAAAAGTCACACTGGCCACATGTGCGGTCAAGATTCCTGGAGGAGAGAAGAATGGATTGCAGCATCACCATCCCCCCTGAGGAGGGGGAGTGATTTCTCACTTTCTGTGTCTCTGTCTCTCTGGCAAGCGCTCATACCCTATAACCAAAAAAAAAGAAAAAAAGAAAGAGAGAGAGAGAGAGACTGCTTAGGCATGCCGTTATGAATAACAAAGCTAAGCCTGTCTATTACTGGGGAAGAAATCCTTAACTACTCAATTCTATGAAGGCAAGACTTCATAAAGTATTTTAAATATATGAAATGGATTTCTCCTTAACAGTTTTTAAAAATATCCCTAAATATTTAATCACTTAATATAAACCACCTAATACAGAATCACGGAAAGCAATTGTGTCCTTCAGGTTTCATTGGTTTCTTTGTCAAACTAAATTTTATGTTGAATGGACTGTAGATTTGACCTTGTATCGCACACTGAGAGCTAGGTATAATATTACTGTATTTGTTCTAAGAATAAGTAATACCATTCTAAAATGAGTAATATTGCTGTGATATATTTTTATTAATGTGATATGTTTTATTTTAGAGGTTGTAAGAGATTTAATAGGTTTAGTCCTAATTTGGGTTACTCAAACCCAAACTCATCTTTCTCATAAGATACTAAGTTAGCTCAACTCCTATTTTACAACTACAGAACTTGAGGGAATTAAATCTACTTTAATTAAGTCAGTCACAGCTCAAAATATAGTTCTGACTGGAGCCAATGACAAAGTAAAGTCACTGTTACTCCATAGCTTTCTTGGCAGAATTTAAGTTATTCTGCTTCTTAGAGTATCTAATGTGTTCTCTTGCTGGCCTTTTCCATCTTACATTTTCTACCTCTGTTATATTCAAGCAACTTCTAGTTCCCCCTGAGCCCTGTGTTTTGTCTTATGCTAGCGCCGAAGTCAGCTTTGGAGTGAGAGACTAGAGCTATTTTAGTTTTCTAATCTTCTAAAGTTGCAGTATTATGCAAATGTATTTCAAGCCTGATGGAGGAGTTCTTGCTATTAAGCAAGTCATACAAATATTTCTCACAGGCTTTTCTAATCTAACTGATCTTTAAAAGAAAAAGAAAAAACATTTGAAACCTTGTCTGCTTTCATGCCCGCTTTACTTACTGACTTTGAGGAGAGAGGAAGCTCAGGCTTGGCCGGTTAGCACCCTGTGCTCGAGATGTGCACACAGAATCAGCGTGGTCTCGTCACTGCGGTGTACAGCACTCGTCATGGTGCTTGGTGCATAGCAAATTGTTTATACATTAAAAAGATGTTGATCTCTTCAGATCGTCTCATCTGGTTTGAACTTGATGTCAGTGGCTATCAATAGAGAAGAGCGGGGTGGATGGGGCCCATGGTAACACATGATTTGTGGGGCTGGCCACGTGGGAAAGTTCCGGGTTCATGTGGACCTCCCTGAGTGTGCTGGGCACGCACGCCCATGGTCAAAGCTGGCTGAAGCTGGGTGAATTGTGGCATTGAGACCCTGCTGGGATGCTATTTTTTTCTTTCTTTTGACTACAGAAGAAAGAAAGAAATGAACTTTGTAAAAAAGAGAAAAAAGAGATGAAATAATAGCTTCATGTTTTTTTTTTTTTTAATTTTGTTTTGTTTTTCCTAATGGGAATATAAATGCCTCACACTGAATCAAACTAAAAGTTTGGGCCAGCTGGCAAAATAGTGGTTAAAGCAGCTACATCCCACATGACTGATTATGCACTTGAGTCCCCGATCCAGTAACTTGAAAAACACACTGGGTACATGTGCATGTGCTTCCAAAACCCTGATGGTAGGGAGAAGAGGAGAAGGTCTTGTGCTACAACCATTCCCCATGAGGGGTGCTTTCTCACTTTCTCTTTCTTTCTCTCTTGGGCAAGTGCACATGCCCTCTAGCAAATTTTTTTTAAGTTCATTTGTTTACCACGGTGTTCTGTTTTTCCAAGGGAGGAGGGATTGAAGTAATGGGATTAGAGGGATAACTTGGTTAGGAGAAGGCTGTTTTCAGTTTAAGGTGAGGATGAGGTATAAAAAAGAATAGAAGTATTCTTAAATTTTTTTTGCCTTTTGATAAAGAATAGAAATTTATTTAAACATTATTTTGGAAATTGATGATTGAGCACACACAAGTAAGAGGGAGAGGAAGGAGAAGAAATGGGAGAAGGGAGAGAGGAGACTTCTTCATGGTGCCTAGTCATGCTATGATGCCCTGTCTCTA
This sequence comes from Tupaia tana, assembly GCA_026018925.1. Lineage (NCBI taxonomy): Eukaryota > Metazoa > Chordata > Mammalia > Scandentia > Tupaiidae > Tupaia > Tupaia tana. The sequence continues at coordinate 217,455,024 of JAKSZU010000003.1, read as the reverse complement.
GTCCTCCAGCCTTTCAGGTCCTGGGCAATTACACCTGTGTCTCTCGCAGGCCAGCCTGTCTGGAAATTGGAACTGTAGTCGCCATGTGTCTTCTAGCACTGTAGTCCGACATACAACTGCCTGGGCAAAAAATAAAATGTCGAATTGTCTAATTTATTGAATGATTTTATATAATGCTTTATTTATGCTCACGTGCATACATCCATTTACAGACTTTTAAGACCCAGAAGGAGAAAGGAAGAGAAGGGATTGTGGCGTGGCCATCCTCCCTTGGGGGGGGGGGGGTGATTTCTCACTTTCCCTCTTTCTGTCTCCGTCTCCACCCAACTTTCCACAGTGAGTGCACGTGCCCTATGGCAAAAAAGAAAAAAAAAAAAAATCTTAAAGAACAGAAACAAAAACAAAACCTAACCTTTATTGACTGCTTTCTGGAAATGGGCCAGGCATTGTGCTAAATACATAATATTTTCCTATTCATTTTCACAATAGCCTTCTTCAGATGGTATACTTTCCATTTTTACATAACAGGAAGAGGGCTTGTATTAAATATCAAGTGACTGGCCCAATATCTTACAAATCACAAGTAGAGCTTTACTCCAAAGTCACTTTACGTATGGACTTGACCACAATATGTGTATGGAAGAATGGAAAGTGTCATTAATTATACTGGCAATAAGGTTCATTATATTAGGTTGTCAAAAAAAGTCATGACACATTTTTGCCTAGAAAACCTTATAGGGGCTAAGAGGTGGCATGGCATGGTGGTTAAGGGTGCTGAACTCCCACATGGCTGGCCGCGGTTTGAGTCTTGGACCAACCTGGCAGCTTGCTTTTTCACTTTCCCTGTCTCTCTCACTCTGTCCCTCTCTGGTCAAATTAGAAAAATATATAAATAGTAAAGTTAAATAAAATATTTTTTAAAAAAGGAAAAGAAAACCTTAGAAAAAATATGTCAGGACTTTTCCAACAACCCATTACTATTTTTTTTTTTTTAAGAGAGATTTTTGCTGTAGGACTCGTGAGCTCGCCAAAGAGACAGAAAGCAAGAAATCAACCCCTGAGGGATGGCTGCACTTCAGTCCCTTTTCCTCTTTTCTCCTCTTGGGATTTTGGGCATGCACACACACATGCCCAATGTGAGTTTTAAGCTGCCGGGTCTGGGACTCAAACTGCATTCAATTATGTGAGAATCCAGCGATGTAACCATTATACCATCTACTGGTCCTCCTCATTACTATTCTCTATTGTGTACAGTTGAAATTTTTATAATGAATATTATATAAACTTGCTCTTATTGAATTACATGTTTTATCATGTTGGGACTCTAAAGCTTGAATCCCAAACGTGGGTACTTACTTACTGGCTGTATACTCTAAGCGTTTGTGACTTTAATATTCTAAACTTAAGTTCCCTTATTTAAAATACAGGAGTAATAATTGAGCCAGCCTTGTAGCACAGGGGTTAGACACTGCATAGAGGAAACTGGATCCCACATGGCCAACCAGGGTTTGAGTCCTGGTCCCACTGTGGGTGCCCACACACATTCTCTTTCTTTCTTTCCCTTGCTCTCACTTCAATGCTTGTGCCCTCTGGCATAAAAAATATCAGTAGTAAAAAGTAAATACAAGAATAATAAAAATATTCACCTTAGTGGTAACATGAAATGAAACCTATATGTTTTACATGTTTAACATAATGCCTGTTCGTTATAAGCACTTGACAAATAATTACTGTTTCCTGGACAGGCTGATCATCATTAACTGTAATCACATGGCACACTGGGCATCAAGTGTTTTCTGTATCATCTCTCTCAATTCTCACAGCCGTCTTGTAAAGCAGAAGGTATCCTTCTACTTCACAAATGAAAAAGTTGATATTAGAAGAAGGTCACACAACTGAGTAATGGTGAAACGGGGATTTGAGTACTGGCTTAATTTCACAATTACTATAAATTTGTCTGATTTTTACTTGGAAGATAGAAACTTGATGTTTTAAACTATATATAACTGTTAAGGTTGTCAAAATCAATTGTCAGAGTCTTTAATTTCAAGTCAAATGCAATTTTAATAGATGACCTTATCTCTAGCTCCATTTTTATAAATTTAGAGTTGACCATGGTCACTGAAACGTGCATGTTTTTATTACAAGCAAACAGTTATTGGTTGCTATTTCATGGTAACATAACAGTTCGGTTTTCATTAGTTGCTGCTGCTTTTGCTATTTTTCAGGTCGACATAGTTGTAGGCACTCCAGGAAGACTAGATGATTTGGTGTCGACTGGAAAACTGAACTTATCTCAAGTTAGATTCCTGGTCCTGGATGAAGCTGTATGTTGAAATATAGTCATGCTTTAAAAAAAAAGTTTCTTTATTTTTTGAGATAAAATATCTAAAATTAAAAAAATACAGTTCTATCATGATCCCACTACGTAGAGATAATCCTTGTTAGCAGTTTGCTATATTTTTACACTCATTTTATATATATATGTGTGTGTGGGTGTATATATATGTGTGTATATATATATTAAAAAAATATATATATTAAAAATATATATATTAAAAATATATATATACACACACATGCACGTACATATACATATAATTTTATACAGCTGTAATCAACTTATGAGGAATCTAGAAAATAAATGTTAATGTGAGATCATAAATATTTCACGTCATGTTTTATAAATAATTTTTAAAGGCTGTCTAATGGTTTATCATAAACTACTTCAGAACTTATTTAACCACTCTTGTTACTAGATATGTAGGTGGGTTTTCTTTTCACTCCAAATAGCCATCTTTGTATTTTACACATTAGTGTTTATTACTTTATGTCAGAGTTACAAAATGTGAACCATTTAGAAGGACATAAATGTGTTTGAAGCTCTTATGACATACTTGCAAATTATTTTCAAGGTGGCTCAAAGTAATTTCTTAGCACTGAGAGTTTCTTATTTTCCATCTTAAAATCATAGACTTAAGGATCTGTGCTAGAAGCTATTAACCCTAGTATTCCTAGAATATCTGAGAAAGGTTTGGAGTGATTTATTGTTGTTTTTTCATATTTTAGTCACAAGGAACTTAAAGTGGAATTTAGAACTTGTCTTGAAATGCAAGTAGAAAGTCCTCTTTGTGAACATACCAGGACATGGATGTGTACAGTCTCCTTATTTTATATTTGATCTAGAGAAGAAAGTTCTCAGAACCAATTAATTAAACACTTAGTTCTCCTTTGCTTCTTCTGCAGGATGGACTTCTTTCTCAAGGCTATTCTGACTTTATAAATAGGATGCACAGTCAGATTCCTCAGATTACCTCTGATGGAAAGAGACTTCAGGTATAAAATAACTAATGCATTTTAAAATAAATGGAGGTAATTGCTATGTGTTCATGCTTATGAGCAGGGTCAGAGGTTTTCATCTTAGTGTCTTCTAATTACTACATAAAAAAAATTTCTTTGTTTACTAGACTAAATATGATACACACAAAGGTAATAGTCCTAACAGCTGCTTTTAGACATAAAAGAAAAGGAAACTCAGGCCAGCCCGTGGTATGGTGGTTAAGGCGTTGGATCCTACAAGCCCGACTCTGTGTGCAGTTCAAGGGCCAGCCTTGTGGCTTGAGAAAACATGCAGGTGGGCCAGCAGGTGTCATAAAGGTACTGGGGGTCAGCAGATTGCATAGTGGCCGAGGTGCCTGACTCCTACCTGGTCAACCACAGTTCAGGTTCCAGACCTGGCTGCTTAAAAATCACACCAGGCTTGTGTGCATGCGTACCCAAAATCCTAAGAAGAGAATTGAGGAGGAGGGATTATGACATGGCCGTACCCTTGGGGATGATTTCTCCTTTCCTCTCTCTGTGTTTGTCCCCCATGGAGAATGATTTTTCACTTTCTCTCTGTCTCTCTCCAGAGAGTACATGTACCCTCTATCAAATTAAAAATAAAAAGCAAAGAGGGGCCAGCCAAGTGTGGTACTGATTAAGGAAGCTGGATCCCACATGGCTGGCTGCATGGTCTGAGCCCTGGACTTGATGGGCTATAAAACATGCTGGGCATGTGTGCACGTGTATGTTCCCAGAATCCCAAGAAGAGAATGGTGGAGAAAGGATTGCAGTATGCCCTCCTTCCTGGTGGCGGGGAGGTGATTTCTCACTTTCTCTTTTCTATCTATCTATGGTGAGCACATGTACCCTATAGCAAAAACTTCATTAAAAATTTTTTTAAAAAAAGCAAAGAAAGAAATTTAAGGAAATTACTGACATGTTACAAAGATGATAAGAAAAAAATTTGTTTTTAATTTCACAGCACTTAGAGTTTACACTCCAGATTGTTGGTATAGTTTGCTGTTTAAAAGAAAAGTAACTTAGAACCAACAGTTAGCTTAACTGTGTCGCTGGACTCCTGTGTGGTCAAGCGTGATTCAAGTCCTGGACCCAGTGGCTTGAACTCATGCCGGGCACATGTGCATGCGTGCCCAAGATCCCGAGGGGAGAATGGAAGAGAAGGGATTGCAGCGTGGCCATCCCCCCTGGGGGGTGATTTCTCCCTTTCTGTCTCTCTGTCTGTCTCTGTCTTTCTGGCAAGCGCACGTGCCCTGTAGCAAAAACCTCTCCAAAGAAAAAGAAGAAAAAGGAAAAATAACTTCAGCTATTGAAAAAAGTGTTTTTATTTTGTTATTATAAAATAAGACGTATTGAGATTTGGATTTTTCTATTCTTAGGTGATTGTTTGCTCTGCTACTTTACATTCTTTTGATGTAAAGAAGCTGTCTGAGAAGATAATGCATTTTCCCACGTGGGTTGATTTAAAAGGAGAAGATTCCGTTCCAGATACCGTGCACCATGTTGTTGTCCCAGTGAACCCCAAAACTGACAAACTCTGGGAAAGGCTTGGAAAAAACCACATCCGGGTACGCCCTTTATATTGTTTCCACGTGTGTAGAATAAAGCGCCGTATGAGCTAACTCGGCCTCGAGCTCTTGGCTCTTGTAGATGCTCATGCAGGTGCGGGCTGTACCAAGGAGAAGCAGCTCAGTACACTGACCGTGAGAGTTGACGTCTTTAAAAAGGCCTGGCTTGATGGGCTTCGTGTTTTACTTCTCTCTCTTCATAACATTATTTTTGTGATCAGCTTCTTGGATGAAATTTTATACATAAGATTACTTATATATGATTTCAGACGTTGTAATTACCATGTTTAGTAGTAATTAATAAAAACTCTCATCTTTGTCTTCTGAATATGATCGAACATGAACAAGACATAAATTTCCTGTGGCCACCTTATCACTGTTATTAGATTTACCTTTATATAACGATATGTTTATTACAGCTATACACTATTCCAGAAAGTACATTCACATTTTTATTATTCCATTTAAAATTCATTGCCTTATTGTTGCTTTGCCTTTTGGCTAAGATCAAGTGTAAAATTGATTGCCTGAGTCCTTTAGTTAATGAAGGGCTTTTCTGAATCTGGAGAATGGTTTTGTCTACAGTTTAGACGACATGTCAGTAATGCAGTATGAAGATTTCTTACAGTCTCTTTAAGAAGATGACACCTGTTCTGAATCATTACTTCACCATTCCCCACTCAATTTATCACTTGTTTTTGACAGACGGATGACGTACATGCAAAAGACAACACGAGACCTGGTGCTAACAGCCCAGGTAAGTTAAACAAATTTAATAAAAAGCGTTGACAGATTTTGGAAATGAATTGTTTCACCTTATTTATTGAACCTACGCCCTGTCCTCATGAATGATGTGACATGACCCACAAAATTGAAAATAAAAGCAACACAATAAAAACTAGAAATGAGTGTAAAACTAGTCAACTTAAAGGAATATTAATCACTGAATTTAGATATTAGCGTCCAGGCATGTAAATTACAAATATTTTGGATTGTAAAATTTTCATTGATTGTAGGAAAGCAGCAGATTTTTCTGAAGGTAGATTTTATAATTGCTTTAAATTCCAGAAGAAATGTTATGTAGGTTCTTCATATTGGGAACTAAGAAAGATAAATGTCTTTAACTACAACTTTGTGCAAAGTACAGAAATAATCTTGAAATAGTTATTTATTTTTCTTTGTTTTAAAATACTCATAACAAGGTTTGCCATTTTAACAACTCTTTAGTGTAATAGGTATATTTGTGTGGTGGTGTTACTATCATCCATCTCAAAACTTTTCACCCTCCCAGGCTAAGACTTCATACCCATGAAATATTTGTTAATTTTTAGAAAGCCTAACATTAAATCTTGAGTTAGTGAAGGTATTTATGCAGAGCTGAGAGAGTTTGTTAGATACATAGTGTTCTGGAGATGTTCGAAGGTACATCATGATATAAGAATGGTACTTTGAGAATTCAAAAGGGTAAGTCTTAACCCCATAAAGCTGCATGTCTGATGTCAGATGTCTCAGGGATCGTTGGCAAGGGTCAGGCAGCATTTGCTCTATGGTTAAATTCACTGGCAGGTTTCTGACATGTGTCTCCAAGGTGAATGATCTCGTATTAGATATTTGAGGAGTAATGACTATAGCACAACCTCATGCTGAAAAATAGAGGTTTGGAGAGTGATGGGTAAGAAACTACTAACTAGGTTTGACGTTACAATTCTTATTCCATAGAGTGAAGTATGAACTTTCTGGTGTTCAAATTGATTTAGAAAGTACAACAGTTATTTTTAAAGAAGAGTTCAAATAGTAAACATTTATTGAGCATTTAAGGAAGTTAATGGAAGGCAGAATGTGACTGGCTCTTTCTGAGAGATGAAAACAAAGTGTTGGTGTGGGTGTGTATTCCTGCTAACGGGTGGCACATAGATGTGTTCCCTCGTAAGAGGTATGGTTATAGGTATATGTATACCCCATAAGGTAGCCTAAAAATCATTAACAGAAACAAAAATAAATTAATGAATGGAGTCTGACCCATTAACTTAGTATTTCACCCTATTTTATTACTTCTTATCATAATAGTTGAATTAAAGCAAATTATTTTAGGAGAGGTAAGTAATAAGTCTATAACTATAATTATGTGTGTTGCTAATGATTTCTAATTGCAATTTTGTTATTGTTTTGCTGTTGTTGCGGTCTTCAAGAGATGTGGTCTGAAGCTATTAAAATCTTGAAGGGGGAGTATGCTGTCCGGGCAATCAAAGAACACAAGATGGATCAAGCCATCATCTTCTGTAGAACCAAAATTGACTGCGATAACTTAGAGCAATACTTTATGCAACAAGGAGGAGGTGATCTTTCCTTACTTGACATAAATCATGTTTATTTCCTAATTTAGTAAATTACTCGTCTTTCATTGACATTGTCTAGAATGTATGCATAGGATTTAAAGCAATAATGGCACATCATGAGTATCTGTGCTTATCCAGTAGTTTTCCATATGGTAAGCCCCAGGAAAAACAATGAGAATCTTCCACGTAGGTACACGTTTATTACATAAACATGAGTCACAGCATCTAAGGCCCTTGCATCATTTATGAGAAGGGAAAGTTATTTATTAACTTCGATATTAAAATTTAAGAGTATAATCGCTAAAACAATAGAATGTATACCTTTTAAACCTATAAGTGGGCTAAAGGGAATAAGGAAAGAATCCTAATCTACACAAGGCTTAGAAAATAGAAAACAAAATTTGAGAAAAATAACAGAAAATTACAGAAAAAAGCTCCAGCCGTGGTGGCACTGGTGTAGGTTGCTGCTGAGCAATGCTGTAGCCATTTTAGAAGTGCAGGTTCAGATCGTGAGTTGACTTGAGCACGTGGGGTATGTCCCGTGGTCCTGGCTGGCTAGGAGGGCTGTTGGAAGTGAGACCATGTGACGAGAACCCATCAGAGGTTCCTGTCTCTGCCCTTCCTCCTCCCTACCCCTCATGAAAGAAGTAAGTTAAATAAGCTTAAAGAAAAAGAACTTAGGGAACCAGCAGTTAGCGTAATGGCTATGTCGCTGGACTCCCATGTAGTCGACCGCGGTTCGCGTCTCGGACCCGGTGGCTTACAACTCACGCCGGGCGCGTGTGCGTGCGTGCCCAAGATCCCGAGAGGAGAATGGAGGAGGAGGGATTGCGGCGTGACCATCCCCCCTGGGGGGTGATTTCTCGCTTTCTGTCTCTATGTCTCTCTGTCTGTCTGGCGAGCGCACGCGCCCTATAGCGAAAAACCTCTCCAAAAAAAAAAAAAAAAAAAAAAAAAAGAAAAAGAACTTACAGAGTAAGATAAATGGTAGAAGAATCTGAATATATAAGTAGACACTAAATAGTGGCCCAGCCTTGACAGCACAGGTGCTAGCATACCTAGCTGCTATGCTGGAAGCCACATGTTCTGCCCTGGGTTCAGATCCTCTGTTCACCTGAAACTCACTGGGCACATACACCCAAGATCGTGACTAGCTGGAGGGCTTGGGGAAGGGGAATTGTGACATGAAAGTTAGTCAGGAGTCTGTCTCTATCTCTATCTCCCCTCTATTGTGTGTACATGTAGACAGCTCACACTGTCTCATGAAAGCAGAACAAATACTAAGTATCAGTGACCTGAGATCTCTGTTAAGCTGCATAGATAGTTAGGCTGCATGTTATCTAGGTAAATGCTTTTTTACAAGGATCATATCTAAATCTGAAGACATAGAAAGATTAAAAGCCAAAGAAATGAAAAACTATATATTGGGTTATTGGAAAAGTCATGATGCCTTTTTGTAAAGGAAAACATAGAAAAATACATCATGACTTTTCTGATGACCCAATATGTCAGCCAAGATATTAGCCAAAGAAAAGTTTGTCTAACCATAATAATAAGAGATGCAGTAGAATTATGATAAAATATGACTAGAAATAAAGAGGATCCCGATGTATTGGGTCATAGGAAAAGTCACAGCATAATTTTCTGTTTTTCTATGTAAAAATGTGTCATGACTTTTCAGATGACCCAATAATAGAATATTCAGTTTATAGTGAAGATAAGAGAGAGACAGAAAGTGAGAAATCACACACACATACCCCCCAAGGGCGATGACCATACCACAATCCTTTTTCTGTTCTGTAAGTGTACTTTGTAGGGCTGATAGTAACGTTCTGTACCTTGATGGGATTTGGTCGAAGCTCAGCAGAGGTATACTTAAGCTTGTTTATATTTCCTTGGATGCAACTTTTACCTCAAAAGAAAAAAACTGAACAAATACTGACTTCTAGTTACTGTCATACTTGCTGAACCACATGCTAGTGTCTTCAGTTTACAATGAAGTATATAAAAAGTGTAAAGGTGAGTTGATAGAAGGAAAGAGGGATGGTTAAATGTGCAATAAAACAAATACAGTAAAATGTTAATGGTAAAAGTAACATATCTATCAAAATGTATTTTTTTTGAATCCTCAAGTATGCTTTATTGAACTTTACTACGTAAGTGGCATAATTGTTATTCTGAGCTGTCTCTTAGTGATGTCCGTAGGTTCAGTTCTGTTCCAAAGGCTGCCCTTCCTCTGATCAGAACTGAACTCCTTTTCTATATTACTACGCTTACTTGAGGAGCAGGTAGGAGTTGGCTGCCTTATACCTGCCTCTAAACTAGGTCCTCTCCATCCTTCCATTTTACTGCTTCTAATCCGCAGTGGCCAAGAAGTCACATAACTTGAGTTGTTAAGAACACCTTGAAAGAGTGTAGGCTTATGAGTATGGCCTTTTAGAAAGGGCGTGAACTTCATGATGTTTGTTTGGATTCTTTCAAGAATGATCTTTTTAACCTACTTTATCTTAGTTTTATTTATGTAGGACATGAGATTCCTGGTGTACACAATGTTTTTAGCTAACATACAGCTTTATCTACACCTTCTGCAGATGGGGGAAGGGGGGCTTAAAGTGTCCTTAAAAGCAGATCAAGGGACCAGCAGTTAGCGTAATGGCTATGTCGCTGGACTCCCACGTAGTCGACCGCGGTTCGAGTCCCGGACCCGGCGGCTTAAACTCACGCCGGGCGCGTGTGCGTGCGTGCCCAAGATCCCGAGAGGAGAATGGAGGAGAAGGGATTGCGGCGTGGCCATCCCCCCTGGGGGGTGATTTCCTGCTTTCTATCTCTCTGTCTCTCTCTGTCTGGCGAGCGCACGTGCCCTATAGCAAAAACCTCTCCAAAAAAAGAAAAAAAGAAAAAAAAAAAAAGCAGATCAATTTTAATGCTTTATGGAGTTCATTTTAATGACATCTTTCCTGGGACAGAAATTGTGTTAACCATGGTTTATGGCAAGTTGAAATATAGATTTTCATAGAATTATATGGTGCTGTTGTAGTCTGGGTTTTATTGGCTTTTTGACATAGCCTCAGGCATAGCATTTTCCAAGGTTAAATGTTCAATGTGCTTTTCACTAGGACCTGATAAAAAAGGACACCAGTTCTCATGTGTTTGTCTTCATGGTGACAGAAAACCCCATGAGAGAAAGCAAAACTTGGAAAGATTTAAGGTACTGATATTTAGTTGGCTATATTTCTTTAGTACCTAGGAGGGGAATTATATCTAGTTTTAATCAGTTTAAAGTAATATTATTAAAGTAATTCTTGTCCTAGAAATTCCAAAATATTTCCACCCTAACTAGTAGATCTTTTTTATGGCAGGAATTAGTCATCTTGACACTTAGACAGTAAATTACACGTTCACTCTCAGCACGACAGTACTGTAATAATTTTCAACTTAAAAAAAGTTTTAGTGAAATTCTTTCAGGTAGATATTTTTAGAAGTATCATTGGATATTTATTTATTTATTTATTTATTTATTTATTTATTGAGAGAGAGAGAGAGAGAGAGATTTCTGCTATAGGACACATATGCTTGCCAGAGAGACAAAAAGTGAAAAACCACCCTTGGGAGGATGGCCATGCCACAATCCCTTCTCCTCCATTCTCCTCTCGGATTTTGGGCATGCACACCATGAGCACAGTGTAAGTTTCAAGCCGCCAGTCTGGGACTCAAACCATGGTTGACCATATGGGATTCCAGCTCCTTCACCACCATGCCACCTGCTGGCCTCAGTATCATTGGATACTTTTAGATTAATTTAAGCCAGGAATCAGAATATGGTTTTGTAGAACTGAATATATTGATATTATGTGGACTTACCTTCCCAGCTGTGTGCTCAGAGCTCATGAATGGGTTATATAGCTCTTGACGTAGGTGGGTAGGGCTTGTGCCTCTTAAGAACTGACGGTCAGTAACCTCTACTACAGGTAGTCCCAGCCATTCAGCGCAGTGTGTTTATTCCAGCATAGAGTACACATGCATTTCCTCGGGGACCCATAGTATGAGCAAAGCTCCTACTAGACTTAGGAGCTTTGGGTTATATTTCCATGTTGGGCTTTGTAATTGCTGTAGAATGTTACAAGTATCCCATTGCCTCATTTTACTATATTTGCCACCTTCCTTTTTCTTGGGCATTGGGTGATAAGTCCCCTTGCCCTTCCGTGCTCTTCCAATCTCGAGTTTTCCTATGTCATAGGGCACAAATGACATTCAGAAGCCAATTTGTATTTCCTTAGTGAGCACTAGACCCCACTTCCTATACCTTCCTCTTTAGGATTTGGCCTGTTGTTACAAAAAGTATAACCTTGGGACCAGCAGTTAGCGTAATGGCTATGTCGCTGGACTCCCACGTAGTCGACCGCGGTTCGAGTCCCGGACCCGGTGGCTTAAACTCACGCCGGGCGCATGTGCGTGCGTGCCCAAGATCCCGAGAGGAGAATGGAGGAGAAGGGATTGCGGCGTGGCCATCCCCCCTGGGGGGTGATTTCCTGCTTTCTATCTCTCTGTCTCTCTCTGTCTGTCTGGCGAGCGCACGCGCCCTATAGCAAAAACCTCTCCCAAAAAAAGAAAAAAAAAAAAAAAAAAAAAAAAGTATAACCTTAAGGTAAAATATCTAATATTCTCTTTTTTTTTTAATGTAAGAATAAGAATAATGCTTATATTTATGAATTTATTTATCTTTCTCTTGAATTTCTAAAGATAGTTCTAAGATTAAGGATTCCTAATGATAAAGCCATTGTTATTTCTATGATTTAATATCTTTAATGTAAGAAAAAGTGAACGAATTCAGTCATGATTTATTCCCTTTACATGTAATCTTTTAGCAGATCCTAACATAAACTTCAAGACCTGGCCAGTAAATTATGAGTGACTGGATCTCTGATCTGATAGTAACACTTTAGTATTAGAGGTCTCACTTAGTGGAACAATACTGTTTGTTTGTTCACATACACTAACAAATTTCTTTCTTCTCTATTCTCTTTAGAAAGGAGATGTAAGATTCTTGATTTGCACTGATGTAGCCGCTAGAGGAATTGATATCCATGGTGTTCCCTATGGTAAAAGAAATCTTTCATGTCTAAAGTTTGAATTTTATGGAATCTAAACTAAAGCCATCTAATATGTTTGAAAAATTAAAAACTAACTGCAATTGGTAGTAATTGTTTTTATTTACAGTTATAAATGTCACCCTGCCTGATGAAAAGCAAAACTATGTACATCGAATTGGCAGAGTAGGAAGAGCTGAAAGGTACTGCTGTAATTATCTCCCGCTTTTAAGCTTGTGCCCCAGGAATAAAGTTTAACAAAGACTTTATAAGTCCCTGGGTTTAAGGAATAAAGCCTAATAATGAATCTTTTGAAATCCTTCAGGATGGGTCTGGCCATTTCCCTGGTGGCAACAGAAAAAGAGAAGGTAATCTCTCCATTGCTCTCTCACACTCGTCGTGCATGTTGAGATTTTAGATGGAGAAATTAAAGCAGTTCGACTTTTCCATTTGAATTGAATTCAGTTGAAAGTGAAATATAAATGAACTTTTTAATGGCATCTTTTTATCAATATTCATTGACTAGAAAAATAGGATGAAGTTTAAAAAGGAAAAATGCAAAATATTATTCTTTTCTAATAGCCTTAATGTATTCATATCACCAAAAATATGTAAGTATCAGAGGATACTTTTTATTGGGGGAAAGGGGTAACTTATTTTGATAAATTACAGCTTATAGAATAGTTGCAGTTATAAGGAGCTTCCATATATTGCCTGAATTCTCCAGTTTTTTATTTTTTCCTATTTGCTTTGTTATTCTCTCGGAGAAAACGTTTGAATTCATTTTTGATATTAATGTGGACATGGTATTCTCCACTATTAATTTTTTATCCTTGTTTTATTCTAGAATTCTTTTCTGTAACTATTATGCATTTTAGAAGAACCTTCAGATTGTTCTCAAAAAGAGCTTGAGAAGATCTATTTAATGAGCTTCCAAATAGTAGTAGTAATTGAATGACACATTATACCTACGCCCTATTTTTCTAGTGCCTTAAGAACAGAAAATATGAAAAAAACAAATTTAGAATAAGATGTTTACCATGTTTCCATCTCTATACATGTTAGTATTTTTTCCCTCTTTAATTTAGGTCTGGTATCATGTATGTAGCAACCGTGGAAAAGGTTGCTATAACACAAGACTCAAGGAAGATGGTGGCTGTACCATATGGTACAATGAGATGCAGGTAAGACTCACAAAAAGCTTATTAAAAATTGGTAAGGGGGACCAGTGGATGGTGTAATGGCTACATCTCTGGACTCCCATGTAGTCGACTGTGGTTCGAGTTCCAGACCCGGTTACTTAAACTCACACCGGGTGCATGTGCGTGCGTGCCCAGGATCCCGAGAGGAGATTGGAGGGGAAGGGATTGTGGCGTGGCCATCCCCCAGGGGAGGAGTTATTTCTTGCTTCTGTCTCTCTGTCTTTCTGGCGAGCCACATGCACCCTTTAGCAAAAACCTCTCAAAAAAAAAAAAATTGATAAAATAGGAGCCAGCAGATGGCATAGTGGTTAAGGCGCTGGACTCCCCACATGTGTGATCACGGCATGGTTCCCTGACCTGGCGGCTTTGAAAATCATGCTGGGAATGGGGGTGTGTGCCTAAAATCCTGAACGGAGAATGGAGAAGGGATTGCATTTTCCTTTTCACTGTCTTTCACTTTCTGGTGAGCACATGAGCCCTATGATGAAAACCTGTTTTAAAAGATTGGAAAAATAGACTGCATTTAGCTACAAAAGTTATATTTCAGCTTTTATTTGCTTGTCAATTATGAGGGTAAGTAGAGAGTAACTGGTTTTAATGCTAGCTGAAATTGTAAATCATAACTTGTGAGTTCATCTCCTCAGGTCTAATTTCTGTTTATACTAAGCATTCTGTCCTTCTCGGTTTTATTTAGTGCTGCTAAAATGCAACTCTTGTCCAAATGAAACTTTTATTTGGAAATGCCTTAATTTCCTCTTCCTTTTTCTTAGTTACTATCTGAGATAGAAGAACACCTGAACTGTACCATTTCTCAGGTTGAGCCAGATATAAAGGTACCTGTGGATGAATTTGATGGGAAAGTTACCTATGGTCAAAAAAGGGCTATTGGTGGTAAGCTTCAAATTATTTTAAATTTTATTCTAATGTGAATGTGCCCTTTTTGAACTTCACCTAAATAGAGCAATTACATTTCATTATGCTGAGTGGGTCAGTAGCATATTCATCTGTGTCTCCTTATTTCTCTCTCAGCACTCTGTATCCCTGTCTTGTATGTTTGTACTGTGTGGTCTGTACGTGAGCGAAAGACAGCGTCTTAGCTCTTTCTCTTAGTGTTGACATTGTAGGAGTAGTTGAACATTTTATGAAATTATTAGGAAATGAGTATATTAGGTGATTTTGAACAAGGAATCAGCAGCCTTTGACATAATTCAAGCAGGTACCTTGCATAATATTCCCGTTGTCTGAGATGCCCTTTGTTAACCTTGTCCCTGAGAATTTTCAATGTTTAGGTTAAGCTGGTGGTTTCCAAACCAAGGGAGGAGTCAGCAGGGATGTTGGGACAGCTATTAGTGAGGCCTATCATTTTTTTATATTGAAATCGGGCTCACATTTTTAAAACTCCAAGTTTTGGAGGTAACTTGCCCAGTAGAAAGTTTTTATTTTGCTAGCAGCAATGTGTGTAGTATAATTGAGCTGAAGTATTGCTGACAAGTTATGTCAAGCATGTCACTTACATTACTTTGTAATTTCTGTGTGTGATGCAGGTGGAAACTATAAAGGCCATGTGGATATTTTGGCACCTACCGTTCAAGAGTTGGCTGCCCTTGAAAAGGAGGCACAGACATCTTTCTTGCATCTTGGCTACCTTCCTAACCAGCTGTTCAGAACCTTCTGAATTTCACATATACTGAATAAGATTTGAGTAAAAAAAAATATGTAGTCTTAAAACTCTAAAATAGTTGTACTGCTTCCAAGCAGCAGTATTTATAGTAACTTAAGCTATTAATGCGAACTCTTGCATGTCAAGAAACATTAGTCGTAGGAATTCCTCGTAAAATGGTAGCCTAATGAAAATAAATTTGACAACTATATTTCCATGAAGGCTTGTGTCTTATTTGAAAGTTATGTTGATATTTACTTTTTCTTTTTAAAAACTATTACAGATGTATGAAGTAAAGTTTATGGGTATATGAATTTGGCAGGAGGCCTATGTAAACTAGTCAATATTCTGAACACAGAATTTTTCACAGGGAGTGGTCCTAAATGGAGATGATTTTCAGATGATTACGGTTGTTTAGCTGTATGTTAAAGCCGGAGAACTGAGACATGAAATGGGATTGGATGACTCTAAGGTAGGAGCACTGCTTGGTAGTTTGGAAACTGGGGGGTGTTTAGGGATTTAGAAAAGGTCCTTTGTCTAAGGATTGCTCACTGATGTGGTTATGGTGACAGTGAAGATGTAGCTCTGAAGAATTACCTTTTTTAAGAACCTTTCTTTCTAGATGATAAATACTCACAAGCCTAATCTGCCGTCCCCCTAAGTCTTATAATCAAATGTAAACTTAATTCTTTGGAATATATTTCCTTAAACCCTGACACTTGCCTAAAATACTAGAAGGAAAAAGGACATTTTTAAACCTTAAAACTGAATTGTTATATTGTGCTTTTTTGAGTCTAGTTTATAAAGTAGTTTCTTGGCAAAAAATTATTCTTGCCTTAGAATTTCCTTAACAGCACGGACTAATATAATTTCTTAGATGTTATTTTCAAACACTTTAACATGGAAATTATTTCTTCGGGTAAAACTTTGAATGAGACCCAGTATATAAACAGATAAAAGCTCTAGTGGGACCATTACCCTAACTCTAGTATGTACACATGGAGGTCAGAGTTGGCGTGAAATAATCATGAGGATGCTGTTTTCTCACTGATCTCTCCAGACCACTTCCTTTGGAGGGGTCTGAGACCTGCTGTAACAAATGTTCAATCTGTACGATGACAGTTCTTTGCAGAGTTCATGTACATGAAGTTTTAATTGATGAAACAGCAAAGAAAAGACTGATTTTCAGACCATTTAAAGATCAGAGCTGAAAGAGACCTTCCTGATTATCTGGTTCCTGGCCTTAGTTTGTAGGCATGAAAGCTGAGTTTAGAGGAATAGAGTCTGATTGGTAGAACTGGAAATCAGACTTTGGTTTTCTGGTTTCATCCTTTACTCTCTGGCTGCCTTGGGAAAATTATTCTCAGGTCTGAATGGGTAGGCCAGAGTGGAAAGCTGGGCAGAGCCCCGTGATGGGAGAAGGGGTTATTCAGTTTTTCTTCTTCAGTTACTGTCCAGCTGGAATTATCCCAGGAACTGTTCTCAAAGGAAGAAGCCATGGGTAACCAGGCCAGCAGAGGGTTGCTTGGAGATCTAACTTGCTCTTATTTTCTACTCACATCACTGTTAATTCTTCTCTTTACTCTTAGTCCCGCGTCCAGATGCTAGTTCTTTCAGCCTCCATCAATACTAAGGATACAAATCATCGTTACAGTCTGGGTAAGCTGTCACTGGGACTAAGAGATGCCTGTTGTCCCCCTTCTTCCTTTTAGTACTAGAACCTGTGTTTCAGTCGAGACCCTTCCCCAGGTTCTGTTCCCTGGGGCATGAGCTACAGTGATGTGTACAACTTCTCGGTTGTGACCTTGTCTCTCAGGCTGGAACTTGAATGTGGCATTAGGGAGCCTGTTACCTCCATGAGAAAAGTGATACTTAAGCAGTGGCAGAGCAGTAAGACAGAAAGGACCTGACCAACCTTGGGAAAAGGAGCGCCAACCCTCCCTGGGCTGTCTGGCACAGTAACTTACTAATATCTGAGCCGCTGCATGCAGGTCTCCCTTACAGAATTTTAGCCACACACACCCCTGCCCCCCCTAGGGCTGACATGGGGGGTGGGGGTTATGGGTGCTGGACTCCCATATGGCTGACTGCGGTTCAAGCCCCAGACCTGGCGGCTTGCTTTTTCACTTTCCCTGTCTCTCTGGCTCTCTCTGGTCAAATGAAAATAAATAGATAAATACATAAATAAAGTTAAATAATTCTAAAAAAAAAAAAAAAAGGAATTTTAGCCCATACCTTAGGCAATACAGTATGCAAGAGTCCTTTAAAAGCCCAGAACTTGTTGAATGTTAACCTTCAAATTGCGCTATTCCTGACTCACAGCCTCAGCCTTGTCTGTAGTGCAGGAATTTAGAAAGGTACTCACAGATCTGGTGTCTAGCTGTCTGTCAGTCTCCCCTCTCAGCAGAAATGCCAAGACTTGCCCCAGCTTCTACACATGGCAGACACGGCCTGCGGTCTTCGAGTCTCAGCACGTTCCTCCTCATTAGGTCTCAGGTCTTTCTTTCAGCTTTGCTCTCTTCGAAGATTCTTCAGGCTTTGAGTTAGTTAGGGTTGCATTTCCATGGTGACTGGAGTGGTTTTGCTTTGGGATGTTTTCGTGGAGCTATTTCAAATCTTAATAAATGTAAGTGTTCTGCTCTCACTCACATTTATGTCTTCGCTGTGTTGCTAATCTGGAAGGTCCTTTGAGTACCTTATTCGGACAGACCCACTTGAGAGCATAGGAAACCAAATAAAAGGGCCAAACACTTTCATTGCTGAGGGGTGTTTACCTTCAGAGAACGGACTCTTCTTGAGGATTCTAACCACTGGCCTTGGTTTAAAAGCTGCCTAAACCTTTCTGTACCTCATCCTCATCTTTTCCTGTTATAAACAAAAACATGGAAACTTTCAATTAGAGTAATCCTCGTTCCTTGCCACTTTTTATTTATAGTCTAACTCCCAGAGAAAATCACTGACATTTGGTTCATCTGTGTGTGTGTGTGTGTGTGTGTGTGTGTGTGTGTGTGTAAATTTTGGGGTATGTAGTTCAGATCATACTTACGTATAATTTTGGATCTTCATTTAACATTAGCATTTTCCCTGTAGTAAGTACTCTAACCATCACATAATGCATTGAATGTGCCGTGGCTTATGTAACCATCACTCCATTACTGCTCGTGAGCACCGAGGGAAATTGAAGAGCAGGTGAACTTCAGGACAGTAGGTCCGAATTTCATTGCGCCTCTACCCCATACTAGCTGTATGATAAGACATCAGCCTTTCTAAGCTTCTGTTTCATGAAAATGGCAAAAATAATTTGCATCATTCAGAAGTATGCTAAGCATTCAACAAAATGTCCAGTGGTTGAGAGGCACGCAGACCGTATTTAATAGTATTTATACCGTGCACATTTTTCTTGGTCATGTGCCCTCGCACTCCTGGCCCCACCACCATCAGAGCAGATTACAGACAAGGGCATAGACTTGGCTTAAATAAGGTTGCAGGGTTGTTTTGTTTTGAGGTTGAAATGTGTGTAGTAATGACAGAACCACCCAGATTAAGGGGGAAGAAAAATTGGTTCCCAGCCAATTCAATGGGCAAAACTATTTAATAACATTTCTCAGCTTGTTCATATTTAAACGGAACTGTGCCCCGAATTGTAGTTTGAATGAAATATGTAGAATATAAAAATGTGTAAGTAAATATAAAATGAGATCTGGGATAGGTTTTCTTACAGTAACTATATCATTTTTCATAAATATTAACAATTTCTAAAGTACTACCAGGAATTTTTTTTTTCCAAGCGACTTTATTTTGGGGAAAAAGGGATATTTGGTAGAAGGGAAAAAATGTAGTGGAACAGGAAGGAAAGGGAGGGATACTATTTGGCTTTTCCAAAGTAATTGATACAGGATTCTTTTCGAGCGAGGAGTGGAGGGGGAATTTTTGCAGTTGTTTTCCATACCATTACTTTTAATAATGACCTTTCATTTAAAATCATCTGATGATTTCGTTTTTCAGTTGAGATACTATTGACAATCAAAAGTATTGAGGGGAATTTGAAAGACTAGGTGTAGTAGGCCTGGGTTTGATCCCAGCAGCAGTTACCGACTTCTGGCTAGCTACATCACCCACAGAGATCATTAGGTCTAAGGAGGGGGCCAGGGATCTGCATTTTAACAAGTTCCTCGGGTGATTGTGTCCATGGAGATGGCCCTTGAACTACAATTCAAACAGCCCTGTTACAGAGGAAAGGCTCTGTTACCAAAGGCTCAGGCAAGATGATTCAGAAGCACGTCTGAGAGACATGCTGGCCGTTCCAGACTCGTCCGTCTCTGGTTCACAGAGATTCTGATTGAGCTGTCCTGGGGCGAGGGCTGGGTGCCCAGCTGATGCTAGCGTGCTGCCAAGGTCAAACTCCAACTGTAGTGTTTTATTTATTTATTTTATACCAGAGAATGTATATGCACCAGAGAAAGAGAACTTTCCAGTGGGGCCTGGTCATACTGTGATCCTTTTTCCTCCAATTGTCCATTCTGACAGAATCCTGGGCACATGTGTGCACACCCAGTGTGTTTTTCAAGCTAGTGGGGCAGGGATTTGAACCCTGGCCAAACATGTGGAATTCAAGTTCTTCTGTGCACTGCCTTAAATGCTCTGCTATGGGGCCATCCTCTGCATGTTCCTTGGTCCTGTTGTAAATTAGTGAGTGCCTTCTATCCAAGCTAATATGTACCTTAAGATTAGATATTGTTTAGGTTCAAGCTAGAAATCATGCTGTCGTATTATGCAGTGGACATTAACAGAGAAAACTGTTGTTAAAATCGGTGGCATGTATAATTTCTGAGAAACTAGTAATATTTCAAAAATATATTTTGTAGTCAAGTGGGTTGAATTTTTAAAATAGTCACTTTGGGGATTTAGATGTGTCTCTTAAGGGTGCTGCAATTTTTCAAGACCTGATTGGCCTCTTTTTTGCTTTTGGTTTTGGGCATCCCACTTGTTTTTGTAAAACATTGTCATTGCTTTAAACAGAGCCATGTATAGACCTCTGGGAATCACTGGCTTAACTCAGTATTCTACCTCAGATCCTGGTCCCCGTCTGTACCTCATTCTGTTCAGCAGAAGGGACTGTGGTTGGCTGGCAGTTGCATGTTTCCTTAAATTGAATCCCGATCAAAGGATAAATATTTGCTACTACCTAAGTAGGACTTTGAAGAGGAAGCCAGAGGATGTGTCTCTGCAGAGTGATAATTGGATGTTAAGAGCTTTCCAGTGTTTTTATTTTTTCCCCCATGTGTGTGTGCACGCGTGCGTGCGTGCGTGTGTGTGTGTGTGTGTGTGGTAGGTTGGGGTCTCAGGGAAAAGAACACGGGATGAGAAGTCCTGATTGGGAAAGGAGGTTGGATGGAGCCTGGAGAGAGAAGGCCAAGGAGGGACAGGACTGAACGGCGGAGCATGGAGGTTCTCAAGACCTTCCTTTTCAACTCTGTGTTAGCAGGTAGGTATATCAGCAGGACTTGGAGATTTCAGGGAAGGCTCTTTCTGTGTTCAGACAAAATGTTCTGGAGGATGTGAGGACTAGTTAGGACCCGATTCTGTGGGACATTGCTACGCAGTGGCAGGAGAGGACAAGAAAGCTCTGTGGAATGGTAGTCTAAACTAAAGCTCGGGAAAGCGACTTCAGGCTTCGTGCGATCGGGCTTAGCAAACACTCCCAGGAATTCTTAGACATACTTGGGAGAAAATTGGCTGAGTACAGCCACACAGCTGGAAGCTTAAGGTATTTTGTTTGGCTCCTAAAAGCTAGAAATTTGGAGACTTGGGATTATACTCATGTCATTAAATACCATTCACCTAAAATAGTGGTGTTAGTCCTATTGGTTGTAATAACAAACTCTGTCATAGGCTTCCGTCCATACATTGTTATTCATTTTCCCACTGCGGTTGGCTCACAACCCGGCACCCAGAGAATACTCTTGTACAAAATAACACATACAGTAGGGCGGTTTTGTGGTTTATCATTTCCCAGTCAAGTGCACCAGGGGGCGCCAATGCCACACTGTGACTAGCTCCAAAGAACCCTGTGTTGGTGTATTTTTACCACTTGGGGTCACTTAAGGATTACCTGACTTCCCCCTCTTTTCCCCCTCCTTTTAAGCAAATCACAGATTCAAAGGAATTATTTCCCATTACATTTGTCAGCGGCTCTGGTCTTTCTGAATCCTAAAAGCAAAAAAAATGTGTATTAAAAATGTTTGTCGTGAGTTGGCTCCACACAGTTTTTGCTATGGTGGTTTCTCCAATCGCAAAGGGCTTGTAAGATCACACCAGCTTTCTCCTGGTGCCAGCAGTGAGGACTTCTCTGTACAAAGGACTTCCACGCATGTCAGGACTGCACTTGTGCTGATGGCCGTGTTCACTAACATCTCCAGAACTCGGAATGCTTTCTCTCTGTCATTTCCTGTGATTCTGCCTGTCTCTCAAGTCCATGTCCGAATGAGATGAGGCGGGGTATCACGTTCACTAATCACTGATGCCCACTAGTCTTCCTCCACGTATGCAGCTGATCCCAGGAATTATGGCATCGCCCTTGGAGGGCGTGTTGACCGTTCATGGAATGCTCCTCAATTGACTGCCTGCCTGTGGGCGTGGGTGTGCGCTTGAGCAAGCCTGTGGGCTTAGACAGCCCACATACCGAACCTGGTCACTTCAGAGCAGCTCCCAGCTACTTATTTGAAAAGCCAAAGTGGAGATGGGACACCCCGAACAACCGTCTTCCGAAATCTCCCTGCTAGTCAAGTGGGACTGTGGAGTTGTAGATCGGGAGATGTCTGACTGGAAAACCAACATGCAGTCTTTCTCTTTTTTTTTTTTTTTTTTTCTTTTTTTGGAGAGGTTTTTGCTATAGGGCGCGTGCGCTCGCCAGACAGACAGAGAGAGACAGAGAGATAGAAAGCAGGAAATCACCCCCCAGGGGGGATGGCCACGCTGCAATCCCTTCTCCTCCATTCTCCTCTCGGGATCTTGGACACGCACGCACACGCGCCCGGCGTGAGTTTAAGCCGCCGGGTCCGGGACTCGAACCGCGGTCGACTACGTGGGAGTCCAGCGACATAGCCACTATGCTAATTGCTGGTCCCAGTCTTTCTCTTAAGAATGCCATCATCGCAGGTGGAAGGAAGCAGGAAAGGACCTGAATCAATGTTCAAGACAGCCACTCCTGGAATAACTGAAACCTGTGAGAGAAACTCATTTGTCTCCTATCACTTAAAAATTATGATCAATTCATGTCCACCCCCATTCAAGAATCCGTCACAGGCCTTTGTTGCTTTAAAGTCCAGATTAGGTTGGGCATTTGGGCCTCTAAAATCCAGCCCCAGCCTTCCTATCTTATTTTCTTATTCTCCAGTTCGTATCAAACCTGGTCTCACTTTCCTCCATATATAATAACACTAGACAACACTTATTGACCCTTCTCTGTGTAAGGTACTGTTCTAAGTGTTGACTCAACCTACAAGCATGGAAGACAGGTTCTTATAGTGTTTCCATTCACAGAGGAGGAGACTGCAGTGCAATTTGCTTCAGATCCCATGGCCAGTGAGCAGGGGAGCCAGACTTTGAATCGACACACTTACCCCTTGTGCTCTGCTCATTCTTGAGCTGCTGAAGACCTTCCCGCTTCCCCTTTGCCTTTTGGGATTCCACACATTCCGAGAGACCTGGATCACTTCTTCCTCCTCTGTGGGTGCATTGAGAGCACCATGCTTTAAACAGCACCACGGCCCAGATAGTTTATCGTCTCACCTAAAATCCCAAGTTATTTTTGGGCAGGTAACGTGTCCAAGGCCAGGCGAAGTCTGCGTCCCCCAGGCAGAGCTGGTCAGGCCCCAGAGCCTTGGCGTTTTCTACCCTAGGAAAGCCTGTCAGCCCAGGACTGTCTCGCTCTCTTGCCTTTTTTTTTTTTTTCTTCGTAAGTTTGCTATAGGGCGTGTGTGCTTGCCAGACACAGAAGGAAGGAAGGTAAGAAATCACCTCCGTGGAGATTGGCCACGTGGCAAGCTCTTCATTTTCCTTTGGGATTTGGCTATGCACACAGACTTACCTAGCGTGTTTTTCAGGCTGCCAGGTCCAGGATCGAACCTCACAGTCGGCCCTGTAGGATCCGGCTGCTTTAACCTGTATGCCACCTGCTGGTGTGCCCTTACATTTTACAATACAACTCTTCATTTGAAACAGCAAAGCAAAACAACAACAAAAAAACCTGTTTTGTGCCTTTTTTGCCCTCTGTGTTTCAGATGGATCAAAGGCTTTTCCAGGGGGGTTTTTTGGGGTTCTGCTTCCTTTTCTCTCCTTACAGTGGCCACAGTAAGCATACAATATCGCTGACTTGCCTACTTTTCATATGGTGGGGAGTCTAGCAACTTACTTGACAGCCTCAAAACTCCCTCTGTGGAAACACACCCACAACAGAAAGGTACGCTACGTGGGTGACTTAACTCACAGTCTCATCCAGGCCACAATGGAAGATAGGATCAATGTAAATGGGAAAATACAGCTTTTAGCTTCTTTGAGAAAACCCTGACCAAAATCTGAGCATGATTTTGAGCATATGGGCCCAAAGCTCCAATTTGCTATGGCTGAGATTTCAGTGTTATGGTGGACCGACACTTGCACAGAAATATGTGAATTCATCATGGTTATTTTTGCAGCACTGGAGTTGGCAAAATTCCAAGTCAAGAACTTTCTGCCTTTGCAGTTCTTGGTTATTTGAGGCTGGATGACTCACTTTGTGTAACATCCTCTTGTTTTCCTCCTTTTCCTCCCCTGGGCCCCCTCCCACCTGAGAGGATTGGCAGGGGCAGGAGGGTTATGAAACTCAAGCCACTGTTGATGGCTCCTTTTCAGTTTTTAACAGTCTGTTGGGAAGCTGCCTTGACCTCCTGTTCTTCTTCCCCCAACAGGCAGGCCATTTCCCTCTTCTGTGTCCTCTAAACCTCTGTGTCCTCTAAACCTTTGTTCTCTTCTTTATTATAGTGTTTATCATCCTATATTTTATTTACCTGCTTACACATCAGTTTCTTTTGCTGTATACAGTAGGGCATTTAGATCAGGTCTGGTTTCCGTATTCTCATTACCTGAAGCCGATTCTGCCCCAGAGAGGGTGAGTTAATAAACATTTGTTGAGTTGAAAGGAAAAAAGTATAGATGGGTGATGGATGAATTATCACAAGAAGCTTCTATGAAGAAATTTTAAACATGAACTAGCCTAATAAGGATACATTAGAATTTGTTAGCTTTGTTTTTTGTACAGGAGATTGCATTTTGTAACCATTAGGCTACAGAAGCAAATAGGCTCTGAGCCTTATCTTTCTCTTTAAGAAAGGTGTGTGTATTTCAGCTTAACACAGAACCACCTGGTTACTGGAGCAGGAAATCTTTTTTTTGCCACCACTGTCTTACATTGTCGTCAGTTCATTCTGAAACATGGTAGCAAAATGCACTGTGCAGCAGGCTGTGCCACAGTGCTTTGCATTCTTTATCCATACTCCTCTACTAGACAGAGGTAACTATCTCCCCTTAAGGAAACAGGTTCAAAGAGTGAGGTAACAATTCAACAATAATGGTTGGAGACCAATATCCCACTTTTTTTTTTTTTTTTGAGAAGTTTTTGCTATAGGGCGCGTGCGCTCACCAGACAGACAGAGATAGAGAGACAGAAAGCGAGAAATCACCCCCCAGGGGAGATGGCCACGCCGCAATCCCTTCTCCTCCGTTCTCCTCTCGGGATCTTGGGTACACATGCACCCGGCATGAGTTTAAGTCACTGGGTCCGGGACTTGAACCACGGTCGACTACATGGGAGTCCAGCGACATAGCCATTATGCTAACTGCTGGTCCCAATATCCCACTTTTTTTTTTGTAGAGGTTTTCACTATAGGGCGCGTGCGCTCACCAGACAGAGAGACATAGAGACAGAAAGCGAGAAATCACCCCCCGGGGGGATGGTCACGCCGCAATCTCTTCTCCTCCATTCTCCTCTCGGGATCTTGGGCACGCACGCACACACGCCCGGCGTGAGTTTTAAGCCACCGGGTCTGGAACGCAAACCACGGTCGACTACGTGGGAGTCCAGCGACATAGCCATTACGCTAACTACTGGTTCCCCCCAATATCCCACTTTTGATAATAGTTAGGGCATCTAGACAGAAGGTCAACAAGAAAATAGGACTCAACACTATAAACCAATAAGACCTAACACATCTACAGGCCACTCAGCAGCAGCAGAGTATGTTCTCAGTGTACAAGGAACATTCCAGCACAGACCCTGTGCTAGGCCATAAAACAAGCCTCAATATATGTGAAACGATTGAAGTAATACAGAGTATGTTTTGAATCACAATGGAGTGAAATTAGAAATCAGTAACAAAGAACTGGGAAATTCTCCCGTACGTGGAAAGTAAATAGCATACTGCAAAGCTACAGTGAGTCAAAAAAGAAATCACAAGGGAAATTAGGAAGTACTTCAAAATGAATGGCAACAGAAATGGAAAAACAACATAGGAAATCTTATGGGATGTAGGTAAAGCAGTGCTTAGAGGGAAATTTATAGCTGTGAATGACTATATTAAAAAAGAAGGAAGATCTCAAATCAGTTACCTTCCACTAAGGCACTGGGGCAAAAAAGAGAAAAAGAGAACAAACTAAACCCAAAGCAAGCAACAGGAAGGAAATACTAAAGATTAGAGCAGACATGAATGAGATAGACAATAGAAAAACAATAGAGGAAATCAGCAAGACCCAAATTGGATTTTTGAGATCTACAAGGCTGACAAACCTTTAGCTAGAAAGGACTGAGGTGATTTTCTCAAGATGACTGTAATAGTATGTGGTGGAACCAAGAGTCCAAAGTAGAAGTGTCAGATGTCAAAGCTCAGGTTGTGGATCTGTCTTCCCACCTACATGGAGCTTCTCGAGGAGGAGGAGCTCATCTTCCTCATCTGTGCCTCCCCAGGGCTTTGCCCTGTGCCTGGCACATGCAGGGGCGCAGGAAATGTTTGCTGAACTAAAATGAAAAGTAAACCTCCTCCCTACGCTTAGCAACCATCTGTGTGAGATGATAAATTATGCTTCCAATGCAGATCGAGCTGAATTGCACTATTTCTGATGAGAAAAGCTGAAAACAGCAAACTGCTTGTCCTTAAAAATAAACCCTTCAGCTTCAGAGATTTGGCCCAGAAATGAACCGTGTTATAGCTCAAGCCCTGAGATTGAGTTTATTACCCTGGAGCCAGGGGTGATGGCGTTTCTAGCTAGAGAGAGAAACTCGATCACCTTGACCTGGCCCCTGAGTACAGAGTGCATGCACATCCGCCCTCTTCCTCATCCAGGGCCCAGGAGGCTGGATACCATTCACGGGAAAGATTGGCCTTGCTCAGCAGGGACAGCTGAGCTCCGAGAGCCCAAGATGCTGAATCTTGTCTCCAACATTAGGAACAAGGGTTCAGCAATGGCACCCCCGCTGAGCCAGACCAGGCTCCATGTGGAGTCTAACTTTCTGACATTTTATAAGGGGTGAAATGTAAAGACTGTTGACTTTAATTAACTCAAGTGCATGTTGATGTATCCCGAAAGTCTGGGAGGAGAGGGTGATCCCAGGTAGATGAGATCACCAGATAACATGATGCTACCACGTGACCAGGCTGGAGTGACAGGGCCATCTGTCCTGGGATGGTGGGGGCTGGGAGGAGACAACCTTCACAAGTGCCCTCTCCTGTGGCCTCACAGCAGCTCCATGATGAAGGCAGGGTACACACTGCCCTTTTTCCAAAAGGACTGGATGAGGCCCCTAGAAGTTGGCCAGGACTTACAGCTCGGAGATAAATAAATCCAGAATTCTGGGCTCCTACACCCAGGGGTCTTCCTGGCACACCCCTGCCTCTTAGGAAGCTGCTTTGGGGGCACCCCAGAGAAGATGTGTGCAGGGCAGGGCGCAGGTGCGGGCACATTCGTGTGTGGCTCTCTCTGGCTTCTGGGCACCAGTTTCTTTTTTCCTTTATTTAAAGGTGACTCTCCTGGAAGCCCCAAATGTGGAGTTGACCCTACATTGAAAAGATGATCCTTTTAGGGCCACAGCTTTGTTCTTGTGAATTTTCTGCCTCACTAACCATGGGGAATGTGAGCTGGGGGAAGGCAGTTAAAGAAGCTGGCCATTCATCTCAAGGGGGCCGAGGGGCCATTCTGAAGGAGCCGGGTCTGCTCAGTCTCTTGGCCTTTGATCCACTTGGGGTCTGCGGCAGGAAGAGGGGAGGAATCAGTGTGGCACCCAGTCCTCCCACCTGCCGCTGAAGGAGAGTGATGTGGTGGGTTGCAATAAAAAATAAACAAGTAGATGTTTGGAGTCTACAATGAACAGCCTCTGACATTCACACTATAAAATGAATAGAACAATGCTTTCCTCCTTCCCTCCTTCCTCTCTCTCTCTCTTTCCCTCTTTTTATCCAGAGAAAGTGATGAGCTGGTACTTGTACTTTAATCAATTGTGAAATGTCTCTTTTCTGCACCTCTGCCCCCTGGTGTGTGGCACACTTGTACTATTCAAAATATCGAACATAGATTTTAAAATGTCATAATTACAGTACGTGAAAAAAACTAGTGAATATTAATATAAGAGCTAGATGATATAGTCTATCAGTTAGGATTAGGTTTAATTACTTACAGACATGCCTACGAAATAATAGTGGCTAAAATACCAAGAATTAATAATGATTAAAGGATTTTATTTTATTTATTTTTTAAGTTTTTTGCCAGAGGGTGCATGTGCCCATCAGAGAAAGAGAGAGAGAGGTAGTGAGAGGGTAAGTGAGAAATCACCCTCCAAGGGAGATGGCCATGTTGCAGTCCCTTCTCTGTTCTCCTCCTGAGATTTTGAGCATGCACGCACATGTGCCCAGTGAGATTTTCAAGCTGCCAGGTCTGGGACTTGAACTATGGTCAGTCATGTGGGAGTCCACCATCTTAACCACCATATCACCTGCTAGCCCTAAAGTTTTTTTTTTTAATAATTATTTAATTTATTTATTTATTATCATTATTTTCAATTTGCTGTAGGGCATGTCTCACCAAAGAGACAAAGAGAAAGAGACAGAAGGAAAGTGAGAAAGCAAGCTGCCAGGTTTGGGGCTTGAACTATGGTCAGCCACGTGGGAATCCAGCACTTCAATCACCATGCCACCTGCTGGCCCCAAGCCCCTAAAGAATTTTATATTAGAAAGGTGTGGAGGCCGGCAATCTAGAGACGATGAAGGGTGTCCTGCATCATCGAAGATCCAGGTTCCTTCTAGCTTTCTATTCAAGCTCTTGGCTTCTATCCTCAAAGATGCTTCATGATCTTAGCTTGCTGCTCAAGCTCCCGCCATCTCATCTTAAGGAGAGCAGAAAGAAAGAAAAAGAAAGGAGTTGTTGCTGTGTTCAGATCTTCCTGCCTCAGCTTTCCCGAGTTGCCAGGATTGGATTATAGGTCCAGGGCATTGCATCTGGCCTTTAAGTTGCACTGGGGATTGAACCCAGGCCTCCCATGTTGTCCCAGCCTATGTTGCACAGTGTCTTGGCAGCATGTGCTATGCAGCTGGGTCACACATCTCTTTCTTCTTTCTCTTCTCTCTCTCTTTTTTTCCTTTTGTAAGTTTTCTATAGGGCATGTGTGTTTGCCAGGGAGTGAGAAAGAGAGAGAAATTACCTCCTAGAGAGGATGACCACACTGCAATCCCTTCTCCATTCTCCTCTCGGAATTTTGGGCATGCATGCACACATGCCCAGTATAATTTTGAAACTGTTGGGTCCGGGATTTGAACCTCAAAATCCAGATGTTTCCTGTTTAAGAGTCTTCTTATCACATCTCATTAGCCAGAACTTAGGGTCACATCTCTGCCAGGGAGGCTAGAACTTGTAGATTGTTTAAAAAATTTGGGGCTGTTGGGGTTCTGATCCAAGCTGGATGGAAAACTAGAAATTGAGGAGGCAGCTAGTAGTCCCTGTGGCATGAGGTTCATGCTTTCGGTATTTGATGGTGGGGGCGTGTGACTCTCGTGTCCATGCACATGCATTGTTCTCCTTACTCTATTCGTTCATTTACTCTTCATCACCTACGTGGTCAAGCACTGGGTGTTACATGTACATATGTGAATCAAATGCAGGTCCTTTTCCTCTTGATGCATGGGAGACAGGTAGAGAATTCGAGGTGGAGTGCCAAATGTGACGATGGAGGCAGCACGAGGACCCCGGCCACCTGGCAACCTAGCTGAGCCCAGGCTGCCTATCAGGGAAGGCTTGTTGGTAGAGGTGACAGTGGTGAGCCTTGCAGGATGACTAGCAGTTAGTATTTTGAGAGAGGAATGCTGGCTTACTTAAGCAGGTGTGTGCCAGTTAGTCACATGCCAGCATGCACCATGACAAAAAAATCCTTGGAAAGAGCTAAGCGACTGCTGCTTCACTAAGATGATAACAAGAGAAAATGAGAGACTTCAAATCACAGCAGCTAGGGAACTTTAGAGACAAGTGACAGAAATGCCACCTCTAACTGGCAAAAAGGGTGGGTTTCATCTTACATGATGGGAAGCCCAGACTCAGAGTGGCCTCAGGCGGGACCAAACCCAGGGTGTGTGTGATGGCAGTGGGATTGGCTCCTCTGCACTCCTTGCCTGGCTGCTCTCTGTACTGGCTTCATTCTTGAGCATACGGTGACCCCTGATGGCCTTAGACTCAGCCTCAGGAGCCAACAAGAGCAGAGAACTGCCCTCACCCAGAACCCAGGATACAGTACGATGATTCTAACAGTTGGGGTCATTTGTGATCAGTTGTGAGCATCCGCTCTGGCTGGGAGATTTGGTGTACAGCAGACTTAGCTCCTGTGCTTGTTCTATCCTAGAGCTGGGCCTCATGGGGACTGGTGGGGTGAGGAAGGAAGAGAGTCTCCCAGGGAGGATGACGAGCCGTGGTCAGGGGAAAGGGATGTGGAGATTGGGTGGTCAAACAGGCAAGTCCTGGCAGTTATGGAAGGTATTGCTGTGGATGTTTACTGATGGAAATTGTAAGGTTCAAAAAGGGGAGACAACCCAGCCTGTCTGCACCAGGTGATGGCCGGTTCTTATTTGAGTTCTGGTTTCTCTGACTACAAAGCATATGCTCTTTTGGTAGCCCCTGCTACATGGCAGCATCCCACCCTGGGACCCCATCAGGTCCATGGCTTGGTGGTAGGGCTGGCCTGCCTGGATTCAGCTGAGCTACTTCCCAGGCAGCCATGGTCAGCCAACTCCTGGCATGATACAGACACTCAACGCACCACTTTTGAACGAATAGATGGCTCTATCCTCAACCTGCACTGAAGACTATAGTGTAGGATGTGGGGCTGAAAATCAGGAGTTTGAAGTCTGTAAAGTCACAAGAGAGACAGGAAAAGTGAAATCAGTCTGCCTCTGCAAGAACAGTAGCCATTGCACAGCGCTCTATGAATTGTCAACAGTGACACTTTATCCCTTTTCTGAAGGTGGTTTTTGAATATGCACTCAACAGTTCCTGGAGGGTGCTGATGAGCTGTGATGCCAGAGGACTAGCACAAGTGGAGATCTCATCTCATATCTCCATGCCTGGGCTTTGACCTTTGCATGGCTGTTTCTAGACTCTCTGAGAGACTGAAACTAGTGGCATACCTTTGCTCATATGGCCGCCAAAGTCCCAGCTCAAAGGTGACATTCAAGGTCCTATGTCATTTGGCCTTGCTTCCCTCCGATTCATACAGTTACTCAGTATTTTTTTAAGAAACCTATCTATCTCTGGCGATTTTAATCCTGGGAAATGAACTGAGAGCAGGAACCCACATTTGACACCTATTTCTTAACACTTCAGCTATTATTTATAATATCCACAAGGTGGAAACAGTGCAAAGTCTCTCAGCAGATGAATGGATAAGCAAAATATGGTATGTCCATACAAAGGAATATTATTCAGCCATACAAAGGAAGGCAATCTGACAGAAGCACACCATAGATAAACCTTGAGGACATTGTGTTAAGTGAGATAAGCCAGACACAAAGGGACAAATACTGTGTGATCCCACTTAGATGAAATACCTCAAGGAGTCAGACTCACAGACATAGAAAACAGAATGCTGGGGCTGGGGGAGGTAGGGACTGGGGAGTCATTGTTTCATGAGTGCAGAGTTTGTGTCTGGGATCATGAAAAAGTTCTGGATATGAGAATGGTGATGGCTGCTGTATGCAAATGTACTTACTGCTACTGAATTGTGCACTTCAAAATGGTTTTGAAAAACTCCTAAGAAAAAAATGAAAGTTTAAAACAAACAAAAAAAGAACCATTACAGTGGAAAAATATTCCAAAATGGATCGTGGTGGTGGTCATGCATATGCAAATTGACTAAAAACCATTGAATTTTACACTTGAAATGGGTGAACTGTGTGGTATGTGGTTTGTATCTCAATAAAACGGTTCTTTTAAAAAGATGGTTATTAAACTAAACCTACTGCATCCTAGGCACTGTGCCAGGTGGTGGTTGGCTAGACCCAGCACTCTGGATTCTTCTGGAGTTTGGAACTTTCTCTGGGGATAAGTTAAGACAGTCCCTCTAACCTAAAAACAAACAAAAGAAAGAAAGAAAAAACTAAACAAACAAAAATGAAATGGCAAATACATCACCCCATGGGTGTATGGAGCCCCATCCTAGGGGCTAGTACCAGAGGGACGTTAAAAGGACAAGCCCCGAGTCATCAGGGGTTAGATGGTGCTGTAGGGAAGGTGACTCCATGTCTCTGGAGATGGGGGTGACTTCGACACCAGGAGACCAGTGACTTTGCTTTCCCTGGCAGTTCGGCTCAGGGCAGCCATTGGATTAGGCTTAACCCATGCCCCTGTTTTCCCACTGGACAGAGTGATCTAAATAGTTTCTGCTACCCATGGGGAGTAATTGTTTTTTCTTTTGTATGATGTTGGTCAGTTCTAGGCCTGGGGCCAGTCACACCACACACCATGCACTCGGGTCCTCAGTCGCTGAACTCAGAGCCTCAGACCACTGGTCTCCCTTCAGCAGGGCTCCAGTGCCTGCCGCTGAGGGCCAGCCAGCACAGCCCATCAGGCTTCCTAGGGTGGTACTCAGACTCCACCTTCTGGGGAGACGGGTGCCCCTTGTTGGCACAGGGACTGGGCCTCCCTCCACCCAGCTCTGCTCAGAGTCAGGCCTCAGTGTGATTCTGGGAGAGCCTGCATACCAGTTCGCCCTGTTGGGGCCCTCCCCGATGACTTAGCCTGGCACACGGGATGCCAGGAAAGTTTTCAGGGCAGGTGAGGAGGAATAGGGGTGATGACAGGAGGGCGGGGGCCTTCTCTGGAACGCCCTCCCCCCACTCTCTGTGCCCTGGCCTCTAGCCCTGGCTGCCCCTGACTCAGTGTGGGCTGCACAGTAACAGGATACAGGCTGGGGGACTCCGAGAGGAGACCAGGGTGAGGAAATGCTCCTTCCTGCTGTGGGGACACTCGGTGACCTGGAAGAGTATGGGCCGGAATGCTCATATTTCCACGGTGACATCACTGCTGGTGGAAATTAGAGGCTCAGCACCTTGGACCTGACCAGCGTGCAGTAGAATGGTGGCCAGAAGGTGCCCCAGGAGCTGGCACTGCTTGGGAGAGCCTATGGGACACACCACTGAAGAGTCTGACAGCCATGGAGTCTCAGAGATGCATGAGAAAGAGAGGGCTTCGACCTCCCACCGTGCAGCACTGTCCCTCCAGCCCTCTGAGTGGTGTGCTCACCCCGGTGGCGTGCTCCCAGGGGTGGGACGCTCTCTCTGGGTGAGACTGTGATTCCACACTGAGGCCAAGTCTAATGCCACGATTCCTATCATCCCTCTAGTGCTCCTCCACACCCCCAGGTCAGCTCAGTCTTCCAACACCCCTGAAGTCCTTCAGAATTCATCCCACGGGGCTTCTTTCCAGACCAGAGCCAGCATCCCTTCAACGCTACTCCTGTGACATGATGTCAAGGCCTTCATCCTCCTAGTCCCTTTGCTCGGAATGTGTTCAAAATGACAAAGACGGAATCCCAGACTGGCCCAGTTCTCAGCAGGGTCTGGCAGGTGTGGAACAAAGCAGCGTCCTCACCTCCCCGGAGCTGGACGTTTGACTTCTATTGTAACCTTGAATGGCCTTCAGTATTGGCAGCTTGTCATGTCTTGGCAGGAGCTCGCTGCACCCCGACCCCCGCTATTAGGCTGCCCTGTTCTTGAACAGCACCTGGCTTATTCCACCTAAAGCTGCTGCCTGCCCTGTGGAGACGACCTTGCCAACTCCAGTCCTGCTTCAGTCCTTCCTGATATCGTGTCTGTGCCTTTTTTTTTTTTTTAAAGAGAAATATTTATTTAATTTTATTTATTATGTTTTAATTTTCTATAGGGCATGTGCACTTACCAGAGAGAGAGACAGAAGGAAAGTAAGAAAGCAAGCCACCAGGACCCTCACTTGAACTGTGGTCAGCCATGTGGAAGTCCAGCGCCTTAACCACCTCGCCCCACGCTGGCCCCATATTTTGTGTTCATGAGGAACGACCTTTTCCCCTAGTTCTGACCATCTGATCTGTAGTCCAGTGCCTTGCCTTTCCTGGAGAGGCCTGCTGTGGCGCTCCTGTGCCTCCGTCCTGCCCTCCACCCTCAGGGCCTGGTGCCACTTTCCTGTCTCTGCAGGAAGTGAACTCGCTTCTGTTACTTGATGTGCCCTCTCACGCGCTCTCTCCTTTGCATATTTTGTCTCTCCCAGCTCAGTTGCACACTCATTCTGGGTCTTTCTCTTCATTTCACCATGGCCAGTGACTTGGCATGTGGAGGAGGACTTGAAGAGACATTAGCAACTGTGGGAAAGCACCGAGAGCTGGAGCCACGGACCAGTGACAGGTGCCCTGTCACCTCTGAGCACTGGAGCAAGGGGCAGACTCCAGTCTCAACCTGTACTGGGCTCCGAGTTGATGAGCAGGGACTGTGCGTCAGGCCGAGTGGTCTGTGCATGGGGTCCTGTACAGCTGCCTAGCTAAGGGGTGAGGGGAGGCACAAGGGGGCAAATTCCCACAGCCAGTAGGCCTGCTAATTTTCACCAAATGGGCTACGAGTGTGCTATTATCTTCCCCCCTATTTCCCCCCTGAGTTGATCATTTGTGGTGGTTTCATGGGACCTGTTTTGCCAAAGCTGTTATGCCTCTGCTTTTTGTTTGTTTGCTTGTGTGTTTTATTTCTTAAAGTTTATTTATTTCTCCCATGAAAGAGAGAAAAAGAGATAGAGAGAGAGGCATCTCTGGCAGGGTCTTCATGCTGCATTTCACCACCAACCTCAGCCAGCTGGATTGTGGGGTTGTGCAAGCCTGCTGTGGACAGGGAGACCATAGAAACTGAATCCGGGACCTACCCCTGTGGCCTCTGCATCTCAGAGCATTGAGTGACTGCTATACCACGGTGGCTGACTGGTTTCCCTTTTTTTTTTTTTAATTTCTTTTTTATTTTTAGGTTTTCACCACAGAGAGACAGGGTGCGAAATCACCCTCAGGAGGATGGTCATGCTGCACTCCCTTCTTCTCCATTCTCCTCTCAGGACTTTTGGGCACACCCACACATGTGCCCAGGTGGTTTTCTTAAGTTTATTCCATGGGGCATGTGTGCTTGCTGCAGAGACAGTAAGAGGAAAAGTGAGAAATCACCTCCAGGGGGGAATGGCTGTGCCACAATCCCTCCTTCATCACTCTTCTCCTGGTATCTTGGGCATGCATGCACATGTGCCTGGTATTATTTTGTTTCTCTTTATTTTTTTATTGTTTTTTTGTTTTTTGTTTTTAAGAATGATTTGTGGCCAACAGATGGCATAGTAATTATGTTGCTGGACTCCCACATGGTCACCTGCAGTTCTAGTCTTGAACCTGCTGGCTTGAAACTCATGCCTGGCACATGTGCATGCCCAAGATCCCAGGAGGAAAATGGAGAAGGGATTGCACCATGGCCATCTTCCCGTGAGGGGTGATGTCTCATTTCCTCTCTCACAGTGTGTCTCTGTCTCTCATTCTGGCAAGTGCACATGTCCTAAGGCAAAAACTTCTTAGAAACAACAACAAAAAAGAACACAAGAATTATTTTAGTTTACTTATTTGTTATTATTTTAATTTGGCCAGAGAGAAAGTGAGAAAGCCACCAGGTCCAGGATTCAAACCCCAGTTAGCCATGTGGGAGTCTAGTGTTCTTAACCACCACACCACCTACCGGGCCCCCAAGTGTGATTTTTCAAGCCACCAGGTCTGGAACTTGAACCACAGTCGGCCATGTGGGAGTCTCCTCTTTTTCCTTTTTTAAAAACCTGGCTTCCTAGGAGGAATGCCTGCCAGCTCTCCAGGTTTCTTCACTGACATTCTCCTGCTCTTGTAAATTACTTACTCAGGCTTTAAGTAAATGATAATGGTGAGATCTCTCACTGGGCCTCAGATGGGGCACGCCTGTCTCCTGCCTGATGTCCGAGGAGCTTTATGTCTTCTTCCACCCTCCTTGTCCACCTTCCTGCTCCTG
Organism: Tupaia tana; assembly: GCA_026018925.1. Lineage (NCBI taxonomy): Eukaryota > Metazoa > Chordata > Mammalia > Scandentia > Tupaiidae > Tupaia > Tupaia tana. The sequence goes on along the minus strand of JAKSZU010000003.1, from coordinate 217,419,244 downwards.
TGGTTCGGTTCAGGTGGAGAAGTTGCACGCAAGTATGAGGTGAGTTAGGACCCAGAGCCAGCTCTATGGCCCGAGCTTGGGCTCCTCGGGTAGCCCCAGGGCCTCCAGTCCTAGCTGGCGGCCATTGCTCTCAGCGCTCACAGGTTACCACCTGGAAAAAGAGCTCCTTGAGACTCCATTTCATTTAACTAGTGCAAAGCTGAAGCACAGGCGGATGTTTAAGGAGTAGATTATTGTCACAGGGTCGGTTTTCTTAAGTAATAACAGAAATTGTAAGTACCTTTGCTGGGTGCCTGTTCTAAACTGGTGGCTCTCAGCTCATTATCCCTTTCATTAAACCCGAACCTCTTCAAAGTTGGAGACACCCCCTCCATGTACAAATACGGAAATGGAGCTCAGAGACATTGCATAGAATGTCCCAGAGTCTTACAACTGGTAAATTATGGGCCTGGGATTAGAACTTTGGTGTCTCCAACTTGGAGCTCATGTTCTTTCCGCTACACTGCTCAGCCTCCCTGGAAATAATACGGATGGCTGCCCTCCTCCTCCTCCCAGCTCTGCCCCTTCTGCCCACCTAGCACAGCAGTCCCAATGGCCAGGCCTGTCAGGCCATGCTGGCCACAGGCTGGTAACAGAGGCCACAGGTGGGAGTGGGATGGACGCACCAATGCACTTACCCTGTAGGCCAGAGATCAAACAGGCCTGTGGTGAGGGGTGTAAATCACCCCTCGAAGAGAAACAGTTCCAAATGACCAGGAGCTCAGGTTCCCACCAACATCCAACACCAGCCTCCCAGCCTCCCTGCTCTCCCGGGGCTGGGCCTGCCTTGAGAACCCAGGTACATTCAGGTCTCACAGGCCTTTTCCCTGTATAGGATTCTTCTGTGGCAAGGCCTTGAACTGGGGTCCCTGTAGTCACCAGCATTTGTACTCTATTTGGGAAATCATACAGAATAAGCCAACCCCAGATTCAAAGCTTCCAGCCACTTCCTGGCTGTGTGACATGAGATGAGTCATTCACGTGCTTCGAGTAGCTTTTCCATCTGTAATAGAGGGATCGCAAAATGACGCTGTGTAGTTGAAAGGAAACTGAGACAGTGCATGGAACCACTGAGGTATGGTTGACAGTGGGAAGACACTAGCTCTCTTCCCTACTCTAGCCTGCCACAAAATGTTTATACAATCTTATCTCATTTAAATGTCATAGCCCTTGACAAAGTAGGCACAGTTATCTCCAGCCTCTGAGAAATCCGAGAGGTCAAGCCAAGATCACTTGCCAGCATCAGGATTTGAACCTAGCTCTGCCTGGCCCTCGACTCTCCCTTCTCTTCTGACTCTAGGAGAGTTATGCCTAAAATTTTTAATCAACCTCTGAACAGTTGCCTTCTCCCTGCAGCAAGAGTATCGGTAGTGATGCCTCATACTTTGAATTCCTCACTTGTTTGGGGAGGCTGGGGACCACATAGTGTTGCAAATATGCTCTGCATAGGTGAAGGGCATCCTTGGAAGGAAACGGGCCTTGGTGGTGGGCGAGCCCTCAGTGCCTGGCGTGGACCCTCTGAGCAGCACGGGTAGAGGTGGCGTGGTCCCCTGCCCTCTCCCAGCCCTTTGATGCTGTGTCTGTGGTTGCGATTGGCCAGCCAGACCTTGTAACACGCTCTGGGCTCCAGCACTGAGACTGCCCAGCAGGCCTGGGGATCCCCAGCCTCCTCTGCAGCCTTCACACCTCCTGTGGCCGCCCAGCAGCAGCAGAGTGCCGGAGTTCTGTGGGAACCTCGGGCAGAGGCCCTGCCAGCAGGGAAGCCGGGGCGTCCCCAGCAGACCTCTCCTCACCCCCGGGGCCTGCTTCTCATCTCCCCACGCCATGGGCAGTAACCCTCCGTCCTGTGAAAGCCGAGGAGGGAGGAATGTCACATGAAAGGTGGCCGAGGAGGCCTGGCCAGCGTCAGGCTACCAAATGGCAGGTGCCAGGTGGTTAGCATTAACGAAGTTACCCAAGTTGCCGCAGGGGGTGAAGGGGTTGACTCCGAGGTTTCAAGGGAGGGAGTGGTGCTGACTCTGACCCTCTGCTTAGTTACAGTCACCAAAGAAGCCTGTAGCGCTCATCCACCCACACCCTCCTGGCCCGCCCTCCACATGGCACTGGCTTTGGTGACATTGCTCTCACACACGCTGGCCTCATTCCCTGCTCTTCTCCCTGCATTCTGCCACCGTGTTTTCCCCAGAGCCACATGTCTGTCATTGATCCCCGTTGAAGCCCTGCACTAGCTGTCCACAGCTTCCACGCTCAGTGGCCAAGCACGGAAGGCTTTGACTTCTGCCTGCCTGTCCCCTCTCCAGCACATTCCAATCTCCAGTATCACAGGGGTGTCCGCTATTCTGCTCATGTGCTCTCGGCATGTCACCATCCAGGACTTAGCGCACCGTGATCGGATGGTGGGGTGGGTGCCCACGTCGGCCGTGCCAGTGTGAGAAGGCAGTGCCCTGCTCCAGGGCAGGGATGTGGCTCCCTTTTCTCCCTGGGGAGCAACTCCTGAATCCAGCAAGAGGGTACAAATCAGAGGCGGTCAGACGTGGAGGGAAAGGCGGGGTGCCTGGGCATCAGTGTTACTAGATACATCCTCTGAAGCGCCCCTCTGTCCCCTTGGAATTAGCACAGTGTTTCAGATTCAGTCCATCTCTAACAGCAGTACTGAGGAGGTTTCATTAAGCTTTTGTTTTGTTTTATACTTTTGACATCATCTAAAACATGAAGTCCAAATAAACAAACAATAAGAAGGACTCTTGGGGGCCACAAGGTGGCGCCGTGGTTAAAGTGTTGGGCTCCCATAGGGCTGAGCGTGGTCTGAGTCCCAGACCCAGAGGCTCGCAAATCATGCTGGGTGCGTGTGCGTGCCTGCCCAGAATCCCGAAAGGAGAATGAAGAAGGGATTGTGGCATGGCCATCCTCCCGGGGGGCGAGTTCTGATTTCTTCCTTGCTCTCTCTCTCTGGCATGTGCTATGACAAAAACCCAATATATATATATATGAGAGAGAGATGAAAGAAGGACCCTCCTGGGGCCATCTACCCCACCTTCTCGAGGTGAAACCCCTCTTATTTAGATTCCACCCGCTCCCTACAAAGTAAAGCCCAGCCTGCATCCCCTGACATTACTGTTCACAGCTCACACTTCCCCTAATCGTGTGCCCTACCCTGACCAGCTGGACTCTTCACCTCCCTCCCCTCCAGTCACGTTCCCCTTTCTTTCTGCCTTCTCTCTAGACAGAATAGGGAGACAGAAGAGCTGGCAGGATCCAGAAAGGGTTCATAGACACAGTGCCTTGGTGGTGAGTCTTTAAGGCAGAACAGGAGTGCCCACACCTAGAGGGTGAGAAGTGGAAATGGCTGGGGGAGAAGGCAGGACCAGATCACCAAAGACCACACTGCCTCCGTTCTCAGGCAGTGGGAGCTACAATGTGGTTTTTAAGCATGAATGAGCCATGGGCTGGCAGGTGGCATGGTGGTTAGGTTGGTGGATTTGCACATAGCTGGCTGCAGTTTGCGTCCCGGAACAGGCGACTTGCTTTTTCACTTTTCCTTCCTTCCTTTCTCTCTCTCTCTCTCTCTCTCTCTCTCTCTCTCTCTCTCTCTCTCTCTCTCTCTCTCCCCCCCCTCCCTACCCCCCCATTAAAGTAAAATAATAATAATAGTACTAAATAAAATGAAATAACTTTTTTTCTTTGAGAGGTTTTTGCTATAGGGAGCACGTGCTCACCAGAAAGACAGAAAGAGACAGAGAGACAGAAAGCGAGAAATCACCCCCCCAGGGGGGATGGCCACGCTGCAATCCCTTCTCCTCCATTCTCCTCTTGGGATCTTGGGCATGCATGCACACACGCCCGGCATAAGTTTAAGCCACCAGGTCCGGGACTTGAACCGTGGTCGACTACATGGGAGTCCAGTGACATAGCCATTATGCTATCTGCTAGTCCCAAATAAAATAATTCTTAAAAAAAAAAAAATCCATGAATGAGACACATGCTGACCGCTCCACAGAGAATGAAGTTAGAGAAAGAAGAAGACTAACCTGGGAGAAATAGGGGCTGCTGCAGCAGCACAGGTGGAAGGTGGTGAAGGAGGCAGCCAGGGATATTGAGGAGACACAACCACCCGGATACCCGGATTCAGTGGTGCAGACAAAGAGAGGGATAGGACTGAAAGTGGCCCCTGGTCCTTGCTGGAGCCGCTGGCGTGATGAGGAGTCATGGGATGAGAAGATGTGCTCATTGTGTTGAAAGTTCTCCAAATTGCCTTTTAATAGGAATCTGCTAAAGACACTATAAATACACGTACTCTCCAGTCACTGGGATGGTGGTTAAGGTAGTTGGATCCCACATGACCAACTGCACTGTTCGAGTCCCAGACTCGATGGCCTGGGAACATGTGTGCGTGCATGCCCAAAATTCTGAAAGGAGAATGGGGAAGAGGGGTTTGCAGCCTGGCAGTCCCCCTGGGCAGTGCTTTCTCACTTTCCCTCTTCTCTCTCCCCAGTGAGTGCGCATGCTCTATAGCAAAATAAATTAAAACAAACAAATGAACAAATAAACAAAATATGTATCTTAGGGCCCACCACTGACAATCAGATATCTGGGGGTAAAGGGCAGTCTGGGTTTTGAAATATACCTCAGATGCTGCTTGTCTTGAGGTGAATTCGGGAAGTGATGCTCTGGTGGTGTCACCTGCTGGCTCACTCTGGCTTTCTCCCTGGACTATCCCGGAGGCCGGCAGGCACACCAACACCTTCATTTCCATGGAACCCAGCTCAGGCTTGTGTAGCCCATAGTTGGCGTTGTTCGATGAATGAGGAGGTCTCCGAACCAAGACGAGATTCCTCCTGTAAACCGCAGTGCCCCAGGCGTGCCTGCCTACTGGGCTGCTCAGACAGTTCTGTAGCAACACGGTGCCCACTCTCAGTCACACTTTCTCGGTGGCTCCAGCACCTACCTATCTGGTTTGAAGGTTTCCTACCTGCATGGCAGTCTCCTCTAGCCATATTTTCAAATGTGAGTCCCTGTGAGCTTCTAAGTTTTTTTTTTTTTTTTTTTTTTTAATTGAACAATAGTTAAAAATAAGTGTACTTAAAAAAAAAAATCAAGGAAATGTTACCAATGACAAGGTCTTCAAAAGGCCACTTTGCAAACTCAGAACTGACTTGAAAGCACACGATCTCTTGCTAGAGGCCGGGCTTGGTATGTTTCTGATTACAACAGTGACCCTCACCCTGAAACCCTTTGTAGATGGGCCTTTTTTCTAGACAACCTACTGATGAGCAAATGATCTAACAGATTTCACACCACATAAATTTAAGCCTAATAAATGGCTTCAAATTCGGAGCTCCTAATTCTGGGTTCAGAGAGGTAGTCTCTTTACAAAAGCAATCATGTAGGTAATTAATACACACGCGCACACACACACACACACATACACACACACATACAGTGCTGGGTTATGGTGAACACTGCACCCCACCCCCTGTCCCCAAACTAGCTTTGAATGATTCGTGTCAGGCAGCATAGACTGTACGCTGGTTTTCTCGTTCTGGCAGAAGACATGGCCATGCTCAGTGAAGTCCCAGTGCTCAATGGCTACTTGTTGCTAGAAGCTACTAAATTACAGCACAGAATACAGCAATTTTAAAATGGTATTTTAAAAATAATTATGAATTTAATTTAATTTATTATTATTTTTAATTTGCTATAGGGTACATGCACTCACTAGGGAAAGACAGAGAAGGAGAGCGAGGAAAAGTGAGATAGCAAGCTGCCAGGCCTGGAACTCAAACCATGGTCGACCATGTGGGAGTCCAGTGCCCTGTCACACCACCTGCTGGCCCCTTAGTGGTTTTTTTCATTTTTTTTTTAAGAGAAATTTTTGCTATAGGGCAAAAAATGTATTTGCAGGAGAGACAGAGAGAGGCAGAGAGACAGAAAGCAAGAAATCACCCCCCAAGGGGGTATGGCCACACAGCAGTCCTTTCTCCTCCAGTCTCTTCTCGGGATTTCGGGCACGTATGCACATGCACCCAACGTGAGTGTCAAGCTGCCGGGTCCAGGACTCAAACCACAGTTAGACTACAGGGGAGTCCAGCAATGTAACCATTACACCATCTGTTGGTCCTCCTTTTCTTTTTTTGAGAGAGAGAAAGAGAGAGAGAGAGAGAGAGACAATGAGAAAGAGAGAGTGAACGAGAGAGAAATAGAGACGAGCACCTTCAGCAAGAACCGGGTCTCAGGTTTTGATCCTCTCCCAGCCTTCCAGCCAGTCAAAACCATGGCATGTAAGTGTATGAGCTGACACGGGGACCAAAGCCCAGTCTTCCCTATGGCTTCCTGCACTGCGGACTGGTGTGCTACCACTGACCCTGCAGCTGGGCCAGGACAGAACATTTTTATCATCACAGAAAGCTGTGCTGGACTGTGCTGTTCTGTTACTCAGGCCGAACCTCACAGAACCCGAATTGCTTCTGTTTCGTCTCAATGATCGGTAACTGTATCTCCCCGGAGACTGTTTCAATTACTTTAGTCCAGATAAGCAAAATGAAGCAAAGTTCACACTGAAGAAAAATATAGACTGAAAAGAAATCCTATTGTGAGTGAGAAAAAAAGAAATTTTATTTGAAATCTGCTGGTAAGCTCATTCTTTTCCAACTCCTTGCTATTTTGGGTGGCATATTTACAGCTTTAGGAATGAACAATCTCAATTATTCAAGGCCAGAAAATAAAATCTGCTTCCTCATCCCAATAAAATAATTCTTGTGATTGAATTCACCAGGCAATTGCTCTGGCTGCTAAGGGCGAGTGCATATCAGAGTCTATGAGGGACAAAAAGGGCCCTGGCCACCCCTGAGGCCCATGACCTCATGAAGGGGTGGCAAGAGCAGAGTGAGAGAGCTTTGCCAAGGCCACACGGCTAACCCACAGCAGGAGCAGGACTTCGGACTCCTCCCCACTGTGTGTGCTTCCGGTGAACAACATACAACCCCTCTTTTCGACCCTTGAACCTTGGTTTACTTAGCTACAAAGACAGGAAAGACCCATCCCTGCACTGCACTAATGCCAAGCCAAATCAGAAGTGTATGGGATACGGAGGTCCTGGAAGACATAGCTCTTGATCTAAATTGTTGTAGGTCATCTCCAAACATGGCCTTTTCCGCTTGTACAGTGGGAGGTAGATTTTGCCTTATAAGATGAGAGATTCCCCAAACACCAGGAAGAGGAGGAGGTTCATATCTGAGAGAGCCCAAAACAATGACAAGTGCCCATGCACCTCCATACACGGCCGAGGCCCACTGACATAATACATCCCAGACACTGCCTGCAAATTCCAGACCTAAATTTCTCTGTATGGGGTGTGGGGGGATGGTGTATTTTAAAGGCATTCACACTTAACGTATCCACAAACAGGACCCATGGTCACCGTTCTCAAATACAGTCCTACCCTATATTCACTACATTGCTGAATAGCTCCACCACAGTTTGAATTGAACATATCAAGGGGTCAGATGGTGGCATAGCAGTGAAGTGTGGTGCTTTGTGAGGCAGTACCACCTAGGGAGCTTCCTGGTTCAAGTCCAGAAACCTCCTGAGGACTTTGGGACATGCTTGCCTATGATTCAAGGCTGACTGAAGGCTGGGCGTGGACTGTGGTAATAGAACGCTGCTGGAGGTGCTGTACTCTTTCTTTCTTTTCTTTTCTCTTTCTTTCCTTTCTTTCTTTCTTTCTTTCTTTCTTTCTTTCTTTCTTTCTTTCTTCTTTCTTTCTCTTTCTTTTAATAATTGCTTTATTTAACTTTATTTATTTGTTTGTTTAGTTTTTTATTTGACCAGAGTAAGAGAGAGAGAGAGAGAGAGAGAGAGAGAGAGAGAGAGAGAGAGAGAGAGAATGAGGAAGCAAACCACCAGGTCCAGGACTCAAACCACGATTAGCCATATGGGAGTCTAGCACCCTTAACCACTATGCCACCTGTCTGTTGGCCCCTCTCCCTGTCTCTTTCTATCTCACTTGTGGAGGGAATAAATAAACTCAAATGATTTACACAAGCTAAAAGTCCTGGGGTCATGTTCAACCCCTCACGCTCCACCTCTGCTTCCATAGCCAACTTGCCACCAAGCTCTTCACCTCCTGAAGCTCTCCGGAGCTATTCATTTCTCTCCACATCCACCAATAACGGTCCAAGCTTCCGCCATCGTCACCCTAGGCTATTGCCATATCCCTCAATTGGCAAACCACAACCTACTTATGGGCCTACCCCCCCTCACCCCACCCCAATGTAGTCTTTCCACTGAAATCAGAGTGACCTTGGAACTGAAGTAGCAACACATCATCTCCCTGTTTTCGATCCCTCGGTGAGTTCCACTGATCTCGGGGAAAGTGAGACTTTCTCAGTTGACCCCAAAGCCTAACATGGCCTGCCCTTTGCTGCCTCTACTCTGACCTCTCTCTCCAGCCCCCCTTTTGCAGAGCCCTCCTTGGCATCTGCTGAGTCTTGCAGCCCCACGCTTCTGTTCCCACAGGGCCTGGGCTGTTTCCTCTTCCTGAATCTCTGCTCTCCACTCTTCAGGTCTTGTCCATTAATGCCATTTACTCTTTCCGTCTTGGCTCAAGTGTTACTTCCTCAAGAGGATTTTCCCTGCCTCCCCTATCAAGGTCAAATCCCCAGGACAGGTTCTCAGAGCACATGGATCTTTCCAGAATCCCACTGCGGCCACAATGCCACATGTATTTGTGTGACAACAGAACAGACATCTTTCTCCCCAACTGGACTGTAAGTTCCATGCTGGCAGGGACCGTGTCTTTGTGGAGAACTTGCTCCCAAACAACTGAAACGTGAATGAATGAAATGCAACACGAGACCACCATAACCACCCCCCGCCAAGATCCAACCCATGTAAAAGAAATGAAAAGTGCACATGTTTATTACATGCCTAGAAAAAGACATGAATATGCCAACGCGATGATTTCCTCTGAATGGCAGAACTCTAGATAGTTTAGAAAATATTTTCTTTTGTTTTTCATCGATTTCCAACAGTTTCAATATGATAAGATGTGTTACTATTATACTCTAAAAAGTTATTTTTTCTTAAAAAAGTAAATTTATTATTAGTTAAAAAATAGAAAGGAAAAAAAGAAAAAGAAAAACACCCTTGTAACCAAATTCAAGCAGGAAAGGAAGAGAAGGAAGCGTGGACAACGCTGGTCTGCCTCAGGCTATGCTCTGAAAGGCCGGCTTTGTGAACCTGTGTTCAGGTGTGTGACACGGCTGGAATTTTTTAAGCAAAGCACTCTTGAGTTTTTCTGTAGTCAATAACCTTGAGCCGCTCAATATTGTGCAATAATAGGCAGTATTTCAGCATGGGGCTGGCGTCTTCATTACACGGAAAACCCTGGACTGAGCTGGGAAAGACGTCCTGGCCTCCAACCTGAGCTCGGCTGCCCCTCGCTGTGTGCCCTGGAGAACCTCTAGCCTCTTCCTCTGCACACGGGAGCAGCCATGTCTGCTTGGACACCCTTGAAACCTGCAGTGAGGTGCAGGAACAACAGCAAATGGTCATGTTCCAAGGGCTTTTCATAGCTCAACTCATTCAAGCTTAGGGCAACCCCGTAAGTTACATGTTACCATCATCTCCATTGTACAGATAAGAAAATGAAGGCACAGAACAGTTAAAGAACCCACCCAGGGCTGGAAGATGGATCAGTTCAGGGCCAGGATTCAAATCCAGGCGGTCCAGCTGGCCAGTGAACTGATCGTAACTGCTATGCTAAGAGGCACCACTCGGCCTTGCATGAGATACAATATGGAAAAGAGTTTGGAATAGTTCATTCATTACATAAATGTAAGCTGTTAGCTTGGGGCATTTTAAAGGAAATGGCTTCTTGGGCAATGTTTTAGAATGGTTAATGATTAGGAAATAGGTATAAACCTAGAAAGGGCTGCACATAAATAAAACATTTCCACCTCTCATTGAAAAGAAAAATGTTTCCACCAAGAACATAGCAGATTCCCCAAACAGGAAGAGATACTCTTCGTAAAATAACGTGGTGATTTTCTGTTTATACCTCCCACTCCAGTAATCTGCCTTTCAGATAGTAGATGTATCATGCACGTAGGTTATGAAAATTGCAACCAAGGCAACCCTGAAGCTCCCTTCCTCCCCCCACCACCATGAATCTATCTGTTGGCCCATGCACCAATCAAATAGAAGTTTGGTGCAAGTCCTATACTCGACCCATACTCCCAGTCTGAGTTAGTTGCTCTGATGGGATGTTATTGCTAAGGCCACCTGGTGGAAGAGTCCTAAAAGGGCCATTCCTTTACGTCTTTACCCTCTTCCAAGGACACCACCCCCAGCAGATGGGATGTGGCCCAGTTGCAGGGACCTCCAGGGAAGTGTCTGGCCTCTCCCTGGGAAGCCCTCATCAGTCCTTAATCAAATTGTTTGGGGCCCGTGGGAGAGCTGCAGCAGAGTTCAGCTTATCAAGGTGGGATTTATTTACTTACTGTCCAAATCATTTCACATCAGATGGGCTTGTTGCTCTCTCCACTCACAGAGCTGGAGAGCCGAGGTGACAGATCACCCGATTGCTTATTTAACCAACCATAAACAGGACCTGAGAGGAGGGAGTCAGCCGGGCAGAGCTCACCTTCAGAGAATCTGCCATGCATCAAGTTGATGGCAAACTTCTGTGCATTATCTAAAAAACACTTTTTCTACTTTTTTTTTTCTCTTTTCTTTTCCCAAAGGAAGATGTTTACCTAAAAACTCACTTATTTTACACCAGTGAGAGAAACAGAAGAAGAATGTAGATCAAAGCCAGAAAGTTGCTTTTAGCCTGAGTGGGCTGGGCTGCCTTCCCACCTGCACAGACCTACGGATAGGAGGCAGCTTCCTGAATTTTGTGGCACCTTCAGATCACCAGTTTTCCAAAGTCTCCTAAAATGGCTGTTCTTTTTGGTGGTGGTTGTTTGTTTTTTAGATTTTTGCTATAGGGCATGTGTAGTTGCCACAGCGAGACAGAGAAAGAGAGAGGGAAAGTGAAAAGTCACCCCTTGAGGGGATGACCATGCCACAATCTCTTCTCTCCAGATTTTGAGCACACAAGCACTTGCTCCCAGCATGTTTTTCAGGCTACCTGGTCACTCAAACCACCCAGTCAGTCATGTGGAATCCAGTTACCTTAAGCACCTTGCCATTGGCTGGCCCTAAACTGGTTGTTTTAATGACATCTTTGATTATCTACAACTCGAACTGCAATAGTATTAAGTTATAATGGAGTTAAAATATCTCCAATGCTGTGATCTCTGTGATATCGATAGTGGGAAAACATGGCCCACATTTCATGGAATAGTTTCAGTGTAAAATATTTTGCTCCTTTTTTTTCATTGTTCCTTTGCCAACACCCCTGTTTTATCAGGCAAGCAAAACAGTACCAGAAATTCAGGTTATTTCCATACAAACCTTAGATCAGAATTCAGTCATGTGGCTGATTCGAGCAGAAGGAGATATTACAAAACAAGCACTCTGAAAGGGGAACACCCCAACACCACCAAGCAAGGAAATACATGGAATGTTGACTTCACCAGCCAAGGACTATGATAGGTACCGGGATTTTAGAGCATATATTGTTTGATTGAATCGTCACAACAACCCTGAATGACTGGGGAGGAGCTGAAGGCTAAGATCTATTTTGCTTGACACAGTTAGGCATGCAGTTGGACTACAAGTCCAGGGGTCATGGTACCAAAACCTGGATTCCTTCTACTGCCTCTCTCATATCTGCCAGACCATGGGGGTCATTCAGTGACAGGGAAGTCACAGAGCCATATACAGGCAGATAGGGGCAGAGGGGATGAAGTGGCTGACAGACAAGAAGCCAAAGGATTAAATTAAAGGGAAAACAAAATTTAGGATGCAATGTGCTGAGAAAAATCATCTGGGTTATGACAATAAAATCTCAGTGGGAAGGTAAAATAAATAGCAGAATGGGAAATGAAATGACAACTTAATGTTTCACCTAGGGGCTCTTTTCCATTGAAAGGGCCTGAAAGTGAGGTTACACACACACACACACACACACACACACATCACTGAAGGAGTGGGCACATACATAATTCACACATTTCTAGAACCAGCAAACATGATTTCAGTGTTTTTTTTTATTTAAAGAATTATTTTCTTTAAGTTTACTTGCTTATTTACTTACATAAAATTTAATCTGACAGAGAGAGAGAGAGAGAGAGAGAGAGAGAGAGAGAGCAAGCAACCTGCCAGGTCCAGGACTCAAACTGTAGTTGGTCATGTGGGAGTCTAGTGCTCTTAGCCACCACACCACCTGCCGGCCTCCCCATGATTTCAATGTTGTAACCTCCCCTTTTGGAGGCAAGCAAGGTCTTTTAGTTAAGGCCAAGTATCAACCCTGTGTCCATGCTCACCCCAGTATCTGATGGTGTGCGTGGGTGTGATGTGAGCAGCCAGGCATTTTTTTCTGAACGAATGGAGCCTGGTGGAGACTTCTAGGATCTCCTGTCCATGGGCTCCCTGGGACACGAAACAGAACAGATGCAGACTAGGCCCTCAGCTCACCTGTGGTGTGGAATTATTTAGGGTAAATCTTTTGACAATTCATTGAGACCTCCTTGGTGCCTTAAGAACTCAAGGCATTGGAACCAGCAGATGGTGTAATGGTTACATCTCTGGACTCCCACATGGCTCATCGCAGTTCGAGTCCCAGACCCAGAGGCTTGAAACTCATGCCGGGCATGTGTGCGTGCATGCTCAACATCCTGAGGGGAGAATGGAGGAGAAGGGATTGTGGCATAGCCATTGCCCCTCCGGAGGGGGTGGTGATTTCTTGGTTTCTGTCTCTCTGGCGAGCACATGTGCCCTACAGCAAAAATCTGTCTGAAAAAAACAAAAACAAAAACAAAACCTCATGGCATTTCGTGTGTCTCCCCAAATTGCTGGGGTGATGGCGAGGGTACAGGATATCTCATGGTCTGAAGGACCAGGTATCAAACCCCTGATGCCCATATTCTCTGTGACCACACATCCCTTGGTTTCTTCCTCCTCTGTAAGATGAGTACTGTTGGAATGAGGTGCCTCCGCCACAGGACGACCTCATCGACTGTTTGCCATCTCTCCCCTTTAAGAAATGTTGAGTCAGAGCCTTGAAATTTGGCATGCAAAAATGTCTCTACTTTCTAGTACAAAAGAACATAGCAGACACTTTGGAAGGTCTTCATCAGTTTTCTGGTTGTTTTTTCTTTTTTTTTTTTTTAAAGGTTTTTGTCATAAGGTGCATGTGCTCCCCAGAAAGGAGAAGTAGAGAGATATAGAGAGGGGAAGTAAGACATCATCCCCCATGGGGGATGGCCACACTTCCCCTCCTGGGATTTTGGGCATGCATGCACACACCCCCAGCCTGATTTTCAAGCCACTGGGTTTGGGACTCAAATTGTGGTTGGCCATGTGGGAGTCCAGCACCTTAACCATCACGCCACCTGCTGGCTCTGGTCCTCAACAGTTAAACAGTTACCACAAGACGCAGCAAATCCCACTTCTAGGTGTATGCCCAAATGAATCGAAAACTGGTGTTTAACCAAACACTTGTGTAGGGTGTTAAAAGCAGTCCTATTCACAAGGACCAAAAGGTGGACAGAACCCAATGTTCATCAACCGATGAGCGGCTAAACAAAGTGTGGTACGTCCATGTAACGGAATATCGCTCAGCCATGACGCAGAATCAACTGCAGACACGCTACACCTGGATAAACCTGGAAACCATTACTCCAGGTGAAAGGAAAAGGCGCAAAAGGCACATATTGTACCATGCCCTTTATATGAAATGTCTGGAATAGCGAAATCCATGAAGGCAGAATAGTGGCTGCCAGGAACCGGAGGAAGGGAAGGAGGAGAGGGCACTGTCTCAGCGCACAGGGCTTCCCTTTGAGTGCACGGAGATGTTCTGGACTGCGGCGGTGGTGACGGTTGTGCAACATCACACACGCACTAAAAGCCACTGAATAACACGCTTTTAAAACTCACAGCTAGGGGACCAGCAGATGGTGTAATGGTTATGAGGCTGAACATGGCCAACGGTGATTCGAGTCCTGGACCTGGAGCCTTGACACTCACGCAGGGTGCATGTGCATTGGTACCTAAAATCCCAAGCCAATGGAGGAGAAGGGACTGGGACATGGCCATCCCCCTTGGGGAGGTGATTTCTCGCTTTCTGATTCTGTCTGTCAAGCGCACACGCCCTATAGCAAAAAAAAAAAAAAAAAAAAAAAAAAACTCTCAAAAAAAAAATCATGGATAAAACGGTGTATTTTATGTGCGTGTATCTCTCCGCAATGTTTGTAGGAAGGACGGGCAATGGCGGCTCTACAGCGCCGCAGTGTCCCGGTGGCCGGTGCTGTTTTGAAACCTGAGCAGAGCCTTCCCCCGGCCCTGAACCCCACGACCTACCGCTCGCGAAGGCGTGTCCCCCGCTCGCCCTGGCGCGCCAGCTCCGGCAGGGCGCCCCCTCCGCGGCCGCACGCGCAGCCGGTGTGGACCCTGCCGCCCACCGTAGGGTCTCGGCGCCGGAGACAAAGACCCCTTTCTTCCTGCGGGTGCGAAGGAGCAGGGGCAGCGTGGACGCGTAAACACCGGCAGGAAGGCCGCCGCCTGAAAGCCTCCAAAGCCCCTTTCTGACAAGTGAAAAATGGCGGTGACTCCGAGTCACAGGGCCAGGCTTTTAACAGCCCTCCGCGTATTTATTTAACCCAGTAAATACGTTTACGAGCGGGGCCGCCTCCTTTGGAGCGCAGGTAATGGCTCGCCCATCTGGTTCTGCTTTGCGCCCGGCCGCGCCGGCTCACACCTCGCCGCGCCCCTGCTCGGGGTGAGGACCCCGCCGCTTTCCTGCCCGGCCCTCGGCGTGCGCAATTACAGGCCTTCCCGGGAGGAGGAAATCCCGGCCTCGGCCCTAACTGGCCCCGCTGCACTACCGAAGGGCATGTCTCGGAGGGGGGCCGAGCGCGGCCATAAAGCTTTCACATGATTAACTTTTTCCTTCTGAAAGAAGTCTGAAAAATCCCATCGCACCACATGAAAGGCCTGTGTGAGAGCCGCCACCGCCTAATGAGGGGCTCGGACCCCGGGCCACAGGCGAGGCCTTCTAGGGCTCCTTTGCACGGAACCTTGATGTCGTGCCAGCGCTGGGTGCAGGCATGAGGCCGGGAGGAGGTCGGCCTGCACCCGTCCCTACTCAGGCCAAGCTTTGCACCTGCCCTGGGACATCCCGGGGCGCAGACCTTAGGGTCTGCGAAGTGGAGGTGCGCCTCTTCCCTCCGCACAGCACAGCTGGCGGGCGCCAAGACTGGCTCCTGTCCTGGAGGGGACGTGGGCGGGGGCAGGTAGCCAGAGACAGGTGTCTGCGAATGTGCAGGCCACTGAGGCCCCGAGAGCGCCACGTGGGGGCAGGGACCTCCAGGGTGAACCGCGGCCAAAACAGCTTCCAAGTCTTCCCCAGACCTCGGCCATCCTACCGCAAGGGCCAGTGGAAGGATTTTAAATTGTCCTCATGTATTTCCATGTATTCAGAATGAGTGAAATTTTCCTCCTGGGGATTACAGTAAGTGGGGCCGAGTTCTGTGGGGCAGTGGAGAGGTGGGCCCTAACTAGCCCTGCTGCACACGAGGGAGGGCATCCCCCATGGCTGAGGAGTCCCAGAGTCTGGGGGTGGGGCTCTGCTCTCACCTCAGGGCAGAATATCGGATCTGAGCACCTGGCCACACTGCCAGACTCTGGCCCTGAGGACCTGGGGGTTGGGGGAGCCGGGATTCAGGGTGAGAGCAGCTCTTCTCAGTCTCCCGCATTCCCGTTAGTTGGGTGAGAAGATGGAGGGGCAGAGTGGGCTGGGGGCATGGAGGACTTGCCCAGACCTGGAGCTGGATTCCCCCTCTGGACCTCTGGTAGATTGGGCCATTTTGCAGGCACCTGCCAGTGGGGGGAGACTTGGCTAGCCCCACTGTCTGGAAACCTATGCCTTGACCCTGAGGCCCCCTGGGGGTAGGGGCAGCTTTCCTGTTGGCCCATCAAGGTACCGAGTTCATGCCTCCCCTAGATGAGGTCTGACCTAGATCCCTACATGCAGTCGTGCAGACTAGGCGTTGGCCGAGTCCTGTGAGGGAGTCACGCAGACTGACGTGAATGAACTCCCCCATCCCCAGTCATAGATGTGAAAGCCCTGCTGGACCATCAGAATCCTGGCATGGGAGAGCGGGCAGTGCCCACTGCACAGATAGGCACCAGAGACCCCAAGGAGTCTGGATCAACTGGTGTTTCATTTAGTCTTGCAATTCCTAAAGCACTTTCTTTTGCCTATCTTCAGTCAGTGGACTGTCTTGGCAAGAGTAGGCAGGTGTGAAAAATTCCATTTCACATAGGGGTGAAGTGAGAGCCACTTAGGAAAGAACAGGTCCAACTGCATGTGCCCTGGCATGGCAGTGGCAGACCAGGACCTGGGTCTGCGATGTCTCATCAGTGGTCTTGCCACTGGGCGGAGGTGGGGCCTGCAGAGCTGACTGACTCATGCCCTGTCCTTTGTAGGTGGAGGATCTTCACGTAGCCCACCTCGTCTGCATCGGCGTACTCCTGGAACGTAGCGGCTCTCAGCAACCTCAGCAGTAACCCCAGGTTCAATAGTAGTCTGTTAGACCCTCCAGGCCAGCCCTTTCTCCTGGTGCGTTGAGGTGTAGCCATGCTGTGATCTCTTCCCGGAGAGCAGAGGACAAGGTCAGGGCTCATCTCTGGGCAGCCCTGGCCCTTAGAGGAGGAGGGGAGGCCTGGGAAAACCACCCATTCATCCCTACACTTCCATTTCCCGGGCCAGGGGTGGCTGAGCACTGTCATGCTTAGCTGCTGATAGCACATTCCGCCGCTGAGCACGGAACATCAGCGCCTGTCCAGGTGAGTGATTTCCCCTGTTATGGTGACTGTTTCCTGCACCGGACACAGGGCATGGTTGGTCTGTAGGATCACCAAGGAAAGGGAGGTGCCCTTTCCTCCTATGTGAGATGGGGGTGAGGTGGGCTTAGGAACAGTGCCGAATCCTTAGGGAGCTTGTCATCCTCCAATGAAAGTGTCCGTGTGCATTACCTCGAAGAGGGTTTGGCACATAATAGACAATAAGGAAAAAAACGCTACCAGATTTTGCATGTGTTGTTATCGGAGGCATCACATTCCAAGCGTGGAAGGACATGTCTTTGCTTGTACAAGTCTCAAACGTCTGCCAAATTCTACCCTGACACGTTTTCAGAGAGGGACTTTACAGGTAAGATCTAGAATAGAAAGGCTTGGTGGTCTCGGTGTGAATTTTCAGCCCCCCCTATACATTCTCATGGCAGAACTCCAATCTTCCCCCATCTAGAAGAGACCCTGCCTCCTCCAGGACGCCTTTCTGACACTTGAAAAGGAGAAAGGCGTCCTGAGGCTCCGAGGCCAGAATTCTCCAAGGCGCAGCTGTTGCATGTCTGTCTATCAAAGGATGCATGTCGGGACAGTGGAGGTTTAGGAGATAAAAAGAGCTTGTGGGTAGCAGGGAATAAGTAAATGCACAAAACAGCTTCTTAGAAACATTCTCAAAAAGAAAAGTGTTAAAGTACAAAGAATGGCTTTTCCCCCTAGAAAGTTTGCTCAGGTTTAGGCTGGATCTGAATCACTTTAGAAGTAAGAGAAAGTGAAGATTCTGAAAACATTAAAGAGGCTTCTGTTTTAGCTCTAGGGTATGCACAGGGAGTGATAGAGCTTTCTGTCACATCATGGGGGAGAACCAGACATTAACACAAATAATCTCAGTGTGCTAAGTGTGGGACAGAGGCAGGTGTTAGACAGCAGCAAGTCCTGGCCAGAATACGTGGGTTGCCTGGAAATTCAGTGTGTATTATTTACCAGCAGAGTGGGAAAGGGTTTTCCTGGTAAAGGGAACAGCCGATGCAAATGCACCTTGGCAAGTAGTAGTACAGTTGGACAGAAGGTAAGTAGGAGAGTGTGGCTGGAGAGGAAGAAGGCAGGGAGGAGCTCCGTGAGGAAGGCCTCCAAGGAGCCAATCTGAGAACTCTCCGGATCGGCCAGTGTTGAAGTGGTAAGTCAGGGTATGCAATAGGCTGTTTGTTAATGGGGCCAACAAGTGGTGTGGTAGTTAAGGTGCCGAACTCCCACATGGCTGACCACGGTTCAAGTACCAGACCAGGCAACTTGAAAATCATGCCGGGCACACGTGTGTGTGTGTGTCCAAAATGGTGAGGGGAGAATGGAGGAGAAGGGATTGTGCCATGGCCACACCCTCTGGGGGTTGATTTCTCACTTACCCTCTCTCTCTCTCTCTCCAGAGAGCACATGTACTTGATAGCAAAAAAATCTAAAAAATAAAAATAAAAAAATAAAACATTTATGTTAAGAAACAAAGTAGAGGGAGCCAGCAGTTAGCGTAATGGCTATGTCGCTGGACTCCCACGTAGTCGACCATGGTTCGAGTCCCGGACCCAGTGGCTTAAAACTCACGCCGGGTGCGTGTGCATGCGTGCCCAAGATCCCGAGAGGAGAATGGAGGAGAAGGGATTGCGGCGTGACCATCCCCCCTGGGGGGTGATTTCTCGCTTTCTGTCTCTATGTCTCTGTCTGTCTGGCGAGCGCATGCGCCCTATAGCGAAAACCTCTCCAAAAAAAAAAAAAAAGAAACAAAGTAGAGGCTGCTTCACCTGTTAATCTGAATCAGTAAGTGGGAAGCCTCTGTCAAAAACACGGACTACTCGATAACGTAGGGTGGGGTGTTAAAATGTTCTTCTCCACGCAATGACAAGAGCAGATGAAGCTGGTTGAAACATGGCTGTCCTCCTGTGGGCGAGCTTGCTCCCCCACCTCCCTGTATCACTCCTCCTGGGAAGCTGTCTGTCCTCTGAGATGGCAAGTCCACTGTTTTTGTGTTTGAAAGCCGTTCTCTGGTCCACTGCAGGCAGCTCTCAGCTTTCAGCGAGGATTACTTAGAATAACAAGTTAATGACTGTCCTTGGAGTGGCCAAGCTCTGTTGCTAGGAATAGGCGGGCTCAGAGTTCGTTTCACTTGAGTCACTTGAGTCTGGTGGGGTGGGTTGGGAAAACATGTTGCTAACTTCATGCTAGGAAAAGAAAACGAAAATAATTTCTTCATGTAGTTAAAGCAGTATTATTAGAAGTAGTGTTTGCAAATGGTGCTACATTAAAAAATATAGAAGCATTTGTAATCATCATCTTAGCATACCAGGTAGCTGAGTGGCAGACTTACTTGGGGAAATGAGGAGTGGTCTGTTGGCTGTGTTGTTCTTGGGATCATCTGATCTGGCCCCTACAGGAAACAGCTGGGGCTTAAGTGTGAATGTGGGAGAGGGGAGGCTTGGGAAGGGAGGGGAAGAGGGAGACCAAGAAGAGGTGATACTGAGTTTTCTCAGTCAACGCTATAGACCACCGAGGCCGGCCTCCCTCCTCCTAGCCCCAGGCCAGGTCCAGCTGCGTCTCTTTCACCAGTTGTGGTGTCTATGCTCACTCACTCATTTATTTGATGTCCTGAACTCACCAAGGGCCTAATGGGTAGATCAGATGACCCAAACCTTCTTGTCACGTGCTAACTCTGCAACCTAAAAATTGCTTCAAGTGTACCAGTTTGAAAACATTACGTAGAAAAGAATATGGTGGGGGAGCCCTGCTATAAACAAAGGGCCTCTGCTTGTCTTAGAAAAGCTCAGGTCAGGCACAGACAGAGTCTGCATGGGTTCTAGAAGTTGGGAGCAACCAAACTTAGACCTCAAAGAACAGCAGTTTGTCGAAGGCGGAAGGAAGCTAAGCAGGGGAGGTAGCTTCACCTGCCACTGTGAACTGACCTGAGCACATACTGCTTCTGATCTTTGATCAACCCAGGCAAATCCTGCTCTAGGTAGGAAGTGTATTGAGATATCAGATCCTTCCCTACTAATAGGGCCCCAATTGCATATGTCAGGATTACTTTGACTTTTAAAAGATCATTTTACTTTATTATGTTTATTTTATACATTCAATCATTGTACATCACTGCAGCTTGTGAAATGAATTACTCAACATGAATACACATATGATTATCATACATGTTATCCTCAACTGATAATCATCCATTTCTGTGTCCCATTAGTGTCCTGATCTCTGTTTTTCTTCTTGATTGCTTTTCTCACACTCTCCCCCTTCTCCCACCCACATCCCACACTGTCTCTAGAATTTTTAACCATTTTCCATGCTTCTATATCCTCTAATCTTTCAGTTTCTTCCATAGAATGGGAACAGTTGGAGACATATAGTGTTTTAAGTGGGGACATACAATGTTTCTCTTTCATATCTTGACTTGCTTACTCAGCAGTAAATTTTCCATATTTGTCCACTTTCTATCAAATGCCACTCCAGGGTCTTGTTGTCTTTTATGCCTGAGTAGTATTCTGTAGAGTATATGTGCCACACTTTTTCAATCTGTTCATCTGTTCATGGACATTTGGGTTGATTCCACGTCTTAGCAATTGTTATTAAAACTGAAATAAACATAGATGTGCAAGCACTTTTCTGACTGAGTATTCTCCTATCCTTTGAGTAGATACCCAGGAGTGGAATTACTGGATCATATGATAGTTCTAATTGTAGATCTTTGAGGAACCTCCATGTTGTTCTACACAGTGATTGGACTAATTTACGTTTCCACCAACAGTGTAGGAGAGTTCCCTTTTTACCACAACCTCGCCAGCACTTACCATTTTTTTTTAATCTTAGCTATTCTAACTCAAGTTAGGTGGTATCTCATTGTGGTTTCGAGTTGCATCTTCCTTATGATGAAGGTTGTTGAGCATTTTTTAAAAAGATCACTTAAAGAAAAAGAGTTTTATTGATGTATAATTGATATGCCAAGAACTGCAGGTATTTAATGTGCACAATCGATTGAGTTTGGACAGTGCCAGCACCCATAATACCATCATCACGGTCAAGATAATAGGCCTATCCACAACCACTTTTTGGGTGATAGGACACTTAATGTGAGAGCTACCTTCTTGACAGATTTTGATGTGCATAGAATTGTTCAGTGCAGGCACGATGATGTACAGCAGAACCCCAGAACTTACTCACCTAGCATCACTGAGACTTTATTCCATTAAACAACACTCGTGGTTTCCCCACTCCTCAGCCCCTGCCAACCAGCATTGTATTCTCTGCTTCTGTGAATTTGATTATTGTAACTACTTCATGTAAGTGGAATCCTGCAGTATTTTTCCTCCTATGTCTGGCTTATTTCACTTAGCATAATGTCCTCCAGGTTCACCCGTGTTGTTGCAGATGGCAGGATTTCCTTCTTTGTTAAAGCTGAAAATATTCCATTGGTGTATATGCCACATTATCTTTATCCTTTCATCCATCTGTGGACATTTAGGTTGTTTCCACATCTCGGCTATTGTGAATAATTCTGCAATGACATGGAAGTGCAGAGATCCTGATTTTAGTAATTCTTTTGGATTTATACCCAGAAGTGGGATTGCTGGATCATATGCTAGTTCCATTTGGAGTGTTTTGAGGAACATTCATACTGTTTTCATAACTGCCTCACGTCCCACACTCCTATCAACAGTGTACAGGGTTCTAATTCCTCCACATCCTCACCAAAACTTTTTATTATTATTATTATAGCCATCCTAACAGATGTGAGGTGAGCTCTCATTGTGGTTTTGTTTTGCCTTTCCCTGATAATTATGCTGCACATCTTGTCATATGCCTGTTGGGCATTTGTGGGTCACTTTTGAGAGGCTCAGAGGTTACATAGCTTGTCTAAGTGTAGCTAGTGGCACGGTGCAGGCCCTACTGCATACAGTGCTCCTCTTTGCTACCCCTGAAGCAGGGATGTCCTGGGCTGAGCCAGGAGGTAAGCTGAGGGTGGCAGTAGAGGATAAGGCTGAGCCTATCCAGGTACAGCAGGAGGGCCTGCAAAGAAGTTGGCCAGGATGCAGGACATGGGGATTTCCAGGCCCCACTGGAAAGGAAGATCTTCACTGAAGTGTGGGCTTGGGCAGTCCCCTCTCCTTCCTCCTCAGCCTTGCTGGAGGTTCTGGCTCTCAAACCGGAAGTTCCGCAAGACAAGAGTCAGGAATAGTCTGCTGAGAGCTGCGCAGGGAGTGAAAAACACAGGTAGAACTGGAAGTAGTGTAAACAGATGACTCAGTGCTTTCCCTGGTCTCCTGGGGGCCAGCTTGGCCTGGCTGCCTGATGAGAGATTTTGGCCTTCAGGGTCCTCAACTCTTGAAAAAGGCACTGAGATGTTCTCTGCTGCTGGTGATCTGAGCGTGAGGTCCTCCCAGGCTGGAAGAATATCCGCTTAAGGAAGGATAATGTATTTATTAAGGTAGCCCCAAGAGACAGCACGCACTCTGGTTTTGAAGTCAGGGATGCCTAGGCTTTGATCCAGCTCATATCCTTATTGGCTGTGTGATCTGGGACACATTACTTGACAGATCCGGGCCTCAGTTGTCATATTCATTACAAACACAGGGGCCTGGAAGGTAGAGAGTATAGGTTATAAAATCTGTATCATTGGATTATTCACTTACTTAACATTTTTATTTATTTATTTAGAGAGAGATTTTGCCATAGGGGATCTGTGCTTGCCAGAGATACAGAGAGAGACAGAGAGAAAGAGAGTGGGAAAGTGAGAAATCACCCCCATGGGGTATGGCCATGCCACAGTGACTTCTTCTCCATTTTCCTCTCAGGATTTTGGGCATGGATGCACGTGCGCTGAGCATGTGTTTCAAGCTTCTGTGTCCAGGACTCGAACGTGGTTAGCCATGTGGGAGTCCAGTGCCTTAACCACTACACCACCTGCTGGCCCCACTTAGCAGTTTTTAACTCATCTGCTACTCCACACAAGCACTGTGCTGGGTTCTGGAGATTCTGAGAGATTCATGAAATAACAGATAACACAGATTCTTAACCAACGAGGGTGATCTCAACTAACACATAGCAGGGCTTAATGAATGCAGTTTTAGTAGCTAGCTTCCAAGAGGACCCTCTGTGATCCTTACTTTTTGGTTTTTGTGCTCCTGGTTATCCCCTCTCACGCTGAATCAGGACTGGCCCTGTACCAGTAGACTAGGCAGAAGTGATGGGGTGTGACCTCTGAGCCTAGGTCATAAAAGCACTGGAAGTCCTGCCGTGAGGAAGGGCCAGCCACCATGCTGTGAGGATACTCAGGCAGCCCTTAGAGAGACTGACAGAAGCCCAGCCAACAGCCGGCAACAACTTGCCAGTCCTGTGAGTGCCCACCTTGGAAGGAGGTGCGTGAGCCCCAGCAGAGCCCAGAGGACCATATCTTCATGAGAGAACAACTCAGCTTCTCCCCAATTCCTAGTACCTAGGGACTGTAAAAGATAATATAGTTAGCTGCTGTATTAGCTGCTCCGAACCAGAGTTTTGAGAGCAGCAGATACTCATCCTCCGTACAAACCTCCCTTGACCTGGAAGTTACTCTCTGGTGCTTCTCCTTGAGTTTTTGGTTGTTTTAGCTGCCAAGTCTACTTCTGGGCTCACCTCCCTCCTTGCCAGCACTCTCTGTGTCTGTTGATTTCCTGGGGTGCTGAGAACTCCCCGGAAGGCAAGTCCTACTACTCTTCCCACTGCCCAGTGGGCAGCCTCCTTGTTCTGTCCTCCCCCACCCGATATCTTGGCCCCTGGGATTTGAGCAGTGGCCACTACGGCTGCACTTTTACTCACACCTGCATGCCCTCCGTCCCTGCTGCCTCCCAGGTACAGCAGAGGTCACCAGCAGGGCTGGCTTGTTTGTGTCCTCGAAGCCATTCTACTCATTCCCATATACATCTTTGCTTTCAGAACTGCCAGGTAGACCTGAACCTCGCACTGACCTACCTTGTACCCCACTGTGGCTCTCCAGCATGCTGGGTATTCCTCTGCTCCTTTGCTTGGCAGTGAAGGAGCCCCTACCCAGTCCCCTCCCTCACCGCACGTCATATTCCAGTGACTTCCAAGTGCTTAATCTCAGTTCATAGATGTTTTCCCTTGATTGTGTGTGTGCATGTGTGTGTGCGTGTGTGTGCATGCACGTGCACGTGTGGAAATACATATAAATGTGTTTATTTCTTCTGTGAGAGAGATAGGTACCCTCCATAGGGTCCTCATGCTGTGTCCACCCCCAGCCTCAGCCAGCCAGAATGGTGGACATGCATGTGCAAGCCTGGCACGTACAAGCCTGGCATGTAGAGGAAGCCCTTAGTATTTGCACCTGGGACCTTCTCATGCAGTCCAGTGTTCAGAGCATCTGCCCGGCTGCTATCCACTGACCAGCCTTTGTTCTTCCTGTTTTGGAAGATTTTGAGAAGTAGAAAATGAGGACTAGGGGGCATGGCGGCAACCCTGGGTCAGGGAAAGTGGCTTCCCTCATCACAAAGGATCTTCAGTGCCTCTGTAGGTAATACAGAACCATCAAGGGCCTTGGAGCCAGTGACAGGGTGCAGATGAATAAACGATGAGCATACCAATCACTTATTTTATTTCTGATTCTTAATAGAGTGCTAGGAAACAGGTCTTTAAACACCATCCTCTGGGGGCCAGCAGGTGGCATGGTAGTTAAGGAGCTAGACTACCATATGGCTGACTGCAGTTTGAGTCCTGAACCTGGTAGCTTGAAAATCACAATCTTGGGTACGCATGCATGTGCGTGCATGCCCAAAATCTCAGGAGGATAATGGAAGAGAAGGGACTGCGGTGTGGTCATCTACCCCAGGGGGTGATTTCTCATTTTCCCTCTGTCTGTTTCTCTCTCTGGTGAGTACACACTCCCCATGACAAAAAACAAACAAACAAACAAAAACACTAAATAATAATAATAATAATAAATGAACAAAACAAAAACCCACCTTCCTCTGAACTTACCTCCACTAGTAAAGCTGCCTCTGGTGGTCTCTTTCCTGCAGAATTCAAGGAGGCCCTCGGGCTGGCCTGCCCTGAGTCGCTGTGCGTGCACTCGGTAAGGACTACTGCAGGTGCCTGCAGCACACTCCACCATGTCCAAGGTATGGAGATCGCCAGAACCACCTCCAGCTGGCCATGGACTTTGTCCCAGCCAAGGCAGAGTAAGCCAGACAACTGACACTGCTGTTTACTGAGGAGCCACCTGGGGTGAATCCCGGCCTCTCCCTGAGCCTCTGGGTCCTGGTTTACAAAATGGGGATGATAGCGCCTGCCCCGTGGAGTGAGTGAGCTCTTGTGTACACAGCAGTGGGAATACCGGGGAGGCAGTAAGTGCTCCCTTCACATCAATCCCCATACCAAAGTGACAGCTGGAGGCAGGGAAAAAGTCCATGTGCGCAACATCTAAAAGAAATCCTTCAGAAAAAAAAAAGAGAAGAGACAGGAGCAGTGGAGAGGAAGAAAGGAATTAGTGCTGTCAACAGCAGGTCAGTTTGTCTTACAACCTTTCAAATGCTAGAAAGGACTGAGAAATGTATTTCCTGGGGCAGGCGGCTGAGTGCAACTGCTGGGAAGTGGAGTGTTCCAGGTGTGTGTGCCCATGCACACACGTGTGCCTCGTGCTTGGAAAGCCTTTACCAGGGTTGAGCCAGTGACCCCAGGCTGTAGCCCCCCGGGAGCAGGCAGGAAGAGGGCAGGAAGACAGCACAGAGGGAGGCGAGCGATGCATGCTACAGTGTGGGTCAGTCCTGGCACAGGGCTGAGGGAAAGAATCCAGGTGTTGGGGCCAGCAGATGGTGTAGCAGTTACGTTGCCAGACTCCCACATGGCTGACCCTGGTTCGAGTCCCGGACCTGGTGGCTTGAAAATCATGCCAGGCCCGTGTGCATGTACGCCTAAGATTCTGGGAGGAGAATGGAAGAGAAGGGATTACAGTGTGGCCATCCCCCCCAAGGGGGTGATTTCTCATTCTCTCTCTCACTGTCTCTGTCTCTGTCTGGAGAGTGCACTGATCCTCAGGCAAAAACCCCTTAAAAAAAAAAAAAGAAACAAGTCAGTCACAAAGACTTCTTAATGCAGGATTCTGTTCAGAAAATGGTCAGCATGGGCAAACCCAGAGACAGATATTTGATTCCTGCTTATCTAGGGCTGGGAGGTTTGCTGGGATGGGGAGTAGCTTCTAATATGAGGGTCTTCATACAGTTCATGAAAATGTGTGTTGTGAGAAAACTAGGTGTGCCTTTCAAAACGTTTTTGCATCAAAATAAACTTGTACTCAAATTCCATTTTTTCACGAACTTCTTTTCTTTAAAGTTTCTTCTTTCTTTCATGAGAGAAAGAGACAAAGAGAGAGACAGAGAGAGAGTACTCCCAACAGGGTCATCAGGTTAGGACCTACCCCCCGGCCTCAGCTAGCCTTAGGGTCATGGACACACACATGTGTTCTCTGTACTCAGGAGATCTCTGGGCTCGAACCTTGACTCTCTCCTTGTGGGTCAGCCACGCAGAGCTGTGAATAACCTCTGTGCCGTGGTCTGGTCCTCCATGAACTTTCTGAAGCCCTTTTGTAGGGACAGGGTTTCTTTCCATTGATGAAAATGATCCCAAATTGGTTGTAATGAGAGTTGCATGGCTGTACTAAACCCCTCTGAGTTATATACTGTAAGTGGGAGAATTATACGGTACATGAGCCTAGTCTCAATAAAACTGTTACCAAAAAAAAATGTTAAGAGACCCAAGACAAGGGGAAGACATACATGAGGGCTTTGAAAAACTCATGGAAATTGTGAATTATGGAAAAACTATGCATGGATTTCAGTCATTTTTGTACCAACATAAACTTAAAAAAATTACTTATATATTATAGAGAGATTTTTGCTACAGGGCATGTGGGCTCACCCGGAGAGACAGAGAGACAGAAAGCGAGAAATCATCACCGGGGGGATGGCCACACTGCAATCCCTTCTCCTCCATTCTCCCCTCGGGATCTTGGGCATGCGCGCACACATGCTCGGTATGCGTTTTAAGCCAACGAGTCTGAGACTCAAGCCATGGTTGACTACATAGGAGTGCTGTTCTCACATTATTTCTTTATTTATTTTAAGGTTTTTTTTTTTTTTTTTTTTTTTTTTTTTTTTTTTTTTTTCCATAGGATGCGTGCACTTGCTGGAGAGGAGAGAGTCCCTGAGAGGGAAATGAGAAATCACCCCTGAGAAGGGATGGTTATGTCGCAATGCCTCTCCAGTCTCCTTCTGGGATTTTGGGCATGCAAGCACATGCACCTGGTGTGATTTTCAAGCTGCCACGTCTGGGACTCAAACCTCAGTCAACCGTGTGGGTGTCCAGCACCTTAAACACTATGCTACCTGCTGGTCCCTAAACTCATGTTTTAATTTCAGGTTTTACTGACTTTTTGAAGTTCCCATGACGTTATGTGTTGGCTTCAGAAACACAACAGATTCCAGAAAAAGTATCCAGAAAATTCTCCATTGAAACCTGCTCATTGGGAACCAGCAGTTAGCGTAATGGCTATGTCGCTGGACTCCCACGTAGTCGACCGTGGTTCGCGTCCCAGACCCGGTGGCTTAAACTCACGCCGGACGTGTGTGCGTGCCCAAGATCCCGAGAGGAGAATGGAGGAGAAGGGATTGCGGCGTGGCCATCCCCCCTGGGGGGTGATTTCTCGCTTTCTGTCTCTATGTCTCTCTCTGTCTGGCGAGCGCACGCGCCCTATAGCAAAAACCTCTCAAAAAAAAAAACAAAAACAAAAAACAACCTGCTCATTGTCCAGAGGGGCAGAGTGACTTGCCTCTGGTCCCACTTCTTGTGACAGAGAGAAAAGCAGTGCCGTGTTCTGCGTTCTGTGTTCCGTGTTCGGATATGGAAATCACTTACGTGGCCTATGAGTTCCTCCCATACCCCCACTGCATGGTGTTGGCTATGCTTCATGGGTGAGTGGTGAATGCAGGATCCAAGGACTGTTATATGGGAGAAGCGAGTTCAGATTCCAGGTGGCCCTGGACTCTCCTGACTCAGGATTTTTACCATTGTGTAGCCAGTCTTTTCTTCCTAAGCTGTACCGTGGCCAGTTGTCATGGCTGAGGCTGATGGCAGGGAAGCTGGGGTGGAATGCCCTGGGCTGAGATGTGGAAGCCTGGCCGGATAACTCCGGGTGTGAGAGACCGAGACAGGCCTTCGGACATACTGGGGCTGTGTCTGCTTCTAAGTATGTGATTTGCGAAGACCAGAGAGGGGAAGCGTTTCCCCTGGGGTCACACAGTAAGACAGCAGCAGCAGAGCTGAGAAAGGAGCCAGGGCTTTGGACTCGCTGTCCTGGGCTCCTTCCAGGGCAGCCTCTGGCCCCCTTCCATGAGGACAAGACTAAGGAGGAACGGGTGGGCTGTGGAATGTGCTGGAATGTGAAGGGGATGCCCAGGAAAGTGGAGAGGCAGGAAGACCATGCTGTGGGAGATACAGCCCCCAGGAGACCAGAGAAGTCCTGGGGGGAAAACAGGTGGGGAGGGGAGGAGGCAGCCCCCAGGTCCTAGGGTGCAGGAGACCCTCTGTGCTGTCCTGGCTCCTGATGGTAAGGTCACGCTTTGGGACGGGGGAGGGAGGTTGCTGGTAAAAACCTGAGCAGAGTGGCTCCCTCAGCAGACACGGCCCCGGCAGTGGGTGGTCTGGGGCTGCTGGCTCTGAGCTGCGTTCGGTCCTGGCTCTGTCTCCGGCTCATGCGAAGTGGTAGGCAGGTTCCTTCTCGGTCTTGTCACATGTCAGGACTGAACGTCAGCCACCCCATCTTTCTCGCTGAGGATGTGCTGAGTCCTGGTGTGCTGGGGTTTCAGGCCGTGGCTGTTACCGTGTGGGGACTGCTCCCAGCCCCCACTGCAAGGGTCCTCTTGCCTCCTAGCACCTGGGTCCCTGTGACTGAAGCCAAGTCCCCAAAGGAGGGGATGACATCTCCTGGGATGGAGAACAGACGGGCATCCTTCAGGAGAAGGCTTGGGTCCTCACCCAGGACCTGTCCATTGGAGAGCACAGCCACAGGCCAAGCAGGAGACGGGGGGAAGGGGGGCAGCCCTCACATGTCCTCGGTCCTCAGAGTCTCATTTGAAATAAACCTGAACTCCGAATCAGGATGCCAAGGCCCAGAGGGGTGGGGTAGTGTGCCCTGGGTCGTCCAGCCAGAGGAGAGAAGGGCCTGGGTGAAAATCCACATCAGCGCAAGCCCAGGTCCCGTCCCTGTTCCGAAGCCGCCGGAGCAGGGATGCTGGCGGCGTGTTTGCCCACAGTCTGATTTTGCTCAGAGCTGGCTGCGGGCCAGGCCCCCGCGTTTACTGAAATGTTCTGAGAGTTATTGGGGGAAATGGAGCTTTGAACTTGCCTAATATAACACGGGCTGGTTCTCAGGATCATAAACATGTTTCTGAACCTAATTAAAGAGTCTCGTGAAAAGGGCGAAAGGAGGGCTGAGACATGACGGTCGGTCTAAAAACTCCCCACGGGCCAGAACGGGAGCTTTGCTTTTCCCAGACTCAGGGAGAACCAGCCCTCTCTGGGGGCAGAGAGTTAAGAGGCTTTAGAAAGAAGAAAAGGCTCTTTTACAGTCCTGGCTGGGGACCTGGGCTGGACCGGGGAGGGAATGTAGGAGGCGTAATTGGGGCTTGTAAAACATTTCCAGACAAAATCACTTAATGTGTTTTGGAGAGTAAAAAGCAACAGTCCACATAATCCATAAATTTGGGCAGTTTTCTGCAGAGTTAATAGAGCCGGATCACCGGGCTCACAGGGAGACCAGGCTGACTGCCGGGCGGCTCTGGGTGAGGACGGAGCAGCCAGATGCTCGGCTTTGAATTCTCACTCCACCCTCACTCAGCACGTGACTTGGGCAGGTCATTTATCCTGCTGGACCTCTGTTTCCTCATGTGCAAAGTGGGGATAAAATATACGTACCTAGTCATTTATGTGGGAGGGTCAAATGCAAGGGGGCTTCTAAAAGTTCCCCCAAAATGAAACTAAAGTAGGAATTTACTTTGGTGCAAAAGCATTTTGAAATCCATGCTGTTTTTAACTCACCTTTTTCATGAACATTTTGAAGATGCCAAAGTGCTTGCACGCGTGTTTGCTGTTTTCACTCTGTAGCCTTGGGGTAGGCCCTCCCCGGTCCTGTTTATTGTCCACACCTGTCAGAGCTCCGAGAGTCCCTCCCACCTTTTGAATTCTTTCTTCCTTTGCCCTTGGCTACCTTTCTGCCAGTCCAGGTGATTCCCTTCTGTTTCCGGCAGCCCCCTTTCCAATATGTTCTTTAAAAAATGAATTATTTAATTTTTATTTATTATTATTATTATTGTTGTTGTTATTTTCATTTGACTAGTGAGAGAGAGGGAAAGTGAGAAAGCAAGCTGCCAGGTCCGAGGCTTGAACTGTGCTCGGCCATTTGGGAGTCCAGCGCTCCAACCACCACGCCCCCTGCCAGCCCCCAACATTTCTTCTGCCTGTCCCCTTGTGCCTCGGAAAGTTCTGATGATGGCCCATCTTGCTCACTATAAAGTGCAAACTTCTAGGCCTCCAAGACTCAGTTTCACATTCTGGGCTGTGTCCATCCATGTCCTCCTTGCCTGTCATAGTGTGTTACTGGTTTGCAGTTTCCCCTCTTATAGACAAATGGTCAATCTAGCACCTCCTGGCTCCCTGGTGGTTGGCATGGAGCAGATAAGTAGGTGGCTTATGACTCGGGAGCAGAGATAACATGTGGATGGGGATGTCTTTCCCTCTGCTATGACAACTGGGGCAAGGGTCTAGACCAGTGCTGACACATTTTTTAGTCAATATGTTCAGCCTTATAGGCCATAGGTCTCTACTGCAGCTTCTGAACTTAACTATTACCATGCGAAAGTAATCCTAGATAATATAGAAATGAACAAGCACAACCATGTTCCAATAAAACTTTATTTTTAAAAGTAGATGGCAATTTGGATTTTACCTTTAGACCACAGTTTGCAGACCCTTATTCTAGACCAGGTTGGCCAATGGAACTTTCTGCAATGCCAGGAATGTTCTATACCGTCTCTGCTGTCTAGTATGGGAGCCATGAGTCACCTGTGTCTACTGAAAATGTAAATTATGTCAAGTGGGTAAATGGCAACCAGGTTGGACAGGCAGTTCTGGACAGTGGCTGTACCATCAGAAAGGGTTCCGGAGTAAAGACAGTATGGAGAGTCACAGTCACATCATGTCCACGATGGACATGTAGCTTTTCCGTCACTTATAAGCATCTGAGATTTGGGGATGTTTGTTACTGCAGCATAACACCATTCCTGACTAACGGGCTCCCCTTCTTGCCAGCTGCCCATATATACATATCAAAGACATTTCATTTGCTCTCACCTGAGCATCCCATGCACATCCAGACCCCGGCCTTTGCTCACCTTGCCTGCTGTGCCTGCGGTACCCCCTACTTTCTGTATTTTACTGGCAAATACCGCCTCATTGTTTAATGTTCAGCTTAAGTGTTACTTTCTCTTTGTGGTTTTTCAGTAACCCTTCATACCGTCACCATACAATAAAAATCACCTGTCACTTCTTCAGTTTATTTCCCAGTAAATTACTATAATAAATAATGTAGTATTAGTCACACTTCAGAGGGACCTCAGTAAATGTTTGTTGAATTGAACTGAATTGAATGTACTTCAAACCCAGGGTGCAGGGACCTCTCAGGTCATCCTTTGGCCCTGGGTTCAACGTGGTGTCATTTTCCCCATCTTCTTCCTCTCCTGGCCATGGAGGCACACCCATGTCTGAAATTCAGGCAGTGGTGATGATGGAGGATGAAGAGAAAGGGAGAAAGGGACACTTAACTGGTCTTATCATATAGTAGTATAAAAATACGAGTTTGGTTACTTCTTAAAGATGGCCTCTACAGTAAAGAGCAACTGTGACTCTAACACAGTTGTATCCGCTCTAATGGCTGCCAGGCCTGGCCGTGGGCTCCTAGAATTAGTATACCACCCAACGGGAATGTGTTTGAGCACTGCATAGTTCAAGGTCTTGTTCGCAATCATTCTTTTCCCCGTAAAGTTTGGCTTATCAAAATACTATTTTATTCTTTCTATTGATTTCATTCTATTTGACAAAAGATGTCAGTATTTTGATTTTCTGCACAAATATGGAGACGTCACTTTCAACATCCCCTATGTACATGCATCTCTTTGTGGTAACAAAATACTTTTCAATTTTGTCACCTTGAGCCTGCACATAGCCTGGGGAAGACGGCAGACAGTATCTCTATTTATTCATGAAACAACTACAGCCCAGAGCAGGGAGGTGGTTTTCCAGAGCAAGGAGGTGGTTTACCCCCAATCACAAGCAAGTTAGGGCCTGAGTGGGTACTCGAACCCGGACTCCAAGCCCTTGACCCTCAGACACGGCCTCCTCCAGCTGCCACCGTGAGGTGTGCCCGCCCATCAGCACAGCTTTATACCAGTGCTGGGAGGTTGAGGCAGACCCTAAGGATCCTTGCCTAATCCTGAAGCCGTAGGAATTTCATATCCTGTCCCTCTCGGGGATCTTTTCTTAGAGTTAGTTAGAGCAGGTGGAGGTTTCCCTTAGTACTGTTGAAAGAATAAGGCTCAGTCTGATACACGGAGAGTTAAAAATTAAAATGAGTTTCTAAATTTTTGATAGTTATTTCAAGGGGAATAATAAACGTAAACTTTCTTCAGTACCAACAAGGACATGCTTTTTAAAATGTCTGCCTGCCAAAGGAATCATTCTTACTCTCAGTTAAGTTTTAGTCAATCTAAAGAAGCAAAAAGAAAACAGTTGCTGTAGATTCCCCCACGCTGCATGGGGGAGGGGTAGAGCTTGGTGGTGACGGGGAAGACCTTGCGGCCCTCCCTTCTCACCTGCTGTCCTCCCCATCCCTATCCCTTTTGGGCTCCTCTCACCACCAACAGCAAGAAGTGGAAACTACACCCTCATACATGGTTGGGCTGGGATAGCATTTCACTTTGGGGATTAAAGAATCTAAGAAGGAAGAAATAGCAACCTGTTGAATTTCTTTCAAAGTTAGTGTGCAGATTATAATTTTTAAAAATTGTTTTAGGACACATGTGCTCACTGGAGAGAAAGAGAGCAAAAAGGAAAGTGAGAATGGCTCCTTCCCCCAGCCCCGGGGGGAATGACCATACTGGAATCTCTTCTCATCCGTTCTTGTCTCGGGATCTGGGGCACACATGCACATGTGCCCATTTAAGCCACCAGACCTGAGACTTGAATCATGCAGTTGGCAATGGGGGATCTAGCTGCCTTGACCACTATGCCACTCACTGGCTGACTCACAGATTATAAAATACCTTTGTTCACTTACGGTAACCAGCCTCCTGAAATATCTGTTGTAACCGCCCAATCCAAAAGGGCCTACTAAAGATGAAAGAAACCCTGATAATAAACAGCAAATAAATGAAAATATTAAATATGGGTGGAGTGGTATGAAACAGAAACTTGTATTTTATAAATTGATATAATATTAATATTAATTAGAGAATAGTGTGATTGTACATACTTCCTATGCTATAGAACGACATATGTTCTGAAAGAAATAAAAAATTATATTCATAAAGATGTTTACGAAAGTGTTTCCGCAAGACCAAAGAGTTGGCAATGGTTGAAGCAGGCTGCCGCAGGAGAACGGCTTACTAAGTGAGAGTATAGCATGGCCATTAAAAAGAATAATTGTGAGGATTGTTCAGACTGTAATCTTCAGATCAAAAGTGTTAATGACAGAGGTAAGTGCAAATAGCAGAATTCAAATTGGGATATATTGCTGTGACTGAATTTATGAAGAATGTTGTCTCCAGGTGAACCGGGGCCAGAAGTAAAAATTTGAAAAAGGAAATTACATGTTACGATAGGGGCAAGGGATGAAATATATATTTTTATACACTCTGATTTTCCAAGGTCACTTGTCAATGTACCAAAAAATAAGAAACCACTTTCGTTGTCTCACATGATCTTGAAATGAAATCATTTAAATAGTAAATACATTAGATCTGATTCCTTAGGATTTAACATGAATTGTTCTTACATATAATGCCAAAAAAAAAAAAAACCCTGAGAACAGAATAATTAATATTTGTCCATGACCTAGGTTGATTAAATCTGAGTATTTTGGGGACCAGCAGTTGGTGTAATGTTTACATCGCTGGACTCTCACATGGCTGGCCACGGTTTGAGTACCAGGCCTGGTAGCTCGAAACTCATGCTGGGCGTGTGTGTATGCATGCCCAAAATCCCAAGAGGAGAATGGACGAGAAGGGATTGTGGCATGGCCATCCCTCCTAGGGGGTGATTTCTCATTTTCTGTCTCTTTGTCTTTCAGCAAGCACACACGCTCTATAGTGAAAAATCTCTCTTAAAAAATGAAAAACCACAACTGAGTACTTTGCTATACCTGCTTCATAGTTTAAAAAGGAATAAAACATTATAGGCACAACTGAAGGGGGCGTCGTTTTGTTTAGTTTATGATTTTGCTCCATCATCTTTTCTTTTCCTTTGTGTGACGGAGAGTGGGAGAGAAGGGAAAAGGGAGCGAGACAGCGCAAGTATCCTGCCAGGCTCTCCTTGTACCAGGACGCCCCTGCTGCAGCCTCCGCTTAGCCAGGGTCACAGGTGCACACGGCCACGCCCAGCACATTCCACTTGTCCTGGGAACCCAGCCTGGGCCTCGCGTGCTGCCTCCAGCCTTCCTGCTCTCTCTGCACCACTGCCACTCGACCTGTATCATCTTTTTATAGTAACCATTTCACAAGTAGGAAGACTGTGGCCCAGTTTCCAATGCACAGGCGTACCGTAGCTTTCCGATCAGCAGGTTTAAAGCCACATGGCTGACTGCAGGTTTGGATCCTGAGTTGACCTAAAACACTCCAGGTATGTAAGCACCTAAGTTCTAACTAGCTAGAGGGTTACGAAAAGGAGACTGTGGCATGGTGAGACCGTTGGGGGGTGCCTCTCTCTCGTTCATGAAAAAGAAAATTAAGAAAAAACTATGAAGAACGCAAGCTTTAAACAGATTTTGGTTTCTCAGGTCAGAAGATGGTTGTGTGTGTACAGTTATGGTCACTTAGTGGTGGGGAAGTGTTCTGAGAAATGTGTCATTAGGGGATTTTTGTCACTGTGCAAACATTACAACCTGTGCTTACACAAACATAGATGGGATAATGGGCAATTGTAACGTAATATGATAAATATCTGTGTCTAAACTTATCCAAGCATAGGCAAGGTACAGTAAAAATATAATTTAAAAGATGAAAAATAGGGACCAGCAGATGGCATAATGGTTATGTTGCTAGACTCCCACAGAGTCAACTGCGGTTCGAGTCCTGGACCTGGCGACTTAAAACTCATGCTAGACACGTGTGTATACATGCCTAAAATTCAGAAAGGAGAATGGAAGAGAAGGGATTACAGCGTGGCCATCCCCCCTGGGGGGTGATGATTCCTCTCTTTCTCTCTCTCTCTGTCTCTCCAATAAATGCATGTACCCTAT
This sequence comes from Tupaia tana, assembly GCA_026018925.1. NCBI lineage: Eukaryota > Metazoa > Chordata > Mammalia > Scandentia > Tupaiidae > Tupaia > Tupaia tana. Next base: position 217,383,660 of record JAKSZU010000003.1, on the reverse strand, counting down.
AGCAAAAGAAAAAAGAAAAAAAAGACACAGAACAGTACACCCGTAGAGTGTAGTTACCATGAATTAAGCCTACAGGGCTGGAAGTTGCTCTGGGCGAGTCAGTGAGTGAGTGAGTGGTGAGCTAACCTGAAGGCCTAGGACATCACTGTACACACCTGTGGACTTTACCAGCTCTGGGTATACACTTAGGCTATACCAAGTTGTATCATTTTTTTTTTCTTTCTCTTGAACAATAAATTAACCTTAGTTTATTATAGCCTTTTAACTTTATGAACCTTTTAACATTTATTTTTGACTGTTTTGTAATAACACAAACATACTGTACAGCTGTGCAAAATTTTCTTTCATCCGTTATAAGCTTTTTTTCTGTTTTTAGATTATTTTTAAGTTGTTTTTAAAAGCCAAAGTACAAACATATTTACCTATGTCTACATGAGGTCAGGATCATCAATATCACTGTCTTCTTCCACATCTTGTCCCACTGGAAGAACCATGATGAGCAGAATAACGTCAGATTAAATCAAACACAACAGAAAATAATCAGTCAAGAAATGTGGTAAATAGATGTGTGGGAATTAGGATGACTGAAGACCTTCTTCCCAGACTTCACCCTTCTGCCCCCCAGGTCTAACCAGGAACCAGGATAGAGCACCCTATTTGTATCAGAATATCTCTCTGTCTCTCTCCATCTCTATTTTTAATTTTTAAAAAATTTAGCACTCTGCCACTCTTTTGTCTTGCTAACTCCTGCCTTTCCCCCTGCCTCCATAGGACAAGCCAGTTAGCAGCCATCTATATCTGAGTTCTGAGCAATTTTCATTTTGTGCTTAAATTTTTTTTCTTTTTTTTATTGTTTTAGTCTTTTTTTTTTCTCTTTCTCTTTATTTTTTATTTTTTGGTTTTTCTTTTCCCTTTTCCTTTTCATTTACCTTTCTCACTTCTCTGCTCTGCCTCCACACACCAATTTTCTAGTTAGGTCTAGGTGCTCAGTAGCCAAATATCTGAATACTTTTAGGGTCACATTAATCCTCAATTTCCATTGAATTTGCTGCACAAAGGGAGAAAAACAGTGCTGTTAAGAGATTGCAGGTCACCTTTCCTGCACGCCTCTGAATGCTTGCATTTAACTCCAAAAACTAGGAAAAAATGTATAGTCCATCAGATGACCAGAAACCACTGCAGAGGCACAAGAAATATGAGAAACCAAGAAAATATCTCTTCTCTAAGAAAAAAGAATAACTCCTCTTCCTCCACAGACAGTACAAGGGAACTTGTGGAAATGTCAGATAAAGAATTTAAAATATTCTTAGTTGACAAAGCTAACAGAGATGCAAGAGAAGAGAGACAATGAACTCCAGAAAATGCAGGAGAAAAGAGACAATGAGTTCCAGGAGGTGAGGAAGTTCTTGCATGATGTAAAAGAGGAGATACACATCATAAAAAAGAATCAAACGGAATTGTTAGAGAGGAAGGCTGTAATTCAGGAAATCAAAACCTCCCTTGAAAATATTAAAAGCACATTAGATCATGCCGAAGATTGATTCTCAGATGTAGAAGATAGAAACTCTTACCTAGAAAAATTCACCAGAAAGACTTAGAAAATAACCCTAAAAATTGAGAATAATTATGAGTAATACTAGATGCCATTAAACACCCAAATATCTGGATCATCGGTATCCCAGAAGGGAAAGAAATTAACAAGGATAATGATAATCTATTCCATGAAATCCTGGAAGAAAACTTTCCAAACCTAGGGAGGTACTCAAATATCCATACCCAAGAAATACAAAGGACCCCATAATGAATCAACCCAAGAAGATCTTCCCCAAGGGATATCATAGCCAGATTGACCAAAACCACAGACAGAGACAAGATACTAAATTTGGCAAGAGAGAAATGTCAAGTTACTTTCAAAAGCTATCCGGGAACCAGCAGTTAGCGTAATGGCTATGTCGCTGGACTCCCACGTAGTTGACCGCGGTTCGTGTCTCGGACGCGGTGGCTTACAACTCACGCCGGGCGCGTGTGCGTGCGTGCCCAAGATCCCGAGAGGAGAATGGAGGAGAAGGGATTGCGGTGTGACCATCCCCCCTGGGGGGTGATTTCTCACTTTCCGTCTCTATGTCTCTCTCTGTCTGTCTGGCGAGCACATGCGCCCTATAGCGAAAAAACCTCTCCAAAAAAAAAAAAAGAAAAGCTATCCCATAAGGCTAACATTGGATCTCTCATTGGAAACAATGCAAGCAAAGAAAGAATGGGAAAATATATTCAAAGTGTTAAGTGAAAAACAATTTCAACCAAGAATACCCGACAAGATTATCTTTCATATGGAAAAAGAGGACAAGAACATTCTCAGATAAACAAAACCTGAAAGAATTTGTCACACCAGTTCTCTAAGAAGTGTTGAAGTGAGTATTATACCAGGAAAACTAAAGTCAGACACACAGAAATAAGAGTACAAAAAACAACCGAGAGAATGGCCTGCCTAATGGTAGGGACAAGTCCTGAGTTAAATGTTAACTTCCAGAGTTTAAATGGAAAGATCAGACTACAGTAACACTGCAAATTCAGTAGAAGAAAGATTAATTACATGAGACTGTGAAATAGAAATTTTTGACTTTAAGACATTACTGACTTTCTTCAATGCTTTTATTTCCATATTTAAGGATTTTTGTCTTCTCTTGAACTGTTGATAGGTTCATCTACCTACTATTTGAGATGAATCCTAACCTTTTCCTAGCTTTAAGTTTTAAGCAAATTTTACTTAACATTTTTTGATTTCTATCCATTAAAACTAAAGCTTCTTCTTGAAATGAAAAAATGCATTAAAATACCTAGTAATACCTATTTAATGACTGCAGTAAGTTCTATAGCCTAAGCTAGGTATTACTTTATAGTGCGTTCACTTTACTCACTGAGGTTTATGCCTAAAGTCAGACGTCTGAGTTCATAGATACGTATATATCAGCTGTGCTTGCTATTGAAAGTTTTTAAAATTAAGATCTTTAGTGAATCGATAAAATGTGAGAAAAAAAGGCATAGAAGATAAAAGTGTGGAGGCGGGGGGATATGGCAGAGGGTGAGAGGTAGGGAATCAAGGGAGAGGAAAAAATATATAAGAAACTGGAAATAGAAAATTATTTGTTGATGATAACATGTATGGTAAAATTCTTGATTGAGCCAATATACGATATATTCTGGATGAGAAATCTCATTTTGTATACTGTATTGATGTACAGTGAATGAATGGAAATAAATAAATTTAAAAAGTAGATGTATGAGGTGGCTGCTGATACAATGGCAGACTATTTTGCAGGAAGTTCTGTTTAATAAGTAGATGGAATACACTCTAAAATAGTGAAAAAGTATAATAAATATATAAATCAATAACAGTAATTTTTATCATTAGCCAAGTATCAGGAACTGTGCATAACTGTATGTGCTATACTTTTTGTTTTGTTTTATTTTATGAATTCTTGCTGTAGGGTGCTTGCATTCACCAGAGACATATGGGGAGAGAGAGAGAAAATGAGAAGTTACCCCCAGGGAGGATGATCATGCCACAATCCTCCTTCATTCTCCTCTTGGGATTTTGGGCGTGCATGTACACACGCCCGACATGATTTCCAAGCTGCTGGGTCCAGAACTTGAACCATGAACTCAAACCATACAGTTGGCCATGTGGGATCCAGTGCCTTAACCACCATACCACCTGACTAGTCCATTTTATTTGCTAGAGACTTTTATACAGTTGGCAGTGCACTTGGTGTGAGTGCATTTGGTTTTTTCATGCAGGCATCACCGCAAACGTGTTATGCTACCACATTACTATAGCAATTACATTGCTAGGTGATGGGAATTTCTGTCTGTCTGAGAGGTTTGAAGAGGTATTGCCTGAGAGCTTTCTGGGGTTTTAGCTAAAGATCTTGTGGTCTCATCCCGGATTATGTTTGGTCAGAGTCTCTATCTTTCTTTTTTATTTTTTAAAAGAATGATTTAATTTAATTTTATTCATTATCATTATTTTATTTTATTTATTTGAAGTTGACCAGAGAGAGAGAGAGAGAAAGTGAGAAAGCAACCTTCCAGGAGCAGGACTCGAACTACAGTCAACCATGTGATAGTCCAGCCACCTTAACTACGATGCTACCTGCCAGCCACCAGAGTCTCTTTCTTAATTTGATAATTCTTTGTTATCTGGAAGGATTTGGTAATTAAAGAAAGGTTTGATATTTGAACTTAGCAAGTTCAAATGGCACTGCTAGCGTTCTTCCTACAACTCTTTTTAGTTAGATCCTCAACATAGGCACCTTCCTGTTTTCATGTTTTTGTAAGTTATAGTGTTGTCAAACTTTCTACCACCACATAGTAAATATCTCTTTTACTGTGAGATTCCTATCATGTTTCCATGGCTTTTCTGAATGCCCAGTTGACAGGTTTCTGAAGGCCCTTGAAATTTTCTCTGCTGTTCTTTATGAGGCATTTTAAGCTGCCTCCTCCCAAAGTCAGTGTCATGGATATTAGACTTTCATTACAGTAACACTGACCTCCAGGTACAAGTACCGGATATGGTCATGTGTTAATGGGTGGCAGTCCACCCCAAAATGTGGCAGCTTAAGAAGACAACGGTTGTTAAGTTTACTCACATGTCTGTGTTTGGAAGGTCTCAGGAGGGGAGGGACAGCTTGTTTCTGTGACATGTGACACCCACTAGGGTTGCTCCACTGGGGGAGGGGATCCATCTCTAGACAGCTCATTCGGACACTGGCATTTTGGTGCTGGGGGTTGCTTCCTCCACGGTTTCTCTGTGGGGCGCTCTAGGCTTCCTCGCTGCATGGAGGCTGGATTCAGTACTCACCTGGTGTAGCATGGATGGGATCTGAGGTCAGAATTCGTGGTTCTGATAGCCATCTTCTTAACTATGGCACTGTACTCACTATATCAGTTAGAGGTTCCTTAAAATAACAGAACGGCAGTGATAGAGAAGAAAGATTAAAAACAAAAAATAGGGGTTGGAAAGCTGCAGCCGCCTACCTACGGTTGTATAAGGCTTGGGCTTGCCCTTGGCAGGGCCAGGAAGGACAGACATGAAATGGGGAGTGCAAGGCCATCTTGGCTCAGCCAGGAATAAGACGGGCCAGTTTCTGAGCCTCACAGCCCCCAGCCTCAGTGGTGCAGTGACCTGCAGGGTGACCCTACCCCATAGCTGCACCTGCACCTGGCCTGGGTTGGAGAGGCTGAGGGGACGGTGGGAACAGCACCTGCAGCAGGCCCAGCTGGGACTCCAGCAGACAGGCGAATGTGCATATTTGCACAGCACACGTGGGCCACCACTGCATCTGCGGAAAGGGATCCTGAGAAGTGTACTTGTCACTCAGCTGGGCTGTCACGGTACAGAGTCTTCAGCGCCCAGATGTGAAAGCACCCAAGAGAGTGCTGGGCCAGTTTATTCTTTCCTTTGGGCTTGATAAATAATAGTTCTTTTCTTCTCTGCCATTCTGGATTGAGAGGCATTGACTGAATCTGCCGGTCTGTAACTGAGCGTGTGAGTAAGGCTTGAAGGACCAGGGAAGACGGGGTCGATGATGCAAAGGCTGGAGCTGGACAACACAGCCTCCTTATAATCTCTTCGCTTTTCTCACCAGCCCCTCAAAACCACCTGCCATAGGTATGTAGATGACTCTTCAAGACAAGTCTTTTAGACACTCCCCTTTTAGAGACACGCCCATTAAAGCCATCTCTTACCCCATCTAGGCAGGAATTCAGTAGAGTCCTTGGCTGGGTGAGGGCTCTGACCGAGTGGTGAGGCTGCAGACTCCACTTCAAGGGGCTGGGTGAGAGGACTGATCGCTCCTGAGACAATAGGGGAAACTGGGAGCGGATGGTGACTACTATAGAGCAATGGGCAGGGCGGAGTGGAGATGGTGGGCTCAAGGTTGGGGTTTTGAACCCGAGAGCTCAGACTAAGTGGCAGTAAGTACAGGAACAAGGAAAAAGTAGGGAGGAGCAGTTAAGTGTCTTGCATGGCAGACTGGAAAGCAGGGCTGGCGTCAGGAGGAGCAGGCGTGGTGGGTCTGCCTGGGTGAAAGACAGGACCAGGCCTGACGTGGATGAGCATCATTCTGCATATTCCCAGATGCAGTTCCTGAACCTGCTGGGAGCATCTCTCTCACCTGTTACCAGTAATGAGCCCAGAGATCTTCCCAGGAGACACATTCAGGCACTGTTCCAGAAGTTTGCAGATCCTATGCTGGTTAATCCTTTCCCTAATTCTGCAAGGTGGCTTGTCCCCAGCATTTTACAGGGAGTGTTCACAGGGTTTGGGAGCAGGTAAGTGAATTGCCTGAGACTGCTCCCCTGGCAACTGGTGAAGCTGGGATTTGACCCCCCCCACCACCACCACCCAACCCCTGTCTGATTTCAAAGCTCTTACTCTCCACTCTGGGGAGCACTGTAGATTTGGCTGGATAGTAGGCCTTTGAGGCTTTTTCAGCTTTGAGAGTTTGTGAGATTCTCTAGGATATGAGGCTGGGTCTTGGAAAAATATGTCCTAAAACATTCAACTGAGTTTCTTAGAATCTGAGGAAAGGAGACTGAGTTGTTTCTTTAAAAGTGAAGAAAGTCTTTAAAGGCTATGTTCATTATCGTTTTTCCTCTTGAAGCTTTTCTATCTCAAATTCAAAGCAAAATGGTAACAATAAACTGACTTTCTAAAAATCAATTGCAACCGCCTTTTTGTAACTTTAATCGAGCCACTTTGCAATTACTGAAGCTTTTTTTCTTTAATGAGTATATCTTCCTTCTCTCAGGTGGCAATTCTGATTCTTCTTTTCAGAAGAAAAATGAATCCTCAACAGGTGCTTTTGGCCAAAATCACAATGAATCAAGAGGGGAACGGACGTGACTAATGGGGCTCCCTGCTGAAATGCAGGGGACTTCTGTCCCTGCACTGGGACCCTCCTTGGGGGGTACAAGAATGCCAGGAACCGGAAGCAGGGAGCCCAGTATTATCCAGCTTTATATCTTGGCTCTTTATTTCTCATCTGCTCTTCCATTCACTGGGGCAATTCTGCATTCAGAAATGGGAATTCGAACCTTTTCTTGTCTTTGGGACAAAAGACACTCGTTATAACACCTTTTGGTCCCAGGCCGCCAGGATGAGCCAGAGAGGGTGTCCCTCTTCTGAGTGTCAGGCTGACATTCATTTATTCATCTTTCCGCAAATACCTGTTGGTGTCAGTTGGCCCTAGGTCTCTTCTCTGTGTCCAGGACACAGCAGCAAACAGGTCTCCCTAGCTCTCTGCCCTTTCGGATCATGTGTTGCAACCGAACAGAGAAAGTGACTGGGCTTGATGACAGCTCGGTGTCACCGAGTCACCGCCACCCTGATTCTCACCACTCACAACTGTAGACACTCACAAGTACAGAGCTCACAAAGGGAAAGGCAGGAACGCATGCCATCTGCTGCCCCGGGGCCGGGCGGCGCCACATCACCCTCCCAGTGGTACGGGGCAGGGATGCTCAGTGTCATTCTTCAGACGCACAAACCGAGGCTCAGAACAGGGGAAGCACTAGAGAAAGACGCAGTCAGTGCGGTGGTGAGCCTCCTCAGAGGGGGCAGCCATTCTGGAAACCCTTTCTAGCTCCCTTCCAGTCTAGGTGGAGGAAGGCATGGGTGGACAGTTCCCAGCCCCCTCCCTCCTCCAAGGCCCATGCTCTGTCAAGCAGCTGGGCCTGGGGTGTAAAATACACACTTTCTTCTCCTGGACAGAGGATGCTGCCCTCCAGGACTCCTAACAGGGTGAGACCCCTTAAACCCTTCGGTGGGATGCAGATCTTCCACACCCTCCTGCTGTCTGGCCCCTGCCCCACCCACCCTGGGCCTGGATACATGCACAGATCTGGTGACAGAAAGGGATCATTGGTGATAGGGACAGAGGACACGGCTCCATCAGCACCACCACTCACTGGAGTGCTGCTAACAGATGGCCTGTCCCAGCAGGAGGGATGAGTTCTTGAAGGCACTTCACCTTGAGGTCTGACAGAATGGGGTTCCTTCATCTTCCCGCCCTTTTCTTGTGAAGGATGTGGCACCCTCAGGATAGAGCCGCGGAGCCCACGACAGCTGGAGCTGGGGAAGGGAACAGAGGGTTTAGGAGATGCAGTCTCATGGGGAGGGACAAATATGTCAGGGGGACACTGGGGACAAGTCTGCCTCTGGCAAGGGTGGACAAAGTTGCGAGAGCATGATTGACCTGTGTGGCTGCAGCCTTGTCGTGGTGCAGCCTCGCGTGGTGCCGCGCCTCCCACCCTCTGGCACGTGTTGCCGAGGGCTGAAGGGCAAGGTGCTCCTCCAGGCTGCAACAAGAAAGCCCTGATTGCTGGCAGGAAAGACTCTTTTAAAACAGCTTCCATAGCAACCCAAGAGCACAGAGAAGCAGAGCTCGAGAGCTTGTGGTTGCTTAGCAAATGCTGGCTGCCGTGGGGATCTGCAAGTGCCCTGCACCTGCCTCGAGTGAGGGGAGGAGGAGGAGAGTGTCACATCTCGTCTCCCCTGCACTGAGGACTTGGGGTCACGGGGAAACTTAAGGTTCCAGGCTGGCAGCCTGCTTCCGATCTGTACCCACCACCTTGACTCTACCTCACACAGGGATTGGGACCTCATTGAACACTCCCTCTTGTAAGTCTAAGTTCTGTGCACCTGACCCCGAAGCAGTCACCGACTCGCCATCCCTTGAACCTAGGACTGAGCGCCCAGTGGCCCAGTCAGCCAGTAGGAGGGTGGACTCTGGCAGCAAGCTCAGAGCTGGCATTCCAGGCTCTCAGGAACTAGTGTGTTCTAGGGAGCAAGGGGGCCGAGCAGGCCCAGGGTGAGCCACTTCCTCGGCCCAGCAGACTTGTGCATGCTCATGGGGAGGGGTGCTGCTGCGGGGAGCCTGGTTTGGGGGTGTATGCCGAGGCCTGGGCCCACACAGGGCCCTGGTTGCTGAGTCTAAGGGTGGGACCATTTGCAATCTGGATCCACAGCCTTGTTGAGCAGTAGCTTTGGACTGAGGTTTGGGATCTTGGACCCTTGCTCTTGTGATATTCTGTATCTTCCGGAGGCAGGTAACGACAGCGTGGTGGCTTTATGGCAGCCATGAGCTAGGCACTGTGCTTGGTGCTAGGGAAAGTACACAACCAGGAGAGAAGGGCTTTCGACAGCTCAGTCGGGGAGCTAGTGTAGGTCCTGGGACTCTGTGGGAATAAGTTACTGGTTCAGGCTCACAAAAGGCCAAGCTAGAATTTAAGCCCACATTGGGATGGCCCTATAGCCTAGTGGTTAAGGGGCCAGATCCCACAGTGGCCCAATCCTGGACCTGACAACTTGAAAAAACATGCTGGGTGCATGTATGTGTGTGTGTGTCTCAAATTCTACCAGGATGGGGCACCCATGACCCATTGGGGGGTGCTTTTCCCTTCTCTGTCTCTCTGTCTTTCTCTGGCAGTGTATGCATGTTCTAGCAATTAAAAAAAGAAAAAAGAAAAAGAAAAGAAAGAATTTAAGCCCAGTTTTAGCTGGCTTCCAATGAGTGCTCCTGGACACACATCAGCTATTAAAAGACCCAGGCTTGGGGTCAGTGGGTTTCATGGTGGTTAAGTGCATGGTTCGAGTCCCAGACTTTGAGACTTGCTTTCTCACTCTCCCTCATCTCACTTTCTCTCTCTGGTGAGCATGTGTGCCCTGTGGCAAGTTAAGAAATAATAATAATACTAAAGATTAAATAAATAATTCTTTAAAATTTTTATTTACTCATTATTTATTTAATTTTAAATTTTGATCAGAGAGAGAGAGAGAGAGAGACAAAGAGAGAGAGAAAGTGGAAAGCAAGTCACCAGGCCAGGACTTGAAATCGTGGTCGGCCATGTGGGAGTGTCCAGCACCTTAACCACCACGCTACCTGCTGGTCCCAAGATTAAATAAACAATTCTTTAAAAAAAAAAAAATAAGACTCAGGCTCGTGGAGTAACAAGGAGGAATCTCAAATGAATATTGCTAAGTGAATGAAGCTGGTCTGAAAAGCCTACGTACCCACTATCCTTACCGTATGTTTGTGGCTGCAAGACATTCTGGAAGAGACAAACTGTGGACAAAGTGAAAAGACCAGTGCTTGCTGGGGCTTGGAGGAAGAGGAATGGGGAGAGTGCAAGGTTTTTAGGGCAGTGAAACTCCTCCATATGATCCTGTAATGACAGATGCATGTCATTACACATTTGTCCACTCTCAGAGACTGCCCAGCACTAACGGTGAACCCTGAAGTCAGCTATGGACTCTGTAATGATGTGTCAGTGCAGGTCACTGATGATAAACAATTTAACGCTCTGGGGTGCGATGTCAGTAGTGGGAGGACTTGAGTCTGTGGGGCCAGGGTATACATGAGAACTTCTTTTGCATTCTGCTCAATTTTGCTGTGAATATGAAACTGCTCTAAAAAAGTAAAGCCTATGTTTAAAAAAAAAAGAAAAAAAAAAGAAAGAAAAAGAAAAAGAAGATTCAGGTTTTAATTATGGAAGAGAATCTTTCCCTCACCCCAGCTGGGCTGAAGGGCCGGGCCTCCCTGGAGAGACAGCCTTGGAGAGACGTGGCTCCTCAGACCCCGCAGGGTCTCAGGCTGCTTGCAGCTGGCTGTGTAGAAAGGGTGCTGTGTTGGGGCCCAGCAGGTAACATGGTGGTTGGGGCTCTGGACTCCCACATGGCCCACTGTGGTTTGAGTCCCAGACCTGGTGGCTTGCTCTGTCTCTCTCTCTCTCTGGCTCTCTGGTAAGCATGTCTGCCCTGTAGCAAATTAGAATAGTAATAATAGTGATAAATAAAATTAAATAAACAATTCTTTAAAGAAAAAAAAAAGGGCACTATGTGGACTCCCTCGCTCCTTTCCTTTGCAATTAAAAAAAAATAAAAGACCAGCAGATGGCATAATGGTTACATTGCTAGATTCCCACATAGTTGATCATGGTTCAAGTCCCAGACCAGGCGGCTTAAAACCCATTCCAGGAGGGTGTGCATGCCTCCTCAAGATCCTGAGAGGAGGATGTAGTAAAAGGGATTGTCAAAAAAAAAAAAAAAAAAAAAAAAAAAAAAAAAAAAGAAAAAAAGGGATTGTCATATGGCCATCCCCCCCAGGGAGCGATTTCTTGCCTTCTGTCTCTCTGTTTCTGTCTCCCCAGTGAGCACATGTATCCTATAGAAAAAATCTCTCTCTAAAAAAAAAAAAAAAAAAAAAAAAAAGGCAACACTATGAGTGAAATTAGTATTTGTGAAATGTAAAATGGCAAGCACAGAGCTGGGAGGCATTTCCTAAGCATACAGTGATGAAGTTGCCTGCCCGCCCGCCCGCCCACCCAGCACGGCACAGGGTTGACATTAGTGGCTGCCCCTGGGGAGGAAACCCCCAGCATAGGCAGGAAGAATCCTTTCACATAGGTGCTTCAGGGATTTAGCATAACAAGATTCGGCCCCTTTCTGAAGCAAGTCACCTATCCACTCGTTCTTTAATAATTCACTACGTTCTCATGTATGAACCAGTGTATGTGTTCGTCATTAATTTCTCACGCCTTTGCTGAGGATCTGCCATAGACCAAGAACTGGTCACGGTGCCAAGAACACTGAAACGAATAAAATGCTCTCTTGTAGAGAGAGACACATAAACGAAAAATCACAGCACAACCAAACACATGCAGTGATGTGAGACTGCTTGAAAGATGATGGTTGGCTTCAAAGAAGAGGTGACCTTGAAGGACGGGTGGACTCAGAGCAGGGCAGAACACAGGGAGGAACAACAGGTCCATGAGGTTGAGATGTAGGAGATGAGGCTTGGGGGTAGCTAGGAGGCCCCTGCTCCTTGGGAGAGCTGAACTCACTTAGAATTGTACATAATTTGGGAAGGTCTACAGTTGTCTCCTTTCTCTGAAATGGTGTAAGGGGGGTGTAAGTGACCATATCACAGTTCTGAGGGCCATGTGTAGGAGTTGGGACTTGCTTGGTGGGAGTCAAGAGTTACTGGCAAGCTTCTACTTTTTCTGCTGATTGGTAGATGGTTTCCTCTTTCCTTATGAGTTGCCCCGCACCTTGAACCAGGAAGCCCTCTGGGGTCTCAGGAGGCTGCGGACTATGAGGCTCCTTCACCAAGGTCTAGGCACCTTCTTGAGGTTGATGGCAGTTCTGCTGTCTCTGTTGCTTCTCTTTAAAACAATCATTGCTTTTCCAAGAAGACAGTATGGCCTGTGGAGCTGTGGCACTCTTTGGTGGACTTGAACCCCTAGGCTATGTCCTGATGCCCTCGAATCCCAGGACACCTCGTACACCAGTCACTGGTGATCACTGCTCGGGCCTAGTCTCCTATCTCTGGATCTGTGAAGTGTGTGTGTGTGTGTGTGTGTGTGTTTGCATGTACGTGTGGGTGTGTGTGTATGTGTGACATTTCTGGGTTTTCATTATTGGAGAACAAGGCCCACTTTTGGCCTTCACCATGTGAAGGACCCATTGAGTTCAATCCCTGGGGTGGATGTGGGAAGAACCCATTCCTTCCCTACAGTCCTCAGGGTTAGAGCTGTCTTGACCATTAGCAACTGAGGTCTATAAGCTTTTTAAGAGCTTGGGTCTGGAAAATATATTTATTTCAAAATATATAAAGAAAAAGCAAACTTTTATGGAATAAGTATTTAACTGGTGGTGTACAAAATATATCAATAGTCAGTCACAATTCAACTCACTTAGAGTTGTACATAATTTGGGAAGATGTTTCCTGATTTTGAAATGAATCAAACAGTTCTTTTGAAGGGGATAGGATTTTAAACAGCAGGAGTGGCCAGGCCTCGGAAATGCTCAAAATACCTGTGCAGGACTAAGGAGAGCAGAAGCACAGACCTGGCACCCAGTCACTCCTGCGTCTGTTTCTCCCTCGTGGCTTAGCATGCAGATAGGTTTTGTCGCCTGTCACCATTGTTGTTGCCATTCACACCATGGTGCAGACCCTGGCCTTCCTTCCCATGTGCCCCCATCTAGAAAGACCCGAGGTACCTGTGCCCACCACGATGCGGGGCAGTGGAAAGAGCACTGAGTGAAGACGGATTAGGGCTGTTGGGGTCCCTGGGCTGGCGCTGTTTGGCTTTCTGTGCTCCCTGTGTTTCTGTACCTCTGTCTCACGTGGCTAAGCCCTCAGCCCTGCTATAGGTTTCTATTTAGGGCAGAGAGAACTACTTAGACAGGGGAAATGTCTGTCTACAGCCACAGGGAGTGATGTCTGGAACCCGCTCCAGAGCCCAGGTGACTGCTCCCCAAGTAAAATCTTAGTTCTTGCTTTGTCTCCCCTATAGAGAACCCCAATTATTCCAGGTGTTAGGAGACCATGTAGATGAGGGTAAGTTCAGCTCTTCTGCACTCCCGAGAAGAGAACCAACAAAAGCCAATCACATGTCTCTGGCCAGTGATATTTTTAAATTAAGGAATGGCCATGTGATGTGATCCTAACAAATGAGAATTATGGAACTCTTCTGGGGACTTCTGGGAAAGGTTTTCTGCAAGGTTACTGCAGCGTTCCAGGGGGACACAAGGAAGGGATGTGCTTCTGTTATTCTGATGTTGTTATATGAGGCTGTGATGTTTAGGTCTCTTGCAGCCTTCTTGTGACCATGAGGAGATAAGTCTGGGAATAAAACTCTTTGATCTAAGGATGGCACAACAGAATAAGGAATCAGGGTCTGTGATAATGTCATCGAGCTGTTGAATTAGCCAACCCTGGAACTGCCCTACCTCTGGATTTACAATTTGAGATAAATTTAGTTTAATCTTTTACTTTTGTTTTTGTATTTTAAAAAATTGTTTAAGTCACCTTTAGTTGAGTCTTCTACCTACAGCTGAGAATAGTCAAAGTGGTTCAATGACAAATATTCCATTTATTCTGGACCTTTAGCCATGTTATTCCCATCAACAGAAATGGGAATATTTTCATATCCAGCTGGTGAACTTGTCCCTAAAAATCAGCCCAGATGTGACTTCCCATAGGAGTCTGCCCCTGAATATTATTGTCCAAAGTGATCGTCATCTCCTTCATTACACACTCACCTACCTGGCCCATATTTGTATTTACTGCACTGTATGTTGTAATGTGATTGCCACCTCTTTGCTACCATTGTCCCTTGCGAGAAGAGGCGGTGTTTCACTCGTCTATCTCCAACTCTCAGGACAGAGCCTGGCCCGAAGAAACCTCACTAAATAGGTGTTCAGTCAAACTGAATCAAGTGGCATGGTTCATGAGCAGTTCGATAAACTCAAAAGCAAGAACACCACAGCTAGTATTCAGTTGATTAATGAAGTCACTAAAGTGTTCATTGCTTTTTAATGGATGTCATTCAATAAAGCAGATACTTATTTAGCCACTGATGTAGCTATCCATGTAGCCAAAGAAAAACAGATGTTTTCCGACAATTAGCTTTCTCCCCTTCCAAAAACAATGATGAGGACAAGATCAGTCGGGCCTCCCCACTGCAGGGTTAGCACTCCTCTCCCCAGGAGATCACAGAGGTACCTGAAAGGGGACTCCACCACCATCCCCATGGAGGCCTGCCTGGAAGCCCGCCTTTGCACTTGGCATGCAGGTCACCGCATTTACAGAGGTTATCATTCGGCCCCAAGTGCCTACCCACACTGAGTCCTGGGAGGCCACAGTTAGGGGAAGCCCTCTTCCCACTGTCAGGTGCTGGGTATTCTTCGGGGAATTGTTACTGATGTCCCCTACCAAGGCTGCACACAGGCCTGCCTGTCCTTGTCGCAAGTGTTTGTGTGTGTGTGTGTTTCCTCTTAGATGCTTTGACATCTGCAGCCTCGCTGGCCCTGGAGGGACTGTCTCCCCCTGTCCCCAAGGTAAATTAATTTTCAGAGATAGCAAATAGCTTCACTGCAAGTGTACCTGTCGTGTGCGAACCAGCCAGGCTGGAGCTCACACACCTGCAGCCTCCCTTATTGGGCTCTCCACTCTGAGCAACTGTCCACCTGCCCTGATCACCCAGGACCAATGCTGGACAATGAAGGGCAGCCCCTAAGTCCCAGAGTCTATTGGATTTGTTCAGACTCACTACTCCTGAGCCTGTCTCCTCTGCCTTGCCCGTTTTTCACTGTGAAAATCACAGTAAAGCCTCTTGCCCTTGCTCCCCCATCACTTCCTCTGCCACATGATCCATCCTGGTGCTTCCCCATGTGGCCCTGCATGGGTGCCACCTTCCTTTGGGAATTGTGAGTAACAACCTGTCACTGCAGTGGCAGTCAGCTTCCCAGCTGCTATCCCTCCACACCGGAATGGTGACCCCACCTCCATGTAAGACAGCCTGCCAAGCGGGGTTGGTGGGGTGGAGTGGGTGAGGGGTCTCTCATTTCTTTTAGAATTGGGGCATTGAGGCGTCTCCCTGATGATACTGAAGGAACCCTCTTCAAAGAGCATGCACAATCCGATGGCCCCTGCTGCAGGCCAGCCCAGCTGGGTGGCAAAGACTGGAGCCATAGTGTCCCTTGCTTAGATGGCTTCCTAGACCATTTAAAAATCATAGAGTTGGGACCAGCGATGGTGGAATGGTTATGTCACGGGACTCCCACATGGCTGACTGCAGTTCAAGTTCTGGACCTGGAGGTTTGAAACTCACCCTGGGAGTGTGTGTTTGTGCACCCAAAATCCTGAGAGGAGAATGGAGAAGGGACTGTGCTGTGGCCATCCCCTTGGCGGGTGATTTTTTCGCTTTCTATCATTCTGGTGCGTGCATGTACACTATAGCAAAAATCTCTCTAAAAAAAAAATCATGGAATGTGGAGAAAGAAGGAAGTTCTGCCTGTACATTTGATCCTTTTAAATACTTACCACCAATCCCCAGATGATCAGCTTTGGAGGGCTGATTCAGTCCCCTCGGCACTGACCAGAGGCCTTGGGAACTTGAAGGAAGTGGGTACCACGATTGCATCTCTGGTCTTCATGCTCAGAGCCCAAAGCTGTGTTTTATACTCACACTTTCCTAGGGGATTGGCTTTGCCATTTGAAACTCACTTAGCTGGAAGAGGCTAGGGAATCCTTTTCTAGTCCCAGGAAGAGGCCACCAGCCTGCTCTCCCTAACAGCACAGCTCTGTGCTGTCCTCTGTGGAGGACACCTGCAGGTACTGCTCAACGCCAGGTCCTGGGAGCCCCTGCTGCAGGGGCCTGGGTGGTGGGCTTCCAGGGAAGCCAGTAGGGGCTGCTGGGTCGAATTTTACAGCTTTGCCAGGACAGCTGGAGACAGGGAGGGGCACTGATGCTGCTGAATTTGGTCTTGCCGTTTGAACACTGTCCTGACCGTCGGGGTACAGCCTTCCTGGTGCCTGGAAGCTGAGGTGGAGCCTGTTTGGGAAGAGCTTAAGGATAAGCCTCCTAAACAAAGAGCTGGTGCTGACTCATCCCCTCCTGGATCTTTATTGTAAATATCGACCCAAATTTGGAACAGTGATTCAGGAACTGAGCTCATGGGGGCCTCAGAGATCCCCAGCCAAATCAAAAAGCATCTGGTGTTTCTTGAGTGAAGTGCCTTGGGGGGCTCCTAGGACCTTACCCCAAATTGTCCCTGAAGTGCCGGGACTCAACTCTCCGAACTTTGGCAGCAGCACTGGCTACTCAGGGGTGCCCTTGTGGGGTGGCTGAGGCCCTCTGGGAACCTGTATCAGGATCAAGCACCAGTTTCAAAGCGCATCCTTGGAGGGGAATAAACATGTTCTAATCAAAACAAAACACTTCCAAATGGCGGGAGTTTCCCATTGGAATTTCCTGGCAGCTCCCGAGGCAGTGGTGATTATGGAAACAATCACCGAGTTTTTCTCCCTAAGGGGTGTGGGGTACATAATGACAGTGATAGTCTTAACTTCCCTTTCTGGACAAGGAAGACATCTGCAGTTAACTGAGGCAGTGGCCTCAAATCAGACGGTGGAATTCTCTGATGGTAACCAGGGCCACCACTCCTGATGATGGGAGGAACTAAAAACTGACTGCTGACTCCTATTGGCTAATGGATTGCATTTTCCTAGCAACTAGGGACTCTTATGATGACCTATAAGCAGAAAGCTAGGCATCATCTTAAATGCACCTCTTCCTCATGGTGCACCACTGGTGACCGAGCTTTGTGCTTCTACTTCATGAAGTTTCTCAACTGGACCCTTCTCTGTGATTGACTCAGGCCAGACCCTTGTCATCACTTGGCATGGGTAATTTCAACAGGGTCTTAACTGACTTCACTATGTTGCTTCCTCTGTAATGTATTCTCCACGCAGATGTTGGGTTGATCTGATCATGCCCTGCCCCCTGCTCAATATCCTGTGAGTTTCCATCACCTTCTGGGTGAAGTCCAATTGTAGCTTAGCAAGCAGGGGCCTGACCTACCCCTGTATCTCAGCTCCCGCTTACTCATCCATGCCTCATGCCCCATACTCACCAACCTGCTTTATACCATAATGTCTGCTTATTGCATTCATTTACCAGGGCTGTCTTCATAAAGTGTAGTAAACGGAGTAGCTTGGACAACAGAAATTTATTGTCTTACAGTTCTGGAGGCTGGAAGTCCAAGGTCAAGGTGTTGTAGACCATGTTCCCTCTGAAAGCTATAGGGAGAAATCTGTTCCAGGCTTCTCTCCCAGCTTCTGGTGAGTGCTGGCCATCTTTGGCATAACTTGTCTATAGAAGGTTCACCCTCATCATGACCTTCATGTCCACATGACACTCTTTTCAGTATGTGTGGAGATCCAAATTTACCTTTATGACACAGGTCATATTGCACTGGGCTCACTCTGATCTCATTTTAACTTGATTCTCCGTAGAGATCCAATCTCCAAACAAGGTCACATCTGAGGTACTGAGGGTTTAGACTTCAACACATGAATAGAGGGGGCACAATTTAACCCATCAGACTTCCCATTTAAGACTTCTTTTCCCCTGACCTTGCTCTGTCCTTCTGCTCCCTGGTAGAACCTTTCACTTCCTCTTTTGTGTCCTCACTGGGTCCCATACAAAGGACCACTGGAGGACTTAGACCTTGGCTTTTGACTTATATGCTTGTTTTTCTACTTATTATGCCAAGTTCCTTGAAGGCAGGGAGAGTGCCTTCTTTCTCTGTAGCTCTAGGGACCAGGACAATACCAGGCACACAGTAGGTGGTCAGTACTTATTTGGTGGATAAACAAATGACAGAATGTATGAGATTCTTTATGAGGTCATGAGTTGGCTGACGTTGATCTCTCTGGGCACCCCAATTTGTCTCTGTTGTTGCTGTCTGGTCTCTCTTCCACCAGTCATTCCCAATTCTGACTGAGTCATCTGTATGCCATATGAAGTGGATTATGCTAGTCCCCAGTGCCAATGACTTGCCATCCCCATCAAATAAAATCTGTACTCCTTACATTGTAGTTATTTGTTAATACAATCATTAAATTATAGTACATCCATTGGATGGAGTCTTATGCAGTTGTTCAGTGTGTGGAAAGAATGTTATATTAGTCAGGTTTCTTTCTCTTTTTTATTTTTTATTTTTTTGAGAGAGATTTTTGCTATAGGGTACATGCGCTTGCCCGAGAGACAGAGAGACAGAAAGTGAGAAATCACCCCCTTGGGGGGGGGATGGCCACACCACAGTCCCCTCTCTACTAGTCTCCTCTCAGGATTTTGGGCACGCATGTACACCCGCCTGGCATGAGTTTCAAGCTGTTGGACCTGGGACTTGAACCACAGTTGACTACGTGGAAGTCTGGCGACATAACCATTATGCTATCTGTTGGTCCCTTATTAGTCAGGTTTCTCAGAGAAATAACGCAAACAGGTAATACACACATGTGCGCATACACACACCATACACATAATTGACTCACATGATTATGGTGGTAAAGAAGGTTGATCATCTGTCACTTGAAAGCTAGAGAACCAGGAAAACCAGTGGTGTAGTTCAGTCTAAGTGCAAAGGCCTGAGAACTGGTGGTACTAGCAGCGGTGGAGGCACTAGTATAAATACCAGCATCCCAAGTCTAAGAACCAGGAGTTCTGATGTCCAAAGACAAGAGAAGATGGATGTCTAACCTTCAGAATAAAGACAGTTCACCCTCCCTCTACCTTTTTGTTCATCAATGGGTTGGATGATGCTCACCCAGACTGATGAGGGTGGATCTTCTTTACTCAGTCTACTGATTCACACACCAAGCTCTTTTGGAAACTCCTCAGACACAGCCAGAAAAAAAATGTCTTACCAGCTACCTTGGCATCCCTTAGTTCAGTCTAGTTGATACACAAATTTAACTATCAAAAATGTCATTGACCAAAAAAATTCTTAGAAATGGACTATCTTCAGTTATCTTAGTAAGTGACTGACTAATCAGAATTAATCAATCAAAATAGAGCTTGACTGGGGACCAGCAGTTAGCGTAATGGCTATGTCGCTGGACTCCCACATAGTCGACTGTGGTTCGCGTCCCAGACCCAGTGGCTTAAAACTCACGCCAGGTGCGGGTGCATACGTGCCCAAGATCCCGAGAGGAGAATAGAGGAGAAGGGATTGTGGCGTGGCCATCCCCCAGGGGGGTGATTTCTTGCTTTCTGTCTCTCTGTCTCTCTCTCTCTCTTTCTGTCTGTCTGGCGAGCACACGCACCCTATAGCAAAAACCTCTCCAAAAAAAAATAGAGCTTGACTCAAACAGCTTCTGGCCAATGTGACAATTAGTACTCACCATGACCCTGGTGTTAGAATACAAAATTGAAGAGAAAGGGACCAGGCAGTGGTACAGCAGTAACACAGAGAGACCCAGCTGGGAGAGCTGCTGGGTTCATGTCCCAGGATTTCCTTGAGCATGGTTGGTAAACACATGTGTGCCTGTGATTCATGCCAGCTGAGATTGAAGGTGGATCGTGGCACAAAGACCCTATTGAGGGTGCCTGTCTCTCTCTCTGTCCCATAGAAAAACAAAACAAAACAAAACAAATAATTAAGCTTAAAACTTTTCAAAAAGAAATGAAGAAGTACTGTATGGTAGGCAGAACTTTAAAATGTCCCCAATGACCTTCATCTCTGGTATTATTCCTGAGATTATATTATGTTACATGGTAAAAAAGAGATGATCTACGTGGGCCTAATTAACACACGAATCTCTGAAAGCCAAACATTTTCTCTGGCTGGTAATAGAAGGACAAATCAGATCTGAAGCTTGGGAAGGACTTACCATGGCCATGATGGCTTTGAAGGTAAAGGAGAGAAGCTTCTAGAAACTGAGAGTAGTGCCTGCTAACAGCCAACAAGGAAATAGATATAAATCCTACATCTGCAAGGAACAGAATTCAGCCTACCACCTGAGTGAGGCTGGAAAGGGATTCTTCCTGACTGTAGAGGGGAATAAGCCGGCTGACACCTGACCACACGCTTGTGAGACTCAAGCTCAACTCTAGTTGAGCCCACTTGGACTTCAGACTCAACATGACTGTGAAATTATAAGTGGATGTTTAAGCCACTAAAGGTGTGGAAAATGGTTAGCAGTAATAGAAAACCAATGCAAAGTGGGATAACTACTTTTTAAAAACAATTAATTTGAAAACTAGAAGAAAAACCAACGTGTTAACAGTGGTTGCCTTTAGTGATCATTTTTCCTGCTTATTCATCCTTTAATGTACTTTCTAAGTGCTTTATAAGATACATGCTTTACTTTACAGTGATCAAAAATTATGTTTGTCTCACTCTTCTTTTTCTTATGAAGATCTAGGCTTCTCAAGGACAGACTGGTGGGTCCGAGATGCGAACCGCGGTCAACTACGTGGGAGTCCAGCGACATAGCCATTACGCTAACTGCTGGTTCCCTGCTGTAGATATTTTAATAAACAAATTAAACTTCCCAAGCTAATTTGGGTTTGCATTTCCAGACATGACCTTTATTCCTAACATATCTATAAAAATTCAGTATTATGATGCCCATGTGTAGCTGTGGAAGAGACCCTGAATGGTTGAGTAACTTGATCTAAAGCCACACCTAGTTTACAAGGAGCCTTAGAATTTAACCACGTTTCTTTGGCCTCTGCCTTTTTTACCACACCTAAGACCTCTCTCCCTCATGATCATGAACTTCTCTTCCCAGTTTTCTTGAGGCTTCTTCCTTTGTAGTGGGAGTCCCTCTGAGTTACCTTCCTGGAGATAAACTAGGCAGAGATTGCCTTGCGATATGAATTCCTCTCTCCTGGAAGTGATTGTTTTTGTTTCTCAATTCACTTTGTAGACCAGAAGGCCAACAAAGGCTGCTCTTAAACTTCACATTCTGCTTAACAACACTGCTGATGTCACTCTGTGCCCATCCTGGAGCCAGGAACTGACGAGCCTTGGACAAATGGCCCGTTCTTATTCTTGGTGCTCCCAGCCCTAGGTAGACAGCAAGGATAGCTCGATTTCCCAACTCCTCTCCGTCTCTACTCCGGAGACCTGACCACAGGCTCAGGGGCATTTTTCACATCTGTTGCCCCTGCTCAGCACCCAGTGCATGCACAAAACTCCACAGGCCCGAGTTTCCCTGGGATCTGTACACGGTGGAATAAGCAGCTGTGTGAGCCAGACTCAGAAGGCCTTGACAAGCCCTGGGCAGTGCTTTGGGACGGAACGAGTGCTGCTCCCTGACTCACCATAACTCTGTGCCTGTGTTTACAACAGACTTTAAACAATCCTTACACTGTCGACAACCCCCTGCAATAAGGCAGCTGCACAGCCCCTCCTTCCTGAGCTGACATCCCTGTTTAGAGAGGGACATCCGGGTTTTTCTTTTTCCTCTCTCATCTAAAGTGAGATTTAAAAACAGCCTAGAGTTCTCTCAGCCCAGGGCCAAAGCAGGCCTTTTATCACAAGAGGCCCTGTAAGAACCATTTGGAGAGTCCACTTCCTGTCCAAAGAGGAAGTGGCTAGGTCTTGACCTCGGACATACTCTCATTTCCAATCATTTTCCAGCCTGGAATGCAGTGATTCAGTTTCCATTTATAATGTGACATGAGCGCCTGTTGAATACTCTGCATGAGAGAGGGGGTAGGAAGGAGGAAATGAGAGCCCCTTCCAAACAATTCTCCCCTGTTTAGCTTGGAGCCGGCTCTGTGGTAGAAGAATTTCCTTATGTTCAAGGTGTTAGCAGCCACTCAGGAAGGGCCTTGCTTCATTTTTCTTCTACAGTTTAAAACAAAAAATGTGCGGGCACTGCCACGTGACTCGGCAGAGGCTTGACTATAATTGAATCGCATGTTTCAATAGCACTTTTTGCTTTTCAAAGAACTGTCACATGCATTCTCTCAGCAGATCCTCAAAACACCTCTGGGAGGGAAGCAGGCAAGACAGTATTGTCCTCATTTAACTTTCTTTGAAGAAAAGTGTGCTAATTCTGAAAGCTTCTGTGGAAGTGGTGCTCTTTTGTAGTCAGGGACACAGTGACAGTTGGGGGGACACAGCCCAGACGGGGCGTCAGGAGACCCTGTTTCTGGTCCTTGTTGGGCCTCTATCTCCCTGTGTGAGCCTCTCTGGACTGTGGCTGACTCACCTGTGACACAGAAAAGTGAGAGTCCTTGGAGCAAGCAGACTGTGCTGTGATGGGGTGGGATTAGTGACTTGGGAGCAATTAGTCTGTTGCCTGAATAACGGGTTCTGGGGAAGCCGCTTCCGGGAGCCCTGGAGGAGTCCTTAGAGAACCAGGGAACAGGGGCACAGAGACCTAGTTTACCAAGGCTTGGTAAGCTGAATGTACCTCTCAGATACAGGTCCACAGGGGCAGAGCAGGAGGACGCAGAGCTCTGAAACCAGGGGACAGGAGAAATCTCAGCCCTGTCCTTGAGGATGTGCCCTTGAAGACTGAGACGGTGGCACCTGCAAGGGCTGTGGGGAAGAGGTGAGGGGGCCAGGTGCTAAGCAAGTAGCCCCCATGAGCAGAAAAGCAGAGACCACCAAGGAGGGCTGCGAGTTAACCCTCTAGAGCAGTAGTCCCCAGCTTCCCGCCACCAGAGACTGGCCTCCAGGAAGACAATCCCTCCACAGATGGGAGGGGCGGAGGGCGGGTGGGTGTTGGTCCCAGGATGACCCAAGAGCACCACATCCACTGTGCACTCGATTCCCACCCCTGCCACATTGCAGTACACGATGAAACAATCACCCAGGGCTGCACTCCCGTGAGAATCTTACACTGCTGTTGATCTGATAGGAGGCAGTGCCCAGGCAGCTATGTGAGTGATGGGGAGTGTCTGCAAACACAATGGAAGCCTCACTAGCTCGGCTGCTGCCCATCCCCCTCTCCGCGGGGAGGGGGAGCCAACAGGCCACGGACTAGCACCAGTCCACAGCCCAGCCCCCAGCAGGCCATGTACTAGCAACAGTCTGTGGCCCAAAGGCTTGGGAGCCCTGGTTTAATGGAGTAGGAAACAAGGAGAGAAGAATCAGAGAGGTGGTTGCTTGGCCCAGCTGAGGCCCATGGTGTGCAGTTACTTGCCCTAGACTTTGCAGCTAGTTAAGTGGGAACCCGGTCAGAGAACTCTTGTCTGTCCTCACGGTCCCCTCCTTGTGCTCACCTCCCCAAACCTGCTAACATGAGAATGACTGATAGGTGTGCTTCTCATGTGTGTGTTCATTCCTGAGGAAGGGATGACCGATGTGTCCATGCAGGGCCTCTTTCATCATGCTGCTAATTCCATCTCCAGAAGGGGCAGCCCAGGAGCACAGGTCTGCAGGTCCTGGGCATATTGGTTCAAGTTCTCCAAAGAAACGTAACCAATGAGAACTTGATAGGTATACTTTTTAGGAAAGAACGTATATATTTATCCAATTCCAAAAGGTTTCTGGGCTCCCCAGGGGGGAGAGCCACCCTACAATCCCTTCTCCTTCATTCTACTCTCGGAAGCTTGGGCACACATGCATGCACATGCACCCAGCATGAGTTTTTGTTTGTTTTTTTGGAGAGGTGTTTGCTATAGGGCGCGTGCACTCACCAGACAGACAGAGAGAGACAGAAAGCGAGAAATCACCCCCCGGGGGTGGGGGTGATGGCCATGCTGTAATCCCTCCTCTTCCATTCTCCTCTCAGGATCTTGGGCACATATGCACACATGCCCGGTGTGAGTTTAAGCCACCGGGTCCGAGACTCGAACTGTGGTCGATTATATGGGAATCCAGTGACATAGCCATTATGCCAGTAGCTGGTTCCCCAGCATGAGTTTTAAGCCACCAAGTCTGGGACTCAGACTGTGACTCACTATGTGGGAGTCCAGTGGCATAACCATTACACCATCTGCTGATCCCTGTTCTGGGCTCTTTTAAAGCAAGCTCTGTGACTTCTGTTCATGGTTTCCTTCCCAGCTGTTCCAATCTAGGTCCTTGAGGTTGAATTAATGGCTTGTCTATTCTTTATGCAAGACCAGTCCTGCTGGATCTACTAAATTTACTGAATCTCACCAAATTTCTAAAAAATACCTCCAAAAATATTTCTTGAGCTCTGTACTAGATGGTGGTGCTAGGGAAATTAAGTGATAGACAAACTCTGGAACATGCATAGTCCCTCATAGAGAGGCTGAATGCAGGTGCCACTGACTGTGCTAGAGGTTAAGGGACATGAGGGGGACAGGGGTGCAGTTAGAAAGGTGCCTGGAGGAAATCAAGCTTTCTTGAAGGATGAATGTGAGACTACAGATGGATGAGGGTGGAAGAAAAGCATTCCAGTCAGATGCAGCGTTTGTGGAATCTCAGGGAACAGCATGGAGAATTATAGAAGTTCTCAGTAGCTCAGTATGGAGCATGGCATGGCAGGAAATAATGGAAAGTGCTAGTGATGTTCAGGGATGACCAAAATGTCCCTGTGAGAATTCTCATCATGCTGCTAATTCCATCTCCCGAAGGGCCAGCCCAGTCATGGTACAGGTCTGGGATTAGTGGTTTGGTAACAATTTTCTGCTGTATGAATAACTGGTTCTGGAGAAGCATCTCCCTGGAGCTCTGGAGGAATCCTTAGAGAACCAGGAAACAGGCGCAGAGACCCACTGTGCCCGCCTCCCATCACTCTGGTCACTTAAGAGCTTACAATTTCTCCTGCAGACATTGGTGGCCCAGGATTCCTACCTTGGAAGTATATAAAGGATTCCCTGAGTGTTAAGGCAGAAAGCCAGGTATGAGATGTGGTAATGGTATGGCTGGTAGGTCTGCAGATCAGTGGGAGGAGACAAATGTGACATACAAGAATGCATGGTCAGCAGGTGACAGGTGCTTTAGCACTTGGTTCGGTGTGGTGGGATGAGAAAAAAAGGAGGTGTTAGGATACATTGTGTACTGTTGGCCTGAGTTATGAATAGAAGGTGGAGCCATCCTCAAAGACAAGAAACATGGGAGCAGCAGGTTGGGGCTGGGAAAAGGATATCTATGGTCATTTTTGGTTTTAGACTACACTTCCGCCAGTGCCTCTGGAGTCAGAGCTCATCCTAATTTAACACATCAGAATTTCTCTATAATATGTACATGATTCATACCAACAGTATACCATACATAATCAGTTTACCCACCCATCGGCCAGTCCTACAGTCCTGCCAATACAGACAGTTCTGTATTGGTGTCATCCCCGGCTCACCTTCATCACAAAGTCACCTTTGTCTCAGCCTCTCATGTTCACACCTTGCAAAACCATGTAAGCTGAATTAGAGGACACCCCACAGTGCAATGCATTTTGTATCACTTAAGGACGTGACCAGGCTCTGAGGGCTGATAGGATTTAGGGGTAAGCCCTGAAGAATGCCTGGAGTTCATAGGAAAAAAGATTGAAAAGGCATGAAGATGAGTTATTGGAAAGATTTTGAAATGGCTGTCTTCTCCCCTGCTCACTATGAGGGAACTAAGAAGGACTTAGTGGAATTCTGGCCACAGTGACTGCCACAGTCTTCCACTGTATGCAGTAGCATTTCTATCAGAATGCTCAAAGCACCAGTCCCACCCATAATGCATCCTTGCCTTAGGGTTTACCTGTGATTGTAAAAATTGATCAAGTTTATAGTGGCTCTTGTCCCTCTGTGGTAAATAGAGTAGAAATTTTCCCAGTTCAGTAGAAAGGGCCAAACACTCTTTCTGAATTTATGGAAATACAAATATACTCTCCTGTCTTCCTTAGAAATAAGAACATAACTCTGTTTATATGTAACCATTTCTTGGACTGATTGCCTGGTGTAGGAAAATCCTGCAAAGATACAGCTCTGAATTTTTGTGAGACCAATCCATGATCATGCATGTGTTTTGGTGTATTCACGGTTAGAGCTCTGTAATAGGACTGATAGAATGTATTCATTTACCTTCCTTGTATTAGTCCATTATTGTGTTGTCAAACAGAGATACATGACACTGCATAATTTATAAAGAATAGGTATGTTTACTGGATTCACAAGTCTAGTGACTGGCAAGTCAAGAGCATGGGTCAGGCATCTGGCCAAACTTACAGCATAGCTAACAGAAGCAGGCAGGTCAGCAGGCAGAGTAGACAGAGAGGGGAAGAAGAAATAAACTTTCTACTTCCTCCATTTGTCCCTCCCACATTCACAGCTGATTGGATAGTGCCCTCTCAGCCTCCACTTCCTAAAGATCACACTGCCTCTCAAAGTCATTACACAGTGGACCAAGCTTCAAGAAACTGAACCTTGGGAACCAGCAGTTAGCGTAATGGCTATGTCGCTGGACTCCCACGTAGTCGACCGCGGTTTGCGTCCCGGACCCGGTGGCTTAAAACTCACGCCAGGCGCGAGTGTGTGCGTGCCCAAGATCCCGAGAGGAGAATGGAGGAGAAGGGATTGCGGCGTGACCATCCCCTCTGGGGGGTGATTTCTTGCTTTCTGTTTCTATGTCTCTCTCTGTCTGTCTGGTGAGCGCATGCGCCCTATCGTGAAAACCTCTCCAAAAAAAAAAAAAAAAGAAAAAGAAACTGAACCTTTGGGGAACCAACCAATATCCAAACCACAGTGGTTCATTATTGTTACATGTTTACATTCTCCCTCCAGTTTTACCTCTCAAAATAATTTTTCTTCGAATATCTTACACACATCTTGGGGTATCCATTTGTGAATTTTTTCTTTAGATATAAATAGCTAGGCCTGAGACTTCTGGGTCTTGGTTTATATTACCAAATTTTTGCCCAGAATGGTTGTATGCATTTGCAGCAGTATAAATGAGTTTCTTTTGCTTTACATCTTCACCAACACTTGATATGGTTAGACATTTTAATTCTTGCCAGAGAGATGTAAAATAGGACACTTTCATTTTTTTCTCTTAATAAATGTCATTTGATTGAGTCCCTTTTCTATGCATCTCCCCTGCCCAAGGTGTACACACACCATCCCAATATTGATGTGCTGAATTAAACATTAATTACTAGCCTTTATTGAGTATTTGTTTATGCTGGAGTCTCTTCTATGTTATTTTCTCACAATACGGTAACCTGAAAGAGGGAGAAACTTATCTCCACAGTATGGATTTTTTTATTTGCTCTACAAAATATTAAGTGACTATTCTGGGCTGGCCATAGATGCATTAGAATCTCAAACTTTCTAGAAGAGTCCGCCTCTGATGGTTATTCAATGTGTTTGTCTGCCCAAATCCACTATCCCTTCCTAATAATAGCTCACTTTCCCACTGGGGAGTTAGCTTTCCCTGACTGTGTGGTCTTGGTGGAAATCCAGGTTAAAAATCTTCTGCTTAGAAGCTAACTTTTCCTTGTTCTGCCCTGTTACAGTGAGGAACATTGAATTAGATGCTGCCTCCTAGGATTTTAAACCCAAGTGACTGCTGAGTGGGTGAGAGTGAGGAGGAGCTGGAGATCCTTCCTGGTGGGCAGTGCTGGGCAGGGCAGCCCTGACCAGGCTGTCTCTGCTAGGAGGGAGCTGTGTGTGTCTTGCCTTCTGCTTCCTGAGCCTTGGAGCATCCTCGACGCATCCCCTAGTCACCTGTCCTTTACATGAAGTTTCTGGCATCTTCCTAATAAAGACCCTTTGGTTTAGGGGGAGTTGGTTTCTGTGGTTCATAACAAAACTCCTAACTGACGTGCAAGGTTGGGATGGATTTCTGAACCACATGGGATCAGCAGAAATGAGAAACTGGAATGATTTTGGTGCCTTAATTCCTGATCCTGCCTTCCTCATGGGTCTGTAAACCATCCTGGGCATTTAGAGATTCCTCTCCTGCCTTCTTTTCCTAAGGATGGGGTCACCTGGGCAGGTCCAACAACTCACCAGTGGTCCAGCCTCCATGGGCGGGTCCCACAGAGCTGTCTTCCTCAGTATCTGGGCTCATGGAGGGAGTCAAGCTCTCATTATCATGGCTGCAGGTTCTGCCCTGACTTTGAAAAAATAAGACACTTTCATTTTTTTAGGGCATGAACTTACAACTGATGAAGGTGTTACCCTTCCACGGACGATTACTAATGACCTGTTGAATAAACCGAGAGATGTGTTTCAGGTGCGAATAGGTATTTTTCTGAAATGTCCAAGGATAAAATAGCTTTCTCTTAGGACTTAATACCACCTGTTGGCCTGTGTCCTGGCGGTGGCTCATTACTGGCTCTGTCCCCTACCCCATAGCAATTTCTCTTTCTTGGCCCAGGGAGCCAGGTGCACTGATTCAGTCTGGTTCACCAATTTTTCAGTTGAACACACACATGCTGCTCCCTCTTCACATGCAGAGGAGACAAAACTGGACCCAGAGATGCCTTTTCCCAAAGAAGGCAGCAATGGGGAAATATTGGCCCTGAGAACCATTGGCTGGATAGATGTTCACGGATTGCCCCTCCATGCCAGCACTGAGCAGGGTGCCGGGGACACAGGATTGAAAATCAGACAGTCTTTAACCATGGGGGGCTCCCGGTCTACAGGGAGAGACAAATGGATAAACACATAACATGGGTGGTGTGAGAGCTGCCATGAAGGTATCAGGAGTAGAGTTTTCCGAGATTAGCACCTCATTTTATAGGAATAGCAGGGCCACAGCTTGAGTTCGGACATTTCTACTCACAAGGCAGAAGACTCCCCACCACTTTCTGTCCCCCTGGAGCTGTTCATGAGGGGATTAAGCCACTAATTCAAATGTTACTGGGTGCCAACATAAGCCTTGCACTGTGCCATATGCTAGGGGTGCAGAGGCGAGCTGGGCACATGCGGACACAGATACGCCTTCTTGAGGCTGACAGCTTGGTGGGCAAACACATGCAAGAGGACCTTCTGAGTGACACGTGCTATTAGGAGGAGGTCAGGAAGCTGCTAATGCAGCCAGGGGGGTTCTCCATTCACTCATTCATTGTATCCCTTCAAAAGTACTCAGTGAATCTACCATACCCCAGGCGTTCCCCATAGTCCTGCCCAGCACATCCGTCTCCCACCTTTGCACACATCTCTGCTGAAAGCTAGGGAAATCTAAATT
Organism: Tupaia tana; assembly: GCA_026018925.1. NCBI lineage: Eukaryota > Metazoa > Chordata > Mammalia > Scandentia > Tupaiidae > Tupaia > Tupaia tana. Next base: position 217,354,202 of record JAKSZU010000003.1, on the reverse strand, counting down.
CCTGGTACTAGAGGGAATTTTGCATGAACAAGAGCAATTGATTCAGAAGTGGAGACTTTATTGGGACTTTTAGCAGGAATCAAATTGCTCGTCTTCACACCTTCTGTTGCCAGCTGAATGTTCCATCCTGCCTCCGGATTCTCAGGCTCCTTTGTATTCCTGCTATAGAGGGAACACAGGGTGGCTGCCGCTAAATTTGGTGTTTGGGAACAACATCAAGACAACAGGGGTACAAGAGAAGCAAGCTTATACCCAGCTGCTTGCAGAGCCCCTACTGGGCATGGGACAAGACCACCCCTTCCCGTTGTCCTCAGCAACTGTTCCCTGAACGAGAGTCCTCATGACCAGAGCTCTCTGCAAAGGGTCCTTGGAATGTTTTGCTGAGAACAGTGGCCAGCTCATGACCAGATGAGGTCTGACTTTGCTGAGGTGGGGGTGCCACCAGAGGAAGCTGAGCTGAGGGCAACCAGTTTCACCCAGGGTTCAGGAACAGTGTTTTGGAGGAAAAGAGGGACAATTGTCCCCCACAGAGTGAAAGCCACCTGTACTGGAGACATGCTCGCGGGGGTCTTTGGGCTAGGGAGGGACCATCATGGGAGCTGAGGCTGCCCAGGGCTGCATTTGGAGCTCCTGACGTCAGATCCTTTGCCTTCATTAGGCTCCATCCCAAATGCCATTCCGAATCCAGTCTCAGGACCAGCCCTACTGCTTGCCCTCCCTGTCTCTGCTCCCTTCCTCCCTTCCTACCAGCCTCCTCCACCAGCTCTGCAGATTCCTGGAGGAGTAAAATGCACTCGCTGCCCTTCAGTGACTCACAGCCCCGCAGAGGAGACAAGCAAGAAAATGGCTCTTGGTGACCCAGGGTGATAAGCGTCCAGATGGAGATGAAAATCCTGAGAAAGCAACTTGCTCTGCCTTTTGGGTTCAGACCTGGCCTCGCAGAGCCCAGGACCTCTGGGCAGGACATGGTTGGAACTGAAGGGGAAGTGTTTTCAAGCAGAGAGAACAAACTGCCCATGCAGGACAAAGCCGTGGGATTCTTAGAGTGTAGGTATTGTCCAGGGGCTTCCCTTGGGAGGGTGGGCCATGGGTGGGAGGCCAGCTGGGAGACAAGTGGAGACAGGTGGAGAAAGACCTTGTTAGGGAAGAAGAAGCCGGAAAAGCCTTTACCACATGCCATTTTGGGGAAGGCCTCAGGCTAATGGGGTGAGTGGCCAAGGTCTCACACCAGGTTGGAATGGCCATATCCCAGGGCTCTTTCCATCCAGACCCCCACTGCCAGCTCCTTGGCCTAGGGCTGGTGGGTTGGGCTTTAACTTTCTTCTTCTTTTTTTTTTTTTTTGAGAGGTTTTTGCTATAGGGCATGTGTGCTCGCCAGAAAGACAGATAGAAAGTGAGAAATCACCCTCCAGGGAGGGTGGCCATGCCACAATCCCTTCTCCTCCATTCTCCTCTTAGGATCTTAAGCACGTGCACACACACGCCTGGTGTGAGTTTAAGCCACCGGGTCCAGGACTCGAACCGCGGTCGGCTACATGGGAATTCAGCGACATAGCCATTACGCTAACTGCTGGTCTCCATTTTTTTTTTTTTTTTTCAATATGAGAGTTTTCTTAAAAGTTTATTTATTGGGACCAGCATGTGGCGTAGTGGTTAAGGCATTGACTCCCATGTGATTAACTGTGGTTTGAGTCCTAGACCTGGCAGCTTGAAAGTCACAGTGGGTGCAGGTGCATGTGTGCCCAAAATCCCAAGAAGGGAATAGAGGGGAAGAGATTGCAGTGTGGCCATTGCCCCTGGGGTGTGTGTAGGGGGTACTTTCTCACTTTCTGTCTCTGTCTCTGTCTTTCTGGTGAGTACATATGCCCTATAGCAAAAATCTCTCCAAACAAACAAAAAAAGTTTATTTATTTCTTGCACAAGTGAGAGAAACACAAAGAGACAGAGAGACAGCCCCCTAAAGGGTCATGACAGTGTGACCCCCCCACACCTCCGCCTGCTCCGGAACATGCGTGTGCACATATGGGGCATGCTCAGGGAGGTCTCTAGACCCACACTCAGGACCTTCCCATGTGGGTCAGCCTCACAGAGCATGGCGGTTTACCACTGTGCGCTATCCAGCCCCTTGACTATCTTTTGAAATTGCTAGAACTCCCTGGAGCTTTCTAAACAGGACCCATTGGTTCCTTTATCTGGTCCAGGTCGTCAGTGGCACTGCCCACTGCAGGGCTCTGGGAGCCTCTGCATGCTGCAGGCTCGCTTCTCCTACCCTGCCAGCCTCTCCTCCCCTGGGCACCCATCCTGCCTGAAGCTGGTCCCTCCTGCCAGGCCCATCCTGGTGCCCACTGAGGCCCCGGGAGACGGTCGCTGTTCCTTTTGGCCCGCGTGTGTTTATGTTCCTGCTCCAGACGGCCCCACGCTCCTCCCAGGCTGCCGGCTTCCAGAGCATTTATCAGGGCCTGTGTATGTTTTTCTTGTGTGGGATTTGAAATGATTTCTTTAAACAAGGTCTACACTGGGATTGATTTCCTCTCTTTATTTAGAGTGGTTTGTTTTGTAATTTGGTTCTTTTAACAGTCTAAATTGTGGGAACTTGGGGGGAAAAAAGAGCATTTTCTGACTTCATATAAATACAAATTACTTTATCTCTCTTTGAAGACTTCCATGTCTTTTCCTTGAAAAGGTTGGAGCCAATTCTTTGGGGGTCATTTTCTTGTCAGGATTGTTATGATGAGAAGGATACATTCGCCGTGAAACTTCCATTCTGGGGCTGAGAATTAAAACCAACCCTGGCCTTTACGCAGTGCCTGTACTTCTCTTTCAAAGCACATTTGTACCCATTCATCTGATCTCTACAACATAAAATGCTCCTTTAATTTGATCTTCAGAAGAGCCCCAAGGGGGAGGACAAAATCACCCCCCAGGTGAGAGAGGAGGAAATGGCTCCGCAGTCTTGATGTGGACCTGGTCTGGGAGTGACGGAGTCGCTGGTTAGCAACTCAATCGTGTGTTGATTTGATAAATCTGTTTGAGTACCCACTGCGTGCCAGGCTGTGAACTAGAAGTGGCTATGTCAATGACGGCTGACTTTTTCCATTTAGTGTTTGAACTTTCTTGCCTCCAACAACCTGCAGGTTGTAGTTCCCCTGCAAGTGCTTGTATGCCTCTGGTGACAGGGAGCTCACCCTCTATCAGGTGGCCCGTTCCGGCTGTGGGCTGCTCAGTGTACTAGCATCCTTCCTTAGATTGAGCCCAAAGCATCTGCCTGTGTATTTCCTGCGTCCTCAGAGCAGACAGAATCATCCCCTGGCCCCATCCTGTCTTCTCAGGCAGAAGCAATCTTTGTGCTGCCTATGAGCTGCCATGTTTTCTGAACAAGCACCAGCTTGGCTTTGACCTTCCTCTAGGTCACGTACCCAGGTGTGACCTGCCTGGCCTACCCCGGGTGGAACAATACATCTTCTCTCTTATTCTGGGTGTTAAACGTTGACCAACATGGCTTGTAGTATCTTAGCTCACCCCCAGTCACCTCATTCCTGCCGACCTAGGTCAGCTTGTGCTGACAATAGTCCCGACCCTTTTTCCAGAACCTTCTACCTGAACCCCAGCCAGAACTCACGAGGGAGATTTCAGGGTTAGAGCTGCTCTTTGATCCCTCTCAGGTGAGGCCCACCACCTAGCTTTTCCTTTCCAGACCCTGGGTGTCCTGTGTGTCACTCGTGGTTACATTTCCCCCAGCCGTACTTCACTCAGACTTGGCTGGCCTGCCACCCAGTTCTCAGTCCACGCACTGACATTGGGCAGAGGTCTGAGCCCAGGAGAGGCCCACTGGTTGGCTTTCTTTGGTTCATGAGCAAAGGATCCTTGTAGCCATGCTACTTGATAGTCTGTCTGTAAGGAGAAGATAACCTGCTTTGTCTAAGGTCTAGCTTTTGAATGCGTTCATTTCATCTACTGAATCTTACTGGTATCCCAGCCCGGGGAGCCTGTTAAGAAGGAAATAAAATTTAAAATAACATATTCTTAAGGCTTGCAAAACAGTTCCTGGGCACCGTGCTTTCCTTGTTCCCTCTCCAGATGTTCATCTACCAACCATTCGCTTTTCTGTTCCAGATAGAGTGCGGGTAACACTGTGTCTGTAGGTGCATGGGTGGGGGGAAGGAGAACAATAGAAGAGACTGGGAAAGCAGGTCACGGCCGGAAGTGGAGGGCCTCGAGTCGGGCCGTGCCAAGGATTTGTAGGCATCTCTGTCGGATTTGGAGCAGGAAAATGGTTCGAGTTCAATGCTTCATTGGCTTCTGAATGCACACACCCTCTCTGGCGCCCCTCTCTCCCTTCCTTTATAAGATTTCCAAATAACAACTGGGTGAGGCTTGACAAGTTGTGCAGTTGACAGTCGAGGTTCCCAAGTTGCTTATTCTGAAACATTAAGCCCTCCTGGGTAGGGGGAGTCATATCATTTATCTTCCAAACTGTGTTGGGGGTAGCCCAGGACTTCCCGGTGCAAACGCTGCCTGGGTCGCACCCCGCAAACCGCCCAGACACTCAGGCACATCCTGGAGTCTCCGAACTGGAGCAGGCAGGGAATCGGGTTTCATGTTGACCATGTATGAGGGCTGCAAGGGTGGAGAGGGGGCTGGGGGCTGAGGGTTTGGCCAAGGGGCCAAATGTTTGGGGTTTGTAAAGCTTCCACTGCATTATGCCTGGAGCACTTTCCTCTTGCTGGCGAAGTTGTGTACTTTAAGGCAAAGTCATTTCATATGGCCCCGGTGCCTTCACACTTAGCTCATCCAGCCCCTTGGGTGGACAAGCTTCTTGCTGTCGAATGAGCTCTCCCAGTGGAAGGCGCCTCTCTTTGAACTCAGGCGCCTGTTTATTTTTGGACTGGAAACTAGAAACTTAGAATTCCCCAAAGCCACAGGCTCTGATCCTTCTTTTCAATGATAACCTGTGAAACTTAGAGAGTGATAGACTTGGGAAATGCCCCCGGGGGAGAGCCGGGCAGATCATTTCATCCAACCATCTCCCGTTACTGGTGGGCAGCCCTGGGTGGAGAGAGGGGAGAAGGACTGACTTAAGGTCAGCCGGTGTTTTCGCTCCCGCGCCCCGTGCTCAAGCACACTGCCGTGGGTGGCACCCCGCAGGACACGAAGCCATGCGCGAGAGTAAGCTCCGTGCTGGGAGACACGGCCTCGAGCACGCATGCTTCTGAGGAGTCCTGAGGCTGTGTGCAGACCCTTGCAGAGGCTTTTATTATTTTTTTTTTAATTAATGTTTAATTGTCAGAGAGTGCACGTGCTCTCCGGAGAAACAGGGAAGGGAGAGAAAGCACCTCCTAATGGGGCATGTTCATGTCAAAGTCTCTTCTTCATTTCTCCATCCTGTCGGGATTTGGGACATTCATGTGCTTGTGCCTGGCGTGGTTTTCAAGCCTCCAGAACCAGGTTTTGAACTGCAGTTGACTATGTGGGATCTGACTCCCTTAACCACTAGGCTTCTGGGCTGGCCCTTACAGCAGCTGTTAGAAATCTCACTCCATTGTCAAGTGCAGAGGCTACAGGCCAATCGTTTATTATGGAGGCAGAGTGAAGACCGGAAGGGTCAGCACTCACTGGGCAGCACAGCCAGAGAAGGTGCTCGCGGCAGCCCGGGGTCAGCAGTGTGGCTTAAATAACAGACATTTATTTCCTCATAGTTCTAGGGGCTGCAAGTCAGAAATCAAGGGCCTCTGGAAGATGCCTCAGCTGCCCTGCCTCATTTCCTAGGAGCATGTCGCCAACAGGACCCTAAGCAAGGCCTTGGGGAGGCAAAGAAGGAGCATGGGTTTTGGCCTGAGGTGGCGTTTGGAACCTGATTCATTCATCTTGGGCAGCTTACTTATCCTTGTGATTTAGTGCCCTCAGTTTAAAAACTGGGACTGTCAGAATTCCCTTCTAAGTTAGCGTATGACATGGCCCGAGGTGTGTGCGTGTCTGCTCTATGCGCTAATTGACGCTTGGTTCTTAGTGGGGCTCTTCTTGCTAGCACTTTAATTCAGGGTTTCTAGACATTGGCACTGTTTGCGTCCCATGTCGTGGTGCTGCCCTGTGCACCGGAGGACGTGTGCAGCACGCCTGGCCTCTGCCCACTGGACGCCATTAGTATACACCCCCTAATCATGGTCACTAGAAGCATCTCCAGACATTGCCAGGTGTCATCCAGGGAGCAAAATTCTCCACCTTTGAACCCCAGTTGCAGATCTCTGCTTTAGGATTATCTGGAGGGCTGAAGACAGGATCTGGCTTCGTAATGCAGTGGGAAGAGCAGGGACTATGAGCCACTGCTGGGAGCTTAACGCGGGCTTGACCAGTTACCACCCTGCAGTGTTGGGCAAGACCCACAGTCAGGTCCAGCTTGGATCTCCTCGTCTGTAAAACGGACAGAGTATGACTCTCCCTGCTGGTAGCTGGTAACTAAGAGACTGGGTGTACAACATCAGGCTGAGAGAAGGTGTCAGCAGCTTTTCATTCCGTATGTTTTCTCCCACGAGGTACTAACGGGCTCACCAGGTCTTAAATCTCACACGTGGGCTCTGCCACTGCAGTGGGGTGGGGGTTTCCCAGGCCCTGAACCAAAGGGTATCAAGGAGAACTAGCTCCGGAGCGCTTAGGATCTTAATTTTTGATTCCAATTCCTGAAATATTGATGTTTAAAAGCATGCATTCCATTATGTTGTTCATTTGTTCAAATGCGTTTAGTGGCTCTTATTTTTCCCCCCATAGCTGTAGAAATTATAACTCTCTGTTGTGGTTCTTTGCCCTTTAACACATGGATGTCACATCTGAATTAAATTCTATTTTCACAACAAGCCAGGACTTACTTGCCCACTTCTGAGGGGGAAAAGAGGCCCAGAGAGGAGAAGTGAGACCTGCACAGAACCAGGTCTGCGGGCTCATGGGAAATCCTTGCTCCTGGTGTCACAGGCATTGGTGGTGCATGAGGTGCTGGTGCTGAGGGCTAAGAGAGAAAAGGGCAGGAAGTGTGTGAGTTTGCTAGGGACAAGTGCCGAAGACTGAGTGGCTTAAACAACAGACATTTAGTTTCTCATAGTTCTGGGGGCTGCAAGTCAGAAGTCAAGGTGTTGGAGGGGCGGGTTACCTCTGGACTATCTCCTTGGTTTGTAGAAGGCCACCTTCTGCCTGTGATTTTTACACTGTCTTCCTTCTGACCGTGTGTGCCCAGATGCTCTCTGTCTCGCGACTGCAAGATGGCACAGGTACTCACTGGAGAGAGACAGAGAAAAGAAAGCGGGAGAAAGCACCCTCCAGTGGGGCCTGGTCATGCCACAGTCCCCTCTTCTCCACTTCTTCATCTCGTTGGACCTTGGACGTGCATGCACATGCACCTGGCATTCTTTATTTTGTTAAAAACAATTTTTTGTATAATTTTTAAAACTTACAGTTGGCATTTTTCAAGCCATTGGGGCCAGGATTTGGACGATGGTGAGCCAAGTGAGGTCTGCCTTCCTTAATCACTAGGCTGTGAGACAGGCCCATTCTCTCTCTCCTTTTGTTTTGTTTTGTTTAAGGTTTTTGCCATAGGGCGTGTGTACTTGCCAGAGACATTGAGAGAGAGAGAGAGAAAGTGAGAAATCACCCCCCGGGGGCTTGGCCACACCTCAGTCCCTTCTCCTCCATTCTCCTCTTAGGATTTTGGGCATGCACGCATACCCACCTGGCATGAGTTTTAAGTCGCTGGGTCTGGGCCTTGAACTGTAGACAGCCATGTGGGAATCCAGTGCCTTAACCACTATGCTACCTGCTGGCCCACTCACTCTCTTTTTAAAATGTTTCAATTTTTTCTTCCACGAGAGAGACAGAAAGAGAGAGGGAGAGAGAGAGAGAGAGAGAGAGAGAGAGAGAGAGAGAGAGAGAGAGAGAGAGAGCGCTCCCAGGAAGATCTTCATGCCGTGATCTACGCCAGTCTCAACTGGCCTGGATCGGGGGCTCATGTGTATACCCCTGAGTGCTCAGGGAGGTCCTAGAACACGAACCCAGGACCTTCCCTGTCACCTCTGCCATGCCCTCAGGTTTTCTCTTTTCTTAGGGTGCCAGTTATATCAGATTCAGCCACCAAATGGCCTCACTTAACTCCATCACTCCTTCATAGACTCTGCCTCCAAATCTAGTCCATCCTGAGGAACTGGAGCACGGGCTCCAATATCTGAACCGAGGGGGTGTGTAATTCAGTCTGTGACTGGAAGGGAGGAAAGGGTCTGGGTAGAAGGGAAGATACTGGAGGAAACTTTGAGGAAGGAGAGAACTGAGGAGGGAGGGAGAACCCCGCATTAAAAAGAGGTGGGGTGCGAGGACAGTGTCAGCCCGGCTTTGGGGTCGACCAGCTTTCCTTCTCCCGGGCCTTGCTCCTGCCCAGGCACGCGCTCCCTCGGTTCGTTTCCCCGTCTTTACCTCTCCCTCGCTCTCCCTTCCTGCCGTCTTCTGTCCCAGGCCTCTGGACTGCTCTCAGCCTCTCTCTACAAGAAAGCAAGGCTCTCGGGGAGGCCGTACGGGAGGCAGTGGACTTCTTATGTGTGATTGCTTTGGCAGGCTGGCCTGGGTTTTCACCCACACCCACTGTAGGTCAATGTTCTCCTCTTAGACAGAGACCCTGGGGCTCCCAACCATCACAGAAAGCTGGGCCCACCAGACATGCCTGCCCCATGTCTGTCCATCCTTACCCCTTGGCTGGCCCCTACGTGTCACAATGTGGAGACCGTGATGACACTGCCACTCCCACCGCCACCCTGCACCAAGGGTAGTGTGCTTTCTCTGGTATGCAGGAAGGAAGGCGACCTCTGTCTATGTCTGCCTTCCATGGGCTGTAGGTACCCGAGGGCCTGAGATGTCACTTCCACAAAGGCACCTCTTGTGACCTGGGCAGGTGTGACTGGCTCATGTGTGCACAGATCTGCAGGGGAGAGCCAGACTGCCCCGTATCCCCACACGGAAACTTCCCTCCTCTCTCCTGGAAACCACCACCTTGCACAGTTCCTGCCCTGCCCACCACCTGCGGGTGCCGTCCACGGTGCGGTGTTCTACAGTGGCTACTGGGTTCTGTGATGCGCAGCCTCCATGGGGGGTCGCGGTCTGCCGCCTGGACCCGGACTACAGGAGCCGCCCTGGGAAGGGAGCAGGCCTTGGAGGGTCCTTTTCCCCCTAGACTTGGGGCCTGGAACTCTGTGCTTTTCAGAGGAGGGAGAGAGCTCGTCCAGCAGGTGACAGCAGAGGCGTCTTCAGGAGAAAATCTGGGGACTGGGTCTAAAGAACAGGTGATCCCCCACTGCTGAGAGAGAAGCAGGGAGCTGAGGGGAGGCCTGGAGGGATTGTGGGGCCTGTGTTCTTTCTCTAAGGCTGCCATGACAAAGTACCACAACCTGGGGCTTAAAACAACAGAAATGGATTCTCTCATGGTTCTGGAGGCCAGAGGCCAGGGCCAAGGCATCGTCAGGGCTGTGCTCCTTCTGAGGCGCCCGAGAGAATCTGCTCCCCTCTTCCCTCCCTGCTCCTGGCATTGCTGGTAACCCTTGGCCCTCCTTGGCACGTGGACACCTCACTCCAGTCCCTGCCTCCGTCCCCACATGGGCTTCGTCCTGCCCTGCCTGTCTTCTCCCCTTTCCACAAGGACACCAATCACGTTGGACTTCGGGCCCTCCCTACTCCAGTCTCACCTCACCTTAAACAGTTACCCCTGTGGAGCCAATTTCCAAGCACGGCCACAGTTTGTGGTTCTGGAAGGACAGAGTCTACGGGGGGCAGGAGGCTGCCATCTTCCTCAGGCTTCCTTGGGGTGCAAAAATAGGGTACGAGAGGACAAGGCCAAAGCGGATGCCAAGCAGACAGGAGTTTGGGCTTCCCTGACAGCAAGTGGACACTTCTCACCTCCAACGGCTGCCACAGCAGGGACGGGCCCTCCAGGAAGGCCCAGGGCTGCAGCATCTCCTCAGAATTCTTCCTGAGAGGTGGGGGCCAGATGGGGCTCTCCTCTGTGAGCTGCCTCCCGGGATGAAAGGATGAAAGACCCAGCAGGTCCTGAGCTGGTGTTGGGGAGCGACCTGCAGGCCCCAGAAGATCTGTGGGTTTTGTCTGGGGGCTCGGTGTGTTCCCATCTGAAGCAAGACTCACTGCTCCTAGGGTGGGAAACTGTTTCTTGAAATGAGAATAATCCTGGCCAAGGCCAACATGCCACCCCACCTTCCTGGGTGGCTGGGACGCTCGCCCCTGCTTACAGAGTTGAATGCCCAATGAGCATGGAGGAAGGGCTACAGGGGTGAGCTGTGTGGCTCTGGGCGAGACCGTGCCCCTCTCTGGGCCTCTGTGGTATGGGAGTTCTGAAGGTGGCTTCTAAAGTTCCCATCAGCTCAGGTACTAAAATCACTTATCCTTATGGCAGTACGATTTTTCATGTATAGCATACCTTCATTTTACAGAGTTCTCTATTACATCTTATTTAATCTTCTCGTTATTCTTGTGGGGTCTGTAGATAAGTGCGGTTTTCACATTTCACAAGATAAAAGTCTGAGGCCGAGTGACCTGAGCAGGTCAAAACGTTGAGACTTAGTGACCCAGGTCCCCAAATATTTCCATATTAAGTGACTCATGGACCCCAAGGAGCTGAGTGCCCACTGCCAATTGGGCACTGTTCTCAGCACCAGGCTAGGGAAGTGATCAGATTGACAAAGGCCCTGCTCTCTTGGAATCCACACCCTAGAGGAGAAAAACCACGATAAACAAGCAGCTCGATGTCGGATGTCGGGTGGCGTGGAGAGGAGACCGCTGCTGCACATCACGTGGACACGCGCGATCTCTCTGTTAAGGTGGCATTTGAGTAAAAGCCTAAAGGGTGTCAGGGCACGCACAGTGGCTGCATGAAGAAAAAGCATCCCAGGTGACAAGGACAGCAAGTGCCAAAGCCCTGGGGTGGATGCAAGAGTAATGAGTTCATGAAACACAAGGAGGCCCCTGGGCTCACAGTTATTAGTAGGTTCTGCATCTGAGACCTCCCAAGAAAACAAGGTGTACCTTTAGGCTGACCTTTTCCAAACACAGATACTTGGAGAATATAGATATGCCAGCTATGGCATTAAAACTGTACAATCATAAGATGCCTCTTACCCTCTGACACTCTCTTCTTGAGACTGGGCTGTGGTCCATGCTCTCAGAGGAGGCCAAATCCCGATGAAGGGTTCCGGGCAGTTCTGAGTAAGAGCAGAAGGAAGATCAGGGCAGGCATGAGGCTCCTGCAGCTGGCGTCATGAACAGTCACACGGTGAGTCACTGAGTGCCTGTTGACAACAGTCCTCCGAGCAGCTGAGGGAGCTGGCTGTGAACCTTGGTGACAGATAAGAGATGACAGCCTGGGCAGAGTGAGTTAGCATCCCCCAAGGCCAGGCTGGGAAGAGGGACCCCAGTCCCACCCTGTGCTCATCCTGGTCTAGTCTGGGGTCACGACTGCCCAGGCCTGCTTCTCCCTGGTAGAGCAGGATTCGCTGAACTCACAGAGGTTAACGCCCTCGGTGCTACAGAGATGTGGGGTGGAGTGAGAAAATCTGAACGGTATCAATCAATTACCGATGAACTCATATTTACTGAGCCTGTCCTAAATGTCACACGCTGGTGTGAATACAAACCAGGGTGTTTTCTTCCTTGGGGCTGATAGACTAGCTGGGGAGGCAAGATGAAGTGACATTCAGGGAAAGTCACTAAGTCTCGACTATAACTCTCTGTCTGACCAGCGAGCCTCAGTTCTGGCTCTACTAGAAGATCCTCAGATGTCTTGAGCCCGTGAGACCAAGGGCCTCCGTTGTGCTGACCCTTGGGGTGAGGGGGCGCCGTGGAGTGCTCTTGGAGACAGAACTGCTATGGGGTGTCAGAAAAGTCATGGCATATTTTTTTTTCTGTTTTTCTTTGCAAAACTGCATTGTTACTTTTCTGATGAGCCAGTAGAAGGGCCCAGATCACCAGGGCAAACAGACAAGGAGAGCGAGGCCCAGAGAGGCTGTCTCACCCACCTCACACTTAAAGCCAGTGTCATGGGGAACCGGGACCTAGGTCCCTTGCCAGGCTCCTGAGGTACTTCCAGGCCTGCATCTTGTCTCTGAGACCTTCTCACCAGTTCCAGGACAGGGGGACTCCATGAACCCCATGTGAACTCAGCCTTCAGGTCCACAAGGGGCCTATGATTCCATCTATAGATGGACTGGGTCCTTCCCGTGCCTCTACCTGAAAAGGCAGGAGAGTGACCAGGGGTGGGGTCAGAGCGACTGCCACCTGTCGCTTAGACAGGATGGACTGGGGCTAGCCACTGTCAGAGGTCACACGGTGATGACTTTCAGGGAAAGTCAACCCAGAGCAGACACAATGGAAGTTAGGACCCGAGGCCTTTGAGCCTAACAAGGCCAACGAAGCAAGCCCGGGCGAGGAGTGAAGGTAGGAGATGCGTGGTACACAGGGCCGTGAGAGGGCGAGCCGGCGGGCTTTCAGCTATGGCTGGGCTCAGTTTTATGGGCCAGTGGTGTAGAAGGTGTAGTGTGTCTTCAGGCTACATTACTAGAGACTCTGTCTCCAAGACAAAGGAGGTGATGTCTTGTCCTGATCTCTGCATGTCTATTCACTTATGTCTATTCACTTACGAAACATTGTTTCAGTTTAGAGGTAGAGTGGGAATTCCGGGATCGAGGGGGCAAAGAGCCACAACAGCATGTCCTTCAAAGACCTTGAAGGCAGTGTGGGTCTTCTGTACAGCTGAGAGGGCATAGTGCGAAGAGGAGTCCTGATGGCCATTGGGGCGAGCAGGAATGGTTGTGTTTTGTACTCCACGGGCACCCCTTAGAACTTGGTGCCCGAGGGTTGGCTGCCTTTTATGGCAGTGACCTTGCTGTCCCTGGGAACAGTCTTGTGAAGGCTCACTGATGAGACACCATGAAAGGGATTGCCCCAACTAATAACGATAACCATGATGGTGATTTGTTGGGAGTTACTGTGTGCCGTACCACTTTACGTCAAGTAACTCGATTTTCACCACTCCCCTGTTCGTACATACTATTATTATTCTCATTTGAGAGATGGGGAAACTGAGGCACAGAGGCTATTAACTTACTCAAGATCCACTGTCTCTGCAAGGTCCCATGAGGGCTTGGCCCCCAGGCAGTGTGGCTTCAGTCTGAGCTACTGCAGCACGCAGGAAGATTGTGCTGGAAGCCAAGATTTTTCCCATCTGGAGACCCTGAGGTTTTAGGGAGCTCCCCGCTGGGACCATTCTCAAGTCATTTACTTCCTTGTGGTCTTTGGGTCATGCTCCCAACTCTGCAGCAGGGACAAGACACTGCTGACTCACTCTTTCCCAGCTGGGCGGCTGGGAACAGAGCCAGGCCACTGGGGTGGCAGGTGCGGCTGCTGCGGTTTGGCAGCAGTTCAGCAGCTGGGATGAAGCCTCAGGGGCCGATCTGAGGGCAGGGCAGTGGGTCCCCTGGAATCGGGGCTCTGGGCAGAGACAGGTGGATCTGGGATGGGAAAGAAACGCAATCCAGGACACAACAGAACAGACACACGGAGCCGAAAAGCCTGCACAGACTCAGCTCGGGGCGAGACATCCTCCTCTGGGGCCGGGGGCAGCTGCTGACAAGCCCCTCCAGTATTATGCGCGCAGTCCATTGTGCTGAACGCCCCTCGGTGCCCTGGAGCAGGCCGTGGCCTGGGAAGCACAGTCCTAGCTCCCCAAGGGGCCACCCCAATCCAAGGCTTCTCCCAGGCAGTGCCGAGCAGAAGCAACCCACAGCATGTGCGATGGCCCAGGCCCTGCTACTGCCCCGGAAGCTGAGGGGTCGATGTCACAGCACAGGAAGTCTCCCGAGGGAAGATCTGCTTCAGACACAGCGGTGGCATGTCTCTTCACGTGCTCCTGCTGGCTCCCCAGAAAGGCAGGCTGGTGCCCTTCAGATCTCACCCCAGCAGGTGTCCATCTCTACAACCTTCAGGGGCTCTGCCAGTCTCTGCGCCCCACCAGGATCGTCCCCTGCCTGCAACACCAGCCCCCAGTCCTCCTCTGCCTAACTCCTGAAGACTCAGCTTAAGCAGCGCTGCTTCCAAGGACCCTCATCTCCTCACTGCATGTGCCATGCAGCACGTGAGCCCTAATGACAGGTCTGTCCCTTGTCTCTGAAGTACCAGTCCCAACAGAGCAGTGGGACAGAACCACAATTTTTTTTTAAAGAGAGATTTTTGCTATAGGGTGCATGCACTCACCAGAGAGACAGAGACAGAGAGACAGACAGCAAGAAATCGTAGGGGAGATGGCCTACAATCCTTTCTCCTCTATTCTCCTCTTGGGATTTTGGGCGCATACGCACACACACCTGGTGTGAGTTTCAAGCCACAGGGTCCAGGACTCAAACCATGATTGACTATGTGGGGGTCCAGCGACATAACCATGACGCCATCTGCTGGTCCCAGAACCACAATCGTCATCGATGACAGTGCCTCATGCCCCTACAGGCCCTGACAGTTGACAGCATTTGACGCCCTTCGCTGACTTTCAGCATTGCAGTATCTCCTGGGTGTCCTCATTCTGTGGTCACCGAGCATTCGGCCCGGGTGGCCCTCTGCTGGGCACAGGTGGGGAACAGCAGAGGAGGGCACCCAGGCTGAGAAGAGTTACTGTTGGAACCAAAATCCAGCGTTGGTGCTTCTTTACCATTTGGGGAAGCAGCGGTCCGAGTTCTGGGAGAGTCAGGGGCTTTCCCTAGCAGGTACCTGGACTCAGAAGTTCCCTAACTTCTACACACTTCCTCCAGCTCTAGAGCTTTTCGTCCCACCCCCAACCCTCTTGTCCCGCCAACTGCTGATTCTCCTGATTGTCACGTCGCCTCACATCGTCCTGCTTTGACCAGCTTATTTCCTCTGCCTGGAACCGCTTTTCTCCTTCATCAGCTCTTTTTATTTCTTTTATTTTGAGAGAGATTTTTGCTAAAGGGTGCGTGCACTCACCAGAGAGACAGTGAGAGACAGAAGGTGAGAAATCACCCTCGGTATGGCAACCCCACACTCCCTTTTCCTCCATTCTGCTCTCGGGATTTAGGGCATGCACGCACATGGGCCCAGTATGAGTTTCAAGCCGTCGGGTCTGGGACTTGAACCACAGTCAACTCCAGCACCTTAACCATCACACCACCTGCTAGCCCATCATCACCTTTTTTTAGATTCCCTTCCCTCTAGGGAACCTTTCCCTGTGGCCTCCAAAGTAAGCCATCCATGACTTCAGTCCCGTGTGACTGCAATGGCCACGACCTCCTGGAATCTAGAGTTAGGGTCGCATTGCTCCCTGTGTCCTGCACAGAGCCTCTGCACAGCAGTACTCTGTTGGGAAATGAATGAATGTGTGAGTGAAGAGACGCTGGTTTATCTCAGCCTCTCCAGCCCTCACAGGAGATCTAATTTCAGAATGTGGGCTTCTCTGTCATTTGCATCAGTAACCCACTCCACCACCAGCTCCTGTTCCTCCTGTGGGGGTCTCCCAGTGGCCTGCCTTCCACCTCTGGTTTCCAGAGAGGAAGAAAGGTCTCCATCAGCCCAGCTCAGCTGGTCCCAGGGGCTGAATTACCTACCATCAGAGAGTGTGGTTGTCACTGTGCCAGAGGGAGACCACGACTGTCTGCCTGTCTGGGTGGCCTCCCCCGTGGCCTGGTTCCAGGCACTAATGTGACATCACTCCCACTGTGATCTTAATCCTCTGGCATCTGTGGCCCCTGCAGGTATTGTGTCATGGTGAGACAGGCATTGGCATCACCTCTGTTTCACAAATGAGGAAACTCAGGGTGAGGGGTCTAAAGAGGTTGGCCTAGTCCTGGTGCAGTTCAGGGCTTGAGAGCCCGAAAGATCTTTATCTTTTCCAATTTTTGCAAATCATCTATGACCCAGATTTGTAGCTTCCTTTTCAGAATGTCTTAGTAAAAAAAAAAAAAAAGAAATTAAAACTCAAAAAGCTTCCAAGGCGTCTTACCTTAGCTTGCCAACGTTTGCCCCCATTCTTTCTGACTGAGCTGTTGGGGCTGATCTGAAGCCTTACTTCATGTGGCACTGCAGTGGTTCCAGGGTGTGTCTGAAGGGAGCTCCTGGGTGGAATATGGGGCTGTACACGCCCCCCGATCGCAGGGCTTCTTGCCTTGCATCCCCTCAGGGAGGATTTGGTGCATGAAAATTCCTTTTCTTTTGATATTGGACACTAGAACGAGAGAAGGGTAGATAAAATCCTGGCACTAAATAAAAGCAGACAAACCAAACCGTATCATCCCCACTAATTGGGAAGGAATTAGTGGCTCCCAAATGTATCTCCTTGATGAGAACCTTTATGTAAGAAATCTGAAGGATCTACATTGTAAAGCTTATTTATTTATTTCTTCTGTAAACAAGAGAGAGAAGGAAAGAGGGAGAGAGCGGCTAGCAGGATTCGTAGTGGTTAAGGTGCTGGAATCCCATGTAGTCCACTGCAGTTCAAGTCCTGGGCCTAGTAGTTTGAAATTCATGCTAGGTACTTGTGCATGTGTACCCAAAATCCCAAGAGGAGAATGGAAGAGAAGGGATTGTGGCATGGCCATACCCCGTAGGGGGTGATTTCTTGCTTTCTGTCTCTGTGTCTCTGGCAAGCCCATATGTCCTATAGCAACAATCTCTCTCTCAACAACAACAAAAAAAAAAAAAAAAAAAAAAAAGAAAGAAAGAAAAGAAAAAGAGGGAGAGAGAAAGAGAGAAAGAAAGGGAGAGGGAAAGACAAACCTCAGTGGAGTCTTGACTCTGACCTACCCCCAGCTTCAGCTAGCTTCAGGTGATCACAGGTACCTGTGTACCTGGGGTATTCAGGGAGGTCTCCAGACATGAGATCAGAACCTTCCTGGTGGGAAGGTGTTGTGGGCCGGCCTTGCAAAATGTTGTGTTTTACCACTGCACCACCATCTTGCCCCTG
The DNA here is from genome assembly GCA_026018925.1 of Tupaia tana. NCBI lineage: Eukaryota > Metazoa > Chordata > Mammalia > Scandentia > Tupaiidae > Tupaia > Tupaia tana. Next base: position 217,337,209 of record JAKSZU010000003.1, on the reverse strand, counting down.
AAAAATCTACATTTTAAAAATGAGAGACTTCTCCCCAGAATTGATTCACAGGCAAGACTGGAGTGGCTGTGGTAGGGTGGAGTTACAGATTCAATACCTAGCACCTTCCTCTTGTAGGCGGTGATTTGATAACACTGCCATAGGAAGAACCCAGTGAATGTAAGCAATGTTTCAAAAATGCTGAAGATTTTCCACCTTTAATTTGAATGTTATTTATCATTTGACAAACACTTTAATGGCACTTACTCTGAGCCAGACATTATGCTGTACAAATATTTGCTCATTTAATCTTCATGGAGCCTGGCAGCGGCCCAGTGGGGCTAAGTCACTCGCCCAGGGTCGCACAGAAATGACAGCGCTGGGCTGTCGTGAGCCGTCTGGCACCAGAGTATGCGATCTAAACCACTAAGCTATATGTGTTTTTTACAAATCGCTTTTTACTCGGCCGCAGAGTGAGCCCTCTTTTCGTAACTATTGCAAAGTATGTGATCAAACCGCCTAGCCTGAGTGATTTCAGCCACTTTGCAGCCTGGGTCCTGTCATTGTGGGCGGAGCCCAAGCCCACTCTCTCCTGATGGAAGAACACGCCCATTGTGGCAATCCCAAGTGCTCCACGGAAGCTTTCAAGAACAGATTCGAATCCCTTTGTTTCTTACTCCAAATGTTGAAACAAAATGAAGAGCTCTGATGATTCCTGACAGATTTGAGCCTCTCTGCATTTCAGATATTTCAGACCAGCTTGGGAGCCAACACATGATCTTCTTCTTTCTCTTGCATGGTTTATTTTTAAAGCATGCATCTGGCTGCTTTTTCGTTCCCCAGAAGGCGGAGGGAAATTGCTCTAAAGCAACAGCCCTGGGTGTTGTACCATTGGGCGGCAGCTTCTCCCTGCAGGCAGGATGCAGCTCGGCCTTGAGTATGACCTTAGCCTCTTCCCAGTCCCAGCCCTCGAAGAGCCTGACTTGCTGGGCTTCTTGTACGTGGAGGGGAAAGAAAAGACTTGCATGTGTTCACTTTCCCTGAGGAGCCGTGCGGTCGCTCTCTGACTGTCCCCATCAGCTCTGGCTGACAGAGCCCACTGTCACAGTGCCACAAGCATTACTGAGCATTTGCTAGGTGTCAGACCCCGGGCTAGACATGACTAAATGATGCTTCAAAGTATGGCTGTTTTTCAAAACTGGAGACTGAGGCTCAGGGGATCTAAGAATTCTCCATGCCCAAGGCTGGGCAGCTCATGAGAGCAGGAGAGAAGGAGGTTGGAGGCCTGATTTGACATCTCTGCACATCCCCCAGTCTGCGCAGTGAACAGTCATTCTTACCCATCATTCTTTTTAATTCCAGAGGACATGTGTGTGTGCATGAAAGAGAAAGAGAAAGAAAGAAAAGACATCTCTCAGTGGGCCCTGGTCACACCCAATCCCTTTTCCTCTAATTCTTCATCTCATCAGCATCCTGGGCACGCACATGTGCACACCAATGTATTTTTTCAAGCAGACAGGGCAAGGTATGAACCCTGGTTGACCGTGTAGGATCTGACTTCCTGTGCACAATGTCTAATTATCACCTGTCTTCCATCATTCTTTTTTTATTTTTATTTTTTTGAGAGATTTTTGCTATAAGGCACATGTGCTTGCCAGAGAGACAGAGAGAAAGAGGGACAGAAAGTGAGAAATCACCCCCCCCCCAGGGGGGATGGCCACACCTCAGTCCCTTCTCCATTCTCCTTTCTGGATTTTCGGCATGCATGTACACATGCCCAGCGTGAGTTTTAAGTGCTGGGTCTAGGACTCAAACCACGATCGACTACGTGGAAGTCCAGTGACGTAATCATTATGCCATCTATTGGTCTCCCATTTTTTTTTTTTTTAATTTTTGCTAGAGGGCATGTATACTCACCAGAGAAGGACAGAAAGAGAAGAGAGAGAAAGTGTGAAATCACTCCCCTATGAGGAATGGTCACACCATAATCCCTTCTGCAAGCTCCTTTTGAGATTTTGGGCATGCAGGTTCTGTGCACTAGGGCCAGGACTTGAGCTGAGCGGTTGGCCATGTGGGATCCAGCCTCCTTAGCCACCACGTCACAGGTTGGGCTTCCCATCATCCCTAATGCAGCACCCTGAGTACTCTCTGTAGGAGCAGAGAGACAGCAAGTGTGTACAAGGCTTCTGGGGAAGACTGTGCATCTGAGAATGTGCGGCTTAACTGTGTGCCTTACTTTGTGATATTCTCGGAGCAGCCTGAATCCTACAAGGAAGTTCAAGGTGTGAAAATCAAATCACCTTCTGAGATCACACGTCCACTTTCCATAATGGCCTTCATCAGGGATTTCCCCCAGGAGCTGTAGCTGAGGCTTTGTGAGCATCAGAAGGCCAGATAGCTCTGGCTAGCGATTCAGTTCCGATCAGTCCCTTCTCTATTCCGAATGTCACTACATTCCCTGGGCCCGCCTTGCTGAAATGCCCTCTGGTGGCATTTTCCTGTTCCCTTGATACTGGCCTCCACTGGGGCTGCCAGAGGACCTTTCTGAAAAGCAATCTAACCACACCACATCCCTCCTCTGCCACACGCCTTTTGATAGTGGAATTTGAAGTCCTTAGAGCAGAGCACATGGTCTATGGTGGTGTTTCCCCAGAAGTAAGGTGAGGAATGCCTCATCTCCTGCTTTCTTCCCACACTCTAAATCCCGGCCACAGTGAACTCGCTGGTGTCCAAATGTGCCATGCTGCCGGCTTACCTACCTGGCAGCTAGTCATGCTTACAAATGACTCAGAAGACCCTTCCTCTCCTGCCTCTGCAGACGGAGCACTCATTGTCTCTCTCTCTCTCTATCCCAAGCATCCCTTCAAGGCTCTGTCGTAACACCCATGTTGCAGTGATGGCTTAGTGTGTGTCCCCTGCAAGGCTAGGTGTACACACCTAGGCCATGACAGTGCTTTAAGAACTATCTGCTAAGAAATGTGGTGAGGTGTATATCCTGCTGGGTAAAGTCTCTTCACAATCTAAATGATGTATAGCGATTTAATGTATGAATAATAATAAAAAATAATTTTAAAAAATTCAAAATAAACAAACAAAAAAAGAAATGTATGAATGGGGCCAGCCGGTGGTGTGGCAGCTGGATCCTCCATGGCTGACTGTGCTGTTTGAGTCCCAGACCTGGAAGCTTAAAAAACATGCTGGGAGGGACTAGCAGTTGGCATAATGGACTCCCATGTAGTCAACTGCGGTTTGAGTTCCTGACCTGGTGACTTAAACTCACACCGAGCACGTGTGTGTGCACGCCCAAGATCCAGAGAGGAGAATGGAGGAGAAGGGATTGTAGTGTGGCCATCCCCCCTGGGGGCTGATTTCTTGCTTTCTGTCTCTCTGTCTCTCTCTGTCTTTCTCGCGAGTTATATGTGCCCTATAGCAAAAACCTCACAAAAAAAAAAAAAAAAAAGAAAAAAAAAAAAAAGAAAGAAAGAAAAGAGAGAGAGAGAGAGAGAGAGAGAGAGAGAGAGAGAAACATGCTGGGTGTGTGTGTGTGCATGCCCCAAATCCTTTGAGGAGAATGGAGGAGAAGGGATTATGATGTGGCCATCCACCTGTGGAGTGATTTCTCTCTCTCCCTCTCTCTTTGGCAAGCACATGCACCAAATAGCAAACTAAAAACAGAGCTGTGTGAATGAATGAACCAGTAAATGATGGAATGAATGCAGCAGTAATCAAGGCATTTGCTGGAGTAAGGTAACAGCAGTAGCAGCAGCGAGGTACTGGTGCTAAACAATTTTATATATTGGGTCATTGGGAAAGTCATGATGCATTTTCACATAGAAAAACATAGCAAAATACATCATGACTTTCCCAGCGACCTAATAGTTTCTTATCTGGGCCTCATAGTGAGGCTGCTAGGTATTGTACACATTTGCAGATAAGGAAACTGAGGCTCATAGGGTTTAAGTTAGCTGTTCAACATTTCCTACTTGGTAAGTGACAGAGCTGAGGTGCAAATCCAGATTCAATTGATTTGGAAGCCCAACCTTGGGCCAGCAGGTGGTATGGTCATTACGGCATTGGGCTCCCACATGGCTGACAATATTTCTCAGACTGGTACAGTTGAGCTGGCAGCTTGCTTTCTCATTTTCCCTTTCTTTCTCTTTCTGTCTCTCTCTCTCTAGTCAGATTATAAAATAATTAATAACAAATAGAATTAAATAAATAATTCTTTAAAAAAAGAAAGAAAACCCAGCCTTATAGCTGCCTTATCCCTGGTGGCCTGCCTGGCTCAGTTCCACCCTATATTCCCTGTCTGTAGCTGAAGTGAGCCCCAGTGCAGACACCAGCAGCCCCTTCTAGGGCAAAGGGCAGAGGGCAGAGGCTTTCTCTCCCCCGTGGTGAGTTTAGCAGTGTCCCTTTCCAGACCTGAATCCATTGAATTGCTCTGGAACGAAGACCAATCTTTGTCTTTACATGGGTAAAGGTGGACGGAAGGGACAGACCTAAGAGGAGGGGTTTGTAGGAGACTGCCTGCTTCTGGAAGCTTGTCAGCTCCTCTAGGAACTGAGGTTGGAGCACAAGGGGAGCCTCTCCTCAGAAGCACCCAGTTGATCAGGGAAATTTATTTGCAGATTCTGTTGTCTTTTTGCAGTGTCATTGGGCTTGATTTCACCCTATCAGCCTCCTTAAGCCCTGAAGGGAGTGGCGGGATATTTATAAAGTGTACAGGGTGACTATGAATGCGGGATCTCTGGATAGAACCCATAAAATAGCGGGAAGTGGTTGAACAGTACTTACTTAGTGAACAGGATTTAATGATGCTGTGGTATCACTTTCTCTTCTCTCTACAAACATAGCTAGACATTTCCCACCTCTCTTGTAGCTAGGTGGGGCCTGGAGATCTAGACAATAGATTGTGAACGCTCCTTCCAACCATAGCCTGCCCAGTCTCCCATGATGAGTCCCTCAGCTGACAAATCTGGAGGCTCAGTGCTGAAAGTGAGAGTTGCAAAATGATCCTGGGTCCCCGAGTCATTCTATGAAAGAGACAAGTTTTCATGGAGACTGATCCTCTCTGATGATAAACTCTGCAGTGGCTCACACAATGCTGGGTTCAGAGCAGGTGCTTCATAAAATACTTGATGGTTCATCGAATTGCATAGAATCTCGCAAATCATTCTCACTTCTATGTTATAGTTGAGCTCTACGACTGTGTAAGAGTGTAACTACAGGTTAAGTACCCTTTGTGTTTGGGATCAGAGTGTTTCAGCTGTCAGATATGTTTGGATTTTGTAAGATTTGCATATATGTTGATATATGGGGAGGAGACCCAAGTCTAAATGTGAAATTTGCTTATGTTTCATATACACCTTGTACACGTAACCTGAAGATAATTTTATGTATTGTGTCTTCAGAAAAGTCACGATGTATTTTTCTATGCAAAACTGAGTCATGACCTTTCCGATGACCCAGCTGTATTTTTGTAGTGCAGCATTTCAATGCGACCTGTCACATGTGACCTGTCACGTGAGGTCAGGTGTAGAATACTATGGTATTATATCAGTGCTCATAACATTTCAGATCTTGAAACATTTCAGATTTTAAAGTTTCAGATTAGGGTTGCTACACTCTGCTCTTTTACAGATCCGGTGACCAAGACTTAGAGCATTAACTACCGTATAGCTAATAAGTTCTGAACTTGTTCTTTTGAGCAGTGCCTGAAGCCTCTAGGGCAAAAGTGGTGTTAAATTTAATCCATTATGAGCAACAAGGTGTGTGTGTGTGGGTGTCCATAGGCCTGCAATTCAGATAGGAACTGGTCAGGAGGAAAAGTAGACCCATGAGCAGTCACACTCGAGCGTTGGTCCTTACAGAATCGCCAGGCATGTCAGAATCACCTGAGGACTTTAAAATGTGTTTTCTAGAGCCCACTCTGAAGGGGTCTTTTCTGATAATTATTTTAATTTTCTTTATTATCATTATTATTTTTAAAAAATTTTACCAGAGAGAGAGAAGAACGTGAGAAAACAAGCTGCCAGGCCCAGGACTCGCACACAGTAAGCCATGTGGGAGCACAGTACCTCAATTACCATGCCACCTGCTGGCTCTGAAGTCTCTTTTCATAGAGCTAGAATGAGGCTCTGGAATTTATATATATATATTTTTGAGAGATTTTTTTGCTATAGGGTGCGTGCACTTGCCAGAAAGACAAAGAGAAACAGAGATAGAAAGCGAGGGAACCAGCAGTTAGCTTAATGGCTATGTTACTGGACTCCCATGTAGTCGACCGCAGTTCACATCCCGGACCCGATGGCTTAAAACTCATGCCAGGCGCGTGTGCGTGCGTGCCCAAGATCCCGAGAGGAGAATGGAGGAGAAGGGATTGCAGCGTGGCCATCCCCTCTGGGGGGTGATTTCTCGCTTTCTGTCTCTATATCTCTCTCTGTCTGTCTGGCGAGCGCACGTGCCTTATAGTGAAAAAAACCTCTCCAAAAAAAAAAAAAAAAAAGAAAGAAAGAAAGCGAGAAATCATCCCCCCAGGGTGGGGGGATGGCCATGAGTTTAAGCCACCGGGTCCGGGACTCAAACCGCGGTCGACTACATGGGAGTTCAGTGACATAGCCATTACGCTAACTGCTGGTCCCTGGAATTTATATTTTTTCAAAGGCCCCCACAGGATTCTGTGTGTAACCAGTCCTGCAACCAATTTGTAGAGCAAAGGGCCTGCCCTTGGGAATCAGATGAAGCTTCAAATCCCAGCTCTGCCGCTTATTAGCAGCAGGACCTTCTGCATATTTCTCTCTGTAAACTGGGGATCAGAACTGCATCCTCACTGGGTGTTTGTGAAGATGAAATGACACCATGCTTATAAGCCTCTGGTAGTTGGAGCCATGTCCCCTCTGAGGGACTCTGGGGCCCAGCCTGAGCATTCCCCAGGGGCTTTCTCCACTTGCTGCTCCCAGGAGGCCTTTTGCTTCCCGAGTTCTCTCATCACAGAGTTCTTGTTATTCGTCTTGTAAATGCTGTCATGGAAGACCTGAAATAACCTTCTAGACTGTGTGTGCTTGGGTGGGAAGTAGTGGACACAATGGCTGTGCTCATTTTCTCACTAGTGGAAAACACTGACTTCTCTATTTGCTTGCTGAATTTTAAACATAGTCAATTTTTATTTTATTTTATTTTATTTTATTTATTTATTTTTTAGTTTTTTTTTGCCATAGGGGACATGCAGTTGTTGGAGAGGAACAGAAAGAGACAGTGGGAAGGGAAAGGGGGATGGCCACTTCACAATCTCTTCTCTATTCTCCTCCTGGGATTTTGGACACACACACACACATGCACCCAGTATGACTTTCAAGCCTCTAGGTCCCAGACTCAAAGCATGGCTGGCCATGTGGGAGTCCAGTGCCTTAACCAATTTTTAAGTTATTTTATTTTAAAATGATTATACACATTTCATCTTTTATGTGTATGTGACTTTATGAATGGTAGTGTGTATATAGATTTGCGTAACCATCACTGCACTCGGTACCAAATAGTGCCTTCACCCCCAAACTCTCTTGTGCTATCCCTTTAGTTATCCTTGCCGTAATCCATCCTACCACAACTCCTGGCAACCACTGATCTGTGCTCTATCACTGTAATGTCATCTTTCCGGGACTATCCTATAAGTATACTCACATGATTTGTAACCTTTGAGACTGGCTTCTTTCAACCAATATATGTTTTTCAGATTCACCCAAATCGTGATTATGTATTAATAGTTCATTTTTATTGCTGAGTAGTAGTCCACTGTATGCACCATGGTTTGTTTAACCTGTCCTGTCTGTTAAGGAATGTTTGGGTTGTTTTCAGTCTTTGATGATTTAAATAAAGCAGTTCTAAGCATTCATGCATAGGTGTTTGTGTGAACATAAGTGCTCAGATCTCTTGGATAAATATCCAGGATAGAGATCGTTGGATCCTATGGTAAGTGTCTTTTCAACTCTATAAGAAGTTGCCAAATCATCCTCCAGAGGGATTGTACCATTTTGCATTCTATCTGCAATGTATGAGTGTTCCAGGTGCTCCGCATAGGTAGCTATTCTAATATGTGTAGTAGTATTTCATTGTGGTTTTGATTTGCTTTTCCCTAGTGACTAGTAATATGGAACATCCTTTCATGTATTTTATAAGGAATTTGCTCAAAAAAAAAAAGTTCAATTTAAAAAATAATTTTAAGAGCCAGCTGGTGGCATGGTCGTTAGGGCAGCAGGATCCCACATGAGCAACTGTCAATTCAAGTCCTGGACCTGATGGTTTGAGAAACACATCGGGCACATGAGTGTGCATGCCCAAAGTCACCAGAGGGGAGGAGAGGGGATTGTGGTGTAGCCATACCCCCAGAAGGTGATTTCTCACTTTCCTTCTTTCTCTCCCATTCTCGCTCTGTCTCTCTTTGGTGTGTGCACGTCCCTATAAGAAAACCAAAAGAAAAAAGAAGAAAAGAAAGAAAGAAAGAAAAAAACTTGAAGAGCTTTATTGAGGTTGCATTGATATACATACACAACAGCAGCACGTATTTTAAAAGTACAATTTGTTTTTTATTCCCCTTGGAATTTGCCAGAGAGCGTGTGCGCTCACCAAATAGAGATGGAAAGGGGAGGTGAGAAAGCACCTCCCATGGGGGATAGTCATGCTGCAATCCCTCCTCCTGCATTTCTCCTTTTGGGAGTTTTGATACGCACGCACATGCGCCCAATGTGTTTTTCAAACCACCATGCCCACGACTTGAATTGTGCATTCTGCCATGTGGGATCCAGCTGCCTTAAACACCATGCTACTGGCTGGCCCTTGGTATGCTTTTGACATATTTATAGTCATAAAATTATCATGACAATCAAGATTATAAACACACCCATCAGCCCCCAAAATATTGCTCATACCCCATGTAATCACTTTCCATTGCTTCTGATTTCTCTGCCTCCCAGGCCAGTACTGATTAGCTGATTGTCCTTGTAAGTTAATTTGCTTTTTCTAGAATTTAATATAAATAGAATCATTGAGTTTTGGAAAAAACTGGTTTTTAACTCATGATTATTTTGAGGTTCATCCAGATTGGGTAATTCATTCATTTTTATTTCAGTATATATTTCATTGTGTATTTCAGAATTTATCTGTTCACCTGTTGACTTGTTTGTGGTTTTCTGTGATCTTGCATAGAGCTGCTATAGACATTGATATGAAGTTTTTGTGTGGGCAATGCTGTTTCTCCTCAGTATACCTTGGAGTGAATGTCTGGATCTAATGTCTGATATATGCTTTGGTAGTTTACAAAGTAGTTCCACCATTTTTCTTCCCTAATGGAAGTGTCTGAGAGTTTCGGTTGCTCCACATTCTTACCAGTACTTGGTATGATCAGGCTTTCTTTGTATCAGCCATTATGAATAGCTGCGTACTAATATCGCATTGTTACTTGAATTCACATTTCCCTACTAGCCAATGATGTTGAGCATCTTTTCAAGAAAATTTCGGTGTTTGTAATTCACTCTCAACTTTGGAGAAATATGTGTCCAAATTATTTGCCCATTTTTTATTGAGTCGCTTGTATTCTTTTTTTTTTTTTTTTTTTTTTTTTTTTTTAACGTTTTTGCTATAAGGTGTGTCCACTCTTCAGAGATAGGTGGTGCTAGAAGATGTGAGAACTCACTCCCCAGGAGGATGCCCATACTGCAATCCTTTCTCCTCTATATACCTCTTGGGAATTTGGGCATGCGTGCACACGCACTTGATGTGTTTTTCAAGCCACTGGGTCCAGGACCCAAATTACGCAGGCAACCATGTGGAATTCATCACCTTCACCTCCATGCCACATGCTGACCTGAGTTATTATATTCTTAGTATTGCCTTTCGAGAGGTTTTGGTATATCCTTGAGAAAAATTCTTCATCAGATATGTGATTTGCAAATATTTTCCCCATGTTGTGACTTGTCTTTTTACCTGCCCCCTCCAGCAGGATCTTTGTGTTTTTAACATTTTATTTTGAAATAATCACAGATTGATGGAAAGTTGCAAGATAGTGCAAGTTGGTCCTGAGCACCCCTCATCCAGTTTCCTTAAGGGTTGTAGTCTATGTGACATTGGTGCAAGGGCTGTGTCTAGGTCCATGCCATTGTATCACATGAATTGATCTGCGGCCAAAACTGCAGTCAAGGTACATAGCTATTTTAGTGCCATGATAATCTTTCTCATGCACCCTTGAAGTCACACCCACCCCGCTCTGGTTCACTATCTGTGACCCCTGACATTCATTAATTTGATCTCCATCTCTGTAATTTTGTTATTTGGACAAAATTACATACATGGAATCCTGCAGTGCATGACCTTTTAAAATTAGCACCCCCCCCCCCCCCCCCAGCACTCATATGAGTGAAATGATGAGGTCATTTTAAAAAATCCACATTGCTGGTGCTAGCAGGTAGGATAGTGGTTGAGGTGCTGGGTTCCCACAGGCCGACGTTGGTTCAAATCCTGGACCTGTCAGCTTGAAAAAAATGCTAGGTATGTGTGCATACATGCCCAGAATCCCAGAAGGAGAACGGAGGAGAAGGGATTGAAGCATGGCCATCTACCCCTGGGGGGTGATTTCTCACTTTCCCTCTCACTCTCTTCCTCTCCAGCAAGTGCACGCACCCTACGGCAAAAGTTAAAAAAATAAAAATAAATAAGTAAAATCCATATAGCCAGTCTGTCTTTTGTCTGGTATATTTAGACTATATACATTTAATGTAATTATTGTTTTGTTGTTATGTTAGTGCTTAAGTCTGCATTTTAAAATGTTGTTCCTGCTAGGACCAGCAGTTAACGTAATGGCTATGTTGTGGGACTCCCATGTAATTGACTGCGGTTTGAGTCCCGTACCCGGTGGCTTAAACTCATGCTGGGCGTGTGTGTGCGCGTGCCCAAGATCCCAAGGGGAGAATGGAGGAGAAGGGATTGTGGTGTGGCCATCACCCCCTGGGGAGGTGATTTCTCGCTTTCTGTCTCTCTGTCTCTCTCTGTCTTTCTGGCAAGCACATTTTCCCTATAGCAAAAACCTCTAAAAAAATTTTTTTTTTAAATTAAAAAAATTGTTTTTGTTTCTGCTGGTTTTCAGCATCCTGGTTTTTTTGTTTGTTTATTTTTTCTTACCTTGCTGTGGGTTATATGAAGAACTATTGGGATTCATTTTGAGGGCCCCTCCCCATGGAGTGGTGGTTAAGGCAGCTAGATTCCACACTGTTTGAGTCCCAGATTGGATGGCTTGGAAAACACACCTGGAATATGTGTGCTTACAATCCCAAAATGAAGAAATGGGGAAGGGTTTATAGCATGGCCATCCCCTAGGGGGGGTGCTTTTTCATTTCTCTCTCTTTTTAGCTCTCTTTCTCTCTGGCAAGAACATGCATTCTCTATCAAAAAAAAAAAAAAAAAAAAAAAAAAAAGTTCCATTTTGATTTATCTGTAGTGTTTTTGAGTACTGAACTATGAATTTGTATAGTTCTACTGGTATATTTTATTAGTTTAAGTGAAATATGGAAACCTTATTTCCTTTTATATTTCCAGTTATAATCATCTTAAATATTCCCTTTATGTACATTTAGAACTTTATCGGGCACTGGTATACTTTCTGCTTCAATTGTAAAACATAATATAGAGAACTCAAGAGGAGAAAGCAAGTCCATCCTATTTACCCATATTTTCATTCTTTCTATTGTTCTTTCCTTCCTGGTGGTCTAAGATTTCTTCTTCTTTTATCATCCCTTTATGTTTCAAGAACTTCTTTTAGTGATTTCTAAGGGTCTGATGATAACAAATCTTTTAGTTTTTCTTTATCTGAGAAGTCTTGTTATCTCCTTTATTTTAGAAGGATATTTTTGCTGTATATAGAATGCTGGGTTAACAGGTTTTTCTTTCAGCAAAACTCTCTCCTTAACCTGAGATCATAGTTATTTAACTCTATTTTCTTCTATACTTTTACATTTCACATTGAGATGTATGGTACATTTTGAGATTTTTTAAAAAGAATTATTCATTTAATTTTATCTATTATTATTTTAATTTGATGAGAGAGAGAGAGAGAAAACAAGTTGCCTGGTCTGAGACTCACACCACAGTTGACAATGTGGGAGTCCAGCATCTTAACCAATTGCTGGCCTCTTTGAGATTTTTTTTTTTTTTTAAAGCAAAGTGTGAAGTTTTAAGTCGAGGTGTATTTATTTTGCATATGGATGTCCAGTTGTTCCAAAATCATTTGTTAGAAAGGCTGTCCCTCCTCCATTGGGTTGGTTTTGTACTCTTGTCAAAAATCAGTTGGCTATATTTATGTGGGTCTATTTCTGGGTTATCTATGCTAGTCCATAGATTTACATGTCTCTCTCTCTACCAATACTACACTGTCTTGATTATTGCAACCATATAGTAAGTCTTAAAATTGGATCAAGTGATTTTTCTGGCTTTTATTCTTTTTCAAAATTGCTTTAGTTATTCTAGTTTCCTCCCTTTCCACATGAATTTTAAAATCAGCTTGTCTATATCTACAGAAAATCCTGTTGGTATTTTGGTTGGAATTGTGTTAAAAATATAGATCAGTTTTGAGAAAATTTACATCTTTACTATGTTAAGTCTTCCAATCAAAGAACATGGTCTGGTCTCCACTTATGTCAATCTTTGATTCCTTCCACCAACGTTCTGTAATTTTCAGTTCTAGGACCAGTTGGTGGCATGGTGGTTAAGGTGGCTGGATCCCACATGGCTGACTCCTTGGCTTGAGTCCTGGATCTAGAAGCTTGAAAAACACAATGGGCATGGGTGCATGTGTGCCCAAAGTTCAGAAAGGAAAGGGAAATGGAGGAGAAGGGATTACAGCATGATCATTCCCCATGCAGGGTGCTTTCTCACTCACTCTGTCTGTCTCTCTCCAGTAAGTGCATGCAACCTATAGCAAATTGGAAAATAAAAACAAAACCAAAAGAAAAACAAACAAAAAACACTCAAACTCTATATACATTTTGTTAGATTTATACCTAAGTATTCTATTTGTTGGATTTAGTGTAAATGGTTTTTTCAATTTCGATTTCAACTTTTCCTTACTAGTTTATGGAGGTGCAATTGCTTTTTGTATTCTGAAGCTTGCTAAACTCACTCAGAGTTTTACTTTTTCTTTCTTTCTTTGTTTTTTTTTTTTTTCTTTTTTCTTTTTTTTCTGCTATAGGGCGCTGCGCTCGCCAGACAGACAGAGAGAGACAGAGAGACAGAAAGCAGGAAATCACCCCCCAGGGGGGATGGCCACGCCGCAATCCCTTCTCCTCCATTCTCCTCTCGGGATCTTGGGCACGCACGCACACGCGCCCGGCGTGAGTTTAAGCCGCCGGGTCCGGGACTTGAACCGCGGTCGACTACGTGGGAGTCCAGCGACATAGCCATTATGCTAACTGCTGGTCCCTTTCTTTCTTTGTTTTTTAAAAAATTATGTTACAAGGTGCTTGTGATCATCAGAGAGAGACAGAGGGAAAGAGAGAAATCACCTCTACTCCTCCCCAGTAGGTGGTGATGGCCATGCTGCAATCCCTTCTCCATTCTCCTCTTGGAATTTTGGGCATGCACATACATGTGCCTTGTGGGACTCGAACTGCACAGTCTGCCATGTGGGATCTAGCTGCCTTAACTTCCACACCACTTCCTGGCCCATCTTTTCTTTTTCTTTTTTTCCTTTTTTCCTTTCCTTTCCTTTCCTTTCCTTTCCTTTCCTTTCCTTTCCTTTCCTCTTCTCTTTTTTCCCCTCTCTTCTCACTCTCGCCCTTCTTCCTTTCTTTTTCTCCACTTACTACTACTTTTTTTGTTGTTGTGGGTTTGTCATTTTTTTGTTAATTTTTAAATGATTATTTATACATTCAATCACTATACATCATTTAGATCGTGAAGAGACTTTACCCAGCATGATTTACACCTCAGTCCAGCCCAGTTGAGACTTTTATACACATCCTCGTCAACAGATAAAAAACCTTATCTGTGTCCCAAAAGTGTCTTAACTCTCCTACTTCTTCTTCTTCTACTTTTGGTAGATTTCTTTAGATTTTTCTGCCTAGAGAATCATATTATCTGAAATAGTGACAGCTTTGTTTCTTTTCAATCCATTTGTCTTTTATTTCTCTTTCTTGCCTTGTTGCATGTCTTAAGAATTTCAGTACTATGTTGAATAGGGTTGGTGAGATTGGACATCTTGCCTTGTTCCTAATTTCAGAAGAAAGAACTCTTTTACTATATTAGTTTGCTCTTTTTATGTAAGGAAATACCCAAGTTTAGTGCTTAAAGTAACATGAAGTAAATTTATTATCTCACATTTCCTGTGAGTCAGGAATCAGGACATAGCTTAGCTGGCTCCTCTACACAGGGACTCATCAGTGGACATCACAGCATCAGCTGGGTCTCTGATCTCATCTGTGAGTGGAAGATTGTCTTCCTAACTCACTGATGTTGTCAGAATACGTTACTTATGGTTGTCGAACTGAGACTTTCAAACCCTTGAGACCATTTACCATTTATGCCATTTGATCCTCTTCACAAATCAGCAGCTTGCTCCTTCTGGGCCAGTAATAGAGTGTTTCTTCTGCTGCTTCAAATCTCTCTGAGTTCTTTTAGTTTTTTGTTTTTCTAGTTTGTTATAGGACATGTGTGCTCACCAGAAAGAGACAGAGAGAGAGAGAAGAGAGGGAAAGGGAAAAATGAGAAAGGGAGGGTGGTCTCTCTCCTCCATTGTCCTCTTAGGATTTTGGACACACATACACACACTCCCAGCATGTGTTTCAAGCTGCTAGGTCTAGGATTTGAACCACAGCATCAGCCATGTAGGATCTAGCCGCCTTAACCACCATGCCACCAGCTGGCCCCAAAATCTTTCTTTAGTGGTCATTGGACCATTCAAGTTATCTCTTTCATCTTGGATCAACTTTGTAGTTTGTGGTTTTTGAAGAACTGATCCATTTCATCGAAGTCAGCAAATTTATATGTGCAGAGTTATTCATAGTATTTCTTTATTATCTTTTGAATGTCTGTGGGGTCTATAGTGCTGTCCTCTCTTTCCTGTATTGGCAATTTACACCTTATCTCTTTTCTTTTGGGGGGGCATGAAGTGGGTATGTTGAGGTTTATAAATTTTATTAATCTTTTCAAAGAGCTAGGTTGATTTACTTGATTTTCTGTATTGGTTTCTGCTTTTAATTCCATTGATTTCTATTCTTATCTTTATAATTTCCTTTTTTCTGCTCATTTTGGGTTTATTTTGCTTTTCTGTTTTAATCCCGTAGGGTAGAAGTTTGGATTATTGATTTGTGATATATATCTACACACACACACACACACACACGCATTTTTTTTTCTTTTTTTTTGGAGAGTGTTTTTTTTTATTTTTTTTTTCCCCCCCCCCCCCCCCCGCTATAGGGCGCGTGCGCTCACCAGACAGACAGAGGCAGAGAGACAGAAAGCAAGAAATCACCCCCCGGGGGGATGGCCACGCCACAATCCCTTCTCCTCCATTCTCCTCTTGTGATCTTGGGCACGCACGCACATGCGCCCAGCGCACACACACATTTTTTTAATTACCAGAGGATGCATGTACTTGCCAGGGAGAGATGGTGAGACAGAGAGAAGGAAAAATCACATTCCAGTGGCATATGTCATGCTCCTTTTTCTTCATTTCTCCATCCTTTGGGGATTTGGGGTACACATACACACACACACATGCCCAGTGTGTGTTTTTCAAGTTGTCAGGGTCAGGATTTGAACTGCAATTGGCCATTTGGGAACTGGCCCCTTACCACTGAGCTACATACAGGCCAGCCCTATATATTAGCATCTAATACAAGTTTTCCTCTAACCCTGCTTTAGCTGAATTTTGATATGTTGTATTTTCATTTATGTTTAGTACAAAATATTTTCTATTTCCCCAATACTTCTTCAGTGACAATGAATTATTTGTAAGTATATTGATTTACCAATGATTAAAAATTTTCCCTTTATCTTTCTGTTATTGATTTCTAGTTTAATTCCATTTTGATCACAGGACATATCTTGTGAGATTCCAATTCTCTTAACTTTTCTAAGGTCCTTTCTTGGTGCCCGAGTACATGCTATATGTTGGCGGATGTTCCATGTTCCTTGAAAGGTATGTGTGTATTGCTGTTAGATGAAGTGCTCTAGAAATGTCTTTCAGATCCATTGAGTTGTGTTTTGTTCAGTTCCTCGACATGCGTGCTTATTTTCTTTCTACTAGTTCTGCTTCTCCCTGAGAGACTTTTGAAGTCTATTATAATTGTTTCATGCATGGTGTACAGTTTATTTCTCCCTTTATGAAAAAGTGAGGGGGAGAGAGAAAGAGGAGGAGGAGGGAAAGAGAGAAGGAGCAAGAGAAGGAAGGCAAGCGAGACAGAGGTAGCTATTTTTTCTGACAGGATCTTGCTGTGCCATAATCCTCCTGCCCTGCCCTCCCACTTAGCTGGGAATACAGGCATGCACAACTGCACCTGGTGTGTCTAAGTTCTTCTTATTTGTAATTTGCTGTAGAGCACATGTGCTTTCCCAAGAGAGATGGAGAGAATGAAAGGAAAAGTGAGAAAGTACTCCCTGTGGGGGATGGCCATGCTGCAGTCCCTTCTCCTCCATTCTCCTTGCAGTGATTCGGGCATGCAGGTACATGCACCCAGTGCTTTTCAAGCTGCTAGGTCCAGGACTCGAACTGCTCAGTTGGCCATGTGCGATCTAGCTGCCTTAGCCATCATGCCACCAACTGGCGCTGTCTAGATGTTACAGATGCATTCAGTGGAAGAGACAAGGTTGAGTTTGGTTACCCCATATTATTGAGAACCAGAACCCTGTCTGGGACTTTACCTGATTATATCTGTTCCCACTGTGAGGTGACCGACATGTGTCTCTTGGACATGGCCATATCCTAGCAGTGAAATGCTGAACTCCCGTCTCTTTCTGAGTGCCTAATTGTAAGACAAGACTTGAGCAGAAACAGTTGGGGGAGACTGGGGTTCTCAGGCTGGATCCAGAAAAGAGGCTCCTCCCACATATAAGAAGGGTCCAAGTGTTCACTGAAAAGTCCCTGAAAGAAGCCTCCCACAGCAGGAGTTAGGGTTGGGGACCAGGAAGGGCAGCCCAGGGGAGGGGACACCTGAGTGAGCTTCCAGGGTATTTTAGGGTCACAAAGGTGATAAAGACCGTGGGAGAGGGAGGAGGGGCAGACGGCGGTGCTCTGTGAGGCTGACCTACCCATAAAAGTTCTGGGTTCATGAACAGAGACCACCCGGAATACACAGAGCACCCAAGTGCCCATGATCCAGAACTGACTGAGGCTGGGGATCACAGCTTCAGCACCCTATTGGGAGTGTCTCTGTCTCTGTGTGTATGTCTTGCTCATGGAAAAGATGGGTGGATAAACCTAAAAACAAAATAAAACAACAACAAAACGCTTGAGGGACTGCAGAGGGAGAAGTTTCTGCAGAGCCTGGAGAACACAGGTCGAGCCTGGCCTCACGGACACTTCTGGCCACATGCTGCTCAGGTCTCTGGACTGCAGGTCAGAGGAGCAGGAGCAGGAGTCGGGCCCTTCACTTCTGCAGCACCTCAGTCTGTGAAGTCTCTTTCTAGGATCATTTTCCTCCATTTAAAGATGAGGGCATAGGCTTTGGGGACAGGCCCACCCACGGCCACTTCACAAAGACATTGAGAACTCAGGTCTCCTCACCGTGACCCAGTCTTCCTTTCTCAGGTAGCTCCCATCCCACGGGCCTTCCCAGGTCCTGTGGGCGATCCTCAACCGTTTTCACTTTCCTGTGTTTTCAGGCCATTTCCCTGTGCAACAGCCACTCCCAAGAGCCTCTCTGGTCAGACAGTGATTCTTACCTCAGAGGACACATCAGAGATGACTGGGCAGCCTAGAACTTTATTATAGGAAAAGCCACTCCCTACTGAAAAGGGCACACATGTTCTCTGCCCCTGTGCCAGAAGACCATTGATGTGAGTTCAAAACGCTTCCTTTACAGCCTTGAAATACAAGCCTAGACATGGGCGGCCAGCCACAGGGGTGAGAACTGAGACCAGAGCTTGGAGTTGGGAATCCCAGTTCATGGCCCTTCAGTAGTAAATGGGGAGCTGGACAGTGGTGCAGGGGGACGAGGTTCCAGGCTTATGTCTGAAGACCTCCCTGAGTGCCCAGGCACCCAAGTATAGTTATCTGAGACTGGCTGAGACACTGTTGGGGCGTTTCTCTCTTTCAAGAAATAAACTTTTTTTTTTTTTTCCGAGAGGGATTTTTGCTGTAGGGTGTGTGTACTTGCTGGAGAGACAGACAGAAAGTGAGAAATCACCCTGCAGGAGAGATGGCCATACTATAATCCCTTCTCATGCACATGTACCCCACATGAGTTTTAAGCCCCTGGGTTCAGGACTCAAACCATGGTTTACTACGTGGGAGTCCAGCGACGTAACCATTATGCTATCTGCTGGTCCCAAGAAATAAGCTTTTAAAAGAAGTAATGATTTAATCATGATATATATATATATATAATATATATATACATATATATATATATTATATATATATATATATATACACACACACACACACACACACACATACACATCTATCTCTCTCTCTCTCTCTCTCTCTTTATATATATATATATATATAAATGTATTTTGGAGAGGTTTTTGCTACAGGGTGCGTGTGCTCACCAGAAAGACAGAGAGAGACAGAGAGACAGAAAGCGAGAAATCACCCCCCGAGGGGATGGCCATGCCGCAATCCCTTCTCCGTTCTCCTCTTGGGATCTTGGGCACACACGTACACGCGCCCGGCGTGAGTTTCAGCTACTGGGTCCAGGACTTGAACCGTGGTCGACTACATGGGAGTCTTATAACATAGCCATTAAACCAGCTGCTGGTCCCCATGATTCATATTTTTGAGCACTTACTCGGTGCCAGGCATTCTGCTAATCCCTTCACACAGACAGTCTCATGTATCTTTCACAACCTCCCTCTCACATAAAGTCCATGGCTACTTTTATTAATAATTATTTTATTTAACTTTATTTATCCATTTATTTATTCATTTTAATTTGACCAGAAAGTGAGAAAGAGAGAGAGAGAAAGTGAGAAAGCTGCTGGTACTCAAACCAGGTCGGGTACTCGGAACGCATTTGGCCATGTGGGAGTACAACGCCCTTAACCACCACACCATCTGCCGGCCCCAGACTCCACGACTATTAATCTCATTTCACAGATGAGGACGCTTAGGCGCAGAGGTGTAGTGACTCCTGCATCTGGAGCCGGAGTGGCTGGAGTGCATGGGCCGGCCAGGCAGCCAACCAGGTGCTTTGAGCAGAACTTGGAGCCCGGCTGAGGTGGGGGCTGCCTCATGCCTTTCTGCCTCGGCCCCATTTCTCAGCCTCAGAATTCCTCTGCAGTCATCCTTGTCTCCTTTACCACTTTCTTTTCCTTCGGGGCAGCTTATCAGGAGTAGCGGAGGCAAGGTGCTGTCACCGCATGAGCCTTAGGTGCCAACGCCCCACCCCGACTGTCCTGCCCCCACTGAGGAAGGGCCTGGCCTGGGTCCGGCCGCCCATCCTGCTGTCCTGGCCCCCTTCCAACGCCCACATCCTCTCAAGGTCTCTATACCAGAAGCCCTTCCCAGCTCGGCCAGAACCTGTCTGCGGGTGGCGGGGTGGCCGGGCAGACATGACAATACAGTCTAAAATTACCCCGAAGGCTGAAGGCTGTGCACCCTCCACCCTTCCTGCATTCCTCCCTGAGGCTGGGCCGGCCCAGAGAGAGGCCTTTGTGGATTTGGGTGATCTATGTTGAGGGTCGTGCTCCCGGCCACTCAGCTGCCTCTAGGGCTGAAGTCCAGAGAGGGTTCTAGGAGACAGGCGGCCTGTCTGAAGCAGGCTTGTCCGGGAGCTGGATGTGGCCCCAGTCAAGAGTCCCTGGCTTTCTATGTTCTCTCTTCTTGGGTGACCTTGGTGCCCTTAGTAAATAGCCTTCCTCCAGGAAGCCTTCCTTGTATGCCTCCCCCCTACATCAGTCTGGCTTGCCTTTCCCAACCCAGTACTGCCCCCGTGACAGGGCTTTGCACCAGGACCTGCCTGGCCAGAATTCTGCCCCCTTGAGAAAAGGGGCTACCTCTTGTTCCCTGCAGTATTCCAAGTTCCAAGTACAGTGCCCAATACAGAGACATGTTCAATCAATGTTTGCAGAACCCATTCAAGCAAAGTTGTCAAAAGTGAAGACTGATGTTTTTCCTCTGATCTAGTGTTTTTTTTTTTTTAATATCCATAGACATAGGCAAATAAATAGTCCACCGTTCCGGTATTAAATGAGCTCATATGTCCTTTAAAACATGTTACGCTGGCTTTGAGAACTCGCAGTTATTTCCGATATCTAAACTTTTAGAATGGGATATTTGGGACAGAACTTCAGAGTGTCATTGTAGGTAGATCCCTGAGAAGTCATTATCCTTATTTTACCCGAAAGGAAATGGAGGCTCAGAGAGGTTCAGTAACTGGCTAAGGTCCTACAGCCAGCGCGTGGCAGATTTGGGGATGCCTCGTTGTTTATAGGGCTTTTATGCAGTTCACGTGACACACTGGTACAATAACATGACACTGGGACAAGGACACTGACTGAAGGGAGGGATGAAGGCCATGGGACATGGGGACCCGAAGAGGGAACTGACTGCAGAGAGTTCGCCAAGTGGACGGGAGGGCCAAGCAGTGCGAGGAGTTTGCGCCAGGAAAGAGGCCCCAAACTGTGGGGTTTGGGGAGAACCACGCTCCTTGCAGCCTACCTCCTGGGCAGCTGTGGGAGAAAAGGAGACAGTATTTGGCAAGAGTTGGCATTGCTGCTGCCATCTTCCAAGACTTACATATCCCCTCAGCAACAGCAAAACCAATCAACAGTCTTCCCCTCTTTACTGTGGAACATGCTGCATTTCCTGAATGCCAGGATTCTGGAAGTACAAAAGCTTTGCCAAGAGGTGGCTCCGTTGCCTCCTGTGTGTCCTGCTCCTCTCCCTTCCCGCCCCTCCGGGCTCTGTCTGTCCTTCCAATGATCCGTCTTGGTCCATTGGCAGGTCAGGGCAGACTCTCCTCTCTCCAAGATGTGTGATGAATGTGCCGAGGGATTAGCCTGACTTTTCCGGGTCCTGGTGGTGCCAGGAGCAAGCACATTCCAGAAAGGCCTGAGCTGATGGATGCCTTGGGGGGGAGGAGGTCTGGGGAGAGGAGAGGCTGTAAGTTTGGGAGGGGGATTCCGGACATTCCTAGAGCTGGGGGCCACAGCCTGCCTGCAGCAGTGATGGACAGACAGCTGAGAGCAGGCCGGAGGAGGCTGGGGGATGCCCTAATCAGCACGTCAGGGGGCCTCCTCACTCAGCCCAGTGGAATGTTATCTTTCGTCTAATCACTTGCAGTCAGGGAAGAATGAGGCAGGGGCACCTGCCCTGTGTTCCCCCAGAGCTAGCGCTGGCTCTCTGTCTCAGAGGGTGGGGCTGGGTGAGGGGTGCGGTGAGGAGGACCATGCAGAGTTCCCCTACGTGCTGCATGTGTTGCAGACAGAACCAGGGTGCAGAAGGGACAGACTCATCCCGCAGCTTCCCACCTGCCAGGGCTCCTTGGCATCGCCTTGTCCACTGCCTTTACTTAGGGCCCAAGGATCTCGGGCCACAGACCATGTACCAGCTGCGTGCAAGGCCACGGCTCGTGATTTTGTATGTCGTGATCAAACATTGTCAGATCCCCTTCTTCCCAGGCCTCGGTTCACACAGCTGCAGAAATGAGCTGGTGGGATACGGGGCTCTGAAGGCTCTTCTGACGTCATGGGACCTCTCCGGGTCCCTCTGCCACGCGCGTGGTTCCAGGTAGGGAAGGGAGGAAGAGGCAAGTGTCTAGCTGACTCATTCGGGTTCTCCAAAGAGTCCTTTGGAAAGTAGAAACGCAGCCAGGTAAGGCCAGTTCCTCGTTCCACCACCTGGAAACTGCAGGACGTGGCGCAAATGGCTGGCCCTGAGCCTCGGTTTCCTCCACTGCGAACAGGACTCAGAGTGACCTGTCTGGGTTGTTGTGAAGCTGGAGACGCTCTTCCCCTTGGGGCTGCACCTGCCCTGGCCACCGCCACCCACTCTTGCTCTCGTCCTGCTGCCAGCCAAGCGTCACCAGGCCATTGGAGTGTCGCTCAGAGGAGGCAGCTGTGGACTTCCAGGACGGCCGTGAGTTCTGTGGTGGCTCTTTTCATAAGCACTTTATTTACTATCTAAGTGTAACTTTAGTCTCAGCTCTTATGATACTTTTTATAAAAAAGCTTTTGCTCTCTGGCCCATGCCCAGTGATTAAGGAAACCAGACCCCACATGGCCATGGTTTTCTTCATGACGATTGATCTGGACACACAAGCTGCTTGAAACACTTTGGTATTCTGGGCTGGCCCCGCATCTCAGTGGTGAAGGCCTGTGCACTGGGAATCGAATCCCACATGGATGACCAGCTTCCAGTTCTGGCCTCGACCGTGGGGAGAACATGCTGGGTGTATGTGCTTGTGTGCCTCAAATCCTGACAGGATGGAGAATGGAGAAGGAATTGCAGCGCGAGCACGTCCCACTGGGGGAGGGGGTGCTTCCTTCCTCTGTCTCTCTAGCAAATGCATATGCCCTCCGGTAATATAAACTAGGTCGTTATTAATCTTCAGTATTCTAGATCATGTTGTCCTGGTCATTTTCGTACATCCAGTCACAGTATGTACAAAGTACCTGCTCTGTGCTAAATGCTATGTTGGCCGGATCAAGTCCAGCAGGAGTCAAAGGGGAGAAACAACTTGATTTCATTTTTGATACTGGCCAGGTGGGAGGGTGCTGACAGAAAACCCGGGCATACGGGGGCATTGGGGTGTCAGTGTCGGTTTCTGTCTTGCCTCAATGTGTCTGCCACTGTGCCTGGGATTCCCTCTGTTCTGAAAGTCTTCCTTGTGCTTCAGGGACACCAGGGAGTCCTGCTTAGGCTGGTTCTGCTTTTCTGCCACCAGGAAAGTGAAGACGGCGTTACTGGGTGACCCTCGCATGTCAGCTGGAAAATCCAGTGGGGACGCTTGGCGCTGGTCCACGCGAGAGCTTCCTGAAGCCTTGCAAAGGAGAATGCCGGGTGGATGGTGCTCTCCCCATTACCTCACCTCCTTTGCTGTCCTCTTTTTTCTAGTCAAATCAGACAAAAACAAAACATTTGCCATCGTTATCCTTAGGGGCTGTTCTATATTAAGAGGACTGATTATGAGGACATCTAAAATGAGCCCAGCGTTAATCAGGACCTGTTGCCAACACGGATGACTCATTTTCCAATTCCACATGTCATTGTCCCAGAGAGAGAGCTCACGGCACCAAGGATGTCCAAGGCTGAGACACGGTATGGCTGTGGACAGTGTGACAAAGTGCACTCGTTTTAAAGATAAGTGTGCCTGGGTTCGAATCCTGACTCTGACCCTCACAAGTTTCAGATCCAAGGAGATCCTTCTTAGCCCTTTGGGACTGCAGTTTCTCCATGGGAACAAAGGACTGAAAGCACCCATTTAAAACTGCCGCCTGTCTTGTGTCAGGGCTGCCATGAGGATTAAGCAAGATGCTGGTCATACAGTGCTGAGTCCGGGGCCTGAGCACATAGGGTTATTGTAACAATCCAAAAAAATGACCCCCGTAAAGGGGAAGCAAGCACAGTCCTCTGTTTTCCTCTCCTCAGCAAGGTTGTAGTTCCCTAAGCCAACTTGGAGTAGCGGCCCAGGCAGGCCCAGCTTGGGTACGATGGAGCACTTTCCAGTCTCGGAGAAAGGGAAGACTTTGGGTGTTGTCTCGTCCACTCTGATCCCCGGATCCTTTCCACCACGTTCTGCTTACTCACCCCTGACGATGGAGGCTCGCTATTTCTTGCTCGTTCCATTTTCTAATGGTTACTAACCTCTTGTCTGTTTTGAAGCAAAATACACTTTTCCTCCATCTTTTCCTCCTGGGTGTGTCCGTGAACATGGACACTGCTGGTCTCTAGTCGGTTGCCGTCCATCTCCCACAGTGAGGTCACATGACCTTTGCTGGTGCACTACGGCCAGAACCAGCATCCAGGATGAGTCCCGATGATGGGGGAAAGGCCTTATAGGGCTCTGGTGTGGGGCCCTGGGCTGACCCAGCGCTAGCATCACACTGCAGTCCTGTTTCCTCAGCAGTGAGATCCAGGCCTCACCTTCCTGGACTCCTTTAGTCCATGAAGCATCACTGAGGTTCCCCCACTCCACTGGCCCCAAGGGATGCAGATATGCCGACAGCTCTCCCATGCCTGTCTCTGTCCCAAGGCTGTGACACTTTGGGATAGTAGTGACTTGCAGTGTAGGAAGACTTGGGCTCAAATCCCAGCCCTACTCCTAGGTGTGACCTTGAACAAATTTCTTGACCTTTTGGAAATTCTGTGCCTTTTGCTGATCTACCAGAGATCGGACAAAATTATTTTAAGGTGCCTTTCATTTAAAACATTTGGGAATGGTATATTCTCTGGCTAGAGGGGTGTGTGTGTGTGTGTGTGTGTGTCTGTGTGTGGTACTGAGTTGTCATTGTCATGTTAGAGGCCACACTAGCCTTTTGCACTTTGCTGCCACAATAAGAGCTGGGTGAGGGTGGGACGGATGGATAGCTGCCCGGAGCACCCATTTGTATGGAACTCTAAGTCAGGGTGAATGTGGAAAAATGGAAAAACTTGAATTTACCAGGACTCCTCTCAGGGAAGATGTGGATTAAAGGGACCGGTGGGAGCCATTTAGGAGGAAGGTGGGGAAGTGGGATCTCTAAGAGTTATACTCAAGCAAATGTCATTTCAGGAGTATGGCTCTGGTTAATTGCAGGTCTTTCATTTTGCTGAACGGAACATGCAAGTTAAGGCCAGAGTGGAGCTGTTAGTCTCAACGGAGGAGGGCCTGAGACATGGCCTCTGGGCCACTTTGCCCAACCTTCTTGCATACGTTGGTTGGAAACTTCCTCTTATAGCACATATTGGACATGCATCTAAAGACTATTGGTTTGAAAAGGCACCACATCACTGATCCGTCTGCGACTGGTCTACGCAGGCACCTACCTGGCTCGATACGGTCTTTCTGCTACAACGGGTGGGTGGTCTGATGATGACATTCCCTGGAGACAATTCCCAGTGGAGACAATTCTAGAAACTTCTCTTGTCTCTGTTGCCTCATCCTAGGTAGCCTTCTCTGGTTCCGGATTCCTGGTTCCCTCCTTGGTGTGCCTTCATTGAATATTTCATGTGTGTTTAGACTTCCCTGCAAACAACCTAGTATCTCATCCCAGTCCTGCCTCTCCGAGCTGAGCCTGAATTCATCTCCCTCCCGTGTGTGCCTACAACCACACACGAATAACCCCCATTTCTACCTTCCCAGTCTGCCAGTCGGCATTGCCTGACGTTTAATCTGCACTCTGCTTATTAGAACCTCACAACCCCAGAGCGTAGCCGTTTCCAAGGAAAATGCTCCTGGGTGACAACCAGACCACTTCCACGAAGCACACGCACGTGTCCCCGCAGCAGGTCAGCGCTCCTGTGTGTTTTCTTGTTGGAGTTTGGTAGCACATAGTTATATGTGAGCTGTACATTGCTGATTTAGGTTGAAAAACCGGCTTCTAACTGGAATTAGAAAACTAATTCCTTCCTGTTGTTGGTGGGAGAGTGGTTTAGAGGCAGTTGGGGATGTCTTGAGAGAGGGAATGAGAAGCAATAGCTTGGGAAGAGAGCTGGAGGAAAAGAAAACAGACTCATTAGCTAGGAAGGAAACGGGCCGGTTAGTGCAGGGACAGCCAGCTAGCCTGCACAACCTATAGGTATTTGCAGACGGCGTCCACCTATCCAAGTGTGTTTAAGGTCACGGATGTTCCACGCACGTGTTAAAGAAGTCAGAAATGGGGGCCTGCAGGTGGCGTGGTGGTTAAATGTGCTGGTTTCTGGCACGGCCAACTATGGTTCGAGCCCTGGACCTGGCGGCTTGCTATCTCACTTTCCCTTTCTCTTTCTCTCTCTCTGTCTCTGTCTGGTCAAATTTTTTAAAATAATAACAATAACAAATGGAATTAAATAAACAAATAGTTCTTTTAAAAAAGAAATGTTTATTATTCATTTTCTACTACCAGTGCAAGTGGCTAAAAATATAAAAGCCTATTGCTTCAAATGGAAAATGCCAGTAATCTGGAAGATTGGCTTTTGTGGAACAGTTTGCTCAGCTTTCTCTCCTGAGGGCAGGGAGTAGCTACGGGAAGGTTTCCCTGGCCTCAAAAAGGGGTACGAGTGTGGGGGGGCAAGGGGCCTGTGGGAAATCTTTGTACTTTCTGGTCAATTTTGCTATGAACCTAAAACTGTTCTTAAAAAAAAAAATAATAAAGTCTATTAAAAATTAAAAGAAATAATATGGTATTAGCACATATTTTTTTTTTTGTCACTTATTTTTTTCTAGATACTAGGCCTTACTATGTTATCCAGGTCAGCGTCGAACTCACAATCCCCACCTCAGCCTCCCTTGAGTAGCTTGGATTACAGGTTTATGCCACTATGCCTGGCTGGGTTTTATGTTTCTCTATTTGATTTTTAAAGCCAATTTTCCTTTCCTCCTTCCCTCCTTCCCTCCCTCCCTACATGTAAGAGAGAAAAGAGGGAACCCTCAACATGCCACAATGTCCCCTGCCCCAACCTTTTGCCAGGTAGTATTATGGGCCTCAAATGTACAGGTTGACCAGGGAACTGAACCCCAATCTTCCACATGGCTTCCAGCATCGCAGAGTGTCGTGTTACGGGCGTGTTACGAGTGGGCCCACCTTTTGGTCTTGGATGTTTCTGTTCCTAGCATTGAATAAAGCAGGATCACTTTCAACTTCTCATGGGTGCAGGATGTATCTATATCTAAACCTCCATTTCCTTGTCTGGGAGAAAAGCGCCCCTGGTCTCGTGTCAGGGCTGCAGTGAGCATCAGGCAAGATGCTGGCGATACAGCACCGAGTCTGGTGCCTGGGTCGTGCAAGTGCTCAGTACAGTTCAGCCAGCATCTTTGGGCTTGGAGGAACAGATCAATTTCCCTAACTCTGACTGCTTTTTAGATAGAAACAAAGAACTCCAGCTTGATTCAGGTCAGACATAAAGGTCATTTTGAGTCATCACATCTCTACCCTTGAGAGAAGTGAGTCGGCCACTTGTTGTCATGGAGCTCATCGGTCATGAAGGCCTCTTTTCTGTCCCTTCCCCACCTAACTGCAGTCTATTCCCTGCGCCCTGAAGCACTGTGAGGATCTGATAGCTGGCCAGTGAGAAGCTGAGCTGTCTCCTACATCCAGGAGTCTTTGAACTGGGCAGGAGTTGGCTGGTCCCTGGACCGACGCTTATGAGGCACTGAGAGGAGGTCCTTATTGGGCTTCTCTGTATCATCATCGCGAAGGCTCCTGCCCCCATCAGGAAGCAGACACACCCACGTGCTTTGGGAGGCAGGTGCACGTCCCCTCCCTTTGCATCCCCAGAAGGTGAGCAAGAGAGATTGTGATGTATTCAGGGCAAGGAGTCAGGCGGACCTGGCTTCTCTGATCCTCAGTTTCCCAATGGGAAAAGGTGTGGGACCAGCACATAGCACAATGGCTACGTTGCTGGACTCCCATGTAGTCGACTGTGGTTCAAGTCCCGGACCTGGTGGCTTAAACTCATGCCGGGTGCATGTGCGTGCGTACCCAAGATCCCGAGAGGAGAATGGAGAAGGGATTGCAGCAAGGCCATCCTCCCTGGGGGATGGTTTCTTGCTTTCTGTCTCTTTGTCTCTCTCTGTCTTTCTGGTGAGCACATGCACCCTATAGCAAAAACCTCTCAAAAAAAAAAAAAAAAAAAAAAAGTTGAATAATTGAATAATGTTGGACCCAGTACCTCCCAGAGCTGTGGAGAGCCTCACGTGGGATTCCTCACTTGAAAATCCTTCGAAAACCACCGATTACAGGGGTGGAGCCTGAGGAAGGGAAAGGCCATTATGGATGCTGGATGTCTCACCGTTGTGGGGTCACATCTGCTTCTCTTTCCTTGTAGAGTGCTGGCCTTTCAGTCTGAGCGTGAGTTCATGTCCTCCATCCTGGAGTCCCACTTGGGTTAGCCTGCCCAGATTGTCGCCAAGGAGGCCATGCTGGGAGCATGTTCAGTTTCTCCTCATTAGTTAGTGCTGAGGAACTTGGAACCGGGAGAGGGAAAGTGACATGGGCTGGGTCACGTGGCCTGTGAGTGGTGTCAATAGGACTTGGCCATGGGTCTCCCAGGTTCTTAGACCTGCCTCCACCACTCGGAGCTGGCACTCACAGCCTCGCCGTCTTGCCATCCCTCCATCTGTCAATGCCATGAGCACATTAACTGAAACATTTTATTTCCTGATATGCAGTGGAGGGAGTGTCTGCAGGACCCCTTCCAAAAACAATATTTTTACTCTCCAGCAGCAAAATACACAATATCCATTCTTGTCATTTTTGAATCTCTGGCAACAACTCAACACATTCTTATTTAGAACAATATAACAATCTGACTTCTGTCTTGGCTCTTAAATTCTTTTGTCCCTTCCAGCAAAGTGTGAACTATCCATTTCCTGGCAGTAGGACAACAGCTCCTGACAATAATAACAAACACCAGCCAGGGGCAGGTGGAGGCACAGGCATCAGCACCCCAGCCCCTTGGAAATCCTGTGTCAGAGTTACGAGGAAGATTAGAAACAGGTAGCTGTCCACCACTGCATAGTTACAAGGGGCAGACATCCTTTTCTGGTGGTGGTTTGCAATCCAGGATGGTGTGATTTGAAAGGGTCTCCTTAACCAGTCCCCATATAGCTCATTTCGTTGTGTTTATTAAGTTGCTTTGGCTTAAGTCACCTTCCCCTCTAGCTTCTGTTTCCTTACATATAAAATGAAGGAACACAGATAAAGATATATGGGCTAGCAAATGGTGCAGAGGTTAAGGCGGCTGTGTCCCAGATGGCTGACGGCAGAGTTCGAGTCTGGACCCAGTAGCTTAGAAAACACACTGGGATGTGAGTGTGCCCAAAATCCTGGAGAAGAATGGAGGAGATTGCAGTGTGACCATCCCCCGAGGGGCTGATTTAACACTTTCCTTCTCTCTGTGTCTCTGTCTCTCTGCAGTGAGTACATGTGCCCTGTAGCAAAACTAAAAAAAAAAAAAAGGCACAAAGGTGGGCGTGTTAACCTGTATTTGAGTCATGACTATCATTTCTTGGAAAAGGCTGATACATTGTACATTCCAGCAAACATTTGTTGAGTAATTTAGTGAGTCAGGGACATCTTAAAAAAAAAAATAATAATAACAGTGAAGTTGTCTTTGAGACTAGAAGAGAGTAGTGCTCAGGCAGAGATAGCAACTTGTGCAAAGTCAGGAGACAGGAAACAGCATATGAAGTCCCAGCAATGACTGTTTTCCACATTGCTGAAGAGGAGGATGTGAGGTAGGGGTCAGGAAAGATCAGTCTGGAGATGCCAGAAGGGGCTTGATCATGGGAAGACTTAGATGCTCTGCTAATAAGCTTAGATTTTTGCCCTGAAGCTGACAAAAGTCACTGAAAACTCTCCAAGGACCTCAACCCACCCAATAATAATAATAATAGCACTAGTTAACGTATGTAGAATGCCTAGGTACCACCACACTTTGTACCATGAGGTTTATACATATTGACTTATTAAATTCTCCCAACAATGGGATGAAGTAGGTCCAATTTTTATCCATCTGTTTCAACTGCTTGTTCCCACATAATTACAAAGCCATCATCCTCATTTCATCCAAACCTCCATTCCGTGGTTACCTTTGTAGAGAAACCTTTCAGACCACTCCATAGTAGTGTTCCTCTTTCTTACCCCAGTTCTCTTTGCTGTGTGTATTAGTTTCCTGTGGCTTCCATAACAAGTGACCACAAACTGAGTGCCTTAAAACAGCAGAAATTGGGCCAGCAGGTGGCATAATGTTTAAGATGCTGGACTCCCATGTCGCTGACCACGGTTCAAGTCCTGGACCTGGCTGCTTGAAACTTATGCCAGGTGCATGTGTATGCATGCCCAAAATCCTGAGAGAAGAATGGAGGAGAAAGGACTGCAGTGCCTTGGGGGGTGGAGAGGTAGGGGGTGGGGGGGGGGGATGATTTCTCACTTTATCGCCCTCTGTCTCTCTGATGAGTGCATGTGTCCTATAGCAAAAATCTCTCTCTCAAAGAAAAAAAAGCAGAAATGTGTTTCATTACAGTTCTCAAGGCTTGAGATCTAAGACCAAGGTGCTCACAGGCTGGTTCTTTCCGGAGGCCAAGAGGGAAGATGTGCCCATGCCTCCCTCTCAGCTTCTGGAGGTTTCTGGCACTTCATGATTTCCTTAGCCTGCAGCTTCATCACTCTAATCTCTGACTTTATTGTGCCATGGGCTTCTGCCTGTGTGTCTCTGTTTCTGAACGTCCCCCTTCTTATAAGGACAACGGTCGTATTGAATTCAGTGTCCACCCCTATCCAGAATGACCTCATCTTAACTTGATTCCATCTGCAAAGACCCCATTTCCAAATAAGGTCAATTTGCAGGCTCCAAATGGACATGGATTTTGGGGAGACACTGTTCAACCTCTAGTATACTCTGTTTTATCTTTCAGTACCTCCCACCATCTGATATGTTATATGTTTATGTGTTTGTTTGCTGTTTATCTCCCTACTAAGATGTAAGCCTCACATGGGCAGAAACTTTGCTCTGTTCACCTAAAACAATGCCTGGTATAGAGAAAGTGAGTAATAAATATCTGGTGTTGGTGTGTCCTTGACTTGGCTCAGTAGCCTTGGGAGGCTTTTTCAAGAGTCTAGTCTGAAGTTCCTTATGAAAGTTTCCAGCAAAGCCAGCTAAATCCATTAGTATTCTTATAGGGCTTTGTGCAAATAACAGACCAAATGGAGACTAAATTTATTTACTTATTGGAAATAAGTTCGTTTGTGCCTCTTTGGTAAAAGGGGAAATGGAGAGAGAAAAAAATGTTTCAGAAGAAAATTATCATGCACTTATTACTAGCTTTTACCTTTGTTCATAACTGTTTTTTAAGTTCTTAGTATCTGCCTACTGTTTGAACAGAATGCTAACCTTTCACCTGGTTTTAAGTCTTAGGCAAACTTTTCTTAACATTGTTGGATTTTGACTTACTAAAGCTAAAACTGCTTTCCTTGACATTAAAAATATATATTAAATATATATATAATTTCTATTTAATGACTGCAGGAAGCTATGTAGCCCCAGCTAGGTGATACTTTATAGTATGTTCATTCTACTCACTGAGTTTCATGCCTAAAGTCAGACATGTGTTCATAGATTTGATTATATTTGCTGCACTTGTTATTGAAGTATTTAGATTAGTTAAGACCCTTTGTGCATCAATAAAATTTTTTAAAAATCTGTAAGTTCCTGTCAGGGATATTATCGATAATTGACTAATATTAACTAATACTGACCAATTTGACTTGTTAATCAATACTGTCAGTCAATATTATGGTCTATTCATACAATCAAATTTATGTAGCCATTAAGATATATGTATGATCTCTATGTATAAAAATGCTGATGATAATGTGTATACAAATACCTTTAATGAAAAAGTAGCAATAAAAAATTAAAATAAATAAATGAATAAATATTTGGTGAATGCATGCATATGCTTTTAAAATGAAGAAACTGAGGCATAGAGACTTCAGATGCTTGGTTTTCAGGCACATTTCAAAGAGAAAATCTCATATCATCTTCTTAGAGTTGCCCCACCCTTCTAGGGCAGGGACTTAGAATCAAAAGAACCCCCCTAGTCCAGCTTGGGGCCGCAGCTCATCTCTGGAGACTGATTTCTCTGCAGGTCTCTCATCCTTGCTTTGATAGCCACCCTTATCTGTGGAGGGAATCAGCCACAAATGCTCTAGACCTTCAGAGCTCAGGATTTAGAAGCTGGAACTTTGGCTAGGTCTAACATAATCCCACTTTCATGGTTGTGAGGTTCTGAAGGTCATCCACAACCATGTGAGTCAGCTTAGGAGCAAGCCCTGCCCCCGTTGAACCTTCAGATGAGCCTGCAGCATCAGTGACGAACCCCAATCTCAGGAGAAGCTTTGAACCAGAAACACCCAATGAAGCCCAGATTCCTGACGCACAGGAACTGTGAGATCATGTTTGTTGGAAGCAAGGGACCAAGTGTGTGCTTTTTGGATCGTCTTTTTCTGAAGCTATTCATAGAGGAGGCGGCATTACGTTGCAGTGTCATGAGGACTGAATGTGCTAATTCATGTTAAACACCTACGGACGTGGCTGGCCCGGAGCCTAGTGATTATGGGAACTGGTCCCACATGGTTAGCTGCTGTTCAAGTCTCGGCCCTGGCAACTTAAAAAACACTCTGAGCTCATGTGTGTGCATGTCTGAAATCCCAATGGGATAGAAAAAATGGAGAAGGGATTGCAACATGACCATTCCCCATGGCTGGGGGGGGGGGCTTTCTTATTTTCCATTTTCCTCTTTCTTTGGTGAGCAAGTACATATGTCCTATAACAACTTTTTAAAAATGTTATAAAAAGCAACAAAAAAAAGAAAAAAGTGCATATAATGAAAAAATTAATGCATGAATTTGCACAGGAGGAAGCCCATTAATTATACACCAGAAAAACCTTGAACTGCATGCATTTCCATTTTCTCATGAACTTGTTGAAGTTCCTGTGTGTGTGCGCGTGTGTGTGTGTTGTCTCTGTCTCTCTCTCTCTCTCTCTCTCTATATATATATATATATATATATACACACACACACACACACACATATATATATACATTTTTTTAAGTTTTTGCTACAGGCACGTGTGCTCACCAGAAAGACAGAGAGACAAAAAGTGAGAAATCACCCCCCGGGGGGGATGGCCACGCTGCAATCCCTTCTCCTCCATTCTCCTCTCAGGATCTTGGGCACGCATGCACACATGCCTGGCGTGAGTTTAAGCCACCGGGTCTGGGACTCAAACCGCGGTCAACTACATGGGAGTCCAGCAACATAGCAATTATGGTAACTGCTGGTCCCCCTATATATATATATATTTTTTTTTTTTTTCGTACACTGTATTCTATGTAGAAGTTAATTTGAAGAACATTCCTGTGCACTTGACCCCTGCACGTATATGAACTCAGCTGTCAATACCGGTTCTGAGAACAAGTTCGTAATGGTTGTGAGTCCCTTATGCCTGGCCTGGTCCCGGCCTCCAACCCCGTGGAACCATATGCTGCTAGTTTAAATAGTCCAGGGGCAAAGTAAGCAGCACAGGGATTGTAGAAGTACAAAAAGAGAACTTGAGTCGTTCGTTCAGTCCTTCATATGATCACTGAAAATGTTTTGCTTAGCTTTCATGTGCTTGCTGGAGAGAGAGAGAGAGAGAGAGAAAGAGAGAGAGAGAGAGAGAGAGATGGTGAGAAATCACCCCTCACGTGGTCAGCCGTGGTTTGAATCCTGGACCTAGCAGCTTGAAATTCATATTGGATGCGTGTGCGTATGTGCCCAAAATCTGAGAGGAGAATGGAGAAGGGCATGGCTGTCCCTCCCAGGAGTGATTTCTTGCTTTCTGTCTCTCTGGCTCTGTCTCTCTGGTGAGTATACATGCCCTATAGCAAAAATCTCTTAAATTTTTTTTAAACTAAAGAACTGAAGAGTTAACACTACTTATGATAGAAAATAATTTGACTATAGAGAGGAGGGGCTGTTTCAAATGGTAAACCCTGGATATTGAATGTACTAGACAAGCCACTGAGCAAGAATATATATATTTTTCTTTTTAATTGCCAGAGGTTGTGTGTGCTTCCCAGAGAGAAAGACAGGGAGAGGGAGAGGAAGAGAGAGAAAGCACCCTTGGTGGTGTGTGGTCATGTCACAATTCCTTCTCCTCCATTTCTCCATCCTGTTGGGACTTAATTAATGCACTTGCACCTGGCATGTTTTTCAAGCCCCCAGGACCAAGGTTCAAACCATGGTTGGCCAGGTGGGATCCTGCTTCCTTAACCACTAGGCTATGCGGCTGGCCTGGAGAATGTTTCTTACGTGCAAGTCTAACCTCGCAAGTTTCCTCAGAAACTTCAGTCTTAAGCCCGACATCTTGGTGTCCACGTTTCCTGCTTCACCCAGGCCAGGGCCAGTCCATAGTGAAGGAGGTGGGGGAAGGCTCTGGTGGTAGGCTGGCCGTGTGAGGGGTGCTCTTTTAACTGTGACCCCCTGGATGGTGGGGCTGTAGCAGAAGAGCCTGTCTCTGCCTCCCTAGGTGGCCTCCCTCGGGCAGTGCCCTTCCCTGTGGGGGCTCAATTTCCCCTCTTCACAGGGAGGCTCAGCCTGGGCCATGTCCAAGGACCCATCTATTCTCTGTGATGTGGATGTTTTTAATCAAGACCTGATATCAGCTTAGGCTGGCAGAGTTAATTTCTGGAAAGGAAGGAAAAAATGCAAGTTGTTTGTGATTCAAGTAAAGCTAGACCTATCACTTCTTTGTTTGTGGAATTCTTCGTTGACTTCCTTAGCCTGTTCCCTACTTTGGCACCAAAATAGATCCCTAATTATCTATAAGCAACAATTGTTTCCTTCTCACTAAAATCGAAAATATTTTTTTCTGAACAGAATTTTATACAGAGCAGAGAAATTGTGCAGACTAACAAGGTTGTCCTGTCTCTGTGATAACACAAAAGCAATTTGCCAACTGGACTCCCACCAAAATCCCTCAGCCTGTCGGGGATGGAGAGGGTGCGGGCTTACGAGAGCCAGCTCTGTTAGTGGAAGGGGAGAGCCTGGTGCCGAGTAGACCTGGGAACCGTGCAGGCTTGGGCAAGGCATTCTCTAGGTTAAGTCTCCATCCTACCCCAGCCTACAGCATGCATGGAGACGTCCTGTCCAATTACACAGGGCAGACTGAGCTCACCCAGTGCCAGGCTCTGGGTTTGAGGTTGGAGACCTGGAGAGGGAGGAGGTAGAACCCCAGGACTCCAGGGCCCTCTCCTTGCTGGGCTGTTCTGGGAGAGCTGGGAAGAAGGAGTGCTTACCCCAGGCCAGAGCAGGGAGCTGGGGAGGGGAGAAGGCTGGGGAGGGTCTGAGTACATGAAGAGGAAAGAGGAGACAGCAGGTGATGTGCAGCTGCGAGTGGAGGTTTGGGGCAAGACGACGCGTGGGCTGCTGAGCAGAACTGGGCTAGGGAGGAGGCAAGAGTAGAAGGTCAGGTGAAAGGCCTGCTGGGCCAGACTGTCCCGAGATGGGTGGAAGGACAGCCGTCTAAGCAAGAGGCCCTGCTCGGGCAGAGACAGGAGGCTGGGCATCAGTTCAGGATGCTGCAGCCTCCAGGCCCACGATCCACCTAAATCCTCCTCGTGGGTCTCTGGGGCTCTTCCTGCCCAACTTTGTCCAGGGAAGCAGGGAGGGAAAGGAAAAGAATTCTTTGAGCATGTTCAGTTATTGTGATTTTCACTTTTACAGAGGAGGGGACAATGGCGCCACGAGTTAGACCAGCTCAAGGTCACGCAGAGAGACAAGGTCAAGAGTGGAAGGAACCCAAGACTCGAGGCAACTTGGGAAATGGTCAATCTGTTGGCATTTTTAGCAATCGGATTTTAACTGCCAGCAGTTAAACTGTGGGCCAATATGAACAGAATGGGAATTCATTAACAGGGTGGGGGTGGTTCAGCGAATCCAAGAGGGCTAAGAACTAGGCCTGGGGGAAATCGAATGGCAGATTGGCTGGAGAGGACATGAACGCTCCCCACAAAAGATGACGCTATTGCTTGCTCTACCAACAGGCCGACTCTGGGCACGGCCACGGCCACAGCCACCCACTCAGTGCCTGCTTCTGCCCCAGGAGCTCCATCTACTGCAACCAGTGCTCCACCCACCCCCTGACTACCCCAGCAGGGCCCCCACGTCCTGCATTTTCAGCCCCGAGGTCAGATCTAGGCAGGTGCCGCTGATAGGCAGAGCCCAGCTATGAGCTTCTACTCCCAGGGAGGCAGGCCAGCAACACCAGGACTGGCCATTTCAGCTGTGTTTGTCATGGGAAGTCGGCTCTGCCTACTTTCCAGACTTGGGGGGCCTAATATAGCCCTCAGAGAGCAGAGGTTCAGATTTTCTTTTTTCCAATAAGAATGACAGGTATTGGGGCCAGCACGTGGCTTGGAGGCTGGATCCCACATGGCTGACTGCATGTTTGGAGTCCTGAACCCAACAGTTGACAAACATGCCTGGCATACGTATGTGCATGTCCAAAATTCCTAGATGAGGGACCAGCAGTTAGCATAATGGCTATGTCGCTGGACCCCCACATAGTCGACCGCAGTTCGTGTCCTGGACCTGGTGGCTTAAACTCACACCGAGCGTGTGTGCGTGCGTGCCCAAGTCCCAAGAGGAGAATGGAGGAGAAGGGATTGCGGTGTGGCCATCCCCCTGGGGGGTGATTTCTCGCTTTCTGTCTCTCTGTCTCTCTCTGTCTGTCTGGCGAGCGCACGTGCCCTATAGCAGGAACCTCTCAAAAAAAAAAAAAAAAAAAAAAAAAAAAAAAAAAAAAAAACCCTAGAGGAGAATGCAGGAGAGAGGATTGCAGCATGGCCAGCTCCTGGGGGTGGCGGGGGAAGAGGGGGTGATTTCTCGCTTTCACTCTCTCTCCCTTTCTCTCACTGTCTCCAGCGAGCATACCTACCTGATAGCAAAACTAAAAAAAGACAGATGTCCACTCAGCAATCTTCCTGCGTCCATGCTATTTGTAAGGCCCAACCCTGGGGGGTTTCAGAGAAGAAGGCGGCCTTTCCAACATGAGAAAAGGCTAGTTTTGGAGACCAGTACATGGGTTCCAAGCCCATCTCGCCCCCATTTGATTACCAAACACCTCAGCAGGCTTATTTCATTTGTACTATTTCTATTATTTTATAGATGTATTTATTAAGCAGGGTATTGTCACACTGGGACCGTTCTTCCCCAGCCTCCCAGCCAGCCCGCATCACAGGTGTGCTGCAGAACCCAGTGTATGCAGGAGGGCCCAGGACCCAAACCCGGGCCTTCCATGTGGCTCCAGCATCACAGAGGTGTGCCCTATTGCCTGTGCCACTGTGACCGGTCCAGGCTCACTTTGGAGAGGAGGAAACGGAAGTCCAGAGATGGGAGTTACTTGCCCATGGTCATAGACGTCATAAATACCAACTGGTCTCGTGCCCAGGAATTTGGATTCTAGTCCAAACCTCTGTCCAGCGCAGGGGACCAGGGCACTGGAGGAAACAGGGCTTTTCTCAGAACCAGCTCTGCCTGTCTGATGCTTGGGCTGGCTGGGGAGGTGGCTCCCAGGAATGAGCGTTGGCTCAGAGATGCTGGGCCCGTTAGGGTTCTATTGTGCAGGGACTGAATCCCCTCTTGTTCATGCTTCCCTCGGGAAGGGTGCGTGGGACGCAGTGCGCTGGCGGTGGAACTCAAGCTTGCCCCAGTCTTCAGCTGGGAGGGCAGCAGATCACTCCTCGTGCGTCCCAGCCTCTCTGAGGGAGCGTGGAGTCCATTGCTCAGAGGCCACAGCTGGCGGCATCTTGACATTGTGGGGCTTTGGCTGACACGGGCTCAAACCACAGAGTCTCTGCCCAGGAGCATGAGGGAAGGGCCCAGGCCAGGGTCTGGGCTGTGGTCAGTTTAGCAAGGTTGCCTGAAGGCAGTGGGGTCCGGGACCCTGGACCCTCAGCCGTGGGGAGAGAGGCCCTGCCCCCATGGCCTCTTCAGCTACTTTGTCTTCCCACCTGCCTCAGCCACGAGACACCTACGGGTACTTCGGGCTGTGAGGGAAGAGCCCTCAGTCATGAGGGAAGAGCACTGAATTCGGAGTCACGGAACCAGACGCCAGTCCCGGGTCGGTCCCTTAACCCTGGGAAGTCACTTAACCCTGCTGAGCCTCAATTTTCTCTGTTAACTGAGACAGTAGTCTTGTGGGGAATAATTGAGCTGGCAGATGGAAATGGGGTGTCAGAGGTCTTCTCTGAGTACCTTCAGGATAAGTGAAAAATGGAATGAGCCAACTCAGAACTGCCCGAGGGTCCCAGGGAGGGCTGTGTGGTTTTAGGGAAGACTGGTCGAGTGGATGCAGTCAGAGGCACCAGGTTTGGGAGTTCTGAGGGCCCTTGAGTATCTTGTCCAATGTCATCATTTTTTTTTTTTTAATTTAAAGAGAGACTTTTGCTATAAAGTGTATAGCTTGCCAGAGAGGCAGAGAGTGACAGAGAAAAATGAGAAATCACCCCGAGGAGGAATGACCACACTGCAATCCCTTCTCCTCCATTTTCCTCTTGGGATTTTGGGCATGCACCCACACATGCCCGGTGTGAGTTTCAAGCCACTGGGTCTGGACTCAAACCATGGTCAGCCATGTGGGAGTCCAGCATCTTAACCACTACACCACCTGCTGTCCCCCCTCCCCACATTGCCATCATTTTCAGGATAGAAAAACAGGCCTAGAGACAGAAAGGGACTTCCCCAAGGTCATGTGGTGTTGCTTGAGATAGGGACGAGTCACTGCATTTCACTTCCTGTCCCTAATCTTGTTGCTTTCCATTCCAGCTTGTCGTGTGCCTTCAAACACACAACCAACATGGAGTTATAATTTCGTATCATTTCAAATTGATCAGACTTGTGTCACAGTCCTCGCTGGCTGGCTTTGTGCCACCTAGCTTTCTTTTTTTTTTTTTTTTTTTCTTTTTTTTTTTTTTTTTTGGAGAGGTTTTTGCTATAGGGCACGTGAGCTCGCCAGACAGACA
This sequence comes from Tupaia tana, assembly GCA_026018925.1. Taxonomy (NCBI): domain Eukaryota; kingdom Metazoa; phylum Chordata; class Mammalia; order Scandentia; family Tupaiidae; genus Tupaia; species Tupaia tana. The sequence goes on along the minus strand of JAKSZU010000003.1, from coordinate 217,298,339 downwards.
GACAGAGACAGAGAAACAGAAAGCGAGAAATCACCCCCCAGGGGGATGGCCACGCCACAATCCCTTCTCCTCCATTCTCCTCTCGGGATCTTGGGCACACATGCACACACGCTTGGCATGACTTTTAAGCCACCAGGTCCGGAACGTGAATCGCGGTCAACTACATGGGAGTCCAGCGACATAGCCATTATGCTAAATGCTGGTCCCCCTAGCTTTCTGGGCCTGTTTCTCTTGCCTGTAAAGCAGGGATAATAATGAGGCCCTGAGGGCCTCAGTGGCTCAGTGTAAGACAACACACTGTAATGCCAAACCACACAGGCAGGATCGGGTTCACGTACTGAGGCCTCCCAGAGCACTCTGGGTGTGTGCACGCATGCCTGTGATCCAGGCTGACTGAGTCTAGGGGTGGACCGCGGGGTGAAGACCCTGCTGGGGGTGCACTCCTCTCTCTCTCTTTTGAAAGAGATAAAATGAATGAACTTTAATAATACAAGCCTCTGTTAAGATTAAATGCCTGTGGCTCATTGAAGACAATGCAGGAATGTGGGGACAAAAGCCCCGGATGTGGGCTGACTGAATGGAGCAGAACCCACTTCTCCCCTGCTGGAAGCTGTGGTGGGTGGAGGCTTGCAGGACAGAGTCACTGGGAGGGCACAGAGGCGGGGCGGGCTCTCTGTCCTCCAGGCGGAGAGGACAAAGATGGCAGACGGTGGAGAGGCCAGCCTGGTCTGTCGGCCTCGCTGCTTCTCCCGTGTCGTGAGCCTGGGTAGGTGGCTCCCGTCTCTGGCCCTGGCACTTCCATCTGTAAAACGGGGGTGTTTGCTTAGATGATTTTAAGAGCTCTTCCACCTCTGATGTTTAAACGTCCTTTGAATGTATTCATTTCAAATTCCTGGCACTGTTTCCAAGGGCCACACTTCCTACCAGGTCAGTTTTGAAATAACGGCTGGGAGCCCAGCACCCCTGCCCACACAGGCAGTTCTTGGGTTTTCTGCACCTGTGTGCACGTGCCAACTTTCCAGCTTCTCATGTTCTCAAATAATAATCACTGTTATTTCTCCTAGACGGTTCATTCACAAAGGTCTCCCTGTGCCAAGGTGCCTGGGGCTGGGGTCTGGGCACACCGTTCTGGCAACCTCCTCCGAGAATGTGTCTACACCTGCAAGGCAATTAGCCACATCATTTAAGTGCAAAAACCTGCCACCTTCCACCTGAAATATGCTAATAATTGAGAAAAATAATCTGTGGGAGTGTTTTTCACATCAGTGATCTGAATAATTGTCTCAGATCTTCTCTTAGTGTGTGTAGAAGCCCCACCAACGTGAGTCTTCCTGAAAACGGGCTGTAGGGCCCCTCCACTCCCTTCTCTGGGTGGGTGGGTCTGTGCCCTGAGCAGGCTGGGGAACCGCATCTCAGGTGAGATTGGGCTGGTCCCAGCTCGCTCCCATCAGAGGTCCAGATCTTTCTCCAGCCTCTATTATCGCCATCCGGGAAATGAACCATCCATAGGGGTGGTTTTCAGAGCACCCGAGCATTGTCCCCGCATCGCACCCCCTCCCTGGGAAGTCGAGGCCATGGGCTAATGGAGGAGACTGAGGCTAAAGGATGAGCTCTTCAGGGCCGCGTGGCCGGGGGGCACCTGGCACTTACTCACAGAGCTCCCGATGGGGCTCCTCGCCCCACCTCCCTGCCTGTCCGAGCCCGTCAGCCTCACTGGGCTCAGTGCTGGGCCTGGCCGGGCTTCCATTCTGTCTGCGAACGCACGAAGTGGCTGACTGTGGAGAGGCCTGAGTTCGTCCCCCTTTGACTTAACCCTGTGAGGAACAGCCCTGGGGTCCACCCAGTTGGGGGATGGGATGCCTGTGGCCCCTGACAGAGGGAGGATGGACGAGAGATACCAGCTGGCCCTCCTGATCAGAGCACTCAGCTAGGAGAGGCAGAAACCAGCCCTGGCCTTGGGCCTCGGGCAGGACAGACGAGGCGGAAACTGGGCAGTGAGCCACTGGGCCTCTCCAGCCTGTGCTGGGCTAGGTGGGTCTCCCCATCTCTCCAAAGCCCAGATCCCACCTCTGCATGCTGGGCTACCTCGGAATGTGGGCACAGTCGATGCTCCGGGCAGGGAAGAGGCTCGTCCTCTCTGCCTCCTCGAGTCCCAGCCAAGAGACACTTAGCCCGAGCAAAGCTGGTATCTGCCCGTCCATTCCCAGGTGACCTCCTGTAACCCCTTCCAGGCCGGGCAGGTTGACTGACCTGTGACCCGAAGGTGTTGACAGAATCTCTGACCTCTGGGAAGGAGCAGGTCCCTTTACCGAGTTTGTGCAAATAGATAAAGAACAAAGTGGCCCATAAATCAGGGCAGCAGGAAAAACAAATAATTCTCTCCCCTCCTGGGAAAGGAACGACTGGGGCATGGGCAAGGACTAGTTCCCTTGGGGTTGTGCTGGCGTGGCTGACCCCGTTGCCCACCTGGGTGGAGGTGGGGAGGGGCAGCCTGGGGAAGAGGAAGGTGCCAGGTGGGGGCCCCGTGAATGCTTTTCTCAGCCGCATTTGAGGGGAGAGAGGCTTTTGATAGCCCTGGGTCTCTCCCTGGACCTGCCCCCTGGCCTGGGGTCCGTTCCATGGGCAATCCCAGTTACTCTACATCATGGGAGGGAGCGAGCCCGGAACGGGCCTCACAAGGACTGGGTGAAAATGCTGCCACCTAAACAAGCCACTCACCATGCGATCGAGAATTCACAGCGTCCTGGGCCTCGGTTTTCCCAGCTGTGAAATGGGAGGTTAAGCCCTGGCCTGGCTGCTTCTCTGGTATGCGGTGAGAGTGACTGTGCATGTGAGGACTGTGGGACGGTGCATGTCCTGGGAAGGCCACCAGCTCACACTCTGGTTCTATCGTCAGGAGATAGGCAAGAGAGTGACCCTGCCGATCCTCAGTTCCTTCAGTGTAAACCAAGGATGTGACAGTACCTGACCATGGGGGTAATTTGGAGGTTTTAAGGTTACATTGTATAAAATAAAAAGAAACCCAGATTTCCTGACTGTATGGGGAATATATCTTAAGAGGGAGAAACAGACAATAAATAAACCAGAGCATGGGGGCCAGCAGGTGGCGTGGTGGTTAAGGCACTGGACTCCTACAGGCCAACTGTGGTTCAAGTCTCAGACCTGGTTGCTTGTTTTCTCATTTTTTTCTCCCTCTCTGTCTACCTCTGGTGAGCACATGTGCTCTATAGCAAACTTAAGTAATCAATAATAATAAATAAAATAATTTTTAAAAGGATCACACACAACAGAACAAAAAAGTGAATAAAAAAACATCTGGCATATGTAACACACCAGATGCCAATAAGAAGTTTGAAACAGACCCTGGCAATGGAACCAGAGTTCGAGCCAAGTAGTCCTATCTTGTCTGTGGGTTTTTTTGTTTTTTTGTTTTTGTTTGTTTGTTTTTGATGCTGTATTCTCTGGAGCCTAGAATAGAATGTAGTGGACAGTAGGTGTTTGAACATTTTTCCTGAATGAATGAATGAATGAATGAATGAATATGGGGGACCCAAATAAAGGCAGAGAAAAGGCTGAAAGGATCGCTTTGTAGAATGAGGATGAAAACCGCAAGGCCCTGGCTGTCCAGTGCTGACTGACGAGCTGCGCCAGCTCCCAGCTCAGCAGGAAGCAGGGCTGGGCACGTAGACTGGGAAGAGAGGTGGAGAAAGTGGAGCAAGACTTCAAAGCACCAACAGCTTCTCATGGGCTCTGTCTAAACAAGCGAGGCCCAGAAGTGAGGCAATTAATCAGGTAATTCCAGCCCCCTTCCACCCAATGGCCTCAATTATCTGGCTATTTGAAAACTGCCTGCTTTATGGGTAATGAGTGTTAATAGGCTATTGTCCGGAAACAGTCTGTCCTGCAGTTCGCTCCTTGGCATTCGAAAGGCCCCAGGCGGTGAGAACCGTTCGGCTGACCTCTGTGAGACTCAGTCTCCGCACCTAAAACGCAGGCCAGGAATACCTCCTTCGGCAGGTTGTGGTCAGGATGAAAGAGCCGACAAAGTGTCTGTGTGGGGCCAGGAAACCTAACCCGGTGCTCGGTGCTCGGCACACTGGGTTTGCCTCTTCCCAGCAATCTAAGGCCTACGCCTCTGCGACCTGCCCTGCAGGTGGGCCTCTCTTCGGCTTTGCAAACTCTTCCAAGTGTAACCAGAAGACTGCGAGAGAAGGAATTGCTTTCCATCCCTCCTGGGTTTTCCCCCAGAACAGAGCTAGCCCTCCTGAGGGAAAAAAGTACTGAGCCAGGAAAAAAAAAAAAAAGAAGAAGAAGAAGGCAAGGGAACACGGATCATTGCTGCCCCACTATTGCTGGAACCCTTTAAGGCGCTGTTTCATTTAATGCTCACAAGATCTAGGGAGGGTATTACAATGATCCCATTTTACAGACAGGGAGACTGAGCTTCAGTCTTAACTACCACGTCTAAAGCTAAGCAGGCAGGAAGTGGTGGGGCTGGGTCCCCAGTTCAGGGCCCGTGGAGTGGAATACTCCAAAGCTTCTAGAATGACAAAATTATGGAACAAAGAAAACCAGAGCTGGGAAAGCCTTGTGAGATCTTAGACTCGAACCCCTTCTATTACAGATGGGCAAATGGGAGTCCAGCAGGTAGAACTGGCAATAGCCTACCAGGAAGGGGGTGACGGGAGTAGAGCAGGGGCAGCTAGCATTTAGGGAGCACCTGCCGCGTGGAGCACCAGGCTCTGTGGCTGAGGTGGCAAGACCAGCCGCCACGGGCCCCACTCCGGGCCAGTGACTACGAGCAGCTCCACTGCCCCCTGCCCCGTGTGTGCCTGTCTGGCCTTTGTTTGAGGGGCAGCCTTGCTACAGCGAGCCATCACACTGACCCCTAGCCGACCCCCCTGAGCCCTTGTGGTGGGACAGCTCAGGCTGCACACGCAGGCTCTGCGTGGGTGCCCAGCAGGCCGAGTTGCCCCTACACCCTCCCTAGCCCTCACCCTGGCTCACTTCTGGGCCTTCGGCACTGGGCCTTCTGTTTCTTTCAAATCCCCCACATTGACTCCTCTGGCCCCATTCTCCTCTGGCTTTGGAACTGGGACTGTGAATGAGAAGTCACACTGCAGGTGTGATGGCTGGCCTGTATCCCTCTTGTCCCTTCCAAGGGGTGCAGTCTCCATGGTGCCTGGGGGACCGAGGGTGGGGCCAGGGCCTCAGAGCTGCTCCCCAAGCAGCAACAGTCCTGCTTTGCAAACATTCCTAGTGACTGGTGCTGCGCACCCCTGGGCCAGCCTGGGCATTCCGCTCTGAGAGGTAATGGAGGGAAACTAGGACGAGCAGTGGGAGGTGCTGCTGCTGGGAACCCTTGAGCAAAGTGCTCCCAAGGAGGGCTGGGGCACTCTTTTTCTTTTCCTTTTAAATTTGCCAAAGAACACAGGAGTTTGCAGGAGACAGATGGGGAGAGAGAGAAGAAGGAAGAGTGAGGAAGCACCCCACAGGGTTTGGTCATGCTGCAATCTCTTCTCCTCTGTGACTCCCTCCTTTCCTTCTCCTCCATGACTCCTGCCTTTTGGGATTTGGGGATTTGGGCCACAGACGCTCCTGCCCAGAGTGTTTCTCCAGCTTCTGGGCCTGAGACTCAGACCGCACAGTCAGCAAAGTGGGCTCTGGCTGCCTTGACCACCAGGCCATACGCTGGGCTTCAGCTGCTCTTCTTAGCTTCCTCCTTGGGCACATCCCAGGCCCAGATGAAAACAGAGGTTGCTCCTGGGCAAGGGAGGAACAAGCTGGAAAGGGGTTTACAAGGAGCTTTCTAGGGTGGTGGAAACGCTCTTTCGCTTCACGGGGGAGCTGGTTACATGGAGAGATATTTTTCAAACTATATAAACTATATTGTGAAATTGTGCACATTTAATAGTCAACAAATTATACCTCAATAAAAACAAATCATGTAGCCAGCTGGTGGCATGTTGGTTAGCACAACTGGATCCTACATGGTCAACTACACAGTTCAAGTCCTGGCACCTTGAAAAACTCTCTGGGTGCATGTGTGTGGATGTCCACAATCCCAGCGGAATGGAGGAAAGGGGATTGTGGTGTGGCCATCCCCCCTGGGGAAAGGGGGGTATTTTATTGCTCCCCATAACCTCTCTGTCTCTCTTCGGTGAGTGCATGCATCCTCTAATAGTGTCAATAATAACTTTTTCAAATAATAATTTAAAAATTGTGCATAATTCATAAAAGCCAAAAAGTAGAAACAACCCAAATGTCCATCAATAGATAGATAAAATGTGTCAAATTCATGGGCCCAGAAGGTGGCATGGTGGTTAAGGCTCTGGACTCCCACATAAGTGACCCTGGTTCGAGTCCCTAAGCCAGAGGCTTTAAAATCATTCCAGGCATGTGTGCATGCATACTCCAAATTCTGAGGGGAGAGGAGGAATGGAGGAGGAGGGATTATGGTATGGCTATCCCCTGTAGGGGTGGTTTCTCACTTTCCCTCTCTTTCTCTCTCCTGCAGATGAACATGCCCTATGGCAAAAACCTTAAAAAGAAAAAAAAAGTTTTGAATCCATACAATGGAATTTTTTTTTTTTTTTTTTTTTTTTTTTTTTTTTTTTTTTTTTGCGATGAAAAGGAAGGAAGCTGCTTGAGTTCCCTGCATATTCTGGTTATCAGTCCCTTATCTGAGGCACAGTTATGGTGGTCTCAGCTGTGCTGGACAGAGGTATAAATCATGCGGGGTAAGGTATCTTCACAATCTAAATGATGCATAGCGATTTAATGTATGAATAATAATAAAAAATAGATTTTAAAAAAGGAAGGAAGCACTAATGCAGACCGTAACGTGGATAAACTTTGGTGTTTGTTTTTTGTTTTTGTTTTTTTAAGGATAAAATAAGTTTTTATTTATAGTCTTATAGTAAAGGGGAAAACACGATGCTAAGTGAGAGAAGCTAGACCACAGTGTCTGATCCCACTTATAGACGTGGTCAGAACAGGCAAATCCACAGACACAAAGAGCGGCTTAGTGGCTACCAGGCCCCGGGGGAGCTTAGTGACTGTTAGGGGGTAGGGGATATCTTTTGGGGGTAAAGAAAATAGTCTAAAATCGATTGTGGTTGTGGTTGTATGAGTCTGTGGATATACTGGAAACCATTGGATCGTATCATTTAAATGGGTGAAATGTATGTTCTGTGGATTTTAACTTAACAACGCTATTTCAAACATTATGCCAAAATTTTAAAACATATTAAAATACCACTGACTCTTTAATAATTAATCTTCAATTTTTCCAATAAAATTTAAAATAATAACATTTTTTTTTAAAGACAGCTTCTCACCAGGTCATCCTCCTCCTGCCTCAGTCTCCCACCTGTACATGCACCACCATACCTGGCTCTTTTTTTTTAGACGGGTTTTGGTACATTGCCCAGGCTAGCCTTGCATTTAAAATCCTCCAGGCTCAGCCTCTCTGCATCACTGGGATTACAGGTGCATGGCACTGCACCTCGCCTTTAGGTTGGACTGGGAATTGAACCCAGGCCTCCCGTGTGGTCCTAGCCTGTGGAGCATAGCATCTTAGCAGAGTGTGTGACCACATCTGGGCCAATAGTAACTTAAATTTGACTGGCATCTTACAATTTACCTGGCATCTTGTTTACAATTTATGGGATACTTACAAATAAATCAGTGAGAGAAGTAACTATATTGTTAGACGTGAGTGGACTCTAGCCCCGATGGTTCAAATCCCAGTCCTGCTATATACTCTCTCCTCGGTGTTAGACAAATCACCTCAATCACTGAACTTTATGTTTCTCATCTTAGAAATGGTGATGATTACACCACCATGAAGGAGTATTGGTTGAGAGGAGGTTGAGGGGTACCATATGTAAAGTTCTGCCATGAGTCAGCATCCAGTAAATTGTCTTGTTTTCTCCATTTTGCAGATGAAGCAGTAACAGCTGGGACGAAGGGAGCATCTGGCCTAAGAGCTGAGTTGGCCACTGGAGGCCCACCATTCATACTACCTCACTTACCACTTGGTCTATGTTCCAGCCACAGCTGCCAAGGGAGCTCTTGCCACACAAAAGATGTTCAGAACTTTCTTGAGCAATTTAATATAGCATAGGAGAGAAGCCTGAGAATCAGAGGAGTTAACAATCCCTTGAAAAGTGTCCAGTCTCCAGGGCATGTTGCAACTCTAGAGTCTCCGTGCAACGTGCGCTGTGAATCCACCCTTAGTGGATGCTATAGACTGTGCACATCCCCACCCCAAATTCATGTGGAGAAATCTCTGCCTGGAGGTGACGGTATTAGGAGGTGGGGCTTTTGGAAGGTGGGTAGGAATGGGATTAGTGCCCTCGTAAATGATACTGCAGAAAGCTGCCTTACCATTCTACCATCCACAAAGCAGGAAACAGGCCCTTACCAGCAGCAATCTGCCTGTGCTTCGATGCTGGACTTCCAGCCTCCAGAACTGTGAGAAATGTCTGATGTTCAAACTACCATGTCTATGGTATTTTTGTTACAGCAGCACAAACTGACCAAGACACTGGGTTACAACTGAAAACACACACAACTGTGATGCCAGGTACTAGACAGGTTGTTGAGGTGAGTTGTCCTATGCTGGACTCAAGGAAGAAATGGGATGTGTCTTACTACTAGCAGATTAATTAATTCATTAAGGGGCAGGGAGCAATGGCAAAGTGTCAAGTGATAACAGAGAAAGAGCACACATTTCACAGAGTATAAGAATATTTGCTTCACATATAAAAGAAGGAAGCCAGCATAGACAGCAGTTCTCTCCAGCAGGGATTCAGGTTACAGGAGACCTGGGGAATTGCATTCTAACCCCGGGTGCAGCTTAATTCCTCCAAACATGCAGCCAAAATTTCAAGCATGGCATGTGGGAGTCACCGGCGGTGCAGTGATTCGAGAGGGTGGAAGGGCTTGGAACTTTTCTCCAGAAGAAACAAGTGCAAACATTTCATTCACATCCGATTTCCTCTCTAGTCTTTGAACACAAAATCCATGCAACTTCAGAGGGGAGCGTCTATTCCAGCCTCCCCTTGGGTTGTTGACATTGCAGATAAAGCCATTTCATCATACTCTAATTCCTGTGGCCTTCCTGAACGCCCTGTCCTGTCCCTGCTGACCAGCTGGTGGGCTGTGGTGCTCCCATGAGCCCACAGCATTGCCCAATCCTATGGCCACTTATCTGATTTCCTGACCTGAGTCAGCAATACAGGGAAAAGGAGCGCCCAGCCCCCCACGGCAGACTCCAGGCAGAACACTTACCATGGGCTTTCTGAGGAGGCAGAGGGTGGCAGAGCGCAGCTTGCCTGCATGCGCCACCTTCTGAAACCTGCTCATCAACCAGCACTTTCGTGTGTGCGAAAATACACACGGCATAAAACTGACCACTTTAACCATTTTGTAAAGAATTCTTTTATTTTCCTTTATTTATTTATTTTACTTTGACCAGAGAGAGCAAGCGAGAGCAAGCCACCAGGTCCAGTACTCGAACCGCGGTCGACCATGTGGGAGTCCAGTGCCTTTAACCACCATAGCACCTGCTGCCCCCAACTTTAACCATTTTAAAGGGCATAATCCAGTGGCATTAGGTCCCTTCACATTGTCGTACAATCGTCACTACCACCTACCTCCAGAACTTTTCACCGTCCCTAGCTGAAGCTTTGCACCCAGGAAACAACTCTCTGTCCCCCACTAGTCCTTGCTCCTGACAGAGGCCGTCCCATGAACTTGGTTCTTCCAGGTACCTCATGTAAGTGGAATAAAATTTGTCCCTTTGTATTGGTTGTTGGGGAAGTCATGATGTCTTTTTCTGTTTTTCCGTGCAAAAATGCATCCTGACTTTCCTGACGACCCACTATCTGGCTTATTTCACTTAGAACGTCTTCTCGGTTTGTCCATATCATGGTACATAGCAGATGTTATTTTTCTTGTCCAGGCTGGATAATATTCTTTTGTGTGTCTCTAGCACATTTTGCTAATCAACTGCACATTTAAAAATTTTTTTAAAGATACTTAATTTTATTTATCATTATTATTATTTTTTAAATTTGCTGTAGAGCACGCATAGTCACCAGAGAGAGACAGAGAGAGATGAGAAAAAGAGGGAAAGTGAGAAAGCAAGTTGCCAGGTCCAGAACTTAAACTGCGGTCGTCCATGTGGGAGTCCAGTGCCCTAACCACCATGCCACCTGCTGGCCCCCACCAGCACTCTTCCACCAGTCACTGCTGGGCTCTGTTCTAGGCATTCTGGTGTCTCTGGGTGAAGGGACGATGAGGTAGACTGACAGCCCCCATTTTCATGCTTAGACAGAGAGCCCAGACACATGTGAAATAACGAGGGAGGAGGTGGGTGTGCTGCCGGACAGTGGCGGTCACTCGGTTAGTGGAAGGAGACGTTCCTCAGGACTGGTCTGATCAGAGACTTGGGAGGTGACTTGATGGAGGCTGAGCGTGTGTGCCTTTCAATTCTCTCTCTACACTGTCCCATTTTATTGTTGATTGATTTTTAGAGGTTTTTGCTATAGGGCGCGTACGCTCACCAGAAAGACAGAGACAGAGAGACAGAAAGCGAGAAATCATCCCCCAGGGGGGATGGCCACGCACAGTCCTTTCTCCTCCAGTCCCCTCTCGGGATCTTGGGCACGCACGCACACGCGTCCGGTGTGAGTTTAAGCCACCAGGTCCGGGACTCAAACCGTGGTCGACTACATGGGAGTCCAGCAACATAGCCATTACGCTAACTGCTGGTCCCAACTGTCCCTTTTTAATATTCGAGTCCTTGAGCAGGTAGTGAGGATGGCCAGCTAAGGGTGATGTGGCCACTTGCCTCTGTTTCTAAGCAGTGTTGTTACTCATTTACCTGTTTGTGCCATGCTGTTGATGCCTCGGCTACCTTATCAAACCTTCTTATTTGCTCATTGTTTTTCCTTTTGGCCATGATTGGATCAACTGTTTTTGGAATGAAGAGAAGGGTTAAAAGCATTCCTTGCTGTCATTAATGGCCCCCTTGATTCCCTGGGTTTGCAGTGATTACAGGTCCGGCCCCACCCTTCCTCCCGCCTGCCCTCCTGTCATTCCCGTCCTCCCCGCCCGCCCCTCCTCCTGTCCACTTGGCTCCTCTGGTGCCGAAGGCTCAGCGTCCTCTGTGGGTCAGCAAAGGGACCGATTAAAGCAGGTCCCAAACTCTCCCTGGTTTTCTTAATCCTTTGTTGCTGGTTAGTCTTTGGATTTTTGCTGTTTTGGATATCTTAGATTCGTAGAAACTTAAGTTCTGATGACTGAGGGTTTGTAACATTTATTGATACTAAGAGAGCTTATTAATTATGGTTCATAATGAAAACAAAAAAAGCCTTGAAGGTTCCCATCACCTAGATGATGAGCTACTGTGAGCCCGGTGTGCGGGCCGGCCCTCCCCCAGGAATGTTCCAGCAGCCCTCAGCTCGCCACTGCAGTGCCAGCCTGTCCCCTCCCTGCCTTCACCCACAGCGCCCGTGGCCTGGACGCGCAAACAGTTGGCCACGGGTGTTTCTGCGGTGGCACCTCGAGAGCGTCACTGCAAGCCCGCGTTGGGACATTTCCTCTCCCTCTTGATCTGGGCTCTTCCAGAGCAGGGCGGGAGCTCCCGGACGAGCAAGTCACGATTCCGTCACTCAGGCCACTGACGAGAACATGTGAAGTCAACACAGAAAAACCCACAAGACTAAGGTGCGAGGAGCGCGTGTGGAAGGCCGTGTATTAGACCTCGTACCCGAACAACTATTTGTCCATTTTTAAAATTTTAATATGATTGTCTGTTTTTGTAAACCTGTTTTTTTATGAGAAAATAGTTTGTGTTAGTCATATAAAAAACCGTGTATGAGGTGACATCTTATATTTGTTGTTGTCTTTGTTAACTAGCCTGAAACCTTCTTGTTCAGCAACGTAACTGTTTGTATAGAAACCTCACTCCCCTCAGAAGTAATTAACGTGTTTGATTCAGTTTTTGTAACTGCTTACATAGAAACCCCTGGTAACTGACCCCCTATAAAAAGACTACTCAAACTTCGGTCGGGGCTGCGGTTCTGACTCTCAGCCCCCGAGCCTCAGGCTGTAGTCGCTGGCCAGCTAATAAAGACCCCCTTTAAACTTAATCTGGCTTTGGTGGTCATTCATTCGGTGGCACTCCACAACATCTGGACAGCTTTGTGGAGAGAGCCTCACAGAGGCAGAGGAGGTTAAGTTTCATGGGGAAGTTCCAGTTAGAACCTGAAAACTAGGCAAGATTTCTGGATGAGGAGGAACCTGGACAATGTCTATTTCAGGCCTTGGGGACAGCATGAGGAAGAGTATGGTGGCAGGAACGTGGGAGTTGACGTTGCTCGGTCCCAGAGGTGAAGCCCACGGTGAAGAAAGCGACTTGGGAACTAAGGCAGCCTTGAATCCCTGGCCTCAGTGGTCAGTGTTCATCCGGGGCCGTGTGGAGCCATTGAAGACTATGGAGAAGAGGAGGCTCTGTGTGCTTTGGGAAGAGTCGTCATCGTTGGTGTGCAGATGGGTTTCAGCTAGGAGGACAGGGAGACCAAAGTAGAGGCTCTCACAGTAGGACCGTGATGGGAGCTGGTGGAGTAGAGGGAGAAGCAGGGAAGATGGGACTGTGGGGACTTCCCTGAGTGGGTTTCGCCTCACATGGATGTGGCTCTGGGAGGAAGAAAGTGGATGACGATGCATGCATCTCCCCAACAACCAGGCAGCGGCCAGAGAACAGCCCCTGGCCCTGGCCCAGTGTTGACTGTTCTCGGTCACAGCCTAGTTCTGCTCCATCGCAGGTCAGACTGGCCGGGCCACCCCACCCTTCCAGTCTGGGACCAGGGAGCTGGGCTGACAGGTCCCTGACCAGCCCAGCCTCAGTACCAGCACGCCCAGCAAACTCCTGGGCTCCCGGCTGGAGCTTCCATCTACATGCGTAGACTAGCCGGGGCATACTTGAGAGGAGGAGCCCGCCCACACCCATCATCTGTCTCCGCTTGGCTGACTGGCCGGGCCTGCGTTTATTTATCTGCAACATGAAATTAATAAGATCTAAAAGAGCGAGATGCAGGCAAAATACAAAGTGCAGGGAGGAAGCTGCCGGAGGTTAAAGCAAGACATAAAGTATGGCTCTCCCCGGGCTCCACCGCACCACTGCCCCCAGCGCTCCTGGTCCAGGGCCCCGCCTATTCGTTTGGTTTTTGAGGGCTACAGGAAGGGGCGGGGCAAGAGGCGATGCCCCAGAGCTCTGGGTAACCCAGCAGAGGGAGTCGGGCCTGAGCAGGTCCCAGGAAGCAGACCTCTGGGCCAGCCACAGGAGCACTCAGGAGTGTGTGTGCACACATGCGTGTGTGGGCACAGCGGCTGCTTCTGGAGATGGTACCAATTGGGCCCACCTGGTGGCCCCAGGTTTGCCAGGGGGTGTGGGCCAAGGGTGGGCGCAGCACCCAGTGACTGAGGAGCAGCCCTTCTGACCTGCAAGTGTGGAGTGGAGCAGGTGTGTGGGAGGGCCAGGGTGTGACCCAGGGCATAACCCAAGGAGGAGCCACCAGACAGGCCTTCCCTCTGTGGCCAGAGAGAGACAGGGATCGTGAGGTACAGACCCTGAATGAGATCCCCTGCACCTATTCCTAGTCTACCTCAAAATAACGGCTCTGGCAGACCCAGGGAGCCGACCAGTCCGCCCCTGTACTGTTCAGCCAGCCAGCACACATGAACGTGGTGGTCTGTGCCACTGCACCCCACCAGCTCTGGGCAACCTCCCAAGGGCCTTCCGGCTGCAGCGTGAATGACAGTGCACACTTGGAACACGACAGCCTGAAAGTGACTCCCGTCGTGCCACCTCACGATGACCCTCCTGCAGCCTGGAGAGAATCTCCTTCTCACCAGCAAAGGAGACGCAGGCTTGGGAAGCTCAGCGTGGCAGCTCAAGTTCAAAGAGCCAGAAAGAGGCAGGGCCGACAGCATCCCCCAGAGTCCCCCAGTCACGTCCTGGTTCTTGGCGAGCTGTGATGATCAGGGGAAAGCACTTTGTAAACGAGAACGTGCCCAGCGAGCTGTGGCTCTTATCACCCACGGGAAGGAAGCCAGGACTCGGCGTGAAGCGAGTGGAGGGTGGGGACGAACGCTCTCGTGCGCTGGGCTGCGTTTTGCACCACGATGCCCTTTGCCTCCCCAGGGCCTGTCTCCACCGTCTCCCCTCGCCTTGTGGCCTCAGTTAGCGATGTTTGTTTTGGAAGCTGAAGGACCACGCTTGTCCTGGTTGAGACAAGAACACCCTTGGACACAGGCGGGGCGCCCCGGCCCCTCTGCACAGGAATTCGTCCTGTCACCTCGTGTGTACCATCCATAACCCTGAAAGACCGCCCTGTCATCTTATCTGGCAGCAGGGATTTTAGCAGTCCCTTCATTAAATCTGGAGAACAAAGGCAGCTGGGCGAGGGTCTCTGCATGTCCAAACACCCTGTCACCCCGAGTGTGAGGCTGCGGCTGCCCGGGAGGGCCGGGCGCTGTTAAGAGATGAAGGTGATAACCGCGGAGGAAGGTCACAGGCCTCCTTTCCATCTCCCTCCACATCACCCACTCCCCTGGGGGTGGGGAGCCCTGACCACCCGGATGCTCCAGCTGGCCCGCAGGCCTTTCCCAGCCCCAACTGAGGAATGCATGCAGAGCCATGAAAGGAGAGGGCGTGTGGTGTGGGGGCAGGGGCCCCCGTAGAAACCGAGAATTAGATTTGCCAATGCCACATGCATTGCTACCAAGGGGAGTGCGAAGCCGGGATCGCAGTAAGGATGACAGTTTGAGCCCTTTCCCCTGAGCCAGAACGTTCTGAGACATCTCTGGTTCATAGACAACAACCTCTCCACCTAGGACAGGAGCCCCTCCGTGCCATCAGAGACAAGGGACTACCTAGAAGCTGCTTGGATACTACCAGTTTGCTCCTCCAGGAGGGGACCATTCCTTTAGAGTACAGCTGTGACAGAAGTCTCTGCAGGGCTGAGCTGTCACCTGCCCTGGGACTGCAGGGTGAATGTGCACCTTGGCTTTATGCTCTGAGTCGCTGAAAGGACTTAGAGATGAACCCTCTAATGAATGCTTTATTATCCCCACTCCTGGAGACACCCTGGGAGTAATACACCTTACATTAAAGAGTACTTACTGGGACCAGCAGTTGGAGTAGTGGCTATGTTGCTGGACTCTAATGTAGTCAACCGCGGTTCAAGTCCCAGACCCAATGGCTTAAACTCACGCCGGGCACATGTGCATGTGTGCCCAAGATCCTGAGAGGAGAATGGAGGAGAAGGGATTGTGGTGTGGCCATCCCCTCTGGGGGTGACTTCTCGCTTTCTATTTCTCTGTCTCTCTGGCTTTCTGGTGAGCACACGCACCGTATAGCAAAACCTCTCAAAAAAATAAATAAATAAAAATAAAAAATATATATAATATATATATATATATATATATATATATATATATGTAAAGAGTACTTACTTTTTGGAGCCAGCAGATGGCGTAGCAGTTACGTTGTTACGTTGCTGGACTCCCACATGGCCAACCTCTGAGTCCTCTACCTGGTGGCTTGCTTTCTCACTCTCCCTCTCTCTCTTTCTCTGTCTCTCTGGTCAAATTGAAGAAGAAGAAGAAAAAGAAGAAATATAATTAAATAATTCTTTTTTTTTTAGGAGAGATTTTTGCTATAGTGCGTGTGGGCTCACCAGAGAGACAGAGACAGACAGAAAGCAATAAATCATCCCCCCCCCCGGGGGGTGGCCATACCGCAATCCCTTCTCTGTTCTCTTCTAGGGATCTTGGGCGCACATGCACATGTGTCCGGTGTGAATTTTAAGCCGTTGGGTCTGGGACTTGAACCAAGGTTGACTACATAGGAGTCCAGCAATGTAACCATTATGCCATCTGCTGGTCCCTAACGAAATAATTTTTATATATTTAAAAAAAATAAAATAAAATAAAATAAAGAGAGAGAGAGAGAGAGTACTTACTTTTCTTTTTATTTAAGTTTATTTCTTTAAGAGCAAGAGAAAGAAAGAGCACCCCGACAGGGTTCCAGTGCCATGATCCACCCCCAGCCTCAGCTGCTCCCATCATAGGTAAGTGCATACCTGCTGTGTACTAAAGGAAGTCTCCGGACTTGAACTAGAACCCTCCCTGGTGGGATTACGTCACAACGTTTTACCACAGCACCAGTGCCTGGCCCCAACGTCTGCCTTTCCAAAGTGTTTCACACCCGAGTTTATGTGCTCATCCTAGCAGCCGAGAAATGGGCACACGTTAACCTCTATTTTTGTTTTAGATAAGCAAGCTACGGCCTGCAGAGAGGAAGTGACCCGCACGAGAGGTAAGAGGAAGGGATGAGACCAGACCCCAGGCTCCGAGTCCCCAGCTGACTCCTTTCCACGGCGGCTGTACTCTCATGTGGCTCTCACCTGCCCGACAGTCCTTCTCTGCCCTGTTCCGAGGGCTAACTGTTTAGCTCTGATGAAGAATCACTTCTGGGTCTGGCTTTGCAGTCTGATGGTTAAGGGAGCCGGATCCCACATAATTGACTGTGCGGTTGGAATCCTGGTCCTGGCGGCTTGAAAAGCATGCCAGTCACGTGTGTGTGCATGCACGCACACGTGTGCACATGCCCCAAATTCCAGGAGGATGGTGAAATGGAGGAGAAAAGATTTGGTGTGATCATATCCCTTGGGGAGTGCTTCCTCCCTCCCTCCCCCCTCTCTCTGGTGAGTGTACGTGCCCTCTGGCAAGTTTTAAAAATTTGTAAACCACTTCAGTCTTGAAGATCACTGTGGTCCAATTTCTCCTTGAAACATGGCCAGGTGCTGTTACAGGATCCCAGTTCCACAGTCAGAAATGAACTCGCATGTGGATGCGGGAGGAGGTCGCTCTGCAAAGTGGTGCAGTTCCCACGCCTGGAGCTGGGCACAGACGTGATTCAGGACTGAGTAGAGGGGTGACAGATGTTTAGGGTCCAGTGGGGTGCTGGGGTACATGACGTTGAGGTTCCTCAGTGTACATCTGGGGTACAGTGATGCATGTCAGTGCAGGCTCCTGCTTCTCTCCCGGCGTGGGGCTCTGGCCTCCAGGGCCCACCATGCTGTCCCCAGCCTCCTTGCAGTCACCTTTGCCCCCACCAGCAGAGCTGCTCGAGACCCCGGGGCACACAGACTTTGTTTCCTCCAATGAAGGTGCCACGTCTGCACGACCGGAAGTGCTCTCCCTACACCTGTCAGGATTGGCTGCTGCTTCCAGGCCAGCACCCAGGACACCTCCTGGAGGGACCCCTCTTGGGTTCTGCCACCTGAAAATCTGCCATTTCCATTTCCAGACCTGCTCAAAATCATGCCCTCCGGGAATGCGCCTGACCACCAACCAGCCTCCTCTGCATCCTACCAGGCCATTAGCCACGTTCTCCTCTCTGTGTTACCACTGTACGGCGTACGCCCGCCCATCGCCTGTCCTGACCACAAAGGGGGTGTTCATCTACGTAGGTGCTTCCTCCCCTGCTCAGGTGTGTTGGGCTGAGGTGATTGAAAAACACTCATCCAGCCAGCAGGTAGCATAGTGGTTGAGGCACTGGACTCCCACACGGTCAACTGAGGTTCGAGTCTCAGACCCAGTGGCTTGAAACTCCTGCTGAGCACATGTGTATGCATGCTCAAAATCCTGAAAGGAGAATGGAAGAGAAGGGATTGCAGTGTAGCCATCCCCTGGGGGGTGATTTCTCACTTTCTCTATGTCTCTCTGGCAAGCGCATATGCCCTATAGCAAAAAATATCTGAAAAGAAAGAGAGACACTCATCTGCCTCTCCCAGTGATGTTGATCTGCATGAAATCTCTCTGCTCTCTGAAGTTTCTTGTAGCAAATATAAATGGGCATGCACACTACATCATGCTACATACATATAACACACACCATGCATGAACAACACACACCATGCATGAACAACACACACACACTACACATATGACACAAAGCACAAAGATAACACACAATAAACATACCACTCACTGAATGATACAAACAATATCCAGGTGACACACTGTACATGCAATGCATATCACACAGTGTACACAATGCATGCAACACGTGCACATGTAGGATGTGTGATACACACAACATACTCACGTGGTACATAACACAGAATATGATGCACATGCAATGCATATCACACATGACACTCAACAGGTAAGACACACATAACATACAACACACACACATGTCCGTATGGAATTCTAACCTGCATTCAGCCTTCTTTTTTTTTTGGGGGGGGGGAGAGGTTTTTCGCTATAGGGCGCGTGCGCTCGCCAGACAGACAGAGAGAGACATAGAGACAGAAAGTGAGAAATCACCCCCCAGGGGGGATGGTCACGCCGCAATCCCTTCTCCTCCATTCTCCTCTCGGGATCTTGGACACGCACGCACATGCGCCCGGCGTGAGTTGTAAGCCACCGGGTCCGAGGCGTGAACCGCGGTCGACTACGTGGGAGTCCAGCGACATAGCCATTATGCTAACTGCTGGTTCCCGCATTCAGCCTTCTTGTCAAGAAAGGAACCAGGCATTGGCTCAACCTTTCTGTATTCTGCTCATTCACTCTCAGAGGCTCAACAGACTCTGAGGAAGTGAACTTTTTTTCCCCCCCTTTGGAGAGGTTTTTGCTACAGGGCGTGTGCGCTCACCAGAAAGACAGAGAGAGACAGAGAGACAGTGAGAAATCACTCCCTGGGGGAATGACCATGCCACAATCCCTTCTCCATATTCCTCTCGGGACCGTGGACACGCATGCACACGTGCCCAGTGTGAGTTTAAGACACCAGGTCTGGGACTCAAACCGCGGTTGACTACATGGGAGTCCAGCAACACAGCCATTACGCCAGCTGCTGGTCCCAAGGAGAACGTGAACTTTCAGACTTGACCATGTGCCACCCTCAGTGCGGAAGCCCCACTCCTCTGCCCTGTGCAAAGCACCTTGCCTGCCGAGCATGTGGGGGTCACTGGTCTAGAGACCACAGCACTTCACGGCCATGGAGCACCGTGGGTAGGTGCAGGGAGAATGATGGTGGCCGGCGCCCACAGAGCTCTCACAGTGTGCCTGGTGCTGCCCCGAGTGCTGGCAGGTGCTCACTCACAGGCGCCCCTAGTGGGCGTCGTTAACCTACCAAGTAAATGAGCACAGAAATATGGAGGAACCTGCTTCAGATCGCAGGGAGCTGATTGGCAAAGCCGAGAAGTTGAGAAGTCAGCTCAGGGCAGACTGCCTGGGTTTGCAGCCTGGTTCTGCCATCGACCTTCGGTGTGACTTTGGGTAGTTGTTCACCCTTGGTGTGTGGGTTTCCTTATGTGTGTAGTGCACCTGAAAGTCACACTGGCCGACTGGGGAATGATCGAAGATTGGGTACTCCACAGGCCTAGCCTGGAGCCTAGATAGGGTTTTGAAATTTAGGGGTAGCAGGCCAGCAGATGGCGTGGTGGTTACGGCGCTGGACCCCCCATGTGGCTGACTGCAGTTGACATCTCGGACTTGGTGGCTTGAAAATCACACTGGGTGGGACCAGCAGGTGTTGTAATGGTTTTGTCACTGGATTCCCACATAGTTGATCATGGTTCGAGTCCTAGATCCAGCAGCTTAAAACTCAACCTAAGCATGTGTGTGTGTGTGTGTGTGTGTGTGTGTGTGTGTGCCGAAGAGAATAGAGGAGAAGGGATTGCAGCGTGGCCATCCTCCCTGGGGGGAGATTTCTCGCTTTCTGTCTCTCTGGTGAGTGCATACACTATATAGCAGAAAAATCTCTTTCTAAAAGAAAAAGAAAGAAGGAGAAAAGAAAAACCAACAAACAAATCATACTGGGCACATGTGCATGCGTGCCCAGAAAAATACCGGGAGAGGAGGAAGCGAAAGGATTGTGGTGTGGCCATGTCCCTGGGGGATGATTTCTCACTTTCCTTCTCTTTGTTTCTCTCTTCTGTCTCTCCAGCAAGTGTATGTGACCTATGGAAAAAACCTTAAAAAAGGAAAAGGGCTGCGGAAAAAATGAGGTGAAGGAGATGCTACATCCTGCACAAGGCCTCTGTGCCTGGACCGCTCCACAGCACTTCGTCAAGGATGGGCAGCACCAGGAAATTGTCCCTGCTGTGCTGCTGCTATTTCATTTAACAAAGCTTTATGTCCTACTTTCTGTGTGCCAGACTCTCTTCTATGTGCTTTAATAACTAATAAGTCTTCTTAATCCATTATCCCCATTATACAGATGATAGGAGTGGGACACAGAGAAGTTAAGCAACTTTCCTAAGGCCACACAGCTCGTCAGTTGGGGAGCCCGGCTTCAAATTCAGACAGTCTAGCTGCCAGTCTCTGCCTCCACCTCTGTACAGTGGTGCTGTGTCCTGGAGGGTATCTGTGAGCCCCTGGGGGGCAGGGACTGGGTTGATTTATGTCTAATTCCCCACAGATCCTCACACGAGGCCTTGCCCCAAGTAAGTGCCTAGAGAATGTATTTGCTCAGCGAATGGATCAATGAACATGGTCAATGGAGACTTTCACACTCTGGCTTGCAAATTCGACAGGCGGTTAACCAGTCAGACAGCACTTTTCATATCCAGTTCTGTTTTTTTTTTTTTTTTTTTTTTTTTTTTCTGAGGCAGTCTTGCTGGCTATCTGTTTCTCCCAAATGCAGTAGTCTGGTTCAGAGTCTCGGATTTTATTTTCCCTGTCTCCAACTACGTCTGTCATTTCATTTCTCCAAAGTGACGGAAAAGGAAAGCAGCTCAGTTCTGGAAGGTTCACATGTGAAGCGGTATTTGTGCTGTGACTTAGAGAATGAGCAGGGGCCATTAGGGAGCTCAGGCCCACTTTTCTTCTCACGTGGGGATGATGCTGTCGAAGATTCTAAGGGGCCACGCCTTAGACATCTCCTTTTTATTTCTGTTCCTACACAGATTTCATTCAATCCAGCCTCCATCCATTCATCCACCCTTCCATCCATCCATTTGCCTATCCATCCACCCATCCATCCACTCACCTGTCTACCCAGCCATCCATCCTCTCATCATCCACCCCCCTTCTACCTGTCCATCCTCCCCTCAGCCATCCTCCATCCTCCATCCATCCATGGAGTATTTACCGAGCACATACTGTGGTACCTCGGAGGCACACGGAGGCAGTAGATGGAGGCTCAGAGGCAAAATGTTACCTTCTCATCTGTGGGCAGGTTCTGAATGTCAAAGTGCCCAGTTCAGAGGGCAATGAATCCCTGGCCCCTGTAGTACGTCCACCAAGACAATGCAAGTGTAACCACTCGAGGGGGGTTCCACTATCACTAGGGATTTGGAAGAGAGAATTTGTCCTCTGCTTCATTCCAGTAGAGAGAGCAGATTCAGGATCTGAATATTAGAAAATCCTCAACATCCAGTATTCCAGTGTCTTAAGCCCACAATGCTTTGAGACCTAAAAATATAAAATAAAATAAAACAGCTCCGTCTTTGACCGAGACTATCTTGGCCCAGCAATGGCCCTTCCTTTCTGCTTGGGCCCCACATCCCCCACGGCTACTCCTTCCTGGCCGGAGGCAGCGGCCTTCACCCTCGGCATGGGCAGCGTGCGCCTTGCTCACCACACACACAGCCTCCTTGTTCCGGAATGCAGGCGGCTGCTCTGAGCCACTGCTGGAAATGGCCTCCCAGCAGATGTGCCTTTAATTTGTTTCCGGGTCAATGGCCCCCATGCCCCAAGGAGGTCGCCTCCCAGGCAGGAGGCCCCAAAATAGCCCTGTGTGTGCATCCCTGGCTGGGGTTATCCATCACTGCCCGGCCTCTGCCCCGGATGCTCACTCTGGGGCTGGCTCTAATCGGACTGCTTGGTGTGGAGAGGGGGAAACGGCTCTGTCTCCTCGGGTGATGGCCCCTCAAAGGGCCAATTGTAACCACATGGAAGGGAGGCCTTCTGCCCTAGCTCTAGGGTCAGCCAAAGATCTCTTCCTGAACAGAGACGCCTAGGAAGGATGCCTGAGAGGTCTGCAGAGTTCCTGCAGTGAGGCCCATGGCCTGAGGTTGCCGCACATCCCTTCACCCAGAACCCAGTTATCAGCAGTAAGCACAGTGCACAACTACCACAGGCCAGGCACGGTACCATGCCCTTTCAGTGCATCGATGCCAACTCTCTAGTTACCAAGGAAGTCTTCAAAACAGGCCTGATGCTCCCATGTTTCAAATGAGGCAACTCAATTTCCAAGAGCTCAAGTCTTCTCTAAACCCAAAGAGTGAATGAGGAACCAGGATAAGAACCTTGGTTGTATGGCTGAAAAATGGGGACTTTCTCCCTTTCCAGAGCTGTAAAGCTTGCATACAATAGGTGCTTATTAAATCAGAGTGCTTCCTCTGTCAGTCCCTTCATCTGTAAAATGGGGAAGGTGATGATAATAACTACCTAACTGGATTATTCGAAGCTTAAAGAAGATCACATAAAGAGCTTAGCGTAGTCCTTGGTGTGCTCAGTGACTAAGTAGGTGCTCAATTAATAAATAGACAATGCTCAACAGGCTATGTGCCCGGATGGCAGGGCTGGTGCCCTGATGTGTTTCTGAGACACTCACATGCTTCCTGCCCCCTACAAGTCTCAAGCAAGTGAGCCAGGTGGGGACATTTGCATTACAGAGGTCCAGAGGAGGGTGGTGACTTGGCCCACAGATCTGGAAGGTGGTAGAACACAGCCCCTGCTGGTACTATCAGTCCAGCTTGCGGAGAATGGAAGCATTGCCAGATGTGTTTCCATGACCACAGTGCAGCTCCGGGCCAAGGTGCAGTGGCACCACTGCCGAGACTCTGTTTTCTAGGCTGGGATCACATGAGAGGCTTGGGTTCCGTTTCCAGTCCAACATAAACGGCCGTGTGCTGTGCACCTGTAATCCCAGTGACTCAGGAAGCTGAGGCAGGAGGACTGCAAGTTTGAGGGTGGCCTGGGCAATGTTGTGAGCCCTCTGTAAAAAAGCTGGGCATGGTGGTGGATGATGGGGAGAATGAGGCAGGAGAACTGAGATATGAAGACACCCTGTCTTAAAAAAAAAAAAAAAAAAAAGGAAAAGGAAAAAAAAAAAAAAACGGGACTAGCAAATGACAAGGTGATTGGGACAGCTGGATCCCACATGGCCAACCACGTGGTTCCAGTCTTGGACCCAATGGCTTGAAAAACACACCAAGTACATGTAGATGTGCAGGTCCAACACCCTGAGAGGAGAACAGAGGAGAAGGGATTGCAGCGTGGCCGTTCCTCCAGGAGGTGCTTTCTCAAGTCCCCCTCTCTCTGTGTGTCTCTGGTTAGTGCGCATACTAGTTTTACTCTATAGTAAAACTAAAAACAGAAAAAGGGCTAGGGTGTCTAGATCCCACATAGCAGATTGTGTGGTTCA
Source organism: Tupaia tana (assembly GCA_026018925.1). Classification (NCBI taxonomy): domain Eukaryota; kingdom Metazoa; phylum Chordata; class Mammalia; order Scandentia; family Tupaiidae; genus Tupaia; species Tupaia tana. Next base: position 217,274,875 of record JAKSZU010000003.1, on the reverse strand, counting down.
AGTCCTGTACCTGGCAGCTTGAAAAATACACCAAGTGCATGTGCATGCCTGCCCATAATCCCAAGAAGAGAATGGAAGATAGGGAATTGTGGCATGACCATCCTCCCTGGGGGGTAATTTCTCACTGTCTCTCTCTCTCTCTGTGTCTCTCTCTGGTGAGTGTCTACACCCTATCTCAAACTAATAAAACAACAGCAAAAACAACAAAACCTTATATGTCAGGTACCATTCCAAGCACTTTATCTGTGAGGTCATTCAATCTTGATAATCTTATATGGTAATTACCACAGTCATCTCTCTTTCACATGTGGTGAAGCTGAGGACAGTACGTGTAAGGAGTTTTTGTCTAGGTCTCCTAGCCGGAAGTAGGCAGAACGACATTTCCACCCAGGGTCTGCTGTCCAGAGTCTGAGCTCCCAACTCCCACGCTCCCCTCTGCGACCTCTCTGTGCAGCCAAGCCTCCTTGCTCTCTGACCTACAATAGCATTATCTGGGAGGTGGTTAGAAATTCAGGGTCGGGACCAGCAGGTGGAGTGGTGGCTAAGTCACTGAACTCTCACACGGCTGACCACGGTTCAAGTCTCGGAACCTGGTGGCTTTAAAAACATATCACACCAGGTACATGTCCATGTGTGCCCAAAATCCCAGGAGAAGAATGGAGAAGGGATTGCGGCATAGCCATTCCCCCATGAAGTGAGTTTTCACTTGCCTTCTCACTCTCTTTGTCTCTCTTTGAAGAATGCACATGCCCTATGGCAAAGACCTAAAAAAAAGAAAAAAGAAAGAAAGAAATTCAGCTCTGGGGCCCCACCCTAGACCTGCTGAACCAGCCCTCACCCCACCAGAAGACAGTTGGAGCTCCCTGTCTCAATCACTTAATCCTCCTTTGGTTTACGAGGAAGCAGAGCTCAGTGGGACTTCAGAGCCTGGCAAAGGCCACACAGGAAGACAATGCAGAGGTGAGAACAGGAACTCAGGTCCTGAAGCCAAGTGGGAGGCACTCCCAGCCACAGCCTTTGTGAAAGCAGGAGGCTGGGGTTTACTTTCGCATGAGTTCCTATTCTTTGGCTTGACAGCTGAAGCTTTTCCTTCAAGGAGAAGCACCAAAATCGAGTGACAGCACACCCTGTCGCTCCAGAGCCAGATCCACACTGCGGCCAGCAGAGAACATCTGGATGAGATTAGCAGCCCGAGCGTTCAGTCACAGAATGCGTCCCCCGGCCTGGCCATAGTGTAGCAGAAAGCAGACCTCGGCCCAAGCGGCAGTTTCAACAGAAATAACCAATGACAAATGGCGGAAGGCTCAGGAGTGTGGTCCCGTGTGGGCTCAGGCCAGAGCAAGCACGAGAATACTTTTGATACTATCCTAGGTAGGATAGACATTTTGTTTTCTTTCTTTGAAAGAATTACTGCTTTTCAATGTAACTTTATTTATTTATTTAAATTTGACCAGAGAAAGACAGAGAGAGAGAGGGGAAAAGTGTGAAAGCAAACAGCCAGGACCAGGACTCGAACCATCGTCGGCCATGTGGAAGTCCACCACACCACCTGCCTGCACTGACATTTTGTTTTCTTATAAAAATATTTTTATCACCACAGCATGTGTGCTTGACAGAGAGAGAGAGAGAAAGAGAGGGTGAAAAGGAGAGGAAGAAAGCACCCCTAATAGGGCAAGGGGCCTCCTTCCCCTCCATTTCTCTATCTTGTCGGGATTTGGGGGCAAGCACATGTATCCAGCGTGTTTCTCAAGCTGCTGGACCTAGGATTTGAACTGGGGTCAGTCATGTGGCACCCCTGCAAGGGATTGTCCAGTTTCTGCTTAGCCATCTCCGGAGCAGGACGCTCAGTTCCTCCTGAGTGAGTCTATCTCGTATTCAAGGCCTGGGCTTCCTGAAAAGCTGACTTGGTGGCAAGCTGAGGTCTTCACTGCACATTCAAGCACTGCCTGCGAGACAGAACAAACCCCAACCAAAAGATGGCACTTCTGAGCTGGGAAATCTCCATCTAGTCTAGTTCTGGTGGCTGGGGTTTCAGAGTGTGGTACCACCTGTTCCTTGGGTGGTACTTGTGAAGGAGGGCCTTGACGGTTGGACAGAACCAAGTGTCACCCAAGACCACTGTGCACCCTCCTTGGTGAGTTCCTGGGGGAGCCCGTTGGGAAGACAGGCGTCGGGTGCAAACCTGAAAAGTGAGGGGAGGATGGAGAAGAGGCAGTCAGGAGCTTGGTGTGCCGGAGGGTGAGAGGAGGAGGACACGGGGAGAGGAGCAGACTGAGGTAAGACCACAGAGCACCTCTATTCTGAGAGCTGGGGCTGGAGCCTCTCTGTCTCTGGCACCCAGTAAACTGGTGCCCTCACAGAGCTGTACAGGGCTGGCAATACCAGGAGCACATTTCCCCAGTCTCTGTCGGTCCAACCTGAAATCAATGGCTTTTAGGGAAAGGGCTTTGAGCTGGGTAAGAATGGAGAATGGACACTTTGGAGTCAGACTTACCCAGGCTCGGTCACACTGCAGCCCTGTGCAGATATGTCTTGGGCAGATTAACATAGTGTTGTGATTCAAATATGTCCACCCCCCCAAGTCATGTGCTGAAATTTGGTTGTGACCGTATTAAGAGGGTGGAATCTTTAACATAGTGTTGTGATTCAAATATGTCCCCCCTGAATCATGTGCTGAAATTTGGTTGTGACTGTATTAAGAGGGTGGAATCTTTATGGGATTAGGAGGTAGGAACTTTAGGAGGTGATTGGCCTTAGATAAAGTCATCAAGGAGGGGGCTTCATAATGGAATCTTGCTGGATTTATAAGGTAAGAGAGTAGGACCAGGGCAAAGACTCTTAGACACAGACACCCTCACTCTTTTCCTCTCACCATGTGTGGCCCCATGCTGCCCAGGACTCTATAGAGTCCCCACCAGCAAGAAGACTTTCACCAGGTGCAGCCCCTGAACCTTGGACCTCCAACACCATGAGCTAACTAAACCTCTATTCTTTATAAATTATCCAGTCTGTGCTGTTCAGTTCTTAAGCAAAAGAGATAAGACTAAATCACATGGAATTGCATTTTTCAAATGTCCGTTTTCTCATCTGAATAATGGGAGCATGAACACCGACTTCCTAGTACTTACCATATCAAATGCTCTAGGGTGTGGGTTACAGACAGCACAGTGCCTTACACAGAGTGCTCACAGCCTTTTATAAAGAATTGTTTCATTTTTATTTATTATTATTATTTTTAATTTGACCAGAGAAAGAGAGAGAAAATGTGAGAAAGTAAGCTGCCAGAACTGGGATTCAAACCAGTTGGTCATGTGGGAGTCCAGTGCCTTAACCAGCATGTCACAAGCTGGCCTCCATATTTTTTTAAAGAATTATTTTATTTTATTATTATTATTTTAGTTTGTTATAGGGCACGTGTGCTCACCAAAGAGGCGGGGGAGCTGGGGAGTGAGAAAGCAAGTCACCAGGTCTGGGACTCGAATCACAGTCAACCATATAGAAGTCCAGCACCTTAACCGTCATGCCACCTGCCGGCCCAGTCCCTATTTTTAACCTAAGGCCATTCCCTCAGCTCAGGATGCCAATTTAGAATCCATCACTGTGCGCTGGTCCCTGCATGGCCTTAGTCCAGAGCTCACGGGCATTGTCTCATTTAACTTAATCCCCACAGCCTCTCCGGGGTATTCCTTTTATTCCTCTTGTACAGATGAGGGCATAGTGACGAGAAGGCTTCAGAGAGGCTGAGTGACTTGCCTGAGGTCACACAGCTCCTGCGTGAAGGGACAAGGGGCATTTTCCCCTGAGTTTCCTCCATTTGCTGCCCTTCCAGAATTGGATAAAAAAAACTTTCAGAAGAGGGGAGTTTGAGCTGGGCCATCTCTTCCCTTCCAAACCCATACTTTCCTGGGCAAGGGGTCAGGGGAAGAGGCCTTAGAACCCTCGGAGGAGGAGACAAACCTCCTCCCCGCCGAGCCCCAAGGCGGGCAGCACCACCCCGGCTCTCCCAGGCAGTGCCCCCCGCAGCTGCAGCTAATCTAATCACACAGCTGAACTTCCCGACCAATAGCCCCCCACCCGGGCCTGTTTTCTGAAATCTGTGATCTTCCTGCTCGAAATCACCTTTAATTTCCCTCAGGAATGAGCAAGCATTGAGAGGTTTGGTTTCAATTACACCTGGAGAAAAAAGTTTGACACAAATTTCAAGGCAAATAAATGAGGAAACCATAGACGTAGGGATACAGAGGAGGAGGAGGAGATGCTGAGCTTGGTTCCCCAGGATCCTGCACCCACCCCAGGGCTCACCTGGGCAGGATGGATCATGGCCCTCATGCCCTCCAGTGCCTGGGCAACCTCTCCCCCATCCACACTTGCTTCCTCACAAATCCTTGGCTGCCTCAGCCACTGTGCCACTGTCCCCGCTGTGAGCTCTTGCAGCCCCAGTTCGGAGGGTGACTCCCCTAGAAAGTGAATGCCTGCACGGGCTCGCACCTCCTTGTTTTCTCACGTCCTCACCAAAGTGGAACAGCAGCAATCACCCGCCCCAGTTTCATAGTGAATTTCCTCCACTGGAGCCTCTGCTTCTTCTCCCTCAGCCCCTCCCCAGATCTCACCTTCCATCCAGGAAGCCTACCGTGATTGCTCCAAGTCAGGCAAGGGTTGAGTGCCAGAAGGAATCTGAGGTCCCAGCCTATCCCAAATCCCTGGTAGCCCTCAGCCTTTAATGCCAGGGTCTGGCCGGGGACTCGGCCTGACACCAGAAGTCATGTTCACCATCAGTGCCTGCCATGGAGTCGTCGAGGCCTTCTGGGAAGGGTGAGGGTCCTCAGAGTTGCTCCCAGAGACCAAGAGTCTCAGGTAGGTATGAACAAATGGTCCAGTGACCAGGTCTGCAAAGATAGGCCAGGCTACGGGACATGGCTTTGCCAGAAAAATCAGCTTGTCCCGGCCCCAGAGGAAAGAGCGAGAGTGGAGACTGCCCTGCTCCCAAGACTGAGTGGGACTGGGTGGGTGTCACCGAGTCTACTCCTTCCGTAGAACCAATCCCAGGGACAGGCATTGCTGCCCCAGTCCCTTGAGCCAGAACCCCTGCCTGCACCGTCGCTGGTCCCCCTAGCCCCTACCTGCCCTGTCCTGCCCCTGGACCCGCCCGTCAGTGTCTCTTGGCGATCCCCAGTCCTCTCTGCCCATCTGCACTTCCCTGCCCCGTGTTCCCGTGTGTAACACAGCCGGGCTGATCTGAGAACCCACGCGGCCCCTCTGCTGCAGCCCCGATGAGGCTCTGCGTCCCGTGGGATAGACTGCCGCGCAGAGCCCTCGGCTGGGCCTGTCGCTCTCCTTCCCTCTCCATCCTTCTCTCCGGATGTCTTTCATCCCCATTCCTCGTACCTTGGCCTGTGCACTCTGATCCTTGCTGCTTGTAATGCCATCCCGGGTTCTCCGGTTGGCCTCCGAGAAGTTTCCACTTCTCCCCAGGGCTCAGCTTGACATCACTTCCTCCAGGAAGTCTCTGGATTACTGACCGCCTTAGGTTCCATGCTGTCCTCTATGTCCCCCAGAATCTCTGCCATTGTACAATGTGGCACATGCTGTTATTCATTTCTTTTTTTTTTTCCCCTTTTTTGAGAGATTTTTGCTGTAGGGCACATTATGCTTGCTGAAGAAACAGAGGGACAGAAAGTGAGAAATCACCCCCCCAGAGAGATGGTCACACCACAATCCCTTCTCCTCCATTCTCCTCTAGGGATTTTGGGACAGACATGCACATATGCCCAGCATGAGTCTTAAGTCACCAAGTCCAGGACTTGAACCAAGGTCACTATGTGGGAGTCCAGCGTTGTAACCACTGCGCTATCTGCTGGTCCTGCTGTGACTCATTTCTATGTCCATTAGATTGTGAGTGTGCTGAGGACAAGGTTTTCATCTGATTATTTTTTTTAAAGAATTTATTTATTTCCATTTGTTATTGTTATTTTTTTTCTTTATTTGATGAGAGAGAGAGAGAGAGAGAAAGGGAAAGTGAGAAAGCAAGCCACCAGGTCCAGGACTTGACCCATGGTTGGCCACGTGGGAATCCAGCGCCCTTATCCACCACACCACCTGCTGGCCCCTCATCTGATTAATTTATAAAGTAATAGCACTTAGCAATTCAGTAAATACTGATAGACAAAAAGGGAGGGAGAAATGGAGAAAGGCTAGAAGGAAGGGAAGACAGAAACGAGAAATAAGGGAAGAGAGGAAAGAGGGAGGAGGCAGAGCTGGTGGAAGAAACTCCCAGCACATCTCAGCCACGCGCCACCTGCTTGGCTGGCGTGGGGGGCAGAGAGATGTGGTAGACAGGTGTTCATGAAGGACTAAGCCGACTCAGGTGCTTGTGGGGGAAAGTCCGGTTTCCCAAGCTTGAACTGCAAGACCCCCACTGTCTGGCCCTAACATCCCTTCCTGCTTAATCTCCTCCCACATCTGACATGTGCCCGCGAACTGGCCCCGCCTCTAGAACACCTGCCTCACTTCCTACCTGAGACCTTTGCCCCCCGTCTATGACCTGGAGCCCTGGCCAGCTTTGTGCATCTATCTGCGCATCCGGCATAGCGTTCACTCACTCCGGGAAGACAGAAGAGGAGGGACACTGTCAATAGGATGTAGTGACATGGCAGAAGGACTTCCTGATAAGACAGAGCCTGCAAGGCTGCCCACAGGCCAGAAGCGGCTTCAATGGAGAGAGTGCCTGGACCAAGACCAGCAGGGTGAGAAGCATTCCCTGGCGACCAGGGAGAGGGAAGGAGACAGTGGAGACGGGAGGCGATGCCTCGGAGAGCAGAGGAGCAGGTGCCTGGGCAGGGCGGCACTCGAGACCGGCTGCCTTGGGCATCGCTGCCCTTCTTCAGTCTCAGCCTGGAGAATCCCTTTTCATCCCAGAGACCCAGGCCCCCACCTCCGTGCTATCCTCCCCCCGCCATGTGGTCACTCCTTCCCCCTCCCCCCGCCGACTCCTCACCACAGAGCACCGAGGCTGCCCTCTCTCAGTCCAGGTCTGGGTCTGGGACTTCCGTGTCACAGTCAGAATCACAAGCCCAGGCCTCCTTCTGCTCCTGGTGGCCCGGAGCCCGCTCAGAACAAGGTGCTCATTCTCCTCCAGGTTGTCCCCAGCAGACCCTGCATAGCAGCAAAGCCAACACGAATCTCAACCCAAGTGGCGCCGTGACTACTGGGCGCTGTGCCGGGCACCTGAGTGTGGAGATGAATGCCACTCAGCGGGGAAGCCTCTCCCAGCAGGAACCCCTGCTCATGCCTACACTCTCCCGACCCTGGTCCCGGCGATAGGGTCACTGTGACAGAGAAGTCGAAGCCCACAGGCATGACCCAGGAGGGCACGGCTGGCTCCCAAATCCAGGGTGTGTGGATGCTCTTCCCAGCCCACGCTCTCTCTGCACGCAGGGGGTGTCCCAGGACTGGCCCGACGGCCATGGGACTCAGCACCCGGAGGTCTTTGAAGAGCTCAGGAGAGAAGCAAGTCCTCAGACCCCAAGCCCCAGAGTGAAGTTCTGGCTGCTTCTGATTGGGGGGGTGGGGGGAGAAGAGGGGCAGGACAGGTGAGAGGCGGGGCCTGGTGACCCCGGCCACTGGCCTGACCCTCCCTGTGCACGAGTGACAGGGACCACAGCCTGCGGGGCCAGCCTGCAAGCATCCCGAAGATTCGGACGTTGGAGTGTGAATTCAGTCCCACATTATCCAGTTTTTCTGGCACCAAAATTCCTGTGCTCCCTGCTCGGTGGCTGTGAGGCTAGCCACAGGCATACCAAGCTGGTGATGTCAGGATATGCACTCGGAATCAGAAACACGTGCACGAGGGGGCCTGTGTGGGTTCAGAGCCCGGAAGTCACATTTGCAGGGTCAGACCCACCAGCCAGGGCCACTGAGAGTCCAGAAGTCTACCCTGTGAGTCTGACGTCAGAAACATCAAGGCCTTGGGACAGGCACGGCCCTGTCCCCACACCCACCCAAGTATAGGGGATGCCAGGGCCTTTGAACTAATCTCAGGAACTGCTTGATGTCGCAGAGCAGATGACACAAAGTCAAAGTAGGACTTCCGGTGTGCGTGATGTCTTCACGTCTGTCTGGGCAGCTGAAGCCCACAGGACCCCTCTGCATGGGCTGGCAGGGTAGCCATCTCCGGCCGGGTGGAGAGCAGCCCCAGAGAGACGAAGTGCCCACGTCCTACCCTTCATTCACCGCACACGCTCTCATGGACGCCTGCGCAGTCCTGCCCTGCACGGGGTCACACGTCACAGACTCACTTCATTTTCATAGCACTCTTGCGAGACAGAAATTAATACCGCTTTACACCTGGGGACACAGAGGCTCTGCGTGGAAGTGACTCCACTGAAGTCACAGTGGGCAGGTCTGGAGCATACCTGTCACCTGTCACAGAGCCGTGGCAGCCACTCTGAAGAGGGTAGGACCTGGCAGGAGATGGCCTGGCACCGAGTGTCCCAGCAGAACACAGGGGCAGGGGGCAAAGCGGCCCAGAGTGGACTAAGCACTGCTTCCTCCTGGGTGCTCTGAGCAGGCTGGACAGGGGAGGTTCTCTGGAAGGGCAGGCCCCCCAGGGCACCCTTCCACTCCTCCCCCAGGAATCTGAGCAATGTTTGGTGATGCAGCTCAGGCTCCTGGGCCCCCTCTGGGTGAGACTGGGCCCTGTCCCTCCAAGCCCAGTAGGACGGGGGAGTGGCCTCCCGCAGTGGAGGCCAGTGTCCTTTGGGATGAATGGAGCCCATAGTGAGAAGGATGCAGGCGCTGGGCTGGAACCCCTGGGGCAAGAGGCCAGACCACAACCCCTTCATCGTGTGGGCATTGGTCACAGGAACTCACTGGGACATGAGAATGAGCCGGCTCTGGGGGTTCGCACATAGGCCAGGAATCAGCCACACAGAGGAAAGAAAGGGAGAAGCCAGGCAGGAGAAACCCAGGAACTTAGGCCACGGCCTCAGCGCCGCAAGCCTGGCCTGGCTTCCCTGACGAGACAGGGTGTGTGGAGCCTGCCAGGCTACTGGAGCAAAGTGTTGAACCCTTGAACCCTTGTTGGCCCAGACCCCCTCCAGAACCGCGCATTCCCACGTGCACATGTGCAATCGTGCACACGTACGCAGCAGAGATGCACACGTTTCCGGCCTAGGTGTGTACCCGGGCACAAATCGTTCCCCAAATGACAATGTGTAAATACAGATAGGCTCCTGTCACTCACAGGGCCGTTCCTCTTCTGCGTTCTTACCGAGTCTCGCAGCCACGAGTCAGGGTCAACGTGGCCAGAAACCCTTTCCCCCCACCCGTGGCTTCCAGATGATGAAGGTAAGGGGTGGCCATTGTAGGTGACACGTACAAGGCAAGTCTCCAGTTAGCGGCAAAGCTGGAGCTGGAGACAAGGCCTCGTGGTGGTAGTGTTTTCCTCACGGGTTTTCCCAGAGGGCCGTCCTCGCTGTGGGTCGCTCTGGGGATCCCCAAGATGCTGTCGGTTGTTATCACTCCCTCGTTATTCTCTCAGCCCGTGGGCACCTTGTGCTTCCCCTCAACCTTTCACCTCATGAGCCTTTTTCACAGGGCTGGGGCCAGTCCAGGGTCTCCTCCTGCCGGGAGGAGCAAATGGAAGACTTCCAAATGGGCGGCTCACTTAAACCAGGAGACAATGCTTCAATTCAGCTGTAACAGTGGGGACCACGGCCTACCTTGACACTTAGGGGAAAAGCTAATCAAAGCCCGCAGATGGAGTGGAGGGTAAAGCACTGGATCCCACATTGGCTAACTCCATGGTTCGAGTCCTGGACCCGGTGGCTTAAAAATCACACCAGGCAAGTCTGTGTGTGTGCCCAATATCCTGAGAGGAGAAATGACTGTGGTGTGGTCATCCACCCTGAGGGATTTCTCTCTTTCTCTGTTTCGCTCCAGTGTGCACACACACCCTATAGCAAAATGAATGAATGAATAAATAAATAAATAAATAAATAAATAAATAAATAAAGGAAATCAACTGCAGTAATTGACACCGCAGAGGTTGGGGAATGGGGATGAGGGGGTCTCACCCTGGCCAAGACGAAGTTCCCTAGGAGTGGAATATTAGCTACAATACATCTGTGGAGTATACATGTACTAGGTATCTATCTTAAACTCCACTTCGTTTTGAGTTAGAACTCCAGAACAAAAATACGGAGACTGTCTTAAACTATGGAAGGAGAGCTCTATACAGTGGGCAGGGGCCATAATGTACGATCCCTGCCCCAGACATCGCCGCAGTGTCCTCACCCCGGGAGGCACTAGGAGACGCTGACCGTGCATCCTCGTTCTCCATTTTCTGCTCTTTGGGTTGGAAAGAGACTTTGTCCTCTGATTGCCTTTGTCCTCGTCTGAAAACAGGGCAGATGTGAAAAGCCTGGCCACTGTCTGGGATCTGGGTGAAAACATCTGCTTCCAGCACAAACGAAACCGATCAGCAGGAGCCAAGAACGTTCGGCCACGTTCGCTACCGTTTGACTTCTTTTATTAATAACTTGGGAGGATCGCAGGCGAGGGCTTCTGGCAGGAAAGAAAGGAAATGATCCAAGAGAAAAAAAATCCAAACCCATAAATAAGTTAAAGTCACTGATGGAGGGCGTTTGATGTGCGTGCGTGTGTGTGAATGAAATATGGGCACTTCCCTTCAGAACCCCGCAGGTAGACGGAGAAGCCCAGAGGGCTGCCTTCTTAGGGGCTAGTGGGGGTAGGGGTAGCAGACATGCTCCTTGCAAGCTATGGCCTCTTCTCCTTGGGATTTTTGGTGATGGAACGCCTCCATTGGACCTTAAGGACGAAACCTGAAGGAGAAAGAGCATGAGCTTTGGAATCAGGCCATGCTCAGCTTCAAACTAGTCGTGGGCTCTTGGCGGCTCCACTGACCAAAGCTTCTGTTCCTCTGTGTCAACTTGGGGAAGTAATATCCACCTCGCAGAATATCTGTGGAGGCTGAACTTGATGGCATGAGTGCATTAATCAGCATGCACCGTCCCTAAGTGCTACAAGAGACAAACCTCAAAGTCCAGTGGCCTAGCAAAATGCGAACGGCCTGCCCGTACACTGGGACTCAGGTCAAGGGGCTGTCTCCCAACTGCCTGGGCCGAGCTGGCTTTCCCCTGCTGTCCTGGTGTGATTATCATTAGCGCTGTCCCCTCCACTCTCAGAGTGGATGGTAAATATATGGCCACGTCAGACTCAGGGAGCTAGACTCTCCTCTGTCCTGTGATTCCACCATCCCTACCAGTGACATCCCAGGCCATCTGTGGCAGAGTGGCCCTTACATTTGACATATGCCAGTCTACCCTCATTTCCTGGCTAGACTGGACACATGGCCTTGCCTAGCAGCCGCGTGATCTTCCTACAAGCCAGGAAGGGGAGCTGAACCTGATAGGAATGTGAGGCTCTCAGTGAATGGTTGGTCCCTACTCTGTTCTTTCCTACCCTTCCTTTGGAGGCACATAGACTACAGGGAGAAAAACTTGATCCTAGAAACATGCCAGACCAGAAAACCAAATGTTCTGGGAAATATGTATGTCTTTAAAAAATATATATATATTGGGACCAGCAGTTAGCGTAATGGCTATGTCACCGGACTCCCACGTAGTTGACTGCGGTTTGCGTCCCGGACCCAGCAGCTTAAACTCACAATGGGCGCGTGTGCGTGCGTGCCCAAGATCCGAGAGGAGAATGGAGGAAAAGGGATTGTGGCGTGGCCATCCCCCCTGGGGGGTGATTTCTCGCTTTCTGTCTCTCTGTCTCTCTCTGTCTGTCTGGTGAGTGCACGCGCCCTATAGCAAAAAAACCTCTCCAAAATAAATAAATAAAAGTATATATATATATATATACACACATATATATATATATATATATATATATGTATAAGTATATAAGTATATAAAAGTGTATATATATATATAAGTATATAAGTATATAAAAGTATATATATATATATATATATTAAAATTTGACCAGAGAGAGAGAGAGGGAAAGTGAGAAAGCAAGTCACCAGGTCCAGCAGTCGAATCATAGTCCACCATGTGGGAGTCCAGTGCCTCAACCACCTGCCACCTGCTGGCCCTGGAAATATGTATTTCCTGGGCCAACAGTTGGTATAATGGCTATGTCACTGGACTCTCATGTAGTTGACAGCGGTTCGAGTCCCAGACTTGGTGGCTTAAACTCATGCCAGGCGTGTGTGCATGCGTGCCCAGGACCCCAAGAGGAGAAAGGAGGAGAGGGGATTGCAGCATGGCCATCCCCCCTGAGTGGGTGATTTCTCACTTTCTGTCTCTCTGTCTCTGTCTTTCTGGTGAGCGCACGCCCTATAGCAAAAACCCCTCAAAAAAAAAAGAAATGAAAAGAAAAAAGAAAGAAATGAAATATGTATTTATAAGGTAAAATGAAATAGAGTCCTTCACTATTTTCAGAGGGCCTTTACATCCATGATTTTAATTTATTTTACCATTAGCACTATGAAAGATATTAGAATTCCCATTTCTTTTTTTTTTTTTTTTTTTGGAGAGGTTTTTGCTATAGGGTGCGTGAGCTCGCCAGAAAGACAGAGAGAGAGACAGAGAGACAGAAAGCGAGAACTCACCCCCCAGGGGGGATGGCCATGCCGCAATCCCTTCTCCTCCATTCTCCTCTCGGGATCTTGGGCACGCATGCACACGCGCCCGACGTGAGTTTAAGCCATTGGGTCCAGGATTTGGACTGCGGTCGACTACGTGGGAGTCCAGCGACATAGCCATTACGCTAACTGCTGGTCCCCAGAATTCCCATTTCTAAGGGAAAACTGAGTTTCAGAGATACACATCATTTCATGAGGCTGCAAAATGCTAGAGCCAAGACTTGAACTCAGTCCTCCCATCTTGCCGTCGGTTCTCATTCCCGTTCTCCCTCTCAGGCTGCAGATGCGTATGACCATGCTAGGGCATCCTTGTCAGGGAGTTTGATTTCCTCAGTGCAGGACTGGGGATGGGTGCTGAGGCCACGGCTGAGGGTGGAGGCTGCTCCGCTAGGACTGCCACAGCAGAGGTGGAACGAAGCTTCGAGAGCACCTTGCATAGCCTCTCCCTTATTGCTCACAAGGAAACAGACCTAGAGAGGGGAGTGACTTGTCTAAGATCATTCAAAGAGCTGGTCCTGGAGCCAGCAGGCTCTCCTAGTTCCTATTCCAGAGTTCCTTCAAATGTATGCTTTCCTCTTTTTCTCTTTACCCCCCCCCCCATCCTTATTACTATCACGGCCCACACACACACACACACACACACTTCCATTCTTTCAAATCTCAACTTAGGTATTATTTATGTCTGGAAGGGTTTTCTGGTCCCAAGGCCAGTTGAGGTGCTCCTGCGTGCATTCCACTATGGCCTGAACCTCACTTTATGGCCATTGACTATTAGCTAACCTGTCCTCCCCAGACCACGGAAGTGGGAAGATGCAAGCTGAAGAGGAGGGCTGGGGTGCTGACTCTCCCACCCCTAGGGCCTGGTATAGCTCGTGGCACATTTGACATGTATTTGTTGAATGTACGAGTGAAGGCAGAAGGCTCATCCAGATGTGAGAAGCAGGGAGTAGGGTCCTGGGCAGGGCCCAGGGGAAGGAAAGGGGAGAAGAGCAGGTGTGACATGTCTTGCTGAAGGGCCTGGCCAGTGCTGTTGACAGGGTGTGTCCTCAGCTCTCCCCATCACTCTGGTCATGTGTGACACCCAGGGATGTGCCCTGGGGGAAGGAAACCGTAATGTCCTGTGACAGACTGCAGTCATTGCAGCACATGTGCATCTCCATGACAGCATTTGTCATTTCATGTCCACCCTCTCTTCAGGTTTCTGGCTCTCACCCTGGACTGAAGACTCCCCGAGGGAAAGGATGGAAGCTGAGGCACGTCTCTATCCCCGCTATGAGTAGGGTACAGAGCAGGCCTCTGAAAGGGCCTGTTCAATTCATTTAAACTGAACCAGGATTCAGCTTGCAGAGAGCTCACAGCCCATTGAGGTGGACACAAAGCCGATTATGAGAATCAGTGCTGGCAGCAGTAGGTATCTGGACTGTTGAGCATAGAGGCGAGGTCTTGGTTCTGACCTGAGGGCCTAGAGAGCTCCCCTGGTATTGCGCAAACACACCTCCTGCTTTAGTGTTGGAGGTCTAGTGACGAGCAGGGTATTCACTACCCAGGCTTGCCTCTCTAACAAACTACCGCCGAATCTCAGTGGTTTCACTGATTAAGGCTGGTTTCTTGCTTCTCTCACTAGGCAATGCAGGCTGGCAGAGAACCATGTGGTCATTGAGAGACGCAAGCTCCTCCCACTTAGGGCAGGGCTTCTCAGTGTTGGCACATGAGCACTTAGGAACAATATTACTCTCCCATTTTTTTAAGAGAGAGAGAGAGAGAGAGAGAGAGAGAGAGAGAGAGAGAGATTTGCTATATTGTACTTGCCAGAGAGACAGAATGCAAGAAATCACCCCCCTAAGGGGGGGTGGCCACTCCACAACCCCTTCTCCTCCATTCTCCTCTCAGGATTTTGGACACACGCGCGCACGCGCGCGCGCTTAGCATGTGTTTTTAAGCTGCTGGGTCCAGGACACGAACTGCAGTCAACTCTGTGGGAGTCCAGTGATGTAACCACTACACCATCTGCTGGTCCCATAGAACTGGATTATTTTTGGTTATGGGGGCTACCCTGCGAGTTGTGGGATGTCTAGCAGCCTAACTCACCTTTCCACCTGGATGCCAGTAGCACACACCCCAGCAGTGACAACCAAAAATGTAAAATGTCTCTGGATATTTCCAGGGTCCTGCTCATCATCCCGTTGGAAACCTCAATAGGATCATCCTCTGCCCTCCTTTAGAGTCTTGGCATTCCGGAGAGCTTTGGCATTCCAGCAGGCCTCCTCTAGAACCCTCCTCTAGAGACTTGGCATTCCAGCAGGCCTCCTCTAGAGCCCTCCTCCAGAGCCTTGGCGTTCCAGCAGGCCTCCTCTAGAGCCCTCCTCCAGAGCCTTGGCGTTCCAGCAGACCTCCTCTAGAGCCCTCCTCCAGAGCCTTGGCGTTCCAGCAGACCTCCTCTAGAGCCCTCCTCCAGAGCCTTGGCGTTCCAGCAGGCCTCCTCTAGAGCCCTCCTCCAGAGCCTTGGCGTTCCAGCAGACCTCCTCTAGAGCCCTCCTCCAGAGCCTTGGCGTTCCAGCAGGCCTCCTCTAGAGCCCTCCTCCAGAGCCTTGGCGTTCCAGCAGGCCTCCTCTAGAGCCCTCCTCCAGAGCCTTTGTGTTCCAGTAAGCCCTCCACCTATGCAGGAGTTGAGGGAAAGAAAGGAGCACTGAGGGCTGCACAGAAGCTTCATGGGCTGGACCCAAGTTCCCTCATGTTCTATTGGACAGACTTGGTCCTATGACCACAGCTCATTCCAAGGGATGCTGGGAAGGACAGTTTAATTGTGCCAAGGAGGGAAAAGAAGCATTTTGGACTGGGCTGTTGAGCACAGAGGTGAGGTCACTGGTCTTGATCTGAAGGTGTGTGGAGAGCTCCATCAGTATTGTGCAAACATGCCTCCTGTTTTAGACTCCTAGCCAATATTTCCCATGGTTAAAGAGTTCATGTGCTTGCCTTTCATTCATGAAAATAAGACTACATAAAGAATATTTTTTTCTAAATCAGCTGTGGGAGCTTAGCTGGTCCCCCAATCCAGAAACCAAACTTCTGGGAAAGTCTTTGAGCTCATCTGGAAAGGCATGAAAGTGCCCTTCTTGCCTCCCCTACGTCACACATCCTTCCTCCCATGATGACTGATATGAACCTAATCAGGCCTAGACGTCTCTGAATGCCTCTGACCACTACACTGACTTAACGTCTCCTGGTTACCATGGCAGCACACGGGGTGGCTGCAGGGGCCAGACGTGTCAACTCCTGCCCTTGAGAAAGTGTTTCCCAGCTGTGGATGCAAGCCCGTTCTCTCATAACAACTTTATCAAAGAACAGATCTGTACCAATGCCAAAGAGCTCAGCTTGGGTCACCATTATAAGAATTTACGTGGAAGCAGAGGAGCCATGCTAGGGGAGTGGTGTGACTTCAGCTGTGTGGTGGGTGAGCCTGGTCAGCATGGAGTTTCTTGCATGTATAGAGGACTGTGGAAAATCAGAGGTGTGGAGGGAACTGGCGGGTCACGGTGCCAGGTCAACGCACACCCCGTCTGTCACATTTCCAAATGAGAGTGAGTGCTTTGACTCTGGGTAGACTAAATTAACACTAACCAGGAAGAATGTTTTTCTGGAAGCCTCTCTAGGAAAATGGCTGTGTTGAACCCTAACAGGAGGACTTTTCCCCAACAGCGTGCAAAACTCCTGGAACTCCTCCACCACAAATGTTTCATGTGGTGTAGACGAGAATTAATTAGAAAAGAAAAAAAATCTCTCAAGTCAAAACACATATCTCACAACCTATTAGCATTAAGATTAGCATTAAAGAAAGTTGGAAACTATAACATTTTAAGCACAATTTATAAGTCTAATTTCCTGTGTGTCATTCTCAGATAATAAATGCTTTTCCTTCAAGTCGAAAATTCTTGGTGGAAAGTGGGGGGTGGGGGTGGGGCAAAATAAAGAAAAAGTTAATTTAAGGCCTATTAGTTTATTTTTAGTCGCCTAAGATCTGAGGGACTGAGAACATTTCCCTTTTCTGATAGAACACGCCTTCCTGTGTAGCAAGGAAGTCCCCTGACCCGGGGCCTCCTGCAGGGTGCTACTGATTTTTGACAGAATTCTCCAGGCAAGGGCTTTGAAAGAAGCTAAACCAGGCCCATGAGGGGAGGGTGTTCTGGGGCCTGGAGGGACAAGGCTAATTGCTCGGAGCCTCGCAGAAGGAACTTGCAAGTTGAGGGATGTCGGGTGACCGGGAGGCCCACTTCCTGTATTGCTCTGGAAGAAGTTCGTAGCCCACAGCTTCCATAATAAGACATTCCTACTAATTTGCTGAGAGCTGAAAGGGATTTCTGTTTTTAGCTTTGGGTCTGTGGCAACTGTTTTGTTTTAGATGAAAATTAAATAGGGACGTGGAGCCGGGGCTGGTTGGGGGATGGGAGACAGAGCCATAATTGAAGTGCATTAGTGTAATTACCTCGTCCTTTCTTTCACTCATCATGTTGACAGAGAAATCTATTACCCAGCAGCTCCGTTTCCACAAATTGCCCTTCCCTGAGGACTTGGTGAGGGGTAGGGGTGGGCGTACTAGAGGAAGTGCCTGCTTTGTTCCAGAAGTGGGCCTCCATCCATCCTCAGAATGTGGTTCCAGTTGTCTCTTAACCAGAGAGAGGGGAAGCAAGTGGGGACCTCAAGTGAGCGAGAGGCAGAGGGAGCCAGCTGGGCGTCTCGTCCCAACCAGGGCTCTTACCCAAGGCCTCCTGTACCAGTCCCTCTGCAAGGCTGCATGGGTGGATGAGGTACAGCCTCGTCTCTGTCTCAAGGCAGAAAGGGAGCTGGAGGGGAAACCACGAGCTGAGGTGCCAGCCCTGTCCCGAGAGCTCTTGCATGAAATGGAGAGAGTGCTCTCATGTGCGAGATGGGCCCAGGGCTGCACCTTCGCCGCCTTCTGCGTCTCCAAGGGCCTGCCCCTTCCTCCTCCACGCCCTTGGTCTCGCTCATCTTCTCGTCTTTGTGCCAGGCTTTGCCTTGCCTTTGTTCTCCATTACCTCTAGCCTATCATCTTCCTCTTTCCTCTTTCAGCCTCCTCCAGAGGGCTGGTTTTGAAGAGCTGGAAAGCGTTATCTTAGCTCCCAGTGCCTCCCCCAGGTCTGACCTTCCTCTCTACTCTTCCAAATCATCTCTTAGGACTTAGATCTCTAGCATGTGCTCGGGCGTTAGAAACTTGCTCACCAAGAAGACAAAAATGGTCGAAGAGCTCTTAGCAGAGCGTGAGTTAACCCTCTTCTACCTCTTCCCTCAGCACATAAGCCTTCAGAAACCTTTTAGAGTGAGAATTCCAAGATGGAGCTAGATGCTAGCCCGTCCTTAAGAGACTCATGGATGGGGGAGGGGCGGGGAGACTGCAAGCCTTCAGGTATCCCCAGTCTTGGGTTGAACATAACCAGGTGGAGCTGCCCCAAGCTTGGTCTCTGCTCCAGGTGTCGTTTAACAAACCCCAACCTAGTTTCCACAATAACTTAAGAAAACAGGAATCTTGACTTCAGTGTCTGAAGGGAGATTCCATTCTTAGCCATGGCAAAGCTTCCAGAGATCCTTTTCTAACAAAATGATTTCACTCTCTTTCTGAAACCTAGACCCCTAATCCCTTCCCTCTCCAGGGACTCCCTGCCTTGTCCTTTAGGCACCCTGAGTGCTGCCTTAGCCAGTCCACACATTTAGCCTGTCTACCATCTGCTTCGTCACTCCACCAGGCCCTGAGGCAGAGGCTGCTGTGTAAATTTCAGCCCAGTCCTCTTGAGGAGGCCTGAAAGGGTCTTGCAGTGATTCATTTTCCCTGCCTGCTGATACTTGTTGTGGGTCTACTACCCCTGATCTCTACTCCAGAAAAAGTTTGATCTTAGAGAGACTAGCAGTTGGCATAATGGCTACGCCGCTGGACTCTCATGCAGTCAACCACAGTTCAAGTCCCAGACCCAATGGCTTAAATTCATGCTGGGCGTGTGTGTGTGTGTGTGTGTGTGTGTGTGCCCAAAATACTGAGAGGAGAATGGAGAAGAAGGCATTGCGGCATGGCCATGCCCCCGGGGGGTGATTTCTCGCTTTCTGTTTCTCTCTGTCTTTCTGAGGAGCACACATGCCCTATAGCAAAAACCTCTCAAAAAAAAAAAAAAAAAAAAAAATGAGTTTGAGCTTAGAGAACATTACAAGTTTCCAAAACAAAAATGTGGCTCTGTGGGACCAACAGTTAGAGTAATGGCTATGTCGCTGGACTCCCAGGTAGTCGACTACGGTTCGAGTCCTGGATCCAGTGGCTTAAACTCATGCCGGGCGCGTGTGCATGCGTGCCCAAGATCCTGAGAGGAGAATGGAGGAGAAGGGACTGTGACGTGGTCATCCCCCCTGGGGGGTGATTTCTCGCTTTCTGTCTCTCTGTCTTTCCGGCGAGTGCACGCACCCTATAGCAAAAATCTCTAAAAAAAAAATGTGCTCTGTGTGTTTAACATGGTGTTTACTTTGTTCTAATAAGAGAAAGCATCCTTTATTTGTATGCCACCATTCTCAAACACATCTTTAAGAGTGTAGGAAACCTTTTCAAGAGGAAGCTTTTACTGTTTGATTTTCCTAATGACAGAGGGGGGAACATGTTGGCTGTTTTGGAAACTTGCCTGCTTGAGACTTTCCTCAGATACCAAGTGCTCACATGGAATCTTCATGTGAGGAGGCCTGGAGTAGGGGAACTGGTCCAACCCTTGTTTTGTGCCCTTGCACTAGAAGGCTGATGGCGGCCAAGGAAAGGAGGAATGGGGCCCCAGTACAGTCGGCAGCATGGCGTTCCACCTTGGCCACCTCAGACACATGCTAGTTCCGTGTCAGTACTGAGGATGGGGCTGCACTGTCAGGCCTGTTGCTAGGCAGAGGGACAGTGAGGAGTCCCTCACAGGACACTTGGCCGACCATAGAGGTTCCTGGCCCACACTGATGCCATCAGCTCTGGTCTTATATCTTGATAGATCACAGTGAACATTTTAAGTGAATTGATATACCACAGGCATTGCGTGCAGTTGGACATTTGTTGAGCACCTATGTGTGGCCAGGAGCTGGCCTGGGGAGTTGGAGATGGAGGGAGAAACAGGATACAGGAGACCAGTCAAGGGAAGGACAGATCCAACCATCCAGCCAGGAAAGCCCTTTGAGAGAAGTCAGCAAGAGGGATGTGGGGAGCAGGGAGCCACAGCCAAACCAGCCCAGTGGAAAGGAGGGCAGGGTCTTCTCTCCGTCCTCTAGATGCTTCTAGGAAAAAATATTTAAAGATGCGCAGATTGCATGGAGGTCAAAGTGGCTGGATCCCATATGGCTAACTGTGTAGTTCAAGTCCCAGACCCAGCTGTTTGAAAAACACGCTGGATGCATGTGTGTGCATGCCCAAAATACCGAGAGGAGAATGGGGCAGAAGGGATCGTGGCGTGGCCATCCTCCCTGGAGTGGGGGCTGATTTCTCCCTTTCCCTCCCTCATTTTCTGTCTCTCTCCCGAAAGTGTATGTGCCCTATAGCAGAAACAAAGAAACAAACCAAAAAAATTAATAAATTTTTAAAAGCCTCAGTAATATTCTAGTCTAATAATAGAAAAGACCGGAATCTGTGTAATTTATATAAAGAAGGCTTATTCAGCTCACAATTTAGGAGTTCATGGTCCAGGGGCCACACCAGGTGGGAGTCTTCTGGCTGCATCACAGGGCACTTGCATCTGTGTCCATGTGTCTCTGTTCTGGTCTCAGTTCCCCTCCTTATTAGTCCGCCAGGAGTTGATTATGGGACCTCATCCTAATGACCTTAGTCCTAATTTCCTTCCAAAGCCCCACCTTTTAACACTACAGTTGGATTAAATTTTATTTTTAATTTTGCTACAGGGCATATGCACCCCCTTGGGGGGAGGGGCAGAGAGAAAGCCCCCCTGGGGAGTGAGTGGCCATACCACAATCCCCTCTCCTCCATTCTTCTCTTGGGATTTTGGGCATGCACTTGCACCCAGCGTACTTGTTAAGCCACTGGGTCTGGAACTGAAACTGTGCAGTCAGCCCTGGAATCCAGTCATATTATCCACCATGTCACTAGCTCACCCAGTTGGACTACATTTTCACCCTCTTAATCCCATCACAACCAAATCTCAACACATAAATGTTGGGGAGATATTCAAACCCAAGCAAGTAACATGCAAGATCTCAGAAGAAAGGTGGCTGTTCATGGATACGATGGAGCTGTTTTATTTAGTAGAGCCAAAGGATTAAAGACAGAAGTGGGTAAAGAGGCGTTGGCTTATTTGATTTTTGTTTGCATTTTCTAAAACCCTGGGAGAATCCTCTCTCTTTCTTTTTTGGGGGGAGAGGTTTTTGCTGTAGGGTGCATGCACTCATCAGAAAGACAGAGAGAGACAGAGAGAGAGAAATCACCCCCCAGGGGAAATGGCCACGCTGCAACCCCTTGTCCTCCATTCTCCTCTCGGGATCTTGGGCACGCACGCACACACGCCCAGCATGAGTTTAAGCCACCAGGTCTGGGACTTGAACCACGGTCGACAACATGGGAGTCCAGAGATGTAGCCATTACTCTAACTGCTGGTCCCACCTCTCTCTTTAAATCTAGGTTGTACACACACAGTTGGAGCTGCACACACAGAGGGGATAGGAATTGTTATTTTGGTCTCAAAGATAAGCAATTCTCCCAAATCTCCGCTTTCTCTTTGGTTACATGTGCTGACATAAAAAAGGAGGCGAGAAAAAAAGCAGCAAAGGATGAGGCGAACCTTATTCATTCAATGCTTCCCCAGTGCATTGATTAGCATGGTGCCGTCCCCATCTTAATTGAACAGATGTACACAGATTACCTGCTGTGTGCTAGAAATTGTGCTGCATGCCTTATATTGCATCATCTAATTCAAATTCTGAAAACAAGCCCACTGCTGATAATATTATCTGTTTATTTAGATAACAGGCAGAAGACCTGTTGAAACATGGAGCTTGTGTCTTTCTTCCGAGCAGCACTGGCTTCCAAACGGGTAGGATGTTTGCTGGGGCGCTGGTTTCCATGTCAAGCCCTTTCGTTGTGTCCTTAGGGTATTGGTCTGTTTCTGGTGAGCTTCCAACACATTACATTCCTTCTTGCTCTGATCTCAGATGTGCGCTGAGTGCAGGGACTGGTACTGAGCTGCCCGTACAGAGGGGCAGTCAAAGGAGAGAGCCCGTATATCGTGCATCTCAGCACACAGGCGGGGATCTGGAGAGGCCATAAAGCTTTCAGCCCTCCTTAGTATGGAGGCCTTTATCCATAGATCTGGGATGGATGTTGGAGTGGTACAGACTGGACATTTTAGAAGCTGACCATCAGGCCCCCCTGGACATGAACTTCATCCCTACTATTGTAGAGGGGACTGAATTTCCTAAAGGAAGAGAAATTGGAATGGATGCAGTGAAGGCTCTGTGGACCCAAGTGCAACATTAGAGGCCACATTCAAACAGTCACAGGTGATCTGGAGCAGAAAGGGCACCATGCAGCATCCTTTTAAGAATAGTGGAGAATTGTGGACCCAGAGAGGGAGGCACTTATCCAGACAGGAGCAGAGAGAGTCTGGTCTCCCTTTTCCCTTTCCTCATCACATTCACTGCATTGTTGCAATGAGGTGAATTTCACTGTGAAATCTCACAGGAGGAAAACCCTGCACTATCTCTGCTTGGGTTCAGTTTTTAGATATCCATCGACATGTATTTAAGACTTTTTCAAAATGATTATTTAAAATTCAAGCATCTTTTGTTCCACTCGATCGTGCAAGAATAATTCCAGGGACTTCAAGATCTCGCTTAACAAGCATTACATCTTGATGAAATGTTGATTTTCGTATTGTTCTCAAACTGCACAGTTGCAGAAGCCAATGCCGAATGAAAGCAGGATATCTTGAAGGAAAAGGCTTCAAATTTCAATCCATGGTGACAAATCCGAGGGTGAATGGAAGACAACACAAACGATGCAGTTTCTCAGTCTGTCTGGAAAGGCAGGAGGGTGTGGTGGGAGACATGCGGAGTGGCTCTGAGTCTTCACATCCTCAGGTATGAAGTGGACTGACCAGGTTGTATGCAATGTGTGATGTATATAAATAGCTTGATGAAGCTAAACCACCAAATGCAATTTTGTTTGTAAAGGAAATCTGGGCTAGCAGCAAGGATTAGGCTGTATTCGTGACCTTCTGAGATGCAAATGTCAAACAGGTGATGTGGTGGTTGAGGCACTGGACTCCCACATGGCTGATTGTGGTTCAAGTCCCAGATCTGGTAGTTTGCTTGCTCACTTTCCCTGTCTCTCTCTGGTAAGTGCACAGGCCCTATAGCAAATTACAAATAGTAACAATAAATAAAATTAAATGAATATTTTTAAAAAATAATAAAGGGGCTGGCAGGTGGCGTGGTGGTTGGGGCACTGGACTCCCACATGGCTTACCACGGTTTGAATCCTGGACCTGGTGACTTTCTTTCTTTCTTTCTTTCTTTCTTTCTTTCTTTCTTTCTTTCTTTCTTTGAGAGGTTTTTCCTGTAGGGTGCATGTGCTCGCCAGAAAGACAGAGAGAGACAGAGAGACAGAAAGCGAGAAATCACCCCCCAGGAGGGATGGCCATGCCACAATCCCATCTCCTCCATTCTCCTTTTGGGATCTTGGACACGCACGCACACGCACCCAGCATTTGTTTAAGCCACCGGGTTCGGGACTCGAACTGCGGTCGACTACATGGGAGTCCAACGACATAGCCATTATGCTAACTGCTAGTCCCATGGCTTGCTTTCTCACTTTCCCTCTCTCTCTCACTCTGTCCCTCTCTGGTCAAATTAAAAATAAATAAATAAATAAATAAATAAAGTTAAATAAAGTGATTCTTAAATAATAATAATAATAAAAGAAACTGGGGGGGGGGGGAAGTCTCCTCAGGAAGGTCTGAGCTCTCATTACAGTCTTAATTTTGGTTACAGTGTTAAAAGAGTAGGGAGGGGGACCAGCAGTTGACATAGTGGCTATGTCGCTGGACTCCCATGTTGTCAGCTGCGGTTTGAGTCTGGACCTGGTGGCTTAAACTCATGCCGTATGTATGTGTGTGCATCCCCAAGATCCTGAGAGGAGAATGGAGGAGAAGAGATTGCGTCGTGACCATCCCCCTGGGGCGTGATTTCTCGCTTTTTGTCTCTCTGTCTCTCTCTGTCTTTCTAGTGAGTGCACGTGCCCTATAGCAAAAACCTCTCAAAAAAAAAAAAAAAAAAAAAAAAGAAAAAGAAAAAGAAAAGAAAAGAAAACAGAGTGGAGAGGGTCAGCCCCAAAGTTCAGTGGCTAAGTGAATCAGATCCCACATGGCCAATTGCAGTTTGAATCCTGACCACAATATATGATTGAAACAGTGTGTGCCTGAAATCCTGATGGAATGGAGAAATGGGAAAAAAGAGGTTGTAACATGAAATGCCCCATTTGGGGATCTCTCTTTTTCACGCTCTGGCAAGCACACACACCCTCTAGCAATTGAAATTTAAAAAAAAGAACAACACGAAAGGGTAAGGCCCTTGGGAGACAAGATGATGGCTGAAAAGGAGACTGAGAGACAGGTGACGGGGCATACTAACTGACTGCCTTGTCGTGTGGACCCTGAGCTAGCAGACCTCATGTTCCACGTGGTGTTCGGGGCAAGGACAACTCTGAGCAGCCCCTGAAGCAGATGACCAAGCAATGACACCCTGTGGCACCATTTTGAATCTCTTCCCCTTGTGCTAGAACATTTGTAGTGATAACCAGCAAGGTTCACCATGGACAAGTTGGGGCAGACCATGGTGTCATATACGCGCCAGAGTTAGAGGCTGGAACCGTGTGAGCTCTAAGCTCTTTGCAATGGCTGACATCATCAGGTTCTGTGTCTACACAGCGTTGGAATCACCCATTGAAAAAGAGCCAATCTCTGACCATCTGGAGAGCTAGACAGAGGGCTCACAAGGCCACAGAGGCTGCACCCTTCACTTCTGTGGCCAATGCATGGCACCTCCAGGTCTGTGTAGCACCAGGCACTGGCTGGGAGGCAGCCAAGTTCAACTGAAGGAGCACTGGCCAGGGACTTAAGAGACCTGGTCCCAGTTCCCCACCTGGATCTACTGCCAAGTCCCAGTGGGGCCACATTCGAGGCCCTGTCTGTCTCTAACTCCCACGTCCCCACCCATGTTTAGATCCCATTGGCTCTCCTTGGCCCTGTTAGCAGCTCTCAGGCCTCTAAGTACTCAGACATTGTGAAGGTTCTGTTTGCTTTGCTCTGTGGCCAGGACCCTAATCTGGAAAGTGGTGCTTGTTTCTAGAAATCCGTAAAGCTAGGCTGACCCTCCAGACCATGAAGGCTGGTGGTGAGAGTGATGGAGTGGGGGTGGGGCTGGAGGACACCTGCCTGGGCAGGCCCCAGGGCTCCCAGTGGGACTCCCCTGCAGAGCGGATCTTCCCAGCCTTCCTGTCCTCTCTCAAGGGATGAGCCTGGCTCCATCCTTTACTGCTTGCTCTTCCAGTCCCACAGCCCCACTCTTTCATCCCTCCAGGTCTTTGCATGCGCCAGGCCTTCTGGCTGAGCACCTTCGCCTTCCTCTCATCTACCCTTCAAAGTCCCACCTGAGCATCACTATTTCAGTGAGACGTACCCAGACTCCCTCCCTTCCAGAGATAATTAATCACCCTCTCCTCTGCGCAGCTTTGCTTCTATTTCAAGGTTCTCCTACAGAGCACTTAACACGCTGTGTTATAATTGTCTGTTCCCTAATGCCTGGGAGGTCTGGGCAGGAAAGGTATCTGTGCAAAATAGCAGGAGGCCACTTGTATTAAGCACGGACCATGTACTTGGTCCCTGCTAGGCATTCTACCAGTTTAATTCATGAAGTGGGTGCCAAATTTGACATCATTTTACAGCGGAGCAAACTGCGGTTCGAGGTCACAGGGCAAGGACTTGACAGTGCAGGATTCAAGCTGCCTGTCTCCAGATCCTGGTGGCCAGCTCACTACTGCCTCTCAGAAGAGAACAACCGTCCCCTCTACAACCTCCCTTCATGCCCTGCCCTGTTTCTGGGTACCAGTCAGACCATCTGGCAGAAGCTGGCATCCTGAGCAGGAAGCCTTGGCAGCTTGATGTAAAGTGGGGGGTAGATTCAGCCTGTGGGGCTCAGCAGGGCAGACACAAACATTCGGAGTAGGACAAGCAATGTTCTAAGAGAACACTTATCTGTGTAGACTGCTTAGAAACACATTTCTTCCAGTGAGATTTCTCCTTCCAGTCATGTGCGTGCCTGTGTGTGTGTGGGGGGGGGGGGGCAAGTGTGAAAACCAGTTTTACAGATCTGTTAATGAATGCCAGAGTGATTATGTCGCTAGCCCCTTCAATTATGCAGAAAATCAGGTAACCAGACTAGCTACTTTATGTAATCGATGTGTGGGTTTCTTGTTCCCTCTGAAAGAACATTCCTGAAAGGGTCATGTGTTATTTCCTGAGGAGCCTTTTTTCCTAATTGCTTGAAGGTTTGAGAATGGCTCCTTTCCCCTGTTTTCGTTCTGTGTGTCCCATTTCCCAGACACCTCGGCCCCCTAGAGAGGCAGGGCCCCTCCTCCCACCTCCCACGTGCCTTCTGTCTCACCAGGAAAACCTCTGAGATTCAAAACCAAGTTGGAAGAGACACAACTCCTTTGGTTTTTCTCTTTTGTAAACAGATTTGACACAATGAAGCGGGAAGAGCCTGATCCTGGTGGGAGGAAAGCTGTTTCTGTTACCAGATCTGCCTTGAATTTGCTGAGGGACCGGGCCAATCGCTTCCTTCTGTTTCCTCAACTCTGACACGAGGGACAGACAACCTGTGAGTCTACAGGCAGAATGAGGCTTTGTCGCTGGATGGTCCTGGGAGCTGATTTCCTGGAGGAAATCCTTCTTGGAGCCCCAGAGTGTCCAGTCTGTCGTGTGAGATGACCGAGCTGAGCCTGGGGCGTGCCATGGGAAAGCTGGCCACAGGGATTCTGGTATCAGTGGGGTTGGGCCAGGTGCCTTCAAGACTCAGTTCGGTGTTTCTGGCTCCTGGGCTAGATGTGGTCGACAGTTTCTTTCATCTCAGAAAGTCTTCGTCTCTGAGACCACTTGTCCACACAGAGGCAAGGCTCGACCTGCCCACACTGAAGCAAGCTTGCCACCTGTTGGGGGAGGATACCCTCCTCAGCCCTCTGCCTAAGTCTCCTTGGGGCACAAGTTCCAGGACATACCTGAGCAGACCTTCCATAACGTATTTGTCTTTCATCTTTGACCACACTGGAAAAAAAGCAGAGACGGAAGTGTTTCCAAATCAGGCCTTGGTCTTCCCGAGGCCTAATCGCCTGCCTGCAGAGGGGAGAGTTGGCTACGATGAGATTTTCCAAGCTATTCGGTTGTTGGGAAAGTCATGGCATATTTTTCTATGCAGAAATGCATCCTGACTTTCCAGACGACCCAGTAGTGCTCCTGATTGTCTTCCGTGAATAGTGTGTCTTTCCACCCTAGAAAAAGGCCATCGCCAACCCTGCCTGGGTGGGACACACAGCACACAAGCCCTACATTAAGCTAGCCTTGGACTGCCTCCCCCTGTCCACCCGTGATCGCTGTCCTGTTAGGGAAATGTCCCTGACTCTCTAGCAGTGACTATCTCCACACCAGCACCGGCCAACCAGCACTTATGACTGTTACATGGGTCAGAAATAAACTCTCATGTATGAAGACACTGAGATTTGGGGATTTGCCTGTTATAGCAGCTAGCGCTAACCTGGCTGATTTATTCTTCAAGTCTTTTACCACTCCAATATGAAACTGTTTCTGTGTCTCTCTCTCTCACTAGACTGGGAGATCTGGGAGAGACAGAGCTATGTCTGATTTATCTTCGTATTCTTGAGGGTTATGATCATGCCTGCCACATGGGTGGGGCTCTGTGTTGGTCAAATGAATGACTGTCAGAAGATGCTGGCTATTTAATACCGTAACCAGAAAGAGAAGCTGATTGTGCCGGTTGACATTTTTCACATGAAAGATGATTTCGAGGGGCTGGAAATCTTTTTTTTTTTTTTTTTTTTTTTTTTTTGGAGAGCTATAGGGCGCGTGCGCTTGCCAGACAGACAGAGAGAGACATAGAGACAGAAAGCGAGGGACCAGCAGTTAGCATAATGGCTATGTCGCTGGACTCCCACGTAGTCGACCGCAGTTCGAGTCCCACCCGGCGGCTTAAACTCACGCCGGGCGCGTGTGCGTGCGTGCCCAAGATCCCGAGAGGAGAATGGAGGAGAAGGGATTGCGGCGTGGCCATCCCCCCTGGGGGGTGATTTCCTGCTTTCTATCTCTCTGTCTCTCTCTGTCTGTCTGGCGAGCGCACGCGCCCTATAGCACCTCTCCAAAAAAAAGAAAAAAAAAAAAAAGAGACAGAAAGCGAGAAATCACCCCCCAGGGGGGATGGTCACACTGCAATCCCTTCTCCTCCATTCTCCTCTCGGGATCTTGGGCACGCACGCACACGTGCCCGGCGTGAGGGGGGCTGGAAATCTTAAAAGGCTTCTTGGAAGAAGTAACTAGAAGTTCAAAAAAAAAAAAAAAATTAAAACCCCTTAAACAGGGACTACGGTAGCCATCTGGAAAGTTGAAACCGATGGCATATTGGGGTGTACGTGGGGGGAGGGGCATAAAATATTTGGGAGTGGAAGCCACAGCACTGAAGAAGCTTAAGAGGAAAGAAGAGCCATGCAGAAGAGCCTGATCCTGGCTGAGCACATCCATTGTTACTCCTCCACAGTCACCTTCAGCCTCCTTGACCAGTGAGACTCAGAGACTGCAGTACTTGCCCCAGGTCTGCAGCAGGAGATCCACGTGCACGCTTTTTTCTCCATCAGCCCAGGACCTGCGGTGACTAGGCCACTCTGCAGCAGGGTGGGGTCATCCTCCCCAGCCTGTCCCTTCTCCATGGCCATGAGCTTGTGAGGAAGAAGCTTGAGGCAGTCAGAGGAGCACCAGCCACAGGTCTCCTAGGCCTTGTAGCTGCCTCTCAGTGACTGTAGGATCTCGAAAGTCCCTTGTCTTCTCTGAGATGAGAGTTGCCCCTTTGAAAAGTGACAAATGTGGGCCAGATGACCTTAAAGGCTTCTGACTAACGTGGTACAGGATTCCTATCTCTAGGTAGAGCCCCCTCTTACAGAGGAAGGAGAGAGGTTTGCATGTTCTGTAAGGGGAGCGAGTGGGAGAGGAAGAACGTGGGGCATGAGCTCTTAGGGCAGTGCAGTGCGAGGGAGATGGGCCCCCGCACTCACCCTTTTCCTGCAGGCTGGGAAGACCCTTCAAGGGAAACTGAAAGACACAGGGAGAGGTAAGCACTAGAGACAGCACCTAGCCTCAGGTGTCAGGCCCTTGTGGGAGAGATGAACAAGTCCATTTCCCCAAGGCCTTTGTATAGAGGGAGGGAACACAGGACACCTCTCCCAGAGGTAAGCACACACCATGAGTGGTTTTGATGAAAAGATTCTCCTTTGACATTGAACGTTTGGGATAAATAAAATATATTCCCCTCCCTACATCCCTTCTCTACATCTTTGCTACTTATGATGGGAAAAAAAAAGTGACCTTTTGGTAATTTAATTACTCATTGATTCATTCATTCAATAAGGATGTCTTGGGTGGGGCCAGCAGATGGTGTGTTGATTAAGATGGCTGGATACCACATGGTGGATTACACAGTTTGAGTCCCAGACCCGGTGGCTTGAAAAACACACTGGGCACATATGTGTACATGCCCAAAGTCCCGAGAGGAGAATGGAGGAGAAAGGACTGTGGTGTGGCCATCCTCACTGAGGACAGATTTCTCACTTTCCCTCTCTTTCTCTAAGGAGCATATGACTCCCCGATAGCAG
The DNA here is from genome assembly GCA_026018925.1 of Tupaia tana. Taxonomy (NCBI): domain Eukaryota; kingdom Metazoa; phylum Chordata; class Mammalia; order Scandentia; family Tupaiidae; genus Tupaia; species Tupaia tana. The sequence goes on along the minus strand of JAKSZU010000003.1, from coordinate 217,245,251 downwards.
GAAAAAAAAAAAAAAAAAAAAAAAAAAAAAAAAGGTTTGGCACCAACAACCACTGACTGGACTGAGAAAGTATATCTATCAATATTTAGGTATAGAGAGACAGTGAGAAATCACCCGCCAGGGGGATGACCACACTGCAATCCCTTCTCCATTCTCCTCTTAGGATTTTGGGTGTGCACACACACACACACCATAAAGAGCAAAGAAATCCTCTCATTTGACACAAGGTGAACCTAGTGAAGACTATGAAAGCGAATAATATCCCTGCTTACCTATGTAGAAGCCAACTATAAAGCGAATACTGTATATCCCTGCTTAACCTATGTAGAAGCCAGACTATGAAAGAATACTGTATATCCCTGCTTAACCTATGTAGAAGCCAGACCACTGTACATCTCTGCTTCACTATGAAGCCAGACGCAAATACTGTATATCCCTGCTTAACCTATGTAGAAGCCAGACTATGAAAGCGAATACTGTATATCTCTGCTTCACCTATGTAGAAGCCAGACTATGAAAGCGAATACTGTATATCCCTGCTTAACCTATGTAGAATGTCCACACTCTACAACAGAAGTGGAAGGACTTGGAAGCCTAGAAATGGAGACAGTAATGGTACAGACCAGGAGAGGCAGAGGGGAGAGAAGAGGGAAGGATTCATTAGAAAACGTATAATGGACACAAGGATGCAAGTGAATAAAGGAAAGAAGCTTGGGATGGTGTAACACGCAGAGTAAAATATATAGACAATAAATTTTTAAAAAACTATTAATAAATGTGCACAACATATTGTAATGTTCAGCATTGAAGAAGACATAAGTATATTATTGATTTGATTATTATATACAGTATAAAAAACCACTCTTGGGACCACCAGATGATATAATGGTTACGTTTCTGGACTCTCACATAGTCAATCACAGTTCAAGTCCCGGATCAGCACTTAAAACACACTGGGCACGTGTGCGTGTGTACTCAAGATCCTGAGAGGAAACTAGAAGAGAAAGTATTGTGACATCGTCATCTCCCCAGGGTGTGATTTCTCACTTTCTGTCTCTCTGTTTCTGTCTCTATGGCGAACACATGCACCATATAGCAAAAATCTCTCTCTAAAAAAAAAAAAAAAAAAAAAAAAAAAAACAAAAGAAAAACTCTGTATCCCATGAAGATACACAATTATTTTATGTACATTAGAAATCATAATTTAAAAGGTTTTGTGTAGGGCCAACAGGTGGCATGGTGCTTAAGGCACTGGACTCCCACATGGCCAACCACAGTTTGAGCCCCAGACCCAGTGACTTGAAAATCACACTGGGCGCATGTGAGTGCATGCCCAAAATCCCTGCTTGTTTTTCTATTTTTAGAGATTTTTGCCTTAAGGCACATGTGCTCACCGAAGAGAGAGAGACAGAGGTAGTGAGAGGGAAAATGAAAAATCACCTCCCAGGGGAAATGGCCACTTTGCAGTTCCTTCTCCTCCCGGGATCTTGGGCACGCATACACACAGGCCCTGCTTGAGTTTCAAGCCACTGTGTCCAGGACTCCAACTGTGGTCAGCCATGTGGGAGTCCAACAATGTAACTGCTACACTATCTGCTGTCCCCAAAATCCTGAGAGGCGGCTGGAAGAGAAGGGATTGTTGCGTGGCCATCCCCCTGTGGGTGATTTCTCACTATCCCTTTCTCTGTATCTCTCTGTCTCTCTTGTGAGTGCATGCACTGTACGGGAAAAAAAAAAGTTTGGGGCTATCTACTACGTCCTGTGCTAGATGCCAGTGATGCAAGTCAGTCTCTGTAGAGCTGAAAAAGTGGGGATATACAGGCAGTGGACGAATGGTTACATTAACAGGATCTTTTCATGAAGAAGCTAAAGCAGAGGGGCAGCAGTAGAGTAGGGAGGTATAAGAACTGTCCAGGGAAGGTCTCTCTGCAAAGGGACATTCGAACTAAAATGCAGGAGACGAGAAGGAGCTAGCCCTGCAAAGAGCTGGGATGAGGGAGCCTCCGAGGTGTGGGCTTTGAGAACACCCCAGAAAATCACGCAGAAGACCTTGGAGAAGACGGACGCTGCCTGGCACTGATGGCTTTGGGTCCTTGCTCCCTGGGACAGAGGCGTTTTGTCACAAGACCCCAAAGAAAAGGCCAAAACCAGGCACACTCTCTGGTCCACAGGAAATCAAAACCTTTGATTCCGGCATCTGTCCTCATCATTCCTGATGTTTGACAACTATTTCCTTTCAGTTCCAGGCCCGACCTCCAAGTGCAGAAACACCGCAGCACGCCAATGAAATTGATTTAGTGCTGGCCGTGCATTCTCTTCCCCAGCCCCAGGCAGGAGAGATTTACAGCTCCTGGAAGTGCCGCCCCTCCCTGCTTCCTGTAAACCCCCCACCACATTTCGGCGGCTGGAGCTATTTGGGTAACCTTTATCTGAACCAGAACTTCCTCGCCAGGAACTTCAGAGGGTACCTCCAGGAAGGACGGGAGAACCCCAGGGGCCAACTTGTCTTGGGGAGGATTCCAGGCCTGCTGAGGACAGCTGCTCTGCAGGCATCGGGCCGAGAACAGAGTTCTTCTTTGATGCCATGGCTGCCTTTGTGGGGATGGCGTGAACCCCCAAAGGAGCATTTAGGGTTTATGGAGGACGTGTGGGCAGGCGGCACGCTATTGAGTCTGCATGTCGGGCCCCTGGACATGAGCAGGGTGGAGAGAATCATCTAGGCCCAGATGCCGAGGTGGAATGGAAGCCAGGAGTTGTAGAGAGAGCGTGGCGGCCAAGTCCGTGGGCTCGCAGAAGTGATGTTACAGTTATGTCAATTTGTTCACAGTCCGTTTCCCTGTCTGGAAACTCATCTCCATGAGGCTAGGTCTCTGGTTTTGCCGGATCTTCCCCACACCCAGAACCACAGCCGTCTGATAGCCAGCACTCAGTACGTTCCTGGAGGCTGAGTCCCTCCCTGTGGCAGTATTCTGGCTCCACCACTGAGACCCGCTGTAAGTTCCGGCCTCTGAGCTTCAACTCTCTCCTTTGGATAGTCACAGTAGTAATTGCAATCAAGGTATTAAAGGAGGGGTCCAGACGGTGGTGCAGTGGTGAGGTATGATGTTCTGTGTCGATGGCCCACTTGGGGACGTGTGGGCAGGCAGTCCTGTGCTGGCTGAGGACTGGTCCTGGGCTCACTGGGGTGAGGGGTGAATCACGGTGTCAAGACCCTGTTGGGATGCTCTCTTTCTGTCTCTCTCATTCATCAAAGCAATAAATAAACTTTAAAATACATGTAGTGGGGCCGGCAGGTGGCGTGGTGGTTAAGGGCGCTGGACTCCCACATGGCCGACTGCGGTTCGAGTCCTGGATCTGGCAACTTGCTTTCTCACTATCCCCCCCTCTCTCTTTCTCTCACTTTTTCTCTCTCTGGACAAATTAAAAGTAAGTAAATAAATAAAGTTAAATAAAATAATTCTTTCAAAAATAAATAAATAAATAATTCTTTAAAAAAAAAAAAAAATATATATATATATATACACACACACACGTAGTAAAGGCAATACCGTGTGCTTCTACCTGCTCAGTGAATGTTCTCTCTCTTCTCTTTCTTCTTTCCTGATCCTGTCTGAGGCTTGGGAGTAAAGATTAAAAATAAAGCATGTGTACTGTGCCCTGGAAGCAGCAGGCACGTGGCCTTCAGGGTTTGGGGCACTTCCACTTTCAGAGGGAGCTGTCACGCCAATCAAGTCACTTGCAGTGTGTATGTTGCAGTGTCCAGAAAGGCCCTGTCGGGGCGTCCCATGGCCATAGCTGAGGGAGGGTTTGGCCTGCTGGGGAGAGAGAGGGAGAAAGCACCCCCACAGGAAAGGCCATGCTGCAATCCCTTTTCTTCCCTCTCTCCCTCCTTTCGGGATTGTGGGATACATGCACGTGGACCCAGGTGTTTCTCTAGCTACTGGGTCCAGGACTTGAACCATAATGGTCGGCCACAAAGGATCTAGTCGTCTTAACCACCATGCCACGGGCTGGCCTTGTTGTCCCTTTGATAATTGCTCACTTACTAGACAGTAGGGTCTTTAGACAAGGCTTGTGCTTCCTCCTCTCCCTACCCTGGGCTCCTGTGGCAGAGGCTGGCCAGGGCGGTTGCGGGCTCTCTCTCCGCGGCTGACCCAGGAAGGGGCGCAATCAAACCTCCCTCACTGCCCTTAGCGACATTTATCCTGAACAGGGAAGCCGGCGGCTGCACTCAGGCCAGAAGGGGCGAGCTGAAATTGCTTCAGTAAACAGCTCAGTTGAGAGCAAACCCGGGGCTCATTAAACCACAATTAGGATTTCTGCTCTGGCTTCGAAAGCACCCCGTTTGGGACCCAGGACTGTTTATTTGAATAAGAGCGCGGCTGGGGCTGCGGGAGGGGAGAGGCGGAGGTGGAGGTGGAGGTCAGGCGGCGGGCGTTGGATCTTTCTGTCATTCTGGACACTTTAATAATGGGAAAACCTTTGACCTGAGCCCTCCCAGATCCCTGGATTCCAGAGCCCACATAACTACGGCCGGCAGTTTTGAATCTCCCTCAAATGACTAATTAAATGGGATAAGGTATGAGTTACCGCTGAGCAATTTGGTACAGCGGGAACACTGGAGTCGCAAGAAGAAAAGCTCGTTCTCCGCCGAGGGGCCTGTTCAGAGAGTGAGAGCCACCATCTCTCCTCGGCCACCGCTTCTCCCTCTCCCACAGCGAACACACGCAGGAATGACCAGATCCTTTGTCGCCTGCCTTATCTTTCAGGTTCTAAGCTCCACGTTCTTCCAGTGGCCCTTCAGCTGCAGCCACACCTGCCGACTCGCAGCCCTTGGGACATCTGTCGTATCAAGTGGTAGCGACAGAGCTGATGCCTCTTTCTTTCTCTTTCTCCTGTCTTTCGTTCTTTCTCTTCTTTTTTCTTAAGTGTATTAACTTCTTCCACCAGCAAGGGAGAGGTTATCTTTCTCCCCTTTAATCTCAAAAGGGCCCTGAACCACGATCCACCCCAGCCCTCAGGCCCAGCGCTCAGAGAAGTCTCCAGGCTTCAGTGGGAGCCTTCCCACATGGGCGTCCTCACCGGGCACCGCTGCGGTTGTCTAGCCCGTCGGCCTGACGTCTTTCTTAGGACTGTGTCACTTACAGGCACTTCTTCCACACAGTTTTTCTAGCCGAATCCTAGGAGTCATGTAAGGTCAGTGTTATTAGTTTTCTCATTTTAGACATGAGAAAAATGAGGTTTAGGAGCCAGTGGTGGCAAAGCGGTTAAGGCGGCTAGATCCCAGCTGCTAAATGTGCGGTTCAAGTTCTGATCCACTGGCTTGAAAAATGCCAAGTACATGTGGATGCGCAAAACATGCCCAAAATCTTAAGGAGAGAATGGAGGCGGGATTGCGCTGTGTCGCCCTCCCTGGGGGAACGCTCTCCATCTCCCCTCTCTCTCTCTCTCTCTCTGGTGAGCACATATGCCCTGTAAAAAAAGATTTAAATAAATAAATGGAAAAGGAAAGTGAGGTTTAGAGAAGGGGGGTGGTTTTGCCCAGTATTTCTAAGCTAGTAAGGAGCTCTCTAATAGATCATCCGTTTATTGAGTGCCTACGGTATGGGGTATGGGCACTAGAGTTACAAGGTGAATGACAGTCCCTGCCCTTATGTACTGGTTATTGGGTGGTTGATTTCACTGAATTTCTGTGGGTAGCTTAAAGTAACCTGCACGGGGTCCAGTGGCTGATGTTTGCTGGTGAATGAGGAATGGCTGTCAGCTGGATGAGTGGGTGGATGCTGGGATGCTCTGAGCTCCACCAGTACCGCCCAAACCCCATGTGCAGTGAGCATGACACTCCCGCTTTTAGAACTGGGGTCACAGTCCAGCAGATGATATGGCAGTTAAGGCACTAGACTCTCATGTGACTGACGGTGGTTTGAGTCCTAGACCTGGTGGCTTGACAATCACTCCAGGCATGTATGCGTGCATGCTTACAATCCCGGAAGAAGAATGGAGGAGAAGAGATTGCACCACGGCCGTTCCCCTTGGGGGTGATTTCTCACTTTCTTTCACTGTCTTTGGCAAATGCACGCACCTATGGCAAAGCCCCCACAAAATAAATAAATAAATAAAATAAGAAAGAAAGAAAAAAAGAACCTGGGGTCACAGCTGGATTTATTCTACTCACTTTCCAGAATCCTATGACTTATTCCCGAACATGCTAAGCTTCTAAAGAGGGCCTGGGCCTGAGCTACAGACTGGAGACCTTCACTGTTAACCTGGGCCAGGGCCGGAAGCCAGCCCACCCAGTGTTCCAAAAGGGCTGATAATGCTAATGACAACCATCTTGCAGTTAAGCAGAATCCACCAACTAATTTCGTTCTGTCCTAGGTGACAAGCAGGCAAGTTCCCTGACACTTAAGGATTACAGGCTGGTCACTGTTTTCTGTAGAGATCTAGAAAATAGGGCTGGAGGGAGGAATAGAAATAAGTAGCCACTTCTATTTTTATAGGTAGGAAAACTGAAGAGAGAGTCCAAGCTCACTTGGCATATTCTAGAACATATTATAACAAGAGGTTGGAGGCTAGATCTAAGATTTGAAGATAAGAGTCTTAGTTTGGCCAGTACCCTGTTGCCTGACCTCGAGAACATCGCTCTCTAGGCCTTAGTTTTCTTGTTTGTAAAATGAGAGGTAGTCTCTGTCATTCCTCTTGCTCTAAAAGTTAAGTTCTCTGGATTTTATGTTATATATGCAAAAATTAGGCAATATGGAATATTAAATATTTACTGAATGAGTCATGGTATTATCTAGGAGTATAAATTACATTTTCTCTGACTTGGTGATCAAAAAAGAGGACAGAACCTTCTTACAATGGTGAATTGCATTTAAAGAGACTTTTAAAGAAGTCTTTGGAAAGGCCCTTGTGACATAGTGTAGACCTGATTAATAACAGGTTCTTGATAAACACTGATAGATGGAATAAAAGTGTGTTCCAGACACAGGTTCTGTTCAGGCCTTTGTGTTGAAAAGCCAGATGGGCATCAGCTGATCAGACATCCATGGCTCAGTGGCAATTGGTGAATGAAGAAATAGATGATTGGAAGGATGAATGGGTGGATGGATGGATGGGTGGGGGGGTGGATGGATGGATGAATTGGCAGGACCCACTGGAGCCTCTGACCTGAACCATTCCCTTGGGCACTTTCTCTCTCAGGAGTTGCTGGGGTCTACGTTCAGGAGCTAAAGGTAAACCAGCAAGTCAAGCCACCCCAAGACCGCATCATGGTCACATCCTGCAGACCAGAAGCCTATCCTTTACAGTTCTCGGCCACGGTCCTCCCTGAGCGCTCACAGGACAGGCTACAGGAGACCTTGGGTGAGAGGGAAGGCCGAGAGCAAGGCCGCACAGGAGGAAATGCGAACCAGTCCAAACCCACAGCCATCACAGGAAACGCCCTCTCCCCGCCCTGCTCCATTTCTTTCTTTTAGGGGCTCCCATGGAAATCCCTCCCTTCTCTCACTCTAGTGCTCACCTCACCTTGCTTCATTGTCTATGTGCATGAATATTGCCTCCCTCACTGACCTGAGCAAGCTCTGGATCGATCATCTCCACATATTCCCTGGCCCCGGTCCAGTTGTGGAACGAATAGGTAAGCGACTGATTTTATAGCCTGCCTCGGGTGGCTCCTCAGAGTTTAGATGACAGCGAGTATCCAGTCTTCAATTGTTGATAACTTTTTTCCAAATAGAACTGACAAGATGGGGCCAGCCAGGAGCATGGTGGCTAAGGTGCTAGATTTCCACATGGCTGTGGTTCAAATCCTGGATCTGGTGGTTTGAAAATCATGCCAGGTATGTGTGCGTGCATGCCTCAAATCCAAAGAGGAGAATGGAGAAGGGATTGTGGCATGCTCCCCACCCCAACCGGGGGAATAATTTCTCACTTTCCCTCTCCCTGTCTCTCCCCAGTAGGAGCACGTGCCCCATGGTAAAATCTAAAAAAATAAAAATGTAACAAGACATATTTCCCACTGCTGTTAGTAAACAGGTTTTAGTTTTTAGTAGCAACGCTTTCCTTAGCAACAAACCCTCCTATTTGCATAACCCTATGTAGATTTTGATGTTTTATGTTGTTTGCCTCATTTTCATTCTCATAGCATCCCACACGGGGAGACGAGACAGAGACCACCATCTCTCATTTGGGATAAAAAGTGAGGCTCATGGCAGTAAGTGACTTGCCCAAGCTCATGCCGAGGGTGGGGACGGGGCTGGGACCAGCCGCACATTCCTGGTTCCTGACCCTGGGCTGTCCCCAAAGTATTACCTGCCCTGAAGACTGCATAGAAATGAAATGAAGAAGCAAAGACTGGTTTGATCAAAGAATGCTTTAAAAGAATAATGTTCTTAATTAACAACAAAAGAAAAAACACACTCTTTGTGGTTTGTAAATAATGAGCCTAAACCAAATCGATTAAAATGCCCTGGTACCAAATTAACAGTGACTTCAAAAACAATGAAATCCAGCCATGACCACAATAAAAGTACTTCCCCCTTTTTAATTATTTTCGTTGTTTTCAAATTTGCCTGAAACTCTTCCTCTATCTGGACAGGTCACACCTGCCATGTTGAAATGAGTGTGATGGCAGTGTGGGGAGAGGCCAGAGACTCTGACCCTTACTAGCTCTGAGGCTTTGAGCAAGTCAACAGCTCTGGGCCTTAACTCCTTTTCCTTTAAAATAGGGAAAGCAGGGACCAGTAGATGGTGTAATGGCTATATCACTGGACTCCCATGTAGTCCACCATGGTTCAAGTCCTGGACCCAGTGGCTTAAACTTACGCCAGATGCGTGTGTGTGTGTGCGCGCCCAGGATCCTGAGAGGAGACTGGAGGAGAAGGGATTGCGGCATGGCCATCCCCCCAGGGGAGTGACTTCTTGCTTTCTGTCTCTCTGTCTCTCTCTTTCTGGCGAGCGCGCATGCACACTATAGCCAAATAAAACAAACAAACAAACAAAAACTCTCAAAAAAAAAAAAAAAAGGGAAAGGAATACCTGCCTTATGCTATTACATTAAAAAAAAAAAATTGCCAGAGGGTGTGTGCATTTGCTAGAAAGTGATAGAGAGGGATAGGGACAGGGAGAATGTACCCACACCCTTTGGGGGTGTGGTCACACCAAAATCCTTTCGCCTCCATTTCTCCATCTTGTTTGGATTTGGGGAACACATAACACACACACTCAGTATAGTTTTCAAGCCACCAGGGCTGGGATTCAAACCTCAAGCCACGTGCTCAGTCATGTGGGTTCTGGCTCCTTTAACCACTAAGCCACAGGCCCAAGCCTGATTACATTTTAAAAGTGTAGACGAAAAGCTGGTGTCATATCTGGCACATGGTAGATGGTCAATAAATGGAGATGTGCTGCTTCTTTCTGCACAAGATCCTTAAAGGATCTTAAAGAATTTTTAAGCACACGAATAAGAAGTCACACTGCCCCGAGATGAGGGAGCCTACTGGCCAGACTCCTTCAGCCCGCGTTATCTGTTTCCTGTAGGACGTCATCAATCAGAACCTCTGTATTTGGTGTGGCATTAAGCATGTCAACAACCTCTCTGCCCCTTGGTTTTCTCCTCCGCAAAATGGTGCTGATGATGCTGATGTCTGTGGGTAGAGCTGAGTGAGACCGTGTGTCAGTCCATGGTAGCCATTACTATTTCATGGACTACACGGAAGAGGGCTTGGAGGAAGGTGTCAGGAGGTCCGGGCTCAGGTCCTAGCTCTGGCATTACGGGCATGATGCAGCTGGCCTCAGATTTCATTTCCTCATAGCTAGAACAGGGATAGCAATTTCTTCCCCATCCACCTGTAGTGCTGCCTCAGAGACCCGTGAGTAATTGATGGTCTTCACTTTGGCCGTGCATTACAGTTACCCAAGGAGCTTTAAAAACCATCCTGTCCCAGCCACAGCAGAAGGCTAGGAGTCACATGGCTGCAGTTTCAATCCCAGGGTCAGCCTGAAAACATGCTGGGGGTGTGGGTACAGATGCTGAGGATCCTGAGGAGCTGGGGGTTGGGGGAAAGCTTTTTTCTCTCTCTCTCTCTTACATGCACACATATTCACATATTCTTTTTTTTTTTGGAGAGGTTTTTGCTATAGGGCGCATGCATTTGCCAGAGACAGAAAATAAGAAATCACCCCCCCAGTGGGGATGGCCATGCCACAGTCCCTTCTCTTCCGTTCTCCTCTAGGGATTTTGGGCATGCATGTACATGTGCCTGGCATGAGTTTTTTAAGCTGCAGGGTACTGGACTCAAACCACAGTTGACCTCAAGGAAGCCCAGCGATGTAACCATTATGCCATCTGCTGGTCCTGCACGTACACATATTCGTAATCATTAAAAGTACAAAAACCAAAACTACCATTGTCAAGGACCAACCTCCAATCAATTTAATCTGGAGTTGGGAGGTGAGGGTGTTTTAAAATCCCTCAGGTGGGTGTAAGATGCTGCGAATCACTGAGTTGAACATGCAGTTTGTTTTCTAACCCACAGAGCCCCATGTGCATGTGGGCATCAGGCAGGAGGGCTCTCCTCAGCCCCCGGTGGGACACAATCTTCTGGGCGGTCACCACTCCTTCCTCTGCTGGGTCAGGAGGCTTCAGCTTCTTTGATTCCCTTTCAACACTTCCCAGGATTTCTGTCCCATCTGAAGAGGGAAGCAGGGTGTTGGCGGTACCCAAGGGCATGCTGACTTTAACCTTTAAAAAAACAAGCTTTATTGTGAAGACCAAAAGGCCTTATAAACCTTAATGAGCGGCATATGTGAAACCCATACGCGAATTGCTTGTTTGAAAAATATTTCCCAGCTAGCCTTCAATAGCGTAGCCTTATTATTCTAAACGGGGAGCTTGTCTTACCAGAGGACGGAACAAAACCCCAGTTGGAGATAATTATCTTAGCAGAATTCCCCGTGGGTCCCTGGAGAGGGTGGGGGTGGCGGGGCTTGCACACATGTGCTAACTGAGGCTGCCCTTTGTGTACACAACAAACACCAAAGCCGGGCTTTCGCAGCGAGGAGAATTCCGGCTCTTGAAACGGCGACCTCGGCATTCGTTCCGGGGATGGCAAATAGGTTTGTCCCATTGGGAGGAGGCAGGAGGTGGGAAGGCTGGCACGGAGGACACATGTCCAACCTCTCGTTACTAGCAAGAGCTGGGAGGTGCAGGAGTTAGTGCAGGAGAGACTCGGAGTGGCAGGAGAAAAACAACTGGGCCAGAAATGGAAAGACTCTAGTAGTCTCTGCTCACCAATTTGGGGGAGGATGTGTGGCTTTGAGCATGCCTGTCTAGAGCTGTCTCCCCACATATGAAATGGGGTCACTGAGATCATTTGGTGAAGTGACAACAGTGATCAGAAATTCTTTAGTCCTGCGTCCTCGGAAGAAAATCCATCTCTACATGTCATTAAATGGGAACCTATGGCCGGCCCCGTGGGCACAACCTCACCCACAACTCGCCTTCGCCCCCTAAGAAAAGCGAGGCTGGAGGTGCTCCCTGCAGCAAGAATTTCAGGCTCCAAAGTCCCCTCTTGCAGGCTCTGTTCAGCTGCCATTACCTGGATGGTTTGGGCTGTCAGCCCTCTGGGCCTGGCACCCAGATGTTCAGGGAAAGTGGGCCACTGGGCTTCAATTAGCTGGGTAATTGTTTCAATTCCTGACTGCTCCTACCCCTTAATTATCTCCCGCACCTCCCATTCCTGAGCCCAGGAGGACCGCAGTCTGCCCCTTTCCCAGCCCGGAAGCATTGAGAGGAGCTTAGGCAGGACGTGTCCTCAACTGCAGGCAGCCGAGGGAGACGTGGGCAGGCCCCATCAGGCCCGAAGTGCTCTTTGATCCCTACCTTCCACTCTGGATTTGTTCCAAAAGGTTCAAGATGAGCTGGCTTGTGTACATGTAGGGGAGAAGGGGTCAGATTCGATGACCTTTGAGGCTTTGTGGGTGAAATGGTCCAAACCAGGGATTTAGAGGAGGACTTTAAGGCTGTGTTACCTTGTGCAAATAATTTCACTTCCCCGGCCTTCATTTGATCAACTGTAAAATGGGGCCACCAAGGCCTGTGCAGAAGCGCTGTGCCCGTTTGGGTGGAGCTAGTTAATGTGTAACGTGCACACCCAGTCCCGAGGTGCCTGCACTTAGGCATGCTCCCTTCTTCAGCTTCCTGACCCCTTCCACCAGCAGGGGACTCTGCAGGCCAGCGAGGCAGCTCAGAGAGGTGGGAGAGTTTGGGAGCTGGCTCTGGGGCCGTGGGCAGGTAAGCCCTGTCCACCTGTAGGTCTCAGTTTTCCCATCTGCAGAATGCTGCTCAGTTCATCTTCCAACATCCTATGAGAGAGAAAGGGAACATCCTGCAAGCCTCTGGGGTTTTCCACTCCAGGTCAAGCCCTGTGGCCGGCTCTGCTCCTGGCTTCCAGCTTGTTTTCCCACCAAGGTAAACAGAGTCATTAACACTTTATCTTAATTGCCACTAATGACGGTAAATTTGCCTCATTACGCAAAAAGGGGCTTTCTGGTCTAATTTGTTTCCTAAGCTGTGCTGGAACATTTAAAATTTCAACTGTGTAATTCCAGCTTTGCAGCTGAACCTAATTGGTCAATTGTGGGTTATTAATGGTGAATTTGACTCGTCCTAGGATAGGCTGCTGGGGAAACAGGGGGCAGGAGTGAAAGGAAGCAGCCACCAAATGGGAGCAAACTGAATGAAAGAAAAACTGAGACTGTGCCCCCTCCCCTTTGTTATTCCGTTTTGGTTTTGTGTTGTCCTCTTTATAGGTTTTCCTAAATAGTCAACTTTCTTTTTTGTTTTTGTTTTAGGTTTTTGCCATAGGGTGCGTCCACTCATCAGAGAGACAGAGAGAGGGAAAGTGAAAAATCACCCCCCGGGGGGGATGGCCACGCCACAATCCTTTCTCCTCCATTCTCCTCTAGGGATCTTGGGCACGCACTCACACGCACCCAGTGTGAGTTTAAGCCACCGGGTCTGGGACTCGAACCAGTCGACTACATGGGAGTCTAGCGACATAGTCATTACTCTAACTGCTAGTCCCTAAAAAGAATTTTTTTATAAAGGGTTTTATAAAGTGTTTTAATTAAAGAAATTGGTGCTTTAGTGAAATTTACTATAAGATTTGGAGTTGAATTTATCTTCTATTCATTATCCCACAGCATTTTATACATATTTATTAATTGCACATTGAAATGCTTCTTTCATTCTTTTTTTTAAACCAGAATTCCATTTTGGGTTTCTTAACAATGTCATCTGATCATAATGATTAATTTTCCCTTTTTAAGTTGCTTAATTTTTATTTATTTATTTTTTTCTTATGCCAGAAAGTGTATGCACTCGTTGGAGAGAAAGAGAGAAAGGGAAGTGAGAAAGCACCCCTTGTGGAGCATGGTCATGCCCAACCCTTGTCCTCTAAGTCTCCCTCCTCTGGGATTTTGGATAGGCTCAGACACGTGCCTGGTATGTTGTTCAAGTCATCAGGTCCAGGACTCAAACCATGTAGTTGGCCATGTGGGATCCAGCCACCTTAACCACCACACCACTGGCTTGCCTGAAGTTGCTTCCTTTTAAAAAAAAAATACACTGGGGCCAGCAGGTGGCACAGTGATTAAGGCTTTGGACTCCCACATGGCCGACCATGGTTTGAGTCGCGGACTTGGCGGCTTGCTTTCTCACTTTCCCTCTCTTTCTCTCTTTGTCTTTCTCTCTGATAAGTGCATGTGCCCTATAACAAACTAAATAATGTTAACAGATAAAATTAAATAAAAAAAACAAAAATACAGTAGTTTTGAGCCCTATAGTAGCATCTGAATGACAAGTCATATATGTATGTGTTTCCTTGGACAATTTAAGTTAGTTTATTGGGTTCTATGGTTGGGAATTTTTCATGGAAAATAATGTGATGGATGACCCAGTTCTAATATGAATTGTATAGATGTCGTGGCAGGACTGAGAGGGAGTCTCCTCCTGTGTCCTGCTCATAAACCCTGGCCAAATAGGACTCTGGGAACATGCAAGGTAAACATGGAAGAACATTTTGTATATGCACTTGGCCAGGTACATTTGACCTTGTTGGATAAATCTGCAACCTGCATTCACCTTCCCCTTCTCAGTTTTTAGGACTTTGCAGTTTACTAAACACTCTCATGCCCGTTTTTCTCTTCAATCCTCACAACAGCTTTGTGAAGCTGAACAGGGCGTTGGTTCAAATCTCATTTTACAAATGAGTAAAATAAAGCTCCGACTGACTTCCTCAAGGCTTCTCACGAACCCCATCCCTGCCCTTCTGTGTCCCGGGATTAATGATGGTCAACTGCTCTGCCAGCCCTGGATGGTGTCAGCTAAGAAGAGCCCACAGAAGGGCAGGCGGTCGTGGAAGAGTTGCTTTAGAGCCCTGAATCACCCCCTTGGGCTCTTTGGCTACTGTATTCATCAGGGTTCTTCAGAGAAACAGAACTAATAAGATATATAGAGAAAGCCTAGAGGAGATTTATTATAGTAATTGTCTTGTATCATTGTGGAGGCTGAGGTGTCCTACCACCCACCATCTACAAGCTGGAGAAGCAGGAAAACCAGTGGTATAACCCAGCCTGGGGGAGAGGTAAGAGCTTGTGGGACACAGATAAGGCTTATCATCTGTTGACAACATGCATATAATAGTCTCAACTGGGCTGGACTAAGGTGTAAATCATACTGCGTAAAGTCTCTTCAAATGTAAATGATGTATAGCGATTTAATGTATGAATAATAATAATAAAAAAATAATAACCCAACCTGGGTCCAAAGACTTGAGAACTAGAGTCTAGTGTGTCTTAGCATCTAAAGGTCTGAGAAACTACACCAATTTCTAAGGGTTGGAGAAAAAGAATACCCTACCTCAAGCAGAGAGAGTGAAAATTTATTCTCCATCCAGGTTCTCAGTGATTTAGATAACGGCTACCCACACTAGTCAGAGTGAATCTGATTCAAATGCTAATCTCTTCTAGAAGCACTCCCATAGACAAACCCAGGAATAATGCTTCCCAGCACTCTGGGTATCCTTTATCCTCCGTCAAGTTGACGCATTAGATGAACCATCACAGTCACCGTCTAAAAAATGGATGTCTAGGGCCAGCCAGTGGTTAAGGGAACTGGGCCCCAGATGACTATCATTGTTAGAATCTCAGCCCCAGAGGCATGAAAACACCAGGTACATGTGAATCTGTGCCCCAAATCCTGAAAGGATAGAAAAATGGAGGAGAAGGGATTGTGGCTTGACCAAGCCCTTTTTGGGGGATTTTTATCTTCCTGTCTTCCTCTCTCTGTCTCTGGTGAGCTCATGAATCCTCTGGCAATTAAAAAAAAAATAGATGACTAGAATTTGAGTTTTTCAGAATAAGGCCTGCTATGGGCTGAATTGTGTTCCTTCTACTCCCAGTTTAATGTGTTGAAGCCCTATCTCCCAATGTGTCTATATTTGGAGACAGAGCCTTTAAAGAGGTCATTAAAATGAAGTGAGGTTACGGGGATCAGCAGTTGGCATAATGGCTATGTCGTTGGACTCCCATGTAGTTGACCATGGTCCGAGTCTCAGACCAGGTGCTTAAACTCACACCGGGTGTGTGTGCATGCGTGCCCAAGATCCCTAGAGGAGAATGGAGGAGAAGGGATTGTGGCGTGGCCATCCCCTGCAGGGGGGTGATTTCTCACTTTCTGTCTCTCTGTCTCTGTCTGTCTGGCGAGCGCATGCGCCCTATAGCGAAAACCTCTCCAAAAAAAAAAAAAAGCACTACATTTGGGAGTCCTTTTAAGCTACTAAATCAGCAGAAAAAAAGTACAAAAATATGAAAAATATGGCAGTATATAGATTGAAAACAGATACTTGTTTATAGCATGAGAATTGAGAAAAGAATGCAGCGTGTTTCTGCATGCCAGCACATGCGCATAAGTGCCCAAGATCCCGACAGGAGAAGGGATTGTGGCATGGCCATCCCCCCCAGGGGTGAGTTCTCACTTTCTATTTCTCTGTCACTCTCTGTCTCTCCGGCAAGCACATGCACCCTATAGCAAAAAATCTCTTTAAGAAATGAAAAGTCAGGGACCAGCAGGTGGCATGGTGGTTAAGGCGCTAGATACTCCCATGTGGCTGACCAGGGTTTGAGTCCTGGACCCGGTGGTTTGCTTTCTCGCTTCCCCTCTTTCTCCCTCTCTGTCTGTGTCTCTCTCTGTCAAATTAAAAATAAATGAATGAATAGATAAAATTTAATAAATGATTATTATTTTTTTTAAAAAAAAAAAAGAAAAGTCACTCCAAAGTATAGAAGAAATCAGGGGATTCAGCAGTCCAGGCAAGAGATTATAGAGGTCACATGATGCTGGTGGGAATGGAGATCAATAGCCCTCCTTTGGAGAGCGTTCGGAAGTACCTGCCACAGCCAAGCATACATACACCATAGGCCCAGCCATCTTCCTCTGGTTGTATATCTAGTAAAAATGAATGCTTGTGAGCACCCAAAAAATTGCACAAAAACATTCCTAGCAGTATTATTCATAATAGTCAGCTTCTACCACTGCTCAAGAGAAACTTGATCCCACATAGTGACTCTGGTTTGAGTCCCCAACCCAAAGAGCCTGAAATATGCTGGGTACATACATGAGTGCCAAAGATCTGATGGACTAGAGGACTAGAAGGAAGGAATCGCGGCATGGCCAGACCCTGTGACCATGGTGCTTTTCTCTCTTTTTCTGTTCTTCATTCTCATGTGTGTATACACATTATGTCATGAATAAAGGAAAAAGAATTTTTAATAAAACACAAAAAAGAAAAAAAAAAACCTAACCTGGAAACAGCTCAACTGTCCATCAACAGCAGATTGGGTAAATAAATTATTGCATGTTCATACCATGATTTACTATGTAGGAATGGGAAAAAAAAACACTACATGGAACAACATGGATTAATTTCCCAGACTGTACATTGAGCATGCCAACAGGTTGACAGCAGCTCAAAAGAATACATACAGTATTCCTCCATTCGTATGAAGTTAAAAAGCAGGCCAAACTAATAGGTTACAGTGGAGGTCAGGTACAAGTTACTTTTGTTGAGGTATCAACTAGGAAAGGGCGTAAAGAAACCTGGGGGCTTGCAGATGGTGTGGTGGTTTAGGTACTGGACTCCTACATGGCTGACCGTGGTCTGAGTTCCAGAACTGGCTTTCTCACTTTCCTTCTCTCTCTGTTTCTCTCTTGTCAAATAATAATAATAATAATAATAATAATAATAATGAATAAAATTAAATAATTTTGAGAGGTTTTTGCTAGAGGGCACATGTGCTCACCAGAGAAACAGAGAGAGACAGAGAGACAGAAAGTGAGAAATCACCCCCCAGGGGGCATGGCCATACCACACTCCCTTCTCCTCCATTCTCTTCTCAGGATCTTGGGCATGCACATACACATGCCCGTTATGACTTTTAAGCCGCCGAGTCTGGGACTCAAACCATGGTCGACTACATGGGAGTCCAGCGATATAACCATATGCTATCTGCTGGTCCCAAATAAATAAGTCTTAAAAAAAAAAAGAAGAAGAAGAAGAAGAAGAAGAAGAAGAAGAAGAAGAAGAAGAAGAAGAAGAAGAAAGAAAGAAATTTCTGGAATTATTGGAAATATTCTAAATCTTGATTTGAGTGGCGATTACCTGTGTCCACACATATATAAAAATTTATGGAGCTGTCTATTTATTTATACCTTTGGGCAAGCCCTTTAACTGAGTGGTTAATGGAACCAGATCCCACATGGCTGACTGTGGTTCAAATCCCAGCCCTGGTGACTTAAAAAACACACCAGGTGAGCGGGAATACAGGCCACATGTCCCAAAAGTATGGAGAAAGGGAGGAGAAGGGATTGTGACGTGACTACACCCCATTGTGTGTATAGGGAGGTGCATTTTCTCTCCCCTCCTTTGACAGGTACTTCCAAATGCTCTCCAAAGGAGGTCTACTGATCTACATTCACACCAGCATCATGTGACCTCCATAATCTCTTGTCTGGACTACTGCAACCCCTGACCTTTTCTGGACTTTTTTTTTTTTTTAAGAAATTTTTTGCTAGAGGGTGCATGCACACGCCAGAGAAACAGAAAGAGACAGAAATTGAGAAATCGTCCCACAAGTGCACATGCCATTTGGCAATAATAAAAAAAGTATATCTACTGTGCATGAGATATATGTCAATTAAAAAGCTTAGGAGATAAGTGTGTGTAGAAGAGAGAGAGAAATGGCTGAACCAAATCGGTGGCAATGGTGACAATGATCATACTATTGGAGAGATATTTGGGTGCTGGAGCCTCTCTTCAGTCATGCAAAGTAGGTCTCGCTGTCCTCATTTTATAAGGAAGACCCTGAGACTCAGAGAAAGTAAGTGGTGGAGTAGGGATTTGAACTCTTTGTTTGACTCCAATCTGGATGCATCCACTCTTCCACGAGTCCACACATTCATGGAGTGTAAGCCATCTTCTACTCAGCTGGTCTTGCCAGAGGTTGACAGGAGACCAAGATCTTCTCAGTCATATGTGAAGAGGATCTGAAGAGGATGTCTGAGAAAGTTGTCCTTACTCTTCAAAGGAGCCACATGGAATACACTCTTTGCTTTTATCTGGGGACATTATTGTGTTGAGATGTGCCGACTGGAAGTGCAACTGCCATCCTTAGAGCACAGCAGGACTAGCCAAGACCAAGGCTGACACTCCAAGGAAAAGAGTTCAGAGATTCAACAAACCTGGATGTTGCACTAGCCTGTCTGGGAGTGCCCTACCATAGGGCTTTCCTAAATCCATCTGGCCTGTCAAGGAGCTAGCCCTACAGTGAGCATTATGAGGAATGGTTCTTGTCTCCTAGGACTAACATCTGGCTGTTCCTGGCAGATTTGTGCAAATACCAAAGCAAGTCCATGTCAAGATCGGGAGACAGGCAGTTGAAGAGGGTTCAGGGTGAAGATGCACCTAGAGGATGGCCTTGCAGGATGTATGCAAGTGAGACAGGAGGAGTGGCAGAGAGAAGGCCAGGAGAGCAAGGATGTTACCACACGGCACATGCCATAGCTACTACTGGTGCCTCATGCCACATCCCCTTGGTTCATGACCATCCAGCTATAGTGGACGATCCCTGTGCATATTGACACCTTTCTGCTATAAGCACTCGCAGCCTCTCTTAGCTCCCTAAGTCTGTGGGTACAGGGCAGAATGTTTGTGTGTGTGTGTGTGTGGGGGGGGGGGGGGGGGCGAGTATCAATGTCTCAAAAGTCAAGCCTTGTGGAAGCCAGCTCCAATGTGGTTCCCAGTGATTTCTGCCTCCTTGTGCTATGCCCCACATCGTATCAGAGCTGATTGTGCGACCAATGACGTATGTCAAGAATGATAGTGAGTCACTTTCAAGACTAGGAGGATGCCATTTTCAGGTGCTCATCCTCTCTCTCTCCCTATCAGATCACTCACTCTGGATGAGGTCACTAGACAAGGAATGGAGGCCTCTGCCAATAGCCACGTGAGTAACATCTTGGAGGTGGAATCTTTAGCCCATTAAGCTTTCAGAGGCCACAGCCCTGATGGGTGGCTTGCCTGTAACTTCATGACAACTGAGCCAGAACTACCCAGTGGAGCCACTCCAGATCCCTGACTCAGAGAAATGGTGAAGTAATGGAGGTTTACAGTTTAAGCCATTAAATTCTGGACCACTGACTTATTACTAAGCAATAGATACTAATATAATTTTTTTTCTTTTTCAAATTGTAATTTATTACATTTCTTTAAAGTTTATTCATTTATTTCTTCCATGAGTTGAGAGAGAGAAAGATAGGGAGAGAGAGAGAGAAAATCTCAATAGCGTCTTCATGCTGTAATCCACCCCCAGCCTTCAACCAGTGCCGGATTACAGGCAAACATATGTCTGGTATACTCAGGGAAGACTCCAGGCTTGAACTGAGAACCTTCCCTAGTGGGATTGCCTTGAAGAGCATAGTGTTTTACTGCTTTGCTATTGTATGATCCCAATGAATGAAATTCTTCACCAACAGGAAACAGAAATAATTGCCCTTCGGAAGGATATTCTGTACATTACTAGGAGGCCTCCGAGTGGAACTGAGCTCAGTTGCTATGGTGAAAATCATTCATTAACACCCCTTATTGACTTTCCCTCTGATCCTTACTAATCCTTACTCCATATTCCCAGAGCCATTTCCCAAATAAAGAGCCTGCACCCAAATCCTCATCTTGGGCTTCATGGACATGCAAGTTTGGAGGACAGACAGCCCGCAAGTTCCAGATTCATGCTCTCCTCTTGTACTCATCTCTTAGAGCTAACAAAGTACCACTAACTGGGTGGTTGAACACACAAACGTTTATCCTCTCACAGTTCTGGGGGTGGAGGTCTGTGATCACAGTGCTGCAGAGCCAGCCTCCCTCTGAGACTGTATGGAGTGTGTTCTTACCTCGCTGTGGTGTCTGGTGGTGGCCAGTGCTCCTAGTATGCCTTGGCTTGCGCTGCATCACTCTGGTCTCTGCTCTGTCCTCCCCTAGCATTCCCATTGTATGTGTCCATCTGTGTCTGCCTTCTCTTCTTCTGTGAATACTAGTCCCCCTACTGGAATAGTGCCCACTCTAATCGAGCTTGACCTCCTCCCAACTGGCTTACATCTGCAAAACCTAATTCCAAGACAGGTCATGGTCTGAGCTTGTGGGTGAGCAAGAATTTGGGTGTGCATTCTTCAGCCTAGTACACCCGTTTAAGACTAAGCAAATTCTCCTAGCCTGTGGTGTGGGGAGGCTGGATGCTGTATTGGCCACATCTTCAGCAGCAAGGTGGGGAGAGATGAGGAGATGTGCCTTGGCTCTTGCCGCTGCTCACTCACACTCCTCAACTCGGCCTCCCCTGGCCTGCATTCTCTAATCTTATAGAAGACTAACAGGTGGCGTGGTAGTTAAGGGCAACAGACTCTCATGTGGCTGACTGTGGTTGGAATCCTGGACCTGATGGCTTGCTTTCTCACTTTCTCTCTCTCTCTCTTGCTCTGTCCTGCTCTAGTTAAATTAAAGAAAGAAAGAAAGTTAAATAAAATAATTATTTAAGGAAAAAAAAAAAGAAAAGAAAAGAAGACTAGCTCAACTCCCTGCTGTGGACACAGGTGAGGACTCCACAAGGGAAGAACTGTGAGTGGTGGGTAGATGGCCAAGGTAATCTCCAAGCCCCTTCTGCTCAGACCTCCTGGGATTTGGCTCTTATCCCCAGCCGTGGGCTGCTCCTGAGGGAGAGCCCTGGACGGTGAAGCACATCAAAGCTGGGCTGCACGTGCTCTCAGGCCTGGGGCCGGCCGACTGTGAGCACCAGATCTGCTCCTCCTTCTGCCATGTTGCTCAGCGATGGGGCGGGAGGGGCAGATTTCTCACTTTCGAAAGTGACAGCATCATTTCCTAATTATCACATTTGGGGGAACAGATGGGGAAGCATGTGGAGGAATTATGGGCTCCTTTAAGTGGGGGGGCATGTTTTCTAAAGAAAGTTGCCACAGAACGTTTCCACCCAGTTGTCCTGAAAGCATTTGGGATTTTCAAGGCATTTAGTAAATAGGATGCTTTTTCACAGATGAGGAAACAGAAGTGGGTGAGGGGAGGCAGGATGAATATTTATCGAACACCTGCAGAGTGCCAGGCATTCTCTATTATTAGGGCCTGGAATGTTTCCAGCAACCCTGTGAGGTAGGTATTAAGATCTGTATTTCCAAAATGAGAAAATGGAGGCTCAACTACTGAGTAGTAGAGCTGGAGCTGGGATTTGAACCCAGGCTTGACTGGCCTCAAAGGCCCCTTTAGGGTTTGCTACATGAAGGTGAATGCAGCACATGCTCTGCAGTCCTCATCTCCTGGCTTAGAGCTCCCATGGGCTTACATCACCCCAGCATGTTTCCTCAAAAAGCTAAGCAGAGAATTACCATATGACCCAGCAGTTCTACTCATAGGTAAATACCCCCAAAAAAAATCTAAAGCAGGGACTCAGACAGATGCTGGCGTACCAGTGTTTAGAGTAGCATCATTCACAACAGCCAATAGGTGGACACAGCCCAAGTGTCCATTGGCAGACACTTGGGTGGATAAACAAAATATGGTGTCTATGTTTAATGGAATATTGTTTAGAACAATGAAGTATTGAGGCAAGTCGCGAGGTGTGTGAACCTTGAAGACAGCACATTGAGCGAAGGAAGCCAGACACTAAAGGATGAAGCCTACAAGATTCTACTTAGGGGCCACGGCAGGTGGCATGGTGGTTGGGGGCGCTGGACTCTCACATGGCTGACCGTGGTTCCAGTCCTGGCAGCTTGCTTTCTCACTTACTCTCTCTCTTATTCTGTCCCTCCCTGGTCAAATTTAAATGAATGAATGAATGAATGAATAAAGTTAAATAAAATAATTCTTTAAAAAAATGATTCCACTTATAGGAAATACTAAGAGTTGTCAGACTTATAGAGACAGAAAGTAGAATGGTGATTGCCGGGAACTGAGGAGAGGGAGAAAATAGGGAGTTTGTGTTTAATACGTGCAGAGTTTCACTTCGAGATGAGAAAACTCCAGAAATAGATAAGGGGAGATAATTGCACATTGTGCATGGAATTATGCCACTGAATTGTTCACATAAAAAGGCTAAAATTGGGACCAGTGGATGGCATCATGGTTATGTCGTCAGACTCCCACATAGTGGACCATGATTTGAGGTCCAGACCCGGCAACTTAAAACTCACGCAGGGCGCGTATGCATGTATGCATAAAATCCAGAGAGGAGAATGGAGGAGAAGGGATTGTGGCGTGGCTATCCCCTCGGTGGGGGGGGGGGGGTGATTTCTCCCTTTCTGTCTCTCTATCTCTCTGGCAAACACATGCAATAACAAAAACCTCTCTCCCAAAAAAAAAAAAAAGCTAAAATTGGAATCAGTAGATGGTGTCATGGTTACATTGCTGGATTCTCACATAGTTGACCACATTTTGAGTCCTGGACTTGACTGCTTAAAACTCATGCCAGGCATATGTGTGTGTGTGCCCAAGATCCTGAGAGGAGAATGGAGGAGAAGGGATTGTGACATGGCACCCCCTTGGGGGGTTGATTTTTCCCTTTCTGCCTCTCTCTGTTTCTCTGGTGAGCAGATCCACTGTATAGCCAAAAGCTCTCTCTTTAAAAAAAAAAAAAAAAGGTAAAATTAGGGCTAGCAGGTGGTGTGGTGGTGCAGGCACTGAATTCCTACACGGCCAACATGGAGTCCTGGACTTGGCAGCTTGCTCTTTCACCTTCTCTCTCTCTCCCTGGCAAGTGCATGTGCCCTGTAAATTTTTTAAAAATAAAAATGATAAATAAAATTTAAATTTAAAAAATGGCTAAAATGGTGAACTGGATGTTATGTTTGGTGTACTGTACACGTGCACGTGCACATGCACACACACACACGCACAAGCCCTGGGTGGACTGGCTTTTCGTAGAGTCTTGTGGAAGCCTGGGCTGAGGAGGGATGAGTTCTGCCAGCCAGATCTGGGGAAGCCTTCTGGAAGGAGTGAGAGTAGCCGTGTCTTGAAGATTATGTGGGTTTGCTAGTAGTTCTGGAGAAAGGATGTCCCACACAGAAGATGGAGCAGAAACAAAGTCAGGACAGGGTCAGGAAAGTGCAGACCTCAAGATGGATGTGAAGGATCTAGGGAAGTTGGGTGCACGTGTAGGGGTGGGGTGCATGTGCGGGGCGGGGCACCATCCCATGCACTGGAGCACGGCAGCGTAAAGAGGATAAGCCTGGGAAGTGGACTGAAAGAGCCTGGTAACCAGGAAGTGCCTGAGGTTGAACATGGAGGCACCAACATCATGTTACATAGAGACCCCTCCGCTGACAAAAGTGACATTACAAATGAAAGCATGGGACCAACAGATGGCACAATGATCACGTCACTGGGCTTCCATGTAGTTGACCACGGTTTGAGTCTTGGACCTGGCCGTTTAAAACTCACATGAAGGCCCGTGTTTGTGTGTGACCAAGATCCAGAGAGGAGAATGGAGGAGAAGGGATTGAGGGGCGACCATCCCCGCTGGGGAGTGATTTCTCACTTTCTGTCTCTGTCTCTCTCTGTCTCTCCAGTGAGCACACAAGCCCTATAGCAAAAATCTCTCTTAAAAAAGAAAAGAATAAAAGCATGAAACACTGAGTAACTCCACGTGATAGTCTGACGTCCTCCATCATGTCCTCACCACCCCCTGGCCGCACTGTCCTGAGAAAGTCCAGTCAGGCTGGCTGCGGCCCTGCCTCCACCTGAGACCGGCTCAAGGTCCTGCCACAAAGATGCCCTGGCGTGTGACTGAGAGGACCATTGCCTTGACAGGCTCTAGAATCATCATTGGGTTGAGCCCTGAACGAGCACTAATAAGCCCGTGGGGTAGGGAAGGAGGATTTGGTCCGGTCTAGGAGTGATTCTGGGTGGTGCGCAAAAACTTCACTGAGCCGGTTGTGAACACTCACGCCATGCAAGCTCTGTGCTCACAGCACTATCCCGGGTGACAGTGTGCCACGGCACAGTCACAGAGTTTTCACACCTTGCATCCTTCCTCCCCTCAACCACACTGTGAGGGAATTATCCTCCCCATTTTGCAGCTGAGAAAGGTACAGTTCTGAGTTCTGTCTCCAACCTGGGTGTCTTGACATTAAAATTCCCTGCCCTTTATAGTGAGTCACTGGAAAAGTCACGACACATTTCTGCATAGAAAAACATGGAAAAATATGTCGTGACTTTTCCAATGACCCAAGACTGTATGACTCCTACGTGGTCTGGACCCAGCTGACCTCTCCAGCTAATGTCCTCCTGGGGCCGGCCTGAGTGAGGAACGGGCATCGCCCACTATGGCGCATGCACTCCTGCCTGCACATCTGGGCTCGTGCTTCTCCCTCTGCCTGATTGGATTTTTCTATTTTCAACACTCGACCTCAGCTCTCACTTCGATGGGGACTTTCAGGAGCAGCCTCGAAGGAGTAAGGCTTAGCTCCCCCGACCCCTCCTCACCCCTCATTCTCTCTCTGAGGGCCTTTGCTGCAGCCTGGGAGAACTTTCCCCACTCAACACGCAGAAAGATTCCTGATCCCAATCAGAAGGCACCAGCTGGCATCTCGAGGCTGATAGTCCCTAAGTGCGATTGTGACAAGGTCACGTGCTTCACCTGAGCTTCTGTTTTCGCCTCTGTAAAAGTAGGTGAGGAGAATCCCTGCCCTGTGATGGATTTCGAATCAGAATCGGATGGTGTGCTACATGAGGGTCTTCATAATGGAAAATGCACACTATGAAAAAATTCGGGGGCCAGCTGGTGGCCTGGAGCTTCAGATGGCTAGATCCTCCATTACTGACTTCGCCGTCAGGGTTCCGGACTCAGCAGCATGAAAAACATGCTGGGCACATGTGCATGTGTGCTCGAAGCCTCAAGAGGAAAATGGAAGAAAAGGGATTCTCATAATATCTCCCTCTTTCTCTCTCTCTCTCAAGCACACGTGCCATGTAGCAAAAAGGGAGAGAAAAAAAAAAAGAGAGAAAGAAGAAAGAAGAAAGAAAGAGAGAAAGAAAGAAAGAAAGAAAGAAAGAAAGAAAGAAAGAAAGAAAGAAAGAAAGAAAGAAGAAAAGAAAGAAAGAAAGAAAAAAACTCAGGCCATGGTCTGGTGGTTAAGGGAGCCAGATCCCATATGGTTTACCATGCAGTTTGAATCCTGGGCCTGGCAGCTTGCTGGGTGTGTGCGCATGCATGCCCCAAATCCCGACAGGACAGAAAAATGGGAAAGGGACTGTGGATGTCTGTGCCCCATTGGGGAACGACCTTTTCCTTCTTTCTCTTTGGTGAGCACACATGTTTGATAAGCTTTTTACAACAATATAAAGTTATACTTCAGTTCTATTTTACCACAAACTTTCTGAAGTTGCTTTTTACATCACTTAGAGTGGCTTTAAAAAAGAGAAACTAGGGCTAGCCGGTGGCAGGGTGATGAAGGGGACTGGATCCCACATGGCCAACGGTGCAGTTCGAGGCCCAGACCTGATGTCTTGAGAACCGTGTTGGGCATGTGTAGGTGCGTGCCCAAAATCCTGAGAGGAGAACAGAAGAGAAGGGGTTGGGATGTGGCCCTTCCCCTGGGAGGTGCTTTCTCATTTTTCCTCCCTCTTTCTCTTTCTCTGTGTCTGTCTCCAGTGAATGCATGTGCCCTATAGCAAAACTACAAAAAGAAAAAAGAAAAAGAAAGAAAAAAAGAAACTAAGCAGAACCCCAGATCGTACTTACCACAGGCAGGGCAGTGGAGCAATGGTGGCTCTCGTCCTTCCTTACCAGGAAACGCAAACAGTTCAGCCGCTTTGGAAAACGGAGGTAGTTTCTCGTAAAGTTTAATATACATTTACTATGTGATCCAGCATCCTTACACCTGGGATCTTACCCCAGAACACGGAGTATTTACATTGTCGTAAAAGCTAGAATGTGAATGCTTACATGGGGCTTTATTCGCAATCTCCAGACACTAGAAGCAACTGAAATGACCTTCAGCTGGTGAAAGGATGAGCAAACAGTGGTGGCCCCAGGCAATGGCATATCTGACCTTCTGGAAGAAGGAGGAATGTAGGAACAGGAAACCAACCAGTGGTTGTCAGGGACTGGCAGTGGGGAGAGAGTTTCAGTACAAAGGGGTGCAGGGGGGACTGGGGGTGAGGGAGCTGTTCTCTATCTCAATTGCCATAGTGGTTTCATGACTGCGTGCATTTGTCAAAACTCATAGAAATGTGCACCAAAAGAATGACTTTTACTGTTTGTAAATTATGTCCCAAATTTTAAAAAATGAAAGGGAAGATCATTAGAGGATGCCTGTAACCACACTCTGTGGGCAGATGGGAGGACCGACCGTCTGCCATCACCCAGCCTCATGCGGTTGTTATTAGTGGGCACAAGATCAGCTCTTCTGAGGCTAGAGACTCTCTTAGGACAGGCCCCTGCCCAGCTCCCCTTCCCCAGGCCGGCACCCTCAGGCACCTGGCCCTCAAGGGTCTCAGGCTGACCACTGTGAACAGTTTTCCACTCGATGATCCACCCACCAACACCGTAGAGTGTGAGTGTTATCAGGGAAAGTACTTTTTTACCCCCATATCAAAGCAAAAACGCAGAGGAATAGGGAGGAGAGAACAGGGAAATAAATAAATAAATAAATAAATGAATGAATGAATGAATGAAGGGCAGAGCCTCAGCCCTGAAGGAAAGAGGAACCAGTCTGACAGAAGAAAGCCAAGGGTGTTCGTTGCCTTTCTTTTTTTTTTTTTCCTTTCCTTACACTCTCCCGCTTCTCCCACACTGTTCCCAGATTGTCTCCAGTATCTATAACCATTTTTAATGCTCCTATGTACTCTAATCTTTCAGCTTCCACCATCAAATGTGGACAGTCAGTATTTGTTAAATGGAGACATACGATGTCTCTCTTCCATAGCCTGGCTTGCTTCACTCAGCAGTAAATCGTTCATATTGGTCCACTTTCTATCGTTCGCTGCCTTTCTAAAGCTGAGCGTGGAGACACAGTGCTTCCAGTTCCCTCTCTGAGCTCAGGAAAGAGCTTTTATGTTCTGAGCCTCAGTTTCCCTTGGTAGAAGCGGTGGTAGAATAGGCTATGTCCAAACCCAGGATTCTGTGACAACCCTGGAGAGGCGCACGTCGACTGGCACATGGCACTTTCTCCATCAGTCTCAGAGCTGTGGTGAGGCTGAAGACCACGGTAGGTCAGAGCTGACGGATTTCCAGGTCTATTGAAGTTAAGTGGAACAGACTGAGCAGAATCTGCTAGAAGTGTGGTGACAAGCCCCAGCAGACAGACTTTTCTCCAGTTTCACGTTCCCTCTGAGAGAGAACACCCTGGACAGTTCCAAGATTTCTTGGATGACTGTCAAAGACCACATGTGCCTGGGAAAGCCAAGAAACGCCTTTGTTAGGTGGACAAATAGTAAAGGAGCCTGCCTGTGCTGTTACTGAGTCCTCGGCAAAGAGCAGGGGCGGGGGAGAACGGCCACTGGCTCCATGAGATTTCAGTTTCCTCCCAGGTGGAAGAGGAGCCCTCCCTGGGAGTGGCTGGCTGATCACTCCCCCAGCACTCACTCGAAGCTCCAGCTGAATCCCACCTGCTTGGAGGCTCCATCCCCCACTTATCCCTCCCATGCTTTTCTCCCCACGACATGCTGCCACCCAGGAGGACGACGATGGGCCTCTATTTGTGGATGGCCCCCCAGCCCCGCTGTCCTTATCTCTTCTGATCATCTAGTCATCCACTCTGATGCCCAGGGCCTATCACCATTCCGTGTTCCCTCCCAGCCTCCCCAAGGCCCTCCAGGCTCTTCTGTCCTGATGCTGTCCTGTCTCTTCGGCCACCCAAGCCAGAAACCTGGGAACCATGCTTGCCACCCCTTGGTGGTCACAGAGTCCCTCGTGTATTCCTGCACTCCTGCCTTGGCTGTCTAGATTCTACCTCTTCTCTCCCTCCTGGCTGGCTCAGCCTTTGGTCCAGCCACGGGTACTCCTCCCCAAGACCAAGGGAGGTCCCCAAGATGTCTCTCCCGAACTGTGCCTTGCAGACGCGCACCTCACGCCTCTGTGACTGGGACATCTGCTCCTTGTGCAGGGATGCTCTGCTCCCCTCCTTTATCCACTGCAGCTGCCACACATGGAGACCCAGCCTTACCTCCCCTCCCCAGAAACTTCCTGCCCTAGGTGCCAGCCGGCCTGGATCTCTGCACTGAACTTGCTCCTCTGTGCTCTGGTCAGAGCCCGCAGGACCTGTACCGCCAGCTCCTCGCCTTCACCAAGACTCCTTCTCACTATGCCCTTCTCTGAGCATCCAGCCAAAGAGCAGAACTGCCCAGGCATTCAGTAAACACTCCCTTAAAAATACAATCTCATGGGGGGCCAGCAGGTGGCTTGGTGGTTAAGAGCACCGGACTCCCACATGGTAGGCCACAGTTCGAGTCCTGAAACTGGCTTCCTTTCTCACTTTCCCTCTGTCTCTCTCACTCACTTTGTCCCTCCCTGGTCACATTAAAAATAAATAAATAAATAGATAATTTTTAAAAATATATACAATCTCATGGAGCCAGAAGATAGCACCATGGTTAAGGCACTGGACTCTCACATGGCTAACCACAGTTCAAGTCCTGGACTTGATGCTTAGCATTCTTACTCCCTTCTCTCTCTATCTCTGTCTCTCTCTGGTGAGTGCCTATGACCTAAGGCAAAACCTTAACAATAATAACAATCATAGAGGCTAGCAGGTGGCGTGGTGGTTAAGGGTGCTGGACTCCCACAAGGCTGACCACAGTTTGAGTCCCAGAGCTAATGGCTTTCTCTCTCTCTCTCTCTCTCTCTCTCTCTCTCTCTTGCCCCTCTCTGGTCAAATTTAAATAATTAAATAAAATCAATCAATAAATAAAGTTAAAATAATTCTTAAAAAATAACAATAATAAATAAAATAATGTTTAAAAAATACAATCTTGGGACCAGCAGATCACATCATGATGATGTTGCTTGGACTCCCACATAGTCAACCGCGGTTTGAATCCCGAACCCAGTAGCTTAGACCTCACGCTGGCTACATGTTTATGTGGGCCCAAGGTCCCCAGAGGAAAATGGAGGAGAAGGGATTGCACTCCTGCCTTGGGAGAAGGGATTGCAGCGTGGCCATCATGGCTGGGGGGTGATTTCTTGCTTTCTGTCTCTTTGTCTCTCTCCGAATCTCTGGCAAGCGCGTGCCCCCTATAGCAAAAAATCTCTCTCACAAAATAAATTAATAAATAAATACAGTCTCACCCAGCTTTCAGATTTATAAAATCTTTGTATTGAAATTAATGTACATAGAGAAAGATAGACACACCTTAAATGTATGGCTCGGTCAATGTTCACAAAATCAACACCCTCGTGGAACCTGATCAAGGCCTCCCAGCACCCCAGCCAGCCTGCGCCTCCCAGCTACCTCCTCCTCAAACAGGCAATGGTCTCTGCCTTCCAGAGCTGGGTCCTTCTCACCTGGCGTCCTTACACAGGAGGAATCTTGCAGCATGTGCTCTGCTTTTGCTCAGTGACGTTTGTGAGGTTCACCTGCATGGTGAGGCTCGCCGATGTTCTGGGGAGCCGTAATCTAGACATTCTCATTTCTGCCCTCAGGTTTGCAAAATAGCAGAAAGGGAGCGAAAGCATTCCTTGCCGGTATGGGTCCTCTGGTCCCAGCTCTCTGTTCCCTACTTGGCAAGCGCAGAGCCCACGACCCCTGTAAGGGTGAACCCTCCTGTTTCTGACCTCACCCCTGCATCCTGCATGGTGGGCAGGGAGCGATGTACTGGGTCCCTTCCGGCCATCTCTCTGCCTCAAGCTCCTGTGCCTACGCCCTGCTCCCCTCTCCCCGGAGATGACTTCAGGCCAGGGGAATGGCAGGCTGGAGGGTGATTCAATTAAGGAGGAGAGAGGAGCCTTGTGAAGCCGCGCTGACCCCACAGAGTGGTGATAACAGAGTGCGGCCGGTGCGGGGGCTGACGCCGGCCCAAGCAAACCTGATTATGGGGCCTCTGGCCACAGCCTGCCCGCGTCTCTCAGAGAGAGCAGCCTTTATTCCCCCAGCTGGTCCCTGGACAGGCAGGTTTAATTAAATCAGGCTCTGGTGCCTGGCACAGAGCGGGCCATTCAACGGCCTTGCCGTCCCCTAGCAAAACAGGCCCCACCAGATGGCCTTGTGGGCAAATTGGGCAGACGTGTGGCTGGTGGCCAGGCCTCTCAGCAGCCTGCACAGGTTGGCTGAGAGAAAGGCCTGCCCTGAGGTCCACAGACCCAAGCCTGGGCTCAGGCAGCCATGGCAGGCCCAACAGCCCGGATGGGGAGGCAGGAGCGCGGGTTCTAGTCCAGCAGCAGGCGAGCCTTGGAAAACCGCTGTTTCCAGTGGGCAGCCTCACGTGTGATGGGAGGACAGGCCACGAATGCCTTTCAGGGCTGCTACAAGAAATCTGGGCCCACAGGGGTGATCCCCTGAGATCCTCTGCGAAGACCCAGCTTTAGTCCTGATATCAACTCTGGCAGCTTTGGCCCCAGTTCTCAGAGGCCAGCCAGGGCTGCAGAGATGGGACGACCACATGGTGGGTGGTCAGTCCTATGGGAGGCTTTGAGCTGAGGCATCGAAGTAAAACACAAAAATAAATCCTCACACGCAGGTTTGGCTGCGGCAGCCAGGCCCACCCTCGGCCCCAGGTCCCTCAGATCTCTTCCTCCCCAGGTCCCACCCTGAGTTTGGCTCCCTGCGGGCTCCACCCACTTCGAGGACTCCGCCCTCAGGTGGAACTGACGGAGCATCCCACCAATGAACCTCCAGCATCCCCTCAGTGGCTGCTTCCCTACTCCTGTTTCCATGGAAACACCTGGGGACCCATTGATCACACTCGTTTGCAGCTTTCATTTGCCTGAACGAATAAGTTTTGATTCAAACATGACACTTTCTAACGCGGTGAAAAACTCGTTTTATACAAAACCCTATTATGTGGAACAGACACGCGGGTTGATGGCCAATTTAGTTAATAGAGCTCTGCAGCTGACAGGGAATTAGATCTGCAAGCAGCAGCCTCCATTTTCTGAAGAGTCACGTGCAGATCCGCAGCAGGCAGGAGAGGGGAGGGACGCGGCTGTACCCTCCAGCCCCGAGGCTTCTGCCCCGCCCTCCTCCATGGGATCAGTGTGTGCTGACGATCTGGCTCCTAAACCTCTCCGTGGTCCCTGCTACTCAGCAGTGAGCTCCAGGGCCAGCAGGTGGCATGGTAGTTAAGATGGCTGGATCCCACATGGCTGACAGAACAGTTCAAGTCCTGGACCTGGCTGCTTGAAAAACACAACAGGCGTGTGTACGTGTGTGCACAAAAATCCCAAGAGGAGAGTGAAGGAGAAAACACTCTGGGCATGTGTGCGTGCGTGCCCAAGATCCCGAGAGGAGAATGGAGGAGAAGGGATTG
Source organism: Tupaia tana (assembly GCA_026018925.1). Classification (NCBI taxonomy): domain Eukaryota; kingdom Metazoa; phylum Chordata; class Mammalia; order Scandentia; family Tupaiidae; genus Tupaia; species Tupaia tana. The sequence goes on along the minus strand of JAKSZU010000003.1, from coordinate 217,213,170 downwards.
CGGCGTGACCATCCCCCCTGGGGGGTGATTTCTCGCTTTCTGTCTCTATGTCTCTCTCTGTCTGTCTGGCGAGCGCACGCGCCCTATAGCAAAAACCTCTCAAAAAAAAAAAAAAAAAAAGAATGAAGGAGAAGAGATTGTGATGGGGATGGGGGGAGTGATTTCTAAGTATCCTCTTCTCTCTCTCTTTCTAAAATAAATATATCATTAATTTTAAAATGTTTTTAAAGGCGGGTGAAATCCAAGTTCTCCTAGCAGAGACTGGCACCCTTTCTCCGAATGTTGCTACCTCCTCACCCAGCGCTCTCCGCTCCAGCTCCACGGGGCTTGTTGTTCTCTGAATACACACGCACCTTCCGGGCCCCTGTATTTGTAGCCGCCATCCCACCTCACCTACCCGGCAAAAGTCTCTCACTCTGAAGGATGCAGGTCCAGGTTACCTCTTCTGTTTCCCCTTCCATGATCCCTTTTGAGGTCTTCTCTACTCCCTCCCCCTTACATTTTTTCTGTTGAAATACATTTTAGGGAGTGGGTAGACGGGGTTCAGAGAAAAAGCATTTTACAGACTCAAGATGTGAAGTTCTCTGTTGAAAATGGTGTGTATGGTAATAGCCTTGGTTTGACTATCATGCACAGCACGCAACGGAAGACCCTAGTGTAGACTATAAAGACGTACAACAGGTGCGGCCGGGAGGTGGCGTGGTGGCTAAGGCACTGGACTCCCACTTGGCTGATTGCGGTTTGAGTGCTGAACCCAGCAGCTCGAAAATCACGCTGGGGGGCAGGTTGGCAGGTGGCATGATAGTTGAGGGCATGGGACTCCCACATGGCCAACCACAGTTCGGGTCCTGGACCTGGCGGCTTGCTTTCTCACTTTATCTCTCTTTCTCTCACTCTGTTCCTCTCTGGACAAATTTAAATAAATAAATAAAGTTAAATAAATGTTTTTAAAAGACATGAAAAGTACCTGGAAATGAGAAGCAAATATTAAAAGAAAGAAAGAAAGAAAGAGAGAGAGAGAAAATCATGCCGGGCACATGTGCTTGTGTCCCCCAAATCCCCAGAGGAGAATGGAGGAAAAAGGATTGTGGCATGACCATCTCCCCCAGGGGATGATTGCTCACTTTGCCTCTCACAGTCTTTCTCTGTCTCTCTGGTGAGCACATGCACCCTATGGCAAAAAACTTCAAAAACGAGAGTACTTACAACAATTAGATAAGAAATTGTCAAATGAAATATCATTTAAAAATGCATTTCATTTCATTTAAAAATGCCAAATATCTGTGCCTATATCTGTATGTGTATCTCTTCATTTTCAATTGTCTGAGCCTCAGTCTCCCCTTCTGTAAAATGGGGATGCTAATACCTACTGGAAATGTAGGTAAAGGAGCTGGTACAGGTGCATGCCTCAGGGTCCTGCAAGGTTCCAGCCAGCAACTCAGCTCCTGGTCCTCTCTGCACCCACAAGGCGCCTGTCTGTAGGAGGTAGGTGACAAGAGCACGCACCACACTGAGTTGCTGGGAGGTTCGAACGAGTTAACACACCGCAGTGCTTGGGATTGTGGCTCCGTTTCCAACACTTGCTAAGTGCCAACCATTTGCTCTTTAAATGATGACCCCACTCCCTGCCCCTCGCTCTCGACAATGAGACCCCTCCAGACTGTTGGCCAGGGACCAGTGCCTGTGCACATGGGCCCTCCTGGCCTGAACTGGCTCCCGCAGCTCCCTGGAGGGCCAGGACATTCCAGGGAGGGGCACACCACCCAGCTCGGACAGGCCCCGCTCTCCCAGGTGGGAAGATGGGCCTGTGTCTATCCCGAGGGCCGCTGTGCAGTCCCAGGACTCAGGCAGGTGCTCCAGGAGGCGCTGCTGTCTGCTCCCAACCAGGCAGCAGCTCTGCGACCTGAGCGCCCCTTCCCCGACCCAGCACCCCCTCTCATTCCTGCTCTTGGGGCTTCATCCCAGCGCACTTGCCTGTGTTAGGGGACACCTCCTATAGAACATGTCCCGGCTCTTCCGCCAATCTCTCCTGCAATCCCACACAACTTCCCTTTCAGCCTCAGTTTCCCTTTTATAAAATCTCAGCTGGGGAGGAGGGAGAAATAGATTTCAAAGAGGTGATTCAGACCACATCGAAGTCACCCAGGTCACTGGTGAAGATTCCTGGCCCCAGCACAGAGGCATGTGGTGTGTGTTAGTCCACACGGAGAGTGGGAGGCCCTGAGCTGGAGAGGCCCTCGGACTCCCTGCAGGCTGTACTCGGATCCGGGATGCCCTGGGTGCTGAGGGCTCATGGCTCCACCGAGGGCAACTGCCAGGGCCACGTCCCATTCCCAGAGCGGCCCTCATTCAATGACCAGTCTCTGACCCCACCCAGAGCAGTTCCTGAGGGGCAGGCTGAGGCCTGTACTGTGACCGCATCGCAGCTCAGCCTCCCCCTGCCCAGGGCCATGGTCCTCACTCCCAGTGAGTCTCCTGCAGGCTGAGTTGCTCCGGGAGCCTGGCCCACAGTGTCTCCAGCCCTGGCGCACCCCGCACGGGCACTGCGTGTGACCTGTTGCACGGGGAGTGGGCAGGGTGAGTGCCTGGTGCTGGGATGCAGCCATGCATGAGAGGCACTCTCAGTCCAGTGGGCATGCAGGGCAGAGGGTCCAGGGTGCCCAGAGAGGTTGTGCAAACCTCGGGACTCATGGAAAAGAGGCCCTAATCCAGTGGGGACAGGGGCAGGTGGAGAGAGGGTTAGTTGCCAGAAGAAGAGTCAGCGCTGGCTTAGAAGGGTGGTCAGGACCAGGTCAGGTGTGTCAGGGGAGTGGCTAAAGATACCTGCCACGTCACCCTGGAGACGCTTCTTCTCCTGGGAAACCAAAGCCTTGGGAAACATGAGGGGAGAGGCAGAGTGCAGGGACAAGCTCTCCCAGCAAGAAAACATTGTTTTTCACCCAGGCTAAGCGAGTGGGAGAACAAGGTGCCTGGCAGCAGGCCCACCAGTACTGGTTAGAGAAGCATGCCAGGAACACCACCCTGCCTGCGGCCCCATTGCAGCCCGGGTGAGAGGTACCCAGTGATGGTGCTGCTGTAAATGCCCTGGAGCCGACAGCAGAGCATGTGTCTGGGAGCCTCAGAACCACCTCACAGTGCAGGGAACGGTCCTCACCGGGGGTGGCCGCAGCCTGGCCATAAAGCCCCAGAGGCAGCCCATCCCTACCCAGCAGGTGTCACGGGGTCATCTGAAGAGTCCTACCACCCCAGGAGGTCTGAAAGCTCCCCAAGGGTAAGGACAGTGCAGAGTGTGGGTGGCTCTAGTTCACCTAGGGCAAAGGCTAGCATTGGTCACACATTCCTGCTGCACGGGGCCCAGCAGGTACTGAGGTGAGCAGCTTCTGGAGCTTGCCCTCAGAAGGAACCAGTCTGCTGGGACAGAAGGACGATTAGCAATAAGCAGTGTAAAGGGATCCAGCAGGCGGTATGAAGGTTAAGGCACTGGATCTCATGTGGCCAATGCTTTGGTTCAAGTCCCAGACACGATGGCTTGAAAAACACATTGGGCACGTGTGTGCCCACAACCCCAAGAGGAGAATGGAGAAGGGACTGCGACATGGTCATCCCCCACGGGAGGGAAGCTTTCTCACTTTCCTTTTCCCTGTCTCTGTCTCTCTCCAGTGAGCACATGTGCCCTATAGCAAACAGAAAAAATTTAAATGACATAGTTTTTGCATATAAATATATATATATATATTTATATATATACACACACACACACATATATATATATATAGCCTCTTGTGCACTTCAAATCATCTATAGTTTAGTTCACTTATAATACTTACTAAAACATAAGCGCTGTGGTGTAGTTGTTAGACTTTTACCGTCTAGAGAATCATGACGAGAAAAAGTAGTTGTACATGTTCAGCACAGACACAATTCATTCTCAAGTATTTTTGACCTATGATCGGTCAATTTGCTGTTTTGGAATCCTCAGATACAAAGGACCGACTACTTAGGGTTTGATAATACCCACGGTTTTGGTGTCTACTGGGGGTTTTGGAACACATCCCTGCTGCTAAGGAGGGACTATTAAATTTCCTGTAGGTAGATTTCTTTTTTTTGGGGAGAGGTTTTCGCTATAGGGCACGTGCGCTGACATAGAGACAGAAAGCGAGAAATCACCCCCCAGGGGGGATGGTCACGCCACAATCCCTTCTCCTCCATTCTCCTCTCGGGATCTTGGGCACGCATGCACACGCGCCTGGCGAAGTTTTAGGCCACCGGGTCCAGGACATGAACCGCAGTCGACTACATGGGGGCGACTATTAAACTGCTTTCCTGTAGGTAGATTTCTTGAAGTAAAATGACTGGATCAAAAGATAAATAGGTTTGGGGGCCAGCACGTGGCACAGTGGTTGAGGCACTGAAGTCCCACATAACTAACCATGGTTTGAATCCTGGACCTGGTGGCTTGAAATTCACACCGAGCATTTGTGCGTGTGTGCCCAAAATCCCAAAAGAAGAATGAAGGAGAAGGGAGTTATTTCTCACTTTCTCTTTCTGGCACTCTCTGTCCCTCTAGTGAGTGCATGTGCCCTATAACAAAAATTTCTCAAGAAAAAAAAATTAAAAAGAAGAAGGTAAATAGATTTTTTTTTTTTTTTTTTTTTGCTATTTTTGCCAGCCAGACAGAGAGACTATAGGAAAGCGAGAAATGTGCCACAATCCCTTCTCCATTCTCCTCTCGGGATCTCGCGCAGACGTGAGTCAGACACGAGAGTCAACTACATGGGAGAGACTGAAGTAAATAGTGGAGAGAAATCACCCCCAGAGACATAGAGACAGAAAGCGAGAAATCACCCCCCAGGGGGGATGGTCACATCGCAATCCCTTCTCCTCCATTCTCCTCTCGGGATCTTGGGCACGCACGCACACGTACCCGGTGTGAGCTTTAAACCACCGGGTCCGGGACGCGAACCGCGGTCTACTACGTGGGAGTCCAGCGACACAGCCATTATGCTAACTGCCGGTCCCCCGGTAAATAGATTTTTAAAGTTCCTAATAAAACTTTTTCCTACTCATTATAAAATTCACATGTTTATTATTGACAATTTGTAAAATAAAAAAAAGACAAATATGAAAAACGATCACACAAACATTGAATCACACTGGCCAGAGGAGGTGTCCTAATAACTTTAACTTACGTTTTTGGAATTAGTTTTACGGCTCTCAGCATTTACTACCCAATTGCTTTCCATAAAGTTATATTTTTACCAACAAACAAAAATCGTGTGTGAGAGTCTTTTCAGCATTCTCACCAGCAAAGAATATTATCATCTTTTAATACTATTGAGAACGTGATTGGTGAAAATTATGTCATAATTTTGCTTGGCATTTGATTTCTTGGGGATTAAATATGTTAAAATCATTTTAGGTATATATTTGCTCTAAGGTGCATCATGTAATGAAGGCAGTTTTCAGGTTCTTTGTGTTTGTTTTTTACATTGAAGTCTTCATATTTTTCTTATGTATTCATATAATTTTCTTATACATTAGATATTGGCCTTTTGGTTGCGTTAATTAGAGATTTTCTTCTTTTTATTTTTTAACTTTTAATATTAGTCTTTCTTTTCTTTTTTAAGTTTTTGCCACAGGGCATGTGTGCTCCCTGGAGAGAGACAGCGAGACAAAGAGAAGAAAAGTGAGAAATCACCCCACTGGAAGGATGGCCACACCACAATCCCTTCTTCATTCTGTTCTCGGGATTTGGGGATACACACACAGGCGCATAGTGTGACTTTCAAGTTGCCAGGTGTGGGACTTGAATTGCCATGAGCCATGTGGGAGTCCAGAGCCTTAGCCACCATGCCACCTGCTGGCCCCATAAAATTGGTCATTTTTAATTGGTTATTTTTAGGTAGTCAAATCTATTGATTTTCCCTCTTTAATTTCTTCCACTGCATTTAACTTTAGGTGGTTCTCCCCATTTCAGATGTACTGTTACTTGTATGTTTCCCTAGATTCTTCTGTGATTGCTTGCTGAAGAGAGACAGGGAGAGAGAAAGCACACTCTCAACGAGGCATGGCCATGCCGCCATCCCTTCTCCTCCATTTCTCCAGCCTGTCGGGATGTGAGGGGTACACATGCACCCAGCCTATTCCCCAAGCCACTGGTGCCAGGATTTGAACTGGGGCTGACCGTGTGGGATCTGGCTCCCTTCACCTCTAGTCCACAGGGCTGGCCCAGTTCTTCTAGATTGCTAATGGTTTTTGTTTTTATTTTAATTCCTTAGTCCATCTGAAATTTATTTTGGACTATAATAAGAAATTCAAATTTATAGTTTTGTGGGGTTTTTTAAACAACTCTGCTGTAAAAACTGCTTTTGTTAAATTGTCCCTGCATAATCTGCTGAAGGATGCTTCCCTTCCTGACGTCTACTTCAGCATACATGAAGTTCGTATGTGTTCCACAGTTAGTTTCGGTGTAACTCTTCTGTCTCATTGGTCCATATGTTCATATTCAAGCTCACAGCTCCCTGTCTATCATAGTGGAGAGAGAGGAAAACATACGTGAGGACAAACCACAGAACGGAATTCTAGACACTGAGGTCCGAGCTGGAATATATATATGTGTGTATTTCAGAGGTCTTCCCTCTGAACCCCGGTCCCCTCAGGCGACATCGGCTCCTCTTTCTGCCGTGTTCCTGACACCTCTGAAGCCATCCAGAGGTGTCATCCAGAGAGACGAACCCCAAGCCTGTGATCACTGACCCTCTGTTCAGTTCAGAAATGAAGTCTGAGTCGCCCGAAGTTTGGAAAACAGAAAATGTGGGTCCTGGAGGGAAGGGAAGGATGAAATGCACACCTGCCCACCCACGCACCCACACATTCAGGACTGATAATCACGTGGCCAGCCAAAGGGCTGCAGCATTCCCAAGCTTGACTGATGGCAAGAGTCACCCGGCACTTGCCTCTCTTCCTGGGCCCAGCCCAGGTCTGGAGGTCAGAATCTCTAAGGGCTCCAGGAATCTGCGTTTGTTGTGCGATGCCCTCAGGTGAGTCCAGGTTGGAAAACACAGTGCTAAGAGAAGGCGAAGCAAAATCTAAAGCCAGGAAGGCTTCTTGAACGTCCCAGCCAGAAAAATTCACTACCATGAAAGAAAGCCTTAGAAAAATGTCCTGAAAGGGGCCAGATTCCAGCTGGAGACCTTGGAGAAAGGATGAAATGGAAGGAATGATAAGTAGGTAGGGTCTTTCAGATCTGGGTGGGACAAAAGGAACCGGTCAGGAAGCGAAGGATTCCAAACATTTTCAACAAATATTTATAGAGCCTTCTGCTTAGTATAGAGACAGAGATAAATAAGGTGTGGTCATGTCCTCAAGAGCTCAAAGGCAGGTTGGTAAATAGAAGATTGCACTAGAATGTGATAAGTGCCATGTAAGGCGGATGTGCAGTATCACTGGAAGTTTGGGGGAGATAAAAAGAATTAAGACCGAAATGGGGGCTGGCAGGTGGTGTGGTGGTTAAGGGCACTGGACTCCCACATGGCTGACAGCAGTTCGAGTCCCGGACCTAGTGGCTTGCCTTCTCGCTTTCCTTCTCTCTCTCTTCCTCTCTCACTATCCCTCTCTGGTCAAATTAAAAGAAGTAAACAGATAAATAAAGTTAAATAATTAAAAAGAAAAAAGCAAAGTGAGACTGAAATGCATGCTGTCTAGAGCTGTCTGGAGAGACTTCAGAGAGAAATGAGCTTGCTTGGGCTGCAAGGATGCATGTCAGAATGTTGGGCAGTGGCTGGGTGGGGTTGGCAGGTGTGGGAAGTAAAGGTATAGGAATTTTTGAGAAGTAGGAGCAGACTGGAGAAAACTGGGATCAAGAACATGCTTGTATTTGGGAGGGGGAGTCCTAGAAAGGCCTAGTGTGGGTGTGCAGAAGCCGGGCTACGAAGCTCGGGCTTCCCTCTGAGTGCAGTAGGAAGTATGAGAGTGTTGACGTAGGACGATGCGGTGATCAGATTGGCGTTCACTCAGGCAGCTGTGGAAAGACTGGACTGAAGAGGAATAAGATCCTAAGGAGGAAGACTGTTCAGAAGGCTGTTCAAGTCCAGGCTTGAACTGAGGAAATGGGAATGGGTGGTGGTAAGGGTAACGGGAGACTGAGGCCAGTAAGTGGCATGGTGATTAAGGGCGTTGGATTCCCATATGACCGATTGCAGTTCGAGTCCCAGACCTGGCAACTTGCTTTCTCGCTTTTTCCTTTCTCTCTCTCTCTGGTCAAATTAAAATAATAATTATAATAACGAATGGAATTAAATAAATAACTCTTTAAAAGGGGGGGAGGGTAATGGAAGACAGAGAGATCAGACTCGCGTAGCTTGGGTTCTGGACTTGAACTTCTCTTAATAATTACTTCCCAGCTGTAGGGCTCCCCTGGATGTAAGTCCAGGCTGGGGGGCTCCCGTGCACCGTTTATTCTTTCATGCTTGTCTGGGAGGCAGGACACCATGGGAGGCCCATGGGAAGCTCCATCTGGAATTGAAGCTTGTCCTAGAAACCTATATTTTCTTAACCTTCAAAGCAACTCTATAAAGTATATGAATTTATTGCCTTTTTAAAAAAAAATCATAACAGAGCATGTGTGGGTGCACAAAAGAGAGAAGAGGGAGAAGCCTTAGCAGGTGGCGTGGTGAAGATGATTGGATCCCACACGGCCAACTGCGTGGCTGGAGTCCCAGACCCAGTGACTTGGAAAACACTCCAGCACGTGCATGCCCCAAATCTTCAAAGGAGAAATTGAGGAGAGGAGATTGTGGTGTGAGCATCCCCCGTGGGGTGTTCTCCCACTTCCCTTCTCTCCGTGTCTCTCTTCAGGGAATGCACGGGCCCTCTAGCCAAACTTTTTAAAAGAGAAGAAGGAGGAGCACCTTCTGCAAGGCTTGGTCATGCTGTGATCCCCTTCCTCCAGCCTTCCAGCCTGCCGGGGACTTGGGCTCGTGCACGTGCACACTGCAGCATGCTTTCAGGCTACCTGGGCTGGGGATTGAAACGCAGTTGGCATGTATCTTCTGGTTCCGCGGTTCATTATACTGTCAGTGATACCGCTGAGACTGGGCTTTTTTTTTTTTTTTTTTTTTAGTTTAGCTCTTTTTTTGAGAGATTTTTGCTATAGGGTGCATGTGCTCATCAGAGAGACAGGGGCAGAAGACAGAGGCGAGAAATAAACCCTCCTCACCCCCTGCCCCCAGGGAGATGGCCATGCTGCAATCCCTGCTCCTCCATTCTCATCTTGGAATTTGGGGCACCATGCACACACACACACACACGCACCCGGCATGAGTTTGAAGCCTCCAGGTCTGCGACTTGAACTGTGATCAGCTCTGTGGAAGTCCAGCAATGTAACCATTACGCCATCTATTGGTCCCTTTCATTTTACTTCTTTATTCCATGAGTGAGAGAGACAAAGAGAGAGAAACAGAGACCTGTGACAGAAACAAAAACAGGACCCCGATAGGATCTTGATGCCACGATCCACCCCCTAGCTTCATCCCTTGTGGCTTATGGGTATGTGTGTACTCAGGGAGGTCTCTAGACACAAACCAATAACCTTTTGTGTGGTTCAACCTTGCGGAATATTGTGTTCTACTGTTACACCACTGTCCAGTAGCCCTTGCTATTTTAAAAACCTGACAGAGAGGCTAAAAGTTTGCCCAAGGAATATAGAAATGTAGCTTATTTTTGTATTGATCTTGTATTCTACAACCTTGCAAAACTCACTTATTAATTCTAATAGCATTTAAACATTTTTTTCTTATTTATGATTAAATGCTTGCATGTGTATGTGTGTGTGGAGCAAGACAGAGATAGAGAGAGGAGGTAGAGAGATAAGTACCATCCACAGGGTCTGGCCATGCTGGGATCTCCTTCCTCTAGTCCTCTAGACTGTTGAGTCATGGGCAATGGTGCTTATGCCCACCATGTTTCAGGCTGACTGGGATTCAAACCACTGTCACCATGTGGAATCCAGCGTTTCTCAAGTGGTGCAATCACACTGTGCCACAGAGCGACCTCCAGTAACATTTTTGTAGATTTTGTTGGCTTTTCTTTTTTCTTTTTAATTGCTAGAAGGTGCATGTGTTCCCCAGAGAGAGACTGAGAGGCAAAAGAAGCGAGAGGAACACCCTTAGTGGGGTGTAGTCACACTGCAATCACCGTTTCTCCATCCTGTTGGGAATCGGGGTGCCCATGATGTTCAAGCCTCCAGGGCCAGGATTTGAACTGTGGTCAACCATGTTGGATCTAGCTCCTTTAATCACTAGGCCACAAGAGCGGCTTTTCTTTTCTTTTCTTTTCTTTCTTTTCTTTTCTCTTTTTTTTTTTTTTTTTCAGAGAGATTTTTACTATAGGGTACATGCACTTGCCAGAGAGAGAGAGAGACAGAGAGACAGAAAGCTAGAAATCACCCCCCCCCCCCCCCCCCCAGGGGGATGTCCACACCACAATCCATTTTCCTCCAGTCTCCTCTTGGGATTTTGGGCATGCATGCAAACATGTCTGGTGTTGAGTTTAAGCCCCTGTGTCCAGGACTTGAACCACAGTCGACTATATGGGAGTCCGGCAACATAACCATTACGTCATCTGCTGGTCCCAACGTCAGTTTTTCTTACATAACTGATCACTTCTTCTGCAAACAAAGAAAGTTTTGCATCTTCACTTCTATCAGATGCCTTTTTCTTTCCCTGCCTCCTTGCACTAGCTATAAACTGCTCTGTAACTGCTGAACAGAAGCAGTGAGTGAGAGTGAATACCCTTGTCTTACTTCTGAATTCAGGGGGCGACATCCAGTTGGGGTTTCCCAGATGCCTTTTGTCAGGGTAAGGAAGTTCTCTCTATTCCTAGTCCTCTGCCCATGTGGTTAGAAAGGACAAAGCTAGGATTTGAACTCTGTCTCTCAGACATTAAATCCTGGGCATTTGGCCCTTCCAACAATAAAAATGAGTACACTTTCTTCATCTGTTGACAGCTCATTTTACAAAATGCCACTCCTCCACCCACCAACAAATATTTTTTTCTAACTAGGCAATGGGGAAGAACAGATTTCTCAAAGGCTGTTTCATCAGCACCGTGATGAACGTTCTGCGTTGCTCTAATGCACAGGTTCTTATTTCTCATCAGCTAGACTCTTCATTAATTTCATGTAAGTGGTGTAATTAAAGTAACTGTTAATTGGTGTATTACTAAGGTGCCATTATGGTATGTGACAAGCCTTAATTAGCATGTGGTCTGGCACTCAATGTTCTCAGTGCATCACTTGGAAACAGAGATGGCTCTCTCAAGAGCAGCACTTGATGTGAACAGAGAGAGGATGCGATTTTAAGGCAACAGAGAAAAAGAGACAGAGGAAAATATCCTCCAGTGCTGTAATTTTTTTTTTCCCCATGGAAATAGGACTTCCCTGTTCTAGTGAACAGCCCCTGCACAGCAAAATAAATAGGACCAGAGATCACACGTTGGACTCTGTGAACTGAAGAATCACGTACAAAGAAACCACCTCCCACAGACCCGGTAAACACAGACCTCTCTTTACCCGGTGTGGCTGCTATGTAAACTAGGTGACCTCTAATAGCACCGTGGCCTCTGCCAGCAGTCTTGGGAATATCTACTCACATTGGGATCCCTTATTCATTCTTTCTTATATCAACACAGCCATCTCTTCATCCAATAAAGGTTTCCTTAGCACCCACCATGTGCCTAAGACTCTAGAAGGATCAGGAGAGGAATATACTGGACCAGCTGGTGGTGTGCTGGATCCCATGTGGTCTATACTATGGTCTGAGTGCAGACCTGTCAGCCTGAAAAACACATGGGGCACGTGTGCATGCATGCCCCAAATCCCAAGAGGAGAGTCGGGGAGAGGGGGTTGTGGCATGGCCATCCTCCATGGGGTGCTTTCTTGCCCTCTCTCTCTCTCTCTCTCTCTCTCTCTCTCTCTCTCTCATAAGTGCAAGTCCATGTGCCCTCTGGCAAATTTAAAAAAAAAAAAAAAAGAGGGATGTTGGGACCAGCAGATGGTGTAATGGTTACATCGCTGGACTTCCACATGGCCCACTGTGGTTCAAGTCCTGGACCCAGGGGTTTGAAACTCAACACTGGGTGCATGTGCATGTGTGCCCAAAATCCCAGGAAGAGAATGAAAGAGAAGGATTGCAGTGTGGCCATCCCCTCTGGGGGGGAATTAGTCACTTTTTGTCTCTCTGTTTCTCCAGTGAGTGTATGCACCTGAAAAAAATCTCTCAAAAAAAAAAGGAGGAATGTGAACGGCTCTGCCCTTGAGAGCCTCCATGGTTCCCGAGCACTGGGTTCACACAGCAGCTGCGCTTGCTCCCACCAGGCAGGGCCACGTGGTGTTCTCAACCCACTCCAACCATCAGCAGGCTCAGTACCCCATGATGGTCCTCAGCCATGCCTCTACTCTGCTTTGTACCTCTGCCTCCAAGCACCTAGTGCAACACCAGAATTGTTACTATTATTTGCTTTGGTATATGGTGCATGTGCTCACTGCATAGAGACAGAGATAGAGAGGGAAAGTGAGAATGGCCACTCCACAATCCTTTCTCCATTCTCCTCTCAGGATTTTGGGCATGCACATACACATGTCTGACATGTTTTTCAAGCTGCCAGGTCTGGGATTTGAACCACTCAGTCAACCATATGGGACCCATCTGCCTTAACCACTATGACACTGGTTGGTTCTCTTTTCTTTTTAAAAATGATTTCCAGAAGGCTGTGTGCACAACAGAGAGAGACGGAAGAAGGGAGAGGGAGAAAGCAGTCCCCAGTGGGGTAGGGTCACATCCCCTCTACTCCATCTCTCCATCCTGTGGGGATTTGGGGCTTGCATGCACATGCACCTTACATGCCTCTCAAGTTGCCAGGGCCGGTATTTAAGCCACAGTCAGTCATGTAGGATCTGACTCACTTTAACTGCTTAGGTCACCATCCCAAGAGGTAAATTTTCACAATTTAGTGAACTCTTCTAATAGCTAACAGTCTCTTTGGTCAAGAAAAACACAACAAGAAACTAAGATAACATTTCAATCAATTCCCTCTGAATTTTTATGAAATGCAAACTTATAGGTTCTGTTTGATTGGTTGTTTTAATCAACTCATGCATTTTTAAAAATTTTGCCATAGAGCAGGGTCAGCAGGTGGCATAGTGCTTATTGCATTGGACTCCCATATGGCTGATTGCAATCTGAGTCCTGGACCTGACGGCTTGAAACATGCCAGGTGTGTGTGTGTGTGCCCAAAATCCCAAGAAGAGAATGGAGGAGAAGGAATTGTGGCATGGCCATCCCCCCTGGAGGTGATTTCTCATTTTTTTCTCTCTCTCTGTTTCACTGGTGAGCTCACCCATTCTATAGCAAAAATCTCTTAAAAAAAAAATTGTCAGAGGGCACATGTGTTAGCTAGGGAAAGACTGTGGGGGTGGTGAGAAAGCACACTCCATGTGATGTAATCAGGTCACAATCCTTTCTTCTCCATCGTCCCCTCCTTAGAGGGATTTTGGGCAGGCATGCACACATGCCCAGGGTGTCTTGCAAGCCTCTGAGTCTGAGACTTGAACCACATAGTCATCCATATGGGAGATAGCCACCTTAACCACCAAGCTGGCTCCAAATGAGATAAATTGATCAGCATTTTGATTCAATGTGCATCAGTCTACTATTTCTATTACAAAACCAACACAAATAAACCACAAGTTTTAAAAACTACCTATTGTAACTTACAACATTTTAATCTAAATTCAGTTTAACAAATACTGACTTTGTGGGGAGTGCTGTGCTAGGTGCTGGGGGTATAATAGCAAGAGAGGCATGTCTGGTTTATTAATTAACTCGGTTCTTAAGTATAACTTACCTGCCAGATATCAAAATTGTAGCAGGTGTGGGGGAGGGCAGTAGGTGGCATGGAGGCTAAGGTGGACCGCCACATGGCCAATTGTGGTTGAGTCCCAGACCTGGAGACTTCAAAGTGATGCCAGGCACATGAGTGTATGTGCCCAAAATCCTGACAAGAGAATGGAGGAAAAGGGATTGCAGTGTGACCATTCCCCAGGGGAGTGATTTATCATTTTCCTCTCTCTGTCTCTCTCCGGCAAGCAAATGTGCCTTATGACAGAAACAAACAAACAAACAAACAAAAACCACCGTAGCCAGTGACCAGAAGTCTCACTTCTATAGTAAAAAATCCCAAAAGGGAGACTGGCAGGTGATGTGGCAGTTAAGTTGCTGGATTCCCACAGAGCTGACCACGGTTTGAGTCTCAGACTTGGCAGCTTGCTTTCTCACTTCCCTCCCCCTCTCTCTTTCTGTCTCTCTCTGAAAATTTTAAAAATAATAATGATGATGATAATTAAAATTAAATAAAATAATTTTTAAAAAATTTCAAAAGGAGGAAGAAATGAAGGAGAAGAGATTATAGCATGACCTCCTCCCAAGGGGAGGAGGGCACTTTCTCACTTGGTCCCTCTCTTTTGCGCTCTCTCCAGTAATGCACACTCCCTCTGGCAAAATTAAAACAAAATAAAACAAAAACAAAAACAAATAGTGTCCAAACGGAAAGAGATGAACTCAAAGGCCACCAGGGTGCACAGCTACATTGAGCACTGTTCACATTGTAGCCTCCAGGGGGCGCCATTCATGCAGGCAACACCCTTGCATGGGCAGCGATCTTGATCTGGATAAGGCTTACATAGGGACAACTTTTTTAGCATTGGTACTTAACACCAGAAGCATTTCACAGTTATACATATATGTCGTTTTATTTATAAGTTAGCATATTTTATATATATGTAAATGTACAGCTATATTTAATAAACTGTTAGCAAATCTGTATGTAACTTTATCTGTAGTCTAAACCAAGTTACCGAGTACCAAGTTACTGAGGACCTACAGACACCATCAAGGGCAGATACCTAAACTGGATAGACATGGCTGGTGGAGGGCCTGGCTGGACAGGTCAGTCACCAAGGTCTCCTTGAATTAGTGAACCCTGCTTGGGTCAACTAAGATTTTCCCGGCAAAACCATTAGAAAAACAATGACAGTATCTTCCCATGTAATTCATAGACATGGATGAATTTATAAATTAAAAGAATGCATATCAGAATACTTGGCACTTTGTTCAAGCTTCAAAGATAGCATAGCATGCTGATTAAAGGGTTAATGCTAAGAGTTTTATTCTGATATCAAATTATTCTAAGTCAAGACAAGAGAATTCTATAAATATATTTGGCTATGGCAGCCTCTCTTTGACTCTCAGAAACTTCTCTCAATGAATGTCATTATTGCAGGCTGCAATTGTCAGACTGAGTATGCACAGATAATGGCTGTTCATTCATTGTATAACTCCTGGTGAGGAAATGGTCTCAACTTGTCTTTTGAAGAGCTCAACAGGCTAGAACAAAATGATTGAAGACAATAGCTTTTAAGGTCTCTCTACAGGGGCCTGGTTTTCCTGAAGCATTTTCCTTAGCCCTGTAAGATTTCAATGCCTCTTCTGCCCAGGTGATTCTTTCAAACTGTTTTTACTAAGCAGATATTTCAACATGGTGTTTTAGTGATCAATTGACAAAATAAATGTACATCTACTCAAAATAAAATTTCAGTGAGGCCTTTATTATTTCACTGAGAAAGGAAGGATGTGACTTTATTCACTTAAAGGAATAGTTGTTCGATGCTTAGTCGATCCCAGACAGTGTTCTAGGTCCCAGATGTGGCACTGAACAAGGAGACATAGCCTCCACATTCGTAAACTTTACAGTCTTGTAGGAAAGAATTGGGGCTGGCAGGTGGTGTGGTGGCTAAGGCACTGGACTCCCACATGGTCAACCATGGTTTAAGTCCCAGACTTGGCGGGTTGCTTTCTCACTCTCCTTCTCTTTCTCTCTGTCTATCTCTGGTGAATTAATGATGATAATAATAATAATAAATAAAATTAAATAAATAATTGTTTTTTAAAAGAAAATCTATTAAAAAAATAGAGCGGGGTGAGGTGATAATGACAATATTTTATTTCATTTTTTCTGTAGGGTGTGTGTGCTTGGCAGAGAGACAGAGAGAGAGAGTGGGAAAGTAAGAAATACCCCCAAGGAGGTTAGCCACATTGCAACTCCTTCTCTTCTATTCTCCTCTCAGGATCTTGGGCATGCATGCACACATACCAGGCGTATTTTTCAAGCCTCCAGATCTGGTACATGAATTGAACAGTTGGCCATGTGGGATCCAGAGCCTTAAACTCCTTGCCACTTACTGGCCCATAGTAACAATATGTTTAAAAGTAAGCTTTTTTGAATGAAAAGACGCAGATAAAATACTTGCAGTAGATACAGCTAAAGAAGGACTTAGATCTAGAATGTATAAACAACTATACAGCTCAGTAAGAAGAAGGCAAATAACCCAGTTTCAAAACAGGCAAGTGCCAGTCAGGTGGATGATGGTTAAGGCAGCTGGATCCCACACAGTCAACTCTGTACTATGTTCAAGTCCTGGACCTGGCGACTTGAAAAACACCAGGCACATGTGTGTGCATGCCCAAACTCCCAAGAAGAAAATGGAGGAGAAGGGACTGTGGTATAACCATCCTCCCAGGGGGTGCTTCTCTCTCTCTCTCTCTCTCTCTCTCTCTCTCTCTCTCTCTGACAAATGCATGTGACCTATAGCAAATTTAAAAAGAACAAAACAATCAAAGGATTTGACAGATATCTCAAAAAGAAGACATGAATGGCCAAAAAATACATAAGAAGATGTTTAACATCTTCAGTCATGGAGAAATGCAGATGAAAACTACAAGGAGATACGACTATAAACCAAGTAGGATGGGTAAAATGCATTCATTGGTGTTTTATTTGCCAGAGGATGTATGCTTGCCAGCAAGTCCGAGAGAGGGAGAAATGGAGAAAGCACCCCCAATGGGGCATGATCGCAGCGCAATCTGTTCTCCATGTCTCTGTCCTGTCTGGATCTGGGGCATGCACACATGCCTGGAGGGTTTCTCAAGCTGCTGGGTCTGAGATTCGAACTGTGCAGTTAGCCATATGAGATCCAGCTCTGTTAACCACTAAGCCATGGAGCTGGCCCTGGGTAAAGTTTTTAAAACAATGACAACATCAAACATTGGCAAGGGTATGGAGCAACATAACTGCATATATCACTGGTAAACTCCTCCTTTTGCCTATCAGTTCTACTCTAGCTAATTACTCAGAAGAATGAAAACATTTATCCAGAGAAAATGTTTGTGAACGATTCTTCCATAGCTTTATTCATAATTCACCATAACTTAAAACTGGGGAAAAGGACCAGCCTTGTAAATGTAGTGGCTAAGCATCGAATAGAGGAAGGTAGATCCCATGTGGCTGACCAGGGTTCAAGTCCTAGCCCTGGTGATTTGAAAAATACATGGGGGTTGGGGACTGGCAGGTGGCATGGTGGTTAAGGGCACTGGGACTCCCATAGGCCAACTGTGGTTTGAGTCCTGGACCTGGTGGCTTGCTTTCTCTGTCTCTCTCACGCTGTCCTTCTCTGGTCAAATTAAAATACGTACATACATAAAGTTCAGTAAAATAATTCTTTAAAAAAAAGAGAGAGAAATATATTGGGCAACTGTACATGTGGCAAAGATCTTAGAGGGATGGAAAATTGGTTGATAAAATTGAATGGTGTCATGACTAGATCCCGTTGGGGGTGCCTTCTCTCTCATGTACACACAGGCACCCTCCAGTATAAAAAAAAATAAACAAATAAACAAGCAAAACAAAACTAAGGGGGAAAACTTACGAGTGTTTATCAATAACTAAGTGAATGATCAAACTGTGTGATGTGTTCACATGAGAAAAAAGAGCAAGTCTGATACGGGTTGAATCTATCTTATCTGAAACGCTTGAGAACACAAATGCTTGGGAGGATATATCTTTTTTATTTTTAGAGTGAAATTTTTACTATAGTGTGCATGTACTCAAGTGAACAGACAGAGACAAAGAGACAGAAAGTGAGAAATCACCCCCTAGGGAGGAGGATGACAACACAGCAATCTTTTCTCCTCTAATCGCCTCTCAAGATCTTGGGCATGTATGCACATATGCCCAGCGTGAGTTTTAAGCTGTTGGATCCAGGATTCAAACCATAGTCAACTATGTGAAAGTCCAGTGAAGTAACCATTATGCCATCTGCTGGTCCCGAGACTATATCTTATCGGAAATGCATGAGAACATGAATGCTTTGGATTTCATATTTTTTCAGATTTTGGAATATTTGCATACACACGCATGTGTGGAAAAGATACATTGCGGTTGAAGAGGACTGGGAGACTCTCTCTCTTTGGTCAAATTAAAATAATAATAATATTAATTAATTAATTAATTAAAATAGTTCTAAAAAAATAGTAATTTGACTACCTATCTCCAGTGAGAGATCCCTCTGGGAGAAAAGAAGAAATGTAAACCATCTTCACTTTTTTTCTTTCCAGTAATTGTACAGTACTGACCGTTGTTGGTGTTTTTCTGAGACTACAAATAAATATTAGAGTGAAGTCAATGGAAATCATAATTTTTGATATGAGTGAAGAGATGCACAAATATAAGATGAAAACATTCCATCGAAGCTCTCTAGTGTCACATCGAAAGCAGACAGACACCCAGGATGGTGGCATGGTCAGTAGTGCACTGAACTGCAGCGCTGGAAGTCGTGTGGGGGACCGTAGCTCAGGTCCGGGGTTGGTCTGAAGCTATGTCGGGTGCATGTGTATGTCCCCAAGATCCTGGCGAGGCAGAGGGCCGGAGAATGGGGATCACAGTGTGAAGAGACCCTGTCAGGGGTACTTTTTCCTTTTCTCTCTCTGTCTCTCATGCATGTGCACGTGTTCTCATGAATAAAATAGATAAACTTTAAAAATAGATATATAAAGTGGAACTGACAGTTTGAATTCATAATATGCTTCATCTGAAGACAAAGAAAAGGCAGGAGGAAGAGGGAGGAGGAGGAGAAAACCGTATACCCTAGCTCTGCGTACTAAAAAGGCTTAGAGGGCCAGCCAGTGCACAGTGGTTAAGGCAGACGGATCCGGCATGGCCAGCCTGGTGGTCGGAGTCCAGGACCCCACAACTTAAAACGTGTCAGGCACATGTGCATGCAAGCACAAAATCCCAGAGGAGAAGGAGAAGGAGGAGTGGTGGTTTGGCCATCTCCTGGGGAGGAGGCTTTCACTTTCTCTTTCTCTCTCTCTCTCTCTCTCTAGTGAGTACATGTGCCCTCTTGCAAATTTTTTAAAAAGAAGGGAAGAAAGAAAAAATAAGTTAAATTAAAAAGGCTCAGACACAATGACCAACACGATAGCAGTGAATATCTTGGGGTCTAGACTATGGTTACTAAGTACCATTTTCGCTAAAAGAAATGAAGAGGCTGGCCCTATAGTCTAGTGGGAAGGGAGACAGAAAGTGAGAAAGCTAGACATGAGGTCCAGAACTCAAACCATGGTCGGCCATGTGGGAGGCCAGCGCCTTCACCACCACGCCACCTGCCAGCCCTGTCAAGGAAGCTATTAATGAGATTGCCAGAAGGTTGGGGCTGGCAAGTCGTGGTTTAAAGGCGCCGGACACCCACATGGCTGACCAGAACCTGGTGGCTTGCTCTCTCACTTCCTCGCTCTCTATCTCTCTGTCTCTCTCTGATCACTGAAAAATAATAATGATATAATAATAAATAAAGTTAAATAAAATAATTCATTGCCAGAAGGTGCGTGCACTCACCCGAGAGAGACAGAGACAGAGAGAGAAGAGGAGAAAGCACCTTCCTTACTATGGGGCATGGTCACACAGTGCTCCCTTCTCCACTTTTCCTTCTGTTTTTGATTTGGGGCACACGCACACACACACACACACACACACATGCATGTTTCTCAAGCTGCTGGATTATTGGTTGCATGGGATCCACAAAGCTGTGGAGCCTGCCCCAAGACCCACCGTCTAACATCATCATATTGGTGATTACGTTGCAGCATATACATTTTTGGAAGACACAAATATTCAGACCTGACTGAGAATTAATCTTTGACATAAGTTTTCTTCCTATGTATTTTTTTAATAGAGGGTTTTGCTATAGGGCGTTAGTGCTTACTGCAGAGACAGAGAGACAGAAAGTGAGAAATTACCCCCCGAGGGGGGATGGCCATGCCACAATCCCTTCTCCTTTATTCTCCTCTCAGGATCTTGGGCACGCACGCACAGGCGCCTGGTCCGAGTTTGAGTCACCAGGTCCAGGACTCAAACCATGGTTAACTACGTGGGAGTTCAGCGACGTAACCATTATGCCACCTGCTGGTCCCTTAAGCTTTATTTTTTTTCTAAAAAATAAAATAATTTTGAGAAAACAAGCATTGGGGCTGGCTCTGTGGTATAGCAAGTAAGGAGGTGCTTCAAGAGAAACTAGATCCCGAGCCAGCAGGTGGGTGGCATTGTGATTTTGGTGCTGGACTCCCACATGGCTGACCATGGTTCCAGTCCTGGACCTGGCGGCTTGCTTTCTCCCTTTCCCTTTCTCTCTCTCTCTCTCTGTCTCATCAAATTAAAACATTAATAATAAATAAAATTAAATAAATTATTTAAAAGAGAGAGAGAGAGAGAGAAGGTGGTTACCACACCACATGGTGACTGTGGTTTGGATCTCTGGCCTTGTCAGCCGAAAACATGCGCGTGGCCAAGAGCTGAGGTGTGGAGGACCTGGAGGGAGGGGGTCGCTGTGACCAGATCATGGTGACGATGCTCATCTCTCTCTTTCTCACATGTGGGTGCATGTGCTCTGTCATAAATTTAGAAAAAAAAAATGGAAAAGAAAGCAAATATCATTGTCTTTCTGTATTATATTGAGGAATCTAGACCAAAATGAATTAGCAATATTTTTGCTTCTAAATTGCAGAAGTCACAATGTGGAGGACTCTGCACTTGTATACACTCATTCGGGACCTGGTTGCCCTGGAAAGCATGAATTCATTGTCTCAGATGAGCAGCTGCTCTGCTGTCCCAGAGCTTAAAATCCCTGCGTCCCTGACTTGACAAGAGGCTGAAGAGCTGTTTAGGAGCTGGAGAGACAGAACTCCTTTTTATAATAGTTGGGTCTGTTCTGACCCAAGCCTCTCCCGGGCCCCAGGCCTACCTACCGTAAAGGTGAAAAGCCCCATGCCGTAAACGCAAAGCACTCCGTCCACTCTCCTCTGTTCCATGGCTTCACTGTCATCTGCTAATGGTGGCCCCAGGTTCAGCCCAGTTATCCTAGTCTCTGCTCTCCACGTGGAATGTGGCTTTGCTGACTGCCTTGACTCTGTGGCTGTGGCCCTGAGCCCCCCAAGTCCCTAGCCCCTGTGCCCAGATGGACATTTTCCTTGTCCCATCCAGCCTCCTACACTGAGCTGAACTGCAGCAGGCCCCGCTCCTGGACTGGCCCAGCTGTGTCACCTAGGCATCACTGCCGTGCAAAGAACAACCTCGTGGGCTCAGAAAACAGTCACCACACTGGACAGTGTGGCTCCCAGGGCCTCTCAGGTCTCTGAGTCAGGGACCTCTTACAGCTCGGTCCCTAGCCTCCCGAAAGAGCCCAGCCATGTCCACTCAGCAGGCAGCAGGCCCGCGGTGCGGTGGGGCCTGAGGGTCACAGTCCGGGAAGTGAGAGTGCCCACGCATGAGCCAGAAGTGACCTCAAAGCTCTCCTTCCCTCGTCCCGTCACACAGAGGAACAAGTACTCAGGGTTATCACAGTGGCAGACTGCATTTCCCCGCCACGCGGCCCTAGATGGGACCACCTGACAGTTTCACCAATGGAGTGTGAGCTGAAATGTGGGTCACTTTTGGGCTGATGGGGTCAAGAGGCAGGCATCCCTTCCTGCCCTCAACTTCCTCCCACGAGCCTGATGCATAAGACAGAAAGGCGCAATTAAAGGTGCAGAGGGGCTGGCTGTGTTGCCCGGTGGTTAAGGTAGTCGGCTCTCGAACGGCCAACTACGCAGTTCAAGTCCAAGACTCCAGCCTGAGAAACACGTGTGTGTGTGTGTGTGTGTGTGTGTGTGTGTGTTCCTGAAATCCCAAAAGGAGGGAGAGAGGAAAAAGAAGGGATTGCTGCCTGGCCAGGCCCTATGTGGAGTGTGTTCTCCTCTCCCCGTCTCCTTCTCTGTCTCTTTCTCTCTCTGAAGAGTGCACACATCCTTTAGCAAGCCATAAAAAATTTAAACATTAGGGACTAGCAGTTGCATAATGGTTATGTTGCTGGACTCCCATGTAGTCGACTGTGGTTCGAGTTCCAGACCTGGTGGCTTAAACTCACGTCGGGCACGTGAGGAGATCCCGAGAGGAGAATGGAGGAGAAGGGACTGCGGCATGGCCATCCCCCCCCCGGGGGGTGGTTTCTCACTTTCTGTCTCTCTGTATCTCTCTGTCTTTCTGGCAAGCACAAGCGCCCTATAGCAAAAACCTCTCTAAATTTTTTTTTAAATTAAATTACATTACATATGTAGAATCTCTAAATGGAAAGAGCTTGGGTCTTTAATCAGGACTTAGAGGGGAGTCACTAGGAATACCCATTTGGACTTCACATGAGAGAGAGAAAAAGAAAAAAAAAAACCCACCACCACACATTTTACCTGCACCACTGTGTATGTTCGGCTTGTTCATTGTAATAGCTAACTTTACCCAAAGTAATTCATATTTTCCAATATAGATGCATCCACCACTTTGAAGAAGAGCCTGAGGGACCAGCAGGTGGCGTGATGGTTAAAGGCACTGGATTCCCACATGGCCGACCATGGTTCAAGTCCTGGACCTGGCGGTTTGCTCTCTCACTTTCTCTCTCTCTCTCTCTGATCAAACTGAAAAATAATAATAGTAATAAAAATAAAGTTAAATAAAAATAATTAAAAAAAAAAAAGAAGAGCCTAAGTTTCCCCATTGTCCTTTGGTGTTTGACACAGGGCTGGAGGTTCAGGACTGACCTTTCCTTCTGCCTCATCGTTTTACGCTACTGGAAACACAGGAGGCCGACAGAGTCACTCCCGTCTTCCCCAGTCGACAGACCCCACACTGAACCTCGCGGAGGGGAGTGACTTGTCTTCACTCTTCTCACTGCGCCAGCTCCCAGGGCTCCAGGAATCGGAGCTCGCCTGCTCGGATCACACTTTGCCAGGCAGTGAGGCTGGCTTTCCAGATGGGACTTGGTCAGGATTTGATTTGGGGATTGACCTAGAATGGCCACATTATCGACAGACGCAGAAGAAGCCACTTAAAAGACAGCAGGGTGTCTGTGAGAAGAAATCACAGAAGCCTCCCAGAGCAAAATGTCTGTTTTCACACCAGCTGCAAAGTGCAAAATGATATTAAATTGTCAACATCTTTCCCCTGGTCTAAAGAATCTGAAATCCTATCTGAGTCTGTCTGTCATCAGGTCTGCTGTGCGGCTTGGGCGAGAAGGGCGGAACCCAGAATGTCGTATGCCTGGAGCAGGCACTGCCGTTTCTAAGCTCTGGGAACTGGGCTGGGGGGGGGGGGAGCTGCTTTCCTTGCTCTGCTCTGAATCTCAGCTTCCTCGAGTGGAAAGCTGAGACTTCAGGGCTGGAAGGTTTGTGATGCGGATTTAAAAGTATTACATGTCAAAATGCTTTGTAAGCTGTAAAAGGCTCAGCTAATATCTCATTAAGTGAGATAATAGATGTACAGTAGGCACCCAGGGCCTGTTCCGGAAGTAGGTGGTTGGCCTAGAATAGTGTAATTTCCTCTCTATGATGGCTATGTCTTGCCAAGCCCACTCCCGTGATAGGAAGTCTTAGAGGGTATTAGTGTCCTCTTTTCATACACTGTATTTTCCACAGCAATATTTCCAGTCCTGATCTTCCAGAACCTCACCGCCTACTATCAGGAGGCACAATTTATTTCCTCTCTCATAGAAAGGACACGGGGACTGCCTTGTTGAACACAATGTGGTGAAAGCGATGCTGCATGATTTCTGAGTCTAGAACTATGGAACTATCAATACATAAAATAAAACAATGCATGAGACCAGCAGATGGCATAATGATTACATTGCTGGACTCCCACATAGTCAACCACGGTTCGAGTCCCAGATTCAGTGATTTCAAACTCACGCTGAGTGCATATGCATGCGTGCCCAAAATCTCAAGAGAAGGATAAAGGAGAAGGAATTGCAACATGGCCATCTCCCCTGTGGGGGTGACGTTTTGCTTTTGGTCTCTGTCTCTCTGGCAAGAGCACACACCCAATAGCAAAAATCTCTCTTAAAAAATAAAATAAAACGGGGAACCAGCAGTTACCATAATGGCTATGTCGCTGGACTCCCACGTAGTCAACTGCGGTTCACGTCCCGGACCCGGTGGCTTAAAACTCATGCCGGGCGCGTGTGCGTGCGTGCCCAAGATCCCGAGAGGAGAATGGAGGAGAAGGGATTGCAGCGTGACCATCCCCCCTGGGGGGTGATTTCTCGCTTTCTGTCTCTATGTCTCTCTCTGTCTGGCTGGCGAGCGCACGTGCCCTACAGCGAAAATCTCTCAAAAATAAATAAAATAAAATAAAATAAAACAATGCAGTTTTTACTATGATCCCTTGAGATGCTTGTCTTCGAAATCAGCCATCATGCTGTGGGGGAGCCCAACTAGCCCACATGGAGAAGCCCACAGAGAGGAACTGAGGCCCCTGGCCGATAGCCAGCATCAACTGCAGGTGGGTAAGGGCAGAAACCTGTAGATGGTTCCAGATGCCAAACTTTGAATCTTCTCCCAGTTGAGTCATCAGAAAGCAGAGTCCTGGAGCCGGCATGGTGGTTAAGGGTGCTGGACTCCCACATGACCGACTGCAGTTCAAGTCCTGGACCTGGTGGCTTGTTTTCTTGCTTTCCCTCTCTCTTTCTCTCTCTCACTCTATCCCTCTCTAGTCAAATTAAAATAAATAAATAAATGGATAAATAAAGTTAAATAAAATCATTCTTAAAAAAAAAAAGGCAGAGTCCTTCTGCATAGCTTGCTGAGAGGTAGATGGTACAGCCTCTTCCCACCCAGTCCTCTCTGAATCCCCAAACTACAGAATTAGCATAGGAAGGGTTACCTTGTGTCCTTAGGTGTTGGGGTAGTACTTGGTACAGGTGCAGGAATGGAATGCTCCTTCACTACACCACCCCCTTCTTGAGGAGAGAGACTGTATTATCCACCTGCTCTCAGCAAACTGAGCAAAGAAAGGCTCAAGGCATGGTGGGACCCAGGACTTCTTCTTTTTTTAAAAAAAGAATTATTTCCTTTATTTTATTTAGCATTATTGTTATTTTCATCTTGACTAGAGCAAGACAGAGAGAGAAAGAGAGAGAGAGAGAAAGCAAGCTGCCAGGTCTGGGACTCGAACATTGGTCAGCCTATGGGAGTTCAGCACCCTTAACTACCATGCCACCTGCCGGCCTCCAGGACTTCTTTTTGTTTTGTTAAGAGAGATTTTTGCTATAGGGTGCATGGGCTCACCAGAGAGACAGAGAGACAGAAAGCGAGAAATCACGCCCCAGTGGGGATGGCCACACCGCAATCCTTTCTCCATGTTGGGCACATACACGCACATGCCCGGTGTGAGTTTTCAGCTGCCGGGTCGGGGACGCAAACCACTGCTGACTACATGGGAGTCCAGTGACGTGACCATTTACACCATCTGCTGCAGGACGTCTTTAAAAACAGTCCATACTCCTTTCAGTCATTTTGGAATGCTCATGTGTTCTGTGAGGCCAAGACTTCTGAATGTGCAAGGACTTTGATTCCTGCATTCAGTCGACAAATATTGTTGAGTGCTTCAGAGTGAGCGGCTGGGCGGGATGCTGGGGATGAGACGTGAGCGAGGCAGACGTGACCACTGCCCTCGCGGAGCTGACCGTCAGGGGCACGTGGGAGCAGGTCACAGTAAGGAAAGGTGGGCCAGCTCTGTGACCTGGTGGTTAAGGGAGTCGAATCTCACATGGCCGACAGGGTAGTCCGAGTCCCAGACCAGGACGCTTGAGGAGCACGCCGAACTTGTGGGCACGTGGGACACAAATCCTGAGCGGAGAGATGGAGGACAAGGGATGATGGTGAGACCATTGCTCACAGGGGCGGGGATGCAAATGCACATGCCATGCAGCAGGAAATAAATAACTAGGAAAAGGATACAAAATTATTTGAAATTATGATAAACATCATTAAAGGAAACACACAGCATGAAGAAGGTGAGTACCTGCAGGACCCCTTGGGTAGGGTAGTTTGCAAAGGCCTCTCTAAGAAGATGACATTGAAGCTGAGAGATGAACAAGGCCCTGGGGGGGAGGATGGGGTAAAGAACATTCTGGATGGATGGATCCATAAATGCCAAGGCCTGTGAGCAGAACGAGCTTGAATGTCTGAAGAAATTGAGGTGGAGCCAGCAGGTGGTAGGGTGGTTCAGGTGGTGGATGCTCCTACATGGCTGACCATGTTTGGAGTCCTGGACCTGGTGGCTTGTTTTTTAACTTTCCCTCTCTCCTTTCTCTCTATGTGTGTGTCTCTCTCTGGTCAAATTAAAATAAACGAATGAATTAATAAAATTAAACAAATAATTTTTTAAAAAAAAAGAAAAAAGAAATTGGAGGAAGACCAGGGTGTGCTAAGCCAGGCAGGGCTGGACGCTGGGGAATTGAGAAGAGCAGCGGGAGCCTGGCTGGTCAGGAAAAGCTGTTTGGATTTTCTCTGAGGGCAGCGGGGAGTTGTGGGGGTCTTCAGCACGCACACACACACACACACACACACAATTTTCAAAGTCTGCCTCATACATTCCTGTCTCACTCTCCAGCACCAGCTGTTTCAGAGAGCAGGGCCATAGCGGTGGCTTATGCTAACACTTGGATCCTGCGTGTCCTTGGTAGGGTAGAAAACAAACCCTCGGAAAACACTAAGCGAGGTCTCAGCAAGGGCAGGTCTTACCATCAGGCTGCGTTCTCAGATGGGCGTCGTGGTCTTAGGGGAGAAGCAGTTTACCTGCCCAAATAGGAAGCCTCTCCACAGTCATGCACCTTAATAGCCTCTCGGGGGAAAAAAATGGATGTCGCTGGACTCACGTACGAGTCATGACGCCGGGCGCGTGTGCGTGCGTGCCCAAGATCCCGAGAGGAGAATGGAGGAGAAAACCATCCCCCCTTATTTCTCGCTTTCTGTTTTATCTGTTCTCCAAAAAAAAAAAAAAAAAAAAAAAAAGCCTCTCGGGACCAGAAGATGGCGTAGTGGTTATGTTGCTGGACTCCCACATAGTCAGCTACAGTTCGAGTCCTGAACCTGGTGTCTTGAAACTCTTGTGTACCCAAGATCCCAGGAGGAGTATGGAGGAGAAGGGATTTCTGCATGGCCATCCCCCAGGGGGCGAGTTCTCATTTTCCCCTCACTTGGCAAGTCTCTGTCTCTCTCGGGCAAGTAGCACATACCCTATGAGCAAAACTCACGCCGGGCGCGTGTGCGTGCGTGCCCAAGATCTAAAAATGGCGTAATTAATTAATTAATCTCCAAAAAAAAAAAAAAAAAAAAAGCTCTCTCTCTCTCTCTCTCTCTCACTAAGAGCCCAGTTCAGCTGTTACTTGCTATGCAATTCTGGCAACCCTGGTTATCTGATTTCTAAGGAGGGCAACCACACACAGTCTTAGCTGACAGCCCGAAGTTAAGGGAGGCAAAAGGCTCGGGCAGCCGCTGGAGGGACCTCCGGAGCAGGGTGGTGAGAGCGAGTCCCTCTCCCCCTTCAATGTGCACACTCCTAGGCCCATTCATGCCCTCAGTCATTTATACTCAGTGTCCCTGGATTTGGGGCTGACCTGCAGCCTGCTGATTAGGGAGCTGATCCCACTTGGCGGACTACATGGTTTGATTTCAACCCAGCAGCTTGAAAAACATCCTGGGTGAGTGTGAGAACGTGCCCACAGTCCCCAAGAGAGGGAAACACGGAGAAGAAGGGACCGTGGCGTGACCACGCCCCATTAGGGGGTCGCTTTCTCCCTCTCTCTAGTATCTCTGGCAAGCGCACCCACTCTTGACAAATGAAGAAAAAGAAAAAAGAAAGCGGGACGTGTGTAGCACATTTCAGGATTATTTCTATCCACAATGGGTGAGATAAAATTTGGCCATTTAAAACAGTAATAGTGGCCCAGGAGGTGCCCAATAGCAAGTTTTTAAAAATTATAGATAATATTAAATAAACAAATAAAAAGAACAACGATAGGAAGATGACGACGACAAGCATTTGTATGTCAGTGTCCGTGGTGGTTCCCCAGGACATCCTTGCCATAGGCCTTGGCTCTCCGCCAGGTCGGGGGCAGCTGCCTGACACACTCGCCATCCCCCTCCAACGTGCAGGTGCGCACCTTCCATGTGTGGTTCTCATGGATGCTTGCATGCGTTTCCTTCTTACCCTTTATGAACCCACGGAATAAATCCACATTCTGCTTGGGCAGGAGCAGGGAGCAGCTGCCTGGGGCTCATGACAGAGCAGCTTCCTCTGACCACGGCGGCAGGGAACGTCGGGAGTGTGGGTGACGTTGGGCATAAAAGGCTCCGCTCTCCCGCGCCCGCTCCTCTGAAGGCGCAGGGAACCCGGCAGGTAGGAGCGGGGCGCGGGCTCTGCCCTGGCACGCCCTGTGGCTGTCCAGCAGCTCCTCTTTCGAATGTGGTCCCTTCCCAGCTGTTGTTGCTTAAGTTGTGTTTTCCCACGCCCAGGCCTGCCCAAGCTGTCACCAGCTG
Source organism: Tupaia tana (assembly GCA_026018925.1). Lineage (NCBI taxonomy): Eukaryota > Metazoa > Chordata > Mammalia > Scandentia > Tupaiidae > Tupaia > Tupaia tana. Next base: position 217,184,380 of record JAKSZU010000003.1, on the reverse strand, counting down.
TGACCAGCTGTCAGCCAGTTGTTAGCACTCTGCTCCTCTCCCCGCCACGTGACAACTCCCGTCGCCAGCCCCAGCCAGAGGCACTCCTGACAGGCAGACTGATGAGCTGGTGGGCAGCCAGGGTCTGCGCTCCCTGCCGTCAGTGGGAGACCCGGAGGGATGAGCCAGAGCCAGAGACACCAGAGAAGCAGGGACGCGGGCGGAATCTTAAAGGAGAGATCAGCAGGGGAGAGGCAGGGAGATGGAGAGAAAGCTGGAGTGCCAGGGGTGTTTCTAGGGGTCTGCGGGCCTGGGCTGTCACAGGGAGGTCCAGGAACCAGAGCCACGGCCTGAGTAACCCTGGGAGCCTGGGGAGTCCTGGGCCCACCCAGACCTACAGCATGCACCTGCGGATCTACACGAGCCCCAGGGCGTTCACACGTAGCCAGCAGCAGTGGGCTCTCAGGGCAGCGCCGGCCTCTGCTCTGCGGGAAGCCTGAAGCTGGCCAGTTATCCTGACAGGAGCAGCAGGGGAGGGGTGTCCTGTCAAGCGCCGAGCAGAGACCAGGGAAGAGACCCGGCGGCCACACGCAGACAGCTCTGCGCCTCTCACCCCAGCGCCCTTTCTGCTCCTATTGCCCCCATGGCTCCTCTGCCTGGAATGCAGCTGCTCCCTCTGCCAGGGGTCCCCTCGTGCCCAGCCTGTGGCTCACTGAGGCAGGAGGCCTCCTGGCTTCCCTCCCTTCCCTGCCACTGACCTGGGTCGCCATGACCCTTACCATCCTGCTGGACATTTCGCATGTTCCACGGCCGCCTTGCTGGCGTCTCACATCTGGATGCAAGAAAGGCCTATCGTCCCCATTTCACGGATGAAAACACTAAGACTTAGAGGGCTGACCCGACCCTCCTTGCACAAGTCTTTCGGGGACACCGAGCTATACTAGTTTGAGGGACCAGCTAGTCTGTTAGCCCCATCCCTCCAGGCTTCTGTGGCCATAGTGGGCCCTCAGGGTGGGGCAGGTCAGGCCCGGAGGAGGGGTCAGCAACCCAGAAAAATCTCAGCTACCTTGCCAGAGATAAGCTTGTCTTCCAAGGCGGTGTCCCAGCTGCGGCGACAGCGGCTGTCTCCTCCGCTGTTGCACAACGGGCTCTTGCCACGTCAGGAATGACAATTATTGTCTATTAATGAACTAGGGATCTGCCCCGTCCAGAGACAGGAAGAGGCCCCTGCACCAGTTCTCAGTCCTAACCCCTAGCGGGCTCCCTCTACCCTCAGCTTGTCCCCACCTGAGGCTGGACAGGGCGCCGGGGTCCTCGCTGGAGGCCTGCCCAGAGGCCCTGGACCAGGAAGTGGGGGAAAGGTGACCCCTGGGGACATCCCTGCTCCTGGGCTCACAGACCTGGATAATGAGGAGAGAGGAGCCACCACCTTATCCACCTATCAGCGGGGCCGCCTGGGGCAGCTGACCTCACCCCTAGGGAAGCCAGGCTCTTAGGCTGTAAAAAGGGACAATGGTCCGGCACTGCCTATTGGAAGGCTGGGGGTGGGGAGGTAGGAATCTGAAGAATGTCAGGACAGTCCTCCTGATTCTAGAGAAAACCATTTCCACTTTTTATCTTTTAGATTCTGTGTTAAGCCATTGCCTAAGGAACACACTTTGCATTACACTGATCACAATTTCCATTCTTAAAAATCTTGTGGCTTGTAGGGCTTTGTTCTTTCTTGTTACAAAGGGCAGGCAATAAAAGGGATCAGGGTGCTGGAGGGTGGTTGTTAAAGAAAGGTGAAGGCCCAGGTTTGCAGGTGGAAGTTAACTGTGGTCCAACCAGGGATTGCTTCAGGAATGTGGCCGGAAGCTGTGAATGGATGGTCGTGAAAGACCTTTCCGGCTGACATTTGTGCAGGAATGATGATGTCTGCTGGTCTGAAACTCTCGTGAGAACTCTTACTTACAGAACATGGCTTCTGAGCTTTCACGTGTACATCACCCGGGCTTCAGTGGGACAGCTTGAGTGCCTCTCCTGCCATGGACTAAGCTGTTCTGTCTCACTTAAGCCTTTCAACAGCCTAGAAGCACACCACCATCTCCATTTTCCAGATAAGAAAACTGAGGCTCAGGGAGGGGAGTCATTTAGCCAAGGTTGCCTAGTTGGGAAGAAGTTTGAGGGCAGGGGAGGAAATGGAAGGCAGGACCAAGCTCCCAAGCTATTCGAATTGTCTTAGTTAATCCTCCTTCCCGGGAGGGAGTTACCAACTCCATTTTCTAGATAAGAAAACTGAGGCTCAGAGGAAAGAGGTAATTTAGCCGAGGTTGTGTAGCTGGTGGCAGGGAAGGCATTTGAAGGCAGGACTTGAGTATCTGAAGCCCTGTTGTCCTGTTCTCTGCTATGATAAGCAAAGTCTCTTCTTAATTGAAAAGGACCCTCATGGCTCCACCCCAGTAAGAACCAGATGATAAGGATGAGCAGAGGTGAGAGCGCTCTGTCAACTGGGGTGTCTTACACACAGGGCAAAGTTTTCATATCAAAGCTCGAATTTACAACAAGTAATTTAAGGACTTACTACTTCCCCCACCCACAGAGCCTTGCTTTTACAGAAGGAACTACTACAGAGTTCTGAATAATGAGTATTTAAAATATTGCTGGGGCCGGCAGGTGGCATGGTGGTTAAGGGTGCTGGCCTCACACATGGCTAACCGTGGTTCGAGTCCCAGGTCTGTCGGCTTGCTTTCTCATTTACTCTCTCTCTGGTCAAATTAAAATAAATAAAGTAAAATAAAATAATTCTTCAGAAAATATATTGCTAAACACAACTTTGCAGAAGTACCATCTGCTGAAGGGGGATTTGGGGCGTGGAGGTGAAATCTCTGGAACTGTGTATTCTGTACAGGTACATGAGATTGCCTGAGACCTCCCTATAAGGACAAATGTTTAGTCACCTCACCCTATTTAAAGACCTGGAAGGGATCACCAAGTGGTGTAGTGGTTAAGGCACTGGACCCCCACATGATCACAGATGGAGCCCCGGACCCGGCGACTTGAAACTCGCTGGGTGTGAGTGTGTGTGCCCAAAATCCTGAGAGAAGATTGGAGGAGAAGGGATGTCGGGATGGCCGTTCCCTCACGGGAGACAATTTCTCATTTTCTGTTTCTCTGTCTCTCTGGTGTGCACACATGCCCTACAGCAAAAATCTCTTAAATAATAATAATAATAATAATAATAATAATAATAAATAACAGCTTGGAACAGCCTACAACAGTTATTTAGTTTTATTTTCCAGAGAGTGCATGCACTCACCGCAGAGAGATAGAGAGGTAAGAGAGAGGAAGACAGGGAGAAAGTGCTCCTCAGTGGGGTGTGTCACGCTGCCATCCCTTCGCCTCCATTGTCCTGTCAGAATTTGGGGCAGGAGTGCACACACATACCTGGTGTGTTTTTCAAACCCTAGGGCCTGAGATTGAACTGTAGTTGGCCATGTGAGAACTGGTTCCCTTAACAACTAGGCCACAGGGTCAGCCTCAATTTATTTTAACTTATATCATATTTATCATCACTATCCATGTAATAAATTCTGCTTGTATAAATTCTGTTTAGGGTAGAGTCTAACAGAATCATTATTTCCAATGGCACTCAAAGGTTCAGTAACCTGCCCAAGATCATATATACCAGCATCCCTTAATAATTAGTGTACAGGGGCTGGCAGGTGGCATGGTGGTTAAGGGTGCTGGACTTCCACATGGCTGACCATGGTTCAAGTCCCGGACCTGGCAGCTTGTCTTCTCACTTTTCCTCTCCCTCTGGTCAAATTAAAATAAATAAATAAATAGTCAATGCACAACTATATGGCCTAGCAATTCCACTTCTGGGCATATACACAAAAGGACTGAAAGCAGAAATTGTGTGTGTGCGTGTGTGTGTGTATACCTATGTTCATAGTACCATGGTTCACAATAATCAAAAGATAGAAACCACCCAAATGTCCACCAATGGCTGAGTGGATAGGCAAAATGAGATATACACATAAAATGGAAAGTTATTCAGCCTTAAAAAGGAGTAATTTTTTTTAATGAAAGGTGTGGATTACATAGTATTTTTTTTTGACATATAATCTTTTTTAAAAAAAATTTTGAGAGAGATTTTTGCTATAGGACACGTGTGCTTGCCAGAGAGACAGAGAGAGAAAGAGAGACAGAAATCAAGAAGTCACCCCTCAGGGGAGATGGCCATGCAGCAATTCCTCCTCCTCCATTCTCTTTATGGGATCTTGGGCATGCACACACATGCATTTAGTGTGAGTTTTTTAAGTCACCGGGTACGGGACTTAAACTGCAGTCGACTACGTGGGAGTCCAGTGACATAACCATTACATCATCTGTTGGTCCTGACACATAATTTATTTTAAAAGTTTATTTATTTGTTCCATGAGTTAGAGAGACAAGAGGGCGTATCCCCAATAGGATCTCTTTTCTTTCTTTCTTTTTTTAAATAGATTTTTGCTATAGTGTGCATGCGATCCCTGAAGAGACAGAGATAGAAAGCAAGAAATCACCCCCTAGGGGGATGGCTATGCTGCGGTTCCTTCTCCTCCGTTCTCTTGGGATTCTGGGCACACACACACACACATGCCAGTGTGAGTTTCAAGCCTCCAGGTCTGGGACTTGAACCATGGCCAGCCATGTGGGAGTCTGGCACTGTAACCACTACACCATCTGCTGGTCCCTCCCAATAGGGTCTTGACGTTGCAACTCATCTCCAGTCCTGGATCATAGGCTCAAATGTGACTGGCATCCTCTGGGAGGTCTCTGAATGGGAACCTGGAACCTTCCCTTGTGGGTCAGCTTCACAGAATGTCAAGTCGTATTGCTATGCCACTGTCCAGCCCCAGAATGAAATTCTGATACATGCTATAGCTCGGTTGGACTTTAAAGACATACTAAGTGAAAGTCAGACACAAAAGGACAAATACATTATGATTCCTTTCATGTGAAGTACCTAGAAGAGTCCAACTCAGACTCAGAAAGGAAATATTGGTTGTCAGAGGTTAGAGGAAGTGGAGACTACAGACTTCCTATTCAATGGGCGTGGAGTTTCTACGGGAGAAAATGAGTTCTGGAAATGATGGTAGTGTTGGTTGTACAACAATATTACTGTGCTTAATGCCTCTGAATGGTGCACTTAAAAATGATTAAAATGGGGTGGCCAGTAGGTGGTGTGGAGGTTAACTAGATGTAAAGACAATTTTACCCTCTTGAACTTTCAAAACGGTCCTGATTTGGGTGATGTGCTTATTCCATGGTGGTACGGTGCTGGACTCCCACATGGCTGACCATGGTTTGAGTCCCAGACCTAGTGGCTGGTTTTTTCACTCTGGTGAGCACATGTGTGCTATAGCAAATTAAATAATAATGATTAATTAATTAAATTTAATAAATATTTTTTTAAAATGTCAATGAATGACCTGAATAATAATGATAGTTAGTATTGAGCACCTCCTGGGTACTCCATTTAACTATGTGAGGAAATTATCTGCCACCCAGTTTAATAGATGAAGAAACTGAGGTTGAAGCAGTTAAGTGATGCCCCCAAGCCAGAAAGCCAGAAGCAAAGGTGGACTAAAATCCGCCTCTCTGTCTCCACAGTAAGCACACACACACGCCCTATGGCAAAAATCTCCCTTAAAAAAAAGCTGAGTCTTTCTGATAGGTCCCCTAGGTCCCCTCTGCTTTGAGCTGCGTCATCTCTGAATGCCTTAGCAGCCTCTGCTCACCTTTGGTAGAAGCCTTTGTTTCCTTTACAGAAAACAACCATGGAAAAGCGTTTAGCGGGGCTGGCAGGTGGCGTGGTGGTTAAGGGCCCTGGACTCCCATGTGGCCAACTGTGGTTAGAGTTCTGGACCTGGCAGCTTGCTTTCTCACTTTCCCTCTCTCTCTCTCTCTCTCTCTCTCTCTCTCTCTGTCTCTCTCCCTCCCCCTCTCTGGTCAAATTAAAATAAATAAATAAATAATGTTAGATAAAATAATTCTTAAAACAGGAAGAAAGAGAGAGAGAGAGAGAGAGAGAGAAAGAGAAGGAAGAGAAGGAAGGAAGGAAGGAAGGAAGGAAGGAAGGAAGGAAGGAAGGAAGGAAGGAAGAAAGAGAGAGAGAAAAGAGGAAAAAGAAAGAAAGAAAAGCATTTAGCCTTGGATGTTAGCTAGGAGCTGCCTCTGGCACAAATTTAGCATGGGTAGGGGCTAGTCCCTGTCCACTCTGGACCTCAGCTCCTCCATCAGGCGATGAGATGGCTTATCGGGTGGCCAGCCCGCAAGAGCAGGCCCAAGTCGCATGTTCCGACCCTCTAAAACCATGTAGCCTTTCAAATAGAACTGCTTGTGAAAAGAAGCCAGATTCAGAGGTCAATCAGAAGTCCCAGTTAGTCTTGAACAGTCCCGGTGTCTGCCCTCTGCCTTGTGTAACAGCAATTTCACCCTCTTGAAGTTTCAAAATTGTCCTGGTTTGGGTGATATGCTCATTCGACAAATTCACAGACCGTGTTTTGTTTTGGCAATAGTTGACTTCAGACCTCACAGTCAGAGCTGCCTCTTATAAATTCTTTATTACTGTTTGGTTTGAAGCCTACAAGGTAAAACCTTCCAAAGGTTGTCAAGATTGATATTGCAGACTTTGTTTTGAAGTCACTCAATGGGGACAGTTCTATGTATTTTTGCTTAAAACTTGCAAGCCAGGATCCCTAATGATTTGTTTGTTTCAGCTTCAAAGTTTTTAAGATCTCTTTTATCTATCTTCTGATAGGGAGTATTCTATGATAAAAAAATATGCACACAACAATTCAGTTCAATGGCTTTTTAAAAATCTAAATGTAGGGCTGGGACCAGCAGGTGATGTGGTGCTTAAGGCGCTGGACATTCCCTCATGGCTGACCATGGTTCAAGTCCCAGACCTGGTGGCTTGCTTTCTCACTTTCCTTCTCTCTGTATGTTTGTCTTTCTCTGATCAAATTAAAATAAAATGAATGAATAAATAAAATTAAATAATAATTCTTTTTTCAAAAAATCTAAGTGTAGGGCTAACACACGTGAACTGGCTGACCTGGCAGGGTGGAAAAAGGAATGACCATTGGGGCATATTTGTGACTTGAAGCTTAGAGGACCATACTTCCGTTCAAGTGTGTAAGTCAAAACTTGTCCTATTATATTTGTCGGCAATTTATTATTGCTCTGAGAAGGTTTTAAAAACTTTAAAGGCTTTTATTTGTCAGCGGCTGGTGGAGTGCTGCTTAAGGAGGTTAGCTAGATTCCATACAGCCAACTTTGCAGTTCGAGTCCCAGACCTAGACCCAGTGGCTTTGGCTTGAAAAACATGCTGGGTACGAATGGGTGTGTGCTCAAAATCCTGAGAGGAGAATAGAGGAGAAGGGATAGTGGTGTGGCCATCCCCCCTTGGGGATGATTTCTCACTTTCTCACTCTTTCTGTCTCTCTCTCTGGAGCACATTTGTCCTATATCAAATAATAATAATAATAATTATGTGATCAAAAAGTAAAACATAGGGCCAGCAGTTAGCGTAATGGCTATGTCGCTGGACTCCCACGTAGTCGACTGCGGTTCAAGTCCTGGGCCCGGTGGCTTAAAACTCACGCCGGGCGCGGGTGCGTGCATGCCCAGGATCCCGAGAGGAGAATGGAGGAGAAAGGATTGCGGCATGGCCATCCCCCTGGGGGGTGATTTCTCGCTTTCTGTCTCTCTGTCTCTCTCTCTGTCTGGCAAGCGCATGTGCCCTATAGCAAAAACCTCTCCAAAAAAAAAAAAAAAAAGAAAGTAAAACATATTAAAATCTTAAAAGCATGAAAAATATGAAAAGACAGTAATCCTATTACCCAAGATATGTACTATTAAATTTCAATATCCTTCTAGTTATTTTACATTGGTGTTTATATTATTTATCCAAAAATAGGATCACATGCTACATTCTTTTCCATAACTTACCTTTTCTCATTTATATGGCAAACTTTATTTTCTATTTCATTAAATGCATTCTAAAATCACCTTAATAGCTATGTAATAGTCCATCATATGGATGTGTCAAAACGTACTTAACTATGTTCCTACTCAGATGTTTCTTTTCTTTTTTTACATTTAATCATTCTACATCTTTACAGCGTACAAAATGAATTTTTCCCACTGTGAATATCCACATGTTATTACAGGTAAAGATATTATCAAATATGTTATTATCAATAATTTCCCATTTTTGTGTCTGTTAAATTTGAGCTCTTTTCCCCTTTGATTCCCTCCCTCTGCACCCCCTACTGCCCACCCTCCTCCCATGCTGGCTCTAGTATCCACAGTTGCTCTGCATTGCTTTTATAGTTTACAATCTTTCAGTTTCTGCCATAGAGTTCAGACACTCAATATCTATTAAGTGGGGACATACAGTGTCTCTCTTTCATAGTCTGGCTTGCTTTACTTAACATTAAATCTTCCATATTTGTCCACTTTCTATCAAATACCAGAATCTCATTGTTCTTTATGGCTGAATAGTATTCCCCAGTGTATGTATGCTACACTTTTTCAATCCATTCTTCTGTTCTTGGATGTTTGGGTTGATTCCATATCTTAGCAATTGTGAATAGTGTTGCAACAAACATGAATGTGCAAGTGCTTTTCTGACTGAATGTTTTTCTATCCTTTGGGTAGATAACCAGGAGTGGAATTATTGGATCATACAGTATTTCTATTTGTAGGTTTTTGAGGAACTTCCATACTGTTTGCCACAGTGGCTGTACTAATTCACATTCCCACCAACAGTGTAGGAGGATTCCCTTTCTATCGCCTTATTGACAGCACGTATCATTCTTTCTTTCTTTATTTTTCTTTAAGAACTATTCATTGGGGCTGGCAGGTGGTATGGTGGTTAAGGACGTTGGACTCCCACATGGTCGACCATGATTCAAGTCCTGGACCTGGGGACTTGCTTTCTCACTTTCCTTCTCTCTCTCTCTTGTTCTGTCCCTCTCTGGTCAAATTAAGAATAAATAAATAAATAAGTTAAGTTAAATAAAATAATTCTTTACCAAAAAAAAAAAAATCTATTCATTTGTTTAATTTCATTTGTTGTTGCTATTATTATTATTATTATTAATTTGATCAGAGAGAGATAGAGAGTGAAAAGGAAAACAAGAAAGCAAGCTGCCAGTTCTGGGACTTGAACCACAGTCAGCCATGTGGGAGTTCAGCACCTCAACCACCATGCCAGCTGCCTGTCCTTCATTCTTTATTTCTTTAATCTTAACCATTCTGACTAGGGTTAGGTGGTATCTCACTGTAGTTTTTTATTTGCATCTTCTTTATGATAAGGGATATTTTGATATTTCGTTTCATTTATTTGCTTAAAAGAATAAAACGAGGACCAGCAATTGTGTAATGGCTATGTCGCTGGACTCCCATGTGGTCGACTGCGGTTTGAGTCCCAGACCTGGTGGCTTGAACTCAAACCGGGTGCAGGTGCATCCGTGCCAAGATCCTGAGGGGAGAGTGGAGAAGGGATTGTGGTGTGGCCATCCCCCCTGGGAGGGGTCATTTCTTGCTTTCTGTCTCTCTATCTCTCTGGCAAGCACACATACCCTATAGCAAAAAACTCTAAAAAACAAACAAGCAAACAAAATAAAACGGGACAGCAGGTGGCATGGTTATTTTTTTTTTTTTAGAGTTTTTTGCTATAGGGCACGTGCACTTGCCAGACAGACAGAGAGAGACAGAGAGACAGAAAGCGAGAAATCACCCCCTGGGGGGGTTGGCCACGCTGTAATCCCTTCTCCTCCATTCTCCTCTTGGGATCTTGGGCACACATGCACACACGCCCGGCGTGAGTTTTTTTTTTTTCTTTTTTTGGAGAGGTTTTTGCTATAGGGAGCGTGCGCTCGCCAGACAGACAGAGAGAGACAGAGAGATAGAAAGCAGGAAATCACCCCCCAGGGGGGATGGCCACACCGCAATCCCTTCTCCTCCATTCTCCTCTCGGGATCTTGGGCACACACGCACACGCGCCTGGCCTGAGTTTAAGCCGCCGGGTCCGGGACTCGAACCGCGGTCGACTACGTGGGAGTCCAGCGACATAGCCATTACGCTAACTGCTGGTCCCCCGGCGTGAGTTTTTAAGCCATCAGGTCCGGGACATGAACCGCGGTCGACTATGTGGGAGTCCAGCAACATAGTCATTACGCTAACTGCTGGTCCCACGTGGCATGGTTATTAAGATTGTGGACTCCCACCTCCCACATTACAGTCCGTGGTTCATGTCTCAGACCTGATGGCTTGAAATTTACATGAGGCACCTGTGTGTGTGTGTGTGTGTGTGTGCCCAAAATTCCAAGAGGAGAATGGAGGAGAATGGATTGAGGTATGGCCATCCTCCTTTGGGGGTGATTTCTCACTTCCCTCTCATTTTCTGGGGAGCACATGTACCCTCTGGCAAAAAAAAAAAAAAAAAAAAAAAAACAAAAAACAAACAACAAAAAAAAACGAAGAAAGAAAGAAAAAACAAAACAGACTGAGATCATTACTACTTTGGCTAAAATTCTGTGCTCATCTCAATTATTTTTGGAGAATTTTTTTTTCTTTTCTTTTTAGGGCAAGTCTTGCCATGTCACAGTCTTCCTGCCTCTGCCTCTCACCTGAAACTGCAGGCACATGCCAGCACACCTGGCCCTACCTTAAGACAGGATCTTGTTATGTTGCCCAGGACCCCTTGGGTTTGCAGTCCTCCTGCCTCAGCTTCCCAGAGTTGCTGAGATCATGGGCACCTGTCACTGTGTCTGTCTTTTGGAGAATAATTTCTACCTAAGCATTTGCTTGGTTAAAAAATGAATAGTTCTGGGACCAGCAGATGGTGCAATGGTTACGTCGCTGGACTCCCACGTAGTCAACTGTGGTTCGAGTCCCAAACGCGGTGGCTTAAAACAGGCTGAGCACATATGTGTGCATGCCCAAAATCCCAAGAGGAAACTGGAGGAGAAGGGATTGTGGCATGGCCATCACCCCTGGGGGATGATTTCTCACTTTCTGTCTCTCTCTGTCTCTCCAGTGAGTGCATGTGCCCTATAGTAAAAATCTCTCTTAAAAGGAAAAAAAGGATAAATAGTTCTGGGGCCAGCCAGTGGTATGGTGGTTAAAGGTGCTGGAGTCCCACATAGCCTACCACGGTTCCAGTTCTGGAGCTGGTGGCTTGCTTTCTCCCTTTCTCTCTCTCTCTCTCTGTCTCTGATCAAATTGAAGAATAATAATAACAAAAAATGTTTAAAAAGATAAACAGTTCTAAGGCTTTTGATAGCTATTGTTATTATAGTTTGATAATTCTTTTTTTAGAATTATTTATTTCCATTTATTATTATTTTTAAATTTGACCAGAGAGAGAGAGAGAGAGAGAGAGAGGGAGAAAGCAAGCCACCAGGTCTGGGACTCGAACCGTGGTTGGCCATGTGGGAATCCAGTGCCTTTAACCATCACTCTACCTGCCGGCCCCAGTTGTAATAATTCTAAAAGTCCCAGGGACCAGCAGTTAGCGTAATGGCTATGTCGCTGGACTCCCACATAGTCAACCGCGGTTCGTGTCCCGGACCCAGTGGCTTAAAACTCACGCCGGGCGTGTGTGCGTGCGTGCCCAAGATCCCAAGAGGAGAATGGAGGAAAAGGGATTGCGGCGTGACCATCCCCCCCGGGGGGTGATTTCTCGTCTTTCTGGTGAGCGCACGCGCCCAATAGCAAAAAACCTCTCCAAAAAAATAAATAAATAAATAAAATAAAAAAAGTAATCTCAAAGGAAGAGAAATTGAAGGAGCAGTCTTAGAGAGCTAGGCCTCTTTTCCATTATCCACTTCTACGTGTCATTGTGAGCTCCCAAACCCAGACTGAGCGCCCTGTGCTGATAACCACAGTGTTCTGAGACAGGCTGCAGGGGAAGAACAGGACTAGGAGGTGGGATACCTGGTTTCCAGTCCTGGCTCAGGCTTCTCCAAGCAGGCCACAAACAACATACAGCCATCTGGGCTCAGGCTCCTCCACTTGTGACACCAGGGTGTCAGTCAGATCATTATAAAAGGCCTTTCTGACCTCTTTGGACATAGAAGGAAGTTGAGGGAAATGCCGTGAAATGGGAACGTGGTATTTCTACCTGGGTTTAGCTCACCATTTCTTGCCCTTTCACTTTGACCTTTGAGTGAGATTCTCCCTGTCTTGGATGCACGATACCGTCTCTTATTTCACTCTACAACTTACTCCTAGACTGGCTTCAGCTGGGTGGCCAACGATGACCAAGCCTTTCTGAATCATTAGGAATTAGAAGTAATCTTTTCCCAATGTACTCCTTTGGCTTCGGAGCCTTTGAAATGCAAATAAGTCCAACCTGTAGCTAGGGAAACTGGACTCCGGCGGGCCTCCAACTGACCTCCAAGGCTGCTCCAAGCCCCAGATAGGCAGGATCCTATGGCCTACTTCCGAAGATCAAAGGGGCATTGTTCAACTAAAGTTCACCACCAGAAAACCTAGATTAGTGAGTAGTTCCGCTCCCATCCGTCTTTAATATCAAACTTCTGTTAACATGGGCAGGACACAGGAGGCTTTGGCCACTGGGCTCTGAGCAGCAACAGAAGAGACGCTATTGTAACATCTCCAGAGGGACAAGCGAAGTTACTGCACTGACCTCTCTGGGTGTAGACTGAGTCCAAGTGGTTAAGAATGGGGCTTCTGGGGCTGCAGGTGGCGTGGTGGTTAAAGGGACTAGATTCCCACATAACGATCGTGGTTTGAAACCCAGACCTGGCAGCTTGCTTTCTCACTTTCCTTCTCTCTCTCTCTCGCTCCATCCTTCTCTGATCACTTTAAAATAACTAACTAATGAAATAAATAAAGTTAAATTTAAAAATTCTTTAAAAAAATGGGGCTCCTGGATTTGAGGGGCTACACGGCTCCTGGGCTGGGCACAGAGCAGGTGTTAATACAGGCAGTGGTGTAAACTACGTGAATTCCTCCTGCTCTGTCGAGGGGACATCGCTTTGACTGCTTAGTGTACACGGGGGTCTCTGCCTTGCCCGTCCTTGAATAAACCCCGACGGGGCAGCGGAGGTCAGCTCCGGCAGGCAGGGTGTGCGTCGGAGCTGCCGGACACCACAGGTTTCCCTACTTCCCAGACTGATTGGCTGGCCCCTGCCTGGCCTTTCCAGTCTGTGCCCCATGGACACACGTTATCTTGATTCCCTCCTGGAATCCCACTGAAATGATAGTAAAGGAATGTAGAAGGCATAAACCACAAGGACAAAGAGAGCAAGGGAGGAGGTGACGACAAACGAGAGATATTTACAACGTCCTGGAAGCTGAAAAACAGACGGCCGAGCTGTAACTGACTCAGCAGAGAGAAGAACAATCTAACTTTCTTTGGTAGGTTGAACAAACTAGAGAAAAGACACCAGGAAATGAGAGATGTCAACCAAGTTCTAAGAGCATGAAAACAGACGATCGAGGGCGTCTGACTGAGAAGAGAGAAGGAAAGTGAATCTAACTTCCTTCAGTTGGTCCAGCTGGGAATAAGCGATAAATGGATCTCAGCTCATCTCACGGGTAGTTCTGGGGCAGGAGTGGCTCTTGAGAGTTGACCCAGATCGAAGCATGGGGGGCTGAGCTTTTGTATCCCCATATGATGAGAAGGGGCCATAATGTGGAGCAGAAAAAGTGTCCAGGGAGAAACTCGACTGGCAGCGGTCAGCAGGTAGCACTGTGGGTAGCTGGGGGAGCCCCAGGGATGGCCATCAGAGCCCCACTTCCGACACTCCTACAGCGAAGGACAATGAGCTTCTCTTCCAGGGCACCAATAGAATCCACATCTGGAGACCACAAGCCGAGCCCCATTACAAGTAGCAGAAGAATTTGGACAGGATGCATTTAATCTTGAGTTAATGGTACAATGCGCCGCCAAGATAAACTTCTCAGCCTCACATATTTCATTTTGGAAAAAAAAAAAAGTTATTGTCAGGTACGAGGGAAATTCCTCCTTCCTTAGGATGCTGTGCCAGATGACAGAACCACTGGAGGGGACCGTTGCCTGGTGTGTTATCTTTTTCATCTGGGTAGGTCTTGCCCCCACAGACCCATCTCCAGACAGCTCCTAAGTAGCTCTAGGCTCTGACAGCTGCAGGAATGAAATGTGACTTGAAAACGGACTTTTGGGGATGCCGTGGTTCGAAACACCAGCTTTATTGGGTTTCCCCTTCCACCGTCACGCTCCCTGGTTCTGGGTGCAATTCAGAGCCGTTCCTGAGCCTCGTTTCCTATCTGTACCCACCTTCCTTCCTTCTTTCCTTCCTTCCTTCCTTCCTTTTCTTTCTCCTTCCTTCCTTCCTTCCTTCCTTCCTTCCTTCCTTCCTTCCTTCCTTCCTTCCTTCCTTCCTTTCTTTCTTTCTTTCTTTCTTTCTTTCTTTCTTTCTTTCTTTCTCTTTCTTTCTTTCCTTCCTTCCTTCCTTCCTTCCTTCCTTCTTTCTTCCTTCTTTCTTTCTTCCTTCTTTCTTTCTTTCCTTCTCTTTCTTTCTCTCTTTCTTTCTCTCTTTCTTTCTCTCTCTCTTTCTTTCTTTCTTTCTTTCTTTCTTTCTTTCTTTCTTTCTTTCTTTCTTTCTTTCTTTTTAAAGAGAGATGTTTTGCTATAGGGCATGTACTTGCTGGAGAGACAGAGAGACGTATAGTGAGAAATCACCCTCCTAGGGAGGATGGCCATGCTGTAATTCCTTCTCCTTCATTTTCTTCTCAGGATTTTGGCACACACATACATGTGCCCCGTGTGAGTTTTAAGCTGCTAGGTCTCGGACTCGAACCATAGTCAACTACGTGAGAGTCCAGCAACGTAACTATTATGCCATCTGTTGGTCCTGTCATTCGTATATTTCTATTGAACACCTACTATGTGGCCAATGTGTGGGAAAAAAATTTTTTTTCTCAGATTCGTTACAGGGCACCTGTGCTCCCCGGTGAGAGAGAGCGGGGGCGGGGCAGTAAGAAAGCAGTCCCCAGGGCTTCGGCCACACCACAGTTCCTTCTTCCCTTCTCCGCTCTCCTCTTGAGACTCTGAGAATGCAAGCACACACACCCAGCATGTTTCCTAAGCCACCGCGTCAGGAATGTGACCATGTGGGATCCAGCCACCTTAACCACCATGCCGCGGGTTGGCTGGGGGGAGATTTTAATGATAACAACCATTCACAGGCTGGCAGATGGTGTGGTGGTTAAGAGCGCTGGACTCCCACATGGCCGACTGCAGTTAGAGTCCCGGAGCCGGTGGCTTGCTTTCTCACTTTCTCTCTCTCTCTCTCTCTCTCTCTCTCTCTCTCGCTCTCTTGCTCTCTCACTCTGTCCCTCTCTGGTCAAATTAAAATAAATAAATAAATAAAGTTAAATAAAATAATTCTTAAAAAAAATAATAATAACCATTCACTGCTTATCAAGAGCCAGGTACTGTGCAGGTATAATTTCGCATACTTTCGAGGACTACAGGAGGTGGCCAGATGTTAATTTCCCCAATTGTCTAGGAGGGAAGATGGACGCTCAATTAGACTAAGCAAGCTCATCAAGTCAGTGGAACCAAAGCCACCATTCAGACCTTCAGTTTCAAAGTTCAAGGGCTCTCCAGCCATCCTGGAGTCTAGCAACACCAAGGGACTGGAAAACGCACGTTGAATAAATGACTGAGCTGGGGAGGCTATATAGCAGGGGTGAGGATCGGCGCACCCAGATCTGCTGCTCTGAAAGGGCCCCCACACTCGGGAAACTTGGGAGAGCAGCCTTCAGCCGCTTAGGTCTGGGTGGGATTTCCAAGGGCAGGGAGGTCCGTTTGTGCCTGGGAAAGAGGCTGCCTCTCAGTGTTCTGCCCAAGAAAACTTGAGTGGCCGGTGTGCCAACACTGTGAGAATCAGGAGAGTTCGAGGGGGTTCCATTCAGGACTAGAACAGCATAGGATGGGGCCAGAGGAAGGGTCCACAGCTCACCTTTATCACAGAATCTCAAAGCACACCATGAAGTGCTAGAAGTAAATACTGACTTGTTTGGGGGATGGTTCAGTCTCAAGTCCCGGGTGTATCACTGCTTATGGTCTATGGCTTTTTCTGAGACATTATTCTTCCCAGTGAAATTGGCAGGGCTGGGATCATCAGTCCTCTTTTAAATAAAGGAAATGAGATTCAGAAAGGCTACCTGACTTGGGACCAGCAGTTAGCGTAATGGCTATGTCGCTGGACTCCCACGTAGTCGACCGCGGTTCGAGTCCTGGACCCGGTGGCTTAAACTCACGCCAGTCGTGTGTGCGTGCATGCCCAAGATCCCGAGAGGAGAATGGAGGAGAAGGGATTGTGGCGTGACCATCCCCCCTGGGAGGTGACTTCTCGCTTTCTGTCTCTATGTCTCTGTCTGTCTGGCGAGCGCACATGCCCTATAGCAAAAACCTCTAAAAAGAAAGAAAGAAAGAAAGAAAGAAAGAAAGAAAGAAAGAAAGAAAGAAAGAAAGAAAGAAAGGCTGCCTAACTTGTCAAGAATCCTTGAGCATCGGGGCTAAGGGTTCCTGTAAATGTACTATTCTTTTTTCCTCCCATTTCCCATAGAGCCTGAGCCAGAAATCTGAAAGAGGTCACTGTATTCTAGCAGAGGGAAGCCAGGCTTTGGAGCCATCAGAGTTGGGTTTAAATCTTGGTCTCTATCTGGGTGATACTGGATAAATTACTGAGCCTCTGCTAGCTTCATTGTTCTCATCTGTAAAATGGGACTAGTAATCCTTGCATCAGTGAGATGGTTCTGAGGGCTGGTCATGCCATCAAAACAGATCTTACACCTGTTTTCCCCTTCTCAAAGATGTGCAAGTATTCCTACACAGACATGTGATTATTCTTACACATTCATTTTTACTTGTCTTATTCTAAAAATAATTGGCGGCAGCTGATTTAATGACAAGCCCAAAGTGGAAGCATCTTTGTCCTCATTAATCTTTTCTTTCAAGACTCAGTGCAGGTGGATATGTCTTCTCCAAGAGGTGGGAAGCTAAGTGCAAAGCGTTGGTCTAACAGGTACCGTGCCAGGTAGAGGAGAAGCGAGGTAGACAAATGCCTGTCTTAGAGAAGCTCACGATCAAAGATGACAGAACCTGGGAGTCATCCCCACCCCACCCCCTTTTTATTTTAACATTTTTTTGTAGCCAGGGAGCCATTCTGTGCAGACTTTCAGTCCCTCGAGCTCAGGCAATTCTACCTATTGGATATTTCTGAGATCCTTCTGCTTCTCCATATCCCCTCGGCCACTTCCCTCATCGGGGCTCTCCTGCCCACATTTCTGCAATAGCAGCCTTTTGATCTGGTCACCTACACTGTTCTCCACCAATGCTCTCTCACCGCTGTAGGCAGAAGATGTTTCGAGAGCACACAGCCCCAGCTGTCCCCTTGCTTTAATATTTCATAGGGCAGGCGCCACCATGCCCACCTTGCTTTCATACTTCAGTGGCTTCCCAGGAACCTGGGATGCAGCTTTGCGAGGCCTCGAGGACTCTGGCTCCGACAGCCTGGAGCCTCATCTCACCTCACGCCTCCTCTTCCTCTGTGTTGAACTTCTCTCTTGAGTGCGCCCCTCATCCTTTTCCATACTCTTCCCTCTGCCATGAACTTTCTTCCCTTGTCTAACTCAGCCTGAAGATCACTTTGTTCATTCATTCTTTCGTTCATGCAGCATTCTTTTTATTTTTTTTCAAGAGAGGTCTTGCTATAGGGTGCATGCACTTGCCAGAGAGACAGAGACAGAAAGTGAGAAATCAGCCCCGAGGGGGGATGAGCACACTGCAATCCCTTCTCCTCCATTCTCTTCTCCGGAATTTGGGCTCACATGAGTTTTAAGCTGCTGGATTCGGGACTTGAACTGCAGTTGTCTATGTGAGAATCCAGTGATGTAAATATTACACCATCTGCTGGTCCTCATGTAGCCTTCTAAATAGTGAACTCTCACATTCCCGTGAGGAGACAGTCAAGAAGTAAAAGCCCATGAAAACAAATGATAAGTGTCATTTCCGCCAGTGGCGAATGCTCTGAGGCAGAATAGGAAAAGGTGAGGACTAGCAGGTGGCAGTGCCTGCTGTAGGTCTGAGGCTCAGGAACACACACCTCAGGAGTGTCCAGCGGGAGTGAGGGAGCAGTTTGCAAAAAGAGAGGGTGGAGGCATGGACATTTGAGGCAGGGAGGCAAACAAGTGCAAAAAGTCTCAGTGGGAACAAAGTTGAAGAGTATGCAAGAAAAGTGAGGGGCTGAGAGTGGCTGCAGCAGACGATAGGGGAAAGTGGAAGGAGAAGGGGTCGGGGAGGAAGCCCGGGGCACCTGCTGACTTTGCCGGCCAGTCCTGCCAGCCTCTCAGCTGTGGCCTCCAGAGGCAGCCTTTTTTGTCCCTGTCGTCTGTATTGTCAGCATTTGCATAAGGAGCAAAGTCCCCAATGCACTGTATGCTTTCTGTGTCTTATTCACAACTTAACTTGTTTTGAATTGTCAGAGGGTGAGAGAAAGAGATGAAGCCCCCCTACAGCGGGGCGTGGCTATGCTGCAATCTCCTGTCTTCTATTTCTCCATTCGGTTGAGATTCGGGCCATGTACAATACCCAGTGTGTTTTTCAAGCTACCAGGGCCAGGACTCGAACTGCAAGATCGAGCTCCCTTAACCACTAGCCACAGGGTCAGCCCAGACCAGGTTAATTTCTGCAAATAAAGTAGGTTCTCAACAGATAATTATGAATGAGTGAAGAGGATCAGGAACAATAGTGGGGGTGGGGGATTAAGACGGTATTAGTTCCACAAAGAGGGCCATGACAAGTCACAGGTGAGGGTGGGTAGCCTGGGGAAGGGGCTTGAGGTGGAGGAAGGACAGGTCATTCTAAATGAGGGACAGGGTGGAAGTGGGGGCATCAGAGACTCACCTGGATGGAGGTGAGGTGGAGGAAGTGGAATCTGAGTTAGAGTTTGGCAGGCTGAGAGGGCCAGGTTGGGGTGAGGAATTCCTGGAACAGAGCAAGGACAGAGTCCAAGTACCCTCTACTCCCCTCGGGGCCTAGAATCTGCAGGTGGCAGTGAGGAGGCGGACATGACTGTCTGAATTTCCACCAGCTCTAACCTTTGAGGAGGAAAAGAGCCCCGAGCGCGGGGCCAGTGACAGAAGCAGGTGGCCAGCCTGGTGCTGCAGGCGGCCTGCTGAGCCCAGTTTTGGTCCCAGGGTTAGACCGCCTGTCAGAGCTGAGTGCACACACTGAACTGTGCGGTGGCATCCCGTGCACCCTCGCAGGGGCCAGGCTCCGAGATGGAGGTCTAGTGAAGCCACCTTGAGCAAGGTCCAGGGATCAGCTCACTCTCCTTCCCACCAAAGACAGGATTCCTTCTTTCTTAGTCCCCTAGGGCTGTCATAATAGGGTGCCATAAAACTGGGGGGCTTCGTCTGTCACAGTTCTGGACGTCAGAAGTCTGGAATCAGGTGTGAAGCCCATGGGGCGGGGTCCTTCCCTGCCTCTTCGTAGATTCTGGTGGCCTTTAGGCAATCCCAGGCCTTCCCGGCTCGTAGCTGTGTCACTCCGCTCTCTGCCTTTGTCTCCGCTGGCTCTCTCCCTCGGTATCTCTGTCTCCACATGGCAGTTCTTACAAGAACATGAGTCCTGTTGGATCAGGGGCCCACCCTATTCCAGTGTAACCTCACCTTAGTTAGTTACATCTGCAATGACCCTATTTTCAAATAATGTCATCTTTTGAGGTAGTGGGGAGTAGGCCTTCGACGTATTCAGTCCAGGCACCCTCCACGCCATCCCGGCAAGGGGCCTTTCAGCCTCTGAGGGGTGCAACCCCGATGGGCTCACTGCGCCTTCAAGCGCTCGGCTCGGCTGCTGGAGCTTTCCCTCTGCTCCCCTCCCCCTTTCTCCCTCTCTCCCACAAATATTTATCATGGGATGAATATATTCCGGGAACGGTGCCAAGTCCGGGGTGCCCAACAGTAAACAGCAGACGATGGGAAAGTTTTCATGACATCATCCTCTCCCACGGGTCCTCTGAGGCCACACGGAGTGCGCTGGCTGGCTCTCCACCTCTGGACACGCTGGTTCCCCCGGTGCTCCTCTGGACTGCACGGCTTCTGTTTCTTCACATTTTCCTCAGACACGGGGCGACTTCTTTTGAATGGACCATGCCAGAGCGCTCTTGAGAATAAGCTCTTCGTTATGATACTGAGACCCAGGCCCCAACCAGGAGCCTCCAGGGCCAGCCCTCACGGGGCTAGGGTTTCCAGGTTCTCCCCTGCCTCTGACTGCTCTCTTCTGCATATTTGGTGTTCGGCGTCCTAAGTCACTGCTCCAGGAACGAATGGCCACGGGTGTCTGCCACCAGGGAGAAAACTAAACAGGCACGATGAACCACGAGAGAGGCAAGAAGGAGCCCAGACCATGAGCGCTTTCTGAGCAAGTGGAGGGTGGTTTTCCCAGAGGAGCTGGAACCTGACATGGGTCTTCCGACAGGAGTGGATGTTTCCTCAGGCAGGAAGGTGATGCAGCGATTTGGGGAAAATCATCGTGGTCATCGCTCAGGGTGGAGGGGGTGAGCAGAGCGCCCTGTACACCTGCTGCCAACTGCAATGCATGCTGTTTTCCTGGAGTCTTGTGGAATCTCACCCCGCTCTGGGCCACTCTGGAATAGTATGGGAAGAAAGCACTCGTTCTGAATGCTGGCGGTGCAGGCCTACTGACTGGAGAACAGCGAAATACAGGCAGAACTGGGCAACTGAGCCAGTTGGTCAAGGACCTATCATACACTCAGACACCAGGAGAGGAATCATTTCTGAGCATTTGTTGAGAACAGCCTTCATTGATGGGTCTGTGTCGATCCCCAGGGAGGCAAACATCGTACATGGTCACTCGTCTCAGAGGTCAACCTAGTGTGCAAGAAACATAAATGCAATTAATTGTAAATCATGACAAAGTATATAAGAACTATCATATACCTTTATAAGTTCACCATATATTTGAGAAACACAGAGACAGTTACAAGTAATTCCAATTGGAGGAATACAGTTGGCTTTTGCTGAAGAACTTCAAGGGCTTTGCTGGCCATGTCATACTTCTCAGCAGCAGAAGATGCCCAGAGGTGTGAAAACACAGGACATTTGGAAAAGGACCAGCCTTTAGGGCTGACAAGTGGGCTGCAACCACAACAGCTACTGGGATAGCAGCCCACCATTGTGCCTGGCCACAGCCTTCTGGCCACATTCCCTCTGGCCAAGGTCTGGACATCATTGTGGGGACTGCCCCTGACAACAGTGGACACCACAAACTCCACACCCAAACACCTTTGGCTAAGCTCCTCAGCTGGCTGGCACTCTCTTTTCTCACTCGTCCTTGGTTACCATCATAAGGTCATTCCTCTGGGGTGGGAGTGGTGGTCCCTTCCCACACCTAAACACAGCTCAAGCTAGTGCAGCCCTCTAACAACATGGTCTGCCCGAGACCAGTGGCTGGCGTGGTGGTGGTTGGCTAGCTTTCTTACTTTCCCTCTTGCTCTCCTGTCTCTTTCTTATCAAACTAAATGAACGAATAAATAAAATTAAAATGAATAATTCTTAAAAAAAAAAATAGAAAGAGAGCCACCAGGTCCGGTCTTGAACCACAGTTAGCCATATGGGAGTCCAGTGCCTCAACCATCACACCACCTGCTGGCCCAAATTTGCTGGGCTTTAAGCACTCTGCCTTGGTGGACTCCATCCATTGAAAAATATTTTTAAAAAGTGATGCAGTCACTCTGTCCATACTGCCAAGGCACTGTGCTCCTTAGGCTGGAACCACGTGGGAGGTTTGGGTTCGAGTCCTCGTACAATCCAAAGCCTGCACATGATGCAATCCCAGCAACTCAGGACGCTGAAGCAGGAGGGTCTTGACTGTCAAGATTCTATCGTACAAAAATTTTTTTAAAAAGTAATCCAAGAGACTAGCAGATGGGGTAATGGTTATATCACTGGGCTCCCATGTGGTAGATCGGGTTTGAGTCCTGGACCCGGCAGCTTAAAATTCACAGGGGTCGCATGTGTGTGTGTGCCCAAAGTCCCAAGAGGAGAATGGAGGAGAAGGAATTGTGGTGTGGCCATCCCCACAGGCGGTGATTTCTTGCTTTCTGTCTTTTTGTCTCTCTCTGTCTCTTTGGTAGCAGAGAGAGTGAGACAGAGAGAGACAGAGAGTGCATGTGCCCTATAGCAAAATATTTCTCTTAAAAAATGTAAAAAATTATATTTTATGATTGTGCTGGTATAAAGATAAATACAATTTGGGCATGATTGATGTTCCTTAATACTTATTATTATATTCATTTTTTTCTTCCGATTTATTATTATTATTATTTTAAAATTTGCTACAGGGCATGTGCACACACCAGAGGGATAGAAAGAGAGGGAGAGAACATGAGAAAGCAAGCCACCATGTCTGGGACTCAAACTGTCGTCAATCATGTGGGAGTCCAACCACCATGCCACCCACTGGCCCCTTTTTCTTCCAATTTTAAAAGGCATTTTAAACTGAAGATATGGTCTGACTCTGTGCCTAGTGGTTAAGGGAGTCAGATCCCACATCACTTACCACGGTTTGAACACAGCCCCCCACAGCTTCAAAACATGCTGAAAGGGCACCAGCAGGTGGTGAGGTGGTTAAGCCGCTCGATACTCCCACATGGCCAGCCATGGTTCAAGTCCTAGACCTGGTGGCTTTCTTTCTCACGTTCCCTCTCTCTCTCTTTCTCTGGTAAAATAAATGAATAAATAATTTTTAAAAATCTTTAAAAATAAAAACATGCTAAACATGTGTGCATTGTGTTTGTCACCTAAAATTCCAACAGGAATGGAGAAATAGAGGAAAAGGGATTGAGACACGACTACACCCCATGGGGGGTGCTTTCTCCCTCCTTCTCTTTCTGTTTTTCTCTAGTAAGTGCAGTAAATAATAACTAATAACTGAAAAAAAAATTAAAATCCCTCAAGCCTTTGTCTTTCTTATAAGTAAAGAAACGGGGGCCGGCAGATGGTGTGGTGGTTAAGGGCGCTTGACTGTGGTTTGAGTCCCAGACCTGGCAGCTTGCTTTCTCACTTTCTCTCTCTCTCTCTCTCTCACTCAGTCCCTCTCTGGTCAAATTAAAATAAACAAATAAATAAAGCTAAATAAAAGAATTATTTAAATAAACAAACAAACAAAACATTTCCATGTTGCGGACCTTGCAGAGTACTCTAGGCCCTAGGCAGATCTGACTGTACCTGACAGGTAAGCAGGCCCTGAGCAGGTCAGGCAGAGTAAGGAAAGGCATTGTCTTGGGCCCCAGCCAATCAAAACAGATGTTGTGCTGGAGCAAGTTACTGGAATGAGGAGTATGTGTATGTGTATGCAGCTCTCTGGTGCTGGACATGAATTCTTTGGTTGCTGGATCTTAGGAAGGGCCACAGGATGGGAGGAGCTGCCCTGGTGAGCCGAGGGGCAATTTAAGAGTTTGGAGTAATGGCTTTGCCGACCGGTGGAAGGAACTCAATGTTTGAAAAAACAGGCATGAACATTTCGGTGGCTTCCATAAAGATGGATGGAAGTAGAAATAATAAAATGTGGTCACTGCAAAGATGTAGGGTAAGGAGAGAGGAGGAGCTAGCCTGAAAGCCAGATTTCCCATCTGGGTGGCACTGAAAGAAAATTCATGGATGGGTAGTTGGCTTGAGGGCAAACATAAGCGTTCAGTTTGAGGCACGCCGAATGTGATGGATCTCTGGGTCGTCCACGAGGCAAAGCTCGTGAGTGTTGGATTCTTAGGAAATGAGATGTGGCTATAAATAGAGATCTGGAAGGAATCAGTTAGCGCATAGTAGGCCTTCAGTAAATCTGTCCTGGCTTGGTGTTGCAAACACCCCAGGGTTGAATGATAGCCTCCCTTCTCACTGCCGTGAACACAGCAGCCCCAAGTGTAGGTGAGAACTCGGGGGACCCCACACAGACTGACTTTAAGGGAGAACACAGAACATCCTTTGTCTGATTAGGATCACTGCAGACAACTGGAGGGCATTTTCAACTCAAAGTACCCAAGGTGCGTGGGGTCTGTCCGAGCCAGCAAGAGCTTGTCTTGTCCCTTGAAGATCTGGGAGGCGTAAGAAGAAGAGATTGTCTTTTCCAAACCCTGGAGCAATACTTCATTTTCCTTCTCATCTACTTCCCTCAGTTTATATTTTTAACTCTGTTGATAGATATTATATAATCACATTGTTTAAATATTTGAGACGGTGTGTACACACACCACCATTCGATTTTAATTGGTACTTCTGTTAACATGTCAGATGTTCTTAGGCAAAATTAATTAGGACCCACCGAATTGATTGATGGTCTTTAAAATCCAAACTTTCAGAAACTAACCAGTTTCATAACCTAACACCACAACTGTGGAATGAATTTGACTATAACATTTATCATCTCAGGATTGCATGATCTCTTAAGGCTGCATGTTAGTGTTCCAATAAAAAATAAAAATGTGAAATGTACAGTTGAGAATCAGAATTTAAAATAACTCAGTCCAACTTTCTGAGAACAGAAATCCTTCTTGCAGCAATTCAGTTGATTCATGACTCTTTTATTTATTTATTTATTTTTTGAGAGGTTTTTGCTATAGGGCGAGTGTGCTTGCCAGAAAGACAGAGAGAGACAGAGAAACAGAAAGTGAGAAATCACCCCCCAGGGAGGATGGCCACGCTGCAATCCCTTCTCCTTCATTTTCCTCTTGGGATCTTGGGCACGCACGCACATGCACCTGGCATGAGTTTAAGTCACCATGACTGGGGCTCAAACCACGGTCAGCTATATGGGAATCCAGTGACATAGTCATTAGGCCAACTGTTGGTCCCATCATGACTCTTTCTGGATCCTGTGAGAGAGAATTCAGTACCTGCCAAGAGCACCCCACCCATTGTCCTAATGGTTGTCAAATTCATTTTCATGTTGTACTAGAATAGAGTTTCTTGTCCTTTTTTCCTGTCCTTGTAAATTCCACTTTTTTGGAGCAACAGAGAAATTCCATTTTTGATCTAAAGATTCTTTGCGAATTGAGTCCTCGTGGATAGGAAAACAAACAGGCTCACAAGATATATACTCTGTCCTCTAGAGATTATATTAGGATGAGGCTCCTGGGAGGTCTGTAGCAGACTTCATTTCATGTTTCAGGAGTAGAAGTCTACAAATTCAGTTTATTAGAAACCTGAGTCCTGAGGGACCAGCAGATGGTGTAATGGTTACGTTGCTGGACACCCACGTAGTCAACTGTGGTTTGAGTCTCAGACCCAGTGGCTTAAAACACACCGGGTGTGTATGTGTGCATGCTCAAGGTCCTGAGAGGAGAGTGAAGGAGAAGGGATTGTGGAGTGGCCATTCCCCCTGGAGAATGGTATCTTGCTTTCTGCCTCTCTCTTTCTGTCTCTTCAGTGAGTGCACATGCCCTATACTCTGTAAGAAAAAAAGAAAGAAACCTGAGTCCTAGAGAAGTTTTGAATATGTTAGTTAATTACCCTGGGCTATACTTAGGTGTACTTTGCTTAAAAGATGACATACCTAAGTTCCAACCTATACCACTCATTTGAATGAGTGAAGCTGCACCTAAAACCACTGGGAGGATTAATATACAACATATAATATCCTACTTTAAAATCAGATTGCATGATAAGTTTGTATTGATTAAATAAAATTATATCAGAGGCAAGAGGTGGGCATGGTGGTTAAGGCACTGGACTTCCACATGGTTAACTGCAGTTCAAGTCCCAGACCTGGTGGCTTGCTTTCTCACTTTTCTTCTCTCTCTCTCTCTTTGTGTTTCTCTCTGATCAAATTAAAATAAATGAATGATAAAAATAAATATAAATAATAATAAAAATTATATTATGAGGTTTAATTTTTTAAAAAATTTTACTATAAGGCATGTGTGCTCGTGGGAGAGAGACACAGAGAGGGAATGTGAGAAAGCATCTCCCTGGGAGAGCTGACCATGCCACAATCCCTCCTCCTCCATTCTCCTCTTGGGACTTTGGGCACGCATACACATGCACTCAGCATGTTTTTCAAGCTGCCAGGTTCAGGACTCAAACATACAGCTAGCTATCCAGGATCTAGCCACTTTAACCACCACACCATTGGCTGGTCCTAATGAGATCATTTTAGTTTTTTAAAGAGTTATTTTATTTTATTTGTTATTAGTTTTTTTTTTATAGGCACTATTTTTACTTTAATACGCAAATTTAAGCAACTACCCCACAATATCACCTCTGCTAAAGCTTTCATTCATCAGTAAGATTTTTGACAAAGTTAATGGATCACAAGTAAATACACAGGACTATTATTTTATGTATTTGTTATTAGTTTTAAGTATACCAGAGAGAGACAGAGAGATAAAGGTAAAGTGAGAAAGCAAGTTGCCAGGTCTGGGACTTAAACCAAGGTCAGCCATGTGGGAGTCCAGTACCTTAACCACTATGCTGCCTGCCACGCCCAATGCTATCTTTTTTTTTTTTTTTTAAGAATCATTTTATTTAACTTTATTTATTTTGAATTTGACCAGAGAGGGACAGAGAGAGAGAGAATGAGAAAGCAAGCCACCAGGTCCAAGACTCAAACTGTGATTGTCCATGTGGGAGTCCAGTGCCCTCAACCACCACACCACCTGCCAGCCCCTAAAAATTGTTTTTCTTGATGCTAGAAGATGTCGTAGCCATTATGTCACTAGACTCCCGCACGGCTGACCGTGGTTTAAGTCCTGGACCCGATGGCTTGAAACTCACTCCAGGTGTGTGCGTGAGCATGCCCAAGATCCTGGGAGGAAAATGGAGGAGAAAGGTTTGTGATTTGACTGTCCCTCATGAGGGGCGATTTATCATTTACTTTCTCTGTCACTGTCTCTGTCTCTGTCTTTCTTTGGTGAGTACATGCCCTAAAGCAAAAACCTCACAGAAAAGCCACAAAAAATAAAAATGAGGGCCAACAGATGGCATGGTGGTTAAAGTGCTAGACTTCCCACATAGCTACCCACAGTTCAAGTCCCAGACCTGGCAGCTTGCTTTCTCACTTTCCCTTTTTCTCTCTCTGGTCAAATTAAAATAATAAAAATAAAAATAACAAATAAAAATAAATAGCTCTTTTTAAAAAATAAATAATATAAAATGTCTTTCTTTATGCATGATAGAGTGCCTATTCAAGCACGTGAGAGTGAGGGAGCTGACGCGTCCACAGGGTCCGGCCGTGCTGGGATCCCTTGCTTCCAGTCCTCCAACCTGTTGGGTCTGAGGCCCGAGCGCATACGCAGGAGTGCTTCAGGCTCACTGGGCCGAAGATTCAAACTGGGGTCACATGTGGGATCTGACTTCTCTTGAGAGAACATGGCTGCTGCACAGTCTTGCAGATGGCATCTGGGAACCCGAGAGAAGGGCCCTTTATAAACAAATGCGCACTTTGGAGTCTGATGGTGCTGGTTAAAATCCCAGCTGTGCCACTTATTAACCGTGTGACCTTGGGCCCCAGTTTTTTCAGATAGAAAATGGGTATGAAAATAATTAACCTTACAAGGTCAGAGGGAAGATTAAGTGAGAGCACACCATATTCAGCCTAGGATGGAGCACAATTTTGATAAGTGGAGTGATTAGAATTGGAGATTCTGATTTGAAACAGAGAGGGGACGTTCATTTGACCTATCTATGAATTTAATAACAAGAACAGACAAAGACCCTCTACTCATATATATTTTAAGGTCGTATGTTTAAAGTTTCTGTTGATGTTGAAATTTTTCATTAATTTAAAAATACCCCAATGTTTAAGAAATTTCAAATACATAACAGAAAAACAAATGATGATCCTCTCTTCATCGCTCCATTTCTTTTTTTAAAAAAGAATTATTTATTTGATTTCACTTATTTATTTATTTATTTTAATTTGATCAAAGAGAGACACAGAGAAAGAAAGAGGGAAAGTGAGAAAGCAAGCCACCAGGTCTGGATCTCAAACCACAGTTGACCATGTAGGAATGTCCAGCACCTAGCCATCACACCACCTGCTGGTCCCTATCACTCCATTTCAATTCTCCATCCAGTTTCCAGTGAGTCTGCAAAACAGTTTGGTATGGAACCTTCCAGAGATGCATGTACGAGCACATATGATGTTTTCCCTTTCAAAGGGAGCTCATGGTCTACACATTTTTCTGTGATTTTCCTTCTTGTCTAAGACAGCATGATGAATATGAACTCCAGCTCACTCCTCTTCACACCAGGTATTGCTCAGGTGGGTTTCTTCAAGGTTTATTTATTTATTTCTTTAATTCGCCAGAAGACACGTGCACTCACCAGAGAGAGCCAGAGAGAAAGTATTCCTCCAGGAGGCATGACCACCTGCAATCCCTTCTCTTTTACTTCTCCATTCCATTGAAATTTGGGGAGCACACATACCCATACATGCCCCATGTGTTTCTCAAGCCCCCCAAGGGGGATGGCCACGCTGCAATCCCTTCTCCTCCATTCTCCTCTCAGGATCTTGGGCATGCATATACATGTGCCCGGCATGAGTTTAAGCCACCAGGTCCAGGACTCGAACCGTGGTAGACTACATGGGAGTCCAGTGACATAGCCATTATGCTAACTGCTGGTCCCCCCAGGGGGTTGATTTCTGTCCCAACCTGGGCGTGTCCAGCATCCCAAGGAGTGGTCTGAGCTAAGGGGAATTGAGGTGGTCCAGGCTCTGGAGTTCAATCCTGTGGAGTTCACAGAAAATCCCTTTTACTCATCCTCACGGCTTCAGCATGAGCAGAGCGCCTGAAGTCATCTATGTCTGACCCTATTGTTTTTGTTTGTTTGTTTTTTGTTTTTGAGAGGTTTTTGCTAAAGGGCATGTGCACTCACCAGAAAGACAGAGAGAGAGATAAAAGAGAAAGCAAGAAATCACCCCCCCGGGGGGATGACCATGCCGCAATCCCTTCTCCTCCATTGTCCTCTCAGGATCATGGGCACGAATGGACACGTGCCTGGCGTGAGTTTAAGCCATCAGGTTCAGGACTCAAACCGCAGTAGAATACATGGGAGTCCAGAGACATAGCCATTGTGTCAACTGCTGGTCTCTGACCCTGTGTTTTAGTGGGGTAGATTGAGGAAAGGAGACTAGGAACCCCACCTTCTGTGCGGCCTTGGCACAGCTGGCGTGGGATGCTCTGCTTGGAAAGTGTTCAGGGGGTGCTGCCTAGGCCTGAGCTCTCAGGAGGAGCCGGGTGAGCTGCTCCAGGTGAGGCCTGGAGACCTCGCTCCCTCCCACAGCACCCCGGGGCTCGTGAAGGACTGGCTTTCCTTGGCTCAGGTTAGCAAGGCTGAGAGGGAAGGAAGCTCTCACAGGCTCTCTGGAGCCCTGTCTCACAGAGGGGACTGTCCTGCTGGCCTGGGACTATCGGGGGCCAGGAGTCTGAAGTCAGCCGGAGGGAAAAGCTGACTGTCAGGGTGCCTTCTCCCTTCTCCAGCCTCTCCTGCAGCCTGGTGGGTGTGAAACGAGTACGGGGTGGAGAATGACTGACTTTCGCAGGCCCCCAAAGTAGTATCCTGCTTGGTCTCACTGGACTTATTCTTTTTTGCCATAGGGCACGTGTGCTTACCAGAAAGAGAGAGAGAGAGAGAGAGAGGTAAAGTGAGGAATCATCCCCCGGAGGGGGTGGCCGTGCCACAATCTCTTCTTCTCCATTCTCCTTGCAGGGTTTCGGGCATACATGTACTTGCACCCAGCGTGATTTTTAAGCCGTTGGGTCTGGGACTCAAATCACAGTTGATCATGTGGGAGTCCAGTGCCTTAACCACCATGCCATTTGCTGGCCCCTCATTGGACTATTTTAAGAATCTTGGAGCCGGTGGCTTCTCCCAGCTCCCACTGAGGAGAGCTGTCCATCATTACTCTTCTAAATACTTTATTTCTTCATCAGGAAACTAATGCACGTCCTCCCCTCCAAACCTCTCAAAGGAGAATGGAGAGAGATGCAGATGTCAACTTGGGAAGAGATGAAAGCCAGGGTCTTCCACTGTTTCTATGAGGAAGTGCTGGCATTTCATTGTGTGATTGATTTATCTCAATGTATGGGCTTTTTTAAAAAAGAATTATTTTATTTAACTTTATTTATTTACTTATTTTTAATTTTGACCAGAGGGGGCAGAGTGAGAGAGAGAGAGAAAGTGAGAAAGCAAGCCTCCAGGTCCAGAACTGGAACCGTGGTCGGCCATGTGGGAGTCCAGTGCCCTTAACCACTATGCCACCTGCCAGCCCCCTAAATGTGTGGTTTTTAAGCCATGTTTGAAATGTATGATGATCCTCAAAAGTTCCTCTAAAAGGAGCCAGGAAGAGGTTGAATTAGTGGGGTTCAGGATCTCATAGTCCTATATTAACAATAACCATCCTGAGGTCCAGCAGGTGGTGTGGTGATTAAGGTGCTAGACTCCCACATAGCTGACTGTGGTTTGAATCCAAGACCTCGTGGCTTGCTTTCTCTCTCTCTCTCTCTGGTCAAATTAAAGAATAAGAATGAATAAAATTCAGTAAATAATTCTTTAAAAAAAAAAATAGCCATCCTGGAACCAGCAAGTGGCATAATGGTTACATCGCTGGACTCCCATGTAGTCGACCATGGTTCGAATCCCGGACCCAGTGGCATAAACTCATGCCAGGCACGAATGTGTGCATGCTCAAGATCCTGAGAGGAGAATGGAGGAGAAGGGATTGTGGCATGGCCACCCCTCCTGGGGGCGGGGGGGTGATTTCTCGCTTTCTGTCTCTCTGTTTCTCTCTATCTTTCCGGCAAATGCTCGTGCCCTACAACAAAAGTCTCTCAAAAAAAAAAAAAAAAAAAAAAAAAAAAGAAAGAAAAATCAGTCATCCCATCTTATTATTTTTTTAAAGAATTATTTAATTTAATTTTTATTTATTATCATTATTACCACCCTTTAAATTGACCAGAGAGAGAAACAGAGAGAGAGAGAGAGAGAGAGAGAGAAAGCAAGCTGCCAGGTCCTGGACTCGAACTGTGGTCAACCATGTGTGAATCCAGCACCTTAACCACACCACCTGCGGGTCTCAGCCATCACACCTTAATCTCATTAAAAAACAACTGGACTTGAGCCAGCCAGAGGCATGGTGGTTAAAGCAACTGGATCCCACGTGAACAACTTTGCAGTTTGAGTCGTGGACCCAGTGACTTGAAAAACTCTGAGTGTATGCCCAGAATTCCCGAGAGGAGAGTGGAGGAGGAGGAATCGCTGTGTGACCATCTCCCCTAAGGGATGATTTCTTGATTTCTCACTTTTCCTCTTTCTCTGGTGAGCATACATGCCCTATAACAAAAGAGAGAGAAAGAGAGAGAGAGAGAGAGAGAGAGAGAGAGAGAGAGAAAAAAGACAAAACTCACAAAGTAATGATAGTTGTAAAATAATTTTAAATAACAAGTTGGGCTTAATGTAGGAGTTATTTAGGCCCAGGCTTGTGGCACAGGCAGTAGTGTACTGAACTGCAGTAACTGGAAACCACGTGGCCAACCCCCAGTTCGGGTCCCAAGTCAACCTGAGAACACACCAGGGGAGCATGTGCCCAAGATCCTAATGAGCTGCAGGGCTGGGGTAGAGGAAGTGCTGCACTGTAAGACCCTATCTAGGGAGTCCCCACCACTTGTGCTCATGCATATATTCTCTCATGTGAATAAAATAGATCAATTTTCTAAAAAGTTAATTATTACTTTTGTAATAAAGAGTTTTATAGCTGCAAACAAATTTGAGAACCATGTGTCTGTTGCCTCCATTTTTCATAAAATGCTGACTCTCTACTTACCTGCATAAAAAAACCCAGTCTTGCTTTGGATGAATAAATAGAAATTCATTTATTAGGGGGACCATCAGTTGGCTATGTCACTGGACTCCCATGTAGTCAACCATGGTTCGAGTCCTGGACCCGGCGGCTTAAACTCACGCTGGGCGTGTGTGCATATGTGCCCAAGATCTCCAGAGGAGAATGGAGGAGAAGGGATTGCGGTGTGGCCATCCCTCCTGGGGGGTGATTTCTCACTTTCTATCTCTCTGTCTCTCTCTGTCTTTCTGGTGAGCACACATGCCCTATAGCAAAAATCTCTCCAAAACAATAACAACAACAACAACAACAAAAGAAATTTATTTATTTGGTCCACACAGATTTATTGAGCACCCCCTCTGTGGCTGGTACAATAATCCATCATGAAAATTAAAAGGGTCTAATCCTGGGCATCCTTGCCTTTGAGGAGACTGTGAGTGCTGTGCCAGGTGGCATGGGTTATGGTCTTGGACAGGTAGTTCAGTGGAGCGGCAAGAGTGTGGGTGCCAAAGACAGGTCAGAGTTTCAGCTCTGGGAACTTGATTCCAGTCAGCCACAGACACAATTCTCTTTGGACACCTCTTTTTCTCTCTAGACTTGCTTTCAATATCCTCAGCGTATCCAAGACTTCTTTGGACACCCACGCTCTCAGTCTTTTTTCCCCAAACTGCTTCGCCCAGCTGAGGGCCACCCTGATCCATTTGGCAGTTTTGACAAAGGGTGTGACAGCTGCACTCTTGATTTGGTTTTTGCCTTCTTGCTGTTTTTTTTTTCTCTGCACAAGGAGCTACTCTACTAATAAGGAGGCTGAAATGTATAAAGAGCAAAAAATGAGACTTTGTTGTATTAAACCACTGAGATTTGGACGTTGTTTGTACTGCAGCATAACCTCACCCATACTGACTAATCTTATCCACCCTTTTCTGCTGAGTAAACTCCTGCTTCCTTTCCATAGCTCAAATATCTCCCAAATCGTGAAACTTTCACTCCTCAAGACAGATGTGGAGTCTTCCTCCTTCCTCTGTGCAGCTCTCCCCGAGAACACATCATAAGCTTCACTGGACTTTTCCACGTAGTTTGTAAGTGCCTTGAGAGCAGAAGTTATATACAGGCACTCCCTACTTAACGACCAAATTCTGTTCCTATGACTAGGTTGTTAAGAGAATTGGTAGATAAGGGAGGAGCTTAAAAGGCAGGTGTTGGGACCAACAGATGGCATGGTGGTTAAGGTGCTGGACACTCCCACATGGCTGATCATGGTTCAAGTCCCAGACCTGGTGGCTTGCTTTCTCATTTCCCTCTCTCTCTCTCTCTCTCTCTCTCTCTGTCTCTCTCTGGTCAAATTAAAGTAAATGAATAAATAAATTAAATTAAATAAGTAATGCTTTAAAAAGGAAAAAGGCAGGTGTCTTGTGGTGTATCGCGGCACCACAGAGTATGCAGTTTTCACTAGATGTCATGCCACATCACACAAGAATAATCTAATTCTAGCCATATGGAAAGCATACGTTAGATAAGCTCTAGAAAGTGATGGGACATCGTATATGCAATAATATAAATCCTGCATGATCATTTTCATTTATCCTGCATACTATTACGGATGTACAATAAAGTTAATTAATGAAATATGTAGTCTTGGGGGCCGGCAGGTGGCATTCAGGGCTCTGGATTCCCACATGGCTGACTGGGGTTCGGATCTCGGACCTGGCAGCTTGCTTTCTCACTCTCTCTTTCCCCTCCCCACCAGGTCAAATTAAAATGAATGAATAAACAAATAAAGTTAAATAAAAATAATTATTTTAAAAAAATATGTGGTCTTGAGTGATTGTAAACGCTTCATGTAGTGAATACTAACAGACTACAGGAATGAGACAAAGACTCTGAGAAAGAAAGGGGATTCCCCAGACTTGCACAGACTGAGAAAGGGGGTTCCTCGCTCTGGAGAACTGGTCAGAGGTCTCAGCTGTAATTAAACAGGTAGGGTTAAGGGAAGGACAGCTGTAGAGTCATATGCAAATATTAGTTTTTGTTTTGTTTTGAGAGAGAGAGATTTCTGCTATAGGGCACGTGTGCTAGGTGAAGAGACAGAGAGACAAAAAGCGAGAAATCACCCTCTGAGGGGATGGCCATGCCACAATCCTTTCTCCTCCATTCTCCTCTCAGCATCTTGGGTACTCAGGCACACACACTTGGTGTGAGTTTTAAGCCGCTGGGTCCAGGACTCAAACTGCGGTGAACTCCATGGGAGCCCAGCAATGTAAGCATTATGCCATCTGCTGGTCCCCATATGCGAGTGTTAGTTGATGGACTGCTGGAATGTAAGTATAATATTTAGAAGGTGCTTCCTAAAGCCTACTGTTCAGTGCGTATCTCTGAGCTATAAAAGAAGTCTGCCACTGTACAAGTGACACGATGCGACCGTCAGCCTGACTTGGGCTGGGTATGAAAGTTTGAAAGCAAAGGCTTAGAAGAGAGGGTCTATAAAGTTTCTTGAGACTCTGCCGGTGCCCTGTGAACATTGTTGGACCAGAATAAAAGTCTTCCTTAGTTGGTGTCAGGGAAAGTAGCACAACTCTCCACATTGAAACAATTTGTTAGCATTTACAAGTTCACATTTTTCTGTATTTTAACTTCTAATTGGTTTCCTCTTTTGTGCTAAGAATGCCATCTGTCTCTATGACAGGTTTTTGGATTTGAAACTGCTCACCAGGAAATATGACCGTCATAAGCATTGTGAGAGAATTCAAAAGTGTCCATCCCAAACGGCCCTTTTTTAGTAACTTCGTGCTTCTCTGTTCAGGTCCAGGGGTTCACCACGTTCAAACCCTTGTCACCTCCAGTTTCTTGCAATTCATAATACATGACAAGAGAACACACAAGGTCTCATTTTGATTCTGGATATCTTATCTACTCTGTTGCACTAAAAAAGGTATTACTGGGACCAGCAGATGGTGTAATGGTTACATCACTGGACTCCCACGCAGTTGACTATGTTTCAAGTTATCGACCTGGTGGCTTAAACTCACACCGGGTGCTTATGCATGCGTGACCAAAATCCTGAGAGGAGAAAGAAGGAGAAGGGATTGCAGCATAGCCATGCCCTCTGGAGGTGATTTTTCACTTTCTGTGTCTTTGGCAAGTACATGTGCCTTAGAGCAAAAATCTCTCTCTCTAAAAAAAGGAAAAGGGGGACCAGCAGTTAGCGTAATGGCTATGTCGCTGGACTCTCATGTAGTCGACCGCGGTTCGCATCCCAGAACTGGTGGCTTAAACTCATGCCGGGCACATGTGTGTGCATGCCCAAGATCCCAAGAGGAGAATGGAGAAGGGATTGTGGTGTGGCCATCCCCGCTGGGGGGTGATTTCTCGCTTTCTGTCTCTCTGTCTTTCTCTCTGTCTTTCTGGCAAGCACACGTGCCCTATAGCAAAAAAAAAAAAAAAAAAAAAAAAAAAAAAAAAAAGGAAAAGGGTATTATTACCCCTCTTCATAAAATATGAGGAAACTGAAGTTCATAGAAGCAGACTTCCTAGAGATCAGAAACGGTAGTATCAGGCCACCAAATTAAATTTCAGCCTTTAAACACACCCTGTAGATGTCATCTTCTTCCTGTGGGATGAAAGCAGGGATGAGACTCATTGTTCCCGTTTGATGAGCCAGGAACTGAATGAAGCTAAAAAGTTAAATGACTGATCTAGGATACTTCAACAAATCCAACACAATTTTAGGCATGACAACCTCCAGTCCCTGTGCTTTCAGGCTTAACTATTACTATCTTACATTACCTTGATGTTGCAATACCATCATCAAGTCTGAAGTTATTTGATTGTGGACAAGCTAAGAAAAGGGAAGGGAACTGGTCCAGGAGAGATTCTGGTTGGAGAAAGGATTATTAACCAGTCCCATTAAATGATAGAACCTGCTTTAGAAGGCTCAATGTGGAACCCTGATGCCGCGGACCATTTATGTAGGATTGGCTGAGTCCCTGCAGCAGGACTGGGGGGAGAAGGAAGGGGGAATACTTTTTTACTTGAGCATCCATTGTAAGCCAGGGATTTTACAAATGCTACCTCATTTAATCCTCAACAAATACAACCTAGAGATGAAGAAATGATGGCTTGGGGAGGTTGTCTGGATTGTCCAAGGTTACAGAGCTCACTGGCCTGTCTGGCTTCAGTGCTTGGTTCTTCCCACCATTACTGCAGTAGACAATGTGGACAATACAATGACAAGAGGCAGAAGATTCCTGTACTAGGAACTGGGAATCCTCTTAGGAGAACCACATGCTCCCTCGACCCTAATGAAGAGCACCGGGTGATAGCAGACAGTACAAGACTAATGGGAATTTGGCGAGGGAGGATGGGGGAAGGGAAGTCGAGATTCCTTTGAGGAGAGTCTTCAGTTGAACTTTGAGGAAAGAATTTTGAACATGTAGAAATAAAAGGGAAAGATTTTTTAGGCCGAAAGCAGTAATTTCTGCAAGTGAACAGATGGAATCATTGATATTTATCAGATCAGTGATCATTATCTAAACACAAGGACACTGAAAGCCTTGCAGGCAGATTCTAACAATTCCGTGCAGATATTAGGGTGGGTCAGGGTAGCTGGGTGGCTATAGGGAGTGTCTTCAGCTTTGAAGGGTAAAGAAATTAGCAAAAGTCAATGGATGGGATCAGCCTTCAAGAAGGAGAAGGTCAGTAAAACTCTTTGAGAAGGGTTATGGACACACCCAAATCATGTCATTGAGAAAGTAATCCTAGGGATTAGGCAATGCCAAAGGAGTCAGAGACCAGATCTGCAGTCAGAGTTCCTTGTAGGTTTATTTTTTAAGAATTATTTTATTTAACTTTATTTATTTTAATTTGAGCAGAGAGGGACAGAGTGAGAGAGAGGGAAAGTGAGAAAGAAAGCAAGCCACCAGTTCCTGGAATCAAACCATGGTTAGCCATGTGGGAGTCAGTGTTCGTAACCACCACACCACCTGCCAGCCCCCCTGATAAGTTTTATAAATGTCTGCTAAGACTGAATCCCACCATGGGACCAGTAGTTGGTGTAATGGGTATGTCGCTGGACTCCCATGTAGTTAACTGCGGTTCAAGTCCTGGACCCAGTGGCTTAAACTCACGCCAGGCTCGTGTACATGTGTGCCCAAGATCCCAGAAGGAGAATGGGGGAGAAGGGATTGATCATGGTGTGGCCATCCCCCCAGGGGGTGATTTCTCGCATTCTGAGTCTGTTTCTCTCTGTCTTTCTGGGGAGCACATGTGCCCTATAGCAAAAACAAAACAAAACAAAAACAAAAGCAAACAAAAAAACATGACCGAATCCCGCCAAGTATAAATTCTTCCAGTGCATGGACTACTTCAAGTTTTCTTTTTTTAGAGAGGTGAAGAATTATTTATTTAATTTTATTTATTGTTACTATTTTAAAATTTGCTATAGGACATGTGTGCTCACCAGAGAGACAGAGAGGGAAAATGAGAAAGCAAGCTGCCACGTCGGGGACTCGTACTACCACTGGCCATGTGGGAGTCCAGCACCTTAACCACCTGCCTGCCCCTAATTTGAGTTTAAGGTCCACAAAGTGGAAGGCTATTGCCCTCCACTTGGCCCTGAGCAGTTCCCAGTCTCCATAGATATCTGTCCCATCTTATCTTTACCATGAGGAAAACAAGGGGAATGGGAATTTCAGCTATGCAGCAATAATATCACCTTCCATCCACGTAGCTCTTCACAGTTTACAACTGGATTTTATTCACCCTATTTCCATCTTCTCCCTGAGTCTGCGTTTGAGAGAAGGGTATGCAGTGCAGGGGATCTCAGAAGATGCAAAGTCAGTCTGAGGGCAGGATGGTTAGAAGATCTGCTGGACTCTGTCATTTCTAAATCAGTAATTAAATTTTCTGGCATTAAATGAGACTTGTTTTTTTTTTTTTGGGGGGGGAGGTTTTTGCTATAGGGCGCATGCACTCTCCAGAAAGACAGAAACAGAGAGACAGAAAGCGAGAACCCCCCCCCCCCAGGGGGGATGGCCACACCGCAATCCCTTCTTCTCTATTCTCCTCTCGGGATCTTGGGCACGCACACACATGCGCCTGGTGTGAGTTTAAGCCACTGGGTCCGGGACTCGAACTGCGGTTGACTACATGGGAGTCCAGAGACATAGCCATCATGCCAACTGCTGGTTCCAAGGCTTGTTCTTATTTTATGCATTATTAATAAAATTCCCAAGCCCCCAATTCTCTTAACAGCTGGCTTTCATATTTTCTTCTAGCCCCCAATGTCAAAAAAAGCAGTGTCTGGCCTTGAGCACATCCAACATCACATATTTGCAGTGGCTTTAGTTGGCCTGATTCTAATCTGAATGCCACTAGTGACCATTTTGTCCTATGTTGGTTTCTTTCAACCCACTCTCAACTGACTCAGTTTAGCAAAAAGAAAGAATACCAGTTTGGCAAGAAAGAAAGACAACCAGTCTGAAAAACAAAGGAGACATTGGAGGTGACTTTGAGCTCCAGGAGAGGTTCTCTCCTTCCCCCCAAATGATTAACTTTACTTAGGAAAAACAACAATTTTTGGGGGGGAATATAACCAAGACATGAAACTAAATTTACTCTAATTGCACTACTGTAAACAAATAAGTATGTTGGGACCAGTGGATGGCATAGTGGTTACATTGCTGGACTCCCACAAAGTCGATCATGCTTTGAGTCCCAGACCCTGGTGGTTTAAAATTCACACTGGGCACATGTGCATGCATGCCCAAAATCCGGAGAAGATAATGGAGGAGGAGGGATTGTAGTGTGGCCATCCCCCCTGGGTGGTGATTTGTTGCTTTCTGCCTGTCTCTACAGCAAGCACATGTGCCCTACAGCAAAAATGTCTCTTAAAAAAAAAATAGGTATGCCAAAAAAAAAAAAAAAAATGAGGGGTCAGGAGGTAGCATGGAAGATAAAAGTGCTGGATGCCCACATGGCCGGCTGCGGTTCGAGTCCTGGACCTGGTGGCTTGCTTTCTCACTCCTCACACCCTCCCCCCATCTCTGGTCAAATTAAAAAATAATAATAACAAATGGAATTAAATAAATAAATAATTCTTTTTTAAAAAAATAGGTATGTCAAGAGAAGTCTCTCCCTCCACCCATCTGAGTCTATTTTTCAGAGTAAACCACTGTTAACAACTTGGTGCTCATACTTCTCGATAGATTCTCTGGTGTGTGTAGATCTATCTAAATACACGTATATCCAAAAGGCCAGATGCATTGACCCAGACCTGGCTTTTTTTTCCCTTTTCCTTCGTACTCATGGACGGGTTCCAGGTCAGTACCTAGAGAGCTATCTCTGGATGCCAGTGCATCCAAGTACAGTATACCACCCTCCTACCGGTGGGCGTGTATTAGGTCATCGGGAAAGTCATGACGTATTTTTCTATGTTTTTCTAGGCAAAAAAAAAAAAATGCGTCATGACTTTCCTGACGACCCAATAGACGGTTTACACGATTTTGCTATCGAGAATAACATGTATGACAGTCTTGTTTATACATTTTATATGTTTTCATCTATTCATTTTATTATTTCTTATGGGCTGGATCCCAAGAGTGAAATTGCTTTGACTCTTGGGGCTGAAGCCACTCAGTGCCTTGAGAAGGCCCCCACCTCCCACTCCTTAGCCTTGCCAATACTTTGGGCCAATCTGCTAGACCCCCCTAAAATGTGAATGTCTTTGAGATTTAATTTGCATTTCCATGACGACTGTGAAGCTGAGTATCTTTTCATAGGTTTATTATCAATTTGTATTTCATAGTCTCTTATCCTGGACCTGTATTTCTGTCCTATTGGTTTTTTCTGTTCAATTTGTAGGCGCTCTTAGTATATGTACAGACGATATAATCTTTGTGTTTCATACAATGACAAGTCTCCTCACTCTGTTTAGGGTGTATTTTAAACCATACATCTTAATTTTGATTGTAGTAAAATATGTTACATTTTCCTTCCTTGTTTCTAGGCTGTCTTTTAATTCCAATCTATATTTCCTTCTTATATTTTTATAGTGTTACTTTTTCCATTTAAATCTTAAATTCAGCCTTATTTTTTTTACCACATTTGGGAAAAGCAGGGAGCTAGCTTTACTTTTTTGTTTCCAAATGAAGAGTCAATTGATCCCTGAGATTTAAAAATTATTTAACCAACAAAAATGTACACATTTTTTTTTGGGGGGGGTGTAGGGATCCAGTATGAAGTTCTTAGGAGAAGCTGTAGCCCCTGAGGCTGGACCTGGCAAATATTTTTTTAATTGCCAGAGAGCATGAAAGAGAGAGAGAGAGAGAGAGAGAGAGGATGCCCGATGGTCATGCCACAATCTTTTTCCCTCCATTTCCCTACCCCGTCAGGATTTTAGGCACGCATGCCTATGTTCCTGGTGTATTTTTTCAAGCCATCGCAGCTAGAACTATGGTCGTCCACATAGGATTTGGCTAGCTCTCAATGTGCAGATCCCGGCCACTGCATCCCAAGGTCGGCCCTCTGCAGATCTTTGGGGTCCTGATCTGGAAAGAAAGCATCTAGATGTTGTTGCTCTAGCCTGTTAGAAATTCACCCTTCTGAATCTGCATGTGTACGTTGTTCTGTTTGTTTGTTTTCAGTCAAGGAATTTCTAGACTGAAATATTCTCCTCCCTCACAAATCACTTTATTTTAGACCTGAATCCTGTGTATACCTCTCCTACTGGTTTGTCACTTGTTGAATGAGGTGTCCTCGAGGAGCCTCCTCAAGGCAGTGCCTTCACTCACCTTTTCTAAACCTTCTGTGGGGCTCAGGACACAGTCAGTGGGTAGTTGTTCTAGTCTGTTTTATGCTGTTAGAATGCCACAGATTGGGTCATTTATGAAGAAAAGGATTTATTTATTTATTTATTTTCCATTCATTCGCTGTACATCACTGCAGCGTACAAAATGAGCTTTCCCACCCAGAATACACTGCATAGTGGCTCAGTGAGAGAGATTACCGTATGTGCTATTGTCAACAAGTCATTTTCCATTTTTTGTTTCTTATGTATTTTACTTCTTTTTTTCCCCTCTTGGTTCCCTCCCTCCGACCCTTTGCCTTTTCCCACCTCCTCCCACACTATCTCTGGTATCTACAGTTGCTTTCCATGAAGAAAAAGAATTTATTTCTCAGCCTGGAGGCTAGGAGGTCCACGATCAAGGTGCTGACTGGCATCCAGTGAGGCTCTCGGTGCTGGATCACCCAGTGTGGAAGGTGAGAAAGAGGGAGATCCAACCCAGCAGCCTCAAGCCCTGCTAGGATTGCCATTAATCCACTCACGAGAGTGGAGTCCTCCTGACCTAAATACCTGCCGTTAGGTCCACCTCCCAACACCGTTGCATTGGGGATCAAGTTTCTAACGCATGCTTTTCTTTGGGGGGGACACATTCATACCTTAGCATAACTGACCCAAACTGTGGTTTGGAAGCCATGTACAGATTTGTTTCTGTGTTCACTTCGTCTGAGAGGGACTTTTCAGGCTTCTCTGCAAGCATGCTAAGAACAGGCATTAGAAAGTTTTCTCCGTGTACAGAGGCTTTTATCTCCCCGCTTGCAAATGAAGGTAGCCAATAAATATTTGTTGGATTTTATCATTCTGCTAACCTTCGGATTCAGACTTGTCCGTCAGTAATTACTGGCTGCATTAAAAGCAGGAGATTAGAGATTGAGGTCTGGGAAGGACAGATGATTCGCTCAGAGGTTCGCAGAGTAATCACGTCTCCTGCCCCCCTCTGTCTCCTCTTTTTCTGTTACACACCTTGTCCTTCAATAAAGGGCGAATGGTGTAAAGGGCAGCGGTCTGCTGAGGGAGGGCAGGGGGAGGCTTTTAAATGTGGCTCCTGGGCCCATCTGGGCCTATGTTCACTGCCCTACCACATTGGGAGGGAGAGAGGGCAGGGGGCTCCGAGTGTCTGGGGCTGCTGCTGAGGATCTGAAGAGGATTTGGGGGTCAAACTCATTTCTCTTCCTTTTAGCTGTTAATAAAGGGAAAGGATCTTGGGATATCTGGAGGCCTTAGAAGGACGCATCCAATGATCTCCGCTGTGAACCCTGTCATTGAGTTACTTACTGCACAGTGGTCCCTGGCCCCCTCCGACCCTTCTGGTCTTTACTCCAGGAGCTCATAGGTGAGCCAGGAAGACTGAGCTTGTCTCCCTGCAGTCTCAGAGGGAGGTGGGTATGAAACAAGTAGTTGTAGGCTTGTATCATTACAAATAGAGGCAAATGCCGGAAAAGCCCGGATGCTTGGAGCGCCAGCAGCAGGGGGGC
The DNA here is from genome assembly GCA_026018925.1 of Tupaia tana. NCBI lineage: Eukaryota > Metazoa > Chordata > Mammalia > Scandentia > Tupaiidae > Tupaia > Tupaia tana. The sequence goes on along the minus strand of JAKSZU010000003.1, from coordinate 217,142,172 downwards.
TCAGCTTAGTTTAGAGGTTAGGGAAAAACAGAGGAGGAGGTGTTGCAGGCTTTTGCAAAGGTGGCGTGTTTTACATATGTGAGGGAAATAATAATAATAAAGGTGCCTGGAAGGGCAGTTCAGCCGCAATCCGGGGCCACTTCCTAGGATTCTGGGAATCTGCCTCGCTTCCCAGAATTATGTAGGCATCTCGGGCCAGCCCTGGAAAGGCCTTCACAAATGCTAATACGTGAGCATTTTATGGGTTGCTCCCTGACCCTCAGCTCCTTTCTCTTTAACTCCTTCCGAAGCTGAGGGAGGAGGGAGTGGTATGTCAGTGAGGAGGGAAAAAGAGGAATGGGGAAACCCTCCCATCCCAACCACAGTTCCGGCTTCCTCTCTCAAACCCGAGGAAGGAATGGTTTAAGGCAAAATCCTAGCTCACCTTTTATTTGGTTGTGAAAGGGGCTGACTAGAAGTCCCCGGTGGTTCTTAAGGAATTTGGGGGACAGAAGCCATAATCCCTGAGCCTATCTGCCCAACAAACACATCTGTAAAAATGTTGGCTAGTTAAGATTTAATAGCGGTGGGATGGGAAACAGCGAATTCTAGACAGAAGGGTGTTGATTTCCCCAGAAGCCTCATCGTGACTGTAGTCATAGCTGACACACTTATGGGCTGTGCACAGCTCTGAGCCACCAACTCCCTCTCCCAGTTGAGGTAACTGAGACACGGAGGCTGGTGTGACAGCGGCTTTCCTTGCGCCTCCCACATTTTGGAGTCGAGGTTTTTAAGCCGAATTTGGTCTCCAGGTGTCGACGGCAGTTTCTTCTAGGTGAACAAGATCCGCCTATTTCGGGAGAATGCGGACTTTGAAAAGGTCAATCTGGGAGCGGTGGGGATGGCTGTAGCGGACTCAGGCCCATGGCTTTCGGAACCAAGCCGTCCCGCAGCCACCCTCTGCGGTGGCGAAGACGGGCTGGCAGTCGCGCGGGCGCTGTGGGAGATTTGCAGAATCGCCCCACTCCAGCCCAGCGCCGAGCCCCGCAGCTCCGCTTTCTGCTCCGCCTCCGCGAGGTGTCGCCTTCGGCCGAAGAAACCACCGCGGCGCCACCCTCGTAGCCTGCACTTATTTATTTTCGAACAAGGTGGGGGGGGGGGGGTCTTTCCTCCTTTCCATTGGAAACTAGAAACATCCTGCAGTCTGGTTCCTAAATGGGCGCGTCTTGTCCCCTTCTGCACCCCGGGTCTAGCCCGCCTCGAGATTACAGTCGAGCAAACCCTCCGCCTGGCTTTGCTTGGCGCCGGCCTCGCTCTCAGCTGCACAGACGCAGTCAAGGCGGGGGCAGGTTAGAAGCCTAGGCTCCCCCTCCCCAATCCACACCCCCGGAGCCCTCCGGAAGAAATTTTTTAATGCCAAGCAATTGCCAGGCCCGCCGGGTGGATGCTGCATTGCACCGCTCAGTACGCAGCTGGCTTGCAGAGTGCACCGAGTGCAAGCCCGGGGGTCCGAAGGGCGGGAGGAGCACGCCCCGGGCTTCCCAGCTCTGCAGCCTTCTCTCTGCAAAGAAAAGCAAGTGGCTTTTGGCGCGAAAGCCTTGGCGCCTCCCCTGATTTTTATGGAAATCAAGAGGGCGGGGTAAAGCCGCTTTCCTCTGCCTTTCTCCCTCCCCCTGGTCTGCGCCACAGCCCCCTTCTCTCCCCGCCCCCCGGGGTGTGTCAGATTTTTCAGTTAATAATATCCCCCGAGCTTCAAAGCGCAGCCAGTGACAGTCATCTGTCTCGACGCGCTGGGTGGATGCGGGGGGCTCCTGGGAACTGGGTTGGAGCCGCGCGAGCGCTAGGCAGGCGCGAGCGCGCACAGACTGCAGCCACCCGAAGACCCCCCCGCCCCCACAGCCCACCCGGAGACCCCAGCGCAGAATCGCCTCTGAATCCCCGGCAGTCAGCGGAGGTAAGCAGCGGGGCTTGCAAACCGCCGGGCGCCCGGGGAGCGGCGAGCGCCGGCCGCCGCCAGGCAAGCCCTGGACCCGATCGCGGCTCGCGCACCGGGCGGGCGCCCGAATGTGCCCAGGGGACTGTTTCTGCTTCCGAAACAAAACCGTCTCGGGGTTTTCCCTGAAAAGCCAGTTCCAGCCCCGAAGGCACCCGGACTAGAAGAGACCCGCCCTAATCCTTTTACAGCCCGTGCCAGTGGGGAGTAATGGCTTCAGCGAAAAGAAATTCACCCTGCTCTAGAAGATTTGTATGTTTGAGCTGACCGGGAGCTGGTGCGTCCCCGCCCCAAGCTGGGGTTCTCTAAAGGGTGCCCCGGGAGGAAGGAGGGGGGGTTAGGTGGGATGAGGCCGCCGCGGTGGTAATCTGGGTCACTGCTGCTCCAGCTCCGAGACGCGGTTCGCCCGCGACCCTCCCTGCACTGGCGCCCCTGCACCATTCCTGAGAACCGAGTGTCTGCTGCCTCCCCCCTCCCCAGGAGGAGGATGTTGTGGGGGATTTGGAAGAGAGCGGGTGAGGTTGGAGTGGTTCGAAATAAGCTGTTGGCAGGAGTATCCTTGCGACGGATGAATGCGGGGGGGGGGGGGGCGTCTGCTTAAAATTTGGGAGGGGGTAGAGATTTGTGGATTTGGGTGCCTGTTGTTGGTCTCTGTCTAGAGAGAGGCTTTTTGCATTTGCAAAGTTTCTCAAATCCCCTACTATCTTTTGCACTTTCGAGGTGGCAGTTTTACAAAGGGGGGATTGAGGGTACCCCGAATCTGCTGGGTAGCTGGTTTGGAGAGCCCGGGGCTTCGCTTGAGCTGCTGGCCCTACCTTAGTGCAACTTGGGGAGTCGGCGTGCTGACAAGAGCTAGAATTCTGCGGCCTTGGACAGCCCCCTCCCCCAGGCAGAGCCTCGTGTGAATGAAATGGCAGTTTCCAAAGTTGCCGAGCCTCGCCACCACCCCCTGCATCTGCATGCCCCCTCCCACCCCGTCGTAGACAGCTTGTACACAAAAGGAGGGAGGGAGGGAGCGAGCGAGAGGCAGAACTTCCTCCACCTTCAGGAGTACTGGGTGGAGTGGGGGCTCGGAATAGAGATTGGGGAACTGGGTTGGGGGGTACCCACAGCCTGTCTCCCGAGTCTGCTCCTTTTGCTCACCCTCTCTGGTGTGTCTGTCGGTTGCAGTGTTGGAGGTTGGCTCGGGCCCCCGCCCTCCGCCGTCCCCACGGGAAGGAAGCACCCCCCGTATTAAAGAGAGCAGAGCGGAAAGAAGCTGTTAGTCGCCGGCCGAGAGGCGAGCCGATGCCCGGCTGCACCGCGTCCACCATGCCCGGGATGATCTGCAAGAACCCAGACCTCGAGTTTGACTCGCTGCAGCCCTGCTTCTACCCGGACGAAGATGACTTCTACTTCGGCGGCCCCGACTCGACCCCCCCGGGGGAGGACATCTGGAAGAAGTTTGAGCTGCTGCCCACGCCCCCGCTGTCGCCCAGCCGTGCCTTCCCGGAGCACAGCCCGGAGCCCCCGAACTGGGCCACCGAGATGCTGCTGCCTGAGGCCGACCTGTGGGGCAACCCGGCCGAGGAGGACGCGTTCGGCTTGGGGGGACTGAGCAGCCTCACCCCCAACCCGGTCATCCTCCAGGACTGTATGTGGAGCGGCTTCTCCGCCCGCGAGAAGCTGGAGCGCGCCGTGAGCGAGAAGCTGCAGCACGGCCGCGGGCCCCCAGCCCCTGGCTCCGTGGCCCCCGCCCCGGGAGCGGGCGCCGCCAACCCTGCGGGCCGCGGGCACGGCGGGGCTGCAGGGAGCGGCCGCTCGGGGGCCGCCCTGCCCGCGGAGCTCGCCCACCCAGCCGCCGAGTGCGTGGATCCCGCTGTGGTCTTCCCCTTCCCGGTGAACAAGCGCGAGCCGGGGCCGGTGCCCGCTGCCCCAGCCGGTGCCCAGGCGGCCGGCGCTGCGGTCACCTCCGGGGCGAGCGCCGCGGCTCCAGCCTGCGCCCCGGTGCCCGCCCCTCCGCGCGCCAGCGGCCGCCCTGCCTGCGGCGGTGACCACAAGGCCCTCAGCACCTCGGGAGACGACACCCTGAGCGACTCAGGTAAGACTGCCGCGTCCGGCTGCCTCCCCCGGGCGCTAGAGTTGAGGGTCGGGATCCCTTTGTTAGCGCTCGTATTTTTTGGCTTTGGGGAGTATTTTGGAGTCAGTGACAGTGGCGCAAAGGGCCTGTTTCCTGCAAACCTCTCTCCAGAACGAAGAGAGGCAAGTCTCACCTTCACCGAAGTTCCTTGGCCCTCACCGTTCTCCATCTCTCTTTACAGCCCAGTCCGAGGAATAAAATCGGGGGACGCTGGTGTCCAGACTGGGTTGGGGCTTAGAGGCTGCGGAATGCATCGCCGGGGCAGAAACCTGTTAGCATAGCGGTGGCAAAGTGCTTTCCGGGCTAGCTCGAGGGAGGGGAGAGGGGAAAGACCCCGAGAAACACAAGGGCCAGGCACAATCATATTTAGGGCGCAGGAAGTTAGGGATCGCACAGATGGCTCTTCCCAGTTTTTTTTTTTTTTAAACAACCCCCCGGGGTGGGTGGTGGGTTATTCGCTCCTGGTGCGTGGCCAGCAGGCGGCGATATTCGTGGCCATTGGCTGGCCAAGGATCTGAAAGACTGGGGGTAGTGGGTGGCGGAGACACCCCTCCCTCCCCAGCTTCAGCAGCTGGTGGCAAGGGCGACAGCGGTTGTGTACATTCTCAAAGGGGCCTCTCTTTCCCAGTGTGGAGGGAAAACTGGGTCCAGAATTCCAAGCCTCATTTGAGACCAAGTTGTGCTGTTAGCTCCAGCAAAGTAAGGGCCGGCTCTTAGCAGCCCCTCCGGGAGCACTGGCACCGTGGGAGGACTCATGGATTAGTTAGATGTTGTGGATTTGTGTCCAAAACTGGAGGGGGAAGGGAGACAAGCTTTTGCCTGGGGCTCCGGAACTGCAGGACTCCTTCCCAAGTCCTGGAGTAGCCCTTGTTGGAGCAGGGAGCAGGCTCCTTGAACCTTGACAACTAGTATTTTCAGAATGCAGGTGTATACAAGCCCAAGTTTCCTTCCGGCAGAGGACAGATCCTTCTCAGGCTCCTGGAAGAAAACTTGCTGATAAGCCTTCAGTTAGAAAAGACTCTGTCCCTTTAATGTCTGTGCCTTGACAGCTTTCGGTGAGGAAGCACTTCCTTCCAACAGCTGTCTTCTTGGCAGAAAACCAAAACATTGGCTTAAAGGGACCCACAGACTGGATCAGCCTTACATTTCGGCTTTAGAACAAATCCCACAATTGTTCAGCTTTCCGGTCCCCTTCAGATGGAGCAGAAGATGTGTTTTGATTTTCATGCTTGCATTTTAAACAATAATTTTCGATCCCAGCACGGTGGGAAATGAGGTTAACGCGCACACACGATGCTACACGTTTTTATTGTTGGCTGTTGTCGGTGACTTTGAGAGCTGCTCCCATTTGAGGGTTTCTAGCTACTGTAGCGAGCAGCTTTGCAGTGAAGAGTCATCTTTGTTGGATGACAAACTGCTTACTGTGTAAAAACCCAGTTCATGGAAGAAAAGTTATTTTTCTTCCTTAGTTGATTAAATTGTTTCTCAAGTTTTTAAAATACTTTGATTATAAAAGTATTTTAAAAACTCTGGCCTGTGTAAGCAGCTAAATGAGGCTCCTAAGAGGAGGAGCTACAATTCCTAAGGGTAAAGATAGATCATGTAGATAAGCCTACAGGGCAAACCGAAAAGCTACGTTTACTGAGCATCTGTCTCCTAGGCCTACCTCTGTGCTAAGTCTACATGTTATCTGTCAAACTCATAAACATCGCCCCATGTAATTGCTGAGGAAACCGAGGCTGAAAGGTTAGGTGACTTGCCCAGGGTTATGAAGCTACTCCGATGGAGCCAAGATTGTCTGACCCCAAAGCATCCCAGTTCTTTATATTTCTTACCTGCTCAAGTTTTGAGTAGTGACTGAAAAGACAGAGGTAGGAGGAAAGAGTATTTCTCCACCTCCTCCCATTAGAGGCCTAAAATTAGCACGTATCTGCCCAGGTCCATGTTGGTGGCCTAATAGCACATGCTGCCAGAAACTATTCATCAGGGTGTGCGTTTTGCATGAGAGTAACACCACTTGTTTTTTTCAAAGATGATGAAGATGACGAAGAAGAAGACGAAGAGGAGGAGATCGACGTTGTCACTGTGGAGAAGCGGCGGTCTTCCTCTAACAACAAGGCTGTCACCACATTCACCATCACCGTGCGTCCCAAGAACGGAGCCCTGGGCCCAGGGAGGGCCCCGTCCAGCGAGCTGATCCTCAAACGCTGTGTCCCCATCCACCAGCAACACAACTATGCCGCCCCGTCGCCCTACGTGGAGAGTGAGGATGCGCCTCCCCAGAAGAAGATCAAAAGTGAGGTGTCCCCACGTCCCCTCAAGAATGTCATCCCCCCAAAGGCTAAGAGCTTGAGCCCCCGCAACTCTGACTCGGAGGACAGCGAGCGTCGTCGCAACCACAACATCCTGGAGCGCCAGCGCCGCAATGACCTGCGGTCCAGCTTCCTCACGCTCAGGGACCACGTGCCGGAGCTGGTGAAGAACGAGAAGGCCGCCAAGGTGGTCATTTTGAAAAAGGCCACCGAGTACGTCCACTCCCTTCAGGCGGAGGAGCACCAGCTTTTGCTGGAAAAGGAAAAACTGCAGGCAAGACAGCAGCAGTTGCTAAAGAAAATCGAACACGCTCGGACTTGCTAAACGTTGCTCAGAACTGGACAGTCACTGCCACTTTGCACATTTTGATTTTTTTTTTTTTAAACAAACATTGTGTTGACATTAAGAATGTTGGTTTACTTTCAAATCGGTCCCCTGTCGTGTTTGGATCTGGGTGGGGAGCAGGACATGTAGGGGGTTCAGCCAGGACCTCGGAGAGCCTGCGTGATGGGATGCCAGGTGGCCCTTGTGGTTCTCTTCCACCTTGCCTCCGTGACAGCAGTAGACTTGCGTGAGGATTGGAGCCTCTGGGGCTGCTGAAGTCACCTTGTTCAAGTTTCCAAACAACAGAAAGTCATTCCTTCTTTTTAAAATGGTGCTTAAGTTCCAGCAGATGCCATGCAAGGGGTTGCCATTTGATACCCCTGGGGAACATTTCTGTAAATACCATTGACACACCCGCCTTTTGTATACGTCCTGGGTAATGAGAGGTGGCTTTTGCGGCCAGTATTAGACTGGAAGTTCATACCTAAGTACTGTAATAATACCTCAATGTTTGAGGAGCATGTTTTGTATACAAATCTATTGTTAATCTCTGTTATGTACTGTACTAATTCTTACACTGCCTGTATACTTTAGTATGATGCTGATACATAACTAAATTTGATACTTATATTTTCGTATGAAAATGAGTTGTGAAAGTTTTGAGTAGATATTACTTTATCACTTTTGGAACTAAGAAACTTTTGTAAAGAAATTTACTATATATATATGCCTTTTTTCCTAGCCTGTTTCTTCCTGTTAATGTATTTGTTCATGTTTGGTGCATAGAACTGGGTAAATGCAAAGTTCTGTGTTTTATTCCTTCAAAATGTATATATTTAGTGCTGCATCTAATAGCACTTTGAAATACCTCATGTTTATGAAAATAAATAGCAATTAAATGATGCAACTCAACTTTTTCCTTACTAGCCCTAGTTCAACTCTAGCCCTTTACACAGCAGGTATAAATAATCTAGAATTTATAGAGAAAACTTAGGTTTCTGACAATCCTAGGTGGAGGGACTCGGTTTGGCAAGATGTGAAGGCAGTTCTCCAAGATGACACAGAATAGAGATGTCATTAGTGACCTTGCCCACTCGCCATAGTAACCAGTTTAGGAAGCACTTTCACATATGTTGGTCCTTTAGTGGAATTAAACTAGGCCATCAGATGCCAACCCTTTAGAATAAACAGGTAAAATCAAGGCACAGTTTAACTTTGCCTGTATTCGGCAATGCTGGCATTTGTCCTATTGGCAGGCAGTTTTGTTTTGCTGTAAATTGTACTTTGTTCAAGAAGAATTTATTCTTAAAACTTTACTAGGGCCTGGGCAAAGTTCTAGGCTAAGCATTGTACCAGAATAGAGGAAAGTTGGTCTTTCCCTTCAGTGAACTCAGTCTGATTCACCAGAGTGTAACTCCGGAAGTGACAACTACGTTGTCCAGATCAAGTGCAGGACAGCCCTTAGGGTCATTCTGAGGCCTAGTGCAAGGAGTATAGCTCTCTACTTTCTGCTCCTGTCACCCAGGTGGTGTTTTTGACTCCTTGGGCTGCCCGTGGAAACAGGATTAACCTTCCGCAGGCTCTGGAGGACAGAGCTAGGGTCAATAGATGGGAAGGCTTATAACTGAGCTTCCCCTTGAGTTCCTGAGATTTCCTGATGGGTGGCAAGACCCTTGTTTGTGTGGTACTCTGCTTCTCAGAACTGTAAGTGTACCAACAACCTGATTCTTTGGGTGACAGTCTCCACTGTTATTTCTCTTGGGTTTCGTTCATCTCAGATTTATAGCTCTACTGAGAATGGCCTTTTGCTTTACTGAGGAGAAAGCAGATCTGGGAGGCAGCTTCGCCTGCCTGGCCACTGTTTGGGGCAGAGATGGGAGATTCCAAGCCCTGAGGTCCCAGTCTGCTTCTGTGAGGTTTAGGACTTGAGGTCCTCCTCATCCTGGGTTACAGCCACATGCAAAAGAACATGAGGTTGGGGGACCAGCAGTTAGCGTAATGGTTATGTTGCTGGACTCCCACGTAGTTGACCGGGGTTCGAGTCCCGGATCTGGCAGCTTGAACTCACACCAGGCATGTGTGCGTGTGTGCCCAAGATCCTGAGAGGAGAATGGAGGAGAAGGGATTGTGGTGTGGCCATCCCCCCTGGGGGGTGATTTCTTGCTTTCTGTCTGTCTTCGGCGAGCGCATGCACCCTATAGCAAAAAAAAAAAAATAAAAAATAAAAATAAAAAAACATGAGGTTGGTCCTGCCACAGACACCATTTACAATTGTCTGAACTTGTTGAAATTGGGTTAGCAATGCCCTTTAGTTTCCCAGCTGTTCCCATTCCCATACTAGAAAATAATGAATTCTTGGGCAAAGTCTGTTTTCTTTTTTTAAAGTGTTTTTCTTTAGCTGTAGCTTGGGAGGGAGATGAGCACCCTCTGCTGAGTCTAGCTGCTCTGAGACCCCCATTTCTCCAGTCCTCGTTTGTTGAATTTTGAGCATGTGTGTGGGTGTCTGGCATGTTTCAGCCTGACCAGGCCAGGAATTAGAACTGTGCCTGTTTTGTCAGCATCTCGCTCTCATTGCCAGAGGGTGTGTGCACTCACCAGAAGGAGGGAGTTGGGGGAAGGACCCTCCAGTGGTGTGGCCATGCCACAACTCGTGTTTCTGTCCTGCCAGGATTTTGGCATACATGCACATGTGCCTGGCATGTTTTTCAAAATGCTGGGGTTGGGATTTGAACCACACAATCCCATCTGGCCATGTGGGACCTGGCTCCCTTACACAGGCTATGGGGTTAGCTCCTGGCTTTTCTTGAGCAACACATTATCGCTGTGGACTTAATGTCCATTTGAGTTTGACAAACTCTAAGTCACCTGGCAGCCTCCGCAGCTTGTTCATGTACCCATGAGCCAAAAGAAAGCTAAGTGCCCTGGCTCAATCATCCCAGTTTTTCTATATGTGATCTCCTTGGAACTCTAACTCTGGAGTAAGCAAACTTCAGGAAATGAGGCCACCCAACTACAATTCCTACTACGCTGTTTTCACTCTGGTTGCTGGGAAGCTCAGAGCCAAGTTCCATGCCCTCTTAATCTCTAGCGTGCCTTCTATCTTTCCTAAATGTTTCTGATCTCATTTTATTTTTCTGTTAGTTTAACCACCCTTTGATGTTCTTTATTTTCTACAACAAAAAACGTTTTTTGGTGTTAGGTGGGTCATAAATATGAACTAAAAATATTAAAACTGAAGGGAAAAATCACTTATTTGCCTTTCCTGACCCAGCAGAGGGAAAGCATCACCCAATTTAGCTCTGCAATTATCTGTAAAGTAATTGCTGTAGTCACAGAAGAATTGAACCAGTTGTTTCAATAACATGAGAAACCATCTCTGCATTCCAAGAGCAGTTCTGAGTCTGAGAAGCGGCTTGGCATAAGATCAATAAATCATAGTGTTTGGGTGGAGGATAGACAGAGATCATCTCACTGCATTATTTAATTTCACAGAATGTGGGTGGGGGATCCTCTCTGCTGTCAGTGGTGAGCTCAGGCCTGGAGTCGGGGTCCCTGCTAAGCTGAAGCCATGGCACTGGCTTCTGCCTACTCATTTAGCAGCATCCCTCCCTTCCTCCCTCCGTCCCCACTGGCTCACACAGCCACCTAGCCCATGCTTCTATACTGATCCTTCTAAATAGCTGTCTGCATAAGACTTTGGTAGTTTTCTGCCACTTACAGGATGAATCTGGCACCTCCAGCCTGTCACGAGGCTGGCCCACTGCCCCACACACGCCTCTGTTCCAGCCACACCAGCCTTTGTCATTCTTCTGCATCTCTGAAAATTTCCCCACATTCTCACCTCTTGAACTATCTTGTTTCCATTCACTGAAATTCTCTTGAACAGCAACCCAAGGTCACCTCTTTCAGAGGCCTTCTTAAAATATGCCCGTATGTACCTTGTCTCGTTTTTTTGACTTTTCCTGCATACTTATCCTAAACCACCTCTAGGGATAGAACTGCCCTACTGCCCTCCGCGCCCCTTCATCCATGGGTTCCCTTGTAGCCGCTCTCATTCACTTCTGATTCTGAGCCAGGCCCGATGACTGACAGCTGTCAGAGTCTCAGCAGTTGTAGGCAGAATGGTGGGCAGCAGGGGAGGCATGGGACTGAACTGCGAGTGTGTCCCTTGCTAGCCTGGACTCCCAGAGCCCCTAATACAGACAGGAGAGCACATCCTGGGCCTCAGCGGGCTTGGGACGGACTGTGCTGGGAGCCCTAGCGAGAGAAGGTAAAGCCCACGGAGGTCTGTCTTCAGGAAGCTCAGTCTGGAAGGGTTAAAGCCTGGGGCTGGTGCACAAAACAGGGAGGGGAGGCAGGAGATCCTGGGATGGAGGGTGTTGCACCAAAGCACATGAGGGTCCTGTGGCCAAATTGGAGCTCTTCGCTGGAAGAAGCTGGTTTCATGCCTTGGTTCTGCCTTGATTTTCTGCTGGTCTCCCACTGGCCCGAGGAAGCTCAGACACCAGTCTGGACTCAGGTCATCTGCACTCGCAATGGCAGTGGTTAAAATGCCTGCCTTGGGGCCAGCAGGTGGTGTAGTGGTTAAGGCGTTGGACATGGCCAACTGCGGTTCAAGTCTCAGGCCTGGTGGCTTGAAAAATCTGTTGGCAAGAACTGGCAGATGGCATAATGATTACATGGATGGACTCCCACATGGTCAGCTGTGGTTCAAGTCCTGGACCCAGCGGTTTAAACTCATGTCAGATTTATGTGTGTGCGTGCCCAGGATCTCGAGAGGAGAATGGAGGAGAAGGGATTGTGGCATGGGCATCTCCCCTGGGGATGATTTCTTTCTTTCTGTCTCTCTGTGTCTTTCTGTCTCTCTGGTGAGCACACATACCCTATAGCAAAGATCAAAGAAGAAGAAGAGAAGGAGGAGGAGAAGAAGAAAGAGAAGAAGGGATGAAAATCATGCTGGGCACGTGTGTGTACCCAAGATCCTGGGAAGACAACAGAGGAGAAAGGACTGCAATATGGCCATTCCCCTAGGGGGTGATTTCTCACTTTCCCTCTCACTGTCTCTCTGGAGCGTGCACATGCCCTATGGCAAAAACCTTCAAAGAAATGCCAGCTGGGCTTGCGTAACTTGGTAGCACCTATTGAGTTCTTGTGTTCCCGATTCTCTCAGGTCTTTGGGACTGTGGACGGGTTCATCACACCTCCACTTTGTAAGTAGAAGAACTGGTCCTCTGAGTTTGAGTTTCCTAATCCTTATGGTGGCGCTGTCGTGATAATCCTAGTTTGCGTCGTTTTCAGAATCACGTGTTAGGTTTGGAAGAGACATAGAAGCCGTCTGGCGAACCCCTCATTTCAGACTAAGCACATTCAGTCTGCTAGGAGGATTCTTTCTTCTCTCTTCCTTGCCCTCCCTTCTCTCTCAGCAAATGTTTCCTTAGCAGCTACCATGTGTCCAGCACTCCAGGTGCTTGGGAGACATCAGGGAATGAAGAGAGACACAAGTCTCTGCTTTCCTGGAGCTCACAGTCTAGAAACACAACACCAATATACACGACACTCAAATAGATTAAAGGTGGTGAGTGCGAGGATAGAACAGGGGACAGGAATTCAGGGATAGTGCAGGAGGGAGAGAGGCAGGCAACAACTTTAAGCAAAATGGTCAGGGCTGTGTGGGAGAGCATGGGGCCTGGGCACTGCTGTGGGGACTCAGACACAGAACCTAAGTCTCAGGATTCTCTGTTCAGAGCTGCTGCCCCCTCATTTCCATCTGGACATTGGTAAATGTTCCCCACCAACATTTTTTAAAATTTTTAATTTTGTGCTGTAGGGTGTATGTGCTCACTAGAAAGAGACAGAGAGAGATGGGGTGAGGGGTGAGAAATCACCCCCCCCCCCCCCAGGGGGATGATCGCACTGCAGTCCATTCTCCTCCTCTTTCCTCTTGGGATTGTGGACATGTATGCACACGCATCGGGGTGTTTCTCAAGCCTCTGGGTCCGGGACTTAAACCACACAGTCCACTATGTGGGATCCAGCCGCCTTAACCATCATACCACCAGCTGGCTCATTTCCCACCAACTTTAAATTTTTTAGAGTTTTTTTTCTGAGAGTGTGTGAGCTTGTCAGAGAAAGAGACAGAGACAGTGAGAGGGAAAGTGAGACATCATCCCCGTGCCGCAATCCCTTCTCCACCATTCTCCTCCCGGAATCCTGGGCACGCATGCACACGTGCCTGGTGTGATTTCAAGCCTCCAGGTCCAGGACTCAGACTGCAACCAGCCATGTGGGAGTCCAGCTATGTAACCCCTATGCCATCTGGGGCCCGTCCTACCAATTTTTTATTCATTTTTCAAAGACAAGCACAGAATGTAATAGTTCAGAGTAAAAATCTGAAGTCAGACTCCATGGGCTTGAAAGTGACCCTCATCCTCACAAGCTCGGGGTTGCACAGTTCCCGCACTGACGCAGCAGGGGTAATGGTGACACCACCTACCACAACCTCATGGGGCTGTCAGGATGATGACATCCACTGATTTCGTGTGCGGCACATAGAATAGTGTCCGGCCCAGGAGGGTGCGTTTAAGTTTGTTTTACAACTGATCTGATGTTGACAGCATCTTTCCTTTCTATTTTCTTAGTGTGTTACTAGGGCAAAGAACTTCGAAAAAAAATGTAGTGGTAGAACAAATTCACAAGCCAGAGCTTAACAAGAACTTTGTAGACTTTTGTTCCTCAAAGGAGGCCTTACAAAACCTGAAAACGGGTACCTTGGAAACAAATGAATGTGAGCTTTGAAGCCTATTTTAAGACGGAGCCTAGGAATTTGAGTGCGGCAAAACATCTATGCCTTCTACAATGGTTTATTAGTTTTCCTTACTTGTAAAGGAAATCTCTTCATAGGCCACTGACCAGGGTTACCTGATCTCTTTTGATATTGACGTATCGTGCTACAAGACATTCATCCTGAAACCTTTGACCAGGAGAAGTAACAGAGCCTTTTTATGGTCGAAGCGCACAGACCGATGGGTACAAGGCGCGTTTGGGGGACACACACGACACGGATTCCTCTGACAAATATGGGTGATGTTTTAGTGGCATGTGCTCTGAAAAGACAATGTAATACCCGCTTTCTTCTGCATTTCCAGCAGGCCTCTGAGGTGAGGTGGGACGGGGAAACGCGTCTGCCCTTCCCAGAGCTTCGGCCTGATAGCAGTGGTTTTATGTGTGTTTGTTTTGCGTTTTAGGCTGCTCCTCGCCATCTTCCTGAGGGAGGACAAATAAGCAGGCCTCCCACTGGGTAAAGTGGTATTCCAAGACAACCGGAAGGCAGTAGAAACACTCCATGGGAAGACACCTTTGGTTTAGGTCTGACTGCAGTTATTCCTGCCTTTCAACCCGGAAATAGGAAAGAAGCTGTTGCTGAGTCTCCGTTTCTGTAAGTGGAATGGGTTGTCACTGGTGACCTCTAAGGCCCCTGTCAACTTAGAAGATCTTCTTAGTCTGTTTTGTTGTAATAGGCTACCTGAGACTGGGCAATTTATAATGAAATTTCTTTGGTTTATGGTTGTGAATCAAGGTGCCATGTCTAGCGAGAGGCCATGTCTGTGAGGCCCTCGTGTCATTTCATGGTAGGAGGGAGAGGGCCAGAGAGCATATATGAGAAAGCAGGATGGGAAGAGGGCTGAACTTATTTTTTAATTGTGAATCTACTTCCAAGGTACCTATCTCATTGGCCCAATAATGGCATGAGGACAATAATGCATGAGGACAAAGCCCTCATGACCTAATCACCTCTTAAAGGTCCCACCTCTCAACACTGTTGCACCGGGGCCTGGACATAGCTAGCCTTGTCTACATGTCCCTGTCCCTCTCCTTTCACTGATGGTTTTCTGGATTCATCCATCTCTAGGCAGGTTTCTCCAGAGTAAAACTCCTTGAAGTCACAGACACACCTACTGTGCTACTCTGCTGTACCTTCTACAGAGTTTTGCTCATACTAGTGTTCCACAGTGTTTCTTAAATATTTAAGAAACAGCCAATGGTATTATGGTTAAGGTGGACTGGACCAAACCACATGGCCAAATGCATGGTTTGAGTCCCGGATGTAGTGGCTTGAAAAACACACTCACGGGGCCGGCAGGTGGCATGGTGGTTAAAGGTGCTGGATTTCCACATGGCCAACTGCAGTTCAGGACCTGGATTTGGTGGCTTGCTTACTCGCTTTCCCTTTCTCTCTCTCTCTGTGTCTCTCTCGGGTCAAATTTAAAAAAAAAAAAAAAAAGAAGAATAACAAATGGAGTTAAATTAATTAATTAATTTTTAAAAAAGGAAAAGAAAAACACTGGATGCTTGTGTGGGCATGCTCAAAATTCTGAGAAGAGAATGGCAGAGAAGGGATTGTGGCATGGGTATGCCCCTGGGTGATCATTTCTCACCTTTTCTCTCTCTCCAATGAGTGCATACACCTTAATAGCAAAAATTACCCCCCCCCCCAAAAAAAATTACCAGGACCAGCAGTTAGCGTAATGGCTATGTTGTTGAACTCCCATGTAGTCGACCGCGGTTCGCATCCCGGACCCGGTGTCTTAAACTCACACCGGGCACGTGTGCATGCGTGCCCAAGATCCCGAGAGGAGAATGGAGGAAAAGGGATTGGGGCATGGCCATCCCCTATGGGGGTGATTTCTCGCTTTCTGTCACTCTGTCTCTCCCTGTCTCTCTAGTGAGCACCTGCGCCCTATAGCAAAAACCTCTCCAAAAAAGAAAGAAAAAATACCAATGAAAAGACTTGACAAATTGCAAAAAGTTGGCCAGAGAGACTCAATTTTGTGCAAATGAACAAAAGACACAGGCATATCTCGTCTGGAACTAAAGAAAGCTATGATTAATCCAATTTTAAAAAAAAAAATTCTTAATTTAATTTTATGCATTTATTTTAATTTTACACACACACACACACACACACACACACACACACACGGAAATTGAGAGAGCAAGTCACCAGGTCCAGGACTCGAACCCTGGTCGGCCATGTGGGAGTATCCAGTGTCTTAACCACCATGCCACCTGCTGGTGGTCCCTGGTTAATCCAATTTTTAATTTGGTTACTCAAATGAAAACAAAATATGTTAAGAGATCTTTCTCTAGGGAACAGCCATTGGCATAATGGCTGTGTCGCTGGACTCCCATGTAGTCCACTGTGGTTCGAGTCCCGGACCTGGTGGCTTAAACTCATACTGGGTGCATGTGCATGCATGCCCAAAATCTTGAGAGGAGAATGGAGGAGAAGGGATTGCAGCATAGCCATCCCCCCTGGGGGTGATTTCTCACTTTCTGTCTCTCTGTCTCTCTCTAAAATCTTGAGTTTTCATTTGGGTCAGTTTAACCACTTTGGCATAAAGCCTGGGAAGATATAGAATTTAAACCAAGACTAGAGTGCTTGCTTTGGCAGCACATATACTAAAGTTGGAACAATACAGAGAAGGTTAGCATTGTCCCTGTGCAAGGATGACACGCACATTCCTGAAGTGTTCCATATTTTTAAGAAATAACTAAATTTCTTTGTCTATTACATCATTATTGTAATAAACTGCTTCTCTCGTTTACAGCCCATCAAGATGAAAAATAATAATGAAAAGAAATAAAACAAAATAATTAAAACAAATAAAATGAGCTGAGGCTAGAGATGTGAAACCACTGAAACTACAGTTAGACACATTTTCTCGGTAAAGAGGACAGGGTTGAGACCCGAGTTTACTATCATAAAAGGTTTCATTGTACTTGGGTTTGAAAACAAATCTTTCCTTTTTTGAGTTGGTTAATATTTCAGGATTTGTCTTGGCAGAAAAATTATCTTCTATGAGAAACCCCCTCCCCAAACCTCTCATTACAATAATGAACTTAGGGGTTTCCTTGGATGGCTTCAACTGTAAACTTCCGGGATGGCTGTGAATACTTTTGCTTTGACACTTCTGGGAGGAGCTTTTTCCTGGACTGCTACCTCACTGGGCGATTCCTCTGGGTAAAATGTGTGCACACGTTGACTTGTCACTGCAGCATGAGCCTCCGTCCTCTTTGGAGTCCGCCATCACACCCATGGCTGCTGGCTCTGCTGGCAGGACAGACACGGGAAGACTTTCTCTTGCCGATGATGAACCACAAGGCAAAAATGCTGGAAAAAAACAGCATTCAGGGCAGGTGCGAAGTACGCCCTGGTTTCATGGGAGCCAGAGGGTGCTGAGAGCTGGGTAACTAGACCACAAAAGCTCATGCGATGCTTGCTGCTGTTCAAGGGCTCTCCCGGAGTGCTTTTATTTGGGGAGAGAAGTCCTTTGGCAAGGATGTTGTTGCTTTTTCCCTTTGCCCAAGGTGGTTGACTTGTTCCAGTTTGCCTGTGACTGCTTGGACTTTTTTTTAAAAAAGGAATTATTTTATTTAACTGTATTTATTGTATTTATTGTATTTATTTATTTATTTTAATTTGACCTGGGGGAGGGAGAGAAAATGAGAAAGCAAGCCACCAGGTTTGGGACTTGAACTGCGGTCAGCCATGTGGGACTCCAGTGCCTTTAACCACCACACCTCCTGCTGGCCCCATGACTGCTCAGATTCTAAAACTGAAAGTCCTGTGTCCTGGTAAACTCTCCGTCTCTGGCAGATCAGAAGGGAGGGTCTCCCCAGTCTTTCCTCTCTTCACTGTCAGCTTTGTCACACCACAGTCTAAGCAGCTTAATGAAGTGACCTGTGGTAGACTTGGGGACAGCGGCCGAAACTCCCACAGCACAGACCTCCACGGCTCAACCGCCATGGCGGGGTGGAGGGTCAGCCAAGTGCTTAAAGTCCTGTGACCCTTCCAAGCTGGGAGGCCTGGAAGGAGCATTGTCTTCATGCTAGGGCCCACGGTTTTGAGATCTGGAAACCCCATTAAGTGACTCAGAGTGAGACACTCTGAAGTTGCAAAAGAGGTCCCTGTTTTTCCTTTAGGGGTACTGCAGACCCCACAGGAAGCAGCAGTGTGAAGGCGGCAGGTCGCATTAGTGCAGGGACCAATATTCCGCTGTCCTGTCTGCTCTGTGCTCTGGGGTGCCTACTGAACGATAATGGTAGTGTCTCAGAAGCATGGCTGGGGCACTACCTTGGTCTTCTAGTCTCGCGTTCTTTTGTGTGTACGTGTTAGAGGGGGTGTGCACGTGCCAGAGACACAGAGAGGGAGAGGAAAAAGCACCACCTCCTATGGGGCACGGACATGCCACAATCCCTTTCTTTCATGTCTCCCTCTGTTCAAGATGTTAAGAACACACGCACATGCACTTGGTGTGTTTCTCAAAACACTGGGTCTAGCACTTGAACTGTGCAGTCAGCCACGGGAGATCCAGCTGCCTGAACCACCAGGTCATGGAGCTAGCCCTAGTCCTGCCTTCTCCAGTCTCCTTTCCTTCGTTTTTTTGCAAGGAGCCAAAGAAGTTTTCTCTTTTTCTTTCTTTCTTCCTTCTTTCTTTTCCCTCTTCTTTATTCCTTTCTTTCTTCCTTTTTCTTTTCTTTCTTTTTTCTCCCTCTCACTCCCTCTCTCTCTTTTTTCCTTCCTCTCTCTTTTCTTTCTTTCTTTACCCTTTTTTTCTTTAAAGAATTATTTTATTTAACTTTATTTATTTTTTTATTTAGAGGGACAGAGAGAGAGAAAGAGAGAGAGTGAGAAAGCAAGCTGCCAGGTCTGGGACTTGAACCATGGTCAGCTATGTGGGAGTCCAGTGCCCTTAACCACCACGCTATCTGTTGGCCCCTCTTCTTCCTCTATTTATTTTTTTAATTGCCAGAGGACCTATGTGCTCTCCAGAAAGAGATAGAAAGACAGAAAGAGAGAGAAAGCACCCCTCAGTGGGGCATGGCCACAGTGTAGTCCCTTCTCCTCCATTTCTCCATCCTTTTGGGATTTTGGACACACATGCACACATGCCTGGCATGTTTTTCAAGCTTCCAGGACTGGGATGCAAATTGTTATTGGCCATGTGGCATCCAGCGTCCTTAACCACTATGCTATGGGCCAGCTCAAGAGCAAGTTGGTCAGTTTAATAAAACAAGCCAAGGCTGTGAGCCCTCTGGGTATGGTCTTCTCTTACAAGAAGCCAACGAAGCACATGGAATAAAAACCTCCCAAGATTCTGCATGTACCCAGGCCCCATTTCACTGGAGAAGTTGCAAGTTCAGATACCTACAAATAGGTTTGGCCCTTTTTTCTCTGTGTCAAAGACTCCTGAGAATATGGCCTTTAATGCATTCCATTAGGTCAGCTGCCCCCTGGGGTGGCCTTTTCCTTTTTATTGGCTGTGAAACCATTTTGGCATGTCTGTTGGGGGTGGCAGGATGGCATTCCTCAGGATTTAAAGGTGTATTTCTTCACAAAAGGAACAGGATGGAAAGTTAAGTCAACCTTTTAGGGACCTTTAAAAGAGGTGTTTACATACATTTAACTTCGGGGGAAACCCTGCAGTTAACTCTTAGCCTGCAACAGCTTCTACATTCTGAACATTCTTATTGGGGGATATGAAGTACACAGCTGAAAGTGCTCCCCAAAGGAGGTGGGATCTGTCATGCTAATGGCATGTGCATATTATTAAGTGAAGGGACAAAGGGCCTGGAGCTGGGGAATGAGTTTGTTCTAGAAAGTCTTCAATATGCAGATAGGCAGGCTGATGGGGGTGGTGTGGACGGCCCTGGGAGAATCAGCCTTAAAGCTATCCTGGTGGAGAAGAACACAGTTAGGGGTGCTCGCCAGCAGGGCAGAACTCCCAGGACTCTAATCCGTACTCACCCATTGAATGATAGACACCCTGTTGCATGATCCCAGAATGCTTATTGAAATAGAAATGCAATTTTGATTTCTTTGAATTCAAGATGGCTACTATTTATTTATTTATTTAGGTGTTGTCATAGGCATGTGCACTCACTGGAGAGAGACAATGAGAGGGAAAGTGAGAAATCACTCCTCCCTGGATTGGAGGATGGCCTTCTCCTCCATTCTCCTCTCGGGATTTTAGGCATGTACGCAGAAATACCTGGCATGATTTTTAAGCCACTTGGTCTGGGACTTGAACCACAGTTGGCCATGTGGGAATCCAGAGCCTTAACCACCATGCTACCTGCCGGCCCTAAGGATGGACAATTTTATGGAATGCCAGGCTCCCCAAACTTTCCTGACTCATGTAACACCTCCTCTTGGTAAAGACTTACATAGGGCTTAACAGTGAGATGGAAAACTCCACATTTCCATCCAGTCCTAGAAATGGAGAGTGTGCACACATGGAAAGAGATGGGGAGAAGGATGAGCCAGGAGTGTGGCTGACCGTGACCATGACCAGGACCTCGGAGTAGGATGAGAACATAAGGAGCCTTCCCAGAGTGCAATGATATGTGAGGTGGTGACCACGGGTCTGGTGGTGAAAGGTGGGGGAAGTCTCGGTATGTTCAAGCACCAGTGCATCCTGGGAGAGCAGGTAAGACAGGTGAGTGGAGCCCTAGGGTCATCTCCAGGCAATGTGAACTGAAGGAGAGGGCCATCATGAGATCCCTGTGACACTGAGAAAATGTGAGACTACGTTGATGCATTTAATCCATGCAAAATTGTCCTGGGTAACATGTGAACATTGGTTTGGAACTGCAACTTGAGCCTCCATTACTTACCTATTTTTAAAATTTATCCGAAGGGTCCGGCAGGTGGCATGGTGGTTAAGGGTACTGGACTCCCACATGGCTGACCATGGTTCAAGTCCCAGAACCTGGACCCTTGCTTTCTCACTTTTCCTCCCTCTCTCTCTCACTCTGTCCCTCTCTGGTTAAATTAAAATTAATTACTTAATTAATTAATAAGTTAAATAAAATAATTATTTAAACAAAAAAAAAATTTGGCGCATGTACCCACTAGAGACAGAGCAAGAGAAAGAAAGAGGAAGAAAGCACCCCCATGGGGCATGGTCATGCTACAAGCCCTCTCCACTTCTCTATCCTGTCGGGATTTGGAATGTACACTCACACACACGCACACGCGTCGTGATTTTCAAGCCACTGGGGCCTGGATTTGAATCATGTGGTTAGCATGTGGGATCCAGCTGCCTTAACCATCAGGCCATAGAGCTGGCCCCTGAGTCGCCTTTATCTTTGACTGACTGTGTGTGGAGTCTGTATTGCACCCATGGCCCACGGTTCTGTTGGGGGGACTTTCTCTTGCACACTTGATAAGCCACAAAGTGAAAATGTTGGAGAGAAAAAACAGCCCAAGTAGCTGGTATCAGACTCAGGAACAAGTAACCATGTGCCTGCTTTCCAGGTGAGGGTGGAGCACATCTGGACATGGGGACAAGAACCAGGTCACGGGCCTCGGAGGCCTGGGGCCCGGCTCAGGGAGGCCACCACTAAGAGCTTCACCCAAAGCCTGGCTGACCTGTGCTTTCTCTCTGTGCTCTGCCCGGTCCCCAAGTCTTAAAGCTCACCTGTCTTCTAGAGACCAATGCAAGGGCACCTGTGAAAATCTTCACTCTCCTATGCAGGAATTTTTCTCTCTTCCTCCTGACCTCTCCCAGAGCTTTTCTTGTGCCCTTTTGTGTTTGAAAATGAAAATAACTCCCTTCCTCCCTGCCATGGTCATTATTAAAAAATTAGGCAGTGAACTATAAAGAAGAAAGAAAAATATCACCAGTAATCTACCTTTCAGAGACAGCCACTGAAACTTGCATGTCTGTCTTTCTAGATTGTTTTCATATACACACAAATGCATATGACTATGGCAATACGTTTGTATCATTGTAAGGTCCTTAATGCCTTTTCGTTATGTATGATACATAACTGAGACCGGTAATGTGGTGGTTATGGCAGCTGGGTCACACATGACTGTCCACCTGGTTTGAGTGCTTGACGCAGTAGCTTAAAAACATACCAGGTGTGTGTGTGTGTGTGTGTGTGTGTGTGTGTGTGTGTGTGTGCATGCCCAAAATCCTGAAAGGAGAAATAGAGGAGAAGGAATTGGGGTGCAATCATCTCCAATGGGGGTGCTTTCTCACTTTCCCCCTCTCTCGCAGGCAAGTGCACTTGCACTCTAGTAAATTATACACACACATACACACACACATATGTATGTGTGTATGTATGTGTGTGTATGTGTAAAATAAGTAATTATATTTGGGCTTATCTCTTATTAGGAGTAAGAGGCTCTCTCATCTTGTGTGTTCTGCACCTTCTAGAACGGACTTTACACATGTAGACAGACACCAGGTGATAAGCAAACAGTTGAATGAGATTTTCTGGATCTATCTGTAAAATGAGAATTTTGGGGGGCCAGAGTTGGTGTGGCTGTTGAGGCACTGGATCTTACATGGTCAACTCGGCAGTTGGAGTACCAGACCTGGTGGCTTGAAAAACACTCTGGGTACATGTGCATGTGTGCCCTGAATCCTGAAACCAGAATAGAGCAGATGGGATTGTGGTGTAGACATCCTACCATGGGAATTTTTTACTTTCTCTCTCCCCCCTGTCTCTTTTGGGTGCGCACACATGACCTATGGCAAAAATCTTCAAAAAGAGATAGAGAGAGAGAGAGAGAGAAGGAATTGTTGGATCGTGTTAGACTTAGTGTCCTTTCCAGTTCCTATAATCTGAAGACTTCTGACCATTACCATCTCTAAAAATGGGTTGAGGAAAGAATTGTTCTTTCTAGCACCAATGTCATAAAGTCCTTGAACTACAGGGAAGTCAGAATGGATTTAGTGCACTAGGCTGTTTGCATAGAAAGCCTAAGGATCACCTAGTTTATAGTGGACTATTGTCTTCACCCAAAATGGGTGAATTTGGGAATATCAGTTGATACTGAGAATGCCAGCTCCCTTCCCGCACCCTCTGTAGACACTCCAAGGGCCAGGCATAATCTACACACTGGTATTGGCATAGCACTGACACAGAGGACCTACGAGGACTGAAAATGCCACTTAAGTGTCTGGTATCTATGTCCTTTGAGCAAATAAGCAAGAATTGTTATTTCTGTCAGAAAACACAACACTTATGAGCTCAAATGGCAACAGTTCTGTGGTAGGACCCAGATACGCCCCAGACCCTGTGCTTGTCCTCCTGATGGCCTGTCACCACGCCCTTCTCAACGTTCGTAAGACTCAGCCCAAAGGCTACCTCTTCCTCAAAGCCTTCTGGGTTTGACCCACTTTGTTAAGATTCTTTGAAACCTCTTGTGTGCTTCCTTAGACGTGTGGACCTTCCTTCCCACGTCGGGGTTGTTGGGTGATTAGTTCATGTGCTAGTCATGTGACCTGCTGAGCCTCAATCACATCATCCTTACAATGGAGATGATCCAATGGACCTTCCAGCTATCTCAGTAAATATTGTGCTTACTACAATTGTAATGCATATCATCTATGAACTCT
This sequence comes from Tupaia tana, assembly GCA_026018925.1. Lineage (NCBI taxonomy): Eukaryota > Metazoa > Chordata > Mammalia > Scandentia > Tupaiidae > Tupaia > Tupaia tana. The sequence goes on along the minus strand of JAKSZU010000003.1, from coordinate 217,119,026 downwards.
TTTTTTAAAAAAACTTAATTTCTTCTTCTTCTTCAATTTGACCAGAGAAAGAGAGAGGGAGAGAGAGAGAGAGAGAGAGAGAGAGAGAGAGAGAGAGAACAGTGAGAAAGCAAGCTGCCAGGTCCAGGACTCAAATGTGGTCAGCCATGTGGGAGTCCAGTGACGTAATTTCTATACTATCTGTTGGCCCAAATAAGTCAATTTGTCAATGAGCAAATGTCTTGAACAGGCACCTCTTCAAAGAAGATATACAAATGGCTGATAAAGACATGAAAAGACAGTCTGCATGTCTTATTCCTAGGGGTGCAAGTCAGAAGCATGCTGAGATGTCACTTCATATCCAACGGGAAGGGTATTTTAAAACACAAAATAAAATAAACAAAAAACTCAGTGAATAACAAGTGTTGGTGAGGATGTGGAGAAACTGGAACTGCCCTGCATCGCTGGTAGGAATGTAAATGATGCAGTTGCTGTGGAAACCTTATGGCCATTTCTCAGAAAAGGTTAAGTACAGAATTATCACACGCTCTAGAAATTCTATTCTAGGCAGAGACCCAACATAATTGAAAGGAGCGATTTAAACGAACACACGTATACTAATGTGCATAGCAGCATTAAACAGCCAAAGGCGTGAAACCCAGATGTCTACCAATACATCAATGGATAAACAAAATGTAGTGTATGTGTGTGTGTGTGTGTGTGTGTGTATGTGTGATCTCATTTTCCTCTCCAAAATAGTTCCTCTGGGACCAGCAGATAGCATAATGGTTATGTCTCTGGACTCCACGTAGTCGACCGCTGTTTGAGTTCTGGACCTAGCTGCTTAAAACTCATGCCGGGCATGTGTGCAATATGTGCCCAAGATCCCAAGAGGAGAATGGAGGAGAAGGGATTGCAGCATGGTCATCCCCCCAGGGGGTGATTTCTTGTTTCTGTCTCTCTTTCTCCAGCGAGCACACGTGCCCTATAGCAAAAGTCTCTTACAAAAGAGTTCCTCTGCAGCTATTCATTGTCTTTGTCCCAGTGCCACCATCTACCTGGTTGCTCAATTCAGACACGGGAGAATCTCCTTTGGGAAAAAGAAATGCTTCTTCCTGTCTGCTCGCACATGGCACGATGCTGTCAGGGAAAGGGGCAGAAGCAGAACACAGACGGGTCTGCCACCTCAGTTTCTCTTTCCCTCCCATCACCAGCATCATCTTGTATCTAGTGACACATCTCCTTGACTCCTAGGGGACATGTGTGGCTGGAGCAGGGCGAATAAAGGGACCCAAGGGCCCAGATCTAAAGATGGTACCAGGCAGGGAGGTTCTGGCCAAGCTCCTGAGGAAGCCTGAGTTTGTTCTCTGGTCTCAGGGAATCCAGGAACAGCTCACAATCCCACTGCATGGGACCTCGACATTCTCTTAAATGGCCAAGTGTTCCAGACTGGCCCCTGGGAACCCTTTGTCCTCCTTCCTCTGGGGTGATCCCAGTTTCTCTTTTTTTCTTTCTTTTTTTTTGTTTTTGTTTTTTTTTTTTGTTTGTTTTAGGCTTTTGTCATGGAGCATATGTGCTCACCAGAGAAAGACAGAGAGAGGAAAAGTGAGAACCCCCCCCCCCCCCAATGGGGGATGGCCACGCCACAATCCCTTCTCCTCCATGGTCCTCTTAGGATTTTAGGCATGCACACACACACAAACACCTGCATGATTTTCTTTTCTTTCTTTTTTTTTTTTTAAAAAAAAAAGAAGAATTATTTTATATAACTTTATTTATTTATTGTAATTTGACCAGAGAGGGACAGAGCAAGAGAGAGAGAGGAAAGTGAGAAAGCAAGCCTCCAGGTCCAGGACTTGAACCATGGTCAGCCATGTGGGAGTCCAGCACCCTTACCCACCATGCCACCTGCTGGCCCCCCTGCGTGCTTTTCTTTTTCTTTTTTCTTTCCTCTTTCCTTATTTTTTTTTTATGATTTATTTATTTATTTGTTATTTTTTAATTTGACAAGGCAGAGAGAGAAAGTGAGAAAGCAAGCCATCGGGTCCGGGACTTGAACTACCATTGGGCATGTGGGAGTTCAGTCAGTGCCTCAACTACCAAGGTACCTGGAGGCCCTACCTGCATGATTTTCAAGCTGCCAGGTCCAGGGCTTGAACTGTAGTCAACCATGTGGGAGCCCAGCACCTTAACCAACATGCTACCTGCTGGCCCCCCAGTTCCTCTTAAGACTCACAAATGCACTTGCTGTTCTGCTCTCTGTAGCTGTTCCCTGCACTGCACTCCTCGCTCATGCCTTCGGAGCCCGTTCTCACACAGCCCTGAGAATCCCAGTGCCGTCTTCTCCCAGGGTGCAGGGACTGCTTGTGTTGATCCTCATTTGCTGGGGTGATATGAAATCTTCTCCCTTCATATGCCCCTGCTGTGGGGTTCTTGACATATTTCTGGGGTGTGATGACCTTTTCCAGCTATAATCAGAGGATGAACCCTAATTCCTGCCACTCACACATTGGTGCCAGATTAATGTGTTGGTTTAAGATCACAGGCCCTCAGGTCAGACCACCCAGGTCTATATCCCAGAGTCTCCACTGAGAGCTGTGCCTGTTATTTGCAGGTCTCGGCATCCACATTGGTAATACAGGGACCAAAAAGCATCTCGCTCTTTGGTTTATTGTGAGAACTATGTGAGTTAATGAGGTGGTAAGGCCCATAGTAAGTCTTCAATGAATGTTAGCAGTTATTTTTTAAGAGAATGATTCATTTCATTTCATTTATTATTATTATTCAATTTGACCAGAAGGAGAGAAAGAGAGAGAGACAGCAAAAGCAAGCTGCTAGGTCTGGGACTTGAATCGCAGTTGACCATGTGGGAGTCCAGCACCTTAACCACTACCTTAACCACTGTACCACCTGCTGGCCTCAGCAATTATTTATTTATTTTTTAAAGAATTACTTTATTTAATTTTATTCATCATCATTATTTTTAAAAAATTTGACCAGGGAGGAAGAGGGAAAGGGAGAAAGAGAGAAAGCAAACCACCAGATCCGGGACTTGAAGTCTGTGCGATTAGCCATGTGGGAGTCCAGCACCTTAACTAACATGACACCTGTTGGCCTCAGCAATTTATTTTTCTAATTAAAAAAAAGTCTGGGCTGGTCCTGTGGCCTGGTGATAGAGGGAGCTGGATTCCACGTGGCCAACTCGTTGCTATTTGAGTCCTGGACCAGGTAGCTTGAAAAACATACCTGGCACATGTTTGCAGCTGCCCCAAATGCCGACAGGAGTATAAAGACTTGCAGCATGACCGTGCCCCATCAGAAGGTGCTTTCCTCTCTCTCCGTCTCTCTCTGGCATGTGCTTACACTCTCTAACAAACAAAACACAACACAACAAAACAAGAGACCCCCAAAACAAAAAACTCAGTTGGCTTAGCTAAGAAATCCAAGATAAACCTGAGCAGACCTGGCCAGGCCTTCAGGATTGGTGTCTGCCTTGTGGCTTCACTTGTCCACAGTTCAGCCTGTTATCGTCTTCTGTCCCAGCAGGGCATGTGATGTTCATGCAGGTCACATGCCAGAACATACAAGGTCCAGGCAGTGGAGAAGACCAGGTCGTGCCTTTGAGAAAGCACCAGGCTTCGGGTCTCTGAGCTAGACGGCCCCCCTAGGATGCCAGTGTGGGGGACACACACAGCTTGCTCTTTCTCCCCTCTGTGCTGGGCACACTTGAACTCTCCTGAGCGGATGACCTCATCTGTAAAAGGCAGTGGAAATTCCAGGCTCACAAGGTGTCCAGAATTCAATGAAATAAAGGACTTTAGGGGCTGTGTAAACTGTAAAGTGCCCTAGGAGCTAAGGGATTTAGCTCCTTCGATTTGCATAATCCCCTGAGGTGGGTAGAGGCTATTCCGGTTTTAGGGCTGACCAGTGACCAGGTCTCTGACCACCCTGCCTTTCTTTTCCTGCCTCTTGATTTGGCTCCTTCGGTCAGAATCAGTCTTCCAGGTCCCGAGTCTGGTCTGTGGGAAGCAGCCTCCTCAGAGTTGTGACACATACAGCTCTCTGAGCAGCCCAAGGGTCCACCCTTTGCAGGGACCTCGGGGGAGGCAGGAAACCTCTGGACTGTGGACGAGTGTCCATCCGGTGCTCTGGGGCAGCCTGGGTGGGGACGGTGTCTCATCTCCCTCTCCACGGGGGCCAGGCTCTAATCACTTTCTTTAGAGGTCTTTGTGTAGCCCATTCTTTCATTCTGGGCTCAATACAATGCAGGGTGAGCCGAGGTCAGATTTTCAACCTTCAGCCCTGGATTTCCTGTCCTTTGTGGGATGGAGGACAGATTATGCCACCCAGCTTCCTGTCATCTCAGCGCCGGGGGCTCCCTGCCCTGGCACCAGCCCGCCACGGGAGGCTGGGAAGTCCTCTTGGGAGGTGACTGGGTAGATTTTACACTTTATTCTCTGCAGCTCAGACATGGGCATCGGCTGCTGATGAACACTGAGTATTTCTTTGTTTTTGTTTTTTTTGGTTATTGGAAAATGGGTTCTTATGGGGGTTTGAATTCTGATAGCCTCTAAAGGCCTCTCAAAATAGTGTAGGGGGCTTGCCCCATAGCCTCGTGATTGAGGGAACTGAATCTCACATGACCAATGTGGCTTGAATCCTAGTCTTAGTGGCTTGAAAACCACACTGAGCATGTGTGTGTACGCCCAAAATCCTGACAGGAGAGATAAGTGGTTCAGTGACTGCAGCGTGGCCTTGTTCCATGGAGCAGGAGATGCTCTCTTCCCTTTTCTTTGTCTCTGCTCTCTCTGCCCTGGGCATGTATCCCCTGGCAATAAAAGAATAAAGAAACAAAGAAAAGAAAAAAAGGAAAGAAAAGAAGAAAGAGAAAGAAAAAGAGAAAAAAAATATTGTAGGTTAAAAAAAATGATCATTTCCATTAAATAACACTCAGTGTACACCGATCTCTTTCACCTCTTTTGCAGTCCAGACAAGGCGGTAAGAAAGAATAAGGACTAGGCCTGGAAGCAGGAAGGAGTTCAGACATGAAGAGTTTTCTGAGAGGATGCTGTGTTAAAGGAGATACTGGAGTTGGAGGGTATGAGGTTGTATTAGTTTCCTTGGGCTGTTGTAACAAAATAGCAGACTCCACAGTACTATTCATTCACAGTTCTGGGGGATGGAAGTCCGAGATCCTGGATCGCAGAGCTGGTTCCTTCTGAGAGCTGCCAGGGAGAATTTGCCCAAGGCTCCACTTGTCCACAGTTGACTAGGTCTCTGTGGCTGCTGTGGGCAACTGGTGATACTTAAGTGTTCCTCGGTCTGTAGACGCTTCTGTGCCTTTGTCATTCCATGGTGTTCTCCCTAAACCTCTGTGCCTTCGCGTGGCTGCCTTCTCTCTGTGTGTCTGAGTTTCTTTCTCACAAGGACACCAGTTGTATCGATCAGAGTCCCATCCTACCCCAGCATGACCTCATTGCAGCCAATTATCTCTGCGAAGATCCCATTTCCAAACAAGACCTTGTTCTGAGGTTCTGGGAGGTAGACCTTCAACTTGTTCTTTTTGATGACACAAGTTGACCTGCTATCAGGGGGGCTTGGGTCAATCAGCTTTGATTTGCCGTCCACTCTATGCCAGGCTGTGTGTGCAATTCTGTGGCTACAGAGACACCATAGACAGTCTCTGCTCTCAGGGAGTTTGTAGTCTAGTGGGAGAGACAGGTGGCCAGAGTAGGTGTTAGAATTTGTTGTGCTTGGGGCCCAGTGGATGGCATAATGGTTATGTCACTGGACTCTCATGTAGTGGCTGCTGTTTGAGTCCTGGACCTGGCAGCTTGAAACTTATGCCAGGTACATGTGTGTGTGCCCAAAATTCTGAGAGGAGATTGGAGAGGGGATTGAAGTGCAGCCATCCCCCCGAGGGAGTGATTTCTCGTTTTCTGTCTCTCTCGCAAGTGCATGGGTCCTATGGCAGGGGCCCCTATCTTTCTCTTTCTCATGAAAGTAAGAGATGCAAAAGGAAAAGGGAAGGAAAAGTCCTGAGAGAGAGGGAGGTTTCTATCAGTGGAGGTGGGTAGGGAGATTCTCTTTCTTTGATTTTTTTTTTTGAGAGGTTTTTGCTATAGGGTGCGTGCGCTTGCCAGAGAGACAGAGAGAGACAGAAAGTGAGTAATTACCCCCCAGGGGGGATGGCCACGCCACAATCCCCTCTCCTCCATTCTCCTCTTGAGATCTTGGCGCCCGTTATGAGTTTAAGCCACCAGGTCTGGGACTCGAATTATGGTCAACTACATGGGAGTCCAGCGACATAGCCATTACGCCAACTGCTGGTCCTAGGAGAGTCTCTTTCTAGTATCTTCCCTCCCTTGTTTTTCTTTACTGCCAGAGGGAATGTGTGTTGACCAGATAGAAAGAAAGCACCTTCCAGCAGGGTGTGTCACCCTGCAATCCTTCATTGTCCCCCATTCCTTCTTCCTGTCAGGATTCTGGGCCCGCAAGGACACATACCTGGTGTTTTTTCAAGCCATTGAGGCCAGGGTTTGAGCTGTGGTCAACCACATCCGATCTGGCGCCAAAAGCATTGCTCTTAACCACTGCACTACAGGGTCTGCCTGCTCTCCTTTTGAACTGCCCAACTCCCTACCTTACGCCGGAACCTTCCTGGTGTTCAGGTTTCGGAAGAATGGCTGAGCAATCTGTGTGCAGGCACTTGCGCTGCCCCTCAGTAACCTGGGTCTTTAGATGAGAGAGGGAAACCAGCTTACTGGAGCTGGATGTGATATTTCCAACTGTTTTAATGAACTCTCCTGATGCTTTTTTGGGACTGTGAATCATGACTCATACCATGTGAAATTAAGTGGTATGTGTACCTTGAAATAGACTGTGCTTTGTTTAATGGGAAGACTACGTGGATTCCCAGTGAACCTGGAGGAGGGTGGGAACCGGATGTGTGGAGATGTAAATGGGATAGAAGGATGGTAAAGACTCTGGTCTCGAACAATCCACAACGTATGTTCTTGGGCAGCCAGTCTCTGGATCCCTCCCACAAAGAAACCAGGAGAGTCTGTGTTAGGGTTGGCCTTTCCCAAGAAATCTTGAATTAGGTCTCAAATTCATCATCGCAGGACCTGACACATGACACCTTACCCAGTCATGTATTTAATTGAAGTAGCCACCGCGAATACCCAGGATGGGCCCAAAGGAGGAGGGTCTTGGCTGACATTCAACTTTAAATTTTTTTCCTCTCTGTTTGAATAAGCTTTCACATTTCTAAGGAGTTTCCTTCTGAGGAAAAGCCTTTCTGCATCAAATGGCACCTGATCCTCACCCTATCTCTCTTTGTGACCTACAGGATGGAATCTCATCCCCATTTCATTAGGGAGGAAGACTTGATGCAAATAAGTCGTGTGACTTTCAGGGAGTGAGTGTCAGGCCCACATTCACAGTGAGACTCCGGACTCTAGGTCCAGGGATCCTCATCTGTGCTCCGGAGTGTCCTCAAGGAATCTGCCTCTGTTTCCTGCCTTTCTTTCACCTCATCTGGTCTCATAAATGCCATTGTTCAAAGAAATCTGATCTGGGTGGGGATGGCCAAGAAAATCTTCTCTTGGGGCCGGCAGGTGTTGTGGTGGTTAAGGGCACTGGACTCCCACATGGCCTACTGCAGTTTGAGTCCCAGACCCGATTGCTTGCTTTCTCACTTTCCTTTTCTCTCTGTCTCTCTCACTTTGTACCTCTCTGGTCAAATTAAAATAAATGAATAAAGATAAATAAAATTTAAAAAAAAAGAAAAGAAAAGCTTCTCTTGACAGCATCAGCACAGCTCTGGAGTGGGTTGCCTGTGGCTGACTCCAACTCTGCCTCTTTCTGTCTGTGTGATCATAGGCAAACCCCTCAACCTCTCCGTGTGAGTTTCTCCATCTTTTTTTTTTTTTTTTTAAGAATTATTTTATTTAACTTTATTTATTTATGTATTTAAATTTGATCAGAGGGGGACAGAGTGAGAGAGTGAAACAGAGAGAGAGAGAGAGAGAGAGAGAGAGAGAGAGAGAGAGAGAAAGAGAAAGCAAGCTGCCAGGTCTGGGATTCAAACCATGGTCAGCCATGTGGGAATCCAGTGCTTTTAACCACCATGCCACCTACTGGCCCCTCTCCATCTTTTTTTTTTAATAATTATTTTGTTTTATTTTATTTATTTATTTGAATTTGACCAAAGAGGGACAGAGTGAGAGAGTGAGAGAGGGAAAGTGAGAAAGCAAGCTGCTGGGTCTGGGACTTGAATCACGGTCGGTCATATGGGAATCTAGTACCGTTAATCACCATGCCACCTGCTGGCTCCTAATGTTTCTCCATCTTTTTTTTTTTTTTTTAGAGGTTTTTGCTATAGGGTGCATGCGCTCACCAGAGAGACAGAGAGATAGAAAGTGAGAAATCACTCCCTAGGGGTATGGCCACGCCACAATCCCTTCTCCTCCATTCTCCTCTCAGGATCTTGGGTATGCACGAACACGCACCCAGCATGAGTTTAAGCTACCAGGTCTGGGACTCGAACCGTGGTCAGCTACATGGGAGTTCAGCGACATAGCCATTACGCTAACTGCTGGCCCCATGTTTCTCCATCTTAAAGGAGTGGTTTAAGAGCATTAAATTAGTTCATTCATATAGATTTTCTGGGACAATTCCTGGCATGTAGGAAGTCCCGTATAATGTTTGTTAAATTTTAAAAAGTCTGCTGGTCAGACCTTGGCATGGTGGTCGAGGTTGCTGGATTCCATATGACTGATTGTGTGATTCGAGTCCTGATCTGGCAGCTTGAAAAACGTGCTAGGTGTTTGTGTGTTTGTGTGTGTGTGTGTGGGTTTGTGTGTGTGTGTGTGTGTGTACATGCCCCAAATCCCAAAAGGAGGGGTATGAGATGAGACTGTGGCATGATCATTGCCCAAGGAGGGTGCTTTTCCACTTTCCTTCTCTCTCCTCAGCAAACACACATTCTGTCTGGCAAAATTTAAGTAAAAAAAAAAGAAAAGAAGTCCCCAAGATGATGGAGGGCCAGGCTGTGACGGCCCCACAGCCATCTTTCTGTTTGACTTGGTAGGTGCCTAGCTTGCTCTTAGATTGAGTCTTCATCATAAACACACAGTGGTCTTGGGTTTCAAGGCAAGAGACCTGGATCCTAAATACCTTCTGTCTTTGTCTTAGTGGGCGCTGCTGCCCTTGGTGCTCTTTGAGTGCCTGGCCGACATGTGTGCTTCCTCAGAGCAGGGCCAGATGTTGTTTCACTCGGGTGGACTTGGCGCCGGGAGGTCAGTGAGTATCTGGTCCATGTGTTCTGGGCCAGAACTGGACCTCAGTTTCCTCTGTGCTCTAATGATCTTAAGGCTAAGGACTCCGAAGCTCTGTGCTTCTGAGCCTCTAAGAACTTGACCTTCTTACGGGGCATTTCTGGAGTGGCTATCTGGAACTGGGGCCCTTGAATATTTGTGTATGGAAAAGAACCAGAGGGAGACTAACTGTAACTGGCTCAGATCTGTCTTCTCGGGAGCCTTAGGCTCAAGATTCCTGTGTTTCTGTTTCAGGAAGGAGGACTGCCTGGAGCCAAAGATTGGATTGGTGTCCCTGGAAGAGGGTGAGGGACAGATTAAGGTCTGGGGGAATCCAGGTTTATGGGCCCTCAAGTTTAGAATCCTCTTTACAAAATTAGAAAAGCAAAATTAGCTATACAAATGTTTAAGAGAAAAATAAATGACAAAAAATTAAACATAAAAATGCCGAACACCATGAATATCAGAAAGTCCATGACAGCTCTCACCCCAGGGAACTTGTATTTAATGCCTGCTAAGGTTGATGTGGAAGAAACCGCTTATTAAATATGGTACACACTGCTGTATTTTCTGTTTTGGGTGATTCCACTAAAACCATACTGCAAATATGGCAGCTTGTTCTACAAGCATTACCTGCATAGTCAAAACAGCAACAACAACAACAAAAACCAAACAAATCAATCACAGATAGACACACGGCAAAACCAAGCATCGGTGAGCTTACTTCCCTCAGTGGAAGAAGTGGAGGGAAATCTAATCTAGAAATGTATAAAAATGGTCTCAAAAATCTGCCATATCAAACACCTCTATAGACAAGACAAAATAAAAACTGAAACTGAACATTTGATTTCTTGATTTTTCCTTAATATGGTTTTTATCTTATATAACATGTTACAAAGTGCCTTCTTTTCTTTTTAAAGAATTATTTATTTAATTTGATTTATTATTATTACTTTAAAATTTGCTGTAGAGCACATATACTCACCAGAGAAGCGTAAGAAAGCAAGCCACCAGGTCTGGGATTCGAACCGCAGTCACTCATGTTGGAGTCCAGTGCCTTAACCACCACACCACCTGCTGGTCCTTGCTGGGTGCCTTCTTAATAGCATCTAATCTATCTTCTTGCTGTACTAGTCAGCATCCAGTTTTATTAATTAATTGCCTGATCACCTTTTAATTCTGTTTCCTACATATTTTTGGTTGCTTCTTCACGACAACTTTCTATGAACATTTTCTACAGAGAGAGTGGAAATACAATTTAGTCTTTTTTCTATTATGAGATGGATTGATATATATATATATATATATATATATATATATATATATTCAACACACACACACATATGTGTATATAGTATGTGTAGTTGCTGGAGAGAGATAGAGAGGGAAGGTGAGAATTCACCCCTCAGGGGGGATGGCCATGTCCCAATCTCATCTTCATTCTCCTCTTAGGATTTTGGGCATGCACATACATATGCCTGGTGTGTTTTTTCAAGCTGCTGGATGTGAGACTCAAACACTACAGCCACCAACGTGGGATCCAGCTACCATAACATCCATGCCACCTGCTGGCCCAAGATAGATAATATTTTTAAAATACATGTACACTTAAAATGTATTTTTACTATAGGATCTTATTTTACTGCCATTCCTCTTCCCCAGCCTTCCAGCTAGTCAGGATGTTGGGCATCCCATGTGTTTTCAAACTGACTTGGGATCTGAACTCTCAGTTGACTGTGTGGCTTCCAGTAGTGCAGTTCAGTTTGCTACTGACTATGCCACCAGGCTGCAACAATGTTTATACTTTAGAAAAGTTTCACGATTGTAAATTTTGGGAAAACTCCTATGAAATTTCTTTCATAGAAGAGCTGTTAAATTTCAAGGCATTCGGGTGCAGGGATGAATGTTAAATATTCTTGGAACTGACAAATTTCACTAACGAGCTCATCGTCAATATCTTTGTAATGGAGTAATGAAGTGCAGGCAGAATTTCTGCTTTCTGCTAGCTGAATGGCAAAAATGTCTATGACCCCTGCATTGGCCCAGAGCCAGGGAAGGATGGCCATGTGGAAGCCAGAGTGAGCCAGACAGTGCTCTAACCAGCTGCCCTTCAGATAGCTGACTGCGGCACCTGACCAGGAGCAAAGCCTTGGAAGGAGTCGGTGAAGGGACTTGAAATTACTTCACTAACTTCGTAGGAAACCCACTTCCTTTTTTTTTGGAGAGGTTTTCGCTATAGGGCGCGTGAGCTTGCCAGACAGACAGAGAGTGACATAGAGACGGAAAGCGAGAAATCACCCCCCAGGTCACGCCGCAATCCCTTCTCCTCCATTCTCCTCTCGGGATCTTGGGCACGCACGCATACGTGCCCAGCGTGAGTTTTAAGTCACCGTGTCCGGGACGCGAACTGCAGTCGACTACGTGGGAGTCCAGCGACATAGCCATTACGCTAACTGCTGGTCCCGGAAACCCACTTCTTAAGAGAGCTATTGGCCAAGGACTAATAATAACTTGTTTTCCAGTCTTTATTGCTCCCCTGTGGAGGACAGAGTAACGGACAGCAAGGGTGTTGCTGGGTATCACTAACCTTGGACTCTTCCTCTTCTTTGCCTCTGATCTCTCTTGTTAATTTCTCCCTCTTTGTCTCCAATAAATTTTCTTTTTCTTCTTTTCTTCCTCTCTTTTTCTTTTCTTTCTTCTCTTTTTCCTCCTTCCTTCCTTCCTTCCTTCCTTCCTTCCTTCCTTCCTTCCTTCCTTTCTTCCTTCTTTCTTTCTCTCTTTCTTTTTTTCTTTCTTCTTTCTTCCTCCCTCACTCTTTTCTTACTTCTTTTTTTTTTTTTTTTTTTTTTTGGAGAAGCTTTTTGCTACAGGGCATGTGCACTCACCAGAAAGACAGAGAGAGACAGAGAGACAGAAAGTGAAAAATCACTCCCCCTGGGGGGATGGACATGCCGCAATCCCTTCTCCTCTATTCTCCGCTCAGGATCTTGGGCACGCACGCACGCGCGCCCAGCGTGAGTTTAAGCCATTGGGTCCAGGACTCAAATCGTGGTCGACTACATGGGAGGCCAGCGACATAGCCATTATGCCAACTGCTGGTCCCCCTTCTTCTTTTTTAAAATTATTTTTATTTTAGGTTTTTTTTTTTTTAACTCAGGGCGTGTGTATTCAAGAGAGCGAGATAGAGAGAGACAGAGACAGACACAGTGAAAGAGAAAGTGAGAAATCAATCCCCAGGGGAGGTGGCCACGCCAGTCCCTTCTCTATTCTCTTCCCGGGATCTTGGACTCTCATGTACACACACTTGATATGATTTTCAAATCGCTGAGTCTGGAACTTAAACCGTGATTAGTTATGTGGAAGTTCAGTGTAACCGCTAGGCATCTGCTGGTCCTCTTCTTCTTCTTTTTATTTTTCAAATAATTATTTATTTAATTAATTATTATGCTTATTGTTTTAATTTGCTATAGGACATGTGTGCTTACCAGAGTAGGGGGGGGAGTGAGAAAGCAAGTCACCAGGTCTGAGGATTGGACTACGATCAGTCACGTGGGAGTCCAGCACCTTAACTACGATGTCACCGGCTGGCCCCATCTTCTTCTTTTTAATTGCCAAGGGGCACCCTGCTCACCAGAGAAAGAAAGCGAGAGAATAACAGGGAGAGGGAAAAAGCACCTCCCTGTACGGCATGGTTGCATCTCAATCCCTTCTCCATTTCTCCATCCCGTGGGGATTTTGGTTATGCATGTGCATGCACCAGTGTGTTTTCAAGCCACTAGGGCCAAGATTTGAAACGTGGGGTCTGTCATGTGAGCTCCAACTCCCCTAACCACTCGGCCATGGAGTCAGCCTCCCAGTGAATTTTTCTAAGATAAAGCCTGTCCCTTCTTTCCAGACCCTAGCTTGAGTCCCCTCCAAGTCTTAGACACGTCAGTACCTGGCTGTCCTGATGCCTTTTCTCTCTCATCTTTCATTTTTGTCAAAGTTTAATCTAATGTCAAAGTTTCACTCAGATATTGCTTCCTCCAGTCCAAATGGTGACTTCACTTAATTATCCCTTTGAGAATTCCGTGTCCCCCTAACTACCCTTGTCTGTTTCTCCCTCTTTGCTCGAGACTCCTGGGGTGGGCAAGAACCCATCACTGCCATCTGTTCCACCAAACACCCTCGTAAGGCCTCACATGTGTGTTGAATGTGTTCTTAGAGTAGTTTAAAGAACATCATAACATCATGACTCAACCAAAACGATTTTCCCTTTAAGTAACCCAGTAACCAATTAGGATTCATCAGGCAAATATTTACAAGACAATTCCTTTAGAATGGATCATTGTGAATTATAATATTACCTGGGCCTAAATAAACATCGGGAAGGCATGAAAGGCTTTTAAGAGTTCTTTTTGCCTTAAAATGAATTATAAATAATTCTAAAAGCCCTGCGACTTTATGACGGGGCACTGGAAGAGCTGTTGGGAATGAGGAAGGAAACGAAATAAAACCCAAGCCTGGGATGAAAGCGTCCCCCAGACGTCCTTGTGACCCTTCCCCTGCACAATTAGAAACTGATACAGCAGGAAAGACAGGCTTGCTTACGGGCTTCCAGATTCCTCTAAGGCTGTTCCTCTGCTGAGGAGGAGTGGGGGAAACACTAACCCTGTGTGTCGAGGGCCCCTCGGCAAAGGGGTGGGAGGAGGGCTCAGGACCCTCTAGGGTCAGGGGGGAAGAGAGAATTCCCTGGTCGGGCCTCTTCAGCTGCAAACCAGGCGGGACCCTGATCCTGGGTGGCAACTCCTTCTGCTGCCTTGGCAGAAGCTGCCCAGCTGCTGAGTTGGGCCAGGAGTCAGGATCTATGGGTCTCAGTCCAAACTCTAGTAAATTCGCTTTTGGCGGCCAAGCTGGCAGCTCTCTCTGCATGTCTTTTTCCTCATCAGTCACAGTCCTGGGGGGTGTCTGTTCCATGCCAAGCCTTGTGCCAGGGATCAGGGATACAGAGATGTGTCCGGTGGGACTCCTGCCCTGAACGACTAAGGATCCAGACCTGGACGGCAGCAGGTAGGGGAGAGGACTCGCCGAGGAAGCAGCGTGGGCTGAGTGTTTATGGCCAAGGAGGAGATTTTCAGGGGAAATGTAAAATTGAAGGATGACATTCCAGAAAGCAAGAGTTGCATAAAGATTTGGGACTATTAAGCCAATCGGTTTGCTTGGGAACTATGGGTTTTGTGAAGACAGAGAATGATGACAAATTGGGACTAGTTTGAGGTTCAGGTTTTTTTGTTTGTTTTGTTTTAGAGAGAGATGTGTCCTTGTCAGAAAAACAGAGAGACACAGAGAGACAGAATGTGAGAAATCACCCACTGCAGGGATGGGCACGCTGCAATCCCTTCTCCATTCTCTTCTTGGGATCTCGGGCATGCCCACACATGTGCCTGGTATGAGTTTCAAACCTTCGGATCCGGGACTCAAACCATGGTCAACCATGTGGGAGTTCAGCAATGGAGCCATAACACCATCTGCTGATCCCTAGGTAAAACTTTTAAGCTTTGCTGTATCCCTTTCTCTAAGCCTGAGCCTACTGCGTTCATGTCTCCAAGGTGCTGGCACTCCTCATGTCGCCACTGACCAGTTCCTGATGGCTCTTGGTAAGAGGGGACAGCACGCTGGGTGTGGCAGGGGGGAGAGATGTCCGCTTCTGCTCTGCACAGCGGATTCATCTGAGCTCTGGTTGCCACTGTATCCACCAGCTCTCTATTTAACATCTCATGAGAAACCAGAAGTTGGAAACTCAGTTTCTGCATCTGTAATGGACATAACGATAAGAAAAGACCTACTGCAATTCTTATTCTGAATCTTTTTGCCATCCTGGTCCCACCCCCTGGGTGTATCTGAGATGTTGACCTAGGTCCCTGTCTCTTTCTACCATTAAGTCAGACCTCATGAGACCTCCAGCACCCTGGCAGCATTTCCTCACTTTTTAAGAAAAGTAAATGAATTTATTTATTAATTTATTTAAAATGTGATGAGAGAGAGAGAGAGAGAGGGAAAGTGAGAAAGCAAGCCACCAGGCTTGGGACTCTAACCATGGCCAACCGTGTGGGAGTCCAGTGCCTTAAACATCATGCCACCTGCCAGCCCTCTTCACTTGTTTTATAAATAACATAACGGCCAAGGCTCCCCTTCCCTACTTCTTTTTGGTATTGTTACAACCTTCCAGATGTTGGGCCAGGCTCTTTATATAAAGGCATACAAGATTGCTCGGACTTTCTCCATATGAAAGATGAGGAGACTGTGCTTTAAAGAATTTGGGTCACTTTCCTGAGGAAGAAGTCTTGACTTGGTTCTTTCCATTATTTCTTTTTTTTTTTTAAAGAATTATTTTATTTTGGGGCCGGCAGGTGGCCTGGTGGTTAAGGGCACTGGACTCCCACATGACCGACCGCAGCTCAATGAATCCTGGACCTGGTGGCTTGCTTTCTCACTTTCTTTCTCTCTCTCTCTCTCTCTTACTCTGACCCTCTCTGGTCAAATTAAAATAAATAAATAAAGTTAAATAAAATAATTATTTAAAAAAGAGTTATTTTATTTCATTTATTATCATCATTTATTTAATTTGACCAGAGAGTGAGAAAGGGAAAGTAGCAAAGGGAAAGCAAGCTTCCAGGTCTGAGACTCAAACCATGGCCGGTCATGTGGGAGTCTAGTGCCTTAACCACTATACCACCTGCTGGTCCCTCTTTTTTCTTTTTTCTTTCCTTTTTTTTGAGAGATTTTTGCTATAGGGTGTGTTCACATGCCAGAGAGACAGAGAGAGACAGAGAGACAGAAAGCAAGAAATCACCCCCACCATGGGTATAGCCATCCTGCAATCCCTTCTCCTCCATTCTCCTCTCAGGATTTTGGGCACGCACGCACACACGCCCAGCATGAGTTTTATGCCACCAGGTCTGGGACTTGAACCGCAGTCGACTATATGGGAATCCAGTGACGTAACTATTACTCCATCTGCTGGTCCCTTTTCTCACTCTTCCTTGCTGTCTCATCCAATGAATCATTTCATCCAATGCCATGATCGCGGAAACCTGTGATGATCATGACATTGTTCTGGTCCCACACAGAGCCTCAGTGCTACAGGGGTACAATAGTGGGCTGGGAGAGTTATGCATGCACTTTTTAAGAACAGATCAAATCCTACTCTTAGTGTCCTAAGAGAGCACATTCTCTGAAGGATGTCTCCAGGGAATCCTTTTCCAAAGTGAGGAGTTTTACTTTTTCCCTGTATCTTTAACAATATTTAGTTTATCTACTTTCTGGACTGGAAATTTTATATACTTCATTATTTTTATAGATATATTTATTTAATTTAATTTACCATTATTATTTTAAAATTTGCTACAGGGTGTGTGCACTCACCATAGAAAGAGAAAGAGAGGGAAAGCGAGAAAGCAAACTGCCAGGTCTGGTACTTGAACAGCCACCGGCCACGTGGGAGTCCAGTGCCTTAACCATTACACTACCTGTTGGCCGCAACTTGTAAAAATTTTTGCAAGAGAGTATCCTGTGTGGGGAATGATCACACTGCAATCCCTTCTCCATTTGGGCTCGCTGTGTTTCTCAAGCTGCTGGGTTCGTGAACCGAACTGTACAGGTGGTCTTGTGAGATAAGGGTGCCGTAACCACCACAGGCTGGCCCTCTAACCTTATTTTCTACCTTTCTTTCTTTTTTATTTTTACAGAATTATTTTTTGCTTAATTTTATTCATTGTCATTATTTTATTTTTTATTTTCTTGAAGTTGACCAGAGAGAAAGAGAAGGAAAGTGCAGAGCAAGCTGCCCGGTTTGGAACTCAAACTGCAGTCAGCCATGTGGAAGTCCAGCTGCCTTAACCACCATGCCAGCTGGCAGTCCCATTTTGGACCTTTCGTGACTAACCTTATGTCTCAGCTGCCATGTACCTTCCTCTTTCCCAAAACGTCTTCTCTTCTCTCCTCTCGATGGTGTGCTCACTGGCATTTCTTCCTTTCGGGTTCTCCTCATTCCAACACGCCCTCTTCAACCTAGTGAGTGCATCTGCATGTGCACACGCACATACACTTTCACACCCCTCACTCACACATGTTCCTAATGCATAGACATGCTGAATTCATATCTGCAGAGTTCAATATCGTAGTCACTAGCCACATATGGCTATTAAAATTTTAGTTAGTTGGGACCAGCAGTTGGCGTAATGGCTGTGTCATTGGATTCTCATGTAGTCGACCACTGTTTGAATCCCACACTGGTGGCTTAAACTCATGCTGGGCGCATGTGCATGTGGACCCAAGATCCCAAGAGGAGAATGGAGGAGAGGGTATCGTGGCATGGCTATCCCCCCTGGGGTATGATTTCTCACTTTCTATCTCTCTGTCTTTCTGGTGAGCGCATGTACCCTATAGCAAAAACCTCTCCAGAATTTTTTTTTAGTTATTTAAGATTAAATAGAATATTAATAGGTGAAAAGATAAACCAAATATAGTATATATATCAACAGAACATTATGTAGCCATAAAAAGGAATGAAAATCTGCTATATACTACAGCACAGATGAACCTTGGACAAAAAGACAAATATAGCACGATTCTCCTTATGTGAGTTACCTAGAATAGGCAAATTCACGTAGAGACAGAAAGTAAAATAGAGGTTGCCAAGGGCTGGGGGTAAGGGAGAATAAGAAGTGTTTTTTTTTTAATGATTTATTTAATTTTATTTATCATTATTATTATTTTAAAATTTGCAACAGGACACATGCACTCATCAGAGAAAGAGAGAGAAAGTGAAAAAGCAAGCTGTTAGGTCCGGGAGATGAACGGTGGTTAGACATAGGGGAGTCAAGTGCCTTAACCACCGTGCCACCTGCTGGCCCCAAAAGTTGTTTAATGGGTACAACATTTTAATTTGCATGATGAAAAAATTCTGTAAATAGTAGTGATGGTTGTGCGACATTGTAAATAGACTTAATGCCACTGATTGCACTCGTGAAAACAGTCTAGTCAGGCCAGATCCCTGGTGCAGCGGTGATACTGAAGAGAAGCTGGGTCTCACGTGAAGATCGTGGTTGGAACCCCTGGCCCTATCACTGGGCGCCCGCGCAAGCATCCAAGACCTTACAGGTGACAGTCTGGAGGACTGAGGGACTGAGGGAAGGGGGTCATGGTCTGATCAGATCCTGTGAGGTGTGTGGGAGTACTCCTCTTGCTCACTCTCTTTTTCACTGTTTGTTTGTTTGTTTTTTAATTTTCTAGCGCCTGAGTGCACTTACGAGGTGGGGCAGAGGGAGAGAAGAACGCACTCCCCCTTGGGGAACGGTCACACTGCAATCCCTTTTCTTCTATTTCTCCCTCCTGTTGGCTGTTGGGCACGCATGCACGCACACCTGGTGTGTTTCTCAAGCTTCTGGGACTGGGCTTGAACTGCACAGTTGGTCACCTTAACCTCTAGGCCAGACAGTTGGCCCCTCTCTGTCTTTTACTCTTGTATGCATGTACATGTCTTCTATTGTGAATTTAAAAAGATGGCTAAAATGGTAAAGTTTATGTTATACACAATAAAAATGAAGGACACACACACACACACACACACACATATATATAATTTTTTTTTAATGGAGAGGTTTATGCCATAGGGTGTATGTGCTCACCAGAAAGACAGAGAGAGACAGAGAGACAGAAAGCGAGAAGTCACCTCCCTCCAGGGGGATGACCATGCTACAATCCCTTCTCCATTCTCCTCTCGAGATCTTGGCACGCATGCACACACACCTGACACGAATTGAAGCCATTGGGTCCAGGACTTGAACCTCGGTCAACTACATGAGAATCCAGCGACGTAACCCTTATGCTATCTGCTGGTCCCATGTTTTTAATATTTTTAAAATATGAAAGATAAAATTCTGTTCCTTAGTCACACTAACCATACTTCTAACATTCAACACAAAACTATGGGGTAGCGTATTGTTCAGAGGAGAAAATTTCCATTGTTTCGAAGATTCTAGAAGATAGGGCTGTTCCAGATCTTTCTATGGTCATTAATGTTTTAAAACACTCCTTGAGGGACCAGCAGGTGGCATGGTGGTTAAGGTGCTGGACACCCCCACATGGCTGACCATGGTTCAAGTCCTGGACCTGGTGGCTTCCTTCTCACTTTCTCTTTCTCTCTCTCTCTCTCTCTCTGTTGCTCTCTAGTCAAATTAAAATAAATGAATGAATAAATAAAATTAAATAAATTAAAAAAAATTCCTTGAAGCTTCAATAAACTAGGATTACTTCTTTCTTAAATTTCTTTTGTAATTGCCAGAGGGCACATGCCAGAGACAGAGGCAGAGACAGCCACAGAGGCAGAAATCAGACCTCAGTGGGGTGTGATCACACCACAATCCCTTTTCTTCCCTTTTGCCTTCCTGTTGGGATTTGGGGTATGTACTCATGTGTGCCCTGCATGTTTTCCAGGTCACGTGGGACCAGGATCTGCACCAAAGTCAGCCATTTGAAATTCAGCTCCCTTAACAACTAAGCTACAGGGCAGGCCTCTTCCTTGGAATTCTTATAATTATTTGCTTTGCCTTTTTTCAAGGTTTTATCATATTCTTCACTGTAGTTCAGGCAAACATGCAGTCAATTGATTTCCAGACAAAATTGCAAGCTGCAGCATGTCTGGGCTTGCTCCTCTGCCCTCCCCATAGTGCCTTGCAAACCCATCGACTCTAACCAAATATCAGTCCTCGAATGGATGAATGGGAATAAGAAGACGCACCATCTGACGACAAACTTTCCCTGCTTCGGTCCTGTCCGGGAATGCAATTCCGTTCTGTGTATTTCAGAAGCTGTTTGAGGGTGACATATTTGTCTTCCATGAATAAGTTTGTATCATAACTCTTGGGCCATACATTAGACACCGTCTGTGAACTCCACTGGGAATGAAAGAGTGCTTTTTGGGAACTTTTGTACATTTGATGGAAATGTTTCCTATGTATGTGTGAAGTCACTTCTCAGCTAACTATTGAAGAGACTTGTCAAGTCTTTCTTCCAAAAACAAATGGCTAAGTCGCTTTGTTTTCTGTACCACAAACCCTCCTGCAACAAATAGAGTCCTCCTCTCCTCATTATCTTGTCATTAAAAGCTCTGGCTTGACGTATCTCTCTATAAAATGAACCTGAGACCGTATTCAGAAGGAGGAAATGGCAAACGTGGGCTTCACCATGAATGAAAGAGAGCCAGTGTGGAAAGCGCCTTCTCCGGCCTCTTAAGTTGGGCGAAGAGATGTCGTGGCCAGACAACGTTTTTTGACTGGTAAGAGCAGAAACTACCCTCTTGAGTTACTGTTCAGTGAATGAGGGCCTTTGTTTCTCACGGCAGAATTAAAAACCTATGGGCTTCCCCCATGCAAACTGGAATACGTTTCACACAGGGCATTGGGATTAAATACCTGTTTCCAGAGAGAAGGCAGAACAATGCCCGCTCACGT
Organism: Tupaia tana; assembly: GCA_026018925.1. NCBI lineage: Eukaryota > Metazoa > Chordata > Mammalia > Scandentia > Tupaiidae > Tupaia > Tupaia tana. Next base: position 217,098,235 of record JAKSZU010000003.1, on the reverse strand, counting down.
TGTAATCAGTTACCTGGCAATTCTAGCTGACACGGTGTCACCTCGACTAGATTAGGAAAAGAGTGACTTTGCCCAGGTTTTCTCCCTCTGTGAATCTCGGCTCTGTTTGCAGATTCCCAACCTGGTTTCTACCTGTCAAATCGGAAGATAGGATTATGCACTCCAGAAGCTGGAAGTCGCTTCTTGCTCGTGCCAGGGAGAGTGTGTTCCTTTCTCATAACTTTACAGGTGAGGAAGAAGAGGCTAGGAGAAGAACGACTCATCTGGGGTCACATACAGCATAAAGAGCAAAGCTTTGATTAGAATGTCCACTCCGAGCTCTAGGCTGGTGGTTTTGTGGCAGCTGGTTGATTTTGATATTTCTCAAACTCAAATGATCTTCCCATCCTTGAAAGTGACTTACTGTGTGTGGGCGTGTATAAATAATATTAATGTATTTTAAAGAATCATTTATTTCATTTCATTTTATTTATTTATTTGGATAGGTTTTTACTATAAGGCGCGTGCGCTTGCCAGACAGAGAGAGACAGAGAGACAGAAAGCGAGAAATCACCCCCCCAGGGTGGATGGCCACGCCGCAATCCCTTCTCCTCCATTCTCCTCTCGGGATCTTGGGCATGCACGCACACGCGCCCGGCGTGAGTTTAAGCCACCGGGTCTGGGACGCGAACCACGGTCGACTACGTGGGAGTCCAGCGACATAGCCATTATGCTAACTGCTGGTCCCGCCTCATTTTATTTATTATTAGTATTATATTTATCTTGGTGTAGTCATCAGAGAGAGACAGAGAGAGAGAGAAGGCAAATGAGGAATCAAGCTGCCAGGTCCAGGACGTGAACCAAAGTCGGCCATGTGGCAGTCCAGCACCTTAACCATCATGCCACCTGCTGCCCCCCTCATCATATATATTTTTAAGTTGAAACTCAACCTATGACGAGGAATGAATGCAGTAGGTTGAGGACTGTAGGGCTGGGCATTCCACTAGGCTCTCAGCACAGTCTGTCGATGAACTGGGCCATCTGGAAGCAGATAGCGATTTCTCTACGTTTCCTTTTCTTCATCTGTGCAATGAGGAGCACGCTGGCAGTTTCGTGGGCTTATTAGGATAAAACCAGATAATAGACGGGGAAGTTTTGTAAAGAGTTGGAAGTGCTAAGCGAATGCAAAGTATAATTATCCATGTGAAAACTGCTGTTTTGCTCAATGTAACATAGGGGAGAACGATGAAAAGTGTGAAAAGGTGCTCCCAGAAGGGAGAATTCTGTTTATAGACAAAGTGGTTTCTTAGCAATGAAACTAGTCCTGGAGTGAGAGGGATGGTCCAAGAGAGGACAGAGATTGGAACTGAGGTGTTCTGCAGAAGGAGAGGGCAGTGACAATGATGTGGTCAAATGTGACCCGTAAACATGGGGGCAGTGAGAGAGCCTGCTGCCTGCACTTGGCACGATGGAGAGCATCAAATCCCAGTTGCACCACTACTCACCCTCTCCGGGTCTGGGCTCACTCCCTGCAAAATGGGTCTGCTGAGGTCTGCCTGGGGCAGATGGGGATCATCCACGGGGAAGCCCTTTGCACATGGTGGAGCAATTCATGGTGGTGAGAGAAGACAGGGAGGAAGGAGCCTGGTGTTGACTTTGGGCCCAGCCAATGACTTGACTGCCTGTGATATTGGGCAAGGCACCAGGTTCTGTGTCCTACGTCAAATGAAGGGCATGAGAAGATGAGGCTTTGTGTGTGTGTGAGAGAGAGAGAGAGAGAGAGAGGAACTGAAACCCCCTATGGCTACTGCTTTCCTCTGTCCCTACTCCTTGGGCTACATTGCAGGTCCTGAGGGCCTGGTGGGCCTCTGAGTTAGTTACCTCAGGTGTGGGGAGGTGGGTTTGCTCCATGTGGCCATCTCCTGTATACTCTGGGTTGCCCAAGAGGGTCTGGGGAGTGCTGAGAGGACCCTCCTGCAGGATGTGCGTCCTCTCCCTCATGGCAGAGCAGTGAGAGACCGCTCTCTGTGTGTGGCAGAATGGAGGTCTCAGACTTTGAGACGAAGAAGGGACCCTAAGTCAGCCTCTCTTGCTCCCTGGCGCATACTTCCACAATGCCCCTGTCAGGCCCAAACGTGGATTTCCCTTTCTGAGTGGTCTGGTTCAGCCTGAACAATGTGGATGACAAGAGGAAATCTGTTTGGTGCCAAGAATTTACACAGTGGGCCAGCCAGTGGCTTGGTGACCGAGATTTCTGGATCCCACCTGGCTGACTGTGTGGTTAGAGACCTGGACTCGGTGACTTGAAAAACACGCCAGGCACGTGTGCGGGCATGCCCAGAATCCTGAGAAAGAATGGAAAAGAAGGGATTGCGGTGCAGCCATCCCCCTGAAGAATGCTTTTCATTTTCTCTCTTTGGCAGGGTATAAGCCTTATAGCAAATTAGAAGGAAAAAAAAAGAACTTGCATAGTATTTTCTTCATCTAAGGTGGTTTCCTAATACCCACCCCCCACCGTCTCTGCACATCAACTTCCACCATTCTTTCAATAACAGTAACAGCAAACACTCCTTATGTGCCCCAGCATGGCAACACGCCTGCACTTCCTGTTGAAATGGAGATGGGGGAGAGGGGAGCTCCCAGTGCCCCACACTGCCTACTGCCCCACATTACCTTCTGCCCCACACTGCCTACTGCCCCACACTGCCTACTGCCCCACATTGCCTACTGCCCCGCACTGCCTACTGCCCCACACTGCCTACTGCCCCACACTGCCTACTGCCCCACACTGCCTACTGCCCCACACTGCTACTGCCCCACACTGATTGCTGCCCTGCACTGCCTAGTGTCCTACACATCAGTGCCACACACTGCTACTGCCCCACACTGCTACTGCCCCACACTGCTACTGCCCCACACTGCCTACTGCCCCACACTGCTACTGCCCCACACTGCCTACTGCCCCACACTGCTACTGCCCCACACTGCTACTGCCCCACACTGCCTACTGCCCCACACTGCCTACTGCCCCACACTGCCTACTGCCCCACACTGCCTACTGCCCCACACTGCTACTGCCCCACACTGCTACTGCCCCACACTGCCTACTGCCCCACACTGCCTACTGCCCCACACTGCTACTGCCCCACACTGCTACTGCCCCACACTGCCTACTGCCCCACACTGCTACTGCCCCACACTGCCTACTGCCCCACACTGCTACTGCCCCACACTGCCTACTGCCCCACACTGCTACTGCCCCACACTGCCTACTGCCCCACACTGCTACTGCCCCACACTGTCTACTGCCCCACACTGCTACTGCCCCACACTACCTACTGCCCCACACTGCCTACTGCCCCACACTGCCTACTGCCCCACACTGCTACTGCCCCACACTGCTACTGCCCCACACTGCCTACTGCCCCACACTGTCTACTGCCCCACACTGCCTACTGCCCCACACTGCCTACTGCCCCACACTGCTACTGCCCCACACTACCTACTGCCCCACACTGCCTACTGCCCCACACTGCCTAGTGTCCTACACATCAGTGCTCCACACTGCTACTGCCCCACACTGCCTTCTGCCCCGCACTGCCTACTGCCCCGCACTGCCTACTGCCCTGCACTGCCTACTGCCCCGCACTGCCTATTGCCCCACACTGCCTACTGCCCCGCATTGCCTACTGCCCCGCACTCCCTATTGCCCTGCACTGCCTACTGCCCCGCACTCCCTATTGCCCTGCACTGCCTACTGCCCCGCATTGCCTACTGCCCCACACTGCCTACTGCCCCACACTGCCTACTGCCCCACACTGCCTACTGCCCCACACTGCCTACTGCCCCACACTGTCTACTGCCCCACACTGCCTACTGCCCTACACTGCCTACTGCCCCGCACTGCCTACTGCCCCACACTGCCTACTGCCCTGCACTGCCTAGAACCTTGCACTGCCTAGTGAACATCACAAGTCCAGAAGGGGCATCTACTATCTTCCCCATTTTACTCAGGAGGGAGGCAGAGCAAATATTTTGCTAAAGCCACACAGCTAGTAGACTCGAGCTGGGGGAACACAGACAGGCAAGCCAGGGGTATTGAACCCTCCGCAGTGATTTCCTCCAATAAAGCTTGCCCTGGCCTTTGCGGGGAAATGCCTTTTCTGCAGCACTCCAGGCGTCATTCTCCAATGGCTCTTTGCACTTTCTCCCCCTGTATACCAAGTCTTGCTCTCTGGGGGTTCACCTTCTCCAGGTCAGCCAGCCCAAAGCCACGCTGACAGCCCAGCCCTGACAGCCCTGCGGACACTGTACTCAGTGGGGACAGCAATCTGAATTGCGAGCGAGCCCAGCCCACGGTGCCACATTTGCATCTCAAAGAGGCTTTGTGGTTTTCTCCTGATTTCAAACACAAGTGCTTAGGGGGCAGAGCCCTGTGGCATTTACAATTTGGAGGGTTTGTCAATGACTCAAGGCTGACCCCAGGATCTCATTCACCTTGGAGACCCGCACACCACCCAACTTAAGCCTTTCACACACTCTTCAACTTGGGAAACAGTTCTGGTGCTTTTTGTCTTATTCTGTTTTGCCTAATGTGTGCAAGAAAACAGACGTCTGATGACATTATGAAGGGAATTGCATTTCTGAGGAAATCGAATACTGGGTCTGACTGGTTCTCAAAGACAGGAGAGACATCCGATTTCCTCTCTTCTTCGGCTGTCTCTCCCGTGAGTCCTGTGGCTCGAACACTGGACGGCGTTCAGCACTGTGCTCCACACCTTCCCTCTTCCTGGGAGGCTCCCCCACCAGGCTGTTCAGGAAGTACTACTTTTCCCTGGGATCCCCACAACAGAATCACCCCCGTCCCTCACCACGCACCCCTTCCTGGGGACTGTGTGTCGTACAGGATCAGCCCCCTTCCCCAGAGCCCCTTCTGTGTCCTGTGACCCTCCACGGTACCTAGCCCAGTGCTCAGCTCAGGGCGAGCTCACGCGGGGAGAGTTGGACCCCGTCCAATGAAACCCAATTGATATAAATCTAATTTCAGCGTTGCTCCCAAGTTCGCGCTGTTGCAGGACTGTGGGATGGGAAGAAGTGATTGCTTCCTCGGCCCAAATTCGAGGCGAATAACAATCTTCCATTTCAAAATCCTCCCTCGCTTGTCCTAGACAGGGAAACAGAGCCTCTTACCCACCTGGGCTGAGGACTAGGCTTAAGAAGTGGAAGTGCTCACTCCACCTGGATCTGGATCTAGGAAGCCCTTTTCGGAGAGTTGACACCAGAGAATCTCTGTTCCCCACAAGCCAGTTCTCTTCTGTGCCTCTAAAGGATAAAGATCTATTTGTCTCTGTGTGTATGTTACAAAAAATGAATGGGGATTTAATTACAGCGCTCATTTCCTAAAAGGAAGTCCTATTTACGATGTACCATATGGTTTGCCAGCGGCCATACCCCTGAGGGCTGCAGTCTTGTCAGATCTCCTTAGATAAGCAGAGTCCAGCCGGCCTGGCCTGAGCCAGAACCTCGGAAGGCAAGCAGAGGGGTCCAGGAAGTGGGGAGGGGGACGAAGGTGGACACTTGGCCGGGCAGAGTCTGGACCACGGCAGAGCATCATTTAGGGACCAGAGGAGGCCGCCTGGGCTTCAGAGGAGATGGAATCAGAGGCTCAAACAATTTGCGATGATTAAAAATCGCCTGGCTTTTTTCATCTACTAAAGTGGCTCTTGAGGGGGAGAGAGTCTCTCTCTGATCCTTCGTTTCATGGTTTTAATTCCCCCTTCGCCACTTCTGAGCTGGCGCAGATGGCTTCCCAGAGCTCCTAGAACCTTCCAGCAAGGGATAGGGCAGGGGAGGAGGGAGCGGGAAGCTGGGGAGGTGGCTGGCTTGGTCCTAGTGCTCATTCCTTCCTTGGAAAGTCTCCTGGGTTTTATCTTTGTCGGTGCCTACTGTTTTAGATGCTGGGAAGCCAAGGGTGGGCTGTTCGGTGTCTCTTAGATTAATGCAGTGGCTAGTACCTGACTTGATCCATGAGCTTGATGGCTGAAGGTACCTCTTTTCCCCCAGTCCCTTTCTTTCCAAGCTCTCGTCCTCCTTGCTGTCTCATTGCTTCTCCTGCCTGCTCTCTGAATCCCACTTTTTAAGCCATCCAGAGGGCTGTTAAACACCGATCCCCTCTTTCGTGTTCCCCGCACCCGGTCACTCTCGCTTCCCTTCACTTGGTTGTGGGCTCCTGAGTTTCTGGTTCAGCTCTAGCACGTACTGGCGAAGGTCTTCCAAGTGTGTGCTTTCCCAATTGGGGATGGGAGGGGACACCAGAATCTCTGAAATAGCCCTTCCAGCTGTTACGCCCCACCCAACTAGAGAGTTAGACCCCTCTTTTCTATTAAAAGGGTTGCAAAGGAGTCTAGCAACCTTTGGGCACATCCACCTACTCTGAAACAGGAAGAAATCAACTGACCTCCTGGGAACTTAAGAACATGGTGGGAATTAGGCTGGGAATTGCCAGTACTTAGAGGTCCTGCAAGGCTCAGATGCTTGGAAACCCGGTTTTCATTGGAGAAATCAGGATCTGGGCTGAGAGACTGAGTGTGGCTGGTTGCTGGGTGTGAGGGTGTCCATGGGGGTTGTGTGCCTGCTTACCCCGCTTAAAGAGAGACCTGGTTCTAATGCCTCCCCCTTGGGTCTCTGGAGCTTCCGAAAGACAGGGGTCAACATACTCTTCTCTATTGGCTGCCGGTCATCAGAACAGCTTCTTGCACAAAGAAAGTGCTCAGAGCCCCACACCCTCTGAGCCCTACAGCCAACTCCCTCCTGCAAAGGCTCTCAGGTCCCTCAGCTCTCCGGACCTACGCAGGTGCTCTCTGCCTCCCTCAGGGCCTAGACCAGGCTTTTCAGGCTCCCCATTTCCAGGCTGTGGCTAAACCTTTTGGCTTCCCCTTCACATTATCTCCAAGGGGGAATTAGGTGGGATTTAGGTCCATTTAAAAAAGCGTTCTTCTAATTTCCTGGGACTTAAAGCTCTGGTAGGCTCTCCGTTACCCCTCTCTCTAAGTAGAAGGTGATTTGATTCAAGATGCCTTGTGCTAATTAGAAACCCCCTTTCGTTCTCCTGTTACACAAAAATCCAGGGCACCACGTGACCCTCTGAAAAGCTGGCTAGTTTTTAAAAATGTATTTTTAGCTAGAATCAGAGGGTGAGATTTTTGCTCAACTTTGCAGCAGTGGAGCTGTGATCCCTGGCGCCCCTCCTCACCCTCACCTTCCTTTTCGGTGGCCTGCCCTCTCCTTCTCTCCCCCTCTCCTTTGCCGGTTGGGTCTGCAGCAGGGAGGCCTGGGCCGTGCGTGCGTGGAGGTGTGAGGTCGGGTGGCAGAGCCCGGTGCCAGGCGGCCATGCTGCCTCTCTGGCTGCTCATTGTTCAGTCCCGTCTCCATGGCGACACGAGCAGCTGCTCCATTCTGGGCCTTGGCTTGGCTGTGCGGGGTGGCCCGCCCGCCCGTCTGCCTGCCCGCCTGCCTGCCCAGCCGTGGGAGCTGCCAGCTCTGCGCCCTCCCGCTGCCCACAGGCCCTGCCAGGCTGGGCGCAAGAAAGCGTGTTTACTAACACCATCCACACGGCTCCCTGGGCACCGCGGCTCTGCCCAGAAGATGTCAGGCCCAGGGCACTGGGAGGTGGGCCCGGAGCCAGGCTGTCTGTAGCCGAGGGAAACCAGTCCCCAACCGGCTGCTGCCCTGGCCTGCCAGAGGGCTAGCCGCCGGCTCCCAGCCTCCCGGCAGGGCCACAGGCACGGGAGAGTTAAGAGGCCCCAGTGAGTCCCTCTTGGAGGTTTCCTTCTTTTTCCTGGAGTGTCTCGCGGGCACCTCCTGCACATTCTGGCCTCCACGCCAACCCTAGCGGCCTCCGTGCCCACCTTACGGGCCTCCGTGCCCTTGGGGGCTGGGCCCTGGCCCTGGCTGTGGAAGCGCTCACAGACACGGGAGAGCAGAGCTGGCAGTGACCTCAGATGTCTCAGCCCAGTGAAATCACAGGGCAAGGACAGGCCTGTGTCCACGTCCTCCCTGACCAGGGAGGATGTCAACTCTGACTCCAGGCTGTCCTAGGTGGTTTCCATTGGGCTCTTTCCTCTCCTACTCCCGCCCTCTCCCCACTTTCTCTCCTCTCCTCCTCTTGCCTGCCTTCTTCTCCAGGGAGGCCTAGGCTCCGTGCGCAGCGCGCACTACCTTTTCCAAGTTAAGGATAGTTCTCTCTGAATTTCTCGCTGGCCCAGGGCAACCCGCTGATTGACAAATACCAGAAACTGGCCTGAGAACTCGCCCAGAGCCCAGTGGGTGACCCCCAGCCTCTCTGTCCCCCATACTCCTCCAGGCTGCTCCCCAGCCCAGGGCCCCTCACACACTGAAGAGGCCACTCTCTCCCGAGGCTTGCTGTGCTTCCCTGACAGCTCACTGCCTGAGGACCCTCATGCTGTGTTCAACTTAAAAAATACTAAATACGTTTAATAAGGCTCGAATCTGATTATATCCCTTGTTACTCAATATACTCCAATAACTCCCCATTGCTCTTAGGATATCATCCAAACTTGACATGTCTGAGAGGCCTTTCAGTCTGCCTCCTCCCGTGTGCCTTCCGTGCCCGGTCACAGGCTGTTCTTTGGCCATGCCAGGTTTCACTGTCCTCGCTCAGTCATGCTCTCTCCCTCCAGCTCTTCTCTGTCCACTTTTTTTTCTCTTCCCCATGTCTTTTTGTTTGTTTGTCTGCTTATGGTAAAAAGGCTTTATAAGGACCTGGGTGAATGGCCTCATGAAAGAAGAGTCATTGAGCTCTACTTCGTTTGTGTTTTTTTGTTGTTTATTTTTTTATTTTTTGTTTTTGTTTTTTGCTAGTGGGCGCTCTCAGGAGAGAGACAAAGGAGAGGGAGAAAGTGAGAAAACACCTTCCAGGGGAAGAGCGATGGTCACACTGCAATTCCTTCCCCCCCATTTCTCCCTCCTTTCAGGATGTTGGGCACATACTCACACATCCTTGGAGTGTTTTAGAAGCTGCTGGGTCCAGGACTCTTGACTGTGTGGTCTGCCATGTGGGATTGAGCCACCCTAAGTACACACCACCAGCTGACCTTATTTTGGTGTTTTTTTGTCTGAAAATATAAGAAGCCTTCTGTAGCAGAAATAACCCACACCTGGAAGATAAGAATCAGTTTTCTAGTTCTTCCTCTCTCCCAGTTGGCTGTGGGCCTTAGACAACCCATTTACCTCTCCGGGCTTCGGTTTCCTCTTCTGTATAGGCAAGGTGCTCTCTAAACATCCTGATATCTCTGAAACTGGAAGAATCTCTTTCGAAACTTAGCATTCATCCCTAGATGACTGAAATGCTAAAGACATAACTAACATTTTTAGTAGAACAGATTAAACTAAAACAAATAATTTGGACCTTGATATACAGACTAAAGATCAACAGGATAACACAGCTTGACAGTAACCCATAAGTTAAACAAAGATGCGTGAAATCAAGACACATCGAAAATCATTTCAAAATACTGTAATAGTCCAGGGTCGAGGTTACTCATTTCTCTGTGTATGTGTGTGTACATTTAAAAATACTAGCATTATATATTTTAGCTGTTATTATTCAAAGCGAGATGGTACTATGTATAGAATCGAGAGTCATTGTAATCATTGTATAAACTGAAAGAAATCAGCCCAGGGGACATAGCTTTTATGCTTATTTATGGGAAAATGCTGTTTAACTAACCTTGAAGTAAACTCTTTTGGGGGAAAAAAAATCTTTCTTGTGCTTTGCAAAGGCTTTTTCCCAGGGAACACAAGGGGAAGAAAATGAGATTAAAAAAAAATAAAGATAGTTTATGTGTAAAGAATCCTGTCCGGCCTTTCCGATCAGCTGCATATTTGAATTTAGTGAAGTGGCTGTGAGTGAGGGCAGGAGGGTCATTGTTGACCTGATCCTTATGCCCAGCAAGTCTCTGGCAGATATCCTTCGAGGAAAGTTCACTGGGGAGTTTTCTTTCACTGGAGGTTTGGGAGAGTCTGAGCGCACCCACAATACCGGTCAAGCCACATTCTCAAAAGCCTCCTGGGCTAACAGTCGACTCCAGGGAGTTCTCTTAACTTCATGCTTGTAGCAACAAGTGGCTTTAGAGTTGGAGTTTGTGAACTGGGAAGGGAGTTACCAATCATCTCGTTCAAGTCCTTTGTTTATAAATGAAGAAGCGAAGACTCACCTAGAAGACAGGAAGAGGCTGAGAGGCTACGGCGGGCCTGGCCTGGGACACTTCTCCACTCAGCAAGTGCACCCCAAGGCCAGTGCTCCGGACCAGTCCCAGTCATTGCAAGACTTCTTCTGGGGACAAAGACTTTGCTTCCAGTCTCTGACTTGAGACTTAGAGCACAAGCTCCCTGGGGACGGAGTGTAGGGCTCTAGTTTTCTGTGGACATGGCAAGGCAGAGTGGCAGGGATGGGAGGCCTGAGTGGGAAGGTGCTGGCGTGGGCCAGGACGGTGGGCAAGGCTGTACAAAGGGACCCCTGGGTGAGGAGGCAGATGACTTCTCGACATTTTGAGCTGTAGGTGTATTTGGTTTTCACACGGACTTGGCAAGCTGGTGGTGCTGCTGGCTCCCTCGTGATCCCTTCCTCTCTGTGGTTCAAGGTCGTAGGATTAGACATTCCCACTCTAGCCCTGACCACACACGATGTCACTTTCCTCATATCATCTGGAATGGACTAGATGTTTGCTCCCCCTTAAATTCATGTGCTGAAACCTAACCTCAATGTGATGGTATTCGGACATGGGGATTTGGGAGGTGATCAGATGAAGGTGGAACCCTCACGAACGGAGGTCATGCTTTTATAAGAGGGGCCCTCGAGCTAGCTCATTTCCTCTCTGCTGTGGGAGGGCGCAGCAAGCGGCCATCTGCAAACCAGGACGTGGGCCCTCCCTGGGCACTGGGTCTATTGATACCTTGATCTTGGCCTTCCGTCCTTCCGAACTGTGAGAAATCATGCTGGCTGTCTAAGCCCCCCGCCTACGGTAAGTTGTTATAGAGGCCCTGACTAAGACATCATTTTTTCAAAACCCCCAATTTCTAGATGGAGAATCTGATATTCAAAGAGGTAAAATGACTTGTCCAAGGCCCATAGCCGAGCAGGGCCAGAAGGTGCATCTCCCAAACCCCAGTCCAGTGGATGCAGCTGTCTTCCCTAGACTCACACTGGGAGGCCGTCCACACCCCCGACAATGCTGGAGGCGAGAGGATCAGCTAACCTCATCCTCTCAGTTTTCGTGCAATAAATGGATGCATCTCAGGTCTCTGAACAGAAGAATGAGCCCATAACAAAATCCGTATAACAGTTGGGACTTGTCCTGAGGGCCTCTGTGTGCCTAGGTCTGGGCCAGACCCTTTAGAGCATTTAAAGCCACTTAGGACTACATACATGACCCTAAGAATCTTTGGTCCTGGGGATCAACAGATGGTATAATGGTTATGTTGCTAGACTCCCATGTAGTAGATCACAGTTCAAGTCTCATACCTGGCGGGTTGAAATTTATGCTGTGTGTGTGCATGCCTAAAATCCTGATAGGAGAAGGGATTACAACATGGCCATCCCCCGCTGGGGGGTTATTTTTTGCTGCCTTTCTCTGTGTCTCTGTCTCTCTGGTGAGCACATGCTTCCTATAGCAAAAAATCTTAAAAAAAAAAAGAATCTTTGGTCCAAGGGACTGATTATTTTTTACAACATAGCATCTTGGGTGACAGTGACAGATATTCAAAAGAGCTGACAGGTTGGTAGTCAGGCCCACTCTGGGGAACTGGGATAAACGAAATGTTTTTACTCCTCAGGTTTTTTTTTTTTGGTTTCGTTTTTAAATTTGCCATAAGGCACATGCTCTCACTGGGGAGGGAGACACAGAGAGAGAAAGTGAGAAAGACTATTTGGTGTTTCATCTGTGAAATGATGAGACATCCCCTAGGGCTGTGTTGAGGGGATAAAATAAGGGTGAAATAAGATAATGGACCTAGCTCGTGGGTATGAGACGAATATTAGGGGGCTCCTCTCGTGTGTTCCCTGCTTCTCCCCGGCTCCACTGCAGTCAAATGAGGGTCTTACTGTTCCACAATGACCTGTCTTCATGAGGCCTTCATTTCAGATCCCACCCTTCTCCCTGACTCAAATGCCCTTCACTCCATAACTATTGAGGTGTTTTCTAGATGTGAGATCCAGTTTAAATGTCTTTATGCAAGAAAAACGAATATGAATGTTCTTTCTTGGCTTTTCTCTTTTAAGAATTATTTATTCATTTAATTCCATCATTATTCATATTTTTAAAATTTGATCAGAGAGAGACAGAGAGAGAGAAAGAGAAAGAGAAAGTGAGAAAGCAAGCTGCCAGGTCAGGGAATCAAACCATGATTCGCCATGCAGAAATTCAGTGCCTTTAACCACCAAGCCACCTGCTGGCCTCGAATCTTCTTTCTTAAGGATTGTACATATTCTGCCAGGCTTTGAGTTCTTATGTATATATTGCTTCTACCCTATTCTTCTCTTATTTTGTGGTAGAAAGGAAAGGGTTATGGTTTTGAATGTTGGCTTTTTAATTTATGAACCACGTGACCATGGACCACTTGCTTTGCTATTTCTGTGCCATAGTTTCCTCATCTATAAAATGAAGATGGTAATAATACAGTCTAAAGAAACCTGAACAAAATCATGTGTAAAACAGCAGTGTTTGTCCCAAGGTGGTCACTGGGTAAATGATTAACTATCATTGTTATTAATTTTCAATGCATACACACACACGTGTGTGCATGTGTGTGTAGTATTTCTGTTTTTCTTTTTTTTTTAGATAAGTCCTTGCTATGTCATTACACTCCTGCCTCAGCTTCCTAAGTAGCTGGGACCACAGGCATGTGCCATGGGCTTGGCATTTTAGGGTGGGCCAGGAATCGAACCCAGGACTCCCATATGGACTTAGCTTGCCAGGCAGCGGCACTCAGTATGAACAGCTGTGTCTGGGCCTAACTTTTACTTTTATTAGACTGTAATGCTTCAGGGCTGGAGTCTCTGTCTTCTTCCTTTTTCATCGTTTATAATGTTGAGTATAGAGTTAGCACACAGTACAAGTTAGTGGAATCTGAGAATGAGTGGTGGTTTGGAACAAAGCCAGTTCCTGGAGTCAGCGATGTCCTGGCGACAAAGGGAGAGAGAGAGAGAGAGAGAGAGATAGACAGAGAGGTAGCGTTGTAAATGAGCTTGAGTTGGGGAATGAGCTTGGCTGGATTTGAATCCTAACACTGACCTGCTAGGCAACCTCAGGTGTTCTGCTATAGAATGGAGATAAGAGCACCAAGCCACGTGGGAAGCGCTGGTCCCTTTGCGGGACCCACTAAACAGCAGCTTGGAATGCTGCGGTGGGTAGGTTTCCTGAGGCTGCTCCAGAGGGTTCCAGCGCCAGCCCGGGGTAAGGGCACCAAGCTGCGCTGGGTCGGAGGGAACAGGTGAAGCGCCTGGCTCTCCAGGGGCCAGGCTTGCTGCCGTGGGCATCCCCAGCCATATGGCATGAGGACACTAATACAGTTGTCTGTGCACAACTGTAACCAACAATCTGCCGATTGTTTGCTTTTAAAGCACCCCCTGCCATGTAACAGGTGGTTCCACACTGGAGTGGAATGACTGTGGGAGGCGGACCAACCCCATTTGCCCTGGGGCCCAGGCTGGAAAAGGGACAGGAGCAAATGGAAGTAAGTCAACAGGAGACTTTTAGATTTAAAAAATAAATAAATAAATAAAAAAAATAAAGGAGGGGACAATTAGGAGCTGGGGGCTGGTTGGCAGAGAGATCCGAGAAAGATGATTTTTCTCCTGCACCTCAGTATCCTGGTCTCTCAAATTCTGGAGTTAGAGCTCCTGCTGAAAGGCCTTCCCAGCCTCGCCGTGCTCAGATTGGAAGGCAGACTCCTTCCATGTCCGCCAGTTGGCCTTTTAAGGCTTTGGCCCAAAGACTTCTGCAGATGCTCGTGCCCATCTGGCACGTCACTCCCTAGCCTCAGCCCTATGGCTCTCCCCTACCCATGGTGAAGTGTCCCCACCCTCTTCCCCAGGCACACTCAGCTTGAGTCTGCTTTTGTAGGGACCCTTGAGGGACTTCTCCCTTTCCTAGCAGCGTGCCCCCATTGTGCCCGCCTGCACTCTATCCCGCTGTAGAAGGCCGGCCTCTCCCAGGGCCTTCTAAAAGACCCCTTAAGTCACAGAAGCAAGAGGGAAAAGGTAAGAGAAGAGGTGAGGGCGGGCTGGGGAGGGTCTCTGGGAAAGTGCAGGAGGAAGGAAGGAAGATTGAGAAGGCAAAGGAGGAAGAGAGGAGGGAAGGAAGGAAAGAAACAAAGAAGGAACAGGAGGAGGCAATTGCTCATCTCATTTGCCTCCACTCTTGCATCCATACAATGGATGTAAGAACCTTTTTACCTAGAGACCAGCCCATGGCATAATGGTTACATTGCTGGACTTCCACATGACTATGGTTTGAGTCCTGGATCCAGCGGCTTAAAACTCATGCCAGGCATGTGTGTGTGCCTACCCAAGATTCCAAGAGGAGAATGGAGGAGAAGGGATTGTGGCATGGCCATCCCCCTGGGGGGTGATTTCTTGCTTTTTGTCTCTCTGTCTCTGTCTCTCTGGTGAGTGCACATGCCCTATAGTGAAAATCTCTCTCTCTAAAAAAAAAGAACATTTTTTGCCTGACAACTTCAAAGCAAAAGTCAAAACCAGATCATGTGGAAGCACCCTACCACCTCATCACAGTCTTAGGGCTCATGCCAACCACTACAAACAAAAGAAGCTACCCTGTGTATGCAAAGGCAATGACTCCTTTGGTGGATTATTGAGCAATTATTGAGGCTATGTGTCTGACATACCCAGGATTGTGTCTGTCTGTGGAAATACTCACGAAGTAGTGATGATCATCATTATAGTTGTTCATACTGGCCTACTGAAGGCACGTCTACCAGGAATATCTGCCTTCTAAAAAGGTGTCTGAGTCTGGCTTTCCTTTTTGCCAGAGGCTGCACTGGACCTTGAGGTCACCAAGTCAGAGACAGCCCCATCTTTGCTCTCATGAACGGCATACTTGGTACAGTCCCAGAGCCAGGACACACAAAGATTTTCAGGGCCATTTGGAGAGGTTTTTTTTTTTTTTTTTTTTTTTTTTTTTTTTTGCTATAGGGCGCGTGCGCTCGCCAGACAGACAGAGAGAGACAGAGAGACAGAAAGCGAGAAATCACCCCCCAGGGGGGATGGTCACGCCGCAATCCCCTCTCCTCCATTCTCCTCTCGGGATCTTGGGCACGCACGCACACGCGCCCGGCGTGAGTTGTAAGCCACCGGGTCCGAGACGCGAACCGCGGTCGACTACGTGGGAGTCCAGCGACATAGCCATTACGCTAACTGCTGGTTCCCAAGGGCCATTTGAACCCCCATTTCCTTGTGTTGACAGAGAGAGCCAAGGCTGCCTCTATTCAAGGTCACACCTTCTCAAGTGGTCTAACCATGGGGAACTCTCTTCTGGACTGTGGCGCAGAATCAGTTGTACCACAGCATAGGGAGAAACAGCGAAGATCAGAAACTGTCCAAGGGGCAAATATAACCACTGCGCCCACAGGGAGGGGGGAGGAGTCAGTCTCTCGTTTTCCTCGTAAGCCATCTCTCAGCTGCTTTTCGGACTCTGGCATGTGTTTCGGTTTGGTCCTCATGCCGTTTGACTCTTGCCATCAACAGTGGAACAATCTGTGTAAATTAAGCAGAATATACTAAAGTTGTAACGAGCTCTACGATGGCCTGGAAACCATTCCGTGTCCTAATGCACAGTCATTACTCATAATATGTTCAAAATGCACTCCTTAGAACCCCGCTTGAAATACCCAGAGATCAATTTTCAATAGACTGACAAATAGATGACATTAAACATTATTCATAGAAACAGTGTTTATTTAATCTTTAATGCTACCTAATGCATTTCGGTCAAAGTCATCAGTTCATACTCAGGCTTTATTGTGTGGAAAATGGATGTGCTATTAATAAGTCAATACAAATACAAATATGGTTCCAATTGGAAATCATTAGGTTGCATTAAATGGCAAATGAAATCCATAGGAAGGATTTGTTTTATTTTGTTTGTAAGAAGGAAAAGGAGCCCTGAGAGGCATTTCTTCGCTCGGTAATGAGGAGGAATGATTGCTTTCCGCAGAGTGCTGGGTTCGTTTTAGCCTCGCTTTATTCCCATTAGACCAGGGATTGGGGTGGTACCTTTCCTCAGGGCAGCGCTTGCTGCTGGGGGCCGAGCTGAAGGGTAGGTGGGTGCTGCCCAGGACAGAGCAGGTGGAGCTGCCGTGAAGCCATGTGGCTAGTCCACGCACAAATGCTGGTGGCCTTGGGTGTACCCTGCCCGGAAGTTGACCGGCCCTTTGCAGGCACTGATCTGACCCTCCTAGTCTCCTGGCTTAGCACATGTAAAAGAGTGTGCAGGCATTTACATGACTGGAAGCTCGTTATGAGTGCAGGGGCAGCCTTTGGTGGCCTATGGCAGGTTCCCCATTAAAAGGAGATTCCCAGGCAAATGAGGTAGGCTGGGCGACCGCAGGGCTGCTTGGAGTGAGCCAGGGTAGAGCCGAAGTGGATCTGGATATCAATTCTGGTCCCTCCTCTCATCGTCTCCACAGATCATCTGCTCTCCAGCACCCACATCTGCATCCCAATGACTCCGTGAGACAGTGTGTGCAAAATTCTAGCATGGAGGAGGATTTCACAGACATTTGTTCCTTTCTTTCAGTCTTGGAACTCTCTGAGTCTGTCTGTACCTGAACTCTTTTCCCTAGTCTTCTCCCTTTTTTCTGCCCAACTGTGAGGACAGCCTGGGCTGAACCAGATAGATGCCCAGTGCTGTTTTGCATTTAATGAATGACTTCCTCTATTTTATTTTATTTTATTTTTTAGTTTATATAGGCATGTGTGTTTGCTGGAAAGAGACAAAGAGAGAGAAGAGACAGAGAGACAGAGAGAGAGAGAAGGAAAGTGAGAGATCATCCCAGGAGAAATGGACTTGCCATAATCTCTTCTCCTTGATTCTCCTCTGGGGACTTTGGGCACACATACTCATGCACCTAGAGTGATTTTCAAGCCGTTGGGTCTGGAACTCGAACTGCACAGTTGACTGCGTGGGATCCAGATTCTGTAACTTCCATGTCATCTGCCAGCCCAGACTTCATCTGTTTTTGGCTCATCGTATTCTTTTGGTTGTGCTGATATCTTACCTACGCTGAGCAGGGGGCCTACCTACTCTGGGCAGGGGGTCTGCTCCTCTTGTTTTTCACAAAGAGGGTGAGGCCTTACATGCTTTCATGCCTCTTCATCTCAGCAAGAGATTCTGCAGGGACCAGAGATTGTCTGGGGCTCCTGAAGGGCCTGCCAGCACGCACACCAGCCAGGCAGGTGGGCTTCAAGCAAGTTCCAATGGAAGCGATTTTGAGTGGCTGAGGAAGGTTCTCCCAGTCTGCAGAGCACTGGGAGCCAGAGCGCCTGTGGTACTTGGTTCTGTCTTCAACGGAGAAGGCTCCAGTAATGTCAGCCCTGGAGAACGAACTGGGGAGTCAGGGGGTCTCACTCAACACACTCTCCAGAGTTTCATCAGAGCAGTTTACATCAGCCCAGATTAAAATAAAAAAAAATTTTTTTGAGAGGTTTTTACTTTAGGATGTGTGCTTTTGCCAGAGCGAGAGAGAGAAGGAGAGATAGTGAGAGAGAAAGCGAGAAATCCCAGGAGGATGGCCATGCCACAATTCTTTCTCTTCCTGGGATTTTGGGCACGCATGCACACATGCCTGGCCTCAGTTTTAAACCACTGGATCCAAGACTCAAACCACAGTCAGCCATGTGAGAATCCAATAACATATCAGCTGCATCATGTGCTGGCCCTTGAAACAAATTCTAAAACGCTTGCATACAACTTGCCATGTGCTAAGCAAGGATGTCAATGCTTTAACTCAGGTCATCCTCACAACTGTGTCCATTTTACAGATGAGAAAGCTGAAGCACAGAGAAGCTTAGAAACTTCCCAAGGATCACACAGTGGGTATGGCCTAGGGTTAGAGTACAGGTCTTGCTTCAGAGTCTGAGCACTTAGAATACTACTCCGCTTCTCATGGTGTAAATATGCTCTTCTGCTCAGGGAACTAGTGGCACGAAGCAGAATTCTGGCAGATTTAGAGCTGTTCTGATAATGCCTGACTGTGTGGCCTTGCCAAGCCACTTAGCCTCTGGAGCCAAGTGTGTTTGTCTGAGTTACAGACAGGGTTATGTGAAGGTTGAGAGGCCAGTGCAATGGTGCTAAATGTCTGCCATATTGTCCAGCACACTCCAGACAATAGACACCTCACACATAATTGCCACTATTATGACTCTTAATATCCTCCTGCCCTCAAAAAAAAAAAAAAAATTAACAAAAAAACCCCCAAAAAACAAACAGAAAAAAAAAAGCCACCTATGTACTTTCTTCCTGAAAATGTGCACCTGGTAACATCTGAGGGGTAAGAGCTTGGGGCAGAAAGTGACCTGAGAGGCCCCAGTTCTCACACTCACACTCACCCCCTGCTGAAACCCATCCTCAGCACCACCATGAATTTCTTGCACATCTCCCATGGTGGGGCCACGTGACCCCCAGGGTAGCCTCTCTTCTTTCACAGCTTCGGAGTCAGGCAGGTCTAAATCCATACACAGATTCGCCCTGCTCCTGTGAGGCCTTACACTGTGGACAGGGCTCTGCACTCTTGGAGCCTCAGTTTGTCCAGTTACGAGATGCGGATAATCCCATTTGCCTGGCTAAGTCACGGTGACCAGAACACTGAGCACGGGGCAGGCCCTCAGCAAGCAGTGGATACATGGCATTTCACACCCACTTTGGGAAGTCGGGTTCAACTATGCAGAAATCTTTCTCTCTGTGATTTCCGCTCAGTGTTTCTGGTCCTCCCTTGAGACCACACGGCCAGGACTAACCTGTCTTCCACATGACAGCTCCAGAGACATGAAGGCTGTTTCCTGCCTGCCTGAGTGGTCTCTTCTCCAGGTAAAACAGCCCAGGCCTTCAACCACTTTTTCCTGAGTTGGACTTGGGTCACGTGGCCAGACATCGTCCATCTCGGAGATGCTACACGTCCAGTCCTTACGGTGTCCGCTTTTATTTATCAGCTGGCAGCCAAACCACGGGCAGCTCCCGTCTTCCTGGGTCTGGGAAGATAGCTAGGATCAAACGCTACCTTTGCAGAGGCAGCCATCAACATGTTGAAGAGCCTCACACGGAACAGAAACGAAATGACAACCATTGCTCTCATTTGACCTCTGGGGACCCAGGGAGTAATTTAGGACTTGAAATGGGGGATGCAAATGAGTGTCTGCCTACTCCCTGGCTTCAGGAAAATGGCTTTCATTTTCCAAGGTGATTATAGTAAATTATACCTGGAAGAGCGAACCTAGGACAATGTCTCAAAGTGCCATGAATTAATGGAGGGGTACTCCACTTACGTACGTGTGTTGTGCGAGTAGAAGAGAAAGATGGAGACAGGGGAAGAGGGTGTTGAAGAGATTAATTAGGACAGAGACTAGCTTAGCCCCCCTGTATTGTGACAGCTTCTGAGTGCCTAAGTCTTAAGTATAGGAATAATATGGATAATCATTAGCACTCTCTTTACCTGGGGCTTCCTGAATTGAATATATTACCCTAATATAACTTTCATAGATACTTAATAGCCATGACAGGGCTTCTTCGGAGTCTTAGAACATATCACGAATGAAGGGGGGTGAAGCCAAATTAAGAAATGAGCTGAATGATTGCCGCTTTCCTGAAAAAGAGAGTCTGGTATGTGCCTGGCTTCCCGGGGTAAAATCAAGAGAGAGTGGTATTCTAAGACCCAAGGGCTGGCAGGTGGCATGGTGCTTAAGGGTGCTGGACTTCCACATGGTCAACTGTGGTTCGAGTCCTGGACCTGGCAGCTTGCTTTCTCACTTTCCCTCTCTGTTTCTCTCTCTCACTCTGTCTCTGGTCAAATTAAAATAAATAAATAAAGTTAATAAAATAATTCTTTAAAAAAATTTCTAAGACCCTAAGCGAGGGGAAGTATGGCATTCAGAAAAGAGTCAGGGCATTGGTATAAGGGCAGCAATATGGTTTGGAGGAGGAATTCAGTGAATAGGGTCATTTAACCTGAAGAAGGCCAGCCCACAGGGTCATCTAATCCCGCATTGCAGACGAGAGTGGATGTCATTCAGAGGAGGGTTGGGCTTTGTCTTTGTGGTTGAGAACAGAGGAAGCAAGGAAGGAGTGAAATCAGAGTGCTAGGATTTAGGTAAGCCATCTCTGAAAGATCCCCCATAGGAGGGTGTTCATCTTCGAAGGATTATTTACAGGAGTCAAGGAAGTGCTTTGGTTAGGTTTTTTTTTTTTTTTTTTTTTTTTTTTTAATTTGCCAGAAGGTCTGGGTTTTTTTCTGAAACAGATAGAGAAAAAGGGCAAGTGAGAAAGAAAAGAATCCCCCAAGGGGCATGGTCATGCTGCAATCCCTTCTCCTCCAGCTCTTCCTCTTTTCAGGATTTTGGGCACACATGCACATGTGCCTAGCAGCTTGCTTTCTTTTTCTTTCTCTCTCTTGCTTTCTTTTTCTTTCTCTCTCTTTCTTTCTTTCTCTTTCTTTCTTTCTTTCTTTCTTTCTTTCTTTCTTTCTTTCTTTCTTCTTTTCCTTTTTCTTTCTTTCTTTCTTTCTCTTCTTTCTTTCTTTTTAAGTTTATTTTATTTTTCTTATTCTTATTTTTTTAAACATTCAAATACTATAAACATTTGGCTTATAAAGAGAATTTACGCAACATAAAGTACATCTTAGATCAGTCCAGTGGAGAATACTATACACGTTATCATCAACAGGTAATAAACCATTTCTGTGTCACACAAATGTCTTGCCTCTCTATTTTTTCTCCCTGATTTCCTTCCCTATACTCTTCCTTTCTCCCACCCTTGCCAGGGTGTTTCTTAAGCTTTCAGGTCTAGGACTCGAAACACACAGTCAGCCATGTAGAATCTAGCTCCTTACCCATCAGGTCACAGGTTGCCCTGGCTAGAATTTGTCAAACTTCAAACTCATGTTTTGGACCAGTATAGAGTGGAGTCTTGCTGGAAAGCGAGTCAGGTGGCCTTTGGCATGCTTCCCCAGGGAATGTTTCTGCTTTTCACTGATTTGGCATGTTTCCTAACCTTAAGAATAACTGGGTACCTGGAGAGTTTGTAAGGAAGGGGACCAAGCCCTCTTAGGGGCTGGCAGACCAGGGCAGGCCGCACGAGGACTTTGCCAAGACCACCCCCCCCCCCCTCGCTCCCTCAGCAGGGGACTTGGATTGAGGAGGGCAGGCCAGGCCTGGGCTTTGTTTACTTCAGAGCTGGGTTCATGTTGCTCAACTTCAAATATGATTGGAAAACACAGAAATTAGGAGATAGGCTCTTTAGATTTAGTCGCTATTATCATCATTCTTTTTGATAATTCACACACACAAAAATACAGTCCAGCTTTTGAAATGATTAACGATGGCCCAAGCATGTTATTGATATAAAAGGAACTGCGTGCATGTATATACACACATATGTATATATACATATATGTTTATGTTCAAGTTTCGTTATTTGTGGTAGTTTCCTTCCTTTCTTTCTTCTTTTTCTTTTTCTTCTTCTTCTTCTTTTTTTTTTTTTTTTTTTTTTGTTATAGAGCATGTGTGCTCTCCAGACTGACAGGAGAGAGAGAGAAAGAAGTGAGAAATCACTCCCCTCAGGAGATGGCCACAACAATCTCTGATCCTCCAGGCTCCTTTCGGGATTTGGGGCAAGCAGGCACACACCCAGTGTGATTTTCAAGCTGCTGGGTCGGGGATCCAGCACCTTAACTTCCACACCACCTGCTGGCCGGATGTGGTTATGTTCTATAAAGTCATCTCAAACACTGAGTTAGCCAATACCAAACTGTAGCTCCTGGGGAAAATGTGAGCTTAGGTTGTCGTGAGATTTTGGTCGTATATCAATCTGTAACCTTGTTTTCCATGTTTCTGGTTTCTGGGTTGTTCTTGTTCTGTTTGTTTTGCTGGAGAGCATATGGGCTCGCCAGAGAAAGTTGAGAGAGAGAGGAAGAGAAAGAAGGCACCCTCAGCAATCCCTGGTCACACCACAACCCTTTCTCTTCCATTTCTCCATCTCATCTGGATTTGGGGCACACACACACACACACACACACAATGTGTTTTTCAAACCACTGGGCCCAGGACTCGAGTCACAGGCTTGGCCATGAGGGTTCTGGCTGTCATAACCACAAGGCCACAGAGCCAGTCCATGTGTTTCTGTTTAAATACACTTTATTGAATATTCGTTGTTGCCTCATTGATGAGGACACGTGGCTGACAGCATGAAACTTAGGCATCTGTCAGTCACAGCACAGCCTCCTTGTACTCAAGAATATTGGACAGTACTTAGCACTATGCGTGGGGCTCTTTTTTGTTTGTGTTTTTGTTTTTTTGTTTTAGAGATTTTTGCCTTAGGGCATGTGTACTCGCCAGAGAGAGACAGAGACAGTGAGAGGGAAAGTGAGAAATCGCCCCCAGCGTAGATGGCCATGCCGTAATCCCCTTTCCTCCATTTTCCTCCTGGGATCTTGGGCATGCACACACACATGCCTGGCATGAGTTTCAAGTCACTGGATCCAGGGCTTGAACTGTAGTTGGCCATGTGGTAGTCCAGCGAAGTAATCACTACGCTAATGACATCACCAACAAATAAAAGGACAGGGGTTGGCTCTGTAGTCTAGTGGTTAAAAGAGCCAGATCCCACTTGGCCAACTGTAGTTCAAATTCAGCCCTGGCAGCTTGAAAATCCTATCACGCACGTTTGTTTGTGTGCCTCAAATCCCAACAGGGTGGAGAAAAGGAAGAGAAGGGATTTGGGCCTGACCATGTCCTATCGGGGTGGGGATACTTTCTCTCTCTATCTCTGTCTCTCTCTCTCTCTTTCGTGAGTGCACATGCAACCTAGCAATTAAAAACAAAAAGGCACAAATGGACCTGCAGAATGGTAACTGCCACTCAGGCGATAGATCCCTGTAGAAGACTGTGGGCTCCATTTTCTGGCCAGCCTGGATGCGCCAGGTACACACGCTCATGACCCCGCTGGCTGGGATGGCTGGAGACGTCGGAGACGTGAATAATAAGGCTGGATTGTGTAGCTGGGAAATTGATGATGCATTAGCAGAGCACCGTCTCTCAGAGAGTTGCAGAAAAGCACCAGCTGAAATGCTTTTGTTTTCCTTTTGGGAGCTGGTCAGGGTGGGAATGAGAAGTGCTGATATGGAAGCCATCACACTATCGTGCTTTGAACACCTGGAGTTTCTGGTACCTGCAGAGCGACCGCTGGGCACTGAGCCGACCCCCAGCTGGGAGGAAGTGCAGCCACGAGACGGAAATAAATGCTGAGGACATTTCGGAGAGGGAGCGCTGTCAGGGGAGACGGTAGGTGATGGCTGCTGGGAACTGGGCCTTCAAGAAGTGGTGTCGCTTGGACCAGCCGGCTTCATGTAGTTGAGGTGGCTGGATCTCACAGGGCTGGTTGCACAGTTCAAGTCTCAGACCTAGCAGCTTGAAAAACATGCCAGGCACATGTGTGTGCATGCTGAAAACCCCCGAAAGACATTGGAGGGGAAGGCGCTACAGCATGGGCATCCCCACCGGGTAGGGGGGGCTTTCCACTTTCTCGCTGTCTCTCTCTGTGTTTCTCCTGCAAGCACACACATCCCATAGCAAAATTTAAAAATAATAATAAGAACAAATGTGGAGACACTTGAGATTCTAGCAAGGTAAGTCTGCAGGTATGACGAGCGTTTGTGTGAGCACTGTGTTTGGTGTGGGTATGTTCATGCGGTGTGAATGAATGTGGTGTGTGTGTGAGTGTGTGTGTGTGTTTGCACACACACACACACTCACACACACACGTGGCTGGCAGGGGTGATGCTGTGGTGGCCCGACACCTCGTATTCAGCTAACGGCCTTGTAGGCTGAATCTCTGCTTACCCCTTCCTAGTTGTGCCATCTTGGGTAACTTACCTTACCCCTCCATGCCTCAGTCTCTCATTTAAAAAATGTGAATAATTATAGCAGTTTTCCTCCAGGCTTATAATGAAGTCAAAATGAGTTAATACTTTCTAAATTATTAAAAACAAAAAATTTTTTTGAGAGAGATTTTTGCTATAGGGTCTGTGCACTTGCCAGAGACAGAGAGAGAGAGACAGAGACAGAAGGCAAGAAATCACTCCCCAAGGAGGATAGCCATGCTGCAATCCCTTCTCCTCCATTCTCCTCTCAGGATTTTGGGCATGTGCACACAAGCATCCAGTGTGAGTTTGAAGCTGACCGATCCAGGACTTGAACCATGGTCAACTATGTGGGAATCCAGTGATGTAACCATTACATCATCTACTGGCCCCAATACTTGCTCAATTGTTAAAACAGTGCCAGGTGGAGGGAAGTGCTGTACTGGTGTTAGCTACGATTGTTTAAGAAGTCAGAGACTTGGATGGGAGATTGGGCCAGGAGGGTTGAGACTGGGCCAGCCAGGAAAACGTTCTCTCGAGGGTGATGCTGGAGGTCAGGGAGTCCAGAGCAGGATGAGCTGTGGGCTGCCGGTCAGCACATGTGGCTCAGGATGGATGGAGTTGGAAGGAGAGTGTCCTTTCACGTGGCTGTCGCTGTGTGTGTGGTAACGATGAGGAGGACCTACACTCTGTGGACTCAAGCTAGGCCGTGCAGAGGTGAGTCCAGGAAAGGAGAAGGGGTACAAAGACTCTAGGTGCAGGGATGAGGAAGGCAGATTTGGCCCTGCATTCCTGGAGGCCAGCTTGGCTGAGATGGGTTGCTCCAGTGGGAGAAGGAGGTGACATCTTCAGGACATCACAGGCTCCCTGTCTACTGTGTGAATCGAGAATCCAGTGCCTCCCCTGCTGCCTCCCTTATCCTGTAATCCCACCTGTTATTATTTGAGTTTCAGATTACGAGATGGCGACTGGCCACAGGTGCAGTGAAAGTTGATAATCACTTTATCAACTCAGTTCAGGGCTAAGGACTTCCCAACTTCCAGTAGTTTAGAATGTCACTGGGAAAGAACTGAAACGACCCATTTATGTCATGGCCTTCCCCTCTAGATTGTGTGACACAGGAGGACAAGGTCTTGGTTTACCATTTTGTCCCCAGTGCCTATCACCATGTCTATATCATGGTAAGGACTCGACTAGTACCTATTGAATTTGTGGGGAAACTGAGACCTGAAAGAGTGAAGGGACTTGTGTTAGGTGCATCCAGTTAGTTGCTGGCATGTGGGGCCTTTGGAGAGTTCAGTTCACCTGTTGAACTCTCTAGAAAGTTGTGCAGTCAGCACACCTGGGTCTTGGGCCCTCCTGCATGCTGGTTTTCAGGTCCATCTCTCTTGTCCTGGTGCTCCTTCCTGGCGTATTTCTTCATCAGCTTTCCCTCAGTTGGTGACAACTTAGCTCTTACAAAGGGGAAGCCACCGACTGGATTGGGTGATGCAGACATGGGAAAATTGCTTTGATCAAATATTTTTCGAAGGAACCTTTGGTTTTATTTGATTTTTATTTTTAAAAAAGTTTTATTTATTTTTAATTCTTAAAATTATTCTTCAATTTTGACCAGAGAGAGAAAGACAGAGAGAAAGGGAAAATGAGAAAGGAAATTGCCAGGTCTAGGACTTGAACAGTGGTTGACCATGTGGGAGTCCAGTGCCTCAACCACTATGCTACCTGCTGGCCTCAGGAATCTTTGGTTTTAAAAAACTATTCTGTTCTCTGGGAACTGGGGGATTGTGTTCCTACAGATGTAGCCTGGGCACAGAGGTGTTTCTGGCCAGAAGGGTCTACCTCACCCTCTGAAAGGTCCCCACAGTGTGACTCCTGCTTATAAAGCCATTCTGAGTCCTGTGTTGAGACTTGGAGAGGGCTCAGGCTTCAGATCCAATGAGACTGAGTCTTTTCAGCATGTGAGCCTGCCCTCTAACAAATGATTGAAACAGAAACAAAAACAAGCCAAAAAAATAGTATCCATAAAATAAACCTAGGGGCTCATCTAGTTTATCAGACAGAATTCTTATACTTATTTCCATGCTCTGTCACATGCCATTTTAAAATCCTCAGTCCCAGATGGGATTTAGAGAGACAAAGGAAATCCCAGTGTCAAAGGATGACACACTCATAGACCCATGGACACTCTCAGAGCTGGCTGTTTTCTCTGCCATGATGGTTTTGGAGCCCTCTTGTCCTTGGGCATTGCAGTCCTGCAGGGTATGGCCACCCACGGAGCCGGGTGACTACGTTCCTCACTGAACAAGAAAGCACATATTCCATGGAGACATTCAACTTCCTGTCAGGGAAGGGGAAAGATGGCTCTGCGTGTGTGTGTGTGTGTGTGTGTGTGTGTGTTTTGCTGTAGGGTACATGCATTCACCAGAGAGAAAGAGAGAGAGAAAGTGAGAAATCTCCCTCAGGGTGAATGGCCATGCCACACTCTCTTCTCCTCCATTCTTCTCCCAGGTTTTTGGGCATGTACACACATGCACCCGGCATGACTTTCTTGTGGAGGGGAATAGTCTCCCTCCATGACTTCTTTTGGAAACCTCCCACATGCTGACCCAGGGAGTCTCTGGGAGCCTCATGCATCTCCTTCCTTCTGTTGCTATAGCAACCCATTTTACAGGTGAGGGAAGGGAGTCATTGTGAGGTCACATGTATTTGCTTCAGGTTAGAGATTGAGTGTAGGATCTTGGCCTAGAATCAAAGCATCTTGAAAATTCTGTATCCAGTAGCATATGTCTCTTCTGAAATCCTAGCATGCAAATATTTTCCCAGAGTCTATTTTGAAAAGGCAGGTGATGCCACTGAAAGAGACTATCGCGAGAGGTGAGATGAAGTGAGTAACCCCAGGAGTGTCTTCTAAGGCCCCATAAGAGAGGAAGAGATCGTTTCGCTACTGGGGGAATAGTAATAGAGGTCACATGGGATGAGAGTAGTGGAAGTGGTGGTCCTGGCACACTCCTTAGGGAAGGTAGCATTCGAACAGGACTTTGAAGAACACATTCAGTAATTGTCCATCTGTCCCTTCCACCCATCCACCCACCCGTCTGTCACCCATTCAGTTGTCCACCCATCATTCCACTTATCCATTGATATATCGATACTGAGTTCCTACTGTGTGCCAGGTACTTTCATATACACTTCTTGTTTAATTATAGCAATTCTGCTGGGTGGGTAATAGTATCCCAGTTTTACAGATAAGGGTGCCGACCCAGTCAACACAATTCTCCTCTTATCCCTTTCCAGTCTATCTCAC
This sequence comes from Tupaia tana, assembly GCA_026018925.1. NCBI lineage: Eukaryota > Metazoa > Chordata > Mammalia > Scandentia > Tupaiidae > Tupaia > Tupaia tana. The sequence continues at coordinate 217,070,790 of JAKSZU010000003.1, read as the reverse complement.
CCACTATCAAAGAAGATGTACTTATCTTCAAAAGTCAGGGTGCTTCCTGAACCTCCCTGCATCTATTCACTTCTTCACTCTAGTCCATGCAAGCCACTCCTGCCTGAGGTGTCTAAGGTACAGACCTGACCAAGCCACAGGTCTTTTGCCCCTAACTCCATGGGAGCTCCATGGACCAAGGGCTGAGTCCCAGCTCTCAAGTTCTAGGATCAAGACCCTCCATGACCTGGTTCAATGCGCTGCATTAGGTGCTACATTTTTCTTACAAATTTTAATTTATTTAACTTTTTTTTTTTCAATTGCCAGAGGGCATATGCACTCACACAAGAGAGATAGAGAGGGACAAAGCATCCCCCAGGTCAGTGTGGTCACGTCACAATCCTTTCTCCTCCATTTCTCCATTCTGTCCAGATCTGGGGCTCAGCACACACGTGTGCATGAGCACACACATGCCTGGTGTGAGTTTCAAGCTGCTGAGATCGGAATTTGCACCATGAGATTTTGAACCACAGTCGGCCATGTGGGATCTAGCTCCCTTAACCATTGGCTATGGGGTCAGGCCATTTTTATTTTAGTTAAATTGGTCAACCCACTGTTTCTTAAGCACTTCTGGATTTTTCCTATTTCTTTTCTTTTCTTTTTTTTTTTTTTTTTTGGAGAGGTTTCTGCTATAGGGCTCATGCACTTGCCAGAAAGACAGAGAGATAAAAAATGAGAAATCACCCCCCCAGGGGGGTTGGCCACACCACAATCCCTTCTCTTCCATTCTCCTCTCGGGATCTTGGGCATGCATGCACATGTGCCCGGCGTGAGTTTAAGCCACCGGGTCCTGGACTCAAACAACGGTCGACTACATGAGAGTCCAGCAACATAGCCATTACGCCAACTGCTGGTCCCGATTTTTCCCATTTCTAAACCTCTGTTTCTCCCATTTAAAATTATCACACCATTCAAATTGGCCTCCCGGCACTGTACAAATGTGTTAAATTGAATTCAATTCCAAATCTGCCCTGAATTCCTCTTCTTACAGAAATTATGCTGAAAGGCAGTTTCTGGACCTCCTGACTTCTCTGGAACCCAGAACATTAAGTGTAGCCCCTGGCCTAGCATGTAGGGCAGGGAATAGTTTCCTTTCGGTGGTGTTGGACAGATGAGAGCCCTGTTCTCAGTCTTAGTGCCCAAGAGTGTGCAAGGCCAATGTGATGGCAGACAGTCCTAGACTATGTTGGTGAGTTTGACTGTGCGCCCTGAGGCTGCATAAATGATATTCACTATTATCAGGAAACATGTACAATAGGCTTTGTGCCCCCACTCCAATCCTTTCCCGCCTTAGTTTCTGACTCAGATCCCAACCTGAGTCTTACCCATCCTGGACTCTGAGGTCATTGCAGGCCCAACTTCACCCCTTACTGATGAGGGTGTCTGATTTACCCTATAGTTCTGTTTTCATTAATCAGCAGAGAATTACTCATTATTCTTATGGAATGATGTTACAGACTGAATGCTTATGCCCCAAATTCATATGTTGCAACCCTAACCTCAATGTGATGGGATTAGAGGGAGTGCCCCTTTGGGAGGTAGTTAAGTCAAGAGGGTGGAGGCATCATGATGGGATTAGCGCCCTTATAAGAAGAGACCTGAACGTTGCCCTTTTCCTGCCCTCCATCACGTGAGGCCACAGTAAGACAGCCATCTGCAAATCAGGAAGGAAGCCCTGACCACACATCAGATCTACCAGCATCTTGACTTGGGACTTCCAGCCTCCAGAACTGTGAGAAATAAGCATTTGTTGTTAAGCCATGCAGTCTGTGGCTAATTGTTATAACCTAAATGGACTAAGACAAATGGAAGTATTGCTTCCCACATGGGTTTTTATCAGTTTTCATACAATTCATTCCAGAAATCTAAGTAGCAGGTTTGCAGATACAGCATCAAAGCGCTCACCTTCTATGGGAGGTCATTCAAGGCCAAAGGGAAGGTGAGGCCAAAGTGATAGGAGCTCTAAAGCAATGCAGGATGCACAAGGGCAGAAGACCAGAGCTGGGGCGGGGATATGTGACAGGTTAGGGATGGATTGAGACTCAGGTGTGGGGTAGAGGACAGTGCTAGGTGCATACCTTATCTGGAAATCGAGAAGGATATTTTTGTCTTGTCAAAATGTCTTCTCAAAATAGCCTGACTTTGAAACGGTCATGTTAATCAAAGAACTGCTGACTTTGAAGGAAAGGAGTTCTACCATCCAGAAAGCCCAACACTGGGGGCCAGGAGACGGAGGCTTAGTCTAGGCCCGTACATCAAGGTGCTGGGAGATCCGTCTTCACTAGACTTCTTGAGACCAGCTCCCTCCACTGCCGGCAGAGGTAACACTCTCAGCGGGGTAGACACCTGCGCCAATGCTACGTTCAGTCCTGGCGAATGCGCGAAGCCCCCTAGGACTCAGCAGGATGACGATTTCACTCAGGTGTCCTAGGGGAGGAAGCATAATCCCCGTGGAATGGTGTCTGTGGCCTTTCCCCACAGTAAATCAGATTGACCAAAAAAAAAAAAAATCACACTTCTGTCTCCACGCTGAGCCCTTCACTGAGGCCCACCTCAGCTCGGGTTCAGGATGATGCAATCTCTTGGGTAGAAAATGCTCCCTGTGGCACCACAGCTTTCTGCACAGGGGCCAGGCAGGAGCTGAGCCTGGTGAAAAGCTGGGAGGGGAGGAGCCCCTGGGCCCACCGAGTTCACAGTCCTCAGGAATGACGCTGAGATACTCCGCAAACATCTGGCCAATTGTCTATGCAACTGAAGCCATGTTGAGTGTCAACAGTCCCTTCCCGGAGTTCCCCTTTCTTCCTAGTAAAACCTCCACACCATTTTCTTCCTTTGTCAGCTCCTCCTTAGATCACTGGTCCAGGAGCACATAGTAGGCCCTCAATAAATATTTGACAAGAGCATGAATGCGTGATAATCCAGCACTAATCCCCTCGCTTCAACTCCCCACCCCCAGGAAGAAATAAAAGATGTCCATTTGCGGCTCGGCCACATTCAGGCAAACTTCCATATTGCTGCCAAGTCCTGCCATCTGCCACCTCCGAGGTGCAGGTGCCGGGCAGCCTCAGCACCCACAAAGCCGGCCGTGGGCACAAAGGCTCGATGTGCACTGATAATTGCGGAGCGCACAGCCTGCCGGGCCGGCCGGGCTGATGCAAGTTTGCTGGGTCTGCTGAGATTTGCATACAGATGGCCGGTCCGGGCGCAGGGCTGCTGCCGACACCCGGGACACTGCAGCCCGCCCGGCAGACCAGCCCGCAGCCGCTTTAGAAGTGTGCGCGGCTTTGACTGCAGCCGGAGCCCGAAAGAGGCCTCATTCTGCCTGTCCTGAATAGTCAGTCATTCAAGGGGCTGCTTTGAATTTTGAAAAGAGAGAGAGAGTGAGAGACTCAGATAGACCGAGAGAGACAGAGACAGACAGAAATAGAGACAGGGAGAGATAGAGTCTGGAACAGGGAGATGGAGAGAAAGATTGAAAGAGAGAAGAGAGCTTGAGAGGAAGAAAAAAAAAAACCACACAAATTCTTTTCTTTGTGAGACCAGGGAGTGTTGGGAAGGGAGCCAGGGTCTCCAAGCATGTGACCAAGCCACCAGGACTTGGGGGAGATCTCTGTGGGGACGCAGTCTCGGACGTGTGGCTTTTACTCCCTCCTGCTTTGGGAGCAGGAGGCTTGCGGAGTCCAAGGTGCGCAGGAAACAGGCATAGAGGGGCCAGAGGAAGAAAAGGCACCTCTGTCACTTTGAAATGTCAGAGGCAGCTGTTTTGAAACGAACAAAAGGAAAACCTACGCACAAAAAGGAATTTTTAAAATCTTTGTGATAAAACGCACAAACTCTGAGGTTGACGCTGGGAGAATTGTTAACAAGGCACAACTTTGGAGCCCCTAACACCTGTCAGTGGGTGAGGCGTTTGCTTTTTTCTCCATCTTCTTTGGCTTGGACACAGCTCCTGGGGGGCGATTGCCCAGACCCAGGGGACACGCCCGGGCGCTCTGGGCATCCGACTCATGGCAGGTGTTCCAGCCTCCCCCGATTCAGCCCCGCTCACTGTTTAACAACCATCCGAGGCTTTCGCTCTGTGTTTACTAATACCCCTCGCCCTCAGCCCTCCCATCAGCTCCCCCACCCTGGCGACTCCAGTGAATGACCCAGGCTAAAAAAAGAAAGGCTGATTGAACGAGTGCTGCCTCCCTTGTCCAGACTAAATGAGAGGGAAACAGAATAGCAGCAAAGAGCAGCAATTTCTCATGTCCCTAACTGGACGTGTCACCCCTGCTCTGCCCGTGTCACCCTGTGTGAGGAATCTGGGTGTCAGTCTTGCTGTGTTCCCTCAGCCCCGCAGCCGGGCAGGCACATTGGCCTCAGACTGTCCCACTGTGAGTGCTTGCGGTCTCCATCTGCACTTCCCCCACGCTTCCTTGTGGCTGGCCAGGACCAGGCCCCCAGGGCTCCTTCCCTTCCCCTCAGCACCACGGTCCCCAGCCTATCTTCTCCCACTGCAGCCGGGATGCTTGCTGTCTCCTGCTGATTTACTTCTTAATTGCCAGAAGGAACATGCATTCATTCACTAGGGAGACAGAGAGAGGGATAAAGCACCCCCTAATGGGGCATGGTCATGTCACAGTCCCTTCCCCTCTATTTTTCCATCCTGCTGGCGTTTGGGGGCATGCACGCTCATGTGCCTGACACGTTTTCAGGCTGCCAGGGCTGGAGTTCTAACTGTGTGGTCGGCCATGTGGGATCCAGCTCCCTTAAACAGCGGTTACTGGGCCAATGCACAATGCTATTTCTAAAACACTATTCCAGTTATCTCTCTCTTCCTTAAAACCATTCAATGACCTGCGACTGTCACCTAGCTCGGTGGGTCCACAGGGGGACCTCCCAGCCCAGTCCCTGTTGTGTCTCCAGTTGCATTGGCTGCCCTTCCCTAAGCCTGCATCTCACCCCAAGTAAATGGACTGCCTCTAGAGTTCAGGCTGATCTGGGTGGTTTCACGCCACTGCTTCTTGGCTCACATGGCTTCACTCCTTGGGGTGCCCCTCTCCTAGGCTGGCGAGCAACCCCCTCCCCACCATCCCCTCCTTCTTCCAGTGGCCAGCACCTTTTTTCTTGGTGTTGACTACCAAGCACAATATCAGATACCAAGGGTGAAGGGAAAGAGAGAGGGGCTCTGTCTTCCTTCCACCCCTTCTCCGGGTGGAAGGAGAGCAGGTCACAGTAGGGTTCTTTGTCATGGTACCCTACAGCCATTCTCAAGCCTAGACCGTGGTAGGATTTAGACGCCATTTGCATAGGAGAGGCAGAAAGCAACGACCTCAAGACCAGGGAGCCCTTAACCAGAGGATCTTCCAAATATTTTTGTCCTGCTTTTCATGCCTGAAACTATGCCAGGAACTCAGGGGAAGTCATTCCCAGAGGATCAATCACGAAGAGTCAGTCATGAGGGAGAAACGGGAAATTACCCGGGATTTGACCCAGACAGGAACATAGCTTATGTAGGCTCTTTTTCCTCTCACCACTTGAAAAGTCAGCAAAACTCACCTGGGATGCTGTATCGCATTCTTTCAACTATTTAACTTGCATGGACGAGGCTGTGAGTGAGGGATGTGTGTGATGGTTTTTTGAATTAGCTCTGAAATGTTAATATTTGCATGTTCGGAAATGAATCCCTACCTGGTAACTTTCTCCAAATGACGTTCCTTTCTACGTCACTCGCTGCAAGTCTTGGATGGACTTTGGCCAAAAGCAGAACAATCCAGTCTAATGAGAAATGGAAGGATATACCCTAGTTTAAAAAGTGTCGTGGGAAGCACATCCTCCAAGTGAAATGATTTTTTTGGTGACTGAATTTGGGTGGCTTTGGTTAATCATCGCCTTTCTTGGGCTTCAGTTTATTCTTTTCCGTTGGTTTTTTTATTTATTTTTTATTTTTTTTTTTTTCTTAGAGAGGTTTTTGCTATAGGGTGTGTGTGCTTGCTGGAGAGACAAAGAGTCAGAGAGACAGAAAGCAAGAAATCATTCTCTAGGGGGGATGGCCACGCTGCAGTCTCTTCTCTTCCATTCTTCTCTAGGGATTTTGGGCACGCACGCACATGTGCCTAGCGTGAGTTTTAAGCCACCGGGGCTGAGACTAGAACCCTAGTCTACTACATGGGAGTCCAGTGATGTAACCATTACGCCATCTGCTGGTCCCAGGCTTCAGTTTATTCTAACTTCATAGTTTGGCAATAGGCAGACCAGTGCTAGTGGTCTCTGGCCTCAAGCAGAGGAAAGAGGCAACGAGAGCCTACGAGAGGCCTGTACTACACCCATCGATGGTGGAAGTCCTCACTGCTGTGGCCACACGCACACCCACCAGTCTCCTGAGGGCACTCACACACTTGCCCATAGTTTAAAGTAAACTGTGATGGGGCCACCGAGTGGCGTGGTGGTTAAAGGCACTAGATCTCCACATGGCTGACCACAGTTTGAGTCCTGGACCTGGTGCCTGGCTTTCTCACTTTCTCTTTTTCTCTCTTTCTGTAGAAAAATTAAAACATCATGATAAATAAAATAATTTAAAAAATAGCCTGTGATGGTCTTGTACCCTCAGGTAGGCATTCTGCCTATCTCTGCACTCGTCTTCCTAATGGGTCCACAAGACCAGACCCACTACTCTTCCTCTTACCGTTGAGGAAATGTAAGTTTGAATACATAGAGAAGCACTGGTCTATAGATAGGCCTTGGCATTAAAAGACAAAGGGAAAGAGTTGAGGACAACGTTCCCAGGAGAAAATTAATCAGTAACACACAGCAAGTGCCCAGATGGAAGAGAAAGTGTATGAGTTCTGAGCACCCACCTCAGGTGCTCAGGGGTTGCTTGGGACCATGTCAGGATGAGTTACAGACAATAAAAGGGAAGGGGAAAAGAGTATCGATGTATCTCTCCATTCAAGAAAGGTGGAAAACGTCAAAGTGCCACAACACGTGGGGCTCCATTGACTCCCGGCTGCTCTTGGGTGACTTTCCAGAGTGTCCTTTAGCCACTGGGTGGTTCAGCCACTTGGCCATTACTTGGACAAGCCCCTTCAGGTGCTCAGCAAGGAAACCAGGAGGACCAGTGACTAGGACCAACTGTCTCACCTGAGCCTAAATTCTTCCCAAATCCTACTTAGCTCATCAGCATTACAAAGGCTTTTAATGAGGAGATAGCACAGGAACTCTTGGATCAATTAGTTAATCATTAAATCAACTTGCACTTACTGATGGCAGACTCCCTATGCTAAGAGGCAGCCTGACTTTTTGACCATATGAGATAAATCAGAAGTGGATCCAGCTGTCTACCTGCGCTTTTTCTAGCTTTCTTACCTTTCACTGAGGGGTCCCTTCTGCTTAGGAACCATTTCCTCCATTCCTTTTCCAATTTAACGCTTCGTGGGGGTTTTATCCTTTAAGACCCAGCTTGCTTGCCACCTTCTCAGTGTGACCCTAGTTTTAGGGATGGCAGGAAGGGGGCTGGGTCTCAGGACCATCAGTTCTGGGTGCAAGTACACATGGAAGCTGAGGATCTGACTTATTTTCCGAAAATTCAGGGACTCTGGACTGGCTCTGTGGCCTGATAGTTAAAACAGCCAGATTTCACATGGCCAACTTTACTGTTCGAATCTTGGACCCACTGGCTTGGGAAATACACCAAGTGTGTGTCCACACATGCCCCAAATCCTGAAAGGATGAAGAGTTGGAGAAGAGATTGTGGCGTGACCATTTCCTATGGTGGGTGCTTTCTTTTCTCTCTTTCTCTGGCTAGCCAATGAATCCTCAAGTAAAAAGTAAAAAGGAAAAGAGAAAGAAAGAAAGAAAGAAATTTCTCAGGACTAACAGATGGCATAATGGTTATGTTGCTGGACTCCCACGTAGTCAACTGTAGTTCAAGTCCTGGGCCTGGCGGCTTAAACTCACGCCAGGCATGTGTGTGTGCATGCCCAAAAATCCCAAGAAGAGAATGGAGGAGAAGGAATTGCAGTGTGGCCATCCCCCCTAGGGGGTGATTTCTCGCTTTCTGTCTCTCTGGAAAGACAGAAACTTCTCTGTGATTCACATTCCCTACAAAGTCCGAAGTCCATGTGTGGTGGGGAAAGGTGTTTAGCGTTCTGGTAGAGCACCTCCCCTGTGACTAGCACCTGCTAGGTGTTAGGTGGAGACTAATTTCTGTCATTCTCACAAGGACTTTTCTCAGTGAGTGTAGGTATTATCACACACATTTTTACATACAAAGGAAACTGAAGCTCAGTAAGCTAGATTTCCCTAACATCCTCTAGTCCTGATCCCTGTTCTTTCTCTCCTGTAAAGATTCTTGGAGGGAAAAGGTGGATGGAGGTTAGAGAGTGTGGGTGGGAGGAAGGGAGAGGAGACAGAGGAAGCCTTGTCACTGATGAGAGCCCTTGTCAGGTGTCAGGAAGCTCCTAGATGTATCTGGAAGCCCAGTTTGGGAGGTGATTTCTAACCTGAGTCCCGTAGGCCATTGTTTGTCTCTCACATGTCCATGGATTTTGCTAGGGTGGGAATCAGGGTCCGAGACAACTCCCAACATCTTGATGGGCTAAAATGGGAGTTCTCTTTCAACTGCAATATTCCCCAACATCATGGGAGTAGAGAAAGCATTGTGCTTTCTCTTTTTCTTTCTTTCCTAAATTTTCTTTCTTTCCTTTCTTTCCCTCTCTTTCTTTCTTCTTTCTTCTCCTTTGGGTATATTTAGCCATTATTACTGGGTGGAAGCCAGAGATAGCTGGGCGTCTTCTGGTTGGAACACAAATAGCCTTAGCTGTGGACTTCGTCCAAGCTCCCGAACAGCCCCACGAAAAGATCTCCATATAAATGGTTTCTTCAGGACTCCCCTTTGAATGCTTTCTTGGTCATGGGGGTCTGAAATGAAGCCAATTTGAGGGAGTTCCAGGCAGTCCCCACAGGCTCTCCTTCCCAAAAGCTTTTCAAAGCAATCCCAGAGGTCCAAGCATCCTTGCTTAACTACGCCATTGTGAGAAACTTGGAAAGCCTGCTTTTTAGGCCCCTGACACCTTTGCCCCGACACAGTGAAAGTGCACAAGCCCAGTTGGTGTAGCCTCTGTTGTAGAGACAGTACCTAGGACATTAACTGGCCCATAGTAGGTTTGCAATAAATGCTTGTTAGCTTTAACGATGGGATATATTGGAACTGCACTGATGTCCTCGTAAACTCAGACGTGTGCTTAATTCTCAAGTACACTGATTGCCACAGGGTTTCTTGGTGTCCACAGAATGACTAATAGCACCCTTTGAATAAATGAAATAAACTAATGACTTATATATGCTCTTAAACAGATAAGAGAGAGTCTTAGTGAACTCCCTGATATTCTGACTTTCATAGCATAGGTGTGAACCCTGGGGGTATTTATTCTCTGTGTGTTCAAACATTAAAAGCAAAGTCATTTCAGCAAAGAACAGTGGGAACAGGCATGGTCTTGGCAGATGTTGGGTGGAGTGTATGCTGTCTTCCTAGCAGGATGACTTCAGATAGGTGTTTGGTCTCTTTGAACTCTTTTTTTTTCTTTTTTTTAGTCACTGTTAGTGAATTCAAGGCCTTGGCTCAAATAAGATAAGAATATAAAAAATTGCTTTGCAAAACACAAGCTTATTTATACTTCCTTTTGTTCAGGCCAATTTTTAGAACAAACTAGGCTTTTGAAAAAAAAAAGTTTCTAAATGAACTCATCCCAAATTAATAGTATCTTAAATAGTGTTTAAAATGCTCGTTCTGAAGGTCAGAGGAGGCCTTACAAAGAGGGTTAGGACCAGCCCAGTCTTCACAGCCTGGCATGGCCCCTGAAGGATAGTTCTCTGAAATCTAGAACTCCATAGTTTCGTGTTCTTCCTCTCTTTGGCCAGAGAGTAGGCAATGCTCACTGTGTCACTTTCCCCCCAGGGTCACCATGTGCTTCATGACCTTGAACAGCTCTCCCGCTTTCTCTGGACCTCTGTCTCCTCATCTGTACAGCAAACACCACAGACCTGATGTTCTCGGGGACTCTTTCTTGTTCCAGTCTTTTAGCATTTTGATTCCCATTCTTCAGAAGACAGTTGTAGAAAAAAGATGCTCAATTTGACAATCCAAATCTCCCCTAATATTGAATAGACTTTTTTCCTTTTCTGTGTAGGTAAAACCTTTTTTTTTTTTTTTTTCAGTTACAGAAGGTTTAAACTGTGTTACAGTTTTCTTGAAGGTAGGAAATATATCTCATGCATGCATCTTTTGCGTCTTTATTTCTTTTTGAAGATTCTAGTACACAGCTGGCATGGAATAAGTGTCCAGGAAAAACTTACTGAACTAAAAACCCATCAGGCAATTGATAAAGAACTTCTAAAAACAATTATTTGTGTTAAAGAGTGCACATGTTTTATTAAATTGATTGTTATTTTAATTTATTATTGGGCTCATGCTTGCATGCACATGTGCACGTGAGAGAGAAAGAAAGTAAGAAAGGAAGCTGTCAGGTTCGGGACTCAAACCGTGATTGGCTATGTATGAGTCCAGCACTTTAACCAAGACACTACCTGCTAGCACAAGTGTGTACATGTTCAGGAGCAAGAAAGAAAAGCACTTGTCACAAGGCTTGGTCATTCTGCAACCCTCTTCTTCCAGTTCTCTAGGTCACCAAGATTCTGGACATGGTGTGTTTTCAGGCTGACCTGGGGATTCGAACTACTGTCAGCATGTGGCTTCCAGCTTCAAAGTCTGATATGCTACCGACCGTACCGGAGAGACTGGGCCACTTGGTCAGCACTACGATAACGTATTCTATGCCACTAACATACTAATTAAGCAAACAACGGAGGGCCAGCCTTGTGACTTAGTGGTTAAGGGAGCTGGATTCCACAGGGCTGATCACACGATGCAAGTCCTGGACCTCGCGGTGTAAAAAACATGCTGAGTGTTAGTGCATGTGTGTCCTCAAACCCAAAAGGGTGAAGAAAAGGAGGAGAAGGGATTGCGGTGTGACCATGCTGCCCCATTGGGGGGTGCTTTCTCCTTCCTCTCTCTTTGTCTTTCTCTCTCTGGTGAGTACAAGCACGCTCAAGGCAATTAAAAAGAAAGAAAGAAAACCTTGGAGGATTACGGAAAAACAACTAAGACACAGGATCAGTGAAAACAGCAGATACCGAGGTAGTCTAGATACTCTGATTAAACCATTGAATTCATGCGTCTGGACAAAGGTAGGGGTAGGATGACGGTAATACCACCACCAACAAATCTCTAGTGAGTGTGTATTTGGTGAATGATTTCCTAAGCTCTTCAAATACATTATTTCACTTAAAATTCTCAGAAGGAGTGTGATATTACAGATGAGGAAACCGAGTCCCGAGGAAATTCAGTAACCAGCCTCAGGTCACGCACTGGCTAATGGCAGAGCTGGAATGCTTGCATTAGCAAATGGCTGAGCGGCTCCCACTCACAGGCATTTCAGGTGTCCTGCAGTGATTAAGCGAGTTAGTCTTCAGACAGCCTGCCTAGGGAGTTATTTTAATCCCGGTTTTACACTCAAAGAAATCTAAGACTTGAGAGGATTCCATAGAGTCAGGAATTGTTCTCTATCAGACAGGTTGACAGACTAGCAGCCATAGAAGTGTGTGGGGGGGGTGCCCGGTAAGTGCTCAGCTTCTTAGACTGTTTCACCCAGGTTCCCAGCCCTGTGGTTACTGAAAACTACATCAACTTGGGCAAGTTGCTTAATCGTACTGAGCCTCGGTTTCTTCATCTGTAAAGGGAGGCTAATTTTTGGCAGTGACAAGTACCTTGAAGACAACTCAAAAGATAGGACCGATCAGTGGTGCTTAAGGTGCTGGATTCCCACGTGGCTTATGATGGTTTGAGTTCTGGACCTGTTGGCTTACTTTCTCACTTTCCCTCTCTCTCTCTAGTCAAATAATAAATACGTAAATAAATAAATACTTTTTTTTTTTTTTAAAAAAAAAAGAAAGAGGCACTGGCAGATGGCATGGTGGTTGAAGCTCTGGCGCCCACCTGGCGGACCATGGTTTGAGTCTCAGACATGGCAGCTTGCTTTCTCACTTTCCTCTTTCCCTCTCTCTGGTCAGATTAAAAAATAGTAATAACATTTAATAAATATTAAAAAAGAAAACTCAAAAGAGTAATGAGGTAGATGATAAACCATGCCAGGTACATGGTGAAGAACACCCTGGCCAAGGCTTAGTGTATTGGAAGGGCAGCAAACCTCAAGTGGCTGCCCCGAGGAGAGGAGAGAGCAGTAAGGAGGATTCTCCAAACCTGATCTGTGCGCTGACTGCTAGACAACACGGTCTTGGAGATAAATAACGAAGCTTGTGGGTGACATTTGATTCCACACTTGTCCCATGTTATTAAATCAGTCAACATTTTAGAGGAAACCAATGTGAGAAGAAAAGGAAATCAGCTCCTGAAACTTGATCACTCGGTGTGGAGCCTGGAAGTCCTATTTTCCTTACTGCAGATTCTCCACTGTGTGGCTCTCCTTATCATCATGATGATGATCATATTAATGCAATTATTAAAAAGCATTACTACCATTGTTTATCAATTTATGAAAGCGCTTTAGAAATGGCACGGCCCTCATTTATACATAAAGAGGGGAAGTCCATTAATGAGGGAGAGCTGGGTACCATCAGCTGGTGCTTTGATGTGTTAATTGCAAGTCATTCTAATCTTATTATTAAAGAACGACTTCTGCCAGGCGGAGAGCCCAATTGTAAATACCATATGTACTCGAAACTCATCTGACACCGTTTATTTTGAACGTTCCTATAATTTCCACTTCATACAACTGTTTATTAAGCAGCTACTGTGCCTGACTTTTTGGGTGAATAAGGATCAGAAACGATGCGGCCTCTGCTCTCAAAAGGGTCTGGATATACTAAATACACCAGAATGAAAAGGATAGAGAACAGGATTGATAATCAATTGATGGCGTATGCTGTGTGACTTTGAGCAAGTTATTTTATGTCATGGAGCTACAATTTCTTTTTTTTTTCCTTTTAAAGAATTATTTTACTTAACTTTATTTAAAATGTATTTATTTTAATTTGACCAGAGAGGGACAGAGTAGAGAGAGAGAGAGAGAAAGTGAGAAAGGAAGCTGCCAGATCCAGGACTCGAACCATGGTCAGCCATGTGGGAATCCAACACCCTTAATCACCACACCACCTGCTGGTCCCTTGAAAACTACAATTTCTTTATCAAATGGAGATACTGATAGAAGCAGGGTAATGCAGAATTTATGCTCTTGGGTTCTACAAACGGACTGGGTACTGACACTTCTCAGCTGTGTGATCTTGGACAGGTTCCTCAACTTCTCTGTGCCTCAGTTTCGCATCTGAAAAGTGAGAGTAGTGATAGTTCCTGCCTCAGGAGTTTGGTCAGCAAGATGATTAAATTAGTTAATAGTGTAAAGGGCTTAGAATTGCATTGCAGTGCTGGAAGCCACACGGTCGATCGTGGGTTCTGACACCCAGATTGGCCTGAAAACATGCTGAACATGAATGTGTGTGCCCAAGATCCTGAGGATCTGGAAGGCTGGGGAAGGACGGTCAGGGTGTGACGAATCTGTTGAGGATGCTCCTCTTTCTCTCTCTGTGTGTCCGAACTTTCTGTCATAAATAAAATAAACTTTAAAAAAAATGAATAAAATAAACTTCCAATAAAGGACTTTGGACCAGCCTGATAGCCAGTGTTAAGGGAGCCAGATCCCACGTGACTGACCACTATTTGAGTGTCAGCCCCGGTGCCTTGAAACACATGCTGGGCACATGTGCGCATGCCCCCAAACTGGACAGGGTAGAGAAACAGAGAAGAGGGGATGGTGGTGTGACAATGTCCCATTGGGGGATGCTTTCTCCCTCTCCCTTTCCTCTCCCTGTTTCTCTGTCTCTTTCTGGCAAGCACACATGTCGTCTGGAAATTTAAAAAAAGGGTTTATGATTATGCCTGAAAAATGGTGAACACTAAGGGTTTGTTAAATAAAATAAGTAATGACTTCCTTGTGGTATTGCTTTCATAGTTAGATGAAAGAGCAAAGTAACTTCCTGGTATACAGCTTTGCATAGAATCAACATCCTATTAATTATATTTCCTTCTTTCTTTGCACTTGTCCTTCCTTCCTTTCGGAATGCCATTCCAGAGCGTTTTCTCCTACTGCTGAATAAGGTGCGGCAGTTTCTGTTAGACTCAGTCAGGGACTGGGGACAGCAGGTGGCATAGTGGTTAAGGCACTGGACTACCACATGCCTGACTGCGGTTTAATTTCCAGACCTAATGACTTGAAAATCACGCTGGGCACATGTGCATGCATGTCCAAAATCCCAGCAGGAGAATGGAGGAGAAGAGATTGAGGCGTGGCTATCCCCCAGAGGGATGATATCTCACCTTCACTCTCAATGTCTCTCTCTCTGGTGAGTGCACATACCTTGTGGCAAAAACCAAAAAAATAAACAAAAAGAAGCAATCAAGGATTTAAATATTCCTAATTCCTAGACATACCCCACATGAATTATATCATGGAGATGAAACCTAGGGATAGACATTTTCTTTTGCGGGGGTGGGGGGGTTTGCTCTAGGGTGCATGTGCTCACTGGAAAGACAGGGAAAGACAGACAGAAAGTAAGAAATCATTCCCTAGGGGGGTGGCCATGCTGCAATCCCTTTTACTCTATTCTCCTCTCAGGTTCTTAGGCACACATGCACGTGCACCCGGTATGAGTTTAAGCCGCCTTGTCTGGGACTTGAACTGTGGTTGACTAGGAGTCCAGTGATTCTCTAATGTCATAGGGTGGTGCGTTCACCAGAGAGAGACAGAGAGAGTGCTACTGAGGAAGGCCCACAGGACTGACTGATGGCCGAGCCTAGAGGATGCAGGAAGGCACAGGGGCAAGATGACTTTCAGAAGTTTGGCCTGAACAGCTGCTTAGATGGTGCTGTTTCTAGACGGGAAAGACCAAGGGAAAAGCAGCAGGAGAGTGAGAATGAGAGTGAGAGCGGGAGAGGAAATGAGACAGGAAACCAGCAATTGTATCAGGCAGGTCGATGTGCCGTGGTGACATCCAGGTGGAAGTGTCCAGACAGAGATCTAAATGCAGAAGGCATTTGAGCTGTGGTGTTGCGTGCGGTCGTCCTTTGGCTCTATTGCAGTTCCTCGCCATTTGGAAGGTCTTTTCTCACTGGTATGAGCCACAGAGTGGGGTTTTCTGCTGGGCCTCTTCTCTTTGCTTGGTCTGGATGTCTTGAGTTGGTACCCATGGCCAGGTGGGGTTGGGAGTGAAGGAATTAACTCCTGGGACTTCTGGGCCCATCTGGAGTCTGCAATGTGCCCCTCTGGTCCAAGAACGTTTGAGAGAAGCTGTGTTCTCTCTTTGGAACAGCCACGAAATTTTCTTCAATGACCTTGCAAATGTGGTGCAGAATTGTACCTGGGGAAACGCATGGTCCAGAAGGATTTTAATGATTCTTTCGTTTTTTTTTTTCCCTTTTTCTGGAACTGAGCTAGTTGCCTTAACAAATCCACCTCAGCCATCTTAAAGTTGAGCTTTTAATTTCTTTTCCAATAACTTAATTGAAGTAGCACAGCAGAAAGAGCCCGTCTGGGAGCCCAACTGACTGGCTTTGTAATCTTGGGCAAGTCACTTAACCTTGGGAGCCGCCATCCCTTCATCTGCCAAAGAAGGAGGTCAGGTGTGATGTTTGCTACACTCTTTGAGCTCTAATGATCTAGTTTCTTAAAGCAGATACCTTCTTCTGTGCCTATTAAAGAAGCGAGGCAGGGAGAGGTGGGGAGGAATCGACTGCCTGGATCAAAGTGTTGCCTCCCAGAGACTTTGCCTTCAGCCTGTGGGGCTGTCTCATCCTGCCTCTTGAAAAGTGAAAGAAAGGGGAATGTGACAATAGAAGACCTTCCTGGATAGTGAGGTGGCAGTTGATTGACACTTGTTGAGCCCCTATGCAAGAGCCTAAGCTGGTCACTGGTGAAGTAGAGATAATTAATCACAAGAAAAAAGGATGGATTGGGGAAAAAAAAAAGCAGAACCATTTCTTGCTCTCAAGGAACTCATATTCTAATTATCCAGTAAAACCTAACGTTATTGAACCCTTACTATATGATAACGAGTGAATGTGGCATGTGCTATGTCATTTGATTCTCTTTTAAAATGTTAAGTTCTTCCCTTTTACCAATTTTCAGAAAGAATTTGTGCCCAAGCAACCTCTAAGATAAATAGTGAGACTTTAAAAAATGATTATAAACTCATAGATTTTCATGGATTTCACATTTTTGGTCACCATAAGGAATATGAAAAGAATTCAGTATGAACTGGGGAGGCAGTGGGGAAACTTTAAGGAATGGGATTGAATCTGGCTTTTGAAGTATGATTAATAACTTGCTGGGCCACCCCACTGCCTAGTGGTTCAGGTAGCAGAATCCCATGTGGCCAACCTCGTGGTTTGAGTCTGACCCTGTGACTTGAGATACACACTGGGCACATGTGTGTGTAGTGCCCAAAATCCCAAAAGGAGAAGGGATCGAGGCATGACCATTCATTGGGAAGTGCTTTCTCCTCTCTGTCTTGCTGTTTCTCTCTGATGAGCACAAGTATCCTCTAACCAACAACAAAAACGTTGCCTAGGAAGAAGTATTCCGGGCAGGAGATGGCACCAGCAAAGACCCAGAGGCAGAGCCAGCCTGGCAGAGGAAATGGCAGCTGTCCACATTGTCTATCACTCGCCTTCCAGATGCTTGACTCCAGTTAGAAAGAGGGCTCATGGGTCAAATATGCCTCATGTAAATGGCTCTTGCGTGGCAAAAGAGAGTTTCAGTTCTGCATTGTAGGGAAGACCAAGGGTTATGGGAGGATGGGCTCCCAAATAGTCTTCGTCATTAGACTGTAATGTTTCTCCTGCATATTCCTGAATAGAAAGGTAATGGCGGTCCAGTCTGCATGGGGTTGAGGGTGGTGTATGCATATGTGAAGTGAATGCCCAATAGTATTGGTTACCGTGTTCTTGTGATCACCCTACAGGTTGGTTCCGAATAATTTTTAAGAACTGAGATAAAATTTTCTTCCAAAAGAGTCCTATTTTTTGATTGAATAATTCCATTGTGCATTCCTCAGAGTGGATTGAAAAGAAATAATTAAAAATGCAGAAAAAACTTTTTTTTTTTTTTGTGGAGAGATTTTTTGCTATAGGGTGGATGAGCTTGCCAGAAAGAGAGAGAGACAGAGAGACAGAAAGTGAGAAATCACTCCCTGGGGGGATGGCCATGCCTCAATCCCTTCTCCTCCATTCTCCTCTTGGGATCTTGGGCATGCACGTACACGTGCCCGGCGTGAGTTTAAGCCACCACGTTCGGGACTTGAACCATGTTTGACTACATGGGAGTCCAGTGACATAACCATTATACCAACTGCTGGTCCCCAGACAAAACTTTATACCAAATGTATCCATCACTGAAATGTTTGTATCAGAAAACTCTTAGAACCTAAAGATGCCTATTTAACCATGTCGCAGTCCACATCCTATACTACTCTATTTATACTACCTGATATAGATTTTTTTTGAGATTTTTGCTACCTGCTGGAGAGACAGAGAGAAATGGTGAGAGAAGTGAGAAACCTCCCCCCAACCCATGGGAGATGGCCATGCCACAATCCCTTCTCCTCTTGGGATTTTTTTCTTCTTTTTTTGGAAGGCTACAAGCCTTGGCTTGCCTTGTTCTTTTCTTTTTAATATTTATTTTATTTATGAAAGAGAGAGTGCATGCTATGCATATGAGGAAGCGAGAGAAAGAGACACTCACAACAGAGTTTTATCGTGCTCAGTTCTTTTCTCTCAGTCCTCCAGATCCCCAGGATCTTGGGCATGAGCTTACCCTGTGTGTTTTCAGGTTGGGTGGGGATCCAAACCTGTGGCTGGCCATGTGGCTTCCAGCACTGCAGTTCAGTTCGGTATCTATTATGCCACGGAGTTTGAGTCAATAGAGAGCCTTTTGTTTTTTAGTTTGCTAAAGGGCATGTGCATTCACCAGAGAGTTATGAGGTCGGGAAGTGAGAAATCACCCCTCAAGGAGGCTAGCCATGCCACAATCCCTTATCCATTCTCCTCCTGGGGTTCTGGGTGTGCATGTACATGCGCCCAGCTTAACTTTTAAGCTGCTGGTTCCAGGACTCAAACTGTACAGTCGGCCATGTGGGATCCAGCCACCTTAACCATCATGCCAGCTGCTGGCCCTTAGTGGGGAGTTTTTAAATCCTATGAGAATATTCTTAGGATATACCGTTAACTTAAAACATCCAGGGCATGGGATTATAAACAGAAAAGAATAACTACATAGGAATGAATGCTACGAGAGGAGAATGGTAAGGAACATACTGTGGATGCCAGAAAGTGCCTGTTTCTGGAATGGTTCTTTTCTCCGTTTCCTAAAATGGATGTGCCTGACTTAAAATAGGCAAACCATAAAACCACGTAAAGGGTGGTCCCAGAGTTTCTTTAGATACTGACTCAATATTTTAACCAGCTAAAAGCTGAATGTTATTTTTGCTTCCTAAAACAGCACGGGAGAGTCATGAGGGGAGACGGATGTGCTAATGGGATGGGTGGGTGGGGGGTGGTCCCACAGGATTATTCCAGAAGGGTGAGGCTCCAGAGTGCATGAGATGGTGGATAGAAGGTCCTCACCTCCATGGCTTGGCACCTGATCCGTGGCTACCTGAAAAGGCCAGATACTGGGGGAAACGTCAATTTTATGGTAATCAGGGCTGCAGTGACTGCGTGGTCAGAGGCTTTGATCTGGTTAACCTCACGGGGGGTCAGGCCGCTCTGACCTTGCAGTGTTCTCACTCCAAAGCCGCAGCTGGGTCAGCGCTCCCATTGTCTTAGCGGCCTCCATTAACTCCTGGGCCAAAGAACAGGCTCGCTTGCCCGGCCCTGCCTCCCGCCCAAGTGGGCAGCTTTGTTCCCTCTCCACCGGCCCCCACTGCGCCTCCTGAAGGGACCCTGGCTTGTTTCCCTCCCCTAATGCTCCATGTTCTTCCAGCCCATGAGCATTTTGTCCCTTTGACCCAGAGGTTACCCAGGCCTTTTGATCTCCCTACCTATGGCATGGCCCCCTAGCCTTCACTGCAGGCCTGATCTCACCCAGCAGGTATGCTGTTGGGGTATCTGGGCTGGGGCAAGGGGGTGCTCAGCTCGCTGGGGGACTGGAGACCAGGGTGGGGTGGAGAGCAGTGTGAAGTGTTTCAGTCCTCTCTCAGGGGAACCCTCTTTCCTCACAACTCAAAGCCTAAGACCCTGGGGCCTTCCTCCCTCAGGGCAGGGGGCAACGACATTTACCTAAGACCCAGCAAGCTTTGAGGGGCTCATCTCCCACGCGTGGCCCAGCGCTTTCCCGGGATTCCCTGTGCGCTCCCAGGGTGACCTTCTTGTCCCCTGGAATGTCCATCCCTCTCCACCCTCTCCACCAGCTCTCCCTAGTCCCCACAGGCACGTCACTCTTCCCTGTGGCCCAGGCACTCTGTCACCAGCACAGCGACTCCCCTCCCATCTGAGCTCCTGTGGCCAGGAGTCCCTGAACACGAGGGGAGCACTGCGTTGTCCCCATTGTCGCCCCACTCCTCCAGCCCACCGCGCCTTCAATAGTGCCAGAACGTACAAAACCAGCTGTAGGGTGACTTCTGATTTTTTTTTTTTTTGTTAAGGTTTTTGCCATAGGGTGTGTGCGTTCACCAGAGAGAGACAGAGAGAGGGAAAGTGAGAAATTACCCTCCCAGGGAATATGGCCACACCACAATCCTTTCTGCTCCATACTCTTCTTTCTTGAGAGTTGGGATACCCACACACACGTGATTTCCAGGCTGCCAGGTCTAAGATGCAACTGCATTTGGCCATGTGGGAGTCCAGCGCCTTAACCACCGCGCCACCTGCTGGCCCTGACTTCTGATGTTTTTAAAAGCAGCTTTATACAATACGATAAACCTGAACTGAATTCTGAATCAGGGTCTAAGGGGTTGGAAAGCAGTAGAGGCATTGGGAGGGGTTTTGGTGGGTTTTTAAGAACATTTAAAAATATTAAAACTTATTTATACAAACAGAAAACAGGCACCTTCTCTGGAGGATTACTAAATTGCTCTTAGCACTGGGAACACAGAAGGGAGACCTCTAGCTCCTACCTATGTGGGCTTCCAGCCTGGCAGTGGTCACAGGTACACAGGCTCCATCAGGATGTTGTCATGACAAGTAATTCCTACACCGGTGAGTTGTACATCGTAGGAGAAGCAGCTGGACCTTACAGGGAAAGGTAATGAGACCATTGTACAATGTTCACATGACAAATTAGGTAATATGGCATAGCTTGGAGAATTCACCTATTTCCTCTAAAGCGAAAAATCTCAATTCAAATTCCAGTGAAGGGCTTCAAGGAAACTACACAGAAGCATCAAACAGCACGTTAAACACAGCCTTCTCTGCTAGCCTCTGGACAGCCGGGTGCGCCGTATTGACATTTGTCTGTAGCTGTTCAGGAAATGCGGGCTTGCCCGTCGGCAGCCGGCCAGAGCTGCCTCCACTCCGTGCCAGCCCTGCAGGAATCTACCTAGAATTCCTGCTGCAGCAGGTGGAGTCTATTGTTGGTCTCTTAGCTGCTCTTTTCAGCCCACATTTAACCCTGTCCCAAAGGTAAACTCAGATGTTTTTATTAGTATGCTCATAACAAATTCTTTGTTAGGCAGGGAGCGATTTCCATTCATTCATTCCATAAACACTTTGCTAAGTGCTTGGAACTGTGTTCGATTTTGGAGGTGAAAAAAATGAATACAGGGTAATCTCTCCCCTGAAGAAAATGATTTTAGTGAGGGTCACGGATAAGGCCACCTGGCCCGTGCTATGATGCGGGAGACAGACATAGCAAGGAAACTCGTGGGCGGGGCCTTAACTTTATCTGGTGTTACCCAAGGGAGACAAAAGCTTCGCAGGACCAGAGAGGATCTGAAAGCTCCTCGAAGGTCAAAGAACTAGCCAGGTGAGGAAGAGGGGTGGGGTGGAGAATCGTGTTTGGGGTCAGAGGAAGGTGGGTTAGTAGGGAAGACCCTAAGAGGGGAGAGGTTGGTGCAGGAACCCAGGGCACCCCAAGTCGGCTCTGGCCTCTCAGGGATAGGCTTGCAGGTCCCATCGGGTGGGCTCTGTGCTGGGACCTCCCACGGTGTCACAGAGACAGGCCCCAGTGCCACCATCTTCTCCCGACAGGCTGCCTATCACAGCTCTGGGTACCAACTTGGCCCATGCTGCTCTCCACAGCGACTTACCTCTGTCATTCATAAGCTCCACAGCAACCCAGAAAGGACTCACCGTCCTCCAGAATGCTCTGCGGGGCCTGGGCAGCGTGTTTCTGAGAACATGCACTGCCTCCCAACAGAGCTGCGTTCAGCTGGGTGGCATCCTCTCCCCCACGCCACCCCCCGGATATGTGGATAGATGCCTCTGAACGTGCTGTCTGGATCGGAGGCAGGAAGATAATTATTTGCCTTTCTCATAAGGAAAAGCTAATTACTAGAAGGAACCCCAGCATAATTACACAGTTAGGCTGAGCGTCTTTGTACACATCGCTTCCTGACAAAGACATCCCGGTTAGCCTGTAGCCATTTGTTAGCAGAGAGACCATCATTTCTGACTGTCTCTAGTTTTTCCACCCTGTTGCCTGCCCCTCGCTGTTGATCCCCGAAGGAGAGAGCGGTGCCTTCCAGACATCGACTCCTCTGAGTCCTCCTGCAGGGGAGCTTCCGGAGCTGTCCACAAGGAAATACTGGCGCTCAGGGAGGCCATGTCACTTACTCCAAGTCTGCTTAGGAGTTGGAATTTGAACCTGGGTCTCTGCCTCTTCCCTACAACCGTGTCATCACTGGGTGTGTGACGTGGTCAGCAGAGAGCCCCAAGTAAGGGGCCGAGGGGAAATGAACAAAGTGCTCCTCTGTGGGGCTGGGCCAAGAACGGGAAACACCTTCAATGTGATTGCACACCTACACCTACTCTGTGTTCATGGGCCATTCCGGTGGTGGTGCTGGGGGCGAAGCCTCATATACAGTGGGCTCCTGTCACCATTGGAGCCTCATATCCTGCTGGGCCTCTGTCTTAACACAGACTATGACTCACTTGACAGGGAAAGTAACTGCCACAGAGAAGGGCCTGCCAGCCTTGAAGGCTGTGTCCTAGCAAAGGCCAGATGCGCTATGTTGCTGGAAGCAAGATGGAGGATGTTCCATTGAGCGCACGATGACTGTTGACCATGATGACTGGCACCCTGTGACTCCTCATCTGGAAGGGGTCAGGGTTGAGCACAGTGAATTTCAGGGTTCTTTCCTATTTTGACACTCTAATAGTTACAATAAATTTAAATATTTGTTATGCAGGGCCAGCAGGTAGCATGGTGGTTAAGGGCACTGGACTCCCACATGGTCGACCGCAGTTTAAGTCCTGGACCTGGAGGCTTGCTTTCTCACTTTCTGTCTCTCACTCTCACTCTCACTCTGTCTCTCTCTGGAAATATTAAAATAATAATAATAATCAACAACATTCAATAAAATCATTCTTTGTAAAAAAATATTTATTATACTCTCTGGACACATCAATCATGGATGTTAAACTAGTCATTCCTTTGACTTAGTAGTTCCACTTCAGGAAATCTTTCTGAAGGAAATAAATACATAAACAAGGATGTTTATTCCAGCATTATTTATAATAGGGAGAAATTGGAAATAACCTAAAGATCCGACAATAGAGGAGTCAATGCTTAAATCGTGTTACATCCTCACAACAGGTTTTTAGACGGTAATTGAAAGGATGTTATGAAGACTTTATAAAAACAGGGAAATGGTTATGCCACGATATTAAAGGGGAGCCCCAGGACATAAATGACGTGTTGAGTCACAGTTATGAAAACACACGGTCTCGTAGAACAACAGACACAGACAATTATGACTAGAAAAAAACTAGAAAGAAATGCTAGTGGTAGCTATCTTTGATTTATGGAACTACATAAGATTTTTTTTAAACACTTGTTTATTTAGGGGCTGGCAGTGGCATGGTGGTTAGGGGTGCTGGACTCTCACATGGCCGACCATGGTTTGAGTTCCAGATCTGGTGGCTTGTTTTCTCACTTCTCTCTTTCTGTCTGTGTCTCTCTCTGGTCAAATTAAAACAATAATAATAAAGAATTTTTTATTTAACTTTATTTATTATTATTTGTTATAGGGCATGTGTGGTTGCTTATGAGAGAGAGAGAGAGAGAGAGAGAGAGGGAGAGAAAGGAAGCAAGTTGACAGATTTGGGACTCAAACTCTTGGCAGTTGACCACGTAGGAATCCAGCACTAACCACCGTGCCACTTGCTGGCTCTACTACATGATATTTCTTAAATACATTTTTATAAGAAAGTGTCATTAATATATTTTTAAAAATTAAAATGTGATAAAAACTCTGGTGCAAGTTCCAGATAATTTTTTTTTTTTTTTTAGTTTTTTTTTCTGAGGGTGTGTTCACATGCCAGAGAAAGACAGAGAGAGAGAGAGAGAGAGAGAGAGAGAGAGAGAGACAGCGAGGGAAAGTTAGGGAAAAAAACAAGGAGATGGCCATGCTGCAATCCCTTCTCCTCCATTCTCCTTTTGGGATTTGGGACACACACATGTACCAGGCACATTTTTCAAACCACCAGGTCCCAAACCTCAAAGTCAGCCGTGTGGGGATCCAGTCCCGTAACCACCACACCACAAGCTGGCTCCAGATCATTTTGACTCCTTTTTGTGCATCTGAGGACTGTGGGTACCCATGACTTGGAGGAAGGTAGCTTCAGGCCATAGGAGAACTTTGGGAAGGGACAACCACGCAGGGAAGGCCTTGGATTTTTTGGAGAAAAGCGGAGGCCGAGTGGTTTCATGGTCAAGTCTAGACTTGGGGTCAGAGTGAGGCTAATATCCTGCTACTACTTATTTCTTCTAGAATCTTGGGTTTCATCTGTCAAAAAGGGAATTATAGCACAGATCCTAAAAGGGAGGCACAGAGATTGAAATGAGGTTCTGTCTGCAAAGCACCTGGCTTGGATGTTGGGCTCAGCGCCCACCCCGTCACTCACATTTGGAGGACTCTCCTCGGCTCGCGGGTGCCCTGACTCGGCTGGCTCCTCCCTTGCCGGTGAGGGATGTCTCCCTGGTTGTGAGCGCTGGCTGTGATAGTCCCAGTTTTAAATTGGCCAGTTTGGTTAATGACATGGCCTGGCAGGCAGTCCCCATTGTGTGAGTGAGCACTAAATTAGCCCACAAAGGAAATTGCTTTGCTGAGGTCTTGCACTGGTACCAATGAGAATGCCCTCCCCCCACCCCCCGGGACAAAGCAGGTGGCCGGTCACTGTGCTCTGCCGAGAGGTTTTACTAGATCCGAGAACTGGAGACAGAGCCGGCTTTACTGGGGCTGGCGTGGATCTTGGCTCTGCCCTGGGAGGGTGAGCTAATGTGCCCCTCTGCCTTGGCCTCCCACCTGCCTGGCACCAGTTTCACAAACACTTTCAGGTTTCTTGGCTATAAGCAAAACCTCCTGAGGTCACTTCACAAAGGTTGGTGATACGTATTTTCTGACCAGATGGCCCAGAGAAACCCTGGGAGCCCCAAGATGACCGAATAAGCTGGGGGCTTAGATGGCTAGGATTTTCGGGGTTATGAGGGAGGCTGCCTTGTCTAGAAAGACCAACCTAATTAGCGCTTGCTATTCTACTACCACAGCCCCAGCCCTGCAGAGCCCTGCAGAGCCTGGGACACGTATGTGTCCTGGTCCCTTTTGAAAAAGTACACTGACCTGGGAAGGTCACTTTCCACGCATTACTGGTAACTGTGCTTAGGTCAGGTTAGTAGGGTAAGTGAGAAGAGGGTGCTGGCCAGGTTGGAGGAGCAGAGCCAGGCAGCAGTCAAACCAGACAGGGGAAGGACAATGGAGACACCCCAGACCAGCCCTCTCTGATCCCCTGGGATTTAGGTTTCATCCGCTTTTAAGTATAGTTTTAAGTTAAGTCTAAAGTGTGATTATGATTAAGGTAGAGAGAATCTCGGAAATATCTCAAGTGTGTGTGGGGGTGACGTGGGTGTGGGATGGGGGGTTGGTGAGATAGTAAGAGACATGGTTGAGATGGAGACCTCGGGTGTGGCTATTAATCTGGGAAATGAGGGGGTGGCTGAGATGACTCCAGAGCCACTTTTTATTTTTTTGGAGAGGTTTTTTTTTTTTTTTTTCTTGTTTTTGGAGAATTTTTGGAGAGGTTTTTGCAATAGGGTGTGTGCGCTTGCCAGAAAGACAGAGAGAGACAGAGAGATGGAAAGTGAGAAATCACCTCCTGGGGGGAATGGCCACGCCGCAATCCCTTCTCCTCCATTCTCCTCTCAGGATCTTGGGCATGCATGCACACGCACCCGGCGTGAGTTTAAGCCACCGGGTCCAGGACTCGAACCATGATCGACTACATGGGATTCCAGTGACGTAGCAATTACACCAACTACTGGTCCCCCAGAGCCACTTTTAACACCAAATATTTGTCGTCCATCCCTTGGGTTCAGCTCCTGGGAGAGAAAGCAGTGGTGACTCCTCCTGACAGACGCAGCTGAGGTCCAATCCCAAGCGTTGTCTTGAAAGCAGGCTTGAGCCGCTGCAGGGGAGGAGCGGCTTCTGACTTGCCGCTCTGTCATTGGTACCCAAGCGTCGGGTTTGTCATGGAGGGAGAATAGACAGAGAAAAGCAAATTGAGAATTGCTACAAAATTGAATACGTGACCACATGACTCTTCACACATTCACATGCCAGGCTGGTTGCAAAGGCTCCTAATCTCCCTGTCCCACCTAGGCACTGTAACTATGCCAAGGACCCTAGCAACTGTTTAATTGCCAGAGGGTTCATGTGTTTGCCAGAAAGCAACAAAAAGGCAGAGAAAATGAAAGAGAGAGAGAGAAAGAGAGAAAAGCACCCTTCAATAGGGTGTGGTCATGTCATAATCCCTTCTCCATTTCTCCCTCCTGTTGGGATTTTGGGCATGCATGTGCACCTGATGTGTTATTTCAGTCACTGAGGATGTGAGTTGCGTCAGTTACGTAGGATCCAGCTCCCTTAACCATTAGGCTATCGGGCTGGTCCCTGACCCATTTATCTTTTTTATTTTTTTTTAAAGAGATTTTTACCTTAAGGCACGTGCACTGGCTGGAGAGAGAGACAGACACAGTGAGAGGGAAGTGAGCAATCACCCCCAGGGGGGATGGCCATGATGTAATCCCTCTGGGATCTTGTGCATGCATGCACACATGCCCGACATGATTTTCAAGCCACTGGGTCTGGGACTCAAGCCGCAGTCAGCCACATGGGAGGCCAGTGACATAACTATTATGCCATCTATTGGCCCCTGAGCCATCCTTTTTTAGATGGGGAAACTGAGGCCAAGCAGAGGAAGAGACTTTCCTACTAGTAGTGACTGAGAGAATTCAGAAGAGTCAACAGGCTCCTGTTTCCTGGATCTCTGGACCCATGGTTTTGTCGCCGTGCCACCCAGTCTCGGATCACACCCCCAGGCAGGGCTCTTCGGTGTTTCCTGCCTCATGTGTACAATTGTAAGGATTTATTGTAGCTGGGATTTTGTTTCAAGCCTTTAATATGATTAGCAAACATCCAATATCAGAAGCTTATCTAGTAAACACCTCCCATCCATGCCGTGCGTGTTATGGTCAGCTTCAGATTGAAGTCGAGTCACATTTCAAAACAGATGCAATTTCAAGAGGCCGGAGCGAGGCCGCCCACATCTGCTGCTGTGATCTGTCGTGTGCAGTAAACGGCATTGCTGAGAGCTCGGCTGTAAAACTCAGCCTGGTCAGCAGGACCTGCTCACAATGCAGGGAGCTTTCCGGGGGATTTTAAAAATGCAGTCGCGCACTCTGAGGCCGCTGGGCAGTCTGCCGGGGCGAGGACAAGCTGTCTGTTGAAGACTGAGATGTTCAAATCCAATGTTTATTATCTTTGACCAAAATTCAAGGAGCAGCAGGGTTTCCAGGAGTGATTCTGACGGGAGAAGTGGAGGAGATGGTGAGTGTTCATGAAAGAAGACCGGGGTGCCTCCCAATCTCCTGGGTAAGCTAAAGGAAGCACACGCTCATTATTGCCCCAGACACGCGATGACAAGAAAACAAAAGTCAGCCCAGCCAGGTGGCATCGTCAGTAGTGTATTGGGCTGCAGTGCTGGAAGCCACATGGCCGACTGCTGGTTCACACCTCTGGGCAGCCCAAAAACTGGCCAGGAGCAAGGGCAGGTGCCCCAGATCCAGAGGTGCTGCAGGGCTGGGAGAGGGGATCGCAGCACGAGGAGACCCTTTCAAGAGTGTTCTTTTTCGCATGCATACACTCTGTAGAACAGAAATAGTAAAAATCCTCGGGCCAGCTCTGTGGCCTGGTGGTTAAAGCAGCCAGATCCCACGTGACTGATTGTATAGAGCTCTGGTCTCACTGACTTGAGAGACATACCAGGTGTGTATATATATGCCCCAAATCCCAAGGGAGAGATGGAAGCGTAGGGGTTGCAGTATGACCGTGCCATTGCAGGAGGCGGTGGGTGATGTGTGGGGAGGTGTGCTTTCTCTTTTCTCTCTGGCTAGTGCGCATGCCCTTTAGCAAAAAATTAAAATAATAAAATAAAATAAAATAAAATAGTAAAAATTATCCTTTGTGAAGAAAAGTGAAGACTGACCCTAACCTGTGCTCAGGAGTGGGCCCTTAGGTCAGTGAACAGTGCGGCTAAATGCAGTGAACCTTCTTGGACATATCCAGATCGAGGTTGGGCTTTGCTTGGGTGCCACTGAGCCCTCAGCTCATCTTCACGTGGCATGCGTGTGCGTGAGAGCAGGCGCTGGTGAGTGCGTGAACTTCCGGGTGGTTCCAGCCACCACCGCTCAGCACCCCGGGCTGCTTTGTTCTCCTGCTGTCTGCAGGGGAGGCAGGAGACACTCTATCTGGGGGACTAATGTTTCTCCGGGCGCCACAGCCCAGGGATTTGAGTGACCCGTTCCAGCTGTTTCTGGAGGCAGCTCTGAAGCTGGCGGTCGCCTGGCGGGTGGCAGGGTGGGTTACACCGTGGAAAATTTGTTCCTAATGGGACAACAGCTGCCACCGGCAAGAGCTCCAGGAGTTGATGTAATGAGAGAAATTGTTCTCTGCTGCTGGGGCTGGCAGATTTCACCCATAAGTGAAGATTTGCTGCTTCCAACAGGGGAGGCATTTGTTTGTTTAGATTCCTAGAAGCTGATGAGGAGGTGCCCCCACCCCCTCCCCCCAGCGAGAAAGTCACGGAATACTCCTGCGACAACGCCACACTCTGCCTCCGTTCCAGCTGGGGCTGAACTGGCCCGATCCTCCTCCCCTCTGCAGTCTCCATTGTCGCTGAAGATCAGCCACCTGGGTTTCTCAGGGCGAATCTCATCCTAGGTGCGGAATCTTGGAAGATGTGCATGGAGAACAGGAGGTTGGGGTCTTCAGAGTCAGGCTGGAGGGGTGAGGTGGGAAGGTGTTTCCAAACCTGCAGCTTCATCAGATTTCTCCCTGGCCAGTGGTTCTGATTATCTCTACTCCGGCCATGGACCAGAGTCCACTGGGGATTTGATTTTTCTACAATTTTGTTTATTTTTTTAAATTTGTCAGGCTGCATGTGTGCTCTCAGGAGAGAGAGAGTAAAAAAAGCACACCCCCCCCCCCCCCGCCCCGGGAAAAGTTACTCTGTAATCCCTTTTCCTCCATCTCGCCCTCGTTTTGGGATTTTGAGCACATATGCACACATGTCCAGCATGTTTTTCAAGCTGCTGGGTCTGGGAGTCGAACCCTGCTTTTGTCCATATGAAATCCAACAGCCTTAACCACCACCACTGGCTGGCTCTGTAATTTAGTTTTTAACTTTTATCAAAGTTAGTCATGCATACCATCTGAACAATTCTGCAAGACTTCTTATGAAAAGTGACAATTTCCTCCAACCCCAGAGGCAATGACTTTTAATTCTTTCAGGTGTCTCTTGTCTCTTCCCTCCACCTCTTTCAGTAACTTATTTTTCTTTACGTGACAAGTTTTGGGGGTCATCTGCAACTTCCCACTACTTAAGATGAAAATTTCTTTTATCACTGTGTGCCTTCCCATCCCCACACGTGGTCGTGCAAATGTCTGATGCTGGGCTATTTTTGCTGCTTAGAGCTGCTTCGTCGTGCAGTCAATGCGACGGCCCTGGCAGTCCTGTTCTGCTCAGATCTAAGTGGTGGCACCAATCACCTTCTGATCACGTAAGCGCTTCCTGATGACAAAATCCCAGATCCATCTACAACCAAGTGACTCTGAAAAGTATCCAGCTGCACACAGAGAAAGGAAGGTGCTGAGGTCTGAGGTGGGATGCTCCGTATCTTCCCTAACTGTGCTCAGAGCACCTGCTTTTGCTCGATAATGCCTAAGCAAGGAAAAGCTTTCACTGTTTCAACTCTGGAGTTTGAGTTTGGGAGTATGATTAAAAAAAAAAAAAAAACAATGCCCTTGGGTCAGCCATGTGGCCTTGTGGTTAAGGAAGCCATATCCCACATGGCCAAATGCACAGTTCAAATCCTGGCCGCAGAGATTTTAAAAACATGCCAACCTCATACGTGTGCCCCAAATCCTGACAGGATGGAGAAACGGAAGGGAAAGGATTTCAGTGTCACCCCTCCCTGTGGGGAGAGGGCTGCTTTCTCTCTCGCTCGCTCTCTCCCTCTTTCTCTCTGGCCAGTGCATGCTCCCTCTGGTAAAACAATCCGTAAGTAAGTAAATGAATAAATAAAAAACAATGTACTCATTATAATACATTTCTATTGGTGTAAACATTGCATTTCTCCTGAGAATGGCCACTTCGGAGAGGGAGGAGGAAGGGGTCTAAGAAACAGAATATGGAATCCAGACATTTGAAGCCAAGAGATGACACAGCTGTTTCTTGAGGCATTGTGGGAAAGACAGAGTTTGGGGCTGAAATCACCCGTGTAAAGGATGCTCGGCGTATGCAAACTCCAATGCTGCACAATGCCTTCCACAGGCAGGGAATCTTAGAAGAGCTGTTGCTGCTTCGGTGTGTCAGTCTCCACCTTTCTGTCCCTAGCAATACTGTGTGAAGGAGAAACTGGGTTGGGCTTAGAAATACAGCTATCTTGGGACCAGCAGTTGGCATAATGGCTATGTTGCTGGACTCCCATGTAGTCGATCGCCCTTCAAGTCTTGGACACAGTGGCTTAAACTCACACTGGGCGCTTGTGCATGAGTGCCCAACTACCCAAGAAGAGAATGGAGAAGGGACTGTGGAGTGGTCATCCACCTGGGGGGGGGGGTGATTTCTCGCTTTCTGTCTCTCTGTCTCTCTCTGGCTTTCTGGTGAGTGCACATGCCCTATAGCAAAAATCTCTCCAAAAAAGAGAAAAAGAAATACAGCTATCTTAGAGCTCAGGAGATCTGGGAGAGGCGTACAGGGGCCACATAATAATGGACGATCTGTGGCAAAAGCACGCCAGTTGAGCCATCTGTCCAAACGGAGCCATGAACATAGGATTCCGACTATAAGGACCTAGAACAGGGAAGAATCACTTTGCATCTATGACAGGCACTGTGAGGAGCCTTGTGACTATCGCAAAAATAGGTGCTCCAAACGTATCAGTCTTAAATAAAATAGCTCATTTTGCAGATGAGTAAACTGAAACTCGAAGAATTACAACGGCGTACTCTGGGGCATAAAGCAGATTAATGGAAAGCTGGCAGAAGAACCAGGTGCCCTGACTCCCTTCCATTCTTCCCTCATACAGTGTATTGGCTGTACTGATGCCAGTTACTGTGTCGGGCATTTAAGGACTGAAAAGATGGAAGACCAGACTCTGTGCCAGCAGAGTAAGAATCTTGTTAAGAAACAACAAGCAGGTAAACAACTACAGAAGAACATGGATGTCCTTTTGATATGATAGGGGTGAACTTAAGCAAAGTACTTTGAGAAGACAGAAGAGAGAACAAATTGAGAGGAGGAATTAAAGAAGGCTTCCTGGAGATCGTGAGAATTGAGCTTGATCAGGAAGGATGAATCAATCACAGCTCCAAAGAATCTGGTCAAACTTTCATGACTGAAGTGTAGAGGGAAAACTGGAAGGGAAGAGTCTGGAGGCTCAGAGACAGGAAAGAGGCTCTTACACTTGTTCTGATAAGAGAAGACACAGGCTTGAACAAACAAGACAGAGGCAGGCGAATGAGAAGAGAGGGAAGATGTCTGAAATCCCTCAGTACAAGAACCGACAGAACCCAGTGGTTGGCTGCGGGGGAGTAAGGGAGGGAGGCTCTCGCTGACTTCCAGATTCAGACTTAGTTACCTGGCTGGAGGATGATGCCAGTCACTGGAGGAGAGAACACAAGAGATGATGAAAGAATTTTTTGAGGGAAAAAGGTGAGTTCAGGTTTGAACTTGCAACATTTGGTAGGTGAGAAATCTAAGTGGAAATATCCTAGGGGCAGTTGAACGAAAGGGTTGAGAATACAGAAGAAAGGGCTGGAGAGGAGCCAGAGATTAGCTGGTTGTTGAGCTGCAGAAAAGGAGTATTCCAATTAGGGGCATGTGCCCCGAGAGAGAAGGACTGAGGACAGAACTTGAGGGAGCACCACCAAGTAAGGTGATGGTGAAAAGGGAATGCATGAAGCTGTTGGCAGAGGAGATGCCAGAGACAGAGGAGGAATTTCTTTGTAAGAGGGAATATGGGTTTCAAGAAGAAGGAGCTGGTCAACATATCTAATATAGCAGAAAAATCTGAAAAGAAAAGATTGATAAAGCCCCATGGGTTGTGCAACACAATCTCGGGGGTCTCAGTGAGGGCAATATCATTGGAGTGGTGGGAGGTGGGAGCCAGAACTTGGCAGAGTGGTGAACCTTTGGGCAGCAAGCTTCCATGACATCCATAAACTCTGGCTTTGGAATGGACAGAGGACATCTCTGTAGTTTGTAGTCCTGGCACTTGGGGGTCCTCTACGGATCACAGAAGGCCAGAGAATAAATCCCAGTCAAGGCTGAGGCCAAACCCGTTAGAATGAAGAGAGAATAGGCCCAATTTGTGCCTCCTGGTGACCCTACGCTCTGATGAATGTTTTTTGCTTCCTACTCTGGCTGGTGTATACATTTACGAGATAATGTTTGCTGGTCCTTTTCAGTGGAGATCAGCCAGAACGAGTTATTGCAGAACTAGAATTCCAAGATTAGGTCCAACAGATTCTTTGATCTCTCTAACAAGGTGTCTTTGCTAATGTGAAGACCCAGACTTACCATTTTTCTTCCTTTAGTAAACAGTTCGAAAATCCTCTGATGTGTATGGTCTCTAAATCTTGGCTTGATTCAGAAGCTTCCATTTATTCTTTGGATGAGAAAAACGAATGACATAGACAGACCCCATATAGACACAAGTGGGATAGGGGGTGTTGTTAAAGATTCCTACTTGTTCACATAATAAGGAATTTAGGAATCAGCGACATAAAGGATATGTGCATTTTCTTCAGATTGTTTTGTGAGTGCCCATGGTGGGGCGATTGGAGAATCAGCCCTGATTTGGACCCAAATAGCATTTAAATCTTGTCATTAAAAACTCTGTCCCTAAAAAAAAAAAAAAAAGAAAGAAAGTCAGCCCAGCCACGTGATGACGGCTCAGGGTCATCGCTAGAGATGAGGGAGAGGAGACTTAGATGCTGAGCTCTGCGACTCCACCCTCATTGTGGAAACCCTCTGTCAGGGTGGGAAAGTAACCAGCTGTTGAAAGGCCCGTATGCGGGCCCATGTCTCCCTCTGCTTGTTTGTGTGTGTTGCTTTTACCTGTGTGCCTGTTCAGAAAGCTGTAAATGCCATTAAACATTGAATAATGTAAGTAAGTAAGTAAGTAAATAAATAAATAAAAGAAATAAAATTAAATAAATATTTCTAAAAAAAAAACAAAAACAAAAACAAAAACAAAAACAAAAACAAAATCTCTGTCCCTAGAACCAGCAGATGGTGTAATGGTTATGTTGTTGGACTCCCACGTAGTTGACTGTGGTTCGAGTCCCAGACCTAGAGGCTTAAAACTCACGTGGGGTGTGTGTGTGTGTGTGTGTGTGTGTGTGTGTGTGCCAAATCCCAAGAGGATAATGGAGGAGAAGGGATTGAGCCATGACCATCGCCGGTGGTGGTGGTGGTGGGGTTTGTTGTGGAGGAGGTTATTTCTCACTTTCTGTCTCTCTGTCTCTGTCTCTTGGTAAGCACATGCACCTTATAGCCCAAAAGAAAACCAAAACTGCTCCTTTCGAAAAAAATTTAGAGGCACTTTTTAGTATTCATGCCATTGAAGCAGAGCCATTGAAGAATAAAAAACAAAAGAGATTTGAATCTGCTCTGTGGGGAGAGAGAAAAACATAACAGGTAATTGAGATAAGGAAGTGAAGACTGCCTTTGACAGCTTCTTGATCCCCAAACAAGAAGGAAAACAGGCTGGATGTGAAAACTGTCCATTTAGAAATGACATAACACACAAGCAATGTGACTGTAGAGATGATATGATTGCATATTTAGATGAAAGCAAGACTATTTTGGGAAAGTTGGTATAGAGGATATGGAACCCCACGGACTTCACACTCCCTTCCCCTTACCCCTATTGGTGTAGGGCTTCATGGGAAAGTATGTCACTTTTCTTTCTTTTTTTTTTTTTTAAAGAGAGTTTGTTTTTGTTTTTGTTTTTTTCTATAGGGCGATGTGCTTGCCAGAGTGACAGAGAGAGAGAGAGACAGACAGAGAGACAGACAGACAGAAAGTGAGAAATCACTTCCCGGGGTGATGGCCATGCCGCAATCCCTTCTCCTCATTCTCTTCTTGTCAGGAAGCTTGTGGGCCTCTTCTGCCACATGAGGATTTTGGGCATGCATGCACGTGTGCTCTCATCTGGCATGAGGTTTAAGTCACTGGGTCTGGGACTCAAACCACCATCAGCTACATGGGAGTCCAGCAATGTAACTATTATGCCATCTGCTGGTCCCTGTCACTTTTCTTATTCAACCTTTTAATTTCACATGTGGGGAAACTGAGGTCAAAGAGGCAAGTCAATTTGTTCAGCATTATTCAGCTGGTTGCTTGGTGACCCAGAATTAAATTCTGGATCTTCTGCCTGCTTTTTCTGTCGACAGTCACTTCATGATTCTTTTTATATATTATTTAAGTGGCATTTTATTTTTATTAAATTAACTAAAAATTGTACAATTTCACTATTTAGAGATAGGACCCGTTACTACTCAAACACATACACAATTTATTGGTTATATATAAATTCCTTTCTGTTTTTTAAATTTAACATATCATAAATATTTTCCTATATCGTTAGTAATTTTTCTGTGAATGTAACCTTTTTAAAAAAAATATTTTTTGCCATAGGGTACTCATTAGAGAGAGACAGAGAGAGAGGGAAAGTGAGAAATCACTCCGGGGCGGGGGGGGGGGGGGGGGAATGACCACTGTGCTATTCCTTCTTGTCCATTCTCTTAGGATTTTGGGCACACATGCACACATGCCTGGTATATTTTTCAAGCCACTGGGTCTGGGACTTGAACCACAAGTCGGCCATTTGGGATCCAGCCCCATAACCATCTGTTGGCCCCGAATATGATTTCTAATACTTATATGAGATATTATCATATAGATACATTATATAATTACCTTGAAAGATTGACTATATATTTTTTCCAGATCAAATCTGTTTGAAGCCACTCACAGTAGCCTAACTTTTGAGGAGAAATAGTCTCAGAAACGTCTTCTAGTTCTGAGAGCTTTGATGCATTTCTCACGTGGTGCTATTTGGTCATGAAGACCTGTGGTTTTTGCATTCCCCAAAGTATCCTCCATTATTTGGCTACTGTCTGCCTCTGAAAACTCTGAGAACGATGTCTCTCCACGACTTGATTTCCACGTGCATGAGGTGGCTCTCGGATTGGGCCAGCACTTCAGTCAGCCTAGGAGCCAAAGGACAGGCATGTTCTTTCCCAGCGTTGGTGGTAGAACCTCCATAAAGTTTCCCATCCACCAGAGAAAAAGGTTCTTGGGGATTTTAGAATTGCCAACATTCAATCAGTTTTCACAAGACTAAAAATTAGGAAAGAATGAGGAAAGATATTCAGAAAGATGACCTTAGGTCATTGCCAGGCCCTTAAAGTGCCTTCTGAATCATCAAAGAGAGATTGCGTTATTGCGGGGATGGTTATGTCAGGTTTGGTTTATTATGTCTGGATGCCTTGAAAATTAATCATTTAAGGATAAGTATTGTATTATTTATTTATCAGCTTTACTTCACTGACTTCAAAAATTAATTAGAGACAGCATGCTGTGTGTGTGTGTGTGTGTGTGTATGTTGTGTATATTTGTATTTTCGTTAAAGTAAAATGTACATTGTGTTAGCATCACAATCAAACAAAAAGCACCTGCACTATTCCATCCGACCTCCTCATTTTGCTCTTTAAAGCACTTTCAGTTGTGTTTTTTGTTAAAACATGATTTAGTTCAATTTTCTGCATGCTGGCACTGCTTTTTGAAAATTTCTTGATGGTAAGCATTATTCACATTTACTGCTCATGGATCTCTGGAATATTACCACATGTTGATTATTGATGGAGCATGCCCAGGGTAGATACTATGGGATCAGAATCTAGGAAAAGATACCTCACCTTTCGGTTACTTAAGTAGACTTGAAGATTTAGCTCTTACTGCCACACCCCTCACTTCCTCTCTTCTATCCTTCCCATGTAATTATTTCACAATTTGAAATGAAATCAAAGGTTGATATTTATATTTTTTCCTAGGAGAACTTTGTTCAGTGAAGAGACAAGTACAGTACTAAGAATATTTTCTTGGGCCAGCTGTTGGCCTGGTAGTTACGTGTTAGAGCCTACATGGCTGACTATGTGGTTTGAGTCCCAGATGCTGGCTTGAGAAATGTTATTGGGCACATTTACGTGTGCACCCAAAATGCCAAAAGGAAGGAGAAATGGAGGAGAAAGAACTGTGTCATGATGATTCCCCATAGGGGATGCTTTTTTGTTTCTTTTTCCTGCTCACTCTCTCTGTCTCTTTCTGGTGAGTGCATGTGCATGCTGGCAAATTAAAAAAGGAAGAGGAATACTTCATTATTACTTAAAAAGTTATTTTGGTTTTCTCTGCAATGATTTCTTCATTTTTCCTTTTTAACCTGTTTAGTACTATGCACATATTCTTAATTTTTTTAACATTTGAAGTTTCTTAGATTTTTGCAAATGTTTATATAAATATTTTATTTTTCTTTCTTTCTTTCTTTTCTCTTTCTATTTCTTTCTCTCTTTTTTTCTTTCTTTCTTCTTTCTTTCATTTTTAAAATTTGACCAGAGAGAGACAGAGTGAGAGAGAGAGAGAGAGAAACCAAGCTGCCAGTTCTAGGACTTGAACCACATTCAGCCATGTGGGAGTCCAGCTCCCTTAACCACCACGCTATCTGCTGGCCCTGCAAATACTTATATAAAGCAGAAAATCTATTGGTTGCAATTTTCCACCTGTAGAACTTCACAAGCTGACACAGAGCTGTCATACTGGGACATGCTTCACCACAGGTTAAAACATTCATTGTACCTTCTGGAATGATGGTTATATTTCTGAGTCCCATTGAGATTTGGCTTAATCATATAATTTGCTTTGGTCAGTGAAATATGAATAGAAGTGGCATGTGTATGTATTTCTTCTGAGAAGAATTTTTAGAGGCAGTTTATGAATGGTTAGCCATGATCTCTTTTATCCTCTACAATGATGTCTGTCAATAGTTCAGAGAGAGAGGGGCTAGCAGTTGGCGTGGTGGTTAAAGGCACTGGACTCCGACATGGCTAACCATGGCTCAAGTCTCAGACTTGGTAGCTTCTTTTCTCACTTTCCCTCTCTCTTTGTCTCTCTCTGATCAAATTAGAAACTAGTAATAAATAAAGTTAAAATACAATAATCCTTTAAAAAATATATTTCAGAGAGAGGAAGGATGCTGCATCAAGTCAGACCTGCAGTGAAGAGGACACAGAGCAGAGCCACAGGCAATCTGCAGTGGACATGTTGCAAGAAATAAGCAAAGCTTTATAGTTGTTACCACAGCATAGCCCAGCTGATCCGTCCTAGGACGTGTAACTTATCATAGTGGTCTTTCTAAGTGGACTGTTGCTATGATCTGAATGTTTCTGCTCCCTTGAAATTCACATGGTGAAACCTAAACCCCAATGCAACAGCATTAAGTGTGGGGCTTTGGGAGGTGATTAGGTTATAAGGGTGGAGCCCTCAGGGATGAGATAAATGCTTTCATAAAAGAGGCTGGAGGAAGCTTGTCAGCCTCTTTTGCCACATGAGAATGCACAGAAAGCATCATCTGTAAGAGGCCCTCTCCAGACACTGAATCTTCCAGTACCTTGATCTCGGACTTCTCCATCTCCAGAACTATGATTAATAAATTTCTGGAGTTATTTCTTTGCTTGTTTTTATAAATTACCCACTCTAAGGTGTTTTGTTATAGCAGCCCTAACATACTAGGACAACTGTTTGCTTGCTTGCTTGATTTAGTCGTCCATTGACTTGTTTAATTATTTTTTTTAATTGCCAGAGGGCACGTATGCTCACCCTAGAGAGACAGAGAGAGAGGGAGGGAAGGAAAGTGATAAAACATACCCCGTGGGGAATGATCATGCTGCAACCTCTTCTTCTCCATCTTTCCCTCTTTTGGAGGGAAAACATGTGCCTGGCATGTTTCTCAAGTTGCCTGATCTGGGACTCGATCAGTGCAATGGGATATGTGGGATCCAGCGGCTTTAACCACCACACCACAGCTGGCCCAATTCTTTTTTTTTTTTTTTTAAAGAATTATTTTATTTAACTTTATTTCTTTTTAATTTGACTGGGGGTGGGAGGGAGAGAGAGAGAGAAAGCAAGAAAGCAAGCTGCCAGGTTTGGGACTTGAACCACAATCAGCCATGTGAGAGTCCAGCACCTTAACCACCATGCCATCTGCTGGCCCCCAGTCATTTGTTTTGGTAAACCATATTGTGCTACATTCTTAAGAAATATATGAGAGGTAAAATAAATAAATAAATAATAAAATTCTTACATAACTACAACTGTTTTTTTTTTACAATATTTAGATAATTTAGCTGGGTATAGAGATCTATGTCGAAAATTAAGAATTTTGAAAGTACTACTTCTTTATTTTTTAATATTCTGTGTTGTACTAAGAAGACTGATGCCATTCTGAATGAACCCCAATACTTTGGAGGGAATTTTGATATCCTTTTTCTTTAGAAGCTTTTAAGACCTTTCCTTGTCTTGGAGTGATGAAATTTTACTCTGATTTAACTTACTGTGGGTATTTTCTCATTATTTCTGTACATTTAAAAAAATGATTTATTCTACAAGAGACAGAGAGACAAGCACCCCCAACAATAGGGTCCTCATGTCAAAACCACTCTCGTCCCAGCTACCCCACATCAGCTAGCACACCCCGCATGCTAAGAGAGATCCCAGGACATGAATTGACCTCCTCCTCTAAGCCTTCAAGGTCTAAGGCACCCCATAGAACTTTAAGGGCTCTGATTTTGAAATCTGGGACCCTTGGGGGTCCAGCTGTGTTACCACTATAACCTGGGCCCTTTTCTGTATACTTCTTATTCTGTAGCCCCTATTCTGCCCTTTGAGAAAATTTTTCTAAAAAGTAATTGACAACACCCTCCCATTTGTTTTCTA
The DNA here is from genome assembly GCA_026018925.1 of Tupaia tana. Classification (NCBI taxonomy): domain Eukaryota; kingdom Metazoa; phylum Chordata; class Mammalia; order Scandentia; family Tupaiidae; genus Tupaia; species Tupaia tana. The sequence goes on along the minus strand of JAKSZU010000003.1, from coordinate 217,031,876 downwards.
CTTCTGTGATTGGTATTAGTCAGATGGTGGATATCCTGAATTGATCCTGATATTTTGTCTCTTCCGTCCTATTTTCCTACTCTTTCCTATTTAAAAAAAACACTTTTGAAAATTCTTCAACTTTATTTTCTGGTTTCTCTTTTGAACTTTCTATCTTGGTTGTGTTGTTTAATTCAAAGAAATAATTTACAAAAGAATACAGAGGAGATGATTTTGAGGATCAAAATCTATCATGCTTAGCTTCAAAATGTATGCACCTTAAAATGACTGACTTTAAGGTCTCCCACTCCCGAACACCACCCCAAACTTGACAGATGAAGATAATTGTTTCCAGAAAGTAAGATGACTTATCTAAAGTAATATAGCATGTCTTCTTACTTCCAAGTCAGCTTTTTTCTATCACCAGGTTATGCCTTTGCATCTTGCCATACCTGAAATTTTGTCTTAATTCTAATAAAGAGCACTTTAAAAATGATCACCTGATAGAGGTAAACAGTGAAAATTGGCTGAAGCATCATTAAAAAGCTGGCACTTAACGCAATGGATAATTTAAGTGAACATCCCTTAGACCAAAAACTTGAAAGTCTAGTGCCTCTTCTGTCTGTGACTTACACTGTGATTTCACAAGTCATTTTATCTTCTAGACTTTAGATTTATTTTTTTTCCAAAGAATTATTTTATTTAACACTTATTTATTTCTTTAAATTTGACCAGAGAGGGACAGAGCGAGCAAGTGAGAAAGAGAGAGAAAGAGAGGGAAAATGAGAAAGCAAGCTGCCAGGTCCAGGACTCAAACCACAGTCGGCCACGTGGCAGTCCAGCGCCCTTAATCACCATGCCACCTGGTGTGCCCTAGGCTTCTGAATTCTTATCTATAAACTGAGGAGGTTGCACTAGATCATTGTTTTTCAAACTCAGAGCCCTTAAAGTTCTATGGGGTGCCTTGGACCTTGAAGGTTTAGAGGAGGAGATCAAAATAGAGGAAAAAAGGTAGGTCTCTGGGCTCTCAGCTACTCCTACCTGAACAGTTCTGCTTAGATCTGTTTTTATGTAATTTTGTTTGTTTGTTTTTGTTGTTTGTTGACAGCCAAAGCTCTGTGACTAAATATTTGAGAACCATGTCAGCAAACTTCTATAGGTTTTCTTTCAGTATTGTGCTTTTCTGGTACCCTGATAAGAGATGTTCTTTCAGATACTCAAATTAAAATTTGTATGCCATGAAGCTCTCTGGAGTTCCTATCAATTAGGAGGTACATGGAGATAATTATCATTCTAGAATTCCAAGCGCCTGAAAACAAGTCAATCCTTACAACCTCCTCTTAAGCCAATGGGCTCTCTGCAGACATAGTCACTCAATACACATCATAGAATGCCAAAAAAAAAAAAAAAAAAAAAAAAAAAAAAAACCAGGAAACTTGATCTTTCCATTTTCCTGATTAGATGGTACAGGCAGGTTAAAGCCAGAATCTCAGCTCTCATTGTGTTGGCAGAATCCCACTTCCTTTTCCAAGTCACTGTCTAGATGTCAGGCACAGATATAGACGACATGCCTTGCATTCCCTTGGTTCTGGAAAGGCATGAAACAGGTGGGCTGAACATCCTTTGCCCTTGGAAAGGAAACTGGTTTTTGGCTCCATTCAACCATGTTTACTAATTATTAAGGGAAACGATAGATGTTGGCCAAACACTTAAAATGAAGGGATTGAAAGAGCGTAGATCAGTGTCAGAGATTGGGATTAAGGAAGCCGAGGTCAGTGGTGGGTCCTCAAGAAAACCAAAGAGACAGTTTGTGCAGGGCATACCTGCTCTGCCCGGTGACCATGGGGCAAGGCAGAGGATGGATAGATTTGAATTCCTTGAAATCAAAACCTTTCTGGAAAATGCTTAGAGATTATGTGATTAAACCTTCTCATCGCACATATGGAAAACTAAATCCAACAGAAGGAACACTTTGCCTATGCTCACCCACAAGTCAGTATTTTATTTATCCCATCTATATTTTTGTAGTCCTCAGACATCCCTAAATGGGGACTGGGTACTTAAAGTAGGGAACTTGCGTGGAATGAGGGTTCTGGAGGACTAGTCTCTAGGAGGGAAGGTAAGGGTGTTTTTCTACCCCAGGCAGTTGTGCAATAGGTAGAAGGTGGTGCTCCATCAACCAGACCCAAACCAAATTCATCACATTGTGAGATTCTAGATCCCATACCACACTAGGGACTTCAGAGAGTATGCAACGTATCTAGGAATTCCCCACCATCTCTGATTCTCAGCCCACTCCAGCCTAGGTCTGTTAATACATTTATCTTGAGTTAAAAACACCGTCACCGTAGGCCAGCTGGTGGCATAGAGGTTAAGACAGCTGAATCCCACATGACCAACTTTGCAGTTTGAGTCCTGGACCCAGTGGCCTGAAAATCATGTGGGGCAAGTGTGCATGCATGCCAAAATCCCAAGGTGAGAATGGAGGAGAAGGGATTGCAGTGTGATCATCCTCCCTGGGGGGTGATTTCTCCCTTTCTGTCTCTCTCCAGCCAGCACACACACCCTATAGTAAACAAATTAAAAAACAAAAGAAGCACCATCAACATACTGCAAACACACAGTCCTTGGGCCATGTCGGCCCAGAAGGACTGATACTGTGTCATCATTGAGCGTGCTCCGTGCCCTGGTGGCGTAGGCAGTTTGTGTCACTATGTCGCTTCTGAGAGGAGTGGGGAGCTAACACATACCATCTACTTTTGTAAATAGTCATTCAATTAACGAGCATCCACTGAGAGGAGACGGATCACTTCCAGCCTTCCAGGTTTCGGGTTTCAGGACAACGCAGATTGGGCAGCAGATCAAATAAAGCCATCACCGGCCAGTAGGACTGGCTCAGGAGGGGAAACTGGCCCTGTCCTCTGCAGTGGTTGCTGGAGAACGATTTGCCCTTGAATCCTCCATACCATCCTAAATTGACAATTTCATCTCCTCCAGCCCCGCCCCCTGCCCCAAAGATCTGCTGAAACCGCGAGTTCCATCTGAGAATACAGCAGGATAATAGGTGAGTTCCATCCATCCATCAGCGATAATGGTCGCGGACACTCCCGTCGCCTTTTGTCTGCTGGTTTCCCTGAGGATGCAGCCTAGGGACCTGGGGTATTTACACTGCCTTTGTGTGTATGTGCTTTTAAAATCAGTCCTCTTGTTTACTTTCCTGCCTTCACCCAGGCTGTTTACTACCTTTGGAGCGGCCAGGCCACTAAGTCAACACGCATTAAGACCTAACATCAAAATGTCATAATGCGAATGAGCAGAATTCGGAAAGGCCAGGGACATTGGCTGCTCTGTTGGGTCCTGTTTAGTCTGAGGGTAATGAAGAGCTCACAGATGACCTGATTTCATTAAACTAGGTCAGACTCAGCTGAAAAGCGGCTATGACTCTCACCCAGTTATCCAGCGAGCTTGCCCACGGCCCCCCTCCCTCTGCCCCCGCCCCCACCTCAGGGCTTGAATGCTTTCTGGGAATTAACGCTGAGTTTTGTCAATACAGTAGCTAAATCTCCATGGAATAATTGGACCTTTCCCTTCGGCTTCTGTTTGTGCAGTGGTGAGGCCAGGCCTGGGAGAGAAGGGGGTGGACTTTAACGCAGGACGTAGGATTCAGTTGTAGCAGTTTGCTCTCGAGCCAAACATTCTGAGTTACAGCATCTTATCTGAGGGCTGTATTGACGGAAGCAGCTGAACGGACTCAAAGAGGAGCTATCATGCAAACAAGGCTTTCAATGTGTCCGGCCTCACCAGCAACACACAGGCCCTCTGCATCTTCAGCAAGCTCGCAGTGGGGAGTGGGAAGGGGACCCCGAGGAGGGTAGAGGCGGGAAGGGGTGGTGTCTGGAGGCTGGAGGAGGAGGAGGGACGGTTCTCCTTCTGTCCCTCCCATTTAGGGGAAGATGGGTCTGTGGCAGCGTTCTAGACAGGGAGAATTCAGCTCATCCACAAAGAAGAAAGCATTTTGAACAATTAGAAGGTCCACAGATTAGATGGGCCATAGATGAGAATGTTACTGTGCTTTATTAAGCATCTACCATGTCTCAGGCCTCATGCTAGGCACGTTTTTCTGGTCTCCACAGCTTCTCAATTGCAGCGATTAGATGAGAAAGCTGAGGTTTAGTAGTATTACTCAAGTCTGACTGGGGCCAGCTTGTGGTGAGGTGCTGAAGGTGGCTGACTCCCACATGGCGCGTTTCAAATCCTGGACCCAGAGGGTTGCAACATGATGCGCGTATGTGCATGCATGCCCCACATTCTGAGAGAAGAATGGAGAAGGGATTGCAGTGTGGCCATCCCTGCTAGGGTTGAAGTCTTCAACTAGAGGCTTTCAAACTTTTTTGGTTCATGGTACTCTTAGACCAAAAGAAATACCTAACAGCTTTGTTTATTTAGCTATGTCCAACAGCTTAATAAGTATTATATCTCCTATTATATCTTAGCTGTTTTTTGAAATAATAATATCCATATATTAAAAGAAAAAAAGCCTATTTATTTAACCTATTTATTTAATTACCAGAGGGCATGTGTACTCTCCAGAGAGAGTTTGTGTGTGTGTGTGTGTGTGTGTGTGTGTGTGTGTGAGAGAGAGAGAGAGAGAGAGAGAGAGAGAGACTAACTTCCAATGGGGCATGGTCATACCACAATACTTTTTCCTCCATTCCTCCATCCCATGAGAATTTTGAACATGCATACACATGTGCTTGGAATGTTTTCAAGTCACTGGGGCCAGGATTCAAGTGATGGTTACCCATGTGACATCCAGCTTTCTATGCATAGCACTTAACAGCTGTCCTACAGGGACAGCCCACAAAGTACCACTTTTATTTCATTTGTAAAAATGGCAGCCAACAGCATATGTGAGACTGTAGGGCACGACACACCTTAAGTCTTGGGACCTGACTGGACACCATCACCTTCATTTTCTGTTCGACATTGATTTTCACACTGTTATTACTGCAGCCACCTGAAGCTCAGCTTTGCAAGGGTAGAATGCCACTGAAAGGAATGTAGCACAATCTAATGCTGAAACTGTGAACAGCATCGAGCTCATAATTGCATGTGTGTTGTCCAATCAATGAAGAGTATTTGTCCAGAATTTAGAATAGTCATCTCTGCTCCTGTGTACTTGCTGTGGGCCTCTGGGTACCACAGCATAGATTAGGAAACAAGGGCTTAAACATATTGGGCTAGGGAAGAGTCATGCATTTTTGCATAGAAAAACATGTCACGACTTTTTGGACAACCCAATAGAAGATCCAGAATTAGGGGCTGCTTAAAGTGCTAGAGGTATAGTTTCCCATGGATAGTCAACTTTTTTTTTTTAGTTTTTGCTACAGGGCACATGTGCTTGTTAGACAGAGACAGAGACAGAGAGAAAGAGAGAGAGGAGAAAAGTGAGAAATCATTCTCCCGGCGCGGGGGTAGGGGGTGGTGGCCAGAGCACAATCCCTTCTCTTCCAGTCTTCTTTCAGAGATTTTGTGCATATACACATATACGCCCGGCATGATTTTCAAGCCACCACGTCTGGGACTTGAACTGCATGTGCAGTTGGCCATGTGGGAATCCATGCCTGAACCTCCATGCCACCTGTTGGCCCAATAGCCAACATTCTAACAAGGCCATTTGTATTGCATGTTTCTAGAATATACTGAACTTGGATAGTTCAGAATCCAGAGTGGTTAAGCTGATTTTTCTAAAATGATGACTTTTTAGGAACCACAGTGACTTCCTTTCTTTTCTTTAGAGTCATAATAGAGCACAGATGTGTGAGGGAGAGAGGAAGAAAGAAAAAAAAAGGAGAAAGAGAGCAGCACCCTCCACAGAACTCAGTCATGCTGCAGTTTCCTTTCTCCAGCTCTCCAGGCCACCAGGATTTTGAGCACGTGCCCGGAGTGTTTTCAAGTCAATCAGATCAAGGACTTGAGCTGTGGTCAAGATGTGGCTTCCAGCTCTGTAGCCCAATATGCTATCAGCTGCACCGTTGAAGGTGGGACACCTCAGCTTTCCTTCATGTGTAATGAATGGTAAGTACAAAGATCTCCCCTCTTTTGGTACTGGTGAGAGATGAGTAATACACTTTCTCTTCTTTTTTGAGAGAGATTTTTTTGCTATAGGACATCAGTGCTTGCCAGAGAGACAGAGAAAGAGAGAGACAGAAAGTGAGAAAACACTTTCCAGGGGGGAGGGCCATGCCACAATCCGTTCTCCATTCTCCTCTGGGGATTTTGGGTATACACACACACACACACACACACACACACATGCCAGGTGTGAGTTTCAAGTCACTGGGTCTGGGACTTGAACTGCAGTTGACCACGTGGGAGTACAGTGCCTTAACCACGATGCTACCTGCTAGGCCCAATTTATTGTCTTAAGACATTGACAGCATTGACAGTTGCCCTGGACAAGGTCATATTTAAGACTGGGGTAATGATATAATATGAGGGGAAACTTGATCCTTACAGGTGTTGAGAGACTTGCCCAAGCCCGGACAGTAGAGAAAAGTGGAGCCATTTTCATTCTAAGCTAACATCAATCTTCTTGTACTACCCTACAGTGCTGCCTGATGTAAGGCGAAATTTTCTATGAATTACAAATAATTAAGATGAATCTTTCTGCCCACCTCTATACCAAATAGTTTCTGAAACCTCTAAAATTAAATGAGCCTAGAACGCGTCCATATTATCCAAGCAGCTTTTTTTTTTAGTTTAAAGCTTTATATATGATCTCAGTAAGATCATTTGATAGCTCTTAGTTCCTTTAAATAGAGCACCGTGGTAGTAAAAAGGCCTTCTTTTTCTCTAAGGTTACTTAGCAAATTTCAATGAAAGAGGAACTATGCATGCAATTGAAGAGTTCATCACCTTTTTGAACTAGAAAGTATGGCCTAATTTCCCCCCCTCTCTCTCTCATACTTCTCAGACAAGACAATAGGAATCACGTGATGTGACTGAGAAATTGGGCCAGTTAAAAATAGAAGGTGCACTCTACCAAGTTCATTAGAAAGTAGAAGTTTCATTGTTGATTGCCGTTGATTTATCTCTGCCTGCCACATGTGAAGGGAGGAGGGCAGCAGGTCGGTGCAGATGCTGAGGGCTGGAACCCCCACCTCCCCACCTCCTCCCTGGTTCTGCCTCCTCCCCTGGTGGAGCCGCCTCAGTGACAGAAGCTCACCTGGCTCCCAGTTATAGTCAGGGCCCAGGTAATTCTTTCCTCTGGGAGCAGTTTTGGTTGGCTTCTCCTCCTTCCCTATAGGGGTGCTCAAAGTCCGCTGTTGTAAATGGAAAAGGCAGCCTCATATCTCGACAGATGGTTTGTACCTTTGCACTTGCTGAGCTCTGAAGACAGCCTTAACAAGCCTTATCCACACAGCGGGAAGGTGTTAGAAGAGAGAGGCCGTGTCAAGCCCTACTAGTTTCGTAAACAGAACTGAGTCCCCCCCTTCCTCTTCCATCACAAACACGCTTGCACACACTATGTCTGGCTATACCACAGTCTCTGGACCCAGAAGGGTTGAAGATACACACTTGCTGTTCTTGTGGGGCTCATAGACAGAGAGGCTGAGGAAAAACATGCCAGGCCCAGAACTCTCAGGCCTGATTCCTGTTGATGGCAGTCAATAGTCTTCTTGTATGACTTGCAAATTATTTTCCTTAACCAAGAATTCTCACCCTTATTTTGCAGATAAGAAAGTTGAGGCCATGGACAGCGAAGTGGTAGGACTGGACAAGAACCCTTTCCTTGCAGTGTGGGCCACCTGCCATCCGTCCTGAGGGTGTAGAAAGAGAGTGTGCCTTCTAAGCCTGCGCGCTCCCTGGTGGAGAGTCCTGGAGTTGGGACAGGGTGGGTGTGTCCAAGCCAAGCTGTTCTTCCCAACGTTGGAATAGTAGAATGGTCATGGTCACGACCCCTCACTTCCCTGAATTGGGTCCTGATTCTGCCATCGACCACCAGTTTCAGCCAGCCCTGGATCATGGGCACACGCATACCCAGTGTACTAGGAGGTCTCCAGATGTGAGCAGGGAACTTTCCCATGTGGGTTTGCCTCACAGTGCATTCCCACTCATCAGGATGCACAGGCTACCTTGGTGGTCACATAGGAGATATCTGCCTCTTGTTTTACCTTCAGTTTGCCCCAAGCTGAGGGGCTTCCTATCATCACACTGTGTACCTGGGGAGCTCAGACAGTGTGTACTGAGTGACCCAGGAGCTGACTGGAGCTGGGAGGGAGGCCAGGCCACAGCAGACTCACAGAAAATGGATGTCTCAGTATTTTCTGGGACCGTGGAAGGCTGGGGCATTGGGAGCCTCGTGGTAGGCAGGTGGTTCATTTGTCCTGAGAGCAGCTGGCCCACCTGCCTTCCAGGTGGAGTTTCAAGCATCACCTATCCCACAGGGTATCTTGTCAATGGGACACGCCCACTTGGTTTCCACCTGGGTTTTTTTTGGACGCCTGCTTTTTTTTTTTTTTGGAGAGGTTTTCGCTATAGGGCATGTGCGCTCGCCAGACAGACAGAGAGAGACAGAGAGACAGAAAGCGAGAAATCACCCCCCGGGGGGATGGCCACGTCGCAATCCCTTCTCCTTCATTCTCCTCTCGGGATCTTGGGCACGCATGCACACGTGCCCGGCGTGAGTTTTAAGCCACCGGGTATGGGACGCAAACCGCGGTCGACTACATGGGAGTCCAGCGACATAGCCATTACGCTAACTGCTGGTCCCTGGACGCCTGCTTTGAGGGCAGCTGGTGGAAGAAGCATGGAGAGCAGCAGCACTGTAGTGGGACTGGGAGGAGAGTGGTAGGACTTTGACTTGGGAGGTTTCAAGGGACACGTGTGTGTCTCCTGCTCCTTCCATGGCCTGGCCATTAAGCTAGACCAGTGAGCTATGAGAATATCTGGGAAGAGGCAGGTTCTGTCCAATATTTCCTACCTGCTGAGGTAGCAAACAGGAACCTGAGGGCATCGCCAAGAACTTCTGTTTTCCCTGGTTTTCTTGCTACTGCCCCTTCTAGATTCTCTAACTCTGCCCTTTTCTAAAAAAGGAGAGTTCTGCTGCCAAGTGAATGACTCCCCTAGAACTCTGTGACCTTCACCTTCTTTCTCCTTCATCTTTTCCATCCCTCCCCTCTTATTTCCTCCCCATTCCCTCCTCCTCTTCCCTAGACCTCAGGTAAAACTTGGGTTCTGTGGCAGAATAAGAGGGAGCTCTAGGGACCTGCAGTTGGTGTAATGGCTATGTCGCTAGACTCATATGTAGTCGACCATGGTTCGAGACCCAGGCCCAGTGGCTTAAACTCACACTGGGTGCGTGTGCATGCGTGCCCAAGATCCTGAGAGGAGAATTGGAGGAGAAGGGATTGCAGCATGGCCATCCCCCCTGGGGGGTGATTTCTAGCTTTCTGTCTCTCTGTCTTTCTGTTGAGTGCACATGCCCTATAGCAAAAACCTTTCAAAAAAAAAAAAGAGAGAGAGGGAGAGAGCTCTGTACTTTAGAGGAGGAAACTGGGACCCAGATGAGAAAAGAGGCTTCTTGGACATTCTAGGTGTATGTTGGTAGCCCCAAAATGAATTTGTGGAAATCACACTTTGACCTAAAGAGGTGTAAGTATTTTCTGAGTCACCACGTCCTTGTGTATGAGGTGGTATCTTTGGCGAGTACTCTATGGAGGGTGTGGCCCATGACTTCACCTCTCCCAGATGTGTCTTCCGTAAGTGGGGACATTCGCTTGTCCCCAGTGGTCACTGAACTTGCGTATGGAAGAGGACTAATATGGTACCTGGTACGTGGTGCATCACTAATGGCATTCACTCATTTCCCAAGGGCAGCAGAGTGTGGTAGTTAGGATGTGGGTTCTAGCACCAGGTTAGCTGAGTTCTTATCCTAGTTCTGCAATTCACTGGCTGCGTGACCTCAAGTGAGTAATTTTACCTCTCTGGGCTCCAAATATATTGTCTGCAAGATGAACATCATAATCGTATCACTTCATAGAGTCAATGTGAGGATCAAATAAGGATTAAATAAGTCAACTACCAAGAACAGTATTTGACATGTAAGTGCTCAATAAATATTAGCTATTGTAATAAACTTTGCTATTGGCCATCTATGGTTGTTACTCTGTCTTCCAGAATTTCATGGGCCCTGGGAAATGAAAAAGGCAGAGTATTTCCACAAAATTAGAATTAATAGACAATTCTCCTAGCTCACTGGCACTGAAGGCATCCAGAGTAATACTGAACAACTTTTTTTTTTTCCCCCTGGGATGCAGACAAGAGGATTCCTGCATGGAAAGAAAAATGAGAGTGCATGTCCTTTCCAAAAACTCTAGCATGTTTCAAAACAACCCTGTGAATTTTCTGGGTTAATAAGTAAATGCGTAAGAAGGTATTGTACTTCCTTTTCAAGAAGTTGATCTACTTATTTATTCAATACTTTGAGAATATCTTTTTTTAAAAAAGGAATTATTTATTGGGACCAGTAGATGGTGTAATGGTTACATCGCTGGACTTCCACATAGTTGACTCTGGTTTGAGTTCCAGACCTGGCAGCTTAAAACTCACACCAGACACGTGTGTGTGCATGCCTAATATCCCAAGAGGAGAATGGGGAAGGGATTGTGGCATGGCCATGCCCCCTGGGGGGAGATGATTTCTTGCTTTTTGTCTCTCTGTCTCTCTGGTGAGTGCACGCTCCCTATAGCAAAAATTTCTCTAAAAAAAAAAAAAAAAGAATTCTTTATTTCATTTTATTTATTATTATTTTTTAATTTGACTGGGGAGAGAGAGAAGGAAAGTAAGAAAGCAAGATACCAGGTCCAGGACTTGAGCCATAGTTAACCACGTGGGAGTCCAGCACCTTAACCAACACACTACCCACTAGCCTCTGAGAATACCTTTTCTGTATCAGACTTTCTACAGGCACTAGGGACCAGGATGGATGAGGTCCAGCCTACCTCTCAAGAGATGTAGACACATTGGTCCATGGCTTTGAGATAAGGTGTTTGGCACAGTGCCTCTACTTGTGCAGGGCAGTGTAGGGAGGGCAAAGGGTTGCTGCAGCACTCTGGGGGGAGTTCTTACCAAGAAGTCTTCCGAGAAGTAAAACCACCGTGCTGGCTCTTGAAAGAGGAGTGGGAGTGTCTCAGGCAGGCTAAAGGAGGAGGACACTCCTGGAGGAGGGGACGCCATCTGCTTTCTTCTTCTCTGATGGCACCATGAGACTGAGACCAGAATGGCAGTAAAATAGCAAGTGGAAATTGTTATCGACAGATTGACCAGTTTGTCTTTGAATTTACAAGAAGCCTCTGATCTCTGTTTTAGTACTCACTGCTGTAACTGAACTATTCTACAATCATACCAAACCAAGGGTTTATGCCCAATATCAGACAGACTTCCCTGGCAGAGGGGGTATCAGCCAAGGTGATCCTTTGGCTTCTGAAGTCCACATCAAATGAGACAAACTTAATTTCCATCTTCACTTCATTTTTTATAAATATCAAAAAAAAAAAAAAAAAGAAAAAAAGCCCAACACTCCATCCCTACCCTCAACTCAGATCCATTCAAATCAAAAGAGGAGATCAAAGCCCCACCTTGAAAAGCTCCTGGAATCCAATAGCCTCTACCCTCCCTGCATCATCACATCCATTCCCACATCACAGTCAAGTCGGGTGTGAGTTTCAGCGAACCCGGGATCAGGTATTGAAGGCAGAATGTCTGCCAATTATTTCTACAAAGGCAGGCACAGGACCAGAGAATAGAAACAGCCATCATGTCAGGCCTGTGTGATTACAGGAGAAAGGAGGAATTCAGGTGGGAGAATTGTGGGGAGAGGAGGAGAAAGTAGAGCCTTAGGGATTATGTGCCCCAGGGACTTTGTAGAAGGCCCACTGATCCCACCCCCTTACCTGGTGACTACAGGAGTTATGCCAGAATGACTCAGGACCACAGATGGCTTCAGCCTGGCCCAGAAGGAAGGGAATTGGGAGTCACCTATACCTGGGCTAGAATTATGGCACCTGGGCTAGTGACTTGGCACAAGTGATTCATTTAAGCTTTAGTTCCCTTACTGGTAACCTGAGGCTAATAAAATTCACCTCTGAAGGTAACAGGGATTGAACAATATAATGAAAGCAAAGATCCAGACAGCGCTAGCCACCTGCACATAGCAGGTGATCAGTAGATGTTGGTATGTCAAATAACAGGCATTGATTGAACACCTACTAAGAGTTCCATGTTGACTGACTGTCCCTGATCATCAATCTCCTTAAGCCGTTCATTCACTCAGCAGACGTTTACTGAGATAAACTATATGCCAAGTACTGAGATATGTTCTGGGGAGGTAGACTAGAATAATACAGGTAAATGTCTTTGTGGAATTCACACACCACATACATGAAGATATTGTTTATATATTGGCTAAATATTGGAAACAATCTGAAAGCCCAACAGTCAGGGGGTAGTGGTTAAGTAGATGGTAGTTTATACACTATGGTACCATGAGACTGAGACCATTATGCTAACTGCTGGTCCCTTTTTTTTTTTTTTTTTTTTTTGGCGAGGTTTTTGCTATAGGGCGTGTGTGCTCACCAGACAGACAGAAAGATACAGAGAGACAGATAGTGAGAAATCACCTCCCGGGGGGATGGCCACACTGCAATCCCTTCTCCGTTCTCCTTTCAGGATCCTGGGCATGCACGCATATGCGCCCAGCGTGAGTTTAAGCCACCAGGTTCGGGACTTGAACCGTGGTCGACTACATAGGAGTCCAGCGACATAGCCATTATGCTAACTGCTGGTCCCGAGACTGAGACCATAATGGCAGTAAAATACCAAATGATAGCCATATTGACAACTGTTTATAATATAATATTGACTGAAACAAGCAGGCATTGAAATTTTAAGTACAATTGATCCTCCTCATTCATGGGAGTCTCCTTGTAGAGTTGCTATGAACACTAAATTAGTGAATACTGAATCATTGCTCCTAACTGAGCACAAGTTCTGTGAGCCTCTGATTGTAACTTTTTGTCAATTGATCAATTCATAATCTTATTATACTTAGGCTTCTGTTTAAGGACACCTCATTTAATGTAGCTTGTTGATTCCTTCACATGGAGCTCATGGCTAGTAGCCCTATAACTCATGCCAGAATGAGGCTTGTCCAACATACGTATTTTTTTCTCTTTCTCTAAATTGCTACAGGGTGCGTGCACTCACCAGAGAGAGATAGAGAAAGAAGAGCTGAGAAATGACCCTCCAGGGCGGATGACCACTCCACAGTCTCTTCTCCTCTAGTTTCCTCTTTGTTTTTTTTTTTTTTTTTTTTTTTTTTTTCTTTTTTTGGAGAGGTTTTTGCTATAGGGCGTGTGCGCTTGCCAGACAGACAGAGAGAGACAGAGAGATAGAAAGCGAGAAATCACCCCCCAGGGGGGATGGCCACGCCACAATCCCTTCTCCTCCATTCTCCTCTCGGGATCTTGGGCATGCACGCACATGTGCCCCGCGTGAGTTTAAGTCGCCGGGTCCGGGACTCGAACCGCGGTCGACTACGTGGGAGTCCAGCGACATAGCCATTACACTAACTGCTGGTCCCTAGTTTCCTCTTTGGACTTTGGGCACACATGCATACGTGCTTGGCGTGTTTCTCAAGCTCATGAGTCTGACACTCGCTCTGCACAGTTGGTCATATGGACTCCATCAACCTTAACCACCAAGCCACCTAGCTGGCCCCGTATGTATTTTCTCTAGGGGGCACATCATCATGACCTTCCTTCTGTTAAGAACATTGGACAGCACTTCAACTCTATGCCTAGGGACCATGTATAACGGCCAGGCCCAGTGTGGTGGTGCAGGCAGTAGGTTGCTACTGAGTGAAACTGGAGCCATGTGAGAAGGCCTAGGGTTTAATCCTGGGTCCATCTGAACATACTGAGTGCACCCAAGATCCTCGCTGGTTGGAAGGCTAGGGGGAGAATCGTGGTGTGGCAGACCCTGTCAGGGGGACGGGTGGTGGTGGTAGTGGTGGTAGTGGTGTCTCTTTCTTTGTTTCTCAATAAATAAATAATAATAAAAACAAAACAGTCAAATGACCAACACAGGCACAAAAAATGTGAAGAATGTGGGCACTAAGTAGTTGTAAAAGGGACACCTATTTATGCTGAGAGCTGAGACAAGAAGGGTGAAGTCACCTGGTTCAGCCTCTGCCCAGAACATAAGCATGGAGCCCCCTGCCCCAAGGATTCAACCACTTCGTATATGTCTGTGAATGACTGAGACTGGAGACACCACTATGACTGTTGGTTTGGGGGCTACATAACCATTTTATTAAATAGGCAATTTCGCAAATACAGAATTCATAAATAGTGAGCGTGCGCATATGGATAAGGACAACGTAATGTAGAAGAAAATGAAAACATTGGTCATGGGATCGCTATTGCTGCTTTTCTGTCTCAAAATTTTCATTAATGTCAAGTTTTTTCTTCTTCTCTTTCCCTTGCTTCTTTCTCTCTCTTCCTTCTTTTAACAATACATGCACCTCAGGGAAAACAAAAAAACTTCACATGTGGCTGCTAAGCCCTCTTCCCCTACCCAGCTTGTTACCATGACTTTGGGCAGTGGGCTCAGAAATGGGAGGAATGAAGCTTAAATGTCAGTGGCCCCGAGCCTGCCTCCTCCATGCCAAGGATTCCGGAACCGCAGTCACCCAGCGGACGAGAGTGACAAAGGCTGCTCCAGCATAGCTGCAACCGTGCCCTCGCTCGGCCTTGCTGCGCGCATGGTATTGTCTGATCTCTCTCTGGTGATAATCATGTCCTCTCCATGTGTGGCAGCTCCTGTGCCCTCAGCCTCAGCAGAAGCCTCAACATGTGTTCTCTGTGTTTTGCTAATGGAAAACTGGGGAAACAAATGAATTGAAACAGCACAGTTTGTTTAATAAAGTCTTCCTACAACTTGGGCTCTTTGGAGAAAAGATGAAAAGGGAAAAGTGCTTGTGACTGAAATATTGAGAGTTACTGCTGTAAATTATGTGAAAGGCACCATTTTCAGTCTCTTTGGAGAAGCAGTTGGCAAGAAACCAGCTCATCTGTTGATGGGACCCAGACATCTTCTCCAAAGGCTATTTGAAGACGATCCAGAAACTTCCTCATCGATACTGGCTGAGGCTAGAAGTGTTGTCCTAATTCCTGACGACAGGGACAGGAAATTCCAGGCCACAAAGGTTGCTCACATTTTTACCTGATTTGCTTCCAGATTTGAAGTTATGTGAATGGCTTGTTTGTCTAACTCAGCTCTGCTCAAATCAATCTTTCACGGGTCCCCCCCAGTAAAGATCACCTTGGGTCAAAGGTCATAGGTCATCATGGTTCTCAAATACCTACCCACTTTGTAAGAGTTCCAAAGTGGACAATTACCCAGAAATTAGTGAGGAACACAACCAAGTATTTCAAAGGACTAATTGGGAAAAATGAGTACAGCATGTGCAACAATGTTTCAGATGCTGTCTTCATAGCTCTCCCGGTTAATTTCCAGCGTTTCTGCAACCTGACTTTTAATAACATAGACTATGATAGAAAGCACCTGTCCTGGCGGAATTCCCTTGTGTTCCAACTGTGCAGGGGGACGGGAGCGCTACGATTTGTGTCCCTTTCATGTGCTTGTGTGGTTCACAGACAGCCTGATCTTAAATGTGTGTGAGTGCAGATACAGACATTTTATTATTTTATTATTTTTTTACAAAATCGCCACTACTTAGAGTCATGAACTCAGGGCTACTGTTTAGAAGCTAAAACAACACTGAGAAGGACTTTCCAAAAATACCAGTTTTGCAGCTCAGTCCTGATTTCTTAACGTACAGATCTATTTTGATTTCATAAACAGCCGAAGTGTTCATGGAGGCAAGCAAGAGATAAGAAATTAAGATGATAGAGTGGGAGCCAGGCAGTGACACAGTGGTCAAAGACGACGCCCTTCGAGGCAGAACCACACGGAAGGTTCTGAGTTCATGGCTGGAGACCTTCCTGAGCTCACCCAGCAAGGGCGTGCCCCCGAGCCACGGCTGGTTGAAGCTGGGGGTTGATGGTGGCGTTAAGACCCAGTAGGGATGCTCTCTCCCTCTCTCCCTTGCTTATGGAATAAATAACTAAACTTAAAAAATTACTACACGGAAAGATGAGGCAAGAGTTGTCTGAATGATGGGGAGAGCAGCGTGCGCTCTGGGAAGGCACAGGTTGGTTAAATAGGTTTTCGTGTCGTACCAGGGTGAGTGATCGATCCTCACACACTCCAACTCACCAGCTCAGTTTCCAGGGAGCTGCTATTCTGATGAAAGGAGATCATTCTCCACTTGGGGAATGACTCCAAGCTATCTACTCTAAAGACTACTTCTAAGGGTTTTTTAGACTACAGCTTCTTCAAAGTGTGGCCTCCAAGTGGGAACAGATCAAGATGTCCCATATTTACCTTCACTCTGTGCTTTAAGATCAACTTTTGGCAACTTTTAACATGACCATTGTAAATTTTTAGGGCAAGGATTAAAAAGAAATCCACCTGTTAATATTTGTTTTTCTTGTTCATTGTTAACCAAAGATTCTTAGGAACAATGTGTCTAATTCTTCAATTCTGCTTGAAAGAAACAACGTCTGTGCATCTTGGTTAGAGGCAGCTTGTGCAACTCGGGCCCTCCTCTTGGGGTGGGAAGGCACTTTGGAAAGAGAAAAACCTGGTGATCCCCTTGCCTGGACAGTCTTCTTAATTGTTTTAGAGAGAGATTTTTGTTGTAGGGCATGCGTGCTTGCTGGAGAGACAGAGAGAGACCGAGAGACAGAGAGTAAGAAATCACCTTCCTCCCCAGGGGATGGCCAGAACATAATCCCTTCTCCATTTTCCTCTCAGGGTCTTGGGCACACACGCACATGTGCCTGGTGTGAGTTTTAAGTCACTGGGTCCAGGACTTGAACCACAATTGACTACGTGGGAGTCTAGCAACATAACCATTATGCCATCTACTGGTTCCAAGGGCACTGTCCTTTCTCTGTTCAGCAGAGTGAGATTCTGAAAACTCTAGGCCTGGCTCCAAGGTGCCAAACGGACTCACTCCAAACAGCTGTTTATTTCCTTTGCTTTGAAAGAAGTCATTTTTAGAGCATGTACTGTGTACTAGAGGCTGAACGGGCTCCCTTATATATTACCTTTATAATAATACTGCAAAATGAGCGTTACAATATCCCCATTTAAATGAGGTAGCACAGAGGAGTTAAGTCATTTACCTGCAGTCACTCAGCTAAGTGACTGGACTGGGATTCAAGCCAGATATGTCTGTCTTTGTGACTTCTCTTGAGTCCCACTTCCTAGTAGCTCTGAAATGGCCATCTAGGAAAGATGATGTCCCTGAAAGCCAGCCGAGTGGGGTGGGGGATTTCGCCTCCTTTTGCCAGGATGGGGGGAGGCAGAGGGAGCAGCCAGATGCTCCAGCCATCTCAGGTCAAATGAAGCCTGATCCTTTCTCAGCTTGATTTGACCTAGAACTGGGAAACAGATGGGTCCAAGCTGCCCCAGGGTCTGAGGGAGCTGCACAGACACAGGGGTCCTGGCTGAGATGCTCGTGCTCTGAGGGCCTGGGGCTGGGGGCTGCTTTGGGAACCGAGCTCCTGCCTGCGCCTTGTGACTTACAAAACCTTAGAAGGGAATTCAGCTGTGAGGCTAAAAGGCTCATCCCGGGGAGACCCAGAGCAAATCCAGGGAGATAAGGCAGATGTCAACCGATGCGTTATAAACAATGCGGCATCACTGCAGGAAGAGATAGCAGGGAAGATAAACAGGGGCCTAGGAGAGGTGCCACCCGGACTTAGTGCTAACTCGACAACAAAGACTTGTCCTCTAGCAGTGCCGGGCAGTGGGCTTAGAAATGCCCTCTGACTGCACAAGCACGGGCCCCCACAGGTTTTTACTACACGGGTGTTACGTGATGGGCAAATGCAGAGACACAGGCGTTTATCCCCTCACTACTCACTTACGGAGTGGGAGGACCAATAGTCCCAGCTCTCCTCGGACTCAGGGGTTTCCTGGGACATGAGCCTTTCAGAGCAGACACAAGGGATGTCCTGGGCACACTGGGGAATCGGGGAGGGAGCAGGCCCAGGACCCTCGCTGGACACAGGGAGATATGTCAGACTCCCTCCAGTTTTCAAGGAGCCTGCAGACTTGGGGGGACAGATAAATAAAAAGCCTTATGGCAAGTGTCATGACAGAGTCACGTGCAGAGCAGGGCTGTGAAGTGCAAAGCTTCAGGGATGGTTTTAAGAGGGGGAGCAGGGACCAGCAGTTAGCGTAATAGCTATGTCGCTGGACTCCCATGTAGTCGACTGTGGTTCGCGTCCCAGACCCGGTGGCTTAAAACTCACGCCGGGCGCATGTGCGTGGGTGCCCAAGATCCCAAGAGGAGAATGGAGGAGAAGGGATTGCGACGTGGCCATCTCCCCTGGGGGGTGATTTCTCACTTTCTATCTCTCTGTCTCTCTCTGTCTGTCTGGCGAGCGCACGCGCCCTATAGCAAAAACCTCTCCCCCAAAAAAAGAGGGGGAGCAAACTGGAAGTGAATCTCGGGGCAGCAGAACTCCCTGCAAGAAGCTTGGGAACGCTGTTGGGTTAAGAGACAGCTGGCAGAAAAGCCTAGAGGCTCACACGCAACGGTTTGCTTCGAGAAACAGGAGGCAGCATATGCATATGTGGCAGGGGAGGTTGAGAAGTTACGTATTTGAGAGGCCAGTTGACCATGTTAAGAGACAGGAAATTTATACTATAGGCATTCGGGAGCTGTCAAAGGTTTTCTGATAGAATCAAGTATTACAAAATGTTTAATTTATGTTTAAATGTTTACTAGACTTCTGTTAGGTGCCCGGCACTGTGCTAGAGAAATGAACGAAGGAATGCATGGCTGTCGTTCAATTTTTTGATCACAGTGAGGGTCCTTGAAATCCAGGAATCAGCTGATGTGACATTTGGGCCTATGGCCTCTGTCAGGAAAATCATTCTGCAATGAGTAAATGCAAGAAGAGTGCCAGCCTGGCTCCAACCACACCCCCTTATCTGTTTTTCTTTTTCCAAAAGACCTTGAGGACTGTAGTGGATTCCACTACAAAACAGTTACACAATTTCCCTGGAGAAGGCGAATTTCCACCTTGGGGGATGAATAAGCTCTTTCTTTTCTGCGGGGCTGGCCACAGAGGCCCAGGCTGGGTATGCAGGAGGGGCAGCGAAGGGAGCAGCAGGCCTCAGTCTAATTTGGGGGTAACTATTTGTTTTTTCATTAAACAAAGTCTGCAGGGCAGGGATTGTGGTTGCAGGAGCCCCGGGAGGCCGATAAAGCAGGTAACTGAGTCTGCCTGGAGCAGCCCTCGATCTCACGGCTGCCCAAGGCGTCCATTTTTCTGGGGCTGCAAGTCCTATAAATGGTGCCTTTGAGGAGGCTGCCCTGGTGACAGCAGAGCCCTCCCTGCAGCACCCACTCAGCCACTGGACTCTGAAAGCAGGATTGTCCCTCCCGAAGCCCTGCCCTCCTGCGACATTCCTCACGCGGACATTGTCTGCAGAAAGGGGCCATTGTCTGGGCTGACATATCTGCTGACGGAGGCACATGAACCATGCAGAGCTTTGGGGAGAAAGAAATCCACCCCAAACAACAAAAAACCTGAGCCTAGCCTGAGGGAAGGGCTTAGAGCGGGCTTGTTGAATTTCCTGATTTGCCAGTGTTCTTCCCGGGAGGAAATGGCCACTGCTCCGGGAGGCTCCAGAGTTTTATCTCTGGGCTGGAACGACACCATTGGTGCCTTTGTGTCAACAGCACTGAGGGGCCTTGTGTAGGGTTATGTGGCTGGTGCTGAAAAGGGCTTGTTTGAAGAGAAAAAAGAAAAAAGCCAGAACAATGTTTACCCAGCAGGCAGCTCCCGCCAACACAGCTTCCTCTCGTCCTCTGCATTAGGATGTCGCTGGCTTGTCCAGGCCCTCTCGGTGGCTCCTCGGCCTTGCGTGCAGGCGGCTGGCAGACATGGATAGTCAATGCCAGCTCTTAAAATATGGAAACATGCCTTTGTCCCACTGGGTGAGCAGCCAGGCTCCTGTCTCCACACACCCATATATCCTCCTGTGACCTTGGCCACCTAGCCATTTCTCCCAGCATCCTCTCGTCCAGAACGAAAGGTTGACCAGCACCTGGGGATAGCAGAGTCTCCAAACTGGAGCTTTGCCACGTCCATTCTGACGACCTGGTGTCTTGGCATATGTCTGTCATTAAGTGTTTTGAATATCACCGCTGGATCTGGGCCAGGTGCTGAGGCCTGTCTAATTGCTCTTGGGGGTTAAGCCTCAGAGACCCTTGCTGCTCCAAGGTGGGCCCAGATCTGCAGCATCAGAATGAGCAGGAACCTGTTAGAAACGGCCACATGCTCCTGGGTCAGAATCTGCACTCCACCAAGATCACCTGGATCTATTTGCATGTGAAGCTGGAGGAGCATGGAGGTAAATCAGTGGCTCTCAACATGGCTGTCTACTAAAAGTGTTGGGGGGGGGGACCTTTAAAATCCCAAAGACCAGGCAGCACCTCAGGCCAGTTATGTCAGGATCTCTGCAAGTGAGACCAGAACATCAGTATGAGTCTTTTTTCCCTCTCTTCCATCTTTCCTTCGTTCTTCCCTTTTCCCTCTCCTCTTCTTCCTTGCATCCTTCCTTCCTTTCATTACCATGGGTGTATTCACTCATAAGAGATGTGTGTGTGTGTGTGTGAGAGAGAGAGAGAGAGAAAGAGAGAGAGGGGGGGAGAAAGAGAGGGGGAGAGAGAGAGAAAGAGAGAGAGAGAAAGCGCCTCTCTCAATGGGGCATGGTCACACCACTATCCTTTCTCCATTTCTCCCTCCTGGTGGGATTTTGGATATGTTCATGCATCTAGTGTGTTTTTCAAGCTACCAGGACCAGGACTGGAACTTGCGATCTGGCTCCCTTGACCACTAAACTACAGGACTGGTCTCAGTATGAATGTTTTCTAAAACCCTCAAGTGATTGCAATTTGACTCCATATTTGAGGCAGAGAAACTAGGATGGTGTCTTTTCCTCAGTCTTTGGTCTGGGTCTCCACCAATCATATCTTCATTTAGTTCAACTCAATAGCTGTTCCAAACACCCTGGCAGTTTCTGAGACTTCTTCAATGATGATGGGATGCATTCATGTCTGTGATGCCTTTCTGGCCCACAGAACTCCTACTCATCCTTTAAAACCCAGTTTAAAAACTTCCTCCTCTGTGAAGCATTCTTGAATCTCCTGAAACAGGGGAAGTATGCTTCTTCTGAACCTATACTTCCCACTCCTAATTTTGTTTTTATTGTCACATTTATCATGTTGAGATATAATGAACTGGATACTTATCACTTGGCCAAGAGCCTTGAGGACAAAGACTATTTCTTATTTACTTTGCATTCTAGGGCATAGGGTAGGGCCTGGGCACAAAGTAGGTGCTCAGTAAATTTTGCCAGAGGAGGGGCCGGCAGGTGATGTGGTGGTTAAGGCATTGGACTCCCACATGGCTGACCGTGGTTCCAGTCCCGGACCTGGTGGCTTGCTTTCTCCTTCTCCCCACCCCCATCTTTCTCTTTGGTCAAATTAAACAAATAATAATAACAAATAAAATGAAATAAAATAATTCTTTAAAATATTTTTTGCCAGAGGACTACACGAACACATGGTAAATGCTGAAATGAATACAGACATGAGTGAAAAATACATTCCCTGCCTTTGAAAATTGAAATTCTAGAAGCAGAGAGATAGTGCACAAAGTTCACAAGACACTAACCTCTGTGAGAGAGGTTTGACCCAAGTGCAGAGAGGGGAGAGGAGCTCCCTTTAAGAACTCTCTTCTACCCTGCTGAGATCGAGGGGGGCCCAGACTGCTCACTATCACGTCTCCAGTCTGTGCCCCAGGGCCCCACAGAACGGTCCTCCCTGGTCCTTTTCCTTACCTTATTTGGAGACAAGAAGATCATTCAACTGATGGAAAGTAAAGGTTCCGATTGCACCTCTAGAAGGTGCTGGTTCTACCTGTAGGGCAGGTGGTCATCCAGGTACTGCCAGGCTCGGGGGATGGAAAGAGGTGTCTAATGGGTCCGGCAATATCTGGGTGGATGTGTGTCTGTGGGGCTGGGGCTGCATGGCTGGTCATGACCAAGGTCAGGACCCTGGCAGGCTGAAGGCCCTCCCTGGTCAGCAGCAGGACAGGCTGCCCAGTCAGCAGGTGTGCATCCGGCTGAGATGGGCTTCCTCACTCCAGAGGCTTCCTGAATCCAGGAAGATGGGCTGAAGTCAGGCACTCAGTGGGAACAAAACAGCCACAGGACAAGGAGTGGCCAGAGCAAGGGCTGGAAGCCAGCGAGCAGAGACAGAGGTTGGGGGCGTGAAGGTTTGAGCCAAAAGACAGTTGGCTGAAACAGGCCAAGGGACAACAGAAAAGAAAGGTCTAATTTGTGTGGTTGTTCTTTATTTATTCATTTTTAAAATATTTGCTGTAGGGCATATGTGCTCACCAGAGACAGTTGGAGAGAGAAAAGGAGAACGACAAAGTAACCCGAGGAGAGAGCCACACAGCAATCCCTTTCCCTTCCCTCTCCTCTTGGGATTTTGGGCATATATAACATGTGTCTGGTGTGATTTTCAGCTGGGTCTGGGATTCGAACCGATCAGTTGGCCATGTAGGATATGCCACTGGCTGCCTCCCCTGGGCTGCGCTTTTAAACACCCCCGGTGATGTGATGAGGAAGAGCGCTCAGGGAAGGATGGTGGGGACAAGGTGGTCCACTGACTGGCAGAAGGGAGGAGAAATTGGGCAGGCTGGCAACAGCGTTCTTAGTTGGGAGTTTGGCTGGGCTATCTCCCCAAGGACAGTCCCAAGACACTCTCCTTGGAGCTCAGGGGAGACAATCCTGGAGTCTTGCTGCTTGACTTCTAGCAGGTCCTCTGGGTCCTGGGACATTTGGGAGGAAGGATTCCATCTATCTCCCTGTCTTTTCTTGTTTTCCAGCTTAGCCCAGGGGTTCATTTTCAATTTCAAAGAAACTGCTCTGCTCTATATCGATGCATCTGTCTGTTCTCTCTGCACCTTCCTCGGACAACTCCTGTGTCAGAAAGTCAAGAAGGTTTTCTCAAGGAAAGATCAGTCTGGAAGCCGTCAGCTTCTGACAAACCCAATCTCCAAAGGCTCCTTTGGGGAAAGAGTCTCCAGGATGGAATGACGAGAACTCAGAAGACATGCATCAACTTCTGGGAGGAGGAAAGCCCTGGGTCTTCAGACATGTCCATCATGAATGTCTTTACTTGTTCTGACCTCCCAGCCCTTCCCCTGCCAGGGCCACTGTGGGTGAGCACATGAGAAAGTCCCATAGAAACCCATTCCTGTTGGGGACAGGGGCTGAAGGAACTGGAGGTAGCGTAGTGGCTTTGCCTGGAGTAGGGCTGTCCAGGAGCCCCACTATCAACTCCTACATCCCACAGCCAGGGCCAGAGTATGATGAGTTATTTCAGACCTACCAGGCAATCAGTCCAGGGGCCCAGAGGTCTGCAGAAAATAGACTCTAACGATTCTACCTGTTACTCCTGCCTGCCCAAACCAGGGAGAAGCTGGCCATGCTTGGCAAAGCCAGGTTAGGCCCAAGTATGAGGCTTGGTTCAGAGTCCTCACCGTGAGTGGAATATGGGCATTCTGAGTCTAAGTAGAGCCTAGACAGAGGCTTGAAATAGGTCAACTGAAAAATAAAGATGGGGAGGAAGCTTCACGGCCTTTAAAATAGGGTTGAATCATCATGTATCTGGCTTTTTCCAGCTCCACATCAGTAATCCACACAGTGGACAGTCTTTTTGTATGGGGAAACTCATGTCCTTTGGGAGAAAGTAACCTTTTCTTTTTAGCATTCCAGGTCTTTCAGCATCTTCCTTTAATCATCCCTATCTAATCTTACTCCTTTCCTGTCCCGTGTATGTCCCCTGTTCCAGTCATACTGCCCTGTCTGTAGTCCCTCCATCAAACCTTTTCATTCATTCATTCATGAATCCACTGACTTAAGAGGAAGCATTTATTGAGCCTGTGCCTGTTGCTGTGTGATCGGAGCTGGGAATCCAGGATCGAGCAGGGCTTGGTCTGTTCCCTTGGTTCAGAAAAGAAGGTAGATGTGAAACAATTACAAGAGTGTTGAGTGTTACCAGGAAGTGATGATTGCTATGAGAAAGTGTAATAAGATTTCCCAGGGGCTGACCCCATAGCCTAGTGGCTAAGGGAGCTAGATTCCACACAGCTGATTGCGATTTGACTCCCAGCCCTGTTACCTCGACAAACAGGCAGGATACATGTATGTGTGTGTCCAAATCCTGACAGGGTGAAGATGTGGAGGAGGAGGGACTGTGGCATGACTATACTACATTAGGGGATGCTTTCTCCCTCTCTCTGTTTCTCGCTGGAGAGTACATGTGCCCTATGGAAATAAACAAACAAACAAACAAAAAACTACTAATCTAAGGGCCCAGAGAAGGCCTTCCAGAAAAGACAGAGTTGATCAGAAGAGAAGTGGGGAGAGAGCATCTTGCACAGAACAATGTATATGAAGGCCTGGGGCCAGGAGATCCCTAGTACTCTTGAAGAACAGGGTGGTCACCACTCACACACAGTCTGATCCTTCCGGTACAACCTTGGGATTCCTGTGTGCTTGTCCTGTGCTTGACAGGAGTGACTGCACCACCATCTGTGGAGTTCCTGTTCTCTTTATGGTCTTTACCATCCTGGAGATGCTAGTCTGGAACAGAGATTGGTGAACTTTTTCTGTAAAGGGGCAGATCATAAATAATCTTAAGTTTTGTGGACCTTGGAGTCTCTGTTGCAACTCAACTCTGCATTGTCGTGTGAAAGTTGCCAGAGGCGATCTGTTAAAAAATGAATGTGGCTGTGTGCTAATAAAACTTTATTTACAAAACCAGGTTATTGCCTGGATTTGGCTCATGCGCCATTGTTTGCCACCCTCTGGTCTAAAAGGAAAGACAGATGTTGAATGAGTCAGAATAACCAGGCTATGGCATCTCAGGGTGATTCTTCTCCCACTTTCTGGACCTCTGTACAGAGTACTGAGTTACAGTCAGTGTGACCTTAACTGGTCTAAGCTGTGCACCTCTCCTTCTTCATACCCCATTTAAGATCTTATCCCCATTCAGTTCTCCTCTCACAGATAACTGTTCCAGTGTGTGTGCTTTGTACCCTTGAAATTATATACTTCTCTCTAAAGTACGAGGGGATTGCAAAACATGTATGGGAAAATGGAATTCAAGTATGATTTTTTTTTTTTTTTTATTTTGGTGACAGAAAAGTTGAAATCCATGCACAGTTTTTTCATAATACACATTTTTTAGAATTATTTTTATTTAGTTTTATTTATTATATAATTATTTTATTTTGACCAGAGAGATGACAGAGAGAGAGAAAGAGGAGAGAAAGTGAGAAAGCAAGCTGCCAGGTTCAGGACTTGAACAGTGGTCGGCCTTGTGGGAGTCCAGTGCCTTAAATACCACCTGCCAGTCCCCAGAACACACATTTTCCATGACTGTTTTGAAGATCTCTTGTATGTTGCTTTGTGTGATGTATTTTTCAGATTATACAAATGACATCATGCTATGAACCCTTCTGCCTCTTGTCCCCCTCTCAGCGCTGTGCTTCTGAAGTCTAAGCTGTGTGTGCATCTTGTTTATTACTTCTAAAGGCAGCAAAATAAAAACCAAAACAAAAAAGAAAAACCCTCACGTTGTCCATCACTAAGTTTCCTTCTCTGCTCCCCTGGTGATCCCATTGAGTTTGCTGTCAGTCCCGCCCCCAAACATCCTACCAGGTTTCCCCCTCTGGATGCTACATACGCCCCCCTTTCCTTTTATTGCATCACTCGTCCACTGTACAAGCTCCTCATGCAGTGTCTGTCCCAGCCTGGATTGTGATCACCCCGAAGTCAGTTATCAGGTTTATATTTTTATCCCAGAGCCAAATCCGGCATGCCTGCTCTTCAGTAGTAGCTTTATTTGCTGAAGGAATCAGTCTTCTTGAGAAGAACCCTGTCAGGCTCCTTTCTGTCTTCCAGACAGTCTAGCAGAGCATCTGCTATGCCCCGGTTATCCCCAAACTGCAGACTGGTAGCAGGGGTGGCAGCCCACCCCAGCAACCCCTCTGCTCTGTGGGGCATCTTTTCCTTAGAAAAGCACATTCTCACGACCGCTTCTCATTTCGGGACTTGCTGGCTCTGGACTGGCTGATGCCTTCCACGCTGTGAACTTGAGAGTGCGATGGTTACCTTAACGTATCCAACTGGCTGAGGGGCCCAGTCGTTTGGTCAAACGCCAGACTAGATGTCACTGTGCAGGTATTTTTCAGATGAGATTAACATTGAAGTCAGTAGACTTTGAGTGAAGTATATTACCCTCCAGGCCTTAAGAAAAAAGACCGAGTTTCCTTGAAAAGGAATTCTGCCTCCGGGCTGCCTTTGGACTTAAGACTGCAACATTAACTCTTCCCTGGGTCTCCAGCTTGCCAGCATCCACAGTTCCATGAGTCAGTTCCTTAAATGAAATCTGTCTGTCTGTCTATCAACTACCTACCGATCCTCTCCTTTGCTTCTGTTTCTCTGGAGAACCCTGACTAATACAGGGAAGGCCATGATTAATCTAGCACAGGGTAAGCGCTTTCTCTTGACATTTAAGACCTGGTAGGGACTTCAGGAGATTCTATGGGAAACCTGACTGCTCCTAGCTGAGTGTCCCTACCCAAAGGCCCGGGAAGGGCCAGACTATGATGGAGAGATTCAGGTTGAATCAGGGGCTTGAAATCAAACAAAGACCCTTTCCTCCACCTGACTTTAGACTGCACAAACCGCTCAGTCGATTTGGGGACCATTCTTCATCAAAGCCTTGACGGCTAAGTTCTTGATCACTTCCCAAACTAAGCTTAGCCATAATACAAGGACTGCGACGGGGAACCACACGGCCCTTCCTTGCACGGCCTCTCAGCTTAAATAGCACCATCAGATGGCTCGGAGGGGAAAGGGACTCTGCCATCCAATCCCTATTATTTTCCTAAGTTATGGAGCATCTGTTACTGAGTCCCAGGCACATGAGCAATTACTTTTCATTTTCTCAAACATCCTTCAAGGGCAGCTCTACTAGTTCCATTTTACAGGTGAATAAATGGAGCCAAGCGATGTCAAGTCATTTGTCCGGAGCGCTCACAGGTGGGTCCTGGGGTCGAACTCAAGCCCAAGTTGGAATGTGAAGCCAAAGCCTGGACTCAGCCATGTTCTCCTGTATTTCATTCATTCATTCTCTCTTTAGAGCCAGAGTGTGTTCTAGGTGTGGGAGGATCTAGAACAAGATGAATCCTTTTTCTTCAGGAGGTTCGCAGACACATGCAGGGAGCAACTTCTGTCCGGCCGCATCAGTGTCCCCAAGCAGGACTTCCCAGGTGGAGCCTCTTCCCAGGTGGCTCTCACATTCAAGCACCTTTCTTCTCTCACCACCAATCAATGCTGCTCTGTCCTTGAGACTTGCAAGTGGCTCTTGCTCTCCTAAGAAGCTCCCATACCCTAAGAATGCTCCAGCTCCAGGGACCCCCTTATCCTCTTACATCAGGTCTCTGCCTCTCCTTCTGGCAATCACAGCTCGGTCTCTGCTTTTCTGTTCTCTTGCATCTTTACAGCCCCCTTGAACCTCCTCTTTTTCTGCATTCTGGGAGTGTTCCTCTGGAAGCAGTAAGATCCTCCAGAAGGTTCCTGGTTTCAGAGTCTGAAAACTGGACTCCAAGTCTCAGCTCTACTTCTTCCAAGCTTGGGTGACCTTGGACAAATCATCTGCCCTTGGGTTTCTTGACAAAATACAGTTATCACAGTGGGGGCGTTAGGGCCAGAGGAGAGGAGGGATTTGCAAGGAGGAAGAGTGTCATGCAAATAAGGCCATTATTATTCATAATAAGACCTAGAGAGCGTTCACTGAGGGCAGGAGGGCATCTCCCCAGCCTCCTCATCATCTCCTTGTGTGGACAGCACTTCCCAGAGAGCCACTGCTCAGTCCTGCCCAGGGACTTGCCCCCACCCCCAACACCTGAGCGGCTCTCGCACTTGGCCGTGGGGCTCATCCTTGCCATCTCTCCTTCTCTCAGGAGGGAACGCTGAGGTGGAAATCTCTTGGAGGGGTTTATTTATCACTTACTTTACCCTAAAATGGGATGTGTTACAACAATTGAAAGGCAGTGGAGAAAATTTATTTTAAATTCTCTTCAATTCAGTTTTTAGTATTCAAGGAACTTCTGGGAATCATGTTTTCAAAGGCAAAGCACTCGGAGAGGGTTGTGTTTGCTAAATTGCTCTGCACCGTGAACCTCTTTCAAGGAGACGCTGTCCTCTGAGCCAGCACTGCATTAAGAGAACAGATGCTGCTGGAGGTGCATCGCCTGCAGTGGATGTGGGCTGTCGGGAGGCCCAGGGCGGAGTGGGAACCAGTCTCCAGACACGACCCTCCCGTGTGTGTTCCGGTACCGGATGCTGGTGTTAGCTGAACAGATTCCGCTCTTGGTTTCATCTGGGTGAAGACAGAGGCAGGAGGGGCTGGTTCCTTTGTGTTGAGAGCCTGCTGGTGAGCATGGATGGAAAACTCAATTATCAGTGAGGTTAGGGGCAGGGTGAGAGGTCAGGGCCCACTGCCCGCTCTTCCTCTGGGCGCTGAGAGAGCTGCTCTCTCTTGGCCGCTCGGGAGGAGGATGCATTGATCAGGGTCAAAGGTTGTGTGTCATCAAAGGCGGTCCAGGAATAAAGGGAGCCCTTCCCAAGGATTCTAGAATGGCCTATGAAAACCCAAGGCAATTCACTCCCTTGGTAAGTTCAGGCGTGCCGCATACTCAACAAGTCTAGAATTCGTACCACCAAATTTACAAGAAAATGTTGCTTTATCTGAGGATAGCTTTCAAAGACTTAAGATTTGAAAGCAGGGAAGGGTGGAAGAATTTTTTTTCTATTTTCTTCAGCCACAAAGAGAGACTACACAGGTCTAACTTTTTGGATGAAACATAATTCATCAAATAATTCTTTGTATAAGTCCGGACACCTCAAAGATAGGACTTTTGCCACCCTTGTTTTACACTTACCTTTTCCCATAATAATATTTATTTTCTAGACAACAAAAAAACATCCACTGTAATTTGAAATTCAGAAGTAGAATATGAACAATGAAATGCCCAAATGGATCGTGTAGGAAAATCATACAGGTGAAAAGAAAAAAGGAAAGTCTTCCAAAAGACAAGCAAACAGGTAAAAAGACAGGTAGAAAGAAATCAGAGAGGGGCCAGCTAGTGGTGTGGTGGTTAAAACAGGTGGGGCCCACATGCCCAAGTGCACAGTTTGAGTCCCAGACCTGACGGCTGCAGGGCACGTGTACGTGGGTGCCGAAAACCCTGAAAGGAGGGGGAAACGGAGGAGAGGGGATTGCAGTGTGGCCATTCCCCAGGGTGTGTAGGGGGGGGGGGTCTTTCTTACTTTGTCTCTCTCTCTCCTTCTCTCTTTGTCTCTCTCACATGCACCCTCTGGCAAATTAAAAAGAAAGGGGAAGGGGCAAGAAAGGAAAGGAGCAAAGAAGCAAAAAAGAAAGAAGAAAGAAATACAGAGAAACAGAAGAAAAGTTCATTTCTGAAACTGGTATTGAAAAAAGGCATGCTGGCAAACATCGTCTCAGCCAACTCTCATGGACTGATTTTTTAAAAAAATAGTTTATTTTACTTATTATTGTTATTTTAATTTTGCTAGAAAGAGATAGAGAGAGAGAAAGGAAAAGTGAGAAAGCAAGCCACCAGGTCTGGGACTCAAACCATGGCCGGCCATATGAGAGTCCAGTGCCTTTAAATACCACACCACCTGCTGGCCCTAATCCTTGACTAATTTAAAATATGACAAATGTCCTGAAATGCAAGATTCTCAGCTAGAGGTGAGAAAGGAGTTTTCCAGCAGATTTATGTATTTTCAATAGCCATTTCTTGTTCTTTATAGCAAGGTGTGAAAACGAACAAAGGGCATCCGCTCGACTTTCAGTTGTCCAAGCAAATTGAGCACCAAAAGGACAGAGCTGATGACATATGAGAACAGGTATGCATTTCAGGAGCAATCCTGAGTCCCAGTCAAAACGCGGAACTGGCCGAGGTCAAAGGCACCACGAAACAAGCAACGGGCTCTGTGAGTAAAGGACAAAGGTGTGAGGGTCCCCTCCTGCACACGTGCTACTTGGTGTCTTGGAAATGTGTCAAGGCGTAAAGAGGACGCTCACGAGGTGGAAGCAGTCTGGATTATCAGGTGGAGGGAACTTGCCAGTCTCCCAGTAATGAGCCTCAGAGCGCATATCTAGATCACTGAGAAATGATCCTAAGATGACTGTGTGTAAGGCACTGTGTTCCTGGACTTCTCCAAATTTCAGTTAACGCAGGTTAACTCTACAAATCCTGGTGCAAATGACGTCTCCTCTGGGAAGACTTCCCTTTCTCCTTCGGGGACATTTGAGTCCAGGGACTTCTAGGCAGATTTGCCCTATACTGGACTGCCCGCTGCTTCTCTCTTGGCTGTGTGTCTGGCTGGTTCTTCCTTTCTTTTCTTTCTTCCTTTTTCTTTTTAATAAAATGCTCGTTTATTTATTGAGAGAAAGAGAGAGAGCGAGAGACCTCCAACAAGCAACAAGGTCTTCATGCAGCCATCTGTCTAGCCCCAGTCAGCCCAGATCACACTGGGCGTTCATGACCAGTGCACATAGGAAAGCCTGGGATGCAAACTGGGGACCTTTTCGTGTGGATGCAGTTGTGTTACTGCTGTGCCACCGTCTCACCCCAGGGCCAGTTCTTGCTATGTCTCCTGTCTAATCTCTCATCTGTTTGGAGACCACTGGACTGGACTATAGTAGGTCCTCTATAAAGATTTATTGATTATGTAGAAGACCGTCATCATAAATATAATCTATTTTCTGGGTCCCTGTTTATCTTTCAGGTAGCATAAACATGTTATTGGAATAGTATTTTATCACAGAAGGACTGACATAGTGCTTCTACTCACTAAGCTTATCATTTGGCACAGCTGTTTTGGGGATTGTTTGTCTTTTTCTCATAGCAAGACTTTCTCAATGAAGGAAGTCAGTCACTGATTTATATTCTAGTATAAGCTCTTTATTTTGAGACAGATTGGTAACTACACTTTCCATTGCACTGACATGGAACATCTAGCCCTCACTGTCTTCATTTGATGGATAGGAAACTTGAGGCTAAAAGAGAAGTACCTAGGCTGGCAGGTGGTGTGGTGGTTAAGGTATTGGATTCCCACATGGCTGACCATGGTTCGAGTCCCAGACCTGGCAGTTCACTTTCTCACTTTCTTTTTTGCTCTCTGTTTCTCTCTCTCTCTGGTCAAATTAAAAAAAAAAAAGAAAGAAAGAAATAGAAACAAAATAAAAAATTCTTTAAAAAGAAGATCCTACTAAAAAAGGAGAGGGAGAGAGAGAAGCAGTTTGTATAAGATTACAAAGCAAAAATATAAAGCAGAGGCCAGATGGTGGCATAACAGTTCAAAGTAACACCCTGGGAGGCTGCCCACCAGGGAAGGTTCCCAGTTCATGGCTGGAGACCTCCCTGAGTACACTGGGCATGGGCCCATGACCTGGGACTGGTTGAGGCTAGGGGTGAGTCATGAAGTTGGGAACCTGTTGAGAGTGTTCTCTGTTTTCCTCAGTCTCTGTAGCTCATAGAATAAGTAAATAAATAACCTTTTTTTATTTCAAAAGAAAGAAATAGAGCTACAGTTGTTACTAGGGCCTCCGGTTACCCAGTTCTATACTAATAACAATAATAATGAAAGTACAATAGCAAAGATGACAATAACTTTCACATGCCTTATCTTGCCACATCTGTAAGCAATGCTGAGGATGGGCATGGCAGGTATCAGTCTCTCTGCATAAGGAAACTGAGGCTCAGAGAAAACAGCAACTGGTTCAGAGATAAGATGAGAGAAGGGGCCAAAACGATGACACTAGAACATCCCAACATTCAGTGCTTGTTCTAGCACCATAGGCTTTGGGCGAGTGGCCAGTTCTGTCCTGAATGCTCTAGCAATGAGTCAGGAGCTGCTGGCCCAGGCTGAACTTCCCGGCTCACCTATGGTTTGAGTACACAAGGGCTATTTCAAGAATCAAAGTGCTCCAAGTTCCCCCCCCCCCGAGATTTTTGCTACAGCGCGTGCCCTCACTAGAAATCACCCCCCACCAGGGGGCATGGCCATGGCACAATCCCTTCTTTTCCATTCTCCTCTCAGGATCTTGGGCACGCATGCACATGTGCCTGGTGTGTTTCAGGCATCTTTCAAGCCTCTGGGTCCGGGACTTGAACTGCTGTTGGCCATGTGGGAGTCCAGCAGCATAATCATTATGCAATTAGCTAGTCCCAGTGTGCTCTGAGTTTTTGCAGCTCTCTTTGTGATGTAATTCAGTTTTGAAGAGGCTCTAGACCTGTGTTTTCTGTTAATGTCCCTACAAGCCATTGCAAGTCATCTCTGGAACAAAGTAACAACTATATGTATATATGAAAAATAAACATAGATCTTAGAATATGCACAGCATCAGGGGACCAGCAGTTAGCATAATCACTACGTCGCTGGACTCACATGTAGCCGACTGCAGTTCGAGTCCTGGACCGTTGGCTTAAACTCATGCTGAGTGCATGTATGTGTGTGCCCAAGATCCAGAGAGGAGAATGGAAGAGAAGGGATTGCGGTGTGGCCATCCCCCCCAGGGGATGATTTCTCACTTTCTGTCTCTCTGTCTCTCTGGAGAGTGCATGCGCCCTATAGCAAAAACCTCTCAAAAAAAAAAAAAAAAAAAGAAAAATAGAATATGCACAACATTGGTTGTCTGGTAGTTAAGATAGCTGGGTCTCACATAGTTGACTGTGGTTCGAGTCCTGGCCCTGGAAACTTGAAAAATATGCTTGACGTGTGTGCATGTGTGCCCCAAATCCTGATAGGGTGGAAAAATGAGGAGGTGAGGGGTAGCCATCACGCCCCATTGACGGTGCTTTCTTCCTCTCCCTTTCTCTAACCCTCTCTGGCAAACACATATGCTGTTTGGCAATTATTGTTATTTTAAAATATGCACAGCAGTATGCAAGTCTCTGATATGTAATACTTTGTAAATCATGGCTCTCATGCCACTGGTAGGTATTGTTCATAATTTCTAAGTCTGGAACAACCAGCTGTTTGATATTTTCCGGTTAAAAGTGTAAGGCTGGGATATTTGCCCATTAAAAATGTAACGCCACCCATAGAACCTCACTTTTTTTTTTCATTTTATTTTTTAAAAACACAAATTAGGCCAATTGAATTGTTCAAATGATTCTTTTCTCTCTTTTTTCTGAATGCTTTTAAGCAAAATAAGCATACACAGGAACCAATACGTTCCTTACAAACATTTGCTTTCTCCCCTGAAGCAGATCCCCACTGAGCGGACCGCCACAAATAAGTTTCTCTGCCATTTTTATGGCCAAGGATTTGCCAAACTTTCATAGGCCTCACGTAAACCCTTCATTGCACTGGGAAACAGATGATCACCTTACTTCCGCTCCCAACTTCCCGTCCGGACCTCGGTGCTCAGTGGGCCTGGGGTAGAGTGTGGATCCCCGGGGTCTCCTTGACAATCTGTGGCAGCCTTGGGAGCCCGAGGTTACCTAAGGAGCGCTCAGGACTCTTGTAATCACAAAGGGAGCCAGCTTGGCTGATGAGCCTGTATTCCCTTCCTGTTTTCCCAAGAGAATTGAGAACACGTAAGGAGTGTGGTCTGGACTTTCTGGGGGGACACTTAGCACAGTGTAGTCCACAGGGAAAGCTGTTTTCTAAATTCGTGATTTTTCTTTTCTTTTCCTTTTATTTTTAAGAATTATTTAATTAAATTAATTAATTTTTTAATTATTTTTTATTTATTTATTTTTTATCTGACCAGAGAGAGACAGAGAGAGAGGAAGGAAGGAAAAGTGAGAAAACAAGCCACTAGGTCCAGGACTTGAATCACGGTTGGTCATGTGGGAGTCCAGCTCTTTAACCACTGCACCACTTGCCAGCCCCTCTTTTCTTTTTTTAAAGAATGATTTATTTATTGATTTGATTCTATTTGCTTTTTTTTTTTTTTAATGAGAGAGAGAGAAAGGGAAAGCAAGAAAGCAAGCTGCCAGGTCTGGGACTTGAACCGTGTTCGGCCATGTGGGAATCCAGCACCCCTAACCACCACATTACCTGCTGGGCCCTAGATCTGTGATTTTTCTGATAAGTGCCCAATATATGATCTCTTTAAGAATAATCTTTGGGATCAGCAGATGGCATAATGATTATGTTGCTAGAATCCCATGTAGTTAACTGTGGTCCGAGTCCTGGACTCGGTGGCTTAAAACTCATGCCAGGTGTGTATGCATGTGTGCCCAAGATCCAGAGAAGAGAATGGAGAAGAAGGTATTGCGGCGTGGCCATCCTCCCTGCGGGGTGATTTCTCGATTTCTGTCTCTCTATCTCTCTGTGTCTCTGGTGAGCACACACACCCTATAGCAAAAATCTCTCTCTCAAAAAAACAAAAAGGGGGACGCTGGCAGGGGTGGTTAAAAGCACTGGATTCCCACATGGCCGACCATTGTTTGAGTCCTGGACCTGGTGGCTTGCTTTCTCGCTTTCCCTTTCTCTTTTTCTCTCTGTCTCTGTCTGGTCAAATTAAAATATAATAATACAAATGGAATTAAATAAATAGATAATTCTTAAAAAAAAAAAAAAAAGAAGAAGAAGAAAAAGAAGAGATCTTCATGCCAGCTCTGGCTATAGCTGAAAGCTAAGAATTCCATGGTGGAAAATCCCTATTCTAATTGTAACACTGCTTTGTAAATTCAACTTGATTTAGGAAAGAAGTCAATGTCCATTGTGTCTGGGATGAAGCTGGAACTTCTGGGCTGGTCCTGCGTGGGAGCAATGTGGTGTAGCCTTAAGGGCTGAGCCAGGGAGGTGACCGGAACCTGGTCCAGATCTTGACTGGCCACACCCTAAGGTAAGCCTGGGGAGAAAGCCCATGTCTCAGGGGCTCAATGTCCTCACCTCTGAGATGGGATCAGTGACAACATCTGAAATTTTGAGATTAAAAAGAGAATGTGGCTGGCCCCGGAACTTAGTGGAAAGAACTCAGATCTCACGTAACCAGCTGAAGTTCGAATCCCAGCCCAGTGGCTTGTAGAACAGGCCAGGAGCACGTGTGTACGTGCCCCAAATCCCAGGATGGAGAAATGGAGGAAAAGGGATTGCAGCATAACCATACCCTACTGGGGATGCTTTGCCCCTCTCCCACTCTTTCTCTGACTCTCTCTCTGATGAGTACATGTACTCCCTGGCAACTAAAAATAAAAAATAAAAGGTCTTACCTCCCCAAAACACTGAGAGCCTAATCTCTCATCCCCTGCTCTTTTCCTTCTCTTTAATTGGTTGAGGTCATACTTGGAGGCAGGCCCTAGATGCTAGGAGGGAGTTGAATTCCTTACGTTGCCAGTCCCAAGGGGGACACGATCTGGGGCGGACCGGCTTGTAAGTGAATGGAATGATGATGTCCACTATGTTCACCTGACCAGAGCAGGAATGTCCCATGGTGGCAGTTTCCACTGACCCTCTGCGTCTAGGCGACCCTTCCCCAGCCTCTGACTACCGCTTTGTTCATATCCTTTGCTCCTCTTTCAGGGAATGGCCATCGGTACTTGGGGGCAAGGGGTGTGCACAGAAAGAAAGAGCCTCCTGTGCCCTGGCGTCCAATGCTCATGATCCCCGGGGGACACAGACAACACACACACACACGCACACACACACACTGCCCTGCTCCTGCCAGCAGAGTAGATTGTGTGGAGAGAAGGACAAGGGCAAACTTTGGGTGACAACAAGAGACCCCAGCACCAGCAGAGACAGGCAGGCAGGAGAGTGACTGAGATGTGGGTCACAGCATAGTTAAGGCCTCAGGAAGAAAGAGGGGTGAGTGGAGTTCATGGGCAGGAAGGAGAGTCAAAGAGCCCAAGGCTGTCTGAGAGCTCAGCCTCCTTCTGTCCTCGAAAGGCCTGGAGGTTGCCCTCTGGGTGCTGAGCCGGGATCCTCAGCTGGGCCTGGGTAGGGCAGGGGGCAGGGAGGCTATGGCTGAATCGCAGCCTTCTTTCCTTGGGGGCTGCAGCACCAGGCCCGCAGGCCTGCCAGTGGATGTGGCTTCTCAGGTTCTCTGGTCCCTCTCTTGTCCCCCATCCCAAGCACAAATGGCCCTTGTTTGGCTGAGCTCAGAGGGTGCAGCACACTGTCTTCTCTGCTCTTTGTCATTGGTGCAATCTATTTGATCTGGAGGGCGGCTTTGTTTCAGGATCTCTAGCAGTGTGGGGGACTGAAGGCGGCATTCCTCCCAACTCTGAGGAGTAGAATGAAAGGGTTAGGCCTGAAAATTAAGCTGAGGAAGGAGACCCACCTTGATTCCTCTTGTCCTTGACAGAAAAGAGCTAATGGGGGGTGGAGGGGGGTGGGGGGGAGAGATGGTGGCTTAGCATATGACACTCTGTGAGGCTGAGTCCCATGGGAAGTTTCTGGGTTTGTGTCCAGAGGCCTCCCTGAGTACAGCCTGTGATCCAGGCCTGGCTGAAACGGAGAGGATCCTGGTGTCAGGACCTGTCAGGGGCTGTATCTCTTTCTGTCTCTCTCACTCATGGAATAAATAAATAAATAAACTGCGGGGGCAGCAGGTGGCATAGTGGTTAAGGTGTTGGACTCCCATGTAGCTAACTGTGGTCTGAGTCCCGAACCTGGAGGCTTGAAAAATCATGCCAGGCACATGTGCAAGTGTGCCCAAAATCCCCAGAGGAAAATGGAGGAGAAGATGCACTGGGGCCATCCCCCTGGGGGGTTATTTTTCACTTTCTCTTGAGAAAGAGAGAGAGAGAGAGAGAGAGAGAGAGAGAGAGAGAGAGAGAGAGAAAGCCACCAGGTCCGAGACTTGAACCTCAGTCAGCCATGTGGGAGTCCAGCACCTTAACCACCATGCCATCTGCTGGCCTCTCTTGTTCCCATTTTATTTATGTACAGTTCTCTTTTTCAAGAGGATTTTAGCATATAAATTAAGCAGACTTATAATGAATAAAGGACTC
Organism: Tupaia tana; assembly: GCA_026018925.1. Taxonomy (NCBI): domain Eukaryota; kingdom Metazoa; phylum Chordata; class Mammalia; order Scandentia; family Tupaiidae; genus Tupaia; species Tupaia tana. Next base: position 216,994,593 of record JAKSZU010000003.1, on the reverse strand, counting down.
ATGGCCAAGAGAAAAAAGAATGGTACTAAAATGGTAACAGGTAAAATATTATAGAAGATAAAATTGTCTCTTGGGGGGGACGTGGAGAGGGGCCTGAACAGTGGTGAGATGTGGGCCAAGACTCAGTTCTGAGCTTCCTAGAAGCCACAGTAATAAAAGAAACATTCACTTATATGGCTCATAGACTCGGTAGCAAACAAAGCTGTCTCTGTAAAAGAAGACACTACGTGATGTATCAGAAAAGTCATCGATGAAATCCCCCTGAGGTTTGCATAGTAGGAGCGATGATCATCTGGGAACCCCGACATCTATAAATAATTCTGGAACAGCTTTTCCCTAGTCGTGTCCTGTGGAACCCTGGTCTGTGGGACATCGCCAAGCGCTCCTCCACCGCATACCCTGTGGCAGATAAACGTGGTTGGGATGCAGGCTCGGCCCTTCCTGGAGATTCGCAGCGCATGGTGCTGAGGGCTCTGAGAAGTCCGCGGAAGGGAAACTGGTTTCATTTTGTTCGAACAGTCATTTCCCAAACTCTTTTGATCTCAGAACCAGAATTGGGGGAAACCCCGAAATGTACAGGCAGAACTGGTTTTCCCAGGATGCGCTCTGGGAAACACGGCACGTTCTCCCTGGAACTGGTTCCCACAAAGAGATTTTTGTTCTTCCCCTTCAGAAGAGTTCCGTGTGCCATGGCCTCCCTTAGGATCTGGGTTCTACTCAGCCAGGGCGTGGGAAGGCCACCTGGCTCTGATCTGAGCGCCCTCCTACACGAGGAGAGACAGAGAAGGGCCTGGCGGCTGCCCAGGCTCCTGAGCGGAACATCCACAGGTGAACAGCCATGTCATTGCTCATACCGATTTCTTCTTATCTTACATAGCCCACAAACCGCCCTCTCTGTTTTACCAAAGGCTCCTCCCTGCCCCAGTGCACCCAGGGGGTGGGGTGAGAAAAAGGAGGGGATGTCCGGCCACATGGATATTAGACAATTACAAAATGGCATGATAAATGCAGATATCTATGGGCTTTCTGGAGGAACAGAAAGCCTGTGGTTCCAGGTAGGCTTCCTGGAGGAAGTGACACTTTAACAGAGATGTAAAGGACTGCAGGAGTGATATGAAAGAGGAGGTGTGGGGCCACATTTGGGGCCTAAATGGAACAAATGGTCAGATTTGACACTGGCTGGAACAAATGGTGGGGTGGAGGTGGCTGGGGAGAGCTGGCCTGGCTGGTGAGTTTGGGCTTTCTTATCCAGAGTCCACAGGGGAGGTACGGAGCAGGGCTAGCAGGACTTTCCCATCAGCAATAACCTCCTGGTGATGCTGGACTGTAGTGTGGGGGCCGTGGACGGCCTGTGGGCTGGGGCCATGGTCCAGAATGAGGAGGCCCCGCCAGGGCAGGGGCTCGAGGAAAGGTCTTTGCCCAGCTCCCGGCTCCAGGGACAACAGCAGCACGAACAGCTCAGTGCTCCCCAGAGGACCGATGCTCCCCATGGCTGGGCTGGACGTCAGAACAAATTAAGGGCACTGGTGTCACAGGCCCCACCTGGCCGGCAGCATGGCCAGGCCAGGCTGGCAGGGCAAAGTGTGGCCAGCAGCGTCTTGGACATTGGCCACTGGCCTCGGAGCGAGGAGAGCTCTCTCTCTGTCTGCCTCTCCTGTTTAGTGAACAATGAATCAGAGTTACGAGAGACTCTACGGCAGCCAAAGACAGTGTCAGGGTGAGGGCTTGAGGTTTTCTGTGCCCACTGTGGGAACGACACGAGTCTCATGTGAGGACAGGAGCCTGGCTGGTTTACGCAGCAAGCAAGGGCTACGCGCAGTAGGGACGGCCCCCACTACTCACACTCCCGCCTTGCTACGTGGGCATGCATGTGCAATTACGCTCTCCTCCGACCCCACCATGCCCCGTGACAGTGCGGGTACTGGTTACCCCATTTCACAGATGAGGCGACTCTGGAGGTAGGGACTTGCCGAAGCCTGATTCTGGCTTCAGCGCTCTCTACCTGTAGATGTGGAGTTCTCTCTGGGTTTGATGAGTGTGCGCTGGGAGACAGACTCGCCCTCCTCACCTCTGTCTCCCCGGAGTTCTGATGTCAGGAGGCCTCAGCTCCTGGAGGTTGGGTACCTTGGGCATGGTCCCTTTGTCCTTGGCCCCAGATGAAGGATTCAGAAAGGCCGTGTGGATGTTATACTACTGGAGCCCAGGTACAATGGGGACAAGTGTCATGCAGGAACAGAAGAGGAGGAAGTTTTTGTTTTTTCTTTTTTTTTTTTTTCCGTAAAAAACAAAAAGAATTTTATTTACCAAAGTTCTTACTTGACCAATGGTGAGAGCCAAGAAATAATATATCCAGAAACAACAACTAGGACCCCACTAAGTCTGCAAGCTCGTTCATACATGCGGACGACCAGACAGCTCCGATGATTAGGCTAGAAAGATGTCCTTCCCAGTGCCCCGCCGCCGCACTTTTAGCCACAGGGGTTTGTGCAAGGAGGACCGTACTTGCAGGCTTGGTCGAGTCACAGCTTCTAGAGTGTGGTTCCCCGTCGGCCTTACATAGCTGTTTCACCATTTTTATTGATTTCTCTGTTGTCTTCTTCTCTTTTTCTCCTCCTTTGTCAGTTTTCTTCCTTTCTCCTCTGCCGTCAGCTTCCTGCTCTCATTCTGCCTTGGCTTTCTCGTCTCTACTGTCAGCTTCTTGCTCTCGTCCATTGTCGGCTTCTTCCTTCTGTCCTGAGCGCTGATATGAACTGCATTCTTATAGCTTTCCTGATTTTGAGCAATTTCAATGGCAAAAAATTGGATCCTGGGGGCAAAGATGGCGTTTTCCTCAATGTGACCCTGAGACTACTCTAGCTGTAACAGAGTACCGTGGGTGACGTCTACAACCACATCCCACTTCATGCACAACGGCCTCCCTTCTCTTTAGCTGACTCTGAGTTGAGTTCTTCTGGGTTCCAGAAGAATTCTATCCTGGATTTCTCAGAACTTTCTCGGAACTCAGAGTAGATCTGGTTATCCACTTTGGTGAGTTTCAGGAGCTGTGGGTCAACGGATGAAATCAGCTGTGACAGAGGAGCTTGCTGTGCCGCTCTCATGACCCAAGCCATCTCAGTGTGAAGAGCGTTGTCATATGATTCTTCTGGGAGTGACAGAGCACCTGCCACAGACACCAGCCCTCTGGAAACGGGCTCATCACTTCCTCTAGTATTCTCCACGTTGCGGTCCAGAAAGTGTGACTTCACCTTCCTGGAAATGGTCTTTTGTGTGCTCTTCCAAGAGGAGGAGGTTTGAGGCAGAGGGGACAACATAGGCCCTTGTGCTTCTCAAGACCCCAGAAAGCTCTTGACTCTTCTATTCTGTGTGGTGGTGACTCCAGGACAGCCTCCAAGCCCTGGATGAACATCTAAGACTCATGGAACCTCTCTCAAACCCAGAATTTGGTCCTTAGAGCCCAGGGTCAGCCCAGGACATGCCTGAGTTATCCAGCCTCAGGGAGGGGGGCACTCTCAAAGGCGGTGAGTGAGAAGACCTAGGGGCTGTCTTGGGCTGGGTCTGGGCTCTAAGAACCAAATGGCTGGGTTTGACAGGGGGGTGATGAGTCCCAGTTCTTTCTTTTTTCTTTTTTCTTTTTTTTTTTTGGAGAGGTTGTTGCTATAAGGTGCATGCGCTCACTAGAAAGACAGAGAGACAGAGAGACAGGGAGACAGAAAACAAGAAATCACCCCTCAGGGGGAATGGCCATGCTGCAACCCCTTCTCCTCCGTTCTCCTCTCAGGACCTTGGGCACGCACGTACACGTGCCTGGGGTGAATTTAAGCCACCGAGTCTGGGACTCGAACCACGGCCGACTACATGAGAGTCCAGCGACATAGCCATTACGTTAACTGCTGGTCCCACGAGTCCCAGTTCTTCACGCAGTGCTTGGAGGCTGCCATGCCTTTGGGAGGTCCCCTCCGTCCACACTTAAGCACGTTCAGATCACCGTTTCATTTGTAGATTTCACTTTGTGAGGACAGAGACCTCGCGTCAGCCATCAGCTGAGTCCCCAGCACCTGGCCCTGTGCCTGGCACACGGGGGCTCAATCCATAACTGATAGATGAGTGATGCAAAGAAGGAACGAGTGAGTGCGTGAATGAAAGATTTCATGCTCCTGTGGTAAAACAAAGCACCAAAACACTCGGGTTCAGGAAAACTCGCTCCTCCCCTGGGGCAGCTGGGCTTGGGAATCTCACTATGGGTAAACTTGGGTGTTGCCTCTGCTGCGCTGCGCTGTGGAGGGCAGTGGTCTCCCGCCGCTATGGGTCACTCTGAGCTTGTTAGGACTCGGGTTCACGCAGTCACTTGGTTGAATTCTGCAAAGTCAGGTGGCTGGAATTCCATGTGGCTCTTAGCCAAGGCCTGGTGAGGTTCTGAGAAGGCGAGAGTCCAAGCAGAATTGAAGAACAATGACAATAACTAATTGAATAAAAGCAATGTGTTTGTTACGGAAATTTTAGAATGCAGGTAAGTTAAGAAGAATAAAATAAGCAAATAAAATGATTCTCCTGCATTAGTAACTGGGACTCCTGTGGCCTCTTCACATGGTTTCTCCAGCACCAAGGCTATGGGTAGCCAGACTCCTCACAGGGCCACTTGGGACTCCAGACGTCCCTGTCCCAGTAGCCAGAGCCAGGTGGGACCTGAAGTCGCTTAGTCTCACTTTGGTCAGTCTTCCTTGCTGGAAGAGGTTACAAAGTTCCATCCAGGTTCAAGCAGACGGAGCATAGAGGAACGGTGTCAACCTGTAAAAGGAGTTTGCAGGGTAGATGGGAGGTACACTGTGTGACTGTCTGGAAAAAAGACGGTCCCTGGGAAATCTCAGCAGTTACTGTTGTAGCATTGATTGAAACCACGGTTCTTTTCCTCTTTTGTTAAAGAGATTTTTGCTATCAGGCGCGTACTCTTGCTGGAGAGACAGAGAGACAGAAAGCAAGAAATCACCCCCCGGGCGGGGAGGGTGGCCACGTAGCAATACCTTCTCTTCTCGGGATCTTGGGCACACACACCCGCCTGGCATGAGTTTAAGCAGCCGCGTCTGGGTCTTGAACCACGGTTGACTATGTGGGAGTCCAGTAATGTAATCATTGCGCCATCTGCTGGTCCTGAAACCACAGTTCTTTTCATGGGAGTCCTATATTATACGAAAGTTAAAAAACAAGGATTCTTGGGACCAGCAGATGGCATAATGGTTACATCACTAGACCCCCCACATAGATGACTGCAGTTTGAGTCCTGGACCTGATGGCTTAAAACTCATGCTGGGCGTGAGTGCTTGTGTGCCCCAGATCCAGAGAGGAGAAGGGAGGAGAAGGGATTGCGGCATGGCCATCCCTGCTGGGGGGTGATTTCTTGCTTTCTGTCTCTCTGGCAAGCACATGCACCCTATAGCAAAAATCTCTCTCTAAAAACAAAACAAAACAAAAAAAGGATTATTGGGTCAAACAGTGGTGCGGCATTAACACAACTGGACTTGTGAGAGAGTCCTGGCTTCACAGTCCAGGGCTTCCCCACGCGTACTGTGCACTCAGGAGACCACGCTGGGCGGGCAGGACTGAAGACGGATTGCAGCGTGAAGACTCTAATAGGGGTGCTGTCTCTTTCTTCCTCTCTGTTTCTCTCTAATGGAAGACATAAGTAAACTTAAAAAAACCCTTTTGTGGTAGGAGCTGGCAAGTAGCATGGTGGTTAAGGGCGCTGGACTCCCACATGGCCGATTGCGTGTGGTTTGAGTCCCAGACCTGGGGGCTTGCTTTCTCATTTTCCCTCTCTCTGTCTCTCTCTCTCTCTCTCTCTCTCTCTCTCACACACACACACACACACACACACACACACACACACACACACTGTCCCTCTCTGGTCAAATTAAATAAACAAATAAACTAATAAAGTTAAATAAAAATAATTCTTTAAAAAAAAAAAAAAAGTTCTGTGTCCATCTGATGCAACGTGTTTTACACAGACAGGCTTTGAGGTCCTGAAAGCCTCGGCAGAACTCATTTTACTCAGTGCTCACAATTTCATAGTAGGGATCATCAACTTCATTGTAAGGCTATCAGAACTGGAGTCCAGAAGGCAATGAACAAGACTTCTCCAGGGGCAGCAACTGATAGACCTGGAAGCAGCTTTAAATAGCCCGCTTCAGTCGTGGGATTTTCTTTGTTCCAGGCAAGTTCACTTGTGAGCAAAACCTGGGAGCCACATCCCACTCCCAGAACATTGTAAAGATGTCTCGGAAGGGGTCGGCAGGTGGTGTGGTGGTTGAGGGTCCTAGGCTCCCACATGGCCAACCATGGTTTGAGTCCCAGATCTGGTGGCTTGCTTTCTCACTTACCCTCTCTCTCTCTCTGTCTCTGTCTCTCTTTGGTGATCACATGTGCCCCATAGCAAATTAAGTATAATAACAATAATAAAATAATAAATAATTTTTTAAAATGACTCAGAAAGTAAGAGGTTTTTTTTTCTTTCTTCTTTTTTTAAAGAGCTATTAGTTTATTTAGTTCCGTTTATTGTTATTATTCTTTTTAAATTTGGCCAGAGAGAGACAGAGAAAAAGAAAGGGAAAGTAAGAAAACAAGCCACCAGATCTGGGACCCAAACCATGACTGGCCAGGTGGGAATCCAGCACCTTTAACCACCACGCCACCTGCTGGCCCCAGTAAGAGTTTTTTAAAAATATTTGAACTGCAGTGTGTCCTTCAGCCTTTCACTCTAGAGCAGTTATGCTGGGAAAATATTAACCCAGTGCTAGATGAGCAGGGTGCTGTTACCTGGAAGATTGCTCACTAAAGGGGCTGGGGAGGATGGAGTTGCTGGCCCAGCATCTGGAGAGAGCACCTAGAGTTTGGGTTAGCAAGCACTCGAAGGTCCTTGTAGTTCATCAGGCAGCCAAGGGAGTGCTGGCATTTTGGTGGAAGCATCAGGAATGACTACCTCCGGGTCCGTCAAGATAGATCAGCTCAGGTTGGACTCTCCACAACCTCTGAAGGAGCCCCCACACTTACTTTTGAAGACTTGTCTATCATCATGTCATATATGTAATAATATACTTATATATCACATTTTATGTGTGTGTACATATATATATGTGTATATATATATATATAGCTTTTAAAAAGTTCAAAATAGGGACCAGCAGGTGACATGGTGGTTAAGGCACTAGACACTCCCACATGGCCGACCACAGTTTGATTCCCAGACCTGGTGGCTTGCTTTCTCGCTTTCTCTCTCTCTCTCTGGTCAAATTAAAATAAATGAATGAATTAATAAAATTAAAAATAAATCATTCTTAAAAAGAAGTTCAAAATAGGGGCTGGTAGGTGGCATGGTGGTTAAAGGTGCTAGATTCCCACATGGACGACAGTGGTTCAAGTCCTGGACCTGAAGGCTTGCTTTCCCACTTTCTCTCTCTGTCTGGTCAAATTAAGATAAGTAAATAAATAAAGTTGAATGAAATAGACTGTGTAGTCTTCCGTTGTGGATGGACAGCGATGCTCACCATTTGCAAAGGAAGCGGCCGGTTGGGAAGTGGTGCTTGAATATCAGCCGGATTAAGGAGCTGCAGTAGTGATACCTGTTAGGTTTTTCCACTCACAAAAGCCACAGTCCTGGGAACCAGCAGTTAGCGTAATGGCTATGTTGCTGGACTCCCACGTAGTCAACCACGGTTCGTGTCCCGGACCCGGTGGCTTAAAACTCACGCTGGGGGACCAGCAGTTAGCGTAATGGCTATGTCACTGGACTCCCACGTAGTCGACCGCGGCTCGAGTCCCGGACCCGGCGGCTTAAACTCACGCCGGGCGCGTGTGCGTGCGTGCCCAAGATCCCGAGAGGAGAATGGAGGAGAAGGGATTGTGGCGTGGCCATCCCCCCTGGGGGGTGATTTCCTGCTTTCTATCTCTCTGTCTCTCTCTGTCTGTCTGGCGAGCGCACGCGCCCTATAGCAAAAACCTCTCAAAAAAAAAAAGAAAAAAAAAAAAAAAAAAAAACCTCACGCTGGGCGCGTGTGCGTGCATGCCCAAGATCCCGAGAAGAGAATGGAGGAGAAGGGATTGCGGCGTGGCCATCCCCCCTGGGGGAGGTGATTTCTCGCTTTCTGTCTCTCTGTCTCTCTCTGTCTGGCGAGAGCACGCACCCTATAGCAAAAACCTCTCAAAAAAAAAAAAAAAAAAAAAAAAAAAAAAGCCACAGTCCTATAACAAACACTTGGGATGAAAGAACCGGAGAGAAGTAAATTAAGGGCTTAGAATGAGGAATCAGGCCTTTGTCTGGAATAGCGGAGCCAAGAACCCAGTTGGCTTAGTTGACAAATATGCGTTGAAGGCCTACTCTGTGCAGGAGGTCTTGGGTCTTCTGTTACAGGTTGATGCAGAGGTGCCTTGCACACAGCTCTGGCCTGCAAGTTCAGAAACTTCTCCACTCCCTGGCTGTGTGGCCTGAGACAAATAGGTACACCTCTCTGAGCCTTTGTAATATGGAAGTAACCATTCTTGGTCAACTCACCCCCAGGCCTGTGATGTCTCCTAAAGGTCTTGGATAAACTGATGTATGGAGAATCCTCAATCTGATTCTCCGTAGAGGAGACCCATGTGGAAGGCAGGAGAGGTGCCTTGTGTCTCTGTCCTCAGCACAGGGCCTAGTGCAGAGCAGGTAGACATTTTGCAGGTAAGCTGAGGGTGGATGCAGTCTTTGGGGGCATGTCTTGTGCGTAGACAGCACTTCCATGGTGGCCATGCTTACAGAACTTACTGCAGACATGGTGAACTAACATAAAACAGTGCCCAGTCCACATAGCACAGTGTGAGGTATGGGGATGAGTGAAGCCATCAGGTCTCTAAGGTCTTAGCTGAAACACAACACTAACCAAGACCTCCGTGCCCTGTCAACGCTGTCAACAAGGACCCTGCTTCTTACGGCACTGATCAGGGCTCCTTTCTTTGAATACTGCAGAAGACACACCCCTGGCATCAATATTGTTTGCAAAACCACTTTATGGCTCTCTCTGTAAAAGCTGAAGGACTCTGGTGACCATCTCCCTGAGAGGAAACTTCTCGCATTGCAACTGTGTTTTTACAAATAAACACTTCTATTTCGGATCACACCACCAGTTAGGCAAGGATCCGTGGTAATTTCTAGATCCACAGAACCCCATGTTGCTCCCTCTGAAAGGCTCCTGGAGGTTACAGGGTCTTCCTTCTCTGTCTTGTGAAAGCGTGTCCTGCATGGTGTGAGGAATTTGCTAAGGTCACAGGATGGAGCTGGTCTTGGGGTTGTGTCACCTTCCTCAACTCGTTGGAAATAACTCTCTGAGAGGATTTCTCTGGTCCAAAGCCAGTGGTCCTGTCTGGGTGTCGTGGGTCAACAAGCTCAGCTCCGAGGCAGGTGGACAAGCTCAGGACGCCCTGCTCTGCTCTGACGGGCTGAGAGCTCTTCTGAGATGCTGGCTACTGAGAGGCTGCACCCTGCCCTGGCCCTCCAGAGAGACACTCATAGTGGCTGTTTTGACAGAGAAGCTCATGACAAGAGCAGCCATCTGCTGAAGACCCCCCCACTCCCCGCCATGTGCTTCACGGGGGGTGTGGAGAGACTTCCCGTTCTCCTCCAGCCCTGAACTCGCAGGGCCTCAGGAGAAGATGGGCGTCCTACAGGTCAGGCCTGAGAACAGTGGCTGACGGATGGGGACAAGGGCAGTCCTGAGGGTCGCACAGGACCTTGATCTGGAACATGCAGGGTTATTGGCTGCAATAGCAGATTAGGCAAATTCCCAGCTGGCGCTCGCGGTGAAAAGGCCTGGACTTCCTTCCTCCTCACTAAAACAGGTCTGGAGAGGGGGGCCCTTGCTCTGTAATTACACTCTGGCAGGAAACAAATAACTCCGGCGTTTCTCTAAGTGGGAAGAAAAGAAAACATCCAAGGCTCTGGGGATCCTTGAGCTTCTGTTCTTGAGGCATTGGAAGAAAAACAGCTACCTACTCTTAAGACGTTGTTGTCTTCTTTGCTAGAGGGTGTGTTCGCGCAAGAGACAGAGAAAGAGAGGGAGAGGAGAGAGCACCCTTCCATGGGGAGTGGTCACGCCACAATCCCTTCTCCTCCATCTCCTTTTGTCAGGACTTTGGGCACTCATACACATACACGCCCGGCATAATTCTCACGTCACTGTGTCTGGCTGGGACTTGAACCTCAGAGCTAGTCATGTGGTATCAGATGTCTTAACCTGACTTATTCCATGAGAGACAGATAGGCACCACCAACACAATCTTCACATAGGTGCTCCCAGTGTGTTCTGGGAGCTCCCGGGACATGAACCCAAGATCTTTCCAAGTGGGGCCAGACGTGTTACCACTCTGCCACCACTTGATCCTGCTCTTCAGTCTTTCCCACACTCTGTAAAATAGCCTCAAGAGCCTCGAATGCAGATGTGGGGAAGGTGGATACCCATGACTGCAAAGCCAGTAAGTGGCAGCACGGACCGGGGCTGGGTCTCTCTTCTGTGTCACAAGTGTGTGGATGTAGTATGTTCTTGTATCAGCTCCAAGTGGCCACAGCAAGTTCTGCAAGGATGGCCCACCCAGGAGGCGCAAGTCCGCCCTGCTTCTCTGGACGCCCGTGTGCACTTCGGTGTCTCCCCACAGGGAAGGCGCCTTTTCTTTGCACGAGGTACTGCCTGCTCAGGATCCGTGCTCCTGGGTTGTACCACCCTTACAGCCTCCTCTTCCCTGGTTCATGTGCGGACATCACAGAGGGCGGGTGTGGCTTAGGTTAGCTGCTGTCCTCACTTCTCTGAGATCGTGTTTTTTTTCTCTTGAGATGTGAGAATCTCACTATGCCACGTGCCGAGTAAGTGTTCGGGCTGTGTGTACTGGTATTCACACACTTTGCACACTGGCATGTGGTAAGGGGGAGCTTCTGCCTGACTCCCATCTCCCTGGGCATCCAGTTCTTCCTTCTGGTGGGTCCAGCTCTTGGGTTGGTTCTGGGCAGGGGAGGCTCCCACTCTCACGCTGGCCCTCGGCGTCCACCAGAGGGGAGAGAGCTGATGTCTCTCATTTAGGTGGAGGCCGGGAGGAGGGATTGAACAGCCAGTGGCCTGGGCCTGTGAGAGTGAACCTGTTAGAAGAGGGTGCCGGCCCCTCACTCACCTTCTGGGGCCAGGCCTTCTCCTTCCACCTCCTTGCTGTTGGAATCTCCCTTTGCCCTGGTCTTGCCGAGCTGGCTCCCAGCTCACTCTCCCACGCGCTGAGCACACAGCATTCCCCATGGCCCTGGGCCCACATTGGGTGCTCCCTCTGGGCCCACCATGGGTGCTCCAGATGTCTCCTGAACAATCAGATAAGGCTGTGTGACCTTGGGTTGATCCCCTTCCCCTATAGGCCTAGGCTCATTAAGCTGCCATCTTCTCTCACCTCGTTATCGCCTTAGCCTGGGGGGCCTAGGATGCAGATGCTGCCCTCCTGGGGGTCAGCGGTTTTTCCTGCCCTCCTGCTAGAGATGGGCCCTGCAGGAGGGTCGGTTCCTGGAAAGCCCAACACCCAGAGGGACTGGGGTCTCAGTGGGTTTGAAAGGGCCATGTTCCCTTGGCTCATTAAGCAGCCTCTGGAGAACAGTGGGGAGCCTGAGTGCAGGGGGGCCAAGGCATCTTTGGGGGCTTGGGCCTTCCTGATAGCCTGAGCCTTTATCTCAGTGCAGGAGATAAGCCCCCAGCGGCTTGCAGGAGCCATAAAGCAGGGAGGGGCGGATAGTTCAGGATCCCTGGGAGCCAGAGCTTTGAACTCTGCCCTCTGAGGGAGGGCAGGAGGCCTTTATGGCGCAGCTTGGGGGCCTCCGTGAGAACAGCCATCATGGAGGAATGAGTCCCCAGAGTGGCCCCCTGCACCCAGACCGCAGAGTGAGACGACAGAGCCCAGCGAGGTGGGGAGAGTGGCGGAAACAGCGCTCTGTCCCCGCTTTATTGACTTGTAAACGACACCATGAAAGAGGAAGCCCTCACCTTGCCTGGGAACAGCTGTGTGAGCTGCAGTAAATCTGGAGCTGCTGCTGGCTGGGCAAAGGCCAGGCCTGCCCGAGGCAGCAGGGGGTGCACGGGGTGGCCCAGGGACCCCCATGTCCCCTACCTCCCAGACACACTGTGATACCGCAGGTGTGAGCATTCCTCATAAGGAGGTTGATTAGTAGAAATGCCAATGGCTAATTTTTTCCAAATAAATATGAAAAAAAGAGGTAAAATACCCAGAAATCTTTGTCACTGTTTGCGAAGTCATTGCCCAGAGAAATGGAGATTGGGATGCCCAGGAATACAGATGAGAAGGTGGGGCTGGGAGAAGCCTGCAGAGGGTCTCAAACCATCTCAGCTCCTAACTCAGGGAGCATCTGGGACAAGCCACCGAGCCTCCTGGGTTCTGTTTGTTTATTTATTCATTTATTTATATGGATATGCTAATACTCCTGTAATGATCAAATGGAACGAACAAAGGAGAACACCTGGGCTGTGGAAGGTACTCGAGAATTATATTCTCTGGGTCTTTTCCATTGATGAGCAGAACAGAATGGAAATCCGAGAGCTGGGCGTCTTTTCTGTTTCGTTCCACTGCCTGGGCTAACAGCGCGGAACAGGAGGCTAGACCGCTAGCTGCCCAAGGGCAGGGCAGCCCTGTCCGGTTCAGCTTTGTGTGCTTAGTTGTTAAGAAGGAAGCTGGTGTTGAATTCCAAGCATGTTTTCAATAAATATCAATATTTGATGAACAAATAGAATAGGGAAAGAGGCAAAAAACGAAGAGAAGGGAGAATGCCAGGGAGGGAGGGAAGGAGGGAGGAAGGGAGGCTAGAAGGTCACTTTTCCTTTGGACCAAGTCCAGTAATTTTCCGAGCAGAAAGGAGAGAAAGAACAGTTGCTGATTTCTGCTCTGAGCAGTAAGCTGTAAAACTGAGTTCTCACCACCACCAGCGGGCCCCTGAGGACGATTGCCCAAGCTCTGCCATTTACTTATTAACTGATAAGCAAATTTGCACTGCGGGCAAGTTATTTGCTTTGTGCCCTTAATTTCTCTTCTAAACATGGTGACATTTAAATGAGGTAATACGGGTAAGGCTATTACCACAGTTATTGGTAAACACTAAGTGCTCAATGAAAAGTGGATCATATTATACTCTGGGACGGGGTCGCTGAAGGTAACTAAGGTTGCCCGATTTACAGAGCCAAGAGGCGCCACTGCTTGGATTCCATTTTGCTTCCGCATCTCATGCTCTGGTCCTGCCAGGTCCTAGGGTGTTGCATGAGATTCCACAGCTGTGTGGTCTCAAAAGTTATTACCAGGGGTAACTACTAAAAATGACCAGAGGTAACTACTAACTCCAAAGTTAGAACCGTTTTGGTTTTGGTTTTTAGTTTGGTATAGGGCATGAGCACTCACCAGCGAGATAGAGAGAGAGAGAGAGAGAGAGAGAGAGAGAGAGAGAGAGAGAGATTTCACCACCCAGGGGAGACGGCCATACTATAATCCCTTCTCCTCCGTTCTCCTTTTAGGACTCTGGGCATGCACGTACACGTGCCCAGTGTGATTTTCAAGCATCTGGATCCAGGACTTGAACTGCACAGTCAGTCATGTGAGATCAAACTGCCTTAACCTCCCTGCCACCTGCTGGCCTCAGAGATAGAACTTTTTATGCTGAACTCCTGAAAAACTAGGCTACTGGAATATTTTCCTGAAGGATGTCTTCATTCATTAAATGATAATGTAAACAAACAAACACAAACAAAAAATCCTTAGACGCATGCAGAGAGCCCTGGAGAGGGCCTGGACTAAGCGGGAAGCTGTGGGGGGAGAGGGGGCTGGTGGCTCTGTGACATCCTGGCTAGTCCCTTGGCTCCCTGAGTGCAATCATTGACTGTCACAGTCAATGCTAATCATTGACTGTCACAGTAGAAAGTCTTCAATGCTGTGTGTTGGTGGGAACCCGCAGGCCTTCCATCTTCGGGCATCAGTTTCTTATCACGTGACAGAGGCAGGATGTGATGTCACATTGCCCTCAACTAAAATTGGTTAATAATTCACAGTGAAAGGAATCTCGACTCAGGCATCACCGTGGTCCCTCTGCAGCTGTGATTCCAGCCAGGCATTAGAAGGGACTTGAGTATTTAAAATGATTTGGGGGACTTACTGAATGCTCACATAGCTCTTATTATGTACAAGACACTAATGTCCAGAAGTACTAACATATTTATTCCTCACCTCAAGACTGTGAAGAGGTCACTTCTGTTCCCGTTTCTGAAAATGAGGAACCCTAGAAAATACATTAGGGGGTCCTTGCTCAGTTTCATTCCCTCTTACAGATGCGCAACTGAGGCACAGAGAACTCACAGCCTCGCAGGTCTCATAGGTCGTGTGGCCTGAAGAACTGGAATCCTGCAGCATGACTCAGCACTGGGACCACACTGTGTTGTCTCATTTAAAAACTGATAAAGCAAAATGAATTGCAATGAACAAATGCCATTTTTAAAAAAAAATTGCCAAAGGTGCTTTTGCTTGCTAAAGAGGGAGAGAGAGCTCACACACAAGCACCCCCACTGGGGCATGGTCGCTCTGCTATCCCTTCTCCTCCATTTCTCCACCCCGGTGGGAGTCTGGACACAAGATTTAAACAGTGGTTGCTTATGTGGGATCCAGCTCCCTTAACCATTGGGTTATGGGGCCAGTCCCTACAAAATGCCTTTTAATCTTCCAAGTAGGGTTTTAGTAAAGGAGACAAAGACTGAGGAAGAGAAGAAAGAAGGCTGAATTGTAGAAACAGGAGTTGGTATGAGGCTGTCTCGTTTGGGCACCCCCTCACCTCCAACACCTGAGACTAGTGGTCTCTTCCAGCACTGAACCCCCCGGCCCCCCATGGTAACTTCCAGATAATCCTTCCAACAATTCCATGCAGGTCTCCCAGTGGGCAGGTGTTACATCCTGGGCCTGCAAGAAAGTTCCGGTCCTGAGATGGACGAGAAAGCTTCCCAAAGAGGCAGAGCTTCTGGTTCCCGGAGCTTGGGCCCCTACCTGCCACATTCCATTCTGCAGGTTTTAAAAACCTCCTATTCTTTTACAAATCACTAGTTCAGGCCTAAATTATCCAGATAATTGAGCCGCCTGGCTCGTCATTTTGTTGGCATAGACACCATTTAAGTGTAATCTGAGAATATTCTATCTGCCGGGAGTTTCTTCCAAAGGCATTATTTCTAACCTTCTTTAAGAAACAAATTTCCTGTTGCCATGGAGATCATCTTCTGGCTAATTTTATCGGGTTGAGGATCCAGGGCTGGAAGCAGCTCCCCTGTCTCCCAGATTCTCTACCTTGTGGAGTCCCAGGTTGTCTTTGTCAAGGAGGCTGATCTCAGTATCCCTGAACCAGAAAATTCAGACCATGGTTACGTTTTGGTTTTGAATTTTAAAAACCTTGACATCATCTGCAAAGGCATTTTTTTATGTGTTATAATGAGAGAAAAAAAACACACACACACAATGAAGAGTCAGGGCTGATATGTTTTATAAATGTGTGTTTTCTGGGAACTGTTGGTGAGGGAACTGTTAAAAAGAGCGGTTTCTGAGCTAGTGAAGACTTCAGTAAATTTAGAAAGAGGAAAAGCCTTTCTGAAGCAGCACACCCTGCCCCACCCCGAGGTGTGCTTGGGAAAGGAGAAAAATGAGGCGATCTGGGGAGAATTAAATTGCTCCAGAGCTGGGAGGGACCTCAGGGATCATCTCTTTTAAAACTCCTCACTTTACAGATTAGAAATGAATCCAAATTCTCTGAGCTGGCACTGAAGTCTCTTGACTTGCAAGAGACTTGTCACCTGGGACAAAATCCAAGGTAAATCCTCCCAGGCTGGTCTAGGCTCATCTTGTCGAACTCGCACGCGCTCAGCTCCCTCCAGACCCTGAGCCAAGAGCAGCTCCTGTTTGCCTCCCTTCTCACTTTCACGCTGTGTCTTTGTGCACTCAGGACCTGCTCCCTGGAATGCACTTCTAGTCTGTACCTTCTTGAACATTTGTCACTGTCTGTCATGGCTCATTTCCTTTTTTTTTTTTTTTAGAATTATTTAATTTTATTTATTGTTCATATTTTTAAAGAATTATTTTATTTAACTTTATTATTATTATTATTGATATTTTCCAGTTTCCTTTCTCTTTCATCTCTCCTTTTGGGACTCTTGGCACTCACACACATGCGCTGGGCACACCCTTCAAACCACCGGGTCCAGGACTGAACCTTGCAGTCATCCATATGAGATCCAGCTTCCTTAACCACCATACCACTCTCAGACAGAGAGAGAGAGAAAGGGAGAGAGAGAGGGAGAGTGAGAAAGCATACCACCAGATTCAGGACTTGAACCGCAGTTGGCCATGTGGGAGACCAGCATATTTAACCACCACGCCACCTGCTGGCCCCTATTGTTAATATTTTAATTTTATTTTAATTTTTAAAAAAGAATTATTTATTTAACTTTATTTATTTATTCATTTATTTTTAATTTGACCAGAGAGAGAAAGAGAGAGAGAGTGAGAAGGTGAGAATGCAAGCCACCAGGTCTGGGACTCGAACAGTAGTTGGCCATGTGGGAGATTCCAGTGCCTTAACCACCAAGCTACCTGGTGGTTCCCATGCTATTATTTTAAAATTTGCTACAGGGCACTTGCACTCACCAGAGACAGAGAGAGAAAAAGAGAGAGACAGAGAAGGTGAGAAAGCAAGCCATCAGGTTTAGGATTCGAACTGTGGTCAGCCACATGGGAATCCAGTGCTCGAACCACCACCCCATCTTCTGGTCCCTGTCATGTTTCATTTCAAACTTACCTTTTGTGGGTGTCTTTAGCTGGCTCAAGTTCTCTTCTGTAGTGTGTACCATCTTCTCTGCCGGACAGTGGGCTCCTGGAGGACTGTCTTCATGTCTGTGTTTTGGAGTCTAGGAAAGCGTCTGGCTTGGGAGACACCACCAGTGAGCGTTGGAAGAAATCAGTAGTCCTAACAGTTAACATGTAATGACCTACTGAACACCAGGCACTGTCTACGCTCACTCATCCTTAGAAGTCAGTACTCTTTTAACTGTTGAGGAAACTGAGGTACAGAAAAGTAACTTGGCTAAGATCACCCAGCTAGAGAACATGGGGATTAGGGTTTGCGCCCTAGCAATTTGCCTCCAGGTTTTTTTTTTTTTTTTTTTTTGTCAGTAGGTATGTACACTCTCTGGGGAGAGATGGGGAGAAGGAAAGAGAGGGAGAGAGAGAGAGAGAGAGAGAGAGAAAGAGAGAGAGAGAGAGAGAGGAAAGTGAGAAAGCTCCCCATCGTGGCATGGTCATGTCTAAATCCTTTCTCTTTCATCTCTCCTTTTGGGACTTTTGGCACTCACACACATGCGCTGGGCACACCCTTCAAGCCACTGGGTCCAGGACTCGACCTTGCAGTCATTCATATACAGAGATCCAGCTGCCTTAACCACCACACCACCAGCTAGTCTCATATCTTTCACTTCTAACAGGGATGATGTTCAGGACACAGTCCTGGAATATGGCACCTTGACAACTGAGAAAACAGCAAAAGTTGGAAGGGCTCTAACATTCTCTCAACATTCTCCCCTGAAGCAGGTCAGAGAAGAATGTTCTGATCTTCCTCTAGATCATAAGACTCTCATTCTAGAGGGGTCCACCCCTTACCCAGAGGAAAGGAACGAAGGCGTCAACGCAGAGGATAGTTGGAACACGCCTTGCTAAGGTCTGTTTACCAGTACCGTTTGTCCTTCAATCATACTTCTGGATAACTGCCCATATAAATAGTGTTTCCTTTTTCTTTGGATATTCATTTCTGAAAACTTTCTTTTCATTTAAAATTAATACAAAACAAACTTGGATATTCATCTGTCTTTTGTTGTAGGTGTCTCAACCATACATTTGCAATGGGTGAGGAAAGACTTTATCTTTCCCCCACTACAATAGATAGTTTAGATGCTTTTGGATTACCACACAGCCTTAGGATATAGATATTAGCCACATTTTGTAGCTGAGGACAAGGACACTTAATGACAAAATGATGCTTCTAAGGTCACATGGGCAGTGAACGATGGAGCCATTCACAGCTGGGATGTCTGACATGGACATCGATTGCCGTGGCTTCACCATGCTCTCTCCAAAATTAAGTGTGAAATCACCCGGCAGTGACCACCAAATCTCAGACACTGCTTTGTTTGTGAGCTTTTTCAATTTTCTCTTATAATTCTTACTTGAAATTCTTCACAGATGGCTTCTACGCTATAGTACAGAATCCCCAAGACTTTTCTGGTTATTGTATGTCTGAGATGTGTAACAAGTATTGGTGTGCTGGGTCAATTTTCTCCATTACAAGGACCCTTCCTTAGTACCAAGATGGCGAGCAAATCTCCCTTATCTTAGCTCTGTGACTTCTACTTAAATACTATCTAAATGGACCCTTTAACTTGAATTTTCTATCAAAGGAATAACTGGAAAGGAACCAAATTATCTCCACTCAAGAGACAGATTCCTGATCAGTGTAGATAATTCCTGTAAGGGCTTAATTACTCACAGTAGGTCTTAGTTTATCGATTTTAAATTTATTCCCAAAGATTTAAATGTATCTCCCAGACTACTGGGAGATTGTCTATAAGCAGTTTAGTCAGAGGGACTGTCTGCCCCACCTTCTCCTGGAGCCTCTGCTTGTTCAAATCAGGCTGGCCCCTGTGAGCAGAGCAGGTTCCTCCCAGGCTGCTGCCCTTTCTTGGGGTATGTGTGGTGTAAACGCTAAGGAAATACTGACATGCCGTTGGCCTTGCCCACAAGGTCTTGGAGCTGCACCACCCAGTGTGTCTTTCTGGTAAGCCTTTGCCTTGTCCCTGTGGTCACATCCTGCCATCTACTCTAGCCTGTAGTTCTCAATGTCCCCTTGAAGGCTGGCCCATAGCCTTGTGGTTAAAGAAGCTGGATCCCATGTAAGTGACCATAGTTCAAGTCTGGGTCCTGGCGATTTGAAAAAATACCAGCACGTGTGCATGAGCACCCCAAATCCAGAAAGGATGAAGAAATGGAGGAGATGTGATTGTAGTGTGACCATCCACCATTGGGGGTGCTTTCTTCCTCCCTAGTGGTCTGGCCAGCTCACATGCCCTCTTGCCAAACAAACAAACAAAATCAACATCCTGAGTCTTTCATTTTAGCCTTTAAGGTGGAGTTCTGTGAGACTGATTGTCCAGGAGGCAGAGGGCCCCTCTGGCCCAAGTCAACCTTTGGTTCACTTGTGTTAGACTTGCCTTTCACGGCATGACTCAAGAGCCTGCAGCTCCACATCTGGTGCAAAGGCTGTGTTCAGCTTCAATTGCACGCCTCCTGGGGCTTTCCCACCCTCCAGTGTGCAGCAATCCTGGGTGAATGGACACCATTCCCATAGGTCTTCTGCTTCCTCCCTGAGTCTCTGGAGCACATATTCAGATTCTATCCCATTTAGTACGGTCCCCCTAGTCTCCCAGGTCTCCAGGTAAGTTCCTCCTGGACTACTACGTTTCTCCAGGCAGTGACCGTGTGTTCTTGTCCTGGGTCCCCAGTGCCTACCAGGGGATCTGGTGCAGAGCAGACATTCAGAACATCCTTTGGTGAAGGAAAGAACGAACAGAGTTAACAGAGAACAATAATGGCAGCTTCTCTTTTATGTTAAGACTAAACCTTGTGGAAAGTAGGTATTTATTGAAGAACTTTTAATTTGCAGCTTACTAGAATTTGGAATGGGGCCCTGAGGCCATGGGTTTTCCTATTTTTGTTTTGCTTATCATTCTTTTCAGTGGGGCCACTTAGTTATTTATTTTGACTTTCTTTAAGGATTGGTTACTGTTTTGATTGTTTTAATTCTACTTACCGTTTAGGATGAGAATCCTTTGGTGACTTCCAAAGAAAGGAATGAGCTCTGAGCTGAAAGCCAGGATATCTGGTTTTAGAAAATTAGAAAATTTCACACTGTTGCCAACAAGGCGGCTTCTGAGACAGTCATTCCACTCTCAGCAAGTCATTTGTTTATTTATTCATAAATCTGTACCATGTAAAGGTGAACTAGATGATCTCTAAGTGAGTTCTTGTCTATCTCTAAGTTCCCGTAACTTTACTTTTTTGTTTTTGGTTTGTTTGTTTATAAGTCAGAGGAGGCGTGCACTCACCAGAGAGAGTGAGAGAGAGACAGAGAGATAGAATGGGGGCAGAGGGACAAGGCAGCTCCTCCCCCCATGGGGAATGGTCACCCCTCAATTCCTTTTCCTCCCTTTCTCCAGATTTTGGGCACACATGTACATGCACCCTACATGGTTTCTGAGCTGCCAGGGCCAGGACTTGAACTATGGTTGGCCACGCTCCCTTAACCACTGGGCCATGAGACCGATCCCTGTAACTTTGCTTTTTACAGTAAAGTTTTTTGTGGTTATTGCCTGACTGAGCAGAGAGAACGCGTTTACTCATTGCCATTGGCAATTGTTAAAGCACGGTGATGATTAAAGGGCCTGAGTTGAGCTTTGGTGTTAAGACGTAAGTTTCGAATGGTTTTTGAGGAATGAGAGGGAGCTGGTCAGAGACAGTGAGAGGCTCCCCAGGAAGCCCAATGAGGTTGGTGACCACGGTTGGTAGCAGAACAATTTTTCCTGTTGTGAAATTTTCTCTTCCAGCCTTCAGCCTGCAGGTGTGGGAGTGGAGTTCAGTGTGACACTGGTCTAAGATGGGGCCTTGGGTGAATGTAGAAAGACCCAGAGGATCTGCATGCCATGCAGGAAGGGGCTCTAGATGTTGTTCGTTATCCACTTGTCCCGACCCGCAGGACAGTCGAACAGTTTCCTGGCGGAGGGAGTGAAAGATGGGACAAACACATGCACACAGAGTGGAGACAAGACGAAGTACTGATCAAGTCTTCAAGTCTTCTTTATTTAGGAAGAATGTCGAGTTATATACAGGCTGGTGGGCACTGATTGGTTGCCCGAAATGCAAATGAGATAGAATAGTATGAACTAATTATTGGTGTGGGTGGATCTTTCCCGTTGCCTAGAAACCCAACCACCCCATGGGGAGAACAGTTGGTCACATGATTTCTGAGAAATGGTTTGCTCAGTGAGGAAGTGAAGCCTAATGGTTTCCAAGATGGTGGATAGCTCAAGATGGCGGATAGCTCAAGATGGCTTCTGTATGCAGTGCCCTCCACACTCACTGCTGGTTTTAGGGATGGTGAGATGAACAGGACCAAAGTCATACCGAAGGGCTGCTACATGGCCCTCTGAGTACATTATACAATCAGTACAGGATATTACACTAGGCTGGTGGGGGCAGCACCTGTGTTGTGGTCACAGCCTGGGTTCCAAGCTTGCCTCTGCTCCTTAGCAGCTGGTGGTCACTAGCATGTCACTGACCTCTCCCCTGTGTCAGTTTCCTCTCCATAATTGATGCCAATAACATTCACTCACAGTTGTAGTTATTATTATTGGGAAGAATGGATGGATCGTTCTGATACGCTGCTGAGAATGAAAGAGAGGGCTAAAATCAAGACTCAACCTCTTTCTGGGCTCTTTGAGGTCGCTAAATGCATTCTTTCTCAGTCATCCTCAGATCTGTCTGCAGCGGCTCAGGTCCCAAGTCACTTCTGAGCAGGGTGTTTCCGGCCCCTGCTACTGCTCTGCAATGTTAGTGGGTCTGTGGTGCTGGTGTAGGCCCAGCCGAGTCCAGAGACAGCCAGTGGTCATGGAAGGGTAGGTTATCAGAGCACCGCCACAGACCACACAGATGGCTGCTGTCTGCTTGGCTACCTCATCAGTCACCATGACCTGCTCCCAGCTGTTCTGACATTCCATCCTCAAGGCCTAAGGAGAGCTCTGTGGCCAAGCTCGATGTTTCCACCGTTCAATGGATTCCTGATACTTGAAAATACACACAGTATTTGAAGGATATGGAGGGCAGAGTCAGATGTTTGAGGGAGACTGGTATTAGCGAAGGGGGTAGAGAAGAGACAGGAGGAGAGGAGGGAGGACATTCTGAAGGAGGCAAAGTCATGAAGTCAGAGGACAAAGGAAACTGATATTCGGAAACAGCTATCTTAAGCCGGGAATTTTGTAAGATTCATTCTTTACTTCACTCAGAAGCCCAGTAGGTGGGCATTCTCACTTCCAACGAACAGCTTAAGAAACTGAGGCCCAGGGAGATTGTGCTAAGTCTGATTCCAAAGCCCTTTCCACTGCACAGCCCCGTCAGAATCAATGCTTAAACATGTTCACATTCTAAGTCGTTTATTATACATAGAAAGAGCTTCTGAGGCCTGTTGAGGCTGATTTGCATAATTCATTTTTAGAACATTAATTAGCAGGGATGTGTAATAGTTCTTGTGCCAATTTGTGTTTCAATTTCAAATGCAAATACAAATTAGCAAATGTTATTCCTGTGGCACCTTAAGGATGAAACATTTGCTGCTTGTAGTGAGTATTAATCTTTACATTTCTGAAACGATCACTGATGGAAGCAATAATATCCTCTAATTTGAAGGATAGAGGAAAAAAATCTAGTTGGGTGGAAGCTGCAGCAGGAGGAAGGTAATTCTCTGTCAGCAAAAGACAACAGCAAGTTAGGCCTCCAGCCATCCATCCATTAAATAGTATTGAGCACCTACTGAGTGTCAGACTTTGTGGAAGGAGACAGAGGTGGGAGAGGGAGCTCACACACTTAGCAGGCAGAGAGTTTTGTAAATAAACAAATACAGTATATAGTGATGACCTGTAGGATAGACCTGATCTGTATATGGTAGAACAGAAAAACTGGAAGGGCCCAGGAATGCTTCCCAGGGCATGGGGCACTGAGGGAGATGAGCCTTGCAGGGGAGGTTGGAAAAAGCCCAGTGAAGGTGGGTTATTGTTGGTGGGGGCTACCATGGCAGCAGAAATCCACTGAGAAAAGACAAAGATGTGAGATCTGGGGTGTTTGGGGAATTCCAAGCCACTCTGCACAGCTGGAATTTAGGGACTTTGCAGGTGTGCTCAGGGATTGCAGGCTATGTTGTTTTGGCATGAGGGAGCCACTGACAGAAGTAACTGGCCCGCTGTCATTTTAGGACATCTCTCTGCTCTATGGAGAATGTTTACAAGGAGGAGACTTCAGACAAGGAGTTAAGCAACTACTGGAATAACCTACCTATGTCAGAGAAGTAAAGAGAGGGGCGCTACCAAGAGAGACTTTAAGAATATCATTACTGGGGCCAGCAGGTGGCATGCATGGTGGTTAAGGTGTTGGATTCCCACATGGCTGACTGCAGTTGGAGTCCTGGACCTGGTGACTTGAAACTCTTGCCCTGTGTGTGTGTGCCCAAAATCTTGAGAGGGAAATGGTCTAGCAAGGATTGTGGCATGGCTATTTCCCTGGGAGGGGGGCTGATTCCCCCCCAACCCCCGTCTGTGTGTGTCTCTCCACCATCTGCTGGTCCCAAAAATTTATATCTTTGTTCCATGAATGAGTGAGAGAGAGGACGAGAGAGAAAGAGATAGCATCTTCAACAGTCTTCATGTCACAATCCACACCCAGTCTTAGCTATCCCCAGATCATGGGCACAAAGGCTTAGTGTGCTCAGGGAGGTCTTTGGAGGAGAACCTGGAACCTTCTTATGTGGGTCACCCTGACAGGATTTTGTATTACCACCACCATCGAGCCCCCAACTTAGCTTTAAACAACACTTCGTTATGATCTCTGGTTTCAGTGGCAGTTCTGTTCGTGGCTCTGGGTATTTCATCAGGTTGCATTAATATGGCATCTAGTTCTGGAGCCCACCAAGACACTTGACTGAAATGAAAACATCTAAGTTGGGTTTTTCTCTCCTGCTTTAATGGTCCACCCATGTGGCCTCTTTTCCTGCATGCCTTTCATTCTCTAGTGCCTCTTCATGTGGCCATTTTCTTCAGCAGAGTTTTTGGACTTCTGAAATGGTGGCTGACTTCCAAGAGTCTAAAAGTAGAATCTTATAGGGTCACTTCAACACATGTTGTTGGTTAAAACAATTTTTGGAGACAATCGACATTTAATGTGAGAGGGTCTACACCAGGGCAAGAACATAGCAGGATGTGGTTTATTGGGGGTCATTTTGGGAGACTAGCTGTGACAGACATGTCCATATTGTCTCTTTGCAAGAATATTGTGTAGTTATGACTGTGCAGCGGTGGTGCGCCAGCCTCTCCAGCAGGCTCTTGGCATATACAGCTTCGTCTTTGCAATGACGCTCCAATGCCGGCCTTGTCACCTTCATTTTACAATTTAAAAAGTAGAAGTTCTTTAACTTGAGGTTTGCAACCTGATCACAAAGTTAGTAAGTAGTCTAAACTGGATCTAAATATAGATCACTCTAATCTAAAGCGCTCACTTCCTTCTCTTCAAAATGCTACCTTCTTAACTGATGCTGCAAAAGATCCCCAGAAAGCCAGGGATAGTACCTAACCCAGTTTAGCAGTGATGAAGTACACAGAACGGTGATGGTGTTACTTGCTCTCCAAGATTCCTTCCGGCCCTAAATATTTCATTTAAGTCAATTATAGCTTAGTGTAAATAAGGTCCCATTGGGTGCTAACTTTATAAAGGATGTGGCAAAATCTCTTAGGTAACTCAGGCTAGAATTATAGGCTTTTAAGACGGGCCAGCATCCCAGAGAATTTCTTTGTACTTGAATAATACATATCTGAAAATCATTACACAGGACATCACTGCAACCTGAATGCTTCTGAGATGGAAGTATGAAACACCAGCAGCCACGTGGTGCAAGGAGAGTGTTAGTAGGTTAGCGATGCCAGGGATAGCACTGGCTAAATCACCACCTCATATGGTCATGGAAAATATACCAAGTCTGAGCAAATCTGAAAGGAAGTGAAGATTCAACATTGTCTTGAGGATGTCAGGTCAGGGAGATGTTTGAGAGAATATATGTTTTTTTCTTTCTTTTTTTGGAGAGGTTTTTGCTATAGGGCACATGCGCTCACCAGAAAGACAGAGAGAGACAGAGAGCTAGAAAGTGAGAAATCACCCCCCAGGGGGGATGGCCACACTGCAATCCCTTCTCCTCCATTCTCCTCTCAAGATTTTGGGCATGCATGCACACGCGCCTGGCGTGAGTTTAAGCCACCGGGTCTGGGATGCAAACTGCAGTCGGCTACATGGGAGTTCAGCAACATAGCCATTATGCTAACTGTTGGTCCCAAGAGAGAATATATGTTTTTATCCAGATAATAGCTACTCACTGAAACATCAACTTCCCCTGGGAAACTTAAAGTGGCATGTTGTGATTCTTCATAGAGAATGACCACCATCTAAAGGTTTATTAGAATTTATTACCTTTAGGTCTTTAGAGAACCAGACAAGAATGCATGTTAACAAAATATAGAAGTTAGTAGTGACATTTGACAAGTGATGGGCTATTTGATGTGGATGGTGCTAAGAAATAAACAGTAGAGAACTTTCTTTGCGGGGGGTGATGAAAGTGACTTTAAGCCTGCAAACATCCCCTTCCCCTTTTAGGTGAGAAGATGGATGGGAAGGGATTAAGTTTCTGATTATAGCTTTTTTTTTTTGAGAGATTTTCGCTATAGGGCGCGTGCGCTTGCCAGACAGATAGAGAGAGACATAGAGACAGAAAGCGAGAAATCATCCCCTGGGGGGATGGTCACGCTGCAATCCCTTCTCCTCCATTCTCCTCTCGGGATCTTGGGCACGCATGCACATGCGCCCGGCGTGAGTGTTAAGCCACCGGGTCCGGGACGCGAACCGCGGTCGACTACGTGGGAGTCCAGCGACATAGCCATTACGCTAACTGCTGGTTCCCTGATTATAGCTTTTATGGAACTCAGTTTACACAACTGTACACTAAGGAGGTTGGATGTGTTGATCTTTTGTTTTTTATTTTTTTGCCCAGTCTGATTTTTCTATTGCTTTTTTAGGAGTTCTTTATTTTTTTAAAACTAAATTATTCAGTCCATAATTATGTTATGTATTATATCATGATAGTAACTTTGCATTGAAGGTTTTTTTTCGGAGATGTAAAAGTAGGATACTTCCACGGGGGGGGTGGGGGGTGGGGGGAGCCAGCAGGTGGCATAGTGGTTAAGGCACTGGATTTCCACATGGCTAACAGTGGTCTGAGTCTTGGACCCGGCAGATTAAAGATCACAACAGGGAGGCCAGCAGGTGGCGTGGTGGTTAAGGCGCTGGACATTCCCACATGGCTGACCAGGGTTTGAGTCCTGAATCTGGTGGCTTGCTTTCTCACTTCCTCTCTCTCTCACTCTCACCCACTGTCTCTCTCTGGTGAAATTAAAAAAAAAAAAAAGAATGAATAAATAAAATAAAATAAAAATAAAAAAAATAAAGATCACAACAAATAAATAGATAAGAGCACAAGGGGGCTTCAAAAAGTTCATGAAAAATACATATTATGACAAAAAGTAAATAGATTTAAATTTTTCGAACCTAAATAAACTTGAACTTTATTTTTATCTTTTTCATGAACTTTTCGAACTGCTCTCATATTTGAGTCTAGATTCTCACATTTCTTTAAAGCTATTTAAATATTCTAATTTTCATAATTTTATGCTTTCCCAGTCATTCTCAGGTATTCAATGCAGCAAGGATATGAATTTGATTTATATTGCAATTCTGCAACTTGTAGGATTAAATTTTGGGTGTGATTTTCATCTGTATTAACCCTGAAGATGTTAATACATCTTTTAGTGCTATCATACAAGCTTCAAGATTCATGGTTTCAGATTATGCCTTAAGCTAAGTACATAAAGTCAAATTTTCTTATTGGCTCTATGTAAACTTTCCAGTGGAGTCAGAAACAGCATTCCGCCCCTCTTCTGAGTTGTAATCCTTATTCTCAACCTCACCACTGCCTTGATCTCTCAAGACTCTGCTTTCAGTGAGTACTTCGTCACAGACAACCACAGGTAACAACTAGTAACAGCTTTGTCCCTGCATAACCGACCACTAGTCTTGGTTTACTAGTAGACCATGTTTACTAGATATCCAGATAACCAGTCTCATGTTCACAGCTTTGAGTTGGCTGCCACGAGTCCAAGACTATTGATGTTGCTGAGCTGTTGGAGTGATGGCAGCTTCTGCTGCAAAAAATGCATGCTTTTCAGGGCTGTCCAGGCTGTTGCCGTTAACACCACGGGCTCAGGGAAGCCCACTTCTGCTCTGTTCACTCTGAGTCAGAGCCCTCCAGAGCCATGGCCCCAAGGCTGCTGATGTGCTGTCACCACTCCTAGAGTCAGAGCCCATGATACTGCCACACACCTCATCACCCTGCAATTACCAATGGTTCTGTGGCCCCTCAGCAGACTCCCGGGGCCCACACCCGCTTGCCACTTCTGCTGCTAGTAGCCAAAGTAGGAAAAGCAAATGGCGTCTTTCTCCTGCCTTTTAATGTCCTGGCAGCGCCTCCCATTGGCAGAACCCAATCTGAAGCCAGCTGGCAAGGGGATCTCGGTTGGTACGTAGTTTCCAAGCTTCTAGTCTCCTACAATTGAGAACAGAACAATTAAAATAGAATAAAATAAAATAAAAACGTGGGACTGGAGCTATTAGCAAATAAAATGGTCAGTGCATATATTTACACCAGATAAATTACTAGGCACAAGATAGAATTTTTAAAAATTGAGCCTCTGTGGCAAAAATGACCTCAATTATTATTTAAAAAATTTATTTATTTATTCGATGAATGAGAGAAACAGAGAGAGAGATGGGGGAAGAATTCCTAATCACTGAGAGAAGTTTGATGCTGTGATCCACACCCAGCTTTAGCCAGCCCTGAATCATAGGCACATGGGTGACCAGCATACTCAGGAAAGTCCATGCACTTAAACTAGCATCTTGTTCTACCACAATGCCACTGTCCAGTCCTTACCCCAATTATTTCCCTTACTGTATCCAGGCAATGCAACTTTTTAGCTCCTCCCATTAAGAGGTGGAGTCTCGTTCCCCATTTCTTGAATCTGGACCTACCATGACTTCAGTTGATGAAATATAGTGGAAGTGGTAGTATGCCACTTCTGAGCTTAAGCCTCGAAAGGCCCTGTGGATTTCTGCTTACTCTCTTTGAATCATGCCTCCATGAGAAAAAGCCCGGGTTTGCACATTGGAGGTTAAGAGACTACATGGAACAGAGACAAGTTGTATCAACTGAGGCCTACTCTAAACCAGCTAGCCCTTAGTCGGCCTGTAAGTTAACCACAGATACATGAATGAGTCCAGCCAAAAACAGACAATTCCAGTCCTACAGACGTATCACAGACTTTTGATATTAAGTCAGTAAGTTTTAGAGTGGTTTGTTACTCAGCAACAGCTAACAGATACATCTGTTCCCAAGAGTAGAAAATCTGGCAATGAAGTGATAACACATACACACAGAATGAAAACAAGTGATAGGGTAATGTGTATTCACTGCTCATTGAATTATACAGTATATCACATCCAACAGGTTTCCAAGGAGGAGGGAGTTCCTGTGGAGTGAGTGTTCATAGGTGCTTCCAGCAGGAGATAAAGTTTGAGCTGAACCTTGAAAAGTAAGCAGAATTTAGTTGACCCAGATACAGTAACATACTTAGAAAAAGGGTTATATCAACATTGTAATACAAAAAGGTCTGTTGTATTGAGTAAAAACCGTAAAGAAGTTATTACTATCTTATTTTTCACTACATAAATATTCTCTATTGAGCTATAGCTGAGTCCTGTCAGAGTAACTAAACATATGAAATCACTCTTATCAAAACAAGTTATATATTGGGGCTGGTAGGTGGCATGGTGGTTGAGGTGCTGGACTCCCATATGGCTGACCATGGTTCAAGTCTTGGATCTGGTGGCTTGCTTTCTTACTTCTCTCACTCATCAAATTAAATACTACTACTACTAAATAAAATAAAAATAAAGTAATTCTAAAGAAACCAAGTTACACATTTTTCTAACTAGTTCAAAAGTCTATGTTTGTTGAAGAAAATTTAGAAAGTATAAAGAAGAAAAATTTCTCATCTGATCTATAATCCTACTTACAGATGCAGTCAGTTACTGTTTTAGTATCTTTCTTTTCTAGCTTTTAAAATACATATTTACAAAGTTGATATCAAATGGTAGATATAATTTTGTGTTATTCTTTCCCTTTCTATTTTCTGTGTGCTAGTGGATGTACATGCTCACCAGAGAGACAGAAATGGAGAGAGAGAGAGGGTGAGGAGAAAGCACCCTCCATGGGGAATGGTAACACTGCAATCCTTTCTCCTCCATCTTCTCTTCCTTTTGGGATTTTGGGCGTGCACGCACACATGACTGGAATGTTTCTCTGGTCACTGGATCCTAGAATTGAACTGTGTAGTCAGCCTTGCGGGATCTGGCTACCTTAACCACCAGGCTACAGAACTGGCCCCCAAATGCAGTCCTTAATGACATTGTCTGTCACCTTTTCAATGTACCATTATTTATTTAATCTTTCCTTATTTCGTTCTATTGTAAGCATCTCTGTGAGAGCCAACTTTCTATATAAAGCACATTTAGATTATTTTCTTAATATAGTTTGCTAGAAGTGGGCCAAAGTCTATGCAATTTTGAAGAGTTTCAATGTGTACAAGAGGACTTGAAAAAGTTTGCGGAGAGATGAGATTAAATTATGAATTCATTTTGGTGCAAAAACATTGAAATTCGTGTGTAGTTTTTAAAACTTTTTCTGTGAACTTTTTGAAGGCCATTTGTATTGCTTTCTTTTTTGTTTTCTCAGAAAAGGTATTAAAAAAAGAAAAGGTATTCCAACTCTTTTTCTTTCATAAGTGGGTAATATTGTTTTGTTCGTTGCATCCATTCCATGTTGAATATCATCATATGTATTCATGTAAGTGTCTACTTATTTATTTTAGTAACTACAAATCAATAACCCTTTGTTGTTTTTAATTTTCATTTCTTAAACATGAGATAAATTGAACATATTTCATGCTCTTCTTGGCTCTTGGTTTCCCTTGCTTGTGAAGTGACTTCATGGTCTGGAGAATCAGTATTGACATCAAAGTTCTGAGGATGGCCAGCTGCTCCTCGCCTCCCATGGGATAAGGGTTGTGCAGTAGGGAAGCTGTCATCTCCTATAAAAATGCCTATAGGATGGGCTGCCTCGCATGATCATTGCTGCAGCTGTCACCAGGTTGGCATTGCCAAAGCTCTGCTGTAGACCATCCTTCTACATGAGATGACATGGAATCTCAACCCGAGGCTCCATTGTACACGTTCACTCAGGGATCCTGAACTCTGGCACTCATACCCTGGGGGTTGCTTGCTGTAAAGATAGCAGCATTTTAAGAGTTTTCAATTTCCCAGTGCTACAAGGACCTGCTATGACCAGAAGAAAAGTGGGTGTCTTCAGGCTGTGCTGCTTGGGTGGTTTTCAGCGAACCGTAGGGGCGTGGCCGGAAGTACTACTTTCCTCTCTGGCTCTGTAGGAAATGCTGAAGGCTCTGGCAGAGAGCTTTTGAGCCTCACTACCTATCCTGTGTACCATGAGATTCCTCAGGAAGCCACCTGCTATTGTCTAAAGAAAACCTGGATTTGTGTGCTGGCGCCAATACATCTCTTTGGGGTCAGGTAGAAAGCTTGGTGATGCAAGTGATGAAGGGAACTTGGAGATCAGCTATTGCTGTTTTGTGCCCTGGGGCATTCGGGACACGCTTTTATTACAGCATTTGTCATCTGATGCTTCTGCCGCTGGAATTTGAGCTCCGTGTGGGAATGGCAGCCACATATTAAGACCATGTCTCAGACAGTGCTGTGTATGGGAGCAGGCCAAGAGTAGCTGCTTAGTAAACACGTGTTGGATCAGAAGCAGTGTCATCGTTTGGATTCTGAGGACAAGAAGACCTTGTGAAGCCTTGCGTGAATAGGTAACTTGCCAACAAAATTCCTAAAAGCAGCTGGCGACGGAATGGGCCTGATTCCATCTCTGCTGCAGGCTCTCTGTCCAGTGCTCTCTCTTGAGTGTGGCCTGAGCTCCTCAGCCAGAGGCTGTAGCTACGGAGGGGCCACCCCTGTACCTGGCAGTGCGAGAAGACGGTTCAGATCATTTGCTTCTTGTCCAACCCAATAGCCAGGATTTTCCCATCTGGTGTGGATTTATAGGTTGAAATCTATCCCCCAGAAAGAAAAGTTGAAGTCTTATTCCCTCAGTACTTCAGATATGTCTTTCTTTGGAAACAGTGTCCCTGCTGATGTCATTGGCTGTCTTGGGGTCACACTGGGGTAGGGCAGGACCTCACTCCCATGATTGGTGTCCTTATTAGAAGAGGGAAAAATGGACACAGAAACACAAAGGGAGAAAGTTCATGCAAAACTGAAGAGAGAGGCTGGGATGATGGCCAAGGCACACCTGGGCCACCAGAGCTGGAAGAAGCCAGGTGGGACCCTCCACTGAGACTTCAGAGGGAGCATGGCCAATGAGCCCTGGATTTCAGCTCCTACCTTTAGAATGGTGTGAGAATAAATGTCTGCTGTCTGAAGCCACCCGGTCTGTGGTGCTTCGCTCCTGCAGCGCTAGGAAATGAACCCATATGGTTTGGTAGAGTCTGCTCTCCTGGTGTAGTGTCAGTGAGTGAGTGTATGTGTGTGTGTGTGTACACGCATGCATGTAAGCACACACCCACCAACACTCTTATCCCGCCTGGCCTCGTTTCTGAGAAATGATCGCTACACCTCAGGCATGTCCCTGTATCTGCCCTGGAGTTGCATTTTATTTCCCCTGTGTGGATGAGTGGAGCACGCGTTTTCAACCTGAGTTTTACTGTGATCATACAGCTGAGTGGGTGGGAGCCTGGGACTGTCCCTGCTTGCAGGATTGGTACTGATTGTGCCTTGGCCACTGTAGGGATCTTCTCGGGCTTTTTGAAGGCACCAAAGTCCTGGCCCTCTGTTCTTTAGGAAGAAGCACCAGCCCCGTCCTTCCAAATCGGGTGTTTTAAAAACTGGACATGGGGCCTGGGTGTGACCCAGAGGCAACATCACAGAAAAGGGACTGGGGTCAGCAGTGCAGACGTTGAGTCCACATTCTGCTCCTCTATGGGATCTTGGGGCAGTCATTCCTCCTCCCTGGATCTCAGGTTGCCCACAGTTACAGTGATCGCAGCCTGGACCCTCCAATGAGTCAGAGACAGTTGGAACTAGGCAGGAGGGTCTGCTGAAAGCAAGGGTCTGCTTGCACACAGGAATCAACTCCCCAGTGACTTTGGGGCATCTGCCTCAGGATAATAGTGCATAATAGCAATCAAAAAAAAAAAAAAAAAACACAAAAAACCCCACAAAACTATGATTTCTTAGTAAAGTCCCTTCTGCTTAAAGGACATATTTAGGATCAGAAGACCTAGTCTGAGTTTGATTTGAATACGCTCAGGCCCTGCAGCCTTGTGGTAAGTTTCTTCATCTCTCTGAGCTTCTTTTTCCCCTCCCAGAAAGTAAAGATAGTACAAAGGACTTCACAAAATCTGTGGAAAGATAGAATTAAAGTACAATTCCTTTTGAAAAGATTTTGAAAAACATACACACTTTTTCATCATATGTATTTTCCACGAACTTTTTGAAGAGCCCCCCCCCCCCCCCAATTCACACCCAATGGGGTGTTTGAACTCAGCTCAGGACATGTGCGTGAGTGTGCTCTGCAGTCCTGGCTGGTCTGCTGTTCAACCCGACACCTCCGTGTTTTCCTCCTTCTGTGTCTCCTTCCCCCATCAGCAGGGCCTCTAATGGCTCTGGCATCTCTGCGGTCCATTTCCTGGAGGGTGTAAATTATTTATTGGATGGACACATCTGCTAGCAGGCGGATGCCGCAGCAGCGCGTGCCCACGGGAGGAGGCAGGGATTTAGCCCCACCTGGCCCCACTCTTCACTCCTTACTCCCTGGAGGTCACCTCGAGCCCATGGGCCTCCCTGAGGAAGACTTCACACTGTCCTCTGGGCTGTCCCTGGCTGTCTTCCCCTGGCCTGGGTGGCTGCGATCTGAGCTGGCAGCTCCCTCCCTCGGAAGGAAGTGTGGCCTCTTACTGGCCATGAATTATCGATGAGCTCTTAGAGAAGAGTTCTGGTGAGAGAACTCTCCTCCCATTAGTGACCCTGATCTAACCCCCTGAAGTGCCCCCCTCCACGCTGCCCCTGTCCCAGCACACAGCTTCTGGCTGAGTTGGGCGTGATGAGCAGGGTTTTCTGAGCCTGTTGATAGGGTGGTCAAAAGGGGCTTTGAGAGCAGCCAGGCTGCTCATCCCTGGAGGAAAAGGCTTGGTAAGCGACTCTGTCCACCTGAAGACAATGTAGGACACGGCAGGTCCATCGCCCTGCTGAGAACAGTGAGGTTGTTTGACCTGAGGAGGGGGAGGTAGGTAGCCTAGTCTTTTTAGAGAGATTTTTGCTGTAGGGCACATGTGCTCGCCAGAGAGAGACAGAGAGATAGAAAGTCTCTCCCCAGGACGGATGGTCATGCTGTAATCCCTACTCCTCCATTCTCCTCTAGGGATTTTGGGCATGTATACACATATGCTAGCACGAGTTTTAAGCCTCTGAGTTCAGGACTTGAACTGTGGTCAGCCATATGGGAGTCCAGCAACGTAACCATTATGTTATCTGCTGGTCCCAGCAGTGCAGTCTTCTGAGTGTCCAAGGAAGCTACAGATGCTCCCTTCAGAAAACTGTACATATGCACAAACACGAAGGTTTGGCCAACAGTCTTGGCTCGTCACTCATGGAGGTAGAGAGACAATACACCCAATAGGGTCTTGATGCTGCAGTCTGCCTCAGCCTTGGCCAGCCCTAGATATGGGCACACGGGTGGCACGTGTGTTCAGAGAGTTCTCCCCATGTGCACCTGGAACCTTTCCAAATGACTCAGCCTCGCAGAGCTTCACATTTCGCTGTCACCATCTGGCCATGCCAAACAACTTCTTGAGCTCCAAAGATGAGTTTAGGTCCTGGTTTTCGTATGTCTTTTCCCTGACATTCATCATGCTGGCTCTCATGGGTGGATTATTGGTCTCCTCCTGAGGACAGCAGTCACTCCTCTTTTCTTTGCCATTCATCCCAAGTGGTGTGGCACTAGGCAAATGTTAATCGTGGGTAAGTTACACCTTTCATACTACTGTATCTGTGAGAGGAATGAGCGCTACCCCCTAAAATAAAGCTAGATTATACTCTGGGGAGGGTTCCCATTTATTCCGTAGTTTCTCTTAGGTGTGCCCTTATTTTTATCTGACCTCCTACACTTGGGAGTTTATCAGAAATTCCCTATACTGTCCTACGCCAGATAAATACTGGAGACAGTGAAACGGTCCCTGTCAAGTCACTTATCTTTGCTGGTTGGTCCCAGCCTTTTTACAGGAGCAGGAGGGTTGAATTCTGGATAAAGGAACTTGATGAAGCTTAGTAAGTTGATTTGCAGTTTACCAGAGATTTGGGTTAGCAATTTAAGGATTTAAGCTCCCTTGGGGGCAGAGTACTAAACAGACATGAGAGGGAAAGGGGTGGGGATGATTACTTAAAGAGTTACCAGGACCAGGGGAGGTGGGGGCACTTTATTCGTTAGGTTGTTTGTTTCTCATATGGCCCTGGCCTTACGTACCCTGCCTGTCCACTTATGGAAGGAGAAACAGGTTCAGAGTGCTCACAAAATTTAACTGAGTCACGGAGTTCGTAGGGAGGGCTTGTACGGGGTGATGTTTTAGCATGGGATGTGTAGCATGTGATGTATGCTGAGATTTTTCTTTTAGAGCTCGTATGCATCTTCTGAGCGATCTTAGCCACGGTCACTGGGCGGGCAGGGCGATGGGTGAGAAGCGATGCTTGGAGGAGGTTGAGAGGCTTACTCGAGAGTGCACATCCCTCCTGCACTACATGGGCACAGGACTTATGGTTGAAAGGAACCTGAATGAATGTTCTTGGGTAGAGCTTTGTCCTGTCCGGCCCTCCGTTCCCATAAATGTCAGGCCCAAGGGTAGCTCAGCAGAAGAGGCCTCTACTAAAAAACTAATGCCCTGGGGAGCCAATTGTCATCAAAGTAATGTCGCCTAGAGGACCAACGTGGCCTAATTTCCACAGCACTTTTAAGTTTACTATCTGCTTCGAGCCTCCCAACAGCCTTGCAGAACAGGTGCTACCATCCTCACTCCGTGTGCAAAGATCCCGAGGCCCACAATTTTGTGCAGCCTGCCCTGCTAGGAAGTCATGGAGCTGGGCTCCCTGCCGGCCCAGCTTCTTGTCTTTCCTTCTCAAGGTCAACCCCGGACCAGCAGCCCCGTGACCTTGGTGTCCCTTGGATTTCTCGCTGGCACTATGCTCATGTTCCTGGGTGGAGGGGGGCTGCTCCTTCCCTCGCTAAGCCCGACTGATAACAGGGAGCTGGTTCCGGACACCCAGGGACTTGCTTGGGGTCCTGCAAAAGAAACATTGACTCCCTTGTGGTCACAAGGAGCTCACGGGACCTTGGTCGGTCCCTGTCTCTGGATAGCGGCTATCTGGAGATGTCTCGTTGGCTTCCTGCGTCCCGCCAGCACAGGGTGTCAGCTGTCACAGGGAGAAAAAACACTTAGCTACTTGTCCCTCGCAGAGGGTGTGAGCCTCTGTGCAAACCCAGGTAATAGCTGCTCAGAAAGTGCTTGTTTATAGCATATCTTTAAAACTTTTTCTTTTTGCTCCTAGATCTAAAAGAGTAATTTTTATTTATTTATTTATTTTATTTATTTTTTAATCATCATAATCTTCTTTATATTACATTGGGTTACATATAATTTTACAGTGTATTACATTGCTTTTTCAAAAGGGAATGCCATGCATGTCAGTCAATACAGAGACATTAATCTCCCCACTTTTTCCAATCATTATTATTATTATTCTAATTATTTTTTAAAACAGTCAATCACTATTTCTCATTTTGCTTGTAAAAAGACTTTACCCATCATGAAATA
This sequence comes from Tupaia tana, assembly GCA_026018925.1. Classification (NCBI taxonomy): domain Eukaryota; kingdom Metazoa; phylum Chordata; class Mammalia; order Scandentia; family Tupaiidae; genus Tupaia; species Tupaia tana. The sequence goes on along the minus strand of JAKSZU010000003.1, from coordinate 216,958,567 downwards.
CTTCTCAGACAAATCCACTTGAGAATACTATACATGTCATCACCAACAGATAATAAGCCATATCTGTTTCTCACTAACGTCTTACCTTAAAAAGAGTAATTTTTGAGTGGGACCAATAAAGTACTTTTACTTTAAAAAAATTTATTTATTTTTTATTGCCAAAGGGCAAGATACATGACAGAGACAGAGAGAGAAGAAGCACAGCACAATGGGGCATTGTTAATCCCTTCTCCTCCATTTCTCCACCCTGTTTGGGTGTTGGTACACACACACACACACACACACCTGCACACATTCTCTGTGTGTTTTTCAAGCTGCAGGGACTGGGATTCAGACCGTGATGGTCCATGTGGTATCCAGCTCGCTTAACCATTAGGCTATGGGGCTGACCTTCCTTTGCCTTCAGATTTATTCTTTTCATGATTTTCTAACAAGTGTTGTAGTTGATTTAGAAAAACAGCAATGTTGTAGAGGCTTGGAAATACACAAGGATAGGAGGCTGACTAATGAAGCAGACACGCCTAAGCTGTGTGCCTCTGGGAGAAGATGCTCCCTGTCTTAGCTATGCCACTCGTGAGAGCAGTGGGCAGGGAACTGGGAGAACGGACCTACTCCGAGCGAGGTGCACGTTTCATTTGATCTGCACAATACCCCTAAGGGACAGGAGGTATGAACATCTTTGTGCTAATGAGAAACAGGATCTTTGCTCCACATCCTCTAAGCAGTAATGGAGGCGAGCGGGGAAGGAAGCATTGGTGTCTGCCTGGTTTCACAGTCCTGTCCTGGGTGACCCGCACCGTCTCTGGTAGATGCTGTGTTCTGGTGTTGCACACGTCTACCATCTTGCATCTGATGCCTCTTTCATGCCTTGGGTCAAGATCTCATCAGATCTCCATGCTGTCAGTTGTACATTAATCTCATGTCTTCCCAGCCCACCCACCACCTAGCCCCCAGAAGATTCCTCTAGAGCCACGGTCTGACCCTATCAGTCTCCTGCCGAAACCCTTTATAGGCTCCTAATTGACCGGGAATACAACTTTTAGCGTGGCATTCCAAGTTTCTCTCCTGTCCCCTATTTACCTTCCCAGCCTTGAAGTAACGTCTAACATTGGCAAGATGAATGCACTTTATGAAAGAAAGCTTCACCTGTGGTAACCCCGGATACTTATTGTAGCTCCTCTAGCTGATAAACTAAAAACACCATTCCCGGAAAATCTTTCACGTGTGTGCCTGCCTCGCGACATTTCTTCACGAACTTTCTTCTGTATTTTTCCTCATAGTCACATCTTCTTTCTCCTTCAATGCCCTTTACAAAGGACACCTCCTCCAGGAAGGAGTCTGTGATCTCTCTGCCATGCCAGCACTCACCTTCAGATTTCCGTACTGTCACGGAATGCTGAGCTTTTGGAGGTGAGCAACACGTCTGAGCTGTCACTCTCGCTTAGAAGACTCAGAAATGCCTTGAGGGGGCCTGGATGGTGATGCAGTAAAGCAGTCTGGGAAACTGACCCAGTGGGAGAGTTTCGAGTCAATGTTCAAGACCTCCCTGAGTATGCTGCGCATGCATGTACCCATAATACCGGGCTAGCTGAGGCTGGGGGTGGACTTAGCAGGGGGTATGCTCTGGCTCTCATCACTGTCTCTCTCTCTCTCACTCGTGGGAGAAATAAACAAATGTAAAAAGTGCCTCAAGAAATGTTTGTTAAACAAAAACATTGAATGACATTGAATTAATTACTATCAATCAATACTATCGCTTTCTGAATGAATGCCAGAGTGCTGAGTGATGATTATTAACTAAAGACAGAATGTGAAGGAAGGAATTGGATCCTGCGGGAAGGAGGGCAGCTGGAACGTGGCATCTCAGGTGAGTGAGTGGAGTGCCTAGGAGGTGGTGACTCTGCTCTTCCCGGGAGCCAAGGGTGTGAAGGGGCAGAACTGGGGCTCCTCCTCCTCAGGCCAGCTAAGAACCTCCCAGAGCACCCCCAACACCCCCCACCCCCGTCCTCTCTCCTTCCATTCAAAAAGCATAGCAGGTCTCGTGGGGTGATAAGAAGGACCAGGGACAGAGTAGTTGCTGGTGGGTAACCGTGTTTTACCGCGGCCGTGTATTGTCACGGATGAGGTGCTCCCACGTGGCGTTTTCTCTCTCCCTTGTTAACTATGGGGCATTCTGTGACCCATCCCTGCAGTCTATGTGCGGAAATGACAGTAGCTAAGGATGCAGATGGCAGTGAGGGAGAGGAGGAGGAGATGAGTAGTGGGAAAAGTGCTTGCATATACACATACACACAGGCACACACATGCACACGTGCACACATACATACCCAAACACACACCTGACCAGTGCCCTGAAGTTATTTGCAGTTGGCTTTGGGAAATCATACTGATGGGCAGGTGAAAAAAGGTTAAATATAAGACCATTCAATGAAGCCCAAAATGCTGGGCTTGGCCACAAGGCTCTATGAGTTCTGAGTGCCCCTTAGGGATGATGGAGTTTAGGAGCGAGATTTAGGCAAGCTGGTCCATAGACACAGACACCTGTAAAGAGCTGGGCTCCTGGCAGGGCGCCAGTGTCTGAACCATTATGCTCAGTGTGTCTCTGTCAGTTAATTGGCACAGCACAGAGGAGCCCGCTGGAAGTGATGACACACAAGCCTCAAAGGCTGAGAGGACCCGATGTGGCTGCTTACACTGGGGGGGACCTGGCAGAAGAGTCTGGGTGTCTCCATGCAGAAACACGGAAAGGAAGGCAGAGTCTTTGGAAGGACGCTGGTTTTGTTTGAGCCTCTGCTCTGATCTGTGTCAGAGAGTGTGTGTGTGTGTGTGTGTGTGTGTGTGTGTCCTATGTGCTGAGGATGAGGCTTTTAATTCAGGTTGTGAGTATGGGGACTCTTCCTCCCTGTTCTTCGCAGATTTACTGTATTCAGATCTCTGTGCAGTTGTCACCCCCTGGGATGGACTGCTCCTGGTCCTCTGTCTAGAGTAACTCCTCTCAACTGACTTTGTTTTAAAATATTTAAAAATGCTCTCTCCATGATTAATACTTCCTGTACCAGAACGTGAGTGTCACGGGGTAAGGGATTCTGCCTCTCTGCTCACTGATGTGTTTCCAGGGTTAGAAATAGTACTTGACCCTTAGATCCTGGATGATAAACAGTAATTCTTTTGCATTGTAACTTGTAATAAAAAAAGTTTCTGACTATCTACTCAGTGGTCTACATATATTTTTTGTATCTAATCCCCAAGATAAAGTAGGATATAAGTGACATTAGCCTCTTTTTTTTTTTTTTTTTTTTCTCTTTTACAGATGAGAGAAATTTGAGGCTCAGAGAAGTTAGGTAACTTGCTGAAAGCCACACAGCTGGTATTTGGCTGAACAGATAAAAGTAATTGGGTTACGTATTTGAATTCTCCAGGGAAGAAGACCCAACAAATGCCTTCTCCTGAGACAGGGATTTGGAATAATGGGAGGAGAAAGAAGAGCAGTTTGGAGGGAATCGGAGGGAATCCTGGGTACCCTGGAGCCTGGGAGAGAGGGGAGGGAGAAGGGCCATTCACAGGGAAGGGCTCTAGCCTGAAGTCAAAGGTCTGGTTAGAGACTTAGCCTTCCCCAACTCCCTTTGTGACCTTTGCCAAGCCATTTTCCTGTGAAGGGCTCTGTTTCTTCATCTGTAAAAGGAGAGGGATGGGTTAGATTAGTTCAGAGTCCTTAGGGTTTTTTTTTTAATAATTTATTATTATTATTATTATTATTAAAATTTTTTATATAGGACACATATGCTCACCAGAGAGAGACAGAGAGAGAGAGAGCAAGAGAGAGAGAGAAAGCAAACTGCCCAGTCTGGGACTTGAACCACAGTTAGCCATGTGGGAGTTCAGAATCTTAACCACCATGCTACCTGCTGGCCCTTGGGTCCCTAGATTTTTATTTGTAGAGACTTCATGGGAAGGTGGGGTTTTCTAGTACCCCTGTATTTAGGACCATGGTTTGAACTGGACTGAAGGACAGTCACACAGGAGAGGAGCCACAGAGACAGAATAGCGTTGGGCTGTGAGGCCAGGGGACCCAAGCCCCAGTCAATGACGCTGCATACCCACTGGGAGACCCGGAGTCCTCAATTGCCTCAGCCTCAGTTTTTTCATCTGCAAAACGGAGCTGACCATCCCAGCCCTGTGTCCCTCCTGGTGTGAATGAGCAGATGTGCTTGGAGGCAGGTGTGTTAGCAGAGGAGGTGTAGGGCTGCGGTGGGGAGCAGCGGCGTCCTATGCATAGGTCCTAGGCATTGGTCTCCCTGCCTGTATACGGGCATTCTTAACCCTGCTCTGCCTGCTTTGTAGCCGGTACAGGATCGAAGGGAAAACTTAGGAGCTGTGGTACACGGACTGCCGGGCAGATGGTGCCTGCCGTGCCAGATGGACCTCAGACCTCGTCTTGGCTCCGGCCCTCACTGGTTGGGTGGCTAAAACTCCCATGATCTCAAATGTGAACTGAGCAACAAAAAAGTAGTGGCCCGCAATGATATGGCATGCAGTCCCCAAACGGGGACTGTTTGTGCATTCATTTAATCCTTCCACAACTCGACAAATTCAGAGCTACCACATTTCCATTTTATGAATGGGGAAGTTGAGGCACAGAGAGATTAAATAACTGAACATACAGCTTGCCAGACACGGTTCTGTGGCTCAAATGGGACAGTGTGGCTGAGTACAGGGCTGAATTACCTGCCTCCCAGGATCTGGGGTGGGCGAGAGGAGATAACGTGTGTGGGAACCTGAGCACTATTGGGTCACGCATGTTCAGGACATTGCTGTTGATTTCTTGTGCAGATAGAGAGTTCATTTTGGAAAAACAGGGACCCCAGAGTCACCAATAACAACCCGACTTTCCAAATGATGTGCTATCTCCTTTCCAGCAATATTCCACACTGACATCTCCCTTTACAGCTTTGGGAACATTTTAATGCTTTTGAAATAGATAGGTCACAATGTTTACCTCACCTCCTCCACTCAGCATCTAAGGACCCAGAGAAATGGAGATGCCTGCCCGCGTCCTCGCTGCCCGGGGCTGTGTGTGCATGCGGTTCCCTTAGTAACTCCCCGTGTATGCAGGCACGTCTTTCTTAGTAAAGTGCAGTTGGATGAAGTGTTCTGTTTCTCTCTTTGCTTACCCACCCACCCTTGATGGGAAAAGGTCTTCAGCATGTAACTCAGCAATGGGAAGAGCTCGATGTTAGCAAAATAAATGAATTGTAGGTTCTTCACTTTGAAAGGCATGGAAGATCAGAGGTAGTAATGGGGGGTGGATGTTTTAGCAGACAGAAACAGGATGAGGTGAGGGAGGTAATGAGGGTGCAACTGGGCACCGGATCTCCTCCAGGGTGTTGCTTGTTACCTTTGCATCCTAGATGCCTCTCTGGCCTCACCCTGGTTCCTGGTCCTGGGTTTCAGCCCATGAGAGTGATGAAGAACTGCAGCTGCCGTCAATGGAGACCTCAGAGAGCTCTCTAAGGAGGTGCCCTGCAGGGAAGGCAGATGAGTCAAGAGACAGAGGCCATCTCTGTGCGGACCATCAGGTGGTCCAGGGGACAAGACATGTTACATTAGACTCTGGTCTATGGATGTTTGGTGTTGGCCAATAATTTTTGTTGGTGGTGTTATCCTTGCATTCACTTTCAGGCTTTGAAGGATATCATGGAAGGGCCACTAACACTTATAAAATAAAATAAAATAAGGCAAGATAAAGTAAAATATCCAAGCCATGCTTGGCCCTGGCAGTCCAACCTCCACGGTCACAGTGGAGGGTGGCCTCCACAGTGTTCAGGACAGCCACCTCCTTTGGGTAGGTCACCAACAATACTGCATGGGCATCATTAGTCACCTAATGACTCCACTGGAGCTACTGAGTGAGGAGGGGACAAGAGAGAGGAAGAAAGGCAAAACTTTGAAGTCTTACCTCTGACTAAATCCTAGTACCTTCAGTCTTACCAAGTTTCTTTCTTTTTTAACTGTCACAAATAAGAATTTTTATTTGTCACAATTAAAAGTCTGAACTTTAAACAGATTCTTGGACGGGTGGTTCATATCTGTCAGCTTGTTCAACTTTGGCACCTGTCTCATCCCCAGGAGCTTTTCCAGAGCTACTACCTGACCTTCACCATGAAGCTCTATGAGTTTTCCCAATTCGAACTTGGGCTTCTTCAGCATTTTGACTTTTCTGGCGAAGACCGCATGGAGAGGGTAGATGGACTGGCAAGCCTTTTCTATGTCTTTTCCAACACTATCTGGAATCCTGCCATTTTTTGACCATGGAACACATTTTTGTCACAGGTGAGATCCATGCTATGGAAGTTAGTCAGGCAGTTTTTGCCCTGAACATCCTCAGTAACTAGCTTGAATTTCCTAAATGTGACTTTGTCATTCTGCAGATCTGCAAGGTTCACTTCAACCAACCTTTAAGGCCATCAGTCTCAATTTTGGTTCCTTGAGTCCTGGTAACTAGTGTTTTCCCATTATTTCTTATGTCGAACATCACAGGTGCTTTCACGTCATACCAATCGTTTTTAGAAAATGGATCAACCACTTTCTTCTTGGCTCCCTTCTTGCTGCCTTCTGTAAGGCACTTATTCTTGCCAACTGCCATGGTGCTTCTCAGAGAGCCAAAAGGGCGCCAAGTTTCTTTTCTTTTTTTTTTTTTTAATTATTTTATTTAACTTTATTTATTTATTTATTTTTAAATTTGACCAGAGAGGGACAGAGTGAGAGTGAGAGAGAGAGAGAAACTAAGAAAGCAAGCTGCCAGGCCTGGGACTCAAACTGGGGTCGGCCATGTGGGAGTCCAACGCCCTTAACCACCATGCCACCTGGCACCCCTCTTACCAAGTTTCTTATGCTGGTATTTAGATTTAATTTTTCACGTGTAAGAAAATAATTTGAAAATCACTGCCCTAAGTGAGGCCTCATCCATTGCCTTTGAGGGCACCTCTTGCCCTCCAGGGTTCCATCTCCCCAGTGCTGCTCTGACCCATGCAGGGCCAATTACTAGTTCCCTCTGCCATCGGGTTGAGGCCGGGCCGTTGCAGTTGGACAGCCTTTACCAACGTCGCTGGAATAACACCAGGAATGTAAACATGCAAAGACATGTACGGAGGCAGCCTGATACTCAGGATCCAGCTCATTCACTAGTGCTAGGAGGTTTCATCTCACTCCTGCTCCCTCCCTCCTGGGCATTGGCTCTGTGCCTACCTGAGGCATCTTCTCAGCTCAAAATATGGCCCTAGACAGTGAGATCTGGTGAACTTTGAACTGAATGGAAGATGGATCCCCCTGCTTCGTGCTAAGGTTTGGGTCTGTGTCAGTGGCCTGTGTGAGCCCAATCCCCCTTAGAGTGAACAAGGTGGGGATGCGTGTCCACTCCTTTCAGGAAAGACTCTTTCATTCCCAGGGTATAGCCTTAGAGACCCCTATAGGGTGATCTACAAAATACAACTAAGCTGTGTCCGCATGCAGACAGGACCCCCCTCGACCCTCCTGCCACTCACACACCTACTGGCAGGAGGGTCTCCTTACTAGTTAATTATCACCAGGGTAACCATAAATTACAGTCTGCCCGAGAGAGTCTTATTTTATGCCCATTGCCCTGGTATAATTATTAATAGCTCTCCTTTCACTCCCAAAGTGTTCTGTTTGGAGTGGTAAATTATATGGTCACCCTAATTATCATTATTATAATCCGAATATGTCCTGACCCTCGACACCCAGCTCATACATATCTCCCCTCCTGGAAGCTCTCCCACTGTGTCACCTGGGCTGGTCTTCTCTGCTAGGAAACTGAGGGCCAAAGTGCCTAGTCCCCTGTGCCCCGCTTGCCCACGTGTGTCCCCAGTTACCTGCGTGCTATCATTCAGCAGTATTTCATGCCTATCTGAGAGGGGCTTGATGGGCACAGTGGTAAGACGCTGCCCTCAGCAAGGCAATACCACGTGGGAAGTTCCTGGTTTCATATCTGAAGACCCAAGCCGAAGGTGAATTGGGGGTAGGGGCGTCACAGTATCAGGACGCTGTTGGGGGTGATGTCTTTCATTCTCTCAATCATACTCATTTTCTATGAACTTCCTGATATTTGCACAGAGGCCTGATGCAATGAGGGAGTGACTTCAGTAGGGAGAAACAGCATGTATGAGAGTCCTGAGGAGGGAGACACAGCGAGGATGCTCGTGTGGTGGTTGTCAGTGTCCGCAAGGATGGTCAGAGAGAACTGGGGGTGGGACTACCTGAGGTCGTCTTTCTCTGTCCTCTCTACAGCCTGGCCCAGCACTGATGTCCACATCCCAGTGGCCTTGGTGGCTATTGATGATTGACAGGACACACATCACTTTGGTTTTCCTGGTCACTGTGGCTCTGGATCAAAGCTTCATAGGATGCCTGGATTCAGCCATGGCAGTGGCTTGCTGAACCTTGAACCATCCTTCAACGGCTGTTGTTCCGACTTTTAGAAGGGCACTCTGGTGCCTCTCTGTAGCTGAGAACTAGAAGAATGCAGCTCCCTGGGGTGTGATACCTTCAGTAGTTACCACTCTTAAATTAAAATGAAATAATTTGAAGAATTATTTAACTTCGTTCATTATTATTATTATTTAAAAACATTTAACCAGAGCGAGACAGTGAGAAAGCAAGCCACCAGGTCTCGGACTTGAATAGTCAGGCGTGTAGGAGTCCAGCACCTTAACCACCACACTACCTGCCAGCCCCTAAAACTAAACAATTTTAGAAAGCTCATTGCCAGACTGTGTATCCAGTTGAGAAGTGTGGCCCTGTCCTTAAGAAAAGTTTCGTATTTCATGTTTGCTTTATGTTGTTAAATCTGTTAATATGTCCTGCGCCCTCTCCTTAAGTGTACATAGATAGCTATTTCCTGGGCAATCTATAATGGACTTTGTAGCTCATTGTATTTCTTCTTTGCACTGGCAGCCAGGAAGCTTCTGGTCAGCCCTGGGAATCTCTAGTAGTACCTGCGTGGGAAACACCAGCCTGAACGTCCCTGAATTAACCCTTCCTGGGCTTCAATTTATTATTCCACTCTTTTCTTCTATATTAATTATTATTATTACTATTTTTAGAGAAGTTTTTGCTGTAGACTGCGTGTGCTTGCTGGAGAGACAGAGAGAAACAGAGAGACAGAAAGCAAGAAATCACCCCCAGAGGGGATGGCCATGCCGCAATCCCTTCTCCTTCTTTCTCTCAGGATTTTGGTCACCCATGCACACACACATGCCTGGCATGTGTTTTAAGCAGCCGGGTCCAGGACTCGAACCTTGGTCTATTACATGGGAGTCTAGCAATGTAACAATTACACCATCTGCTGAGTCCAAATTTTTTGTCTTAGAAAACCAGTTTGAACCTTTTGAGGTGATATGGGTCTTAAAGTAACCCCCGAGTGAATCACTTTTTTGCACACCTTTATTTGTAAGTAAGTTTTTAGCACCTACTATGTGAGTCCCTAAGGCACAGCAGGAGGGACTGCAGAAAAGTGTTGCAGAGTCCCTGCCCTCCAGCTTAACCCTCTATTCTGTTTGTCCGTCACTTTCTCATGGGTCAGATCTCAATGAACACAGACATTCTATAGCAGGAAGAAAGTGACCCCCAAATTCCATCCCTCAGAAGGATTAATTATTTGCATAATTTACTTCGTTAAGAATGGTACTGGGCCCAGTACCTGCGGAGAGGAAACAGATTTTTAAAGAAGATGGTTGGGTTGTCATTACTTCAACATGTCTGTGTTTGTGTCTTTGTCTTGAAGGGAATTAAGAGTCTTAGTGTGAGTTTTGAAATGTCTGACCAACCATCCCCCACACTTTCACCCAACATGGCCACAAAGGAAGGTTGAAACTAATTCAAACCAGAACTTAGCAGCCTCATACAGTCCTAGCATGAGGGGGGAGGGAAGGGGTTTGGGGAGAGAATATATTGAGATCTGCCCTTTGATCGCGTTCAATGCGACTTTGCATTTACCTGAGGGATTAAAAGTTCTCATTGACCAAGGCTCCCGGCTTCCTACTCAGCCTTTGACAGGACAAGTGTTAATTGGACAATATAATGGGGACAATGTTAATTCCCCTCTTAGAGTTCCTTTTCTTGTTCAGTCAAATAGAAAGGCCCTTTTAAATGGCAGAGAGAGGAAGAAAGGAGCTGGTTTATAAGGGTAATAGACTGCACATCTTCCCCCTCGTCTCAAAGCAAGTGTGATGGAGTCAGCATAAAGGCAGGCCCCTAAACAAGGAGAGAAAGGGAAATGACCTGGTGCTTTGGCTGGAATGTCACCCTGGATTAGGGATCAGGGACATGCGGCCAGTAGGCTCTGTCTGTTTTTATAATTGGAGGTGGTGGTGGTGAAGAGGGTGGGGCAAGGGACAAGAACCGGTGTGGGTAGAAGCCTGTGGACCAGAGGAAGAGGAAGGACAGGTCACTGTGGGGGGGTGAAGGGCCTCAGGGGTGGTGAGAGCAAGGGAAGGTGGGCGTCAGAAACCTTGGGGGTGCCCACTGAGCATTCGGACCAGTTCTCATACTCCCAAACCCCAAGGAGTTCAAACTATGCAAGGGAGATGGGCAAGAGGCCGGGACTGTGGAAGTGACACCCTGCTTCAGGGTTTATGGAATTACAGTAGACTCCTTCTCCTGCCAAAGCTCAGAACAGGCTGATGTCCCATTCTCTGTGTGTTCTGGGAGCCGCCTCCCTGCCTCTTCACACTCATAGAAATGAATGCTTCCCTCCCAGACATCTCTGCTCGTCTCTCTCCTAACGATGTCTTTTTCCCATAGAACGGCAACCAATACTCTTCCTCTAGCCCTGGTTTTTATGAATGCCGACCGTAGCCCATTTTACTTTTTACCTGATCACTTATTCCGCAAGTACTTTGTGGGCTTCGACTCTGTGGCACTGCTCTACTGTGTGCCCTTGCGCAAGTTACTTCATCTTTCTGTGCCTCGTATATTCAGGGATGGAATAACTGCCATGACCTTTAGTCTACAGAGCTCTGTTTGGGATCAATGAAGATAATGGGTGTAAAAAATGCCTTGTAATCTGTAAAATATGTGAAATGAATTATTCTCTTTATTATTTGTATTCACTGGAGAGATGAAAGGAATGCATACGAAATGATGAAGTGCAAAGACAAGGCTCCACTGAAAGATAAGCTTGCTTGGCACAGACAGGTTCTAAAGCTTGAGTGGTCAGAGTGGGCTACAGCTGTGGGACCTGAGTTATCTGGGGTAAGTCCCATGGCCTTTCAATAAGAATAGAATGAGCTGCCTTATTGATTGCTTAGTGCCCTTATGACCCAAACATTCTAGGACCCTACCTAGGTTAGCCTCTTGCCAAGCTTGTTCATTTTTAAATCATATAACCATGCCAAATTTGGGATACTTTCAGAACTGTAAACACAAACTAAATATAGTACTTTTAAACCAAATCAATTATTCTTTCGGTTTTAGGTTTGACCAAGTAATGAGAATAGTTGACCACTCACATTTTAAGACTGAATCCTAGAGGAACTCTTGGAACTTGCGAGAGTCTTATTGTTTATGGCAGGCTTATGAGAGTCTTTCATAAGTTTATGGTAAACTGGTAGAAGAAGATGGTAAAGCCAAACTTTACTTCATTAATTTGGAGTTACTTCTCACAGGTAGCAAGGGGGCTGGGCCTATTATTAAACTGTTAGATCTGTTATTTCTTGAGTTCTCCACATACCTTTTTGTACTCTCCTGGAGCTAGAAGTCTGCAAACTACATTTCTTAGGTTCCTTTTCCCTCAGGCTTTTGTCTCTTTTCTGCCAGTAGGAGATGCTGGTGGGCGACTGACCAGAAAGGGAAGAGAGAAATATTCCGCTGTAACTCAGGCAGAGTAGCATTGCTGGCAGTTGCTGTTGGCAGCTGTAATGGCAGCAGGAGGTAAGATGGTGGGCTGAGAAGAATCATATTTTTCTTTTTTCTTTAGCAGTTCTAGTCGAGAAGATGCCTCTTTGGTGAATATGGAACTAGCTGAGACTCCATCCCTAGGAACTCGGCAGCAAGAGCGTCTCGTCTCTAAGTAGGGACCCCTCTTCCTATAACTCCCACAAATGCCTGCTCTAGCTCCTATGTAACCAATTTTCTGTATTAAATTCCCTCCATTGGAAATGCTATAGCTAATGAGTTCTCACAAAGACTGTACAAGAATTCTTTGCCTTAGGTGCTCTTGGGGCTGAAAAGTAAACAACTGCTTTCTTTCCAAAGGTGAATTCTAAATCTTAATGTTCACTTGTTGCTGACTGCTATGGTTTGGATAATGGCATGTCTTCCAAAGGTTCATGTTTTGAAATTTGGGCCCCACTGTAATGTAGTTCGGACCGTTAAAAGGAGAGGCCTAATGGGTGGTGGTTGGACATGGAGGCATCACTTTCATGAATGAATTAATGATGTCTTATAAGACCCAGCTCTAGTAGAAGGGGTTAGTTCTCACAAGAGTTTTTTGTTATAAAACAAAGGTGGCTGTCTCTCTTTCTCCCTCTCTCTCTTTCTCTATACATGTGCTCACCCTCCCCTCTTACTTCTGGCTGTGTTGTGATGTAGCAGACCTGATGCCAGCCTCATACCTCTGGACTTTCCAGCCACTGGAATGGTGAATTAAATAAACCTCTACTCTTTCTAAATCACTCAGTCTCAGGTATTTCTATTAGTAACATAGTAATGGATTAAGTCATTGACCCTGAAGCCTGGGATGATTCCCTCTCCTTTTCTGAGCCTCATTTTTGCCCATCTCTGAAATACCTGTAGAAAGTTCAAATCTTCATTCCTCATGAGGATGAGTTATCATTCACAAGTGGAACAGCCATGTGTGGCTGTCCACAGTCTTAGTGTCCTGGAGCCAGGGCAGCTGGGTGCTCTTGGACCTGGCACATTTCCTCCACGCCTGACCTCATGCATCTGCTCTATCATCTGGTATCTGGCCTTTGACAGAGTTCTTTTCTGCTCTGGGCTGAAAGCTGATTGCTTCAGACTCACTAGCCCCTAAATATTTCATAGCAGACTGGCTGGGAATTAATATTTAATCACAGACTCCTTGGCACTTAAATATTTTATCACTGATGTGGCTGATGAGTAATGAATCAGCGCCCAGGAAAACTTTTGGTATCTAGTGCCAGTTTTAAAAGACCTTTGGTTCTGGTCTCAGGGGATGGAGGAACCAGTGGCAAGTTTATTTCTATACCAAGCCTACTCACAGTTAATACTTTTAGGGTAAAAATAAAATGCTTTACTACCCATCTGAGACTCTGGATTAGAAACTCTTATCCTAGAAGAGTATAAGCCAATTGGGAATGACCATAGTTGGGAAAGAAGTGCCTGGATGACTGAAATAATTAGCATTTACGTCAGTTCACATCCTGGAAAGACAAGTGCTGTGTGTGAGGAAGGGACAGACTCAGAGCTACACCAGGTACACCAGTTGTGGTGGGAAACTGGAATCCCTTATGCTTCCAGTGGTGCTCTGGAATAAGGAGTGAAGAGTAGTTTTCAGGAGAAAAAAATTAGAAACTATTAGGTTGGTGGGAAAGTCATGACTTTGTAAAAAGTTTTTCTAAGGAAAAATGAATCATGACTTTCCCAATGGCCCAATATTTGAGTAACAACAATAGATGCAGAAAGGAGAAAATAATGAGGTTGAGAGAAATCACAGTGTTCTATGTTTGAAAAATAAGAGTAGTAAAAATGTCTTGAGTTGGAATTCAAAAAACATTGCTCATAGTCATATCTGGGATAAGAGCAACTCTATCACCAGGATGACAGAGTTTCTAGAATTCAGCCTTAAAGGACTTTCTCAACTGTGGCAGATATTCCTCTTTGCTAGCCAATAAGCATCCCCATTCTTCTTTAGTGCTGCAAAAATCCTGAATCTGTGGGATGTTCACACTCCCATGTGCCTAGGGGAGGGAGCTATATTCTACTCCCAAGGATAAATGTTGATTAGTCTCAGGAGCAGCAGATGTTGTAATGGTTACATTGCTGGACTCCCATGTGGTTGACTGTGGTTAGAGTCCTGGACCCGGCAGCTTAAAATGTGCACCAAGTGCATGTGAGTGTGTGCCAAAAATTCTGAGAGGAGAATGGAAGAGAAGGGATTGAAGTGTGGCCATCCCCCTTGGGGCGATGTTTCACTTTCTGTCTCTCTCTCTCCAGCAAGTATACATGTTCTATACAAACAAAACAAAACAAAACAAAACAAAACAAAACAAAACACCTCTCTTTAAAAACCAAAAATGTTGATTAGTCTATACAGATCATAGACATTCTTGTCATTCTTCTTGTTACTGCTTTAGTCATGGACATGTGAAGACCCCTAACCAACATCATAGGAGAGCTAACAGGAGCATCTATCTGGTCAGGAGTTTCTGGGAAAGGTATTCCTCACTGACCAAATGAGACCCAGGAGGCAGAAGTTCCTGCCTGCCTCTGCATGTGGTCATGTATAGCTGTGGAGAAGCCACCTTGCCATCATGAGAAGACAGGCTGAAGACCAGAGCTGTGGGTGGAAGAAAAGAAAAATGGTAGCATCTGACCCTAGTGTTGGTTCAGTGACCAACTCTGAAGCCTCTAGAACTCTAGGCTTCTTATCATATTCTCAATTGCTTTTAATGAATGCTTTGTTATGTATAGCCCAAAGTGTAGTAGTTCATGTACCATGTAAATAGGGCAGGTGGAAAGATAAAGATTAAAAACAAATAAAACGTAAACGACTTTCCCCCTCCCATCAGATTGGCTAATAAAGCCTGATATATATTGACTGTTGGTGTGATGTGGGACTCCTGGACCTCTTTGTGCTGCCAATAGAAGTGTGACATGCCTAGTCACTTCAGGGAACAAGATGACAGCATCTAGTAGAGCAGGAAAGGCACATAATCTGTGATCCAGTAGTTGTCCTCTTCACCATGTAACTAGAGAAGCTCTTGGACATGCACAGAGACAAACATGTATAGAAATGCTCGCTTAGCATTCTTTGTCACAGAGGACACTGGAAACAAACCTTAATGACCATCAAGTAGAAGATAAATAAATTCTCCCCTTTGTTTTAAGAGTGATTTTTTTCTATAAGGTGCATGTGCTTGCTAGAGAGACAGAGAGAGACAGAGAGACTGGAAGCAAGAAATCACCCTCCATGGGGGATGGCCACACTGCAATCCTTCTCCTTCATTCTCCTCTTGGGATCTTGGGCACACACGAATACGCACACACGTCAGTGTGAGTTTCAAGTCACCGGGTGTCTAGAACTTGAACCACGGGCCACTAGTGGGAGTCCAGCAACATAACCATTCCGCCAGGTCCCAACAAATAAATCCCCTATTCTGATTTTGGGATACTGTTGAGCAGGTGCAATCATTAATCTACAACTTGAATCAACATGATTACATATCAAAATAAAACGTTGAGGGTGTTGGGTGAGGGCATAGTGGTAACACAATGCTCTGGGAGGCTGGCCAGCCTGGGGATGTTTTGGGTTTGGGTCTGGAGATCTACTTGAATACACTGGGCATGTCCATACCTATGATCTGTGTGAATAAGGGATCCAGGCTTGCTGGGGTTATGGGTAGATTGTGGCATGAGGGCCCTTTTAGGGATGCCTGTCTGTCTCTCTCTGTAAAGCACTGTCTTTTCTTTCTTTCTTTTCCTTTTTCTTTTTTTCTTTTTCCTTTCTCTTTTTTTCTTTCTTTTTCTTTTTTCTCTCTCTCTTTTTCCTTTTTCTTTCTTTGTATTTTTTTTCTTTTTTTCTCTTTCTCCTCTCCTTCTCCCTCTCTCCCCTCTCTTTCTTTGTCTCTCTTGCTAATTCAAGAAAGAAACAAATAAACTTAAAACAAACAAACACTCACGGGGCCAGTTTTATAACTTAGTAGTTAAGGGAGCTGAATCCTATATGGCCAATTGCAGTTCAAGTTCCAGCCTCAGGGGCTTGAAATGCATGCTGGGAACATGTGTGTGTGTGCCCCAAAATCCCAAAAGGATGGAAGAGAAGGGATTGCGGCATGACCACACCTCCATTTGGGGGGGGTGTGTTTTCTCCTGCTCTTTCTGTATCTGTGTCCCTTTCTGGCAAGTGTACAGAAAGTTTTTAATTGCTCTCTGGCAATTAAAAAACCCCATATGCTGAGTGAAAAAACAAAGCAAGTTTCAGAGTGTTTGTAGGATATGCAACTATTCATACGACATTTAAAAACATACAAGCAATATGATACAGTAAACATGTAAAGAATCACATTGAGGTGATACACAATGTATTCAAAATGGCAGCTTTCTTTGAGGAAAGAGAAAGGCAGATAGCAGGCTCCCATGAGACCAAAAGTATTTTCTCTTTGATGTAGGCGTGTGGGGAGATGGTAACCATCACATTGTCACCTATACCTTTTTTACTTGTCTGAAATATTTCATTAATCTCCTGAGACTGAGATTATGGACTGGGATCAATGAAGTATAGTTTAACATGGAGAGATCCTGGCCCTGGACAGTCACAGCATGGGTTCTGTTTGGAAGTGTGGAGTGAGAAGTTTCTGTGGGCTTTGTAGAGACACCCAGAAGGATGTTCAGCTTTCAAGGCAGCAGCCAATGATATCTATCTGTGGAGAATGTTATACAGAAAAAGTAAGATCCATGGATTTACTTAGATACAGAGAATTTAGATATGAAATAATGTATAAGAAATGAACCAAAAGATGAGTGATTTTGGTGCTCAATGAAACAGAGGAATATATTCATTTACACTTGGACTCGCTATTCATGTTTCTCATTGTTGTATAGCTTTCAGTTTAGCATATTTATGTTTATGAATACAACAATATCCATATGACTTCATTTTATTTTACTTAAACAAGCCATATTGTAGTTAAGTACTCATAATAGGTTGTATAAAGAATTTTTTTTTCAATTAAAAATATGAATTGTCACGTCTGGGAGGTGGTGTGGTAATTAAAGAGCTGGATTCCCATGTAGCTGACCATGGTTTGAGTCCCAGACCTAGTGGCTTACTTTCTCACTTTCCCTCACTATCTTCCTCTGGTCAAATTAAAATAATAATAATAATAATAATAGATAAAATTATTCTTTAAAAATATAGTCTTTTTTTTTTGGAGAGGTTTTTGCTATAGGGCGCGTGTGCTCGCCAGACAGACAGAGACAGACATAGAGACAGAAAGTGAGAAATCACCCCCCAGGGGGGATGGCCACGCCGCAATCCCTTCTCCTCCATTCTCCTCTTGGGATCTTGGGCATGCACGCACACGCGCCCGGCGTGAGTTTTAAGTCATTGGGTCGGGATATGAACCGCGATCGACTACGTGGGAGTCCAGCAACATAGCCATTACGCTAACTGCTGGTCCCTAAAAACATAGTCTTGAATTAGGTCTCCAAAGTGAGATTTTTAAGGTTAGGTGGTGGTACCTCAATTAACAACAGTGTTCATGAAGATGTCAAAAGGATTTCATCTGGTTTTTCATCACAAGATTACTACCATCAACAGGGGTGATGTAGTTTCTAAATATGTGGTGTGAACTTTGTTATCATAGTAGGATTACAGCGATAGTAAAAGAACTGAGAGTCTAGGTTTATTTTGTACCAGACCTTGTCCAGAGGATGAAGTTCAGTTTAGATTTTTCTTATAACAAGAAACATGGTAGAAATAGAAGAAAGGAAAAGTGAATACTTTGATGAAAACACTTCAAACGATGTCATACAAAGAATGGTTGTAAAAGAGATAATGCAGGGGCCGAGGAATCTCTGTCATCACATCTTTGATGGGCTGTCATGAAGCAGAGAAACAAGATAAATCTCATGAGGCCAGAGAGCAGAGCCACATCCAGTAGTGGAAGGTATTGGGTGCATGTGTGATTGGGTCATCAGAGAAGTCATGATGTATTTTTCAGTCTTTCTCTGCAAAAATGTGTCATGACTTTTCTGATGACCCAACAGTTGGGGAATAATTTTTGCTCAACTGGAGCCAGAACTGTCTAATATTAGAGGTGTCCACTAGTGAGGTCTTGGGAGATAGTAGGCATCCTGTCAGTTGAAATGTCCAAGAAGGTTCTACAGTGGGGGTTCTAGTACTGAGTAAGTGGCTGAACTGGACAACTGAGGTCCTTGTTCTGAGGTTGTGCAGTCAAGAAACAGGGCACATAATACGCCTATTATGGGAGATGTTGACTGGTTGTGCTTCATGTCCATTAAAGAGAAGTTCCAGAAGTAATCCATATCTGGCTGTCCATTAGCTCTGTGATCAGGAGCAACAGTAAATCTTTGGCCTTTCCGTTTACTAAAAGGTGGAGGAGAATGTCTTGGACATTAGCAAGGGGTTGTTTCTCCCAGATGGAGTTAGTTGATGTGTGAAGTTGTAGGAAAAATGCCTTTATTTTTCTATTATAGGGAATCTGTCCTACTGCGAATGTTGAGGTTGATCGAAGACTGTTGGCATCTGTAAACTACAGCTTATGGGGTGTGCACCTTGTGGTTATTCCCAGTGCTGATGGATAGGGAAGTGAAGGGTCCTTGGACAGCAGTAGGTACCCTAAAGAGGCAGCTAACAGGAGTCAAATACACTTTTTCTCAGTTGTAACTATTGAGATTGAGATTTTTACACAGGTGCTCTAGGGTGCTGGGTTCTGGAATGTCCCAGGAGGTAGTATAAAGATAAATCTGCCATCTTTTGTAGACCAAATTTTCTCAGTGGGTAGTGTTTTATTAATATACCTTCTCATTGGTTTCTCAAAGCCTTTGGTAAAGTTTTGTTTCACTGTTCTAGCCAGGTCTCAGTTGTGTTCTTCTTCTTCTTATTTATTTAACTTTTATTTATTATGATTATTTTTAAATTTGACCAGAGAAAGAAAGAGAAAGAAGAGGAAAGTGAGAAAGTGAACTGACGTTTCTGGGACTCGAATTGTGTTCGGTTATGTGGGAGTCCAGTACCTTAACCACCATACCACTTGCTGGCCCCTTGCCAGCACTATCAGCTGTGTTTGACTGAGTATTGAAAGCAGAGTGCCAAATAACAAAAAAGCATTAAGAATTGGTGAAAGACACTGATCCTCTCAATGGGACTGCACAATTTCTACTGGAGGAACTCTCATGGCCCCAAAGAGTCTCCTTTGGGGAAATGTGGAAGCTGTGCATGCAATTTCTCCTAAGAAAAGGGATCAGTCCTTTTATGGCGTCTTTGTTTATACTCAGTATCTTGCCCTTCGTCTTCACCTGCTCATGGGCGGTCTTCTTTTCCTCTAGCCAGGGATCTCAGATTTCATGGGAGGGATTTAGAGGTCATTTAGTAGGAGTATATTAGTTACTTCTTGCTGTGTAACAAATTGCTCTAAAACCTAGCAATTGAAAACACTCACTATTTACTTTCTCCCATAGCTTTTGAGGGTTAGAAACTGGTTGTGGCTTAGCTGGGTGGCTGTGACTGAGGATCGCTCATGAAGTTGCCATCAAGCTGAGACTGTCTCTGCTTGGATGGGTCTCAGGATCTACTAACTTCCAACCTCACTTTGATGGCTGTTGGCGGGAGACTTCAGTCCCTCACCTTGTAGCCTCACCTCCTTAAGTCTACTCAGGACATGGTTTTCTTCAGAGCAAGTGATCCAAGAGAGAGTGAAGAACACCAGTGTCTCAAGAATGGACACAATCATGACCTAACTTGGAAGTGACAGATCATCATTTCTGCCATATTCTGCTGGTTACACAGACCAGTCTTGTTTCAAAGCATAAGGCATAAATACCAGGAGGCAAAGATCACTGAGCATTGCAAATATAAAAGTTTAGGAAGGTTCATACTTGTTATATTATCAACAAATTTGTGTTAGGCACTTCCTTTGTTCCAGTCACTGTTCGAGGTGCTGAAAATATCACGATGACCAAGATATTCAAAGTGTCTGTTTTCAGGGATTTTACATTTTAGCAAGAGAGATAGAAGAATGAACAAATAAAAAAATGGATAGTTCTGGGCGAGACCATGGCCTGGTGGGTAAGGTGGTTGGATCCCATAGGGCCGACGGTGTAGTTTGAGTCCTGGAGCTGGTAACTTGAGAAACAAGTAAATATGTTTCCAGGCCTACATGGACTATGTTTTTAGGCCTACATGGACCTCCATTCAGCCTTTGGTGGACTAAGTTCTGGTTCTCCCTAGATTGTAGGCTCTCCGAGGTAGTGTCATTTTCTGCTTCTATAGCAGAATTCTTGAAACTGGTAATTTATAAAGAACAGAGATTTATTTCTCACAAGTTCTGGAGGCTGGGAAGTCCAAGGTCAGGGGTCTTGTATCTGGCAAGGGCCTTCTTGTTTCATCATCTCATGGTGGAAGGTTGAAGGGCAAGAGAACATGCTTGAGAGAGTCAAGAAGGGGGCTGGAATCGTACTTTTATTGGAAACCCACTCCTGTGATAATTAAACCGCTCCCTCAATGACATTAATCCATTACTGAGTATAGGGCTTTCATGACCAAATCACCTCTTACAGGCCCCACCTCTCAACCCTGTTCCATTGTGATTGAATTTCCAACACATGGACTTCGGAGGACTTGTCCTTGTCATCGCAGGAAAGTATTCTGTTTTAACTTCTGAAGGCCCTAGACATCCAGGTGTTGTAAGGTAGATGGCTCCCAGTCCCTTGCATTCTCCTTCCTGGGCTTCCTTCTGTACCTGTCCCTCTTCCAGAGTTTGTTCCCCTTTTGAGGGGCTATTCCCTGGAAGATTTTCTGGCTGTTTCCACTGCATTTGGCCCACCAGATTAACATTGGGAGCTGTGGTCACCTCAGAAAGCTTCCTTTTCAACAAGAGCACTTTGAAAGAGAGACGTGTTGGCCATTTGTCAGCAAAAAGGAGTACTCAGACATAAAGTGCTTTCGCATCAGTTACTTCACTGCCTCTTAAAACAGACTTGTGAAGCAGGCAGAATAGTTTATCAGCCAGTTTTACAGATGAAGACACTAAAATTCAAAGAGATAAAAATCACTTTTCTAGGTTCTCATAACTATGATTGGAGGAGCTGGGGGATCTCCTAATCATGCAACACGGGTTCTCTCTCTTCCCAGCGTCGTAACTGTTCCCATGTTATGCTCTGCAAAATAATAGTGCTTCTCAAATTTGGGTGTGCAGATTCATCCCTTAGGGATCTCATTCAATTGCAAATTGTGATTCTGTAGGTCTCAGGTGATGCCTGAGATTCTGCATTTCTAATGAGCTGACACCCATGCTGCTCCATCGCAGACCTTGCTTTGAGTAACAAGGTCACTGTACTTTCATACATCAACTGTCCTTTAAAACATAAGCCCAAAATTACTGCAGCCAGGAAACCTCCCTATGTCTCCTGTTCGAAGCAGCATTTTCTCTCTGAATGACTCTGCCAAGAGACCAGCTCCCCTCCGAGGGTACTGGCACTAAAGTGACTTGGGATCTCAGATGTACCTCTGCAGTCATAAGCCACAGGACTCAAGTTGACTCTGTATGTACTTTTGGTCACTGATCATTCACACCATGTAGGCATTTCAGGAGTGAAACAGGGGCCTTGGGTTACACGGCAGAGCTGAATCTTTATTCTCCATTCTTTTTCTGCTGGGGCATTTCACTAACTGATATAATCTTCCAGTAATTTTGGCAAGGCCTTTGCTTTCAGACTGTTGGAATATCCTAGGTTTAAACTGATAAGACAACTGACAGATAGACACTGCGCTTTAAGCCTCCGTATAATCTTCATAACTGGCAAATTTGAGTCAGAAGCAGCTGACTTTTACTGAGTGAAAAATCTCTTCTTAGAAAATGGAAGACCTAGACATCTGTTGAGCTTATTTGTTGTATCAGGTGCTAGTCAGCCTCACATGCAAGGGCAGGGACCAGAGATATTCTTATCTAACCCTGTATTATCTGGAACATGTAGACCTACTCCTTACATTCCCAAATACCAACTGTACTGGACCATGTGTATATGTTACTACTTAAAAACAAAACAAAACCAAACAGGAAAGTAGTGTAACATGTTCTCAGAGAATTTCAGTCTTTCGAGTCTCTCTTTTGAAAGTTTAGGATTAGGCAGTCTTCTAGGTGAGCAAGTTGGTTATTTCTTTTTACTGGACAGATGGGCACACAGACGCTCTGGGAGTTGATTAACCCCACCCTGACATTTTGGTAGTCCTGGCTTTGTCTTACAGTGGATCTTGGAACACATCCAAAATATACTTAGACATACTTCTCTGGGAGAAAAGCTTTTACACTTCAGAAACACACACACGCGCACACACGCGCACACACACATACACACACTCTTAATTTGAGGTTGAATTTTTCTGCCCTAATTAGCTGCGTCTTTGAGCTTCAAGAGCTAGTTTTACTGTGGTTATTAACGAGGCCAATCTCTGATCACTGGCCTTTTTCAAAAGCATTCCAGACTGCTAAACAGTGGCCTTTCATGATTTACAAGTTTGGAATCTTTGAGCGTTTTCAACAATTAAGGTGCTAACTTTTCACACTCGCCTGGTCTCCAAACGTCTTAATCACAAAACCTTGGAAGTGGGCTGTGGAAGGGGAGCTCGGAACCCCTGCAGAAAGGTTCAGTGAACTGGTCTAGTACAGCAGGCATCACTTTCTGGGGGGATGTTGGCAGGACGTTGCTGACGCTTCTCTTCAGCCTTTGGCTTGCATTAATTTAGTATGAAGTTATGGCCCAGGAGAATGACATCTGATAGTGACTCCAAAGGCACCAGAATAAACAATCCCTCCCTCTCTCCCTTTAACTTAGCAGGTTACTGTTTCCAAAGCGTTCCCAAGCTGTAAAACTCACTTGAGCTTTACAAGGCTGTGTGGTGCACAAACAACATCCTATTATTACTGAATGGAAGAAGTGAGGATCAGAGAGGCAAAGTGACTTGCCTAAGGACACACAGTCAAAGGCAGAGCTAGGACTTAAAGATTTTCTAGACTCCTGGTCCAAAGCTCATTCAATGGGTGTGTCTGCTCCCTCAGTCTAGAAATATACTCCTTCCTTGGTGAAAGAATTAAAGATGTTGGCTTAAGATTTCATTACCAAAATTAATGAACCATGTTGTACTTTCACAAGACATTTATAAATTCTTTGGACATTCTAAGGCCTCATTTGATCTAACAATGAAAGCTGATGCACAGCACCATTAAAAAGCTAAAAGGGGGCTGGCAGGAGGTATGGTGGTTGAAGTGCTGGACTCCCACATGGCCAACCATGGTTCGACTCCCAGACCTGGTGGCTTACTTTCTCACTTTCCTTCTCTCTCTCTCTCTCTGGGTCTCTCTCTGGTCAAATTAAAATAAATAAATAAATAAATAAATAAATAAATAAACTAAAAGATCAGTCAACAAATGTTTAAAGGTATTTTTTTTCCTATAGAGAAAACTTATTGCCAATTAGTTTTTAAAAAATGAACACTCACAGCAGGTAACAGAAATGTAGAAAATAAAAAGAGATGGCTATATACCAATAGTAGGACCCGCAAGCCATATAACGAACGTGTGATGTGGTTTATCTTATCAAGATAGAAAAATATCCAGAATCCCAGTGTGGTGTGGACTTTTATTTGGCATGTGAAGATGACTTATCTCCCATAGACTGTGTGTTTCGGGTATTTCTTACTGTGATCATAGTTATTGCTAGGTATCAAGTTCTTAATATACTTGGATCAGTTTTATGATTATTATTTTAATGGCCAGAGGGTGTGTGTCCTTGCCAGAGGCAGAGGGAGAGAGGAAGAAAGAATTCTCCATGGGGTGTGGTCATGCAGCAATCCCTTCTCCTCCATTTCTCCATCCTATTAGGATGTTTTCAGTGTGTTCTTGAAGCTAGAGCTAGGATTCAAACTGCAGTTGGTCATGTGGGATCCGGCTCCCTTAACCACTGGGCCATGGGGCTGACTTGGATAAGTTTTATTAACTTACTAAACGTATTAAACTGAATAACAGTGCTGTACCTTGGAAATCTTTTTTGTTCTACCCATTCCCTACCACATCCAGTTGGCCTAAGTCTCCACCATCTCTTGCTCAAGTGATATGGTCTGAATGTTTATATCCCCCCAAAATTCATGTATTGAAATCCTAACCCCAGTGGTAGTGGTAGTAGGAGACAGGACTTTTGGGAGCTGATTAGATCACAGGGCCCACCTGAACGGGATTAATGCTCTTTAAAAATTTTTTAAGTTTATTTATTTATTTGTATTTATTCCTGACAGAGTTCATGCATGAGAGCGAGAGAGAGAGAGAGAGAGAGAGAGAGAGAGAGGAGCACTTTTGGCCAGGTCTTATGCCACAGTCTCCCTTCCCCAGTCCTCCAGCTCAGCATCTTGGGCTGGTGCACACAAGCCTGGTGTATCTTCAGGCCAACCTAGGGATCTGAACTTGAGTAGGCCATGCAGCCTCTAGCACTGTCTTCTACCAACTGCAACACCCGGCTGGGCCAAGGGATTAATGTTCTTATACAAGAGGCCCCAGAGAGCACCTTCCCTCCTTCTGCCATGTAAGGGCACAGCAAGAATGCTCCATCTTTGAATCAAGAAATGGACCCTCAGCAGATACTGAATCTACCAGCACCTTGATCTTGAACTTTCCAGACCCAGACTGAGATAAATTATTTCTGTTGTTTACAGACCACCCAGTCTGTGGTATTTGGATATACAGACTAAGATGCAGGCAATCAAATAGACCAGGAAAGAGTCCACCTGCTTTCCTGATTACACCAGATAGTCCATTCACCTCACAGCACCCAGAGTGGTCTTGTATGTCATGCCCTTGCTTAAAACCTGACAGTGGCTTTCCATCACATCTGGAAGAAAACCCAGTCCTTCCCATGGCCTCAAGATGTCCCAGCCTTGGCCCATCTCAGCTGCTTTTAGCTCATGTTGCCAGCAATACTGGCCCATTCTCTGTTCCTGACACACTCATCTCATTCCCACCTGTGACCTGCACTGGCCTTGAGTGATCTGTCCCTGGCTTTCCTTTTTCTTCGAAACAGTTTGGTCTTTCCAGAGTGGCCTTCCCTGACCTCACCATCTGAAGTATCCCCTCTTCTCAGCTTGGCCCAGAAAATCTGATCAGATTATCCTGCCTTTTCCTTCTGGCCAGTACTTGGAAAATATTTTCTTCCTTGTCTTCTACAAAAGAATGTAAGCTCTGAACAAACAAGGACTTGGCTTGTTTTATTCACTTCGGTTGTTCCTAAAATAGAGTCTAGTGTATAGACTAGTGTTTAATAAATATTTCTGACTCAGTGACACAGGGACAAATGTAATAACAAAGACAAGGCACATTCATTGAGCATCTATTGTACTGTAAAGTGTCTACTCACTCAACTTCCATATCTTTATTCCTTCAACAATGCTAGGTAGATAATGTTGGCCCACTGGACATGAAGCAGTAAACCGAGTCTCAGAGACGCTTACTCATGTGTGTAAGGATTTGTAATTATTACCAGATCCATAGATGGAAAACCAAGTTATGTAACTCTCCAGAGGTTGCCCTTCCACTGTGCTGTGTAGTGTCATTTCGAAGGTGAGTGGTCCCAGGCATGCGGTGTCTTTCTTCCCCAGGAACGTACACCAGTTAGCACTTGCTAACAGAGAGAATATGTGTAGAAGGGAAATTGCACTATACTGTCTGTGATAGGGCCACCAAGGACTCACAATACAAACAAACACAGCAACAAACCTTACACATGAACATGTAAAAAGCAACAAGCCACAGCTCCCCTGGCTGGCCGAGCAGGTGCATGCCATTTCCTCATGGCACTTTTCAGGATTTGGATAATACTCATAACTGTGAGTTGGGAGGGAGGAGCATAAGTCTTTCTTTGGATATCGCAACTTTTCCTTCTTAAAATTTCTGTATTTTCTTTCTATTTATTTTATTATTTATTTATTATTTTATTTCTTTTTACTCTGTTTATTTTATTTTTATTTTTTTAGAGACAAGGTCTCACCACATTACCCAGGCTGACCTCGAACTCAGGATCCTCCTGCCTCAGCCTTCTGTGTAGCTGGGATTATAGGTGTACCCCACTGCTCTTGGCTCCTAGATTTTCTAAAACCACCTGCTCTGAAATCATAGGCGATTAGGTCAGAGTGACCACGTGAATGGGATTAATGTGCTTTTAAAAAGTGCTTTTTAAAGTTTAAGCAAACTTTAAAAAAATGGCTGATATGGTGTCCATTTCGTTTCTTTTGCTAGGCAAGGAGCCCTCAAGTGAAGGGGCAGTGTGACAAATCTTTGTCCATGCCTGGAGTCTAGCAAGCCACAGAACTGACGTAGGGTAAACGTACAGTTTGTTTGTTGAATGACTCTGTGATAAACTGTCCTATCCTTACTATTTTAAAAAATCAGAAAGGAATGTTCAATTCTCGTCATCTCTTTAAAAATAGGCTAGAATTATGGGACCAGCAGATGGCGCAATGATTATGTCGCTAGACTCCCATGTCATCTACTGCAGTTTGAGTCCCGGACCCAGAAGCTTAAAGCTCATGCTGGGTGTGCGTGCATGAGTGTAGGACTAATCACAAGAGAAGATTGGAGGAGAAGGGATTGCAGCGTGGCCATCCCCCCGGGGGTAATTTCTTGCTTTCTGTCTCTCTGACGAGTGCATATGCCTTATAACAGAAATCTCTGGAGCGGGGGAGGGGAGAGAGTAGGCTGAAATTAAACTTGGGAGAGAGCCTTGGTCTGTGCCAGGTCCAGACCTCCCTGTGAAGATGGCTCCTAAATAAATCACTTCAATAAACTCTGTCCTCTCTTAGCAGCTTAACCCAAACCAAAATCAATCTCTGCATTGCTAGATGCTGAGCACAACAGAAGCAGTCTCACATAAAGATGCAGAGTTAGGTAATAGGTTCCCAGCTGTGTGCTTATGTTACCAGTTTGCAGACCCTACGGTGAAGATTCATATGTAGTGTCATGTATTGATGTGTCCTTCCAAAGATAGTTGAGGCCCCAACCCCTAGTAGCTCAGAATAGGAACCATTTTTTTTTTTTTTTGGAGAGATTTTTGCTATAGGGTGCGTGCGCTCGCCAGACAGACAGAGAGAGACATAGAGACAGAAAGCGAGAAATCACCCTCCAGGGGGGATGGTCACGCTGCAATCCCTTCTCCTCCATTCTCCTCTCGGGATCTTGGGCACGCACGCACACGCGCCCGGCGTGAGTTTTAAGTCACCGGGTCCAGAACGCGAACCGCGGTCGACTACGTGGGAATCCAGCGACATAGCCATTATGCTAACTGCTGGTTCCCAGAATAGGAACTTTTTTTGAAATAAGGTTATTGCAGATGTCATCAGTTAACATGAAATCATACTGGAGTAGGGTGGCTCCTAGTTCCCTCTGACTGGTGTCCTTATAAAGAGAGAGAGTTTGGGGACCAGCCAGTTGTTGTGGTGGATAAGCTGAATCATGCAGGACTGATTATGTGGTTCAAGCCTCAGACTCAGCAGCTTGAGAAACATGCTGGAAGGAGGAGAAAGGATGGTAGTGTGGCCATCCCACCTGGGAGGTGATTTCTCACTTTCCCTCCCTCTCTCTTTCTCTCTGAAAAGTGTATGCATCTTATAGCAAATCAAAAAAATTAAAATGAAAAAAAATTAAAAAAAGAGAGCAAGAAAGGGAAATTTGGATGGAGACATATAAGAAGATGGCCAAGAAGAGACAGAGGCAGAGATTGGAGCTTTGTTGCCCAAAGTCAAGGAATGCTGGAGCTACCAAAAGCTGGAAAAAGCAAAGAGTCCTTCTCTAGAGGTTCCAGAACTATAAGACAATACTTTCTGTTGTTTAAACCACACAGTTTGTGATACTTCGTTATGGCAGCCCTAAGACACAAACACATCTAGAGATAAAAATCTAGGCTGGGAGGTCGTGTGATGGTTAAAGGCACTTGACTCCCACATGGCTCACTGTGGTTTGAGCCCCAGACCTGGTGGCTTGCTTTCTCGCTTTCCCTTTCCCTCTCTTTCTGTCTCTCTCTGGTCAATTTAAGAAATAATGATAACAGGTGAAATTAAATTGATGAATAGATAATTCTTCGAAAAAAGAAATAAAGAGAAATCTAAAGGACAGCTCCCACACTGGCTGGTTTGACTTTTCTAGGCAACCCAGATAATCCATGTGAAACAAATGGAAAAGTCATAAAAAAGAGAAGCAAAGAAAGAAGGATCCATTTATCTGCAGATCCCTATAGCCTATGTGACCAAAGAAGGGTCATGCCTGAGAAGCTGCAAGGTTGAGAGACTGGAGCCTGTCACAGAGACTGTAACACAGTTTTTGAAGGGAGCCAAACTCCCTGGTGCCACCTCCTGGAACTTGTGCCAAGAATAGCTTCCCCATCTTAAGCATGGCCAAATCACAGAAGTCTATGCCATTTTTTTTTTTTTAATGTGTCATACCTTTTTGTCTTCCTATTCACTTGTCAATTTGCTCCAGTCTGGTCCCCACCATAATCACACATCAAACTCATCCAAATCATTAGCACAAAGCATATTTTCACTCATAGTACTCAATGTTTTAGCAACTTTCAACACCATCAGCCACACTCTTCTTCCTAAAGTCCTCTCTTGCCTTGGCTTCTTCACTTCCTCCTGCATCTCTGAGCATTCTCCTGTGTTCTCCTCAAACCCCACCCTTAGGTGTTGAGTCCCCAAAGATTTGACCCCTGGGTCTCTTCTTCCTACTAGATCATCTCACCTAGACCTCCAAGAAGGACTGTATAGACACGGATAACTCCCCAAATTTCAAAACCCCTATGTTTAGCCACTCACGTGACATCCCCACAGAGTGAAACAAAAGCTACTCAAAGTCAATATATCAAAAATTGAACCCCACACTATCTGCCTTAACTCTGGTTATCCTTGGGGGTTCCCCAGATCAGTGACTGTCCCCATCACCCACTTAAATTTAAAAGACTCAGAAAACCCTCAGGGTCATCTTCAATTCCTGTATTTACTTTCTTCTCTCCACCTTTCCCATTTCATCAGTCACCAAGTCCTATTATTTTGATCTCTCTCTCTCTCTCTTTTTTTTTTTTTTTTTTTTAAGAGATTTTTGCTATAGGGCATGTGCTCTTGCCAGAGAGATAGAAAACAAGAAATCATCCCCCAGGAGGGATGGCCACACTGCCCTCCTTTCTCCTCCATTCTCCTCTCAGGATTTCAGGCATACACACCTGCCCAGTGTGAGTTTCAAGCCACTGGGTCCAGGACTCGAACTGCGGTTGACCATGGAGGAGTCCAGCGATATAACCATTATGCCATCTGCTGGTGCCGTGATCTGTTTTTTATCTCTGGAATTTGTTCTCTTATATATATAAATTCCCTGTCATCATTTTCAATTAAGTTACTTCTGCCAATCTCCTGTTCTCCCACTTCCAAATCCATTTTATGCATAGTTAGAATGGTCTTTTAAGAGCAGAAATGCCTTTGTGTTTAGATCAAGAACTCAATTCTTTACATACCCTGTGAGGTCTCTGTAGTTTGTCCCCTTGAACTCATCTGATTTCCTTCTATTTCTTTGCTTTTCCCCCCAGTACTGGCTTCTCTCATGATACCAAAATAGCTACAGAGGTCTTTTAGGCTTCCTACTCTGTCCAGAAGTAGAGTGATAGTAATTTGTAGCATAGCCATTAGAAGAGTATTGAGGGGATAGATGATAGCACAGTGGTAAAATAAGACACCCACCAAGGGCATCCCACATGAGAGCATTCTGGGTTCAAGTCCAGAGACCTCCCTGGGTCTGCTAGGCACACACTTGCTCATGATCCAGAGCTCACTCAGGCAGGGAAGATTGTGATGTGAATATCCTGCTGGGGTGCGATCTCTCTCTCAGCATCAATAAATAAATAAATAAGAAAACCTAAAAAAATCAAAAGTATTGATTCTCAGCCTTCTCCTCTTCTCACCAAGAAACCATGGCAACTCTCCCTTAGGTCTTTTTTTTTTTTTTTTTTTTTTAAGAATTATTTATTTCAATTTTTAAATTTATTATTATTGTATTTTAATTTAATCAGAGACAGATTGAGACAGAGAGAGAGAAAGTGAGAAAGCAAGCCACCAGGTCCAGGACTCAAAACAAAGTTGGCCACGTGGGAGTCCAGCTCCTCAACCACCATGCCACCTGCCGGCCTTTCCCTTAGGTCTTGCTGGCTCACATGCTGACTCGTGAACTAACACCTTGGCTGATGGAATACAATGTATTGATAAGGTTAGGTCCAAATCGATTAGTTGGCTGGTGCCAGGAGGGTGAGATTGCCCTGACTGGGTTAGAAACAACAGGATTCACTCCTGGATCCAGTGGTAACATGAATCCCCTTCCTTCCTCTCTACCACCACATGCAGAACCCACCTCGTGTGTGGGTGGGAGGAATGCTGAGGAAGTCACAAGTAGAAAACAACACCGGGCTGCCCTCCTCCTCCTCCAGGTAACTCCCACTCACTGTTCAGAACTCAGCACAAACATCACTAACTCGGGGAAATCATCCCTGAATTCTCACCTGCTCTCCTGCCCCTAGCTACACACTTGACCTCTCTATTATACACTGTCAGAGCCCCCGACCTCCTCCCTCGAAACACCTGCTGCCACTGCTATGGTCATTGGTCCTATAGTTACTGTGATGCCCTGATGTCTGTGTCCCCTGCTGGATGCAAACTCCATTTGGGAAAGTTCATCTTTGCCTTTTTCATGGCGGTGTCTTTAGCTGCTAGCAGGTTTTTACCGTCACAGGGCTCACTGAAAATATGTTGAATAAATCCATCAAAGTACTAAATAAAATCTCCAGATTACATGAGTATTAAGAAACAGCCAACCCTTCGTTCACCATATCTATCATGGTCCTCAATGCCACCAATTCATCTCCTAGGGTTTTTTTTTTTTTTTTTTTTTTTTTTTCCCCTGTATTTTTGCATGATTTGGTTTATATAGCATATAGAATTTTGTATTCTGCTTTTTGTTTGTTTGTTTGTTTTGTTTTGCAATAGGGGATGTGTGCTCCCTGAGAGAGACACACAGAGAGGGAAAGTGAGACATCATCCCCCAAGGGGATGGCCATGCTGAAATTCCTTCTCCTCCATACTCCTCTTAGGATTTTGGGGCACACACACACAGGCACCCAGTGTATTTTTCAAGCCACCAAATCTGGGACAGTCAGCCATGTGGGGTCCAGCTGCCTCAACCACCATGCCACCTGCTGGTCCCAACCCATTCTACCTTTTTTTTTTTTTTAATTGACATCATGACACGATATACTTATGGAACCAATGTCATATTCATGAACCGACACAATCTATTTTTTGTTTGTATATGTATATGTGTGCGTATAAAAAACACTACAGTGAGTATCTTTCTATATCATACCATGTCTCTATTTCAGGTT
Source organism: Tupaia tana (assembly GCA_026018925.1). NCBI lineage: Eukaryota > Metazoa > Chordata > Mammalia > Scandentia > Tupaiidae > Tupaia > Tupaia tana. Next base: position 216,927,154 of record JAKSZU010000003.1, on the reverse strand, counting down.
GGGCATATTCTTGGAAGTAAGGATTACAGGAACAAAGAACATGAAGAATTTCAATCTTTTTCTGTTTATTATAAAACACTGTTCATGCTACTGGTACATGAAGCATATACCGATTTCAAGCCAGAGCATGGACCCAACATCTATCTGCAAAGCAAAGTGAATTGGCCTTTTCATTTAAAAATTATTTATTGTTGTTGTTTTTAATTTACTATAGGGCTATTGCACTCTTGAGAGAGAGAGAGAGAGAGAGAGAGAGAGAGAGTGAGAGAGCAAACTGCCAGTCTGGACTCGAACCTCAATTGGTCATGTGGGAGTCCAGCACCTCAACCATCATGCCACCTGATGGCCCCGTGAACTGGCCTTTGAGGGTAATATATATTTTTAACTTTTTTTTTTTTTTGGAGAGGTTTTCTCTATAGGGCGCGTGCACTCGCCAGACAGACAGAGAGAGACAGAGAGACAGAAAACGAGAAATCACCCCCCGGGGGGGGGGATGGCCACACCGCAATCCCTTCTCCTCCATTCTCCTCTCGGGATCTTGGGCACGCACGCACATGCACCCGGCGTGAGTTTTAAGCCACCGGGTCCGGGACGTGAACCACGGTTGACTACGTGGGAGTCCAGAAACATAGCCATTACGCTAACTGCTGGTCCCATATTTTTAACTTTTACCCAGAAATAATAATGATATTTTAAAAGCATCTTCTGTGTTTAGTATCAAATTAATTACCAGACTATTGGAATTATTCATTTTGAAGTTCACTGTGACTGTGGGAAGACGTCATGATTCTTTACAACAATGCTGAAAATATGATTCCTGCATTACTGTCTCTTTAGCTTTCTTTTCATCCCCATTGCTTGCCAAACCCATGCTCCCTCACCCAGCTCTCCTAGCTTTCTCTCTTCCTACTTCCTTTTCTTCCACCCACTGGGATCAAGACGGGGTACTCATGGGGCACAGGCATCTGACTGTGTTCTGACTCAGTTTGGGACAGTTAGAAGAAGAGATGAAAGCAGGTCATTACTATAAACACACTAGCACTTGGCAGGGTCTGGACGAGAGCCTTCTTGGTTCCTTTTGTTTTCCCTTCCACCTGCAGCAGGTGAGCTCAGGGAATTGTCATCTTTCTCCTCTGGTTCATTCTGATCTCATCCAAGCAGAGCTGTGGGACTTGTGGCCACGTGCAGAGTAATTATTTTTCACAGCGAAGATTTCCAAGAGACACAGTCCCCAAATTGCACACAAGTCATTTCTCCCCTCATTCCTTCAACGATGTTCAGTGTGTGTGTGTGTGTGTGTGTGTGTGTGTGTGTGTGTCTGTGTGTGTATGTGGGTATGTGTTGTTGGCCAGGGAGTGTGCTGGGCACTGGAGAGACAGAGAGGAAGGATCAGCCCCTGCCCTCGGGGGGCCTGCAATCTAATGGGAAGAAGATGAGGCCTGCAATTAAGGAGTAGCACAAACGGGACAGAACAGTGTAATCGGGGTCAGATCCCAGAGGAGGAGGTACCCTTGAGAGGTCCCAGAGGTGGCAGGACTCAGAGACGGTAGCACATGCATATTCTCTAACAACTGGTCACGTGCATCTCCGAGTTGCACCATCTCAAACACAAATCCTTTCCACTTCATTCAGAAGCCTAGCCCAGAGTCCTGTGATCAAAACTTGAGAGAGGGAACCAGCAGTTAGCGTAATGGCTATGTCGCTGGACTCCCACGTAGTCGACCGCGGTTCGCGTCTCGGACCCGGTGGCTTACAACTCACGCCGGGCACGTGTGCGTGCGTGCCCAAGATCCCGAGAGGAGAATGGAGGAGAAGGGATTGTGGCGTGACCATCCCCCCTGGGGGGTGATTTCTCGCTTTCTGTCTCTATGTCTCTCTCTGTCTGTCTGGCGAGCGCACGCGCCCTATAGCGAAAAACCTCTCCAAAAAAAAAAAAAAAAAAAAAAAAAAAAAAAATGAGAGAGTTGCAGAGTCCACAGATTTTGGAGTCAGAAAGCCCAGGGTTATCATTTCAGCTCTGCCATTTTCTTGCTGTGTGACCTCGAACAATTCTTTAAACTCTTAGAACCTCAGTTTCCTCTTCTGCAGAATGGGACACTAACGACCCCACCTGCAAGTGTGAGCCTGACATAGGATGCCTCGCGGAGCCCTTGCACAGCTCCTGGAACACAGCCGCAATGGACAGGATCGCGATGCTGCTAAGCCACTTGCCACATTTTGCTCCGCGTCGCATTGCTTTTCAAAGGCTTCGTGCCGCTGAACGCTGCTGAAGGGGTGGGTGGCAACACGTAAATCCCGCCCTCTGTGAACCGGTGACCTCCCTGGCCACGGAAGCAGACAGGTCATTTAAAAAATGTAATTTTCGCATTGACATTCTTCATGCTAAGTCCGAGGGCAGGCATGTCCATTCGGCTCAGGGAGAGCTCGGGGCAGTAACCCAGAAAGAAGAGGCAGCCCTCACTTTGCCATTCTGCGCCTGGGCTGCTGACAAAAGAATTGTGCAAATGAACCTTTAAATCCGTAAATAGTGCCCCCACAATGCCGGGAAGAATGCAGCGGCGACAAAGGGCAATATTCACAGTTTATCTCAGGGTGATGGATCTGAATGGACGCATGAACACGGGTTTGTTAGAGAAAGAACAGGCCACAGCCCCCCGCCGGGCACCCAGTGGCCGCAGTCTGCGGTGCAAACAGTCAGTCTAAATCCCGAACAATTAGGGGAAACCAAGCTGCCATTATCTGAACTTCAACTTGTTCTCATGATTGATATGGGAAATGAAAAGTTGTACACGGCTCGGGAAGGCGCCGCTGGCCCTCACTGCACGCAGGGCCTTGGAGAAGGTGCATAATGTATTTTTCATACACACGACGTTAGTGGCCTGAGCACCACCCAGGTTAGCTCAGGGACAGAGCGGCCCTGAGGAGCGTCCTGTGGCTGGGTCGTTTCTTTTGTGTGATACTGTTCTCTGAGCGATTGAATAGCCCTCTTCAATCGGAATTCTCTGAAAAATGTCACTTGATAATCTCAGTCAATGATACAATTCTCAAAATTTGTTCTTACACGAGACAGGAGCATTTCTTTAGAGGTGAAACTGGCCTTAGGTATTAGTTACACGGCCTTGGTCCAGTCAGCTGGTCCATCTGTGCCTCGGTTTTGTCCGCTGTAAAATGGGGCTAGGGTCTACTTCTCAGAATGTATGTGGCTTGATGTTAGGGTTCCTGGCAAACGAAAGATACTCTGTAGATACAGGATGCCTTATTCATTCAGTCAGTGTCTTAGAGCTTAAACTTTTGCCTAAGTACCAGTCACTGCCAGGGATGAGGGTGGGGCAAAAGTGAGTAGGACCGCCTTGGTCCAGGCGAGGTATGAATTGGGGCTTGTAACCAGAAGTGGGACGGCACAGGCTGTCTAAGGTGGTCAAGGGCAGGGGCCGTGGCTGTTTCCCCTTCCGGTCCCTGGCTTCTTGGCTCAGAGCAGAAGCTTGGTACGCGTTGGTTGACTGAAGTGAGCCGAGTGCTGCAGGGAGGGACAAGAACTGGGCCTTGAAGGATGGTGGGACTAGAGAGGCTGAAGGAAAGGGATTGGGATTATCCCAAGATAGGAGCCTTGTCTCAGGAGACTGTTTACCTGGTGTACGGGGTTCACGGAGGACAAATGGAGTCAAGGCGGGAGTGACAGGCAGATCACAGAGTGTCTTGAAAGGTAGGACGAAGAATTTGCTTTTTACCTTCTAGGCAATAGGGAGCTATGATGTGTTCTGGAGCAAAGAGTGTGGCATCTGAGCCATGCTCTGGGAAGAGCTCTCTGAGCATGAGAGAATGTTTGAGGCAATGCAGGAGGCAGGACTGGCCTGCAAAAGGCAGGGTCATTCTGGTTTGGTGATTCACTGAATGTAGGAGAGAGAGGTCAAAGGTGACAAAGGTTGTGAGCCTCTGGCTCCTTCTGCGTCACTTTGTTCATTAGTGAAACATCTCTCACTCCTTTCCATTGGCAAGATCTCCAAAATGCCACATGACAGTGCCAGTTACCAGAAAATTTTACCATTGATCAATTGATTAACTACACATGTACACTTCCGGGGTAGGAAGCTGAGGATGGGTGCCTTATTTATTTATTTGACTTTTGCCAGAGGGCACTTGTGCCCACCAGAGAGAGAGACACAGAGAGAGATAGGAGAAAGCATACCCACCCATCCACCCTGCCAGATGTGTACTTTTCAATAATAATTCCATTCTGGGACTATACCTTAAGGGAACCATTCTCACTTATATTTTACAGATAGAAAAACTGAGGCTACTCTTTCCATTTCTATTTCACAGATGGGGAAACTGAGGCCCAGAAAAATTAAATGCCTGATTGGTCTAAGTCTGAGCTGGGATTTGAACCAGGTTCTGTCTGATGACAAAGCCATTCGCTGTCTTTTATGCTAAACAGCCTCTGGTGGGCCTGGCCTGGAGGCTGGCATGCGATTGCATAAAAAGACCTGCACGGGGCCACCGCCACTGCAACAGAGACTTGTAAGAATCCTCTTCAAAGCGGCCGGAGGCATTCACACTGCCGCCATTCAGGCTGCAAGTATTCCCCATTGTCTCCACCATCAGAGGTAAGTGACATCTTGAACGCCTCAAGAAGATTAAATAGCCCGGCTCCGTCGGAAAGCTTTAAAAAAGGAGAGTGAGAGAGTGAGAGAGAGAGAGAAGAAAGGGCCAAGTTGCCATTATGGAGCTGGTCCTTTCTGTCGGTGAAAGAGCTTTCAAGGAGCACTATTGGAAGAAGCGGGCCCAGATAAGAAGACAATGACAGGGCTCCCGGAGAACTCCGAGAGGAACCGGGCCGGGCCCTGTGAATGCGGATTACTGCAGCTCCGAGTCGTCAAAGAAAAGAAGAGTCCTGGTCAGGATGAAAATGAGGAATTACTTTTTTCCCTTCCCCTCTGAGACTCCAGTTCACTGCGCAGCAACAATGCGTGATGGGGGGCACTTGACATGCCCCTCTTCCAGGCCATGTTGGCGCCCCATGTGGGGCTCCTGGGGAACAAGGGCGGTGCAAACCCAGACAAAGCCAATTTTAACCCAATAAACTCACCCCACATTCTCAAGTGGAAACAACAAGGAGAGCTTGAGCTGTGAATATCTGTCCACTCCCCAACACAGGGGACAGATACAGCGTTTAGATTTGTGTAGGTCTGAACATATGAACATATGTCAATGTCATCCTCTGTGAAAGAATTTCTTTCTCCTCTCTTTCCCTTCCTTCATTTCTCTCTTTCTTCCTTCTGTTTTTTTTTTTTTTTTTTTTTTTTTTTTTTTCGGTTTGTTTGTTTTTTGTTTTTCTTTTTTTGGTAACTCTTAAGGCCAGAAGACCAGGAACTCTAATATTCTTTTTTTTTTTAAAGAATTATTTATTTATTTAATCCCATTTGTTGTTACTTTGTAATTTGACTAGAGAGAGACAGAGAGAGAGAAAGGAAAAGAGAGAAAGAAAGCCACAGGTCCAGGACTTGAACCACAGTCCACCATGTGGGAATCCAGCGTCCCTAACCACCACATCAACTACCGGCCCCAGAATTCTAATGTTCTAATGGCACCATTTGCAACTTCCTCAGAAGAGCCTATTTCCAAGGCTGGCTTCACAGCCTAGTGGTTAAGGATGCTGGATTCCACATAGCTTTACCACAGTTCAAGTCCCGACCCTGTTGGCTTGAAAATGGGGCAATGTGTGCATGTGTGCCCAAACCCCAAGAGGATGGAGAAATGGAGGAGAAGGGATTGCAGTGTGACCACATCCCATCAAGGGGTGCCTTCTCTCTCTCTTTTTCTTTCTCTCTCTGGTGAGAGCACACTCACTCTGGCAATGGAAAAATAGTTTATTAGTTGGTGATCAAGGTATGATCTATAGAGGAGGAAGAGATCAAGTTCATTTCTTGAGAACATAATTTGCTTTTTTTCTTTTGGAGAGGTTTTTGCTATAGGGCGCGTGCGCTCGCCAGACAGACAGAGAGAGACAGAAAGCGAGAAATCACCCCCCAGGGGGGATGGCCACGCCACAATCCCTTCTCCTCCATTCTCCTCTCAGGATCTTGGGCACGCACACACACGCACCTGGCGTGAGTTTAAGCCACCAGGTCCGGGACTTGAATCGCGGTCAACTACGTGGGAGTCCAGCGACACAGCCATTACGCTAACTGCTCATCCCCCAGGGGGGATGGCCACGCCGCAATCCCTTCTCCTCCATTCTCCTCTCGGGATCTTGGGCACGCACGCACACGCGCCCGGCATGAGTTTAAGCCACCGGGTCCGGGACTCGAACCGCGGTCAACTATGTGGGAGTCCAGCGACATAGCCATTACGCTAACTGCTGGTCCCATAATTTGCTTTTTAAACATCCCTTGTGGTATCTCCTGCACGACTGCTGGAAGGTGTGGAATGATTACTGCAGAGCTTGAAAGAGTGCCTGGCATGTGGTAAAACTTAATCACAGTGTCCTTGGCCAGAGAATGGGGAGGACAGGGAGAGGGAGGAACGGCAACATCTGAGAGGGATGGTTAGCTGGAAAACCTGACTTTCCTCAGTTTAGATCTCCTAAAGAAATCTTCTTCCAGGAAACCAGTATCTGAGTGGCTCTCAGTGATGTGGGCAAGGGAAATGAAATCTCCGGTCTTCTATTTCACCTCACTGAAACTGCTCTGGAATTGCACGTGTGATCACCAGATGAAGACTGTGCCTATTCCTGACTTAGCTGAGTGGGCCTGGAATATAAGAGCCTTTAGAGATGGCTGAAAGAGGCAGGATTATTGCCAGTAAAATTTTAAAATATTGTTTCACCACATTCATTATGAAAATTTCTTTCACGTCAATATATAATGATTTTTTAAAAATTGCCAGTGGGCACGTGCACTTGCCAGAGACAGAGAGATAGGGGTGGTAAGGGGGAAAGCACCTCCCTACCCCCATGGGATGTGGTCATGCCACAATCCCTTCTCCTCTATTTCTCCTCCTGTTGGGATTTGGGGCATGCATGCACACACACCCTGCATGTTTTTTAAGCCATTGAGGCTGGGATTTGAACCACAGTTAGCCACATGGGATCCAGCTTAACCACTAGGCTATAGGGCTGGCCCTCACTTCAGTATTTAGCATGCTGTGTCTATTGGCTTTCTGAACGTTATGCAGTGGAGACAAACACCACGACCTCCTCAAAGCTAAGACTTACTGCTCACCTATGCTTGATGGTTGGCAACAGGTTTACTAGAGTTAAACTTTGTTCCATTTGACATTTTTCAGAAAAGCTTTTGGCCATGTTTCGTTAGCCGAATTTTATAATGGTAGATAATATTCATTTTATAACATGAAAATATTGACTTCTTTTATACTAATGTTTCCACAGATGAAACTTCTCATGTAAGACTCAATTTATAGCTGATATTAGGATGAGGAGAGGTTTTTTAAAATAATTATTTAATTTTATTTACTCATCCATTTATTTTAATTTGATGAGAGAGAGAAAGAGAGAGAGAGGCAAAGAGAGAGAGAGAGAGAGCGCCACCCGGTCTGGGGCACGAACCATGGTCAGCCATGTGGGAGTGTCCAGTGCCTTAACCACCATGCCATCTGCTGGTCCCATGAGGGGAGGTTTAATAGTAAGATCTAATATAATGTGTTTGGGATTATTTTAGTTAGTAATAGCCATACTCTAAATGTACTGCTATGAATTGACTAAAATGGAAGCAGTTAACTAGTTAACTCAAAGGTTCATATAACATACTGTATAATTTTAACATGTCATACTATCAATTATAGCTTATCATGTTTCCAGTTGAGCCATTGTATAATCCCTTAATAGAATAATACCAAAAGAGATAAAATAAAAATAGCATTGTAGTAAGAGGCAGAAATATCTTATGGTTGTTCTGGATCCTTAAAGTAGACAAAATGGAAGGTGGATCAACTCTGAAGGTGAGTCACTTCTGTTTCCAGCTTGTGTGTACACAAGGTTGAATCTAATGGCTGGTGTTGAGATGTTCTTGTTGCCAGGGGAGACTTGTGCTGGGCCAGGGAGGAACTTTGGGAGAGCTTTGTCTTTACTTGCAGAATAAGGGGAACTAGAGGAAGTTTCTTCTCAGGAACTTCTTCTGGGACCCTCTTCAAGATCTGACCTCTGGTTTGGAGGATGGCATGGAGGTTTGGAGGACAGCACAGAGGGGCAGAGCCTGGGCTGATTGCTGTCTTGTCACCTCAGATGGTTGTATCAAAGGCAGCTTGAGCATCTGCCTGGCAAGGAGCAGCTCCGTCTTCTACCTTGGAAAAACTATTGACTCGGGATGGAGTTGGCCAGACTGAGGGGACCCCAGTGGGTGGCAATGGGTCGACACTGGGCATCGGACCCTGTGTGTCCCAACATCACAGCCTGTTGCCCTTCCTTCCTATGCACCTCCTTCTCAGAGGATTCCTGGTTATGCTCTTGGGCCAGATGCCTTTTACGGATCATCAAGGACAAAAGCAGGTGACACAGCAGTAAAAGTGACACTTGGCTGACCTATGTGGGAAGGCTTTGGGTTCTCGTCTGGAGACCTTCCTGAGTAGGCTGCACACATGTACACCCATGATCCAGAATGATGGAGCCTGAGGGGAGGATCAGGGTTTCAAGATCCTGCTGAGGATGCTGTCACTGCCTCTTGCTCATGGAAATAAATACACAAATAAATCAACTAAAAAAAGGATGAATGAACACATTTCTAAATCTTGATAAGTTTGAAATGTCCAATTCCAAGTTCTCATGATCCATGTTCTTGTCTCCAAGAACAGCAGCCCAATCGTTCATCCACAGCAGGAGAACACTTAGGGGCTTAACCTGATTCTTTTCATGGTTAGGACTTGCTTCATAGTCAGTTTGAGGGTTTCTGAGATTTTTTTCCTCTTTAATAAATTTACTTACTCTTCTCTTCTAGTTTTGAGATTCTCATGCAAGCAGTTTTATGATTCTCTGAAGACCAGGATGTTCCTTTACAGGCTCTCACTGTTCTCCCGAAACTGTTCTCTGTACTTCCAGTGGTCTTGAATGATCTTTCTGTCGCACCCCTCGCTGCTGGATTTGCTCTCTTGAGTCCTCCAGGGACTGAGACTTGCATGTCATCTCAGGGATCAGTTGAACTTCATGTAAACACTTAGATTTCTCTTCTTTTCTATGTAAGAATCTATTTTAAGAACAAGTAAAGGGTTGTAGCTTTCTAGCTCTTCTTCATAGATTTTGTTTTTGCTATTATCTTTTAAAATTTATTTATTTCTATATTCTATGAGCAAGAGAGACAAAGAGAGAAGGAGAAAGAGAGAAGGAGGGAGAGAGAGAGAGAGAGAGAGAGACATCCAACAGGGTCTTTATGCTGTGGTCCACCCCCGGCCTCCGTCAGCTCCAGACCATGGGCACAGGGGCAGCCAGTATACTCAGGGATGTCTCTGGATGCCAACCCAGAACCTTCTTATGTGAGTCAGCCTTGTGGAGCATTGTGTTACTGCTGTACCACCACTTGTCCCCCTACCTTTGGTATTCCTGATAGCTTATTCTTGAGTCTCACTTCTAGAATAGTTGGAGTTCTAAATTCCTTTTCAATGTGGCTAATGCTCTCAAACATGTGATTCCTTCCTCTGGAAGGACAAATCCTCTAACGGCCAGTTCTTGTTTCTCCTTGCATCGTAATACAAAGTTTAAGTGTATGAATTCCCACCATGGTTATACAATTCTCATCTCCCACACAGAGCTGGGCCTGGTTTAAGCTCCCCGCCAGTGCTGCCACTGCTTGGCACAGGGTGTCCAGCATGAGCATTGTGAGCGTCAAGGTCATTAGGGGACCTTCTGTGGCTCCCAAGGCCACTGCTATGTCTCCTCAGGTTACCAGGATTCTGCCAGCCCCAGCTGGCTCTGACAGCCACTCTCACATCAAGCATTCTGCTCAGGACCTCCTCCTTCCATGTTTGGCAACCAGGGCCAACCTCAGCATAGGTGGGGAGGGGACAGGGAAAACAGTGTTCCCAGCCTTCCCACATTTTCCCTTACAGGACAATGATCACACCCTGGAGAAGTGGTCTAAGCTCTGCAGACCGACGGGAATGGCTAGTGTCTCTAGCTGTATTTAGTGCCTGTCAGCTGCTTCGAGAAGTGGGAGATCAATGTCTTTCCACACCCAGAATCATTCTGAGTCACTAGCTGGGGGCCTCCGTGGCCTCCAATGCTGGTCATTGCCTCTCTTTCTCCTTTTCATTTTTTTAAAAAAATTTTAATTTCATTTATTTAAGACATTATTTATTTTATTTTATTATTTAATTTGACCAGAGAGACAAAGAGAGAGAGGGAAAGTGAGAAAGCAAGCTACCAGGTCTGGGACTCGAACCATAATCTCTTATGTGGGAGTCCAGCACCTTAACCACCATGCCACCTACCAGTCCCTCTCCTTTTCTTTTTAAAATCAAGGTGACTTTCATATAGCACTAACTATATTAAAACAAGTAATTCAGGGACATTTAGTGCCTTCACAGAATAGTGCAACTTCACCTCTTATCTAGTTTGAAGATGTTTTCAACACCCCAAAAGGGAAACCCAATATCCACTAAGCAGCTGTTCCCTCTTCCCCTTACCCCTCACCCTCTGGCAGCCACTGATCTGTGATCTGTCTCTGGATTTCTCTGTCCTGAATATTTCATATGAACGGACTCAGATAACATGTGACCTTTTGCATCTGCCTTCATCCCTTTAATATTAGTTTTGAAGTTTGTGCATTTTAGAACATCTGCCGGTACTTTGTTCCTTTTTATGACTAAATAGTACTCTACTGTGTATACGCATCACAGTTTGTTTATCCATGGATTCATTGATGGACATTTGGGTTGTTTGTGCATTTTGGCTATCGTGACTACTATTGCTATGAGTATGCACACACATGTATTTGTTTTAGTACTAGTTTTCAATTTTTAAGTGTATATTTAGGAATATACCGGGTGAAATTGGTCATATGATGATTGATCATATGATATTTCCATGTTATATTTTTTTGAGGAACCACAAAAATTTTCCCACAGTGGCTACGATGGTTTATAGTTCTACCAAAGATGTATCCGTGTTCTAATCTCTCCATATTCTTACTAGTACTTGTTAATTTCCATTTTTTAAAAAAGAATAATTTATTGGGAACCAGCAGTTAGCATAATGGCTATGTCGCTGGACTCCCACGTAGTCGACCGAGGTTCGCGTCCTGGACCCGGTGGCTTAAAACTCACGCCAGGCGCATGTGCGTGCGTGCCCAAGATCCCGAGAGGAGAACGGAGGAGAAGGGATTGTGGCATGACCATCCCCCATGGGGGGTGATTTCTTGCTTTCTGTCTCTATGTCTCTCTCTGTCTGTCTGGCGAGCGCACGCGCCCTATGGTGAAAATCTCTCCAAAAAAAAAAAAAAGAAAGAATAACTTATTTATTTATTTCCGTTTGTTGTTATTATTTTTATTCCTCATTGTGGCATGTTTTCTCCCTCTCTTATCTCTCTCAGTAAGTGTATGTGCCCTTTGGCAATTAAAAAAAAGAAATGAAAAACTTAGCTCAGACATAGTATATGTTTATTCTCATTGCTTGGATCAAACCTGCCAACAATGAAACAGTGAGTATTCTTCTTCCTCAGGAAGTTGCTGAAAACCTTCAGGGCAGTGGTAAGAATGTACATTTTTTTGGGGGAGGTTTTTGTTACAGGGTGCATGTGCTTGCCAGAAAGACAGAGAGAGACAGAGAGATAGAAGGTGAGAACTCACCCCCCAGGGGGGATGGCCACACCGCAATCCCTTCTCTTCCATTCTCCTCTCAAGATCTTGGACACACATGCACACGCACCTGGCGTGAGTTTAAGCCACTGTGTCCGGGACTCTAACCGTGATCGGCTACAAGGGAGTCCAGCGACATAGCTATTACGCTAACTGCTGGTCCTAGAGGGTACAATATTTTACAGAACAGGAAGAAGCCGATCATTGGGAACAATGATAGAATGCACTTTGCGTGCCTTAGAAATACTACATGAATTAGAAAACTAGAATTCGGAGTGCAAATACTTTATCTACAGGAGACTACGCATTGCATGCACAGCTCTACAAGCCCTTATCTGAAATCACTGGGCCAGATGGGTCCAGTTTTTAAAAAAATTTTGTTTTATTTTAGAAAAGAAACAGAGGAGGCTGAACAGAGGGGTAATGGTAAAATGTGGGCCATGTGAGTGAGATTGCAACTGGAGACCTCGCTAAGTACGTAGGCACACACGTGCCCATGCCTCAGGGCTGGCTGGTGGAGTGCAGTGTCAGACCCTGTTGGGGATGCTGTCTGGCTCTCTCTCTTGCCCATAGACAAAATAAATAAATAACCTTTAAAAAGAAGAGAAAAGTCAAGGTATAAAGTACATGTACTACTAGTTCGTTGGAAAAATCATGTGTCATGATTTTTCTGATAACCGACTATATACATCTCCATTAATATTTTTGCAACAAACAGAGGACTGACTCTTCACAAACTGAAAGCCTCACTTTCGTTTAGATCTAAGTAATTTAGATCACATTTTGCTACTAAAATTGTAAAAGTGACTTTAGGTCAAGTCAGGCCTTGCTGCTAAATCAGCTTAAAAAACACCTCCCTTTTCCTCCTTTCTAGATCTTTCTGAATTTTGGAATTACAGATAAGGGATTGTTGGTTTACATTTTGGAGAGTCAGACATATTTCCTAAAATAACAGGAGGAAGCAACCAGTGACCACCTATCTCCTTTTCAGATTTTTCTAGGTCGTAATCAGAAAGGAATTTTCCTAAGCACCTGAGTGACTTATAAAACGTTTCAGTTAGGTACTCCTCAGTGATGGGAGATTTCTACACAGTCCACCAACTGTCTCGACTGGAGGGTGCTTCTACTCTGCACAAAGTGCTATGTGAGGGGTCTTTGGGGGGAGACTAGGAAGCATGTGGCAAGGTCCCTGGCTTCAAGGCACATAGGCCCTGGTTGGGGTTACAAATGACAGTGACAAGCAGGTCGTTTTATGGCTGGGGCTGTGCAGCTGTGGCTACTCCAGAGGAGTTTGGATGGTGCGAGAATGGTGAGGGCTGATCAGGGAAGGTTTCTGGAGGAGGACAAGGACAACTTGGTTCAGTAAAGGAAGGCTTTCTGAGCATTGCAGGTGGAGAAAAATTTCTAGGAAAAAAATGTTTAGAGTCAGGCTGGCCCAATAACCTAGTAATGAAGAGAGCCAAGGTCCATATGGTGACTGCAGTTCAAATTCCATCCCGAAAGGCTTGAATAACACACCAGATGTGTATGCACGCCCTGCATTTCTACAGTCTGGGGAGACGGAGGAGACGAGATTGCGGCATGACCGCACCCCACTGGGGGTGCTTTCTCCCTCTGTCTCTTCCTGGAGAGTATATGTGTCTGGCAATTAAAAAAGGTGGTGGTGGGCGGTGCTGGAGGCAAGACAGCTAAGGCAGAGGAGGCCAAGACTGCAGAGTGGAGAGCCTCCAAAGTCCCAGACTGGTTTGGAGGCCCATTTGTCTATTTCCAATGTTTGTGGTTAGAACAGCTTTTTTATACCAATCCCCTTGTAGGGAAGTTATTACAGAGCAAAAGACATGTTTGCCGGGAAGTTTAATTAAAATGTACTTCCTTGCGAATTATGTCCAGGAGCACATGAGTTTAAGCAGGTCACTTGGCACCTACTAGTTGGGAGGTGCCGATCTCACTCCTCACTCCTGAGGGAGGTGGGGGAGGAGATCTGAGAGGGTGGGATCTGAAAGAAGCCAGAGAGGAAGCTAAGGGCAGGGAGGGGAGGCAGGGAAGGGAAAGAAGCCCATTACCAGGCTACTGCAGCAACTTGTCTGGGGTAGACTTCCCAGGCTGTGGGTAAGCAATCGTTCCTACTGTCTGGGAGCAGCCTTCTGCCAGGGCTTCAAAACGTAGCAGGCACCTGGTTCTGCGATCTGCAAAGGAATTCCCCAGACAAATGATCCCTGTCTGCCTGATAAGTCAGTCTCTTCCCTCCTTGTTATCTGTGGTCCCTTCCTCAGTCCTGCAGAGGCCTTTGAAATGTGAAAACTGCCTTATGGAACCAAAGCTGTCCAAGGGTTAAATTCTGCATCAGCGGTGCCTCTCGGAGTCCGTGTTATGTCTTTGGTCCTAACAAATGTACAGGAGAAATAAGGCATAGCTGTTGCCCTTGTTTGGCTTCCTTGTTGGAGAAACGAATTCTAGAAACAGGAGTCCTTACCATGGTCCGTGCCTTCTACAATATAATAGTGGTACAAGACCAAAACAAATTGCTAAAGGAATGGTTTAGCATATGTGGTACATTTTAGAGAATTCTAGAGTGGTATGGTGGGTGTTAAACACGGGTTGGCGACTGGTGAAACTGAGACGTGACCACGCTCTTTGACGGTGAATTTGTGCCATGATTCCCCACCAGGATTTCAAAAGAAGATCATGTTTTTGACTTGGATGTTTTGAGGCTTTACCTGCTCTGTTTTTTGTGCTCCAAGTCCTCCCCTGCCTTCTCTTTCCAAAGGGTTCACAGAATAAAAAAGCTTCTTTAGCAAGCTTTCTACAAAGAGCCTCCTCTGATGACTCTTGCCGGCTGCACACTACTGTGTTCATTGTACTTTTTTTTAAAGTTTATTTATTTCCATGAGCAAGAGAAACAGAGAAAAAAAGAGAAACAGCACTCCCGATGGGGTCTTCATGCCATAATCTACTCTCAGCCTTAGCCAGCCCTGGATCATGGGCATGTGTGTGTCCAGTGTGCTCAGGAAGGTCTCCAGATGCAAATCTGGAACCTTTGCTCGTGGATCAGCCTCACAGAGTTGCATTTTACTGCTGCACCACCATCGTCCCGTAAACTCTGAGCATTCTGAGGGCCGCACAGGCATCAGCCCAATGCCTGGTGCAGGTGGGGGCCTGAGAGCCAGAGCACATTAGGGGTGCTCTATCATTGTAAATCACCATCTGTTAGTGATAGCTATTGGGCCTTAGACCCCAGTCCGTCTGAGGCTCTCCCAGATAGCTGCCCAAGGCAGGAAGCCTGGTGTAGTCAGGCTAAGGGGACTGGGTTCATGTTCTGGGTGAACAGGAATACTTCCGGCCATTCTCCCATGCTGTGGTCTGAGAAAAAGGAGAAGGAAGACTCCTGCTGGGTGCCTGGGGTGGGGTAGAAGGAAGGCCAAGGGGAATCCTTAGGGCCAGCGGGGGTGAGAGCCTCTTTATAGGAGGGCTGGGTGTTAAGAGAACAATGACAGGGAGCAGTCAGGGCAGTAAGAGGTACGTCCATCCAGACTGGAGCCTCAGGGATTGGCCCAACATCCCTGATCAGGCATGGCTCCAGCCCCTGTCAAAGTCCTCCCAGGCCCTGAGAGCTTCCTGTCTGGCTTACTTACTCCAAGCTAGCCCTTACTTAGGAAGTGGCCACCAGAACCTCTTCAGAAAACACAGAGCATGCCTCTCTCTTACTCAACATCCATCAGCAATTCCTCATTCATTGTCTGCAAGGTTCAGTGGGATCTGGAAGTGAAATCCATGTGCAACGGTGGAAGGTTATTTGTTTATTTATTTATTTTCTTAAGAATTGTCTATTCAATTTTATGTATTTATTCATTTATTTTAATTTGACCAGAGAGAGATAGAGAGAAGAGGGAAGTGGGAAAGCAAGCCACCAGATCCAGGACTCAAACCACGGTCAGCCATGTGTGAGTGTCCAGCACCTTAACCACCATGCCATGTGCTGGTCCCCATGGTGGAAGGTTTATAGAGCAGAGTGACAAAGTGAGCTGAGTCCTGAAGGTCAGGGGATATTTATAAGACAGCAGCAGCAGGCTGCTGGCAGGGAGTGGAGGGTGAGGTGCTTCCAGGCAGATGATTCCCAATGAGTAAAAATGTGGAGGAATTGAGCAGCGAAAGATAGCAAGGGAGGTCCCCAAATTCAAGAGGGAGGAGAAGAGTCAGCTGGAGAAGAGCTAGGTGGATCCTGATGTTCAGATGTCAATGAGAAACCCTGAAGTGCATTTGTTCCCTGTTGTGATATTGCATATAAAGTACAAATTAAAAAACAAAAGCAAAATTAAGATCTCGCTGGATTTGGTTTTCTCCTCTCCTTTCCATTCAATATTACATTGTGAGCATTTTCGCACATTGTCGGACTCCTTCCTGAATGTGGTGGCAACTGCCTTATAGCCCATCAAACAGAAATACCAAAGTGTGCTTACCATTTCCTTAGATTTTGATATTTAACTTGTCTTCATTTCTAATACTAAAAGTAATGTGATAATAAGCATTCCATGTGTATGTCTTTAATTTGCATCTCTAATTATTTCTCCAGACTGGATTCCTAGAAAGAAAACACCTGAATGAAGAACCATAAAAATTTTTAAGACTCCTGATACCTGTTGTTAAATTGTCTCCTCAAAATATTATGTGCATTTTATATTTTCTACCCTCAGGACACCAGAATGACTGTCTCATTGTACCCTCATAGACCATGAGAATCGTTATTTGAAAAAAACATTGTTATTTGAGTGGCAAAAATATTTAGTTTCATTAATTGGATTTTTCTTGATTTTTGTAGTCAAAGCATTTCCAGATATTTATATAGCTATGTATTTCTTTTGCAAGTTGTTCACTTCCTTGGCCCAATTTTTAATTGGATGATTTTCCTTATTTATTTAGAAAAAGTCTTTGTATCTTAAACATACTATTTATAGTTGTTGAACATTTTTTTCCCAGTTTTTCACTTGCTAGTGAACTTCACAAATGTTGTCATTTAAATATCTAGACTATAGCTTTTACAGTACTTGATGACATCTTGACTGGGATCAGAGAGACGGAAGCCCAGGGTGATAAGTAGGTTTCTGACCTGGACACTCGGGAAGGGGTGGGTTCCGGAAGCTCAGGAGGAAGGTGTGTGCACTGCAGTAAGTAGGCCTGCCTTGAATCTAGGTTGAGGAGTCAGAGAAAGAGTTAGGGATAACGACTGAACCTCACTCATTATGTGGCCGGGGCATGGGTGCTGAAAGAATAGAGAGTATCTCAAACTGAACTCAGCAAATGGTTCAGAGAGGAGACATAAACTCTGAGTTTGCATTAGGGTCAGAACAAGTCTTTTCGGGGGGATGGTGATCAAGCCTATGAAATACTTATTTATTTATTTTATTTTTTCCAACTTCACTATCCTGTATTTTTAAGTGAAAATCTGGTCTTCACAGTTCCTTCCAACCTGCAGTAGCCTTGTCCTTTCTTATAGGGAGGAGAGCCATGTTTAGATACCTCAGCCCAATGTGGAGACAGGCAGAGGAACTTACCACATATGTATCACAACAAATCTTCTCTCCATTTACATTCATTAATTTAGCCCTTGCTAAAACAAGTGGCATTAATATAGCATAACTGGCTTTTCCATTACCCTGGATTAATGAATAGGAATCAATATGGTGGGAACATTAACAAGGGGCAGAGTAATTAAAACCTTCCGCAATTAGTCTCCATTCTCTTGCATTTCTATCATTGAGGGAGAACCCACCACCGCCATCATGCTCCCAAACTCTTGGTGTGTATCAGAGAGCTTTCTTCTACGTTGTGACTTGGCAAAATTGGATAAAACCATGGTACTGTATTACAATGTGATATAATTTAGTATCACTGGCATAAAAATACTCTTCCACCATTGAAATCAGGAAGTAATGTTTTTCCTTGAGGCTGGGCCATTTTTAAAGGTTTTGTTTTTTAATTTTTGTATTTTTGAGAGATTTTTTTTTGCTATAGGGCACGTGTGTTCACCAGAGAGACAGAGAGAGACAGAAAGTGAGAAATCACCTCTTAAAAGGGATGGCCACATAGCAGTCCCTTCTCCTCCATTCTCCTCTCGGGATCTTGGGCATGTACGTACATGCCCCTGGCGTGAGTTTTAAGCCATCAGGTCTGGGATTCAAACCACAGTCTAGAATGTGGGAGTCCAGTGATGCAATCATTATGTCATCTTCTGGTCCCAATTTTTAAAGACACTTGTAATGGCAGACTTGCCATAGTGAGGCCAGAAATGTGTCTGTGTGGGTTGCCAAGTGAATGTCAATCTTGTCATTCTGCTGTCCTGCTGCTATTGGGCAGGGGAACAGAGAGCAAGGACTCTCTTCAATCCAGCCTTCTTAGACCACTGGGACAGGAGATTCCTCACTCTTCATCTTGCTCCATTTTTGCCAAAGCGTGTGACTGGGAGCAGGCTTTCCGGTGAGGGGATCAGGACCTGGGTATAGCCTCAAGGGCCCCTCGATGGAGTCTTTGCTGTGCTTCTTCCTGGCCTCTGTTGCGTGCCATGGCAGTGATAGAGGAGGTGAAATTGATTCCAGAGGGGAAAAGGACCAGCCTGAGGTCTCCCTGCAATTAGACAGACTCTGGAGAAGAATCTACGTCTCTCCCAGTTCAAAAACTATCATTTGAAGATACGTTTTGAGAGGGTTCATTTGCAACAATCTTCACATCATCCTATTGATAGTTTTTGGAAGAAAGATCACTTTCAGAAAGCAAGGGGGTGATCCTAGGCTTACAAATAACTATTATTAAAAAATAATCTATTTTCGATGCGATGTGTGTATGTGAATTTCTGATATGTTTTTTTGCTCAGTTTGATCTCTTTTAGTTGTTCCAAACTGAGGATTATAGTCTGGGACTCAAAGGCACGTGAAGAAGGAAGGGCCTAAAGAAATACCCATGTGGCTGTGGGCCCACATATCTGGGCCTGGGCAGACTCAGCCAGGACTGTGAGGTGAGGCCCAGCCAGCTGGCTGCTCCGGGGCTGGCCACAGCCCCTCTAGGGGCCTCCTAGCGTTGCCTGGAAACCATGCAACAATGCCTCCCGAGCAGCCCCGTGATGATCTTTTCTGAAGTGGCAGCCCCTTCAATTATTTTATTTCCATTATATTATGTTAATTAAATCAGCAAAAAGAACAGAGCACATGCATGTCCAAAGTGGAGTGGCTGTGAAGGGTTAATCGAAATGGCCCTGTCCACACTGGCTGAGCAGAAGCAGCCAGAGAAGGGGATACCAAATTCCAGTGACCCATCCCTGCCATCCGTCAGGGAGCATCGTGGGCCTGGCGTTGGCCTGCAATTTTGCTTCTGTTCTGCCCCTGGTGGGTGCAAATGTAGCTGGAGCCCCTGGTCAGGGGCCCTAGGGAAGGGACCCTGTGGCCCTCTGAAGGACACTTGGCAAGGCACCTGGGATCTGTAGAAGTTCATCTGCCCACAACAGCCAACGAGCCTCAGGTAAGTGGTGGTGATGGAAGACGTTGGTGTGCATCACACGAACATCCTCAGGCAGTGGCTTTTTACCACACTGGAGCACTAAGCCACAATGAAGTTCTAGGCTGAGTCCCCCACATCTAACCCCAACAATGGCAGGCTTGCTTTGATTGGAGTCAGAGCTGGAGTAGGACTGCATCTTCCTTTCTGGTCTTTGAGGTGGAGCAATTTGAACACCAGCCTTTTCAAGCAGCAGGGGGTTCCAGTCCTGGGGGTTTTACCCAGTCTGACATGCTGGATGTCGTAGTCAACACAGCTGTCTTGTCGTGATGTGATGCCTGCAGGAATGGGCATTAGGATCCTCAGGATTTTTTTCATCGAAACCAGAAGGTGCTCTCTGGACCAGACGCACTTTTCTATGTAATGGACATAAACTTATATAAGGCTTCCAAGCTCATCAACTTTTGTTTTTTAAATTTATTTTATTTATTATTATTTTTGTATTTGACCAGAGAGAGAGAGAAAGGAAAAGTGAGAAAGTAAGCCATGAGATCCAGAACTTGAACCACTGTTAGCCATGTGGGTGTCCAGGGCCTCAACCATCACGCCACTTGCCAGCCCTGGCTCATAAACTTTTTTTTAAATTAAGAATTATTTTATTTAACTTTATTTATTATTATTATTTTCCAGCTTGATGTGTGTGAGAGAGAGAGAGAGAGAGAGAGAGAGAGAGAAGAGAGTGAGGGAAAGGAAAGTAAGAAAGCAAGCAACCAGGTCCAGGATTTGAGCCACTGTCAGCCATGTGGGAGTCCAGTGCCCTTAACCACTACGCCACCTGCTGGCCTGGCTCATGAACTTTTATAATGGCTTCTGCCTGTCATAAGCACTCTTGAGAAGGTGACTACCTTTCTCTATGAGTGTTTCTCATGGGTCCCTTAACACGCTGGTAAACACAATGCTAAGAGTATCATCCTTCCACCTGAGCTCTTACAGTTGTCTGGTAAATTTGCTGTTTGAGATGATTATTTTACTCTCACGCTCCTTTGTGTTCTTCAGAGCCTTGTCGGAGAGCCTGGGGTGGGTATAGAGCTGCAATCTTATGCTGGTCTGGTCTCTAACTTGTGGTGAGGCAGGGACTAGACCCTCCCGTCTCTGTCTCTGGCCTTGGTGTCTTCCTCAGTGAGAGAAGGCGGTACTGTCAAGGATCTCTTCGAGTCCCTGCAGCTGTGGCATCCTCTCATTTGAATACCATCAACAAAAATAGCAACGCAACGCCTTATGTTTAAAAGACGACTGAGCAATTACTCTAAAGTTTATTTCCTGCTCCCTTGCCTTTCCAATATTGCAAATCTCCTCCGTTTCAAAATTAAGTTGTAAATGAGATTTGAGTTCCACATCACTTGCTTTGTTCTCTCTCCAAGAGAAAGAGTTGAATCACCAGTTCAAAGAAAACGTACACATAACTGAAATTCAAAGGCGGTTAGAGGGATTTTCATTTTCTTAATCTTGGTGGCTGGGTTCGCCATCTGATTAACCTTCTGCAGCCACCACTGTGAAGGAGCGAGTCCTCCATCCAGCACTCCAGGTAACCTCCCCTGGTTTCTTTGGAAAGACCCAGATCAGCACCTCTGCCACCACCCTCAGGTAACAGAAGATGGTTGAAAAGAGGTCATGGTGGACCAAGCATTTTGCATATATTTGCTTCTCTTTAAAATTCCCAACGACGCTTGGAGGTGGATATTTTTATATTCGTTTTACTGATCAGGAAACCAAGGCACACATAGGTTAAATAAACTCATTCCACCCAAGCTCTCTGTTTCTGGCATCCTTTGCTCTTTGTCCCTGAACTTGACTCACGTATAACCTTTGTGTGAGAGGGAGGGCTTGAAGGGTCTTCTAGTTGGACTTCCTTCACAATGCTCACATCTCCTGCAATACTCCTGGTGAGAAGAATCCCTTCCTTTGGAAGACACGCAGTTGCTCAGTCAGTTGACAAACATGCACAGAGCCCATCTGAGCACCAGACTTTGCACTCAGAGCTGGCTGGAAAGATCCTATAGTTGCGGGGCCCGTTACATTCTTGACAGCCCTGGTCATGCAGCACCTCTGTGTTTGTTGAACTGGAAAAGATCTCCCTGTGACCGAAGTGTTGGTATGAGCTCCTTCCAAACTAGGACACTGCTGAGATGGAACAGAGACTCACAATAGTTACATATGGCTACAGGAATAAATGGGGCCTGACCCCAGCAAACAGGATGTACCTCGCCATCCGGGCATCCACAGCCATCATTCTCTTGGCTGGTCTTTGAGTGCATCCTTCAGCTCCAGTCCTCTGATGTCAGAAGTCATGGTCTCTTTTCTGTTCCTTCATCCAGGGGTTCCCAACCCCCAGTCCATGGCCTGTTAGAACTGGGCCGCAGAGCAGCAGGTGAGCAGCAGGTGAGTTAGAGAAGTTTCATCTGCCATCACAGCCGCTCCTCATTGCTTGCGCGACCGTCTGGGCTCTGCTTCCTGTCAGATCAGTAGGGGCATTAGATCCTCAGAGGAGCATGGACCCTACTGTACTGTGCACACAAGGGATCTAGGTTGCATGTGCTCATAAACCTCTTCCCCCACCTCATTTATGAAAAAAACTATTTTCCAGAAAACGGTGCCCTTTGTGAAACTGCTGTCTTGAACAACTCCTCATCGCCTGGGCTTGTAGTCTCACATCAACCTCCTTGCTTTCCTGGGAGCCATCTCAAATTCTCCACGTGGCCTTCTGCTTTTTTCCTGGTTTGGCCTGATTCTACTGGGAGGGATCAAAGTCCAGGCCTAGAGGGAACCAGCAGTTAGCGCAATAGCTGTTGCTGAACTCCCATGTAGTCGACCGCGGTTCACGTTCTGGACCCGATGGCTTAAAACTCACACCGGGCGCGTGTGTGTGCGTGCCCAAGATCCCGAGAGGAGAATGGAGGAGAAGGGATTGCAGCGTGATCATCCCCCCTGGGGGGTGATTTCTCGCTTTCTGTCTCTATGTCTTTCTCTGTCTGTCTGGCCAGTGCACGCGCCCTATAGTGAAAACCTCTCAAAAAAAAAAAAAAAAAAAAAAAAAAAAAAAAAAGTCCAGGCCTAGAGTGGTAAGGGGAGAGAAGAGGCTGTATGTTGCCAGAGACATTGTGAAAGTCTGGGGTTCCAACTGCATGTGGAATCGGAAGTGAGGACCATGTCAAGGTGGTTCTGTGGTTGGCTTGGACATGCAAGATAAGGGACCAGCAGATGGCGTAATGGTTACATTACATAGTTAACTACTGTTCGAGTCCTGGACCCAGCGGCTTAAAACTATTGCCGGGCACGTGTGTGTGCATGCCCAAAATCCCAAGAGGAGAATGGAGGAAAAGGGATTGTGGCATAGCCATCCCTCCTGGGGGATGGTTTCTTCCTTTCTATCTCTGTCTCTCTCTGTCTGGCAAGCACACATACCCTATAGCAAATTAAAAAATCTCTCTTAAGAAAGAAAAAAAAAAAGAAATGCAAGATAAAGTAGTTTGGGAGAGAGATCAGACGAACATATTCCACTGGTATTTCTCAGGTTTGAGAAGCTTCTTTTACCCCAGTGTCTCTTGACCATAAATTTCTGTTCACTCGCTTAGTCAGTTAACAAACATTTACTGATTAGTAGTTATTTATAGGTTATGGTGATGATGCACTTCCCTGCTCTCAAGGAACTTAGAGATTAGGTGGGGACAGGGTGGGGCAGAGGGGCAAAGTGCTCTGACAACAGGTAGCACAAGAAGGGCTCATCTACTCATCCCTTCCCTGAGTAGGTAACTGCTGAACTAACTGGCTCTCAGAGTATGAGCAGAAACTTTCCTGGCAGGGAAGGGACATGAGGCTTCTCCAGGCAGTAGGAACAGTCTGTGCGAGAGACAGGAGGCCTGAGTGGCACGGTGTGTTCTGGTGGCTCCCACGCTGGCTGGAGGTGAGTGACAGGAGCTGGGGCAGGGCGGAGAGGCAGAACTCTGATGCCCTTCGGAGCGTTTGACTCTGCTCTGAGAGAGACCTGGACATTCACGGACCACTTTGCAATACGGAACGCTGGTGGGTGGATTTGGACATCCCTGTGATTAATTCCAGTGAGCGCCAGCGTGAAGCACACATGAGAAAATGCTTTTAATTGAGAGCCGTGTTTCCAAATGCTGCTCAGCTGCCAGCTGACTGTGTGCTCTGGCAGGAACGGCAAGTGATACTTAGCTTTCTTCAAGCTCCATTAATCTGCCCATTTCTTTTTGCTTCAAATCCCACTTCAAACACACAACGGCTCCTCAAATTCATAATGAAATAAATGATTTATAATCCTGCTGGGAGCCAGCGAGCCTCCTGTCCGGTGGTTAGGGTGGGTCGGGTTGATCCAGCTGACCCCCCCACGGCACTTCAGAGGAAGAGGATAGCTCTCCTCACCTTTGCCTATGTGCACACCCATGAGCACACTATGTGGCTCTTGTCCTGTCTTAGCCTCTTTTGTGACCACAGGTGGCCTCTTAGCAGAGCCCAGTGACCCCATGCAAGGGACAGTCCCCCAGATTTTGCTGTGGGTGAGCAAGTGCATGTGCACCTGCTTTCTGGAGGCACACATATACATTTTTGCCAGATGATTTGAAGATATGTTGCAGACATAACATTTCACACCTAAAACTGTTATCTGGTAATAGCTTTAGTTCATTGTGAAAATGATGACCAGAATGCAGAACGTATATAAAGCCCCAAACAGAGCAGACTCTCAATAAAAGCTCTTTCATTCCTTCCTGGAGGGGAATGGGCTTGTTTAGATGGAGAAGAAGATGCTCTTGTGGGTGTGGGTGGGAGAGGGAGACCCTGGGAGGAGATAAGAGAAGGAGGCTCTAGGACGAGAGCTTTCTGGTCACCAGGGTGGGGACTCGGCCCCTGTGAAGGAGGCTTGGCACTGGTGACATCTGCGTCTAGTTCTGTTGTCTCTCTGTGCCCCTCCTTTTAGTTCCTCTTGCCTTCTTCTTTTTTATTTGCCAGAGACATGTATGCTCACCAGAGAGAGACAGAGAGAGGGGGAGAAAGCACCCTTGATAGTGCATGTCTCTCCACAGTCCTTTCTCTATTTCTCTAGCCTGTTGGGATTTAGGACAAGCATGCGCATGCACCTGGCATGTTTCCCACGCTGCTGGGCTGTGACTTGAACCACATGGTCAGTCATGTCGGATCCAGCTCCCTTAACCACCAGGCCCTAGGGCTTGTCCAGCTCTTCTGACAGGCAAGCATCACAACAGTTCACAGAACAAATCAATGAAAGGCTTAATGAATATCTGAGTGGCCTCCTCTCCTTCCTGGTCTTCTTGCCACCATCTCCCCATCATCCAGGCTCAAATGTCAGAGGGGTACAGGGACCTGGGCTAACTTTTTTTTTTTAGAATCAAATTCTCACCTTGATAATCATTTTAGAGAAACCAGATTTCTTTCTTCCCATCCCTTATGGGGGGACCCCAATGAGCAAATTCAGTGAGGCTGAAAGGAAATCGGAGGAGCCATGCCACAGCCCACCCCTGCTCTGCAGGACCTCTTGCTGCAGCTTTGAGCACA
Organism: Tupaia tana; assembly: GCA_026018925.1. Taxonomy (NCBI): domain Eukaryota; kingdom Metazoa; phylum Chordata; class Mammalia; order Scandentia; family Tupaiidae; genus Tupaia; species Tupaia tana. The sequence continues at coordinate 216,902,284 of JAKSZU010000003.1, read as the reverse complement.
CCGGGGGCTGGGGTCTACCAGCAAGCCTACCACAGGGACATACGATCTGCCTCTGCTTCCCATCAAACAGGATCAAGTGGGAAGCCACCCATGATGACCCCAGTGCAGGGCTGAGCACACAGCAGGATGATAGAGTTCAATCCTTCCTACCAGGCTGGTACATGATTTTATTCCCCAACCAAGTCTCAATACACACAATCAGTATTACACAGCAGAGATAGCTTGAAAAAGACTCTCTCAGAGAAATGCACAACCTTGCCCCTCATGGCTCATGTGACTTGGGGTGAGAGGCTTAGCTTTTTCTAAACCTCAGCTCCCCGCCTATGCAATGGGCATTCATTGACCACTTCATAAGGTTGTGAGGCTCCGGTGAGCCTGGTGAAATAAACAACTTTGTGTGCAGCCCAACTTGTTGCATATACTTAATAAATGGTACCCATGATTGATTATCTTTGTCCTGACTTTGTTTGACTTGATTTTTCTGGAATATTGACAAGAGGCCCAAATGTAGAAAATCAAGATATTTAGTTCCTGAATCCATGAAGCTATGCTCCCGAGACTAGAAAGTCATCTTTAAGCATTAGCTACTTTAGAATAAGGAGAACAAAACAATCCAACGTGGTGTGAGAACATCTGCCAGTGGGGCCAGGTGATGGCACAGGAGGAACGCAACTAGACCCACATGGGAAAGTCCTCAGTTTGTGTCTACAGGCCTCCCTGAGTGTGCCAGGTGCATAGTTACCCACGATCCACGCTGGATGTGACTCGGTGCGGGTAATAATGTGAAGACCCTACGGGGGCTGCCTGCCTCTCCTTCTCTCTGTCTCATGTAAGAAATAAATAAATACACATTTCTTTCTTTCTTTCTTTCTTTTTTTTTTTTTTTTTTTGGAGAGGTTTTTGCTATAGGGCACGTGCGCTCGCCAGACAGACAGAGAGAGACAGAAAGCGAGAAATCACCCCCCGGGGAGGATGGCCACGCCGCAATCCCTTCTCCTCCATTCTCCTCTCGGGATCTTGGGTGCGCACGCACACGCGCCCGGCGTGAGTTTAAGCCACCAGGTCCAGGACTCGAACCGCGGTCGACTATGTGGGAGTCCAGTGACATAGCCATTACGCTAACTGCTGGTCCCTCTTTCTTTCTTTTTTTTTTAAAGAATGTCTGCCATTATTCCTTCAGCTTAGTGGGAGGCTGTAGTAGAGATTCGAGGATCCGGTGTGATGACTCTGCTAAACTCTCAGGATTCTGAGTGTCCCTGAATCCCTAGCTCGGAGGACTGTGGACGTCACTGTAGAGATGGGAAGGCTGACGGTAAATGGACAGATGTGCATGTGGAAGGAGTTGTGCGAGCCTCCTTCTCTCACCTCCCCGCTGCTCTCCCACGGGAGCAGGCCTTTTCATCTCCTGATTCGCTGAAACGAGCTCAAACGGCACAGGTACTTCTAGCATTTCCTGCAGCGAAGAGCATCTCGCCAAGCATTTCTGTGTACTCGCAATGCCGGAGAAGGGAGGGGTTGCCTATGGCCTCTCTTTGACACGCACAGGCCTCAGATGTCCAACACAGAGGCAGAGGGATCTTTAACAACTGATGATTTGGAAAACAGGGACCAGACCGAGGACACGGACTTCCTTTAGGAAAGGACTAGATGACTCCCCACAAAATACCCAACTGATGGTGACAGGTAAATCATTGTGATGCCTGCTCAGTTTTCCATTGAGGTTGGACCTGCTACGGATCATACGCAATCTCATGTAATTTATTGGTTCATAAGAAAAGTCATGATGTATTTGTCTATGCAAAAATGCGTCATGACTTTTCTGTGACCCAGTGAATAACCATGTGTAAGGTAGGTGCTGTCACCCCTATTGCACAGAGGGTGAGAACAGAGGCTCAGAGGGGAAGCACTTGCTCATGGTCTTTAATAGCTGTTAATAATGAAGCTGCAGGTCTAGCCCAAGTTTGTCTTACTCTGAAGCCTGCACTCATTCTAGCACCGCTGGGTAGATATGAAGTCTCTTATTCTGAGCTTGGGATGCAATTTCTAGTTTTCTTTCTTTCTTTCTTTCTTTCTTTCTTTCTTTCTTTCTTTCTTTCTTTCTTTCTTTCCTTCCTTCTTCCTTCTCCTTCTTTCTCCTTCTCCTTCTTCTCCTCTCTCTCTCTCTCTCTCTCTCTCTCTCTCTCTCTCTCTTTTTCTTTCTTTCTTTTTTTCTGTCTCTTTTTTTATGGAGAGGTTTTTGCTATAGGGTGCATGCACTCACCAGAAAGACAGAGAGAGACAGAGAGACAGAAAGTGAGAAATCACCCCCCAGGGAGGATGGCCACACCACAATCCCTTCTCCTCCATTCTCCTCTCAGGATCTTGGGCACACATGCACACGCGCTGGCGTGAGTTTAAGCCACTGAGTCCAGGACTTGAACCGTGGTCGACAACATGGGAGTCCAGCAGCATAGCCATTACGCCAATTACTGGTCCCAAGGGAAGCAATTTCTGTGCATAGGAAATGGACATAAACTAATTCTGGCTTGATTAGAGGTGTAGACTTCATTCTGAAGTTGGCCTTTACATTGTGGCTGGAGAGGATTGTAAAAGGCACAGGAAATAAAGAAACATTTGCTCCAGAAGTTTCTCTAAAATCCATTATTTGTCAATGAAACTGCTCATAAACACATACCACATTCTCATGGAACTATCAGAGCCGTCAAAAGACAAGACAGAAAAGGCACTGGGCTGAGAATCAGGGCACCAGCGTGTCTCTTTGCTAACTGGCCATTTGAACTTGAACCTATCACTTTTCCGCTCAGAGCCCATTTCTTATTCTGTAAAATGGGCTGATAAATTCTAATGAGTCTACCTAAGGAAGGCATTAAGAGGGTCCCATGACCTCAGGGGTTGTAGAGAGAGGGGCAAACCTCTCTTTAGCGGGTATGCAGCTGCAATCTTAGCCTGGAGAGATGTCTTCAACTTTTAAGATGTTCTCATTTATTTCCTGAAGAGAAGTGTGTGGGGGGGATGGTTTTTGGCTTAGACTTTACCCTGCACTTAGTGATCATGACCTCCCAAATGGACCTCTTCAAATGCAAGAGCTGCCCCCCGGAAGCTCCAGGAGGGCAGACACTTTGTTCACTGCTGCTTCTTCAGCACTGAAAAAAAAAAGTTAAGCACGTAGTATATGGTCAAATATTTAGGGAATAAATTTATCATATTGTTAACTGTAACTCTTAGTCTGGGAAATGCACCAGAGAGGTAGGGTAGACTTTTTATATCTGTACCCATAGTCCTAAGCATATCATGGCATAAAGTCTATCACGTGATTGAAGGATTCAATGAGTCATTATTGTAGCCTAAACTTAACATGAATTTAAACATTTACAATGTGATTGTATTTAATTTGCACACCAATTGTATTTCCTTTAGGTAGTGTAAATCTAACCTGTATCGGTCAGCTTTTGCTAGATTATACTATAGTAACGAATTCCACCAAAAAGTCAGTGGGATATGAAAATAAACATTTCTTTTTTTACAGGTCAGCAGGGCAGCTAGTCTTTGAAACAATGCTTTCTCATTCTGAGACTGAGAGTATAACTTCTCTTTTTTTTTTTTTGGAGAGGTTTTTGCTATGGGGTGCATGCGCTCACCAGAGAGACAGAGAGAGACAGAGAGACAGAAAGCGAGAAATCACCCCCCAGGGGGGATGGCCACGTTGCAATCCCTTCTCCTTCACTCTCCTCTCAGGATCTTGGGCATGCACGCACACGCACCTGGCGTGAGTTTAAGCCACCGGATCCAGGACTCGAACCACAGTCAACTACATGGGAGTTCAGCAACATAGCCATTATGCTAACTGCTGGTCCCTCCTTCTCTTGGTCTTATGAAAGAGAAATAGCCAAACCAGGCAATGAATCTTGTAGCCTCTGTTGGATGTGTTGAAATCACTACAGCTCACATTCCATTTGTGAAGAAAGTCATGTGACCAAGCCCCATGTGAGCTGGGGTGGGAGAGTATGTTACTCAGCAGGGGGTCCTATAAATCAAATGGCAGAGGGTGGGCTGCATAATCATGATACAGGTAGGGAGAGTACAATACCATAGATCTAAAATTACTTTGCTCCATTTGGAGGTCAAACTCTTGGCTTCTCTCGAAATTCCGGAGTACTAGAAAGCTTAGTGGAAGACGCTTTGGGATGAACCAACCAATATTTCAAATCCTGAGATCTAGAAAATAAGAAGGACTTCATCATGTCATCCGCAGATGCCATTTCCCCCCGGTTTTATCATGATTCAATAAAAACTTTACTGCTTTGGAAATTGTATGCAGCAGAGAACAAAAGTCCCCTCTTCGTTGCAGTTGCTCACACCCTCCACTGTCCATCCTAACCTCCCCCTTTCTTCCCTGAGAGTAGAGGTGATGGGTGGGCACACACAGTTGCCTTCAAGGAGACACAGAGACACTGGTCATGAAACCTACAGGGCCAGCCTACAGGAGTCCTCCTTATCCACGGTTTGGTGGTCCTCAGTTTCATCTATCTGTGATCAACTGTGGTCAGAAAATGTTTAATGGAAAATTCCTTAATAAACAATTCATAAGTGTTAAATTATGAGCTATTCTGAGTGCAGGATGCTCTCCCACTCTGCCACTCTTTCCCATCTGGAATGTGAATCATCCTTTTGTCCATGGTCCACTCCACTTGCCCATAGTGGTTATCAGATCAGCAAAAGAGTGTACACAGTGTTTGGTCCTGTGGTTTCAGATGTCTACTGGGGGTCTTGGATCACCCATTATCTTGGATAATGGGGCTACTATGAGGTGATACGCTCAGTCTGCAAGCCCAGAAGGGGAATGCTCTAACTTAGTTGTGGGAATGGAAGACAGCTCTCCAGAGAAGAGTGTCTTGAGGGAACGGAGAGAGGTCCAGATGTGCAAGGGCAGTGTCTATGGAAAATGGTGGGCAGTTCAAGTACAGCCAAAGAGGTCAGGGTTCATGGGTGGGGCTGGGGAAGTGAGCACCATGCATACATGGACTGAGTGGTGGGAAACCATTGGGGTTTTTATTTCAGAAACATGAGTCCTGGAACTCACTTGTCTGAAGAAGGTTTGTCCCTTTCTGAGCTGATATCCCATCAAGCCATGAATCTACCTCCTTAATAGCGGCTATCATGGCTGTGGCATGAGCAGGCCGCCTCATTCCTCCTCTCTTGTAAGGAGGGCTGGGGACCAGCAGTTGGTGTAATGGCTATGTCACTGGACTCCCATGTAGTTGACCATGGTTTGAGTCCTGGACCCAGTGGCTTAAACTCACGCTGGGCACGTGTGCATGTGTGCCCAAGATCCCGGGAGGAGAATGGAGGAGAAGGGATTGCGGCGTGCCCATCCCCCCCAGAGGGTGATTTCTCACTTTCTGTCTCTCTGTCTCTCTCTGTTTTTCTGGTGAGTGCACATGGCCTATAGCTGAAACCTTTCCAAAAAAAAGAAAGAAAGAAAGAAAGAAAGAAAGAAAGAAAGAAAGAAAGAAAGAAAGAAAGAGAAAGAAAGAAAGAAAAAAGAAAAAAAAAAGGAGAGCTGGAGCAGCCAGCCTCACAAGGGGGAGGCAGCAAAGTTCCAGGGAGTAGCAGGTAGCAAGGTGACACAGGGCACTTCTTGGAAGGCCTTTCTCATATGACTGTAAGGAGGAATCAGTGAAATTACTAGGCTGTGAATGCTTTATAATTTCTTTATTCTTTCTTTTTCCCCTTCCCTTTCTTTCCTTCCTTCCTTCCTTCCTTCCTTCCTTCCTTCCTTCCTTCCTTCCTTCCTTCCTTCCTTCCTTTCCTCCCTCCCTCCCTCCCTCCCTCCCTCCCTCCCTCCCTCCCTCCCTCCCTCTTTCTTCTTTCTTTCTTTCTTTCTTTCTTTTCTTTCTTTCTTCTTTCTTTCTTTTTCTTTTCTTCCTTCCTTCCTTCCTTCCTTCCTTCCTTCCTTCCTTCCTTCCTTCCTTCCTTCCTTCCTTCCTTCCTTTCTTTCTTTCTCTCTCTCTCTCTCTCTCTCTCTCTCTCTCTCTCTCTCTCTCTTTCTTTCTTTCTTTCTTTCTTTCTTTCTTTCTTTCTTTCTTTTCTTCAGAGATTTTTGCTGTAAGGTGCATGTGCTTGCCAAAGAGGCAGAGACAAGAGACAGAAAGTGGGAATTTACCCTTTGAGGGGAATGGCCATGTTGTATTCCCTTCTCCTCTAGTCTCCTTTTGGGCTTTTGGGCAAGCATGCACACATGCATGGCGTGAGTTTCAAGCTGCTGGATCCAGGACTCAAACTGCAGTTGGCCACGTGAGAGTCTTTTGTTTTAACCACTATGCCACCTGCTGGCCCCCAAAATGCTTTATAATTTCTAAAGTCCAGTGGAAAGTTTAGTACCATTAATTGTTAGGTAGTCCAGCCACATAGGCTTTCCCCTTTAAACTATTGAAATAATACCAATTACTGAGACAATTTCTAAATATGATTACAGACTATGGGAGCAGTTGCCAGCAAACACTACCATATTAAGTTCCAGAAGGCTGAACAAGCTTGCTGCCGAGGCGGCCACAAGGTTCTTAGAGTTCTTTAAGAACTAAAGACTTCTGTCCTCCTGGACAGGGTTAGTTCTGTGTGGCTGTGGGGTTGGTCTAAAAGACTCAGAGGGCTCCTGCTGACCTGCCTAAATCCTTCATTGAGGGTTCAAATCGGTTTTAAATGGAAAAATAGACTTTTCAGCAGAAACAAGAATTCTGTAGGGCAGTTTCCCTTTGCAAATGATATTATTAACAATGTCTTCAAATAATGATGAGCTTTCTTTTGAAGGTGCTGAGGAAAGGGTCAGTTAGCCACAGTTTCCCATCTCCTCCTGGCCTGTCCTCTCTCTGAGAGTAGAATTAAATTTGAGTGATGTTTGTTGTATGCCTCTGCTAGGCTCTGTGGAAGATACAGAAATAAATAATGACAGTTCCTGCCTTTGGGGAGTTCGCTGTCTAGTAAGGGACACAGGATGTATCCGGAAATGGTTATAACAGAATTAAAAAGCACTTTGGGAGCAGGGGTGAGGGTGATGGGGAAGGCGTGGGTGGCTGATTATTTTTAATTAGAGGGCTGGGAAAAGTCTTCCTAGGGGAAGAAGCATTTGCGATAAGCCCTGGAGAGGCTAAGGTTTCAGAAGGTGGATGGAAGCGAGGTAGGTGTTAAGGAAATTTCAACAGAAGGATGGTATTAGCCAGGTTTAGACCGGGAAGGCCAAGGCGTATTAGGCGAATGGTAGGCCTTCTGGGTGGGCTGGTGGGTTGGGCCTCTAGGAGACTCTTGGGGACATAAAAGGAACATATCCCGTGTCCAGGCTATGGAGGGTCCTGTGATGTGGGATTAATCTACTCACCCGTACCTCCCTCCTGGGCCAGGTCCTGAGAAATAATTCACAATTCTGATCTCAAAGAGCTCTACAGCTTAGTTGTAGCAGATTGGGAAACACACACACACACACACACACACACACACTAAAAAAAAAGAACCCCCAACCAACCAAACAAACAAAAACTATGGTATTAAAGAGTATAATAGGATAAATCCTAAATTAGGGATGAGGTGAGAGGAGGAAGGAACTACTCTGAGTCAGGAGAAGCTGTCTAGGAAAAGGCTGCCTTCAGATGGAGTCTAGAAGGATGGGCAGTTCCCAATGGAACCTGAATTGTTTTCCGAGGGAACCCTGAATTTCTGCTAATCACCCCCCAGTGGTTCTCAATCCAGGTTGAGTTTGCCACCCTCCGACCGCGGGAACATTAGGCAATGTCAGGAGACATTTTTGATTGTCATGTCACATCCTCAGTGTGGTGGCATTAGGAGTGGGGCCTTTGGAAGAAATTAAATTAGGGTTAGATCAGGTCATGAGGGTACAGCTCCCAAGATCAGATCACAGTCCTTATAAAAACAGAGAGACATAAGGTCTTCTTTCTGTCCTCACAGAGTGAAGACAGAAAGAAGACATTCCTTTGCAAATTGGACAGTAGTGTACCCTTGCCAGGAACCACATGTGTTAGCATCTTGATCTTGGACTTCCCAGCCTTCAGAACTCTGAGGAAGTCACTCAGTCTATTCTGCTAGAGTGGCCTGAGTGAACCGAGTCACTGGTTCTCTTTATCTGCTCATAGGTCTTGAGGCTGAATGTTCTTACATGCCTGTATCACAATCTGGGCTATCGTGAAGAGAGTTTGTCAGCCATCTAGCAGGCATGGTTTTCATCCACCTGCAGAGTTCTGACTCGCATATTTTTAGCTTCTGGTGACAATTTTAGAAGCCACTTTGACTAAGGTGTTCTTTTAGTTTGTTGGGTAGAGTGGCTACTAAGATGACTGGTTTCCTATAGAATCCAGGGGAATGGATGCAATATTATGCCACGTCAGGATCTCTCACTCTGACCCCACTCAGCCCAGTTTCCTTCCCACCATCACACAGTCTTAGTCACACACAGAAGCTGTTCTATGGGCTGGAGGGACCCTTCTCTGACTCAGCCTCTCACAGCCCCCTATTGCCCATTGGCCAAAGCCCCTCCAGGATCTGATTTCAGCGACCACTCCACGTGGGCCAGGCCTCCTTCCTCAGCACCAGCAAACTCATCACTGTCCCCAGATGAACATCAGCAGAGAGCACAGACTGTGACCACCTCATCTAAAAGCCCAGGCCAGGAAACATCCAGTGTCTAAAATGACAGACGAATGAGCGAGCATTCTAGGGATGCTCTCAGAACTCGTGAACAGGCTGCACATGGAGGAGAGTGGTGACAGGAAGGCAATGGCATCTGTGGACAGGAAGAGGGGAAAACCTTTCCTTGGAGAGGCAGTAAAGCTCTCTCCGTGCAACTCTGTGTAACTCGAGGGCCCGATTGTGAGACGGCACGCTACAGAGATGGGGCCTAGCCTCCAGGGCTGGCCAGCTTGCAGCTCTGAGGTTACTTCTCTGTGATTCTTTTGGCTTTACATTGTGGTTGGAAGACAGCTTCATAGCATCCTGCTTTGTACCCACACAGCCACACTGAGTAGCAGGAGGGTTGTATGAGGGGACTTTAAGCAGTTCATAGAAAAAAATAAATTAAAGTATGAATTTATTTTGGTACCAAAAAATGGTATTTGCAATTTTTTCATAGTACACACTTTCCATGAAATTTTTGAAGGTCCCCCTCCTACAAGTCAAGGGCCATGAAAGTGTCCCCTCCAAGTGAGGGCCCCAGTACTCTAGGCTCATTAGCCGTCCTCACTGGGCTTCAGGTTTCTTGCACTGCCTCAGTTTTTCTTTCCATAAGATGACATGGGAATGGCCCAGATGAGCCCTGGCTGTGGAGACCAGGTCCCCATACACGGTCTGCTATGTCACACGTCTTTGAGTTCCTCCCTCTCTCGAAGACTCAGTGCCAGGTCTCTGGCCCTCTCTTCTGCTGTCCCCATGGCCAGAGCCCAGGTGCAATGAGCAAACTGAGGGAATAGCAAGAGGCAGCATGGAAGGTTACATCCTGACACAACTGGACGGACCAGGGCTGCCACAGATCCAAGCCAGCCAGATTTTCTCTTTCTTCATCTGGGTTCCTGTCAATTTGCTTCTTTCTGGGTGTCATCACTTACATTTGGGGACCACCCACACAAAGAAAAGATGTGGCATTTTAGGGATTTTAGCTACCCTACTGCCACTTGAAGGCCTGATGGTTGTCTGCCTGTTCCATTAACGAGGCTATACCTTCTCAAGTGGTGTCTGCAGTGGACAGAGCCCTGGCACGGGGCCCAGAGAGCTGAGTGCAGCTGCAGGGGTGTTGCTAACTGGCTGGTGCCCGTGGTCAATCCCTTCTCCTAGGTGGTCCTCAGCCGAGTCCTTGGACTGTGCTGGAGGGACTGAGATCCTTCCAATGGTAACACCCCTGGACTGCTCTGCAGCTTCCTCTGCTGCTCCCAGTGCTTGGTGACCCAGCCTTTTTGAGAAGAGAGTAGGGATGGGGAAGACTTTGGGCACTGCATTTGGAACTCTTCTTACTTGGGCTGGATTCAGCAAGAAGTCAAACACACTGGAAAATGAGCAAATTTCCTAGTTTGAATCTTTGGCATATTAGCAACACCCCTGTGCATGGTGTGTGTGTGTGCACGCACACAGGAATGGGGGTGGGAAGGAAATGACCCTTGCCTGGTTTGCGTGTATTATGCAGGGACCCCTTTGGGCAATCCTTCTAGAGCAGCCAGCTTATGGGACGCAGGAGAGGGTCATCCGGCCTTCATCATCAGAGGAAGAATTCCTCTGTCTGGCTGGAGAGGAGACAGTGCATGAAAAATGGTGGCAAGGGGTCAGGAGGCGAAGGCAAGTGAGAAAACACTTTCATCTATTATCCCGGGGTCAATGGGCTCCCTCCCATCAGGGAACCTTGAGGCGGATGAATGGCCCATTGCAGGAGGTGCAGCATTGTGAGACTGGAGGCCCACATCACAATCCCCCAGCTACGGACAATAGCGCCTAAGAAAGTGGTGGGTGGCTCGCCTCCCAGGAGCCTGCTTCTTCTTATCAAAGGGCTTTCTCCGGGAACGCCCCAGCCCGCTTGAGAAGGAGGGAGAGCTGTTTGTCCAATAATGCAAAGGCATTTCAGATTCATTCCAAATTCCCCGTCATGGCCATTAGGTTGGCCCGTATTGAATTTCGTCCAGAACCAGTATGGGTTTCTCAGCTGTTACTGCTCCCTAGAAGCCACACACACTCTTTGAATTGAGTAATATTTGTTTGAAGAGCAACACATTCCTGTTTAAAATAAAGTCCATATCCTATGCTGAAAAGGAGACGTGCATTCCCTCCAAAGATGTCCAGAGGGTCACATGCATCTAGCCAGCAAGAGTGGCATGCACCCGAGACAATCAACTCCTGGTTTGGGCAAAACTGCTGTGTTATCTTCTTTCTGGCGCTTTCTTAGCGATAACCAGTGACTGAGAGATTTAAAATACTCCGCAAATTAGAATCTGACATTGCAACTCTCTTACTAAGTTAGGGTTGGCTTACTTTCTGGAAAGACCTCGGCATCCCTGTGGTACCAATGCTCTCTGCCGCCCTCACTGGAAGAGGAGGCCTGAGATAGAAGGGGCCAGTGACCAGTGATGTGATTCTGTGGTGCTGTTGTCACATCTGGCATGTCGCCTAGAATGTCAGATCTCCAAATGAGCATGTGTGACATTGAGCAACCTCTGCTTTTAGATCCAGGACTGCTGCTTACATGGAGACCATTTGGGCTACAGCGACTTTCCTGGCAGGCAGACGTGATTGGACCAAGCAGGGATTCTGTGTGGAATAGAAGGCTGGGCCTTGCAGCCCAAGGCCTTGTAAGAGGCTCTCCTGTACTCTTCAGCAGATGATTTATTTAGCAAACCTGTTGAGTGTCAGGCCCTGCACAAAGACCTGGAGAAGTAAAAGAAGTGAGGTTTGCTCCCTGACTACTTGGGGGACAAATTAATACCAAATGAATGCAAACACCTGTGGTTAGCTTTGCCTAAGGGCTGCACATGGGGTACACCCTTCACAGCACACTCCTGGAGTGAAGAAAGACATTGAACTTATTTCTAGGGCACAGGAAGAAGTCCATGACATGCACTGGACTGACAGTGCCATCCAGAATCTCAGAATGTAGTTCTACTTGGAAATAGGTTCTGGGCTGGTTCTGTGGTCTAGTGGATAAGTGAACTGGATCCCCCATGGCCGAATGTATGGTTCGAACCTCAGTTTGTTGGCTAGAGAAGCAGTGTGTGTGTGTGTGTGTGTGTGTGTGCGCGTATGCCCCAAATTCTGACAGGATAGAGAAATGGAAGAGAAAAGATTCTGGTGTGATCATATCACATTAGGGGAGGTGCCTTTCCCCTCTTCTTCTCTTTCTATATCTCTGGTGAGTACACATATTTGCTGGGAAATTAAAAAAAAAAGTAAATGGGATTTTCGCAGGTGTAATAAGTTAACATGAGGTCATCCTGGATCAGGGTGGACCCTATATCCGTGACTGGTGTCTTTTAAGAAGAATACGAAGATGGAGGCAGAGATTGGAGTAGCACAGCCACAAGCCAACCATTGCTGGCCACCACTAGGAGCTGGGAGAGATGCATGGGACAGATCCGCCCTCAGAGTATCCAGCAGGTATGAACCCCAGATGCCTTGATTTCAAACTTCTGGTCTCCTGAACCATGAGAGAACATGTTTCTGTTGTTTAAGGCATTGAGACGGTGGCAGTCTGTCATGACAGAACTAGGAGGCTAATGATACACATAGCGAGTCATCAGTGAGGCTCCATTGAAAGGACTGAGTGTAAGTTTCCATTTCTGGACGTAGTGGGAGGCATGTCAGGGGCCAAGTGTGGAGAGTTGTGGGATCAGCACCATAGGTACAGGGCGAAATAGGAGCAGAGAGGTACAAGGTGGTGTGGAAGCTTTAGGCCTGCAGGGTGGAATATGACAGGATGGAAGGGAAACCTGGGAGGGGTGGGAGACAAGCAGACAGAGACAGGGAAGAAGGGTCTATGGGTTACACTAAGGAGTTGGGCTTTTATCCTCGTCCCATGTTCTTGCCCCTTCTCCAACATATCAGTGCTCTCCGTCACACAGACTTCATACACAGAAGCTATAATTTCATAGATGTCTCAGGGAAAGCAAAAAGATAAAGCTATCCACTTCTCCATGATGTGATATTGCACAGAGAAACAAAATGCAAACAGATGTCAGATTCTGTGGTGTGATGTGTACAGGCACACTTAAAAAAATAGAATTGAATGGTATATCTGAGAGTCATCTGTTTATTTCTGCCATAAAATACAGAGCAAAAAAGGAAACAGCTTCCTCTATAGGAAGGAATTTCTCATACTGGAGACAGTCCTTTTTAGGAAAATTTTATTCCAAAATAGAGATGCTACCTCCCTAGATCTTTCCAGTGTGGTTCATGCTATTAAGGGCTTAGAAACCATCAACTCACTCTGAAAGCTTTTGAGTACTGGATGTTTGGGAAATTCTCCATCAGTGAATTAATGAGTTAGCTATTGAATTAATCCATCCATCTAGCCACCCATCCAACTTTTTATACATCCTTTCATCCATCCATCTACCCAACCATCCACTCGGAAGTAATTCTTGATTTCTCTTCTGTTCTAGGCACTGCCCAAGTCCTCTAGGAAATACAGAGACCTTGTCCTTAAGAAGCTCACAGTGGACCCCACGGAGTAAATCCTACACTCTGGTTTGTGTACCACAGAAGAGAAAAGTAGAGCTGTTGAACAATTTCCCTGTATTTCAGAACTTGTAGTTCCTGAAGTGTAAATATTTTTTGAGAAAAATATTTCCATGAGATTCCTTTAGGGCTTATTTTTACTTATTTATTTATTTTGGCACAGAAAGTTGATTCTTCTCCTTTTTTAAAAAAATATTATCATTCATATATTCAATAGCTAGACATCATTTAGATTGTAAAGAGACTTTACCCAGCATGATATACACCTCATACTAGTCCCATTGGGAATACTATACATGCCATCAACAGGTAATAAAACATATCTGTGATTCTTCTCCTTCTCCCTCTATCCTTTGTAGAACAAGGAAAGAGGCTAAACTCTGAACATATTTGTGTGTCTCACATATTCTGAGCCCTCTGTGAGGTATGTTTTTCCTTGACTTGTCTGACAAATGCCTCCTGGCCATTCAAGATATGTCAGATGACTCTCTGTACCATCCTACCTGACCCTCAGATAAGGCAGTTGCTCTGTCTTTTCTGTTCACAGAGCATTCTGTGGTTCCTACACCCAATCACACTGCATATTCATGGTCTCTTCCACTCTTCCTGCTACACTATTATTTTTATGGGCAGGGACCTTCTCTGATTCCGCAATGCATGGATGGAGAGCAGGTACCAGTATAGTGCAGAGTGCAGTGACTGGGTATAGTTTAGCCAAGAAAGACCCTCTGTGGGAGATAGGTCCAAGCTTCAGTATGATATAAGTTTGAGATGGAGAGAAGAGAGAAGGGAAGCTAATGTTCTAACCACAGGCATGAAAATATTTCTCTAACTACGTCTAGATAAAGCAAAGGAGACAGGGCCACTGGAGGTGAGATGAGTAAAGTTTATTAAGGCCCTATGGGAAGGATCTTAACATGCAGGCCAGAGAGTTAGGAATTCTTCCTACAGAGAATAGGAAGACACTGATAGTTTTTGAGCAAGGGGACTGGTTCAATTCAAGTCCTTAATATTGCCAAACTTAAGAAGTCTAACTGGTGACTGGATCTCTTGGTCTGATGGAAGAGATGTCAAACATCCTAGCACTCCACAATGCCACATTCTTCGTTTACTTCTATGTTTTTCCAGAAGAAGCTGGCACATGTGTCCAAATGTTTTTCCAAAGGAACTTTCTAACAACCTCACTGGTCCATCCTGGATCTTCTGCCCATCCTGTAGACAGTTTCCTGCTTCTTCCTTCACCCTGGACATCCTTGTTTCCTGGGTCCTCAGAGCAGTCAGGTTGGTGCTAGGTGGCCAAGACCCACTTGTCTGTGTGCCTGTGGATATGGAGAGGACATAGGAAGGGCACCACTGGGAGTCAGGAGGCCTGGGATATGGGCATCTCTTGCTGCTTACGAAACCATCTCTAGACGTGGTGGTATTTTATAATTATTTCTCACTTCCTTGGGAGCTGAGCTAAACTCCATGTTTCTAATGCAGTGGTGACTGAAGCAGGAGTCATTTGAAGGTCCTTTCACTCATTTGGTGCCTGAGTTGTAAGAATTTAACTTCTGGAGCAGAAACAACTGGGACCACATCATTTTCGTGCCACCTTTTCAGAAGAAAGTCTGTAATTAATAGTTTGCCTCTCAACAGAGCTCAGAGGATGTACCTTGAAGCAAATTATCTTCAGGGTGCCTCATTGGGGGCATGTTCAAGATAGACCTTGCTAGGTAAGTACCAGACCCCACTAAAGGTTTCTTCTTTCCTGCATGGGCAGTTGGATGATTGCTCTAGAAATTTGTCTGCATGCAAGCCATTTCCCAATTTGCGGGATGTACCATGAAATTGCCTACCAACCTTACAAACTCAAATGCCCTCAGGCTAGGCAGTCAACATGAAGGTGTGAAGTGGTCTATAGCAGTAAGGGGCTGGTGTTTAGTTAACTGAATACCCTGAGGCATTCACTTTCACTTTTTAAAGTACCAGGATACCAGACAACAAGTTCTGAGGATCAGATTAGCCTGTAGAAAGTGGTGAGTTTGTGACCTTGACTGAGACTGGAAAAAAATACAACACCCAAAGTCTGCTCTAACACTTCTATTACGCTGTCCACCCTGACATCCTTATCTGAATTTGCTGAATTTGCCTGACAGGATTTTGTTTCTTTTTTTTTTCCCTTGATTCCAGTTCTGCTTTCCTTTTCTAGGCAGTGGAAACTTGCTTGGGTCAGATCTCATTATCTTCTAGAAGTTTCCCTGAACACCACGATCATTAGTATTATTAATTAGCAACACTAATTCATCAAGGAAACTCAGGGGTATTTCTTCCAGTATTGAGATTTTTTTTTTTTTGTCTTTGTTTTTGCCTCTCCCTTATTGTCTCCACGATGAGAGTGAAAGCTCTCTGAAGGCTGGGACCTAGTTTTACTGAATCTTCATTCCCCCACTCCTCTTCTCTTCTTCCTTCTCATCCATCTCCTTGTTAAAAATTTTTGCTATAGGATATGTGTGCTCGCCAGAGAGACACACAGAGACAGAGACAGAGAGAGAAAGTGAAAAAGCACCCCGAGATCGAATGGTTATTACTACACACTCTCTCCTCCATTCTCCTCTTGGGATTTTGGGCCCACATGCACATGCACCGAGTATGTTTTTGAGCTGTTGGATTCAGGACTCGAACTGTGCAGTTGGCTATGTGGAATCCAGCCACCTCAACCACCGCACCACCAGCTGTTCCACCTCCACCCTACAGAGGACCTATCACAAAGCTTAGTTCATAATGGAAGCTCAGTAAGCGTCATGATGAT
This sequence comes from Tupaia tana, assembly GCA_026018925.1. Taxonomy (NCBI): domain Eukaryota; kingdom Metazoa; phylum Chordata; class Mammalia; order Scandentia; family Tupaiidae; genus Tupaia; species Tupaia tana. The sequence goes on along the minus strand of JAKSZU010000003.1, from coordinate 216,886,281 downwards.
GTGATCCATTTTGCCTGGGTGAATAATTTATTAATTTCTTTATAGATTTTTTTAAAGGTTTTTGCCATAGGGTGCACGCTCTCAAGAGACAGAGAGTGTGTGTGTGAGAGAGAGAGACACCCTAGGGGGATAGCCACAATACAATCCCTTCTCCTTTACTCTTCTCCTGGGATTTTTTGGGGCATGCACACACATGCCTGGCATGATTTTCAAGCTGCGAACCTTGGTTGACCATGTGGGAGTCCAGTGTCTTAACCACCATGCCACCTCCTGACCCCCTTTACAGCTCTTATAAATGTGGTATAAAGGTTGAAGAGCTCACGGGCTGGCCCCATAGCATAGCTGTTCAGTCCAGAGCATAGAGAGCCAAATCCTATATGGCCTATGTGTTTCAAATTCCTGTGCCAAAGGCTTGAAAAACATACTGAGCACATGTGTGCATACCTAAAATCCTGACACGATGAAGAATGGAGGAAAAAGGATTGAAGCATGATCACATCCCATTGGGAGGGGCTTTTTCTCTCTCTATTTCTTTCTCTCTCTATCTCTTTCTCTCTGGTGAACATACATGCCCTCTGGCAATAAAATAAATGAATAAAATAAAACTTTTTCTTTTTTTAAAGAAAAACTTGAACTCAAAACTAGTGAAATTGTCAGATGCTTTCTGAATTGGACTTTGGACATGATATTATCTTGCTTATTTTTTAAAATTTTATTTATTTTATTTTTAAAAAATTTATTTATTTATTTTGCATTCTTTCACTGAACATCATCACAGCATACAAAATGTGATTTCCCATTCAGAATACACTGTATAGTGGCTTAATTATACATGTTATCATCAACAAATAATTTTCCATTTCTTGTTGCTTATATATATATATGTACACACATACATATGTATGTATGTGTGTGTATATATGTGTGTGTGTGTATATATATATAAAACTCCCCCCCCCCCACTTATTTCTCACCCTCTGCCATTTCCCACCCCCCTCCCACACTGTCTCTGGTACCTGCAGTTGCTTTCCATTCCTTTTTTATTTTTTCTCACATTTTATTGATTCACAAAATATCTTAAGTAATCTTGCTTATTTTGACGGACACTCTTGGATTACTGTGTTGAAGCTGCAGAGCCCTTTGGAGTGGGGTCTACACACCTGACTTGCTGCTTATCTGAGTGGGTGTGTCCACCGTCTACACTCTGAGCTCCTAGGCAGGCCCAGAGTCTCCTCTACTGCTAGTTTCCTCTTAGGTTCTTACCTAGGGTTGAGCATTTTGTCAGTGCCCAGTGTTTTCTGCTTTGCTGATTTGCTTATAAGCAGGGAAGGTTGGGTCTGTGCCAAATTGTAATGGGATATTCATTAGCTTCTGCAAGAGACACAGATTGTTCCAGGCCCACCAGTCCCTGGGAAGTCTTTTGGTTTGAATAGTTGGGACCATGGTGTTTTGATTGAGAGAAATTGGGGGCAGGACAAGCCTGGTGACAGAGGAGGAGGCAGTAAAGAATTTTGGTTTAGGCACATGTTTAATTTGAGATGACTCTTCACTATCCAAGGGAAGATGTCAAGTGGGCTATTGAATAGATGAGTCAGAAGTTTAGGAGACTAGCTCGAGCTGGCAGAAGGAATTGGGACTCTGTGGCAGGAAAGACAATTTGCTTTTCAATATCCATTATCTTCTTTTCTTTTCTTTTTCTTTGTTTGCTAGAAGTTGTGTGCATTCAAGAGAGAGAGAGAGATAGAGAAAGCCCCAGAATTGGGAGATGGTTATGCTGCAATCCTTCTCCATTTTTCCTTCCTGCCAGAATTTTGGGCACAGGTGTGCACGTGCCCAGCATGTTTTTCAAGCCACTGGGGCCAGAATTTGCTTCTCCAATCAGCCATGTGGGATCCAGCTCCTGATGCATTGTCCTTAACCACTGTGCTATGGGACCAATCTCATATCCCATTGTCTTATTAATGAGAACTCCACTCAGATTATTTATTACCTCCCCAGCCTCTCTGTAGTCTTGTATGGGCCAAGAAAACAATCACAGGGAGCAATTCTTAAAAATAAGGTGGCTTGCTTATTATCTTTCTCCTTCCTCTATCATGACGTTTAGAAGTTGGTTATGATGACTGGTGCTCCAGCAGTCATCTTGGATAAGGAGGAGGAGAACTACTGGGGCTCAGAAAATGATACCCACGTGAAGTCCTCAGAAGTAAAGTTTCTCTCTGACCTTTTCCTGCCTTCTTGTCTCTACCTTTTTATTCTCCTCTAAAGCAAATCCCTCTTCCCCAAGGCAGATCATAGAAACCAGAAGTCAGCCATAAAAACTATAAATCTTACTCTAATTTTCTCCCTCCTTTCTGTATAAGAGCTGGCCATAGACAAATTCTCTGACTTTGTCCGATATTAGAATATAAGACTCTCATTCCAGAGGGAGAGAAATGCTGCACAAAAAGCAGAGAAGAATGGAAACAGGTCTTGCTAGGTTTCTCCACTCGGTCTATTTCCACTAGTTTCTGCTCTTTTTGGCTAATCACATTTCTACGTGGCAGTCCCTGTTTCATCAAACCAAAGTGTCAGATCAGATAGCTTCCTCTATATGTGGGTTGTTAAAAATTATAAGATGTCTCAGATCAGCAGATGGCATGGTGGTTAAGGCACTGGACTCCCACATGGCTGACTGCAGTTGAGTCCCTGGCAGCTTGCTTTCCTACTTTCTCTCTGTCTCTGTCTCTCTCCAGTGAATGCATGTGTCCTATAGGAAATTAAAATAATAATAATAAAAAATAAAAATTTAAAAAATTATAAGAGGTCATTGTTTTGGACGAAGTTCCTGCACTAGATCCCCAAAAGGCCAGACTGAAAATCAAAATGGAACCGCTTATGTCTCTGTCACCAAGCCGAAACCACGTTGCTATATGACCTTCACAGAAATCAGGAGGGGTGACTGTCCACTTTCCCAAACAGACCAATTTCCATTGGCATGTTAATTATGTTGCCTCTGTTTTATTCATGAACAAAAGAAGTAATCTAGTGGGGCCAGCAGGTGGTGTGGTGGTTAAGGCACTGGACTCCCACATGGCTGATTGTGGTTCAAGTTCTGGACCTGGAGGCTTACTTCCTTACTCTCTCTGTCTCTCTCTGGTGAACACATGTGCCCTAAAGCAAATTAAAAAACATAATAATAAAAATAAAATTAAATAATTCTTCGAAAAACAAAAAGAAGTAATCTAATGTTAACTACTCAGTTATTTTTCTTTTATTTTTGTCTCCCTGTTCTCCCTTTACAAAGAAAGTAACTTTAAAATGATTGATCTGGGGATGACAGTGTCACAGTTCAATGCCCTGCATGGTAGACCCACATGAGAAGGTTCCAGGTTAGTGTCTGGAGACCTCCCTGAACATGATGGGCACAGATGTGCCCATGATCCTTGGTTGGCTGAAGCCAAGGATGGATTGCAGGGTGAAGACCCGGTTGGGAATGCTCTCTCTCTGTATCTCTCACTCAAGGAACAAAGGCATGTGTAAACCTTAAAAAAAATGACCAATCTGCTTTTTGTACTTGGGTTATGTTTTCTTCATACCTTCTCTGTTCATAAACCAACCTCTTCTGTTCAACTTCTTGGAATAAGTACTCAATTTTATGAAATGGAGGGTTGTCTGATTCTAGAATGGCAAATAAAACCAATTAAGATCTTCAAACTAATTGTCACAAGGTGTCACTTCATCAAAAATTATGATGGAATAAAATTGGATGGCTTCTTTCTTATTAATCTGCTTATTGTCAGGAAATTCAGAGGAAGCGCAAGGTCCTTAGCCCTCTCAAGGCTATCTTAGAGACAGTGAAGGTGGAATACGGAAAAGAGCTACCTGTCTGATAACTGTGTCACTTCAATGCCAGCTACAACTGCTTATATCTGGACTTCTTCTATACAGGGGGGAAGTAAACTTTTTTCTACTTCTTTTCTTTTCTTTTTTTTTGCTAGTATAGGCATGCCACAAAGAGAGACACAAGAAGAGAGGGGAGAAAGCACTCACGTGGGGGATGGTCACACTGCAGTCACTTCTCCTCTGTCTCCTCTTCCTCCTTTCAGGATTTTGGGTGTGCACACACATGCACCAGGCATGTTTTTCAAGTTTCCCAGTCTGGGACTCAAACCCTACTGTTGGTCATGTGGGATTTGGTTGCCTTAACCACCAGGTTATGGAAACAGTCTTTTTCTTCTATTTTAAATTGTGTTTTCAAATTTCCATACAGCGAGATAGTAAAATTAATCTTTTGGGGATATACAGTTCTAAGATTTTAACACGCGTAGATTTGTACAATTGCAAGGATCCAGGATGTTTTTGCCCTGCAAAACTCCCTTCTGTATCCTTTATAGTCATACCTTCTCTTAACCTACAGGGCTACTACTGATTCATTCTTCATCAGTATAGGTTTGTTTCTGAGAATGTCAGAAAGATGAAATAACACAGCATATAACTTTTGGAGAGTGGTTACTTTCACTAAGCAAAATGTACTTGAAATATTGCTGTCCAAATCAATAGCTCATTCCTTTCATTTCTGAGTAATATTGCATTGTTTGACTATACAATCTTTTTCTATTCAAATGTTGGAGGATGTTTGAGTTGGTTCCAATTTGGGGCACTTATAATAGAGTTAGTAAAAACACTCATAGAAAGATTTTTGCTTTAATTTAAGTATTTATTAGGTCAAATGTCTAGGAGTAAAATTGTTGATTCATATGGTAAAGAGTGTTTAACTTCATTAAGAAACTGTCAAACTGTTTTCTGGAGAGTCTGTATCATTTTATATTCTTTCTAGCAATGTAGGAGAGAGTTCTTTGCTGTGCATATGTGTCAGATTTTGGTAATGTCAGGATTTTGTATGTTACTCATTCTAATATGTACATAATATACCTCATCATATTCTTAATTTGCTTATTTCTAATGCATAATTATGAGCATTATCTTTTCATGTGCTTATTTAACATCTATTTATCTATGGCGGAATGTCTGCTTTGGTCTTTTGACTTTTTCTTTTGATTTAGGTTTTTGCCACAGGTCATGTGTGCTTACTGGAGAGAGACAGAAAGTGCAAAATCATCTCCCAAGGGGATGGTTATGCTGCACTTTCTTCTCTTCCATTCTCCTCCTGGAATTTTGGGCATGCATGCACATGCATCCAGAATGATTTTCAAGTCACTAGAACTGGGACTTGAACCATAGTTGGTCATGTGGAAATCTGGTGCTTTAACCACTATGTCATCTGCCGGTCTTCTCTTTTGCCCATTTTTAAATTGAGTTGTTTATTTTTTTCCTGTTGAGTTTTGAGAGTTCTTTATATACTCTAGATACAAATGTTTTGTTGGATAGATAATTTGAAAATATTTTCTCCCAGTCTATAACTTATCTTTGAGTCTTATAGTATTGGGTCCTTGAAAAAAATCATGTTGTATTTTCTCATGTTTTTCTATGCAAAAATGTGTCATGACTTCTCGGACGACCCAATAGTTTATACTTCAGAGAAGAGGTTTTTAACTTTTATAAAGTCCAATTTTCTAACTTTGAATTTTATGAATCATATGTTTGGTTTTAGTCTCTAGTTTTTTGTAAGTCACTATTTTTTAGATTTCCGTGGTTTAGAGGAATTCTAATTTGATTAGACATGCATAGACTTGAACTGGTGTGAGATTGTCTTGAAACGATGCACCTTGCAGAGCAAGCCATGTTTGAAGTTTTCCCGTTTCCCAAGCTAGTGTGCTTCCACCTGCAACTTACTATCTAGCTGGAGAAATATCAGCAGCAGTGTTTCAAAGAAGATCTAGCACTCTGCACTGGGCAAACTGTCCCAGGTTTGGACTTTGCATTTTCTTAGTCATTCTGCAAATGTATATTGAGCACTACTGTTTGAATATGTCACCCTCAAAATCATGTGTTGAGCCATTATAATGGGATTAAGCGTTTGAAAACTTGATCTCATTATGTTGCTGAAAGGTAGGGCTTTGGGGAAGAGACTAGTGATTAGGTTTAAGGTAGGACCTTTATGACCGAGTGCTGGTGGGTTTACGAGAAGAGGAAATGGTGCAGGTAGGAGCCCACATGGATACAGATCACATTCTGTTCTGCTCAGAGTTTTGTCCTCTGTTATTCTGTAATGACTTTGGACTTTCTAGCCAGAACTGTGAATCAAATAAACCTCTATTTTTTAGGTTACCCAGCCATGGGTGTTTCTGTTGGTAATACAATAGAGGAATAGTGGACTACTACAGGCATCTAATCTGTTATAGGTGATTCTGAATGTATAAGGAACATAAGGTTGGACAAATCAGCAAAGATAATGACTCCAGTCTCTGGATGGGGTAGCTCGGATAAAATTTCTCTGAGCAGATTTTTTTTTTTTTTTTTTTCCTATAGCACTGTCACCTTCTCCAAATCCTACAAACTCAGGGCATGCTTCATCAGGGTAAACCAAGGAAGTCTATAGGACCCTAAGCTCACAAAAGCTTTGTGCCCAAAAAGAGTTTCCCCTTTTGTTTAATGCTTTGTTTTGTTTAATGCTTTTTTGAAAGTCTTCCTATTTGAACAAGGAGCCATACATTTTCATTTTGCAGGAATTGTGGCCAAAGGATGTCATCAGTCTTGCCTATGCTGTGTCTGGACAGGAAAACAAAAGCAGCAACAGACTTACCATCTTTATATTCTACTGGTGGTACTGGTGGACAAACTGGACTTCTTACTTTGATTCCACAAAAATACGTTTCTAAGATGCATTTTGTCCTTCAGAAATTCATTAGACCAAGAGTCCATTGGGGTTATCATGTGGAGTGGACACCATGGCTAGCATTTGTTATTGTCTCTCTTGCTATCTCTATAGGTCTCTTGCTTGGATAGATTTCATGTAACAGAATTATAAACCCTGATTTCATAAACACAACAGATGTTGATTGGTGGTGGTGGTGGTGAAGATGAATTGTCACTAGAAACACATTAAAAGAATGCTGTATCAAGCAGAGTATTGGCCATTTTATGTTTTTAATTGCATTTTAATCCTCACAAGATCTCATTTCAGAGATACATGAATCACAGCCAGAGATGTTAAATAATTTTCTTCCCAATCATACAGCTAGCAAGTAAAGGAAACTCTTATCTACCTTTAATACCAGGGAGGATATTCTGGTATTGTGTGGTTTGGTATTGTTTGAGGTTATTGTTTGATTTCCTGATTTTTCTCTATTAAAGAGGTGTGGGCATGTTAGACATCTTTAATCATATTTTGGATAGCATGGGCAACAGTTCCTTTTCATATTGATACCTTGAACATCCCTGTTTTATTGCTAAGTGTGATTGTTGCATCTAGAGTTTCAAATGTCTTAGATGGAATAACTGAAGGAGGGCCGTCATCCCTTCAAGTGATTGGTATTCATATGAAGACAGCTATTCATGAAGCTTGGAGTCTCTTTTTTTCTCCTTGGAAAAGGAAGCCTTGTCCATTCTTCTACTTTGGCTTTAACTACTCTGGAAGAGGACAGAATCAGGCAGAACTGATGGACCTTGGGTATTCTGGGAAACGGAAGCAGGCAGCACTGGCCAATGTATGGCCCTCTCAGCCCTGCCCATCCCCCAGATTCCTCCTTGCTCCCTGGGCACTTTGGGAAACTGGCTTCCGGAGCCCGACACATGTTCCTTTGTCTGGCCCCAGCTGTTAGAATCTGTCTCCATTCATTAAGCAGGAAGAGAGTTCTCAGAACTGCTTCTGCAGTCTGATGTCATGAAGCAACCACACTCAGCCTCAGCAACTTCAAATTAGAGATGTCAAAATGAGCCCTGGGGACCATTACTGAGTGTTCACCAAGCCTCAGGCATGGCGCTGGATGCTTTTCTAACTGGTATCATCTTTGGTTCCCACAAAAATTTGCATGGTAGATGTTATTCTCATTTTACAGAGAAGGAAACTGAGGCTTAGAAAGGTTATGGGGCATCTCAGAGCTACATACTTACAGAGGTAGTCTCTGAGTCCAGTCTCAAAGTTGTCTCCTACAATGCTCTCCCTACCACCGTTCAAACCTATGGACACCTGCAGCCATCTTCTCGATCTTATAAAAAAAAAAAAAGTGCATTCCTTTTAGAAAATAACTGCATCATCTTAGTGTGAAAACAGGTTTCTGTCCCCAGGCCAGGCTCACCTCCCTGCCAGGGAGGGGCCTCCATGCTCAGTCGGTGCAGGGGGGCTGCGCAGTCTTGTCGCTGATAATTGTACAGACCCATTCATCAGCGGGAATCCTATTTCAAACAGCTCTCCGACTCTAATGGCACGAAAGCGTGAACTAAGCACAGTTTAATTAATTCTGATCTCAGACAGAGGCTGCCTGATCAGAGACGGCGGTGCACAGACACGAGGCGAGGCAGGAGGGACAGCTCCGGTCTGAGAAGCAGAGGTGCATGCAAATGATCCCTCCGTCCCTTTGAGATGGATTGTTTGTTTTTCTGTAAATTCATAGGAGACATTTGCTGTAGCTGTCACTCGCTCTCCTCTTTCTGGGAAAATGTACCTTTTAACCTGGAGATTGAGAAAGCCTCTGATCTCATTCACCTCAACAGAAAGATATGAACGTCTTTACTTTTATTTATTTTTTAAAAATTGTATTTATCGGGGCTAGTAGGTGGTATAGTGGTTAAGGCATGGGACTCCCACATGGTAGACCGCGGTTCAAGTCCTGGATCCTGTGGTTTAAGACTCATGCAGGGGACATGTGTATACATTTCCAGAATCCCAGGAGAAAAATGAAGAAGAAGAACAGTGGTGTGACCATGCTTCTCGGGGTGGAGTGGTGTGGTGTGGTGTGGGGTGGGGTGATTGTTTTACTTTCCTTCTCACTCTCTCTTTGGTGAGTACATGGATCCTATGGCAAAAATCTTTTAAAAAATAATTGATTTTATTTTTAAAATTTGCCATAGGGAGTGTTTGCTTCCAGATTGAGATGAGAGAGAGAAAGAGAGAGAGAGAGAGAGAGAGAGAGATAAAGCAACCTCCAAGGTGGGATGGCCACACTGCCATCCCTTCTGCTCCAGTCTCCTCTCAGGATTTTGGGCACATATGCACACATGCCCAGCAGTGTGTTTTTCAAGACATTATGTTAGGGACTCATATCATGCATCAGCCACATGGGATCCAATTGCCTTAACTACCACACCACTGGCTGCACCTGAGCGTCTTTGCTTTTATCCTAAGAACAGTACCTCAAATCTTGCAGACTTTCATGGGAAATCTTAGAAAATCCAAATGCACAGTTCAATCACCCAGAAACCTATAAAGGAAAAGAATGGAAAATATCATTATTTGGGTTTCAAGAAAAGAAAAAAAAATCCTAAGAGCTGGGCATGATTCATCTTCCTTTTGCAAAGAAGTCCAAAGACCTTCATGTCCCTAGACAGTGTCACCTCTGCAGTTCTGAGGAGAGAGTGAGGTTAATACACAGAGACGCAGTCCCTAGGATTTGGTAGGATGGGCTCTGCCCAGATTTGGGGTCATTCCAGGAAATCAGCAAGGTTTTGCCCATAAATCACCTCATTTACACCTCACAACGGCCGCAGTGGGGAAAGTTGCTCCTATTTTATAGGCGAGGTTACTGTGACACAAAAGTTTAGGCCACAGACACAGGGTTACATATCTATTAAGTGGCAGGGTCAGATGGTGTCCCTATAGGTCAACAGAACCACTGACATTTAAGGAAAACCTCTTCCTATCTCCAAGTCTCAACTGCCCCCTATGTAAAATGAGAAGGTGGGCTGCTGTGAACTCTAGATACCTTGTACAAACATTGGTGCTTGAGTCTTCTAAAAGTGAAAATTGCTGCTTCATCTTGGGTAGGGGGTGAGGGAGAAGTGAAAGGAGGAGGACGGCAGAGGAGGGAGGACCAGAGTTCAGTTTCCCTCCATCTCTTCATTGGTTCATTCATGTTTCTAGCATTGTCTTTAGAACCTGGGATTCAGAGATCACAAAGATACAGGATCTACTCTTGAGGAGCTTTCAGTCTTCAGAGAAATACACATTGGGCTGGCCCCATGGCCTAGTGGTTAATGGAGTTGACTAGTCCATATAGGTTGGTTTTCTATCCATGAACAGATGAGTAGATTGAAAAAGTGTGGCACGTATACATTATGGAATACTACTCAGCCATAAAAAATAAGAACCTGGCATTTGATAAAAAGTGGATGAATATGGAAGATTTACTGCTGAGTGAAGCAAGCTAGACTATGGAAGAGAGACATTGTATGTCTCCACTTAATCTATACTGACTTTTCATACTCTATGGCAGAAACTAAAAGATTAGAGGATACAGAAGCATGAAAAATGTTTATGGATACTGGAAGCAGCGTGGGAGGAGGGTGGGAGATGGGGGAGGGTGAGAGGAAAGGAATCAAGGAGGAAAATATAGAAGCAAGACCTTTGAAGGACATAGAAATGGAGAATTGTCTATTGATGATAACTTGTATATCTTGAACTGGACTGGTGATAAGTGTGTTCATGTCGGGTAAATTCATTTTACAAGCTGTAGTGATGCACAGTGATTGAATGTATAATGTAAATTAAAACAATAATAAAATGGAGCTGGATCCCACATGCCTAATAACAGTTTGAATCCCAGCCCTGGAGGCTTGAAAAACACATTGGTACTTATGCATGCATCCTCTAAATCCTGACAAGATAGGGAAATAGAGAAGAAATTGCAGCATGACCATGCCTCTTTGGGGGGTTCTTTCCCTACTCTCCCACACTTGTCTCTGTCTTTATCTGGGAAGTGCACACATCCTCTGGCAAAAACAAAACAAACAAACAAACAAAACAAAACAAAAAACAGAAAAAAATTCAGACATATAAGATAAAACCATTAGAAATGGCACATACATGCTTTGATAAGGATGTGTACAGGAGCTTGTGGAAACAGCTAACTTTGCTTCACTCTGTGTAAGTTTGGCTCTTGTTAAAATAAAATATTATAGTACATATTACTCAGAGGTATGGTTTCTGGTGCTTGTGTTAGGAGCTCAGTGAGTACAAAAGCATCTCAGGAGGCCTCTGGCTTTCACCAAAGTCCCCAGATTCTTCTAGGCCACATCAGCCTCCACCTTTCCCATCCATCTCACAATAGACCAACCTTCAGGGAACCTATGGGAAGGTCCTGGGCCCTCTTTGAGTATCCTCCTGCCATCACTTTTCAGTTTTTTCCTTCTCTTTTTAATTGTTATAGAGCATATACACTCACCAGAGAGAGACAGATACAGAGACAGAGAGAAAGCACTCCAACAATGGGGCTTGGCCATGCTATAAACCTTTCTCTTTCATTTCTTATTCTTTCAGGATTTTGGGCATGCTCAAACTCCTGGTGTGTTTTTCAAGCCACTCGAGGCAGGATTTGAACCACAGTCAGTCACATGGGATCTGGTTCCCTTAACCACTATGCCATGGGGCCAGCCTCTCCTATTTGTTTCCATTCCTCCATGATTTGCTCCTCCAAGTTATCCTTATAGATTAGGCTAGGCAGTTGGCTTTTACCTGAGCAGTTCAGAGGTAGAAATAGATAAAAACTATAGAGTTCTATGGGGTCATCAGGTAGAATGGTGGTGAATTTCCACGTGGCCAACCCTAGTTTGAGTCTGCGACTTGGAGGTTTGAAAATCACACCAGGTACATGTGTGTACATGCCCAAAATTCTGAGAGGAGAATGGAGAAGAGATTGTGGCATGGCCATTCCCCCAGGGGGTGATTTCTCACTTTCCCTCTCTGTGTCTCTCTCCTGTAAGCACACATGCCCTATGACAAAAGCCTAAGAAAATCAACCAACCAACCAAACACAACAAAACAAAAAAACTCAAAAAACAAAAAAACTCCTAGAGTTCTGGAGTCAGGCAGATATTGGCCCCTATCCAGCTTTGCTACTCATCTGGAAGGTAGCTGGGAAAATTATTTGCCTAAACATTCCAAGCCTCAGTTTCCCTACCTGTAAAGGGAGGATGATGAAAATACTTCCCTTACAGGCGCCGTAGTGAGGAGTGATGAGGGAATCGAGCCAACCCCTGAGCAAGTGCCAGAGTCAGTAGGAGCTAAATGATGGTGACCCTCTTCCTCTCCCCCTCTCCCACCTCTCCTACTTTCCATCCTCATTGTTAATAAATGCAAGGCCAGATGTGGCAGGATTTTTCACCCTGTTCAGTTATGTACATCAGGATGGGCTTCCCCAGGACCACGTTCTTCTGGGTTTAAAGCCCCCATTTGTTCCATCTATTTGGAGGCCTGAAGAGAAAATTGCAAAGGTCTTGGAAGCTTGCTTAGTTGGGAGTTTAAGTCAATACCAGCTGTGTGATCATCAGCAAATTTCTTACTCTCTCTGTGCCCGAGCTTCCCCAATGGTCAGATGGGGATAATGACACTTTCCTCACAGGTATGTTGTGAAGAACAAATAAGGTTATCTAAGCTATGGGCATGTATGTAGCAGACATTTCCTTCTTTCCCCTGTAGGAGGCTAAGCACCATCTGCTGTATAGAACATGCATTAGATTGTAGAAGTCCGGCAACCATTACTGTCATGGCCTGGAGAGGCCTGAATACTTCCAGTGAGAATTTTCCTCTAGAACTTGAGTCCTCTGCTGCATCCCAGCTCATCTGCTTTATTCCGACTTCCACCCAGGAGGAGGCTTTGATTCTCAAGGATGAGGTGGCTAAAGGTACCACCTTGTCTGCTGGTAGAGATGGGTCTGTGGGGTAGGACTACATATTCCTTTCTTTCCTTTTCTTTTTTTCTTCCTTCTTCCTTTCTTCCTTTCTTCTTTCTTTCTCTTTCTCTCTTTCTTTCTTCTTTCTCCCTTCCTTCCTTCCTTTCTTTCTTTCTTCTTTCTTTCTTTCTTTCTTTCTTTCTTTCTTTCTTTCTTTCTTTCTTTCTTTCTTTCTTTTTTTTCTCTTTCTTTCTCCTTCCTTCCTTCCTTTCTTTCTTTCTTTCTTTCTTTCTTTCTTTCTTTCTTTCTTTCTTTCCTTCTTTCTTTCTTTTTCTTCCTCTCTCTCTCTTTCTTTCTCTTTTTGTCTTTCTTCTTTTTTCTTTTTCTTTCTTTCACTCTCTCTTTTCTTTTTCTTTCTCTTTTTTTTTCTTTTCTTCTCTGTCTTTCTCTTTTTCTTCTTATTTTTAATTTACCAGAGGGCATGTATACTTACCAGAAAGAGACAGAGAAAGTTATAAAACACCTTCTATGAGGGGTGTTGAAACTTCTTTTCCTCTTTCCCCCACCTTTTGAGACTTTGGGCACCTGTGCACACACACCTGGCATGTTTCTCAAACTGAAGGTTCCAAGACTCAAACGATATAGTCAGTCATGTGGAATGCAGCCATTGTAACAACCATACAATTGACTGGGCCCAGATTGTATCTTTAGACATCACCTTCCAGCTAACCCTCTGACAGAATGGAGAAACTGAACTAAAAGTGACTTGAAGTGATCTATCTTGAAAGTGATCTATCTTGAAAGCAAACTTTCAAGATAGATCTTAATGATTGCATTTTAGAGGAAGACTCGAAGGCCCCAGACAATACCGTCACCTACCAGAGTAAAATCAAGCACCAGGTATTTGGAAACACCATGCAGGTCTGACTTTCTTCCAGCCTTAGGTTCCTCAGTAAAACTGCGCTAGCTTTCTTAAAGAAGAGAAAACATGAGGCTGGAGGTGGGTCGAAGAGTTTTAGTCCCTGATCTAGGGTATCTTAAGATAACATTTGTCTTCCTGGATGAGGTCTGCAGGATCTTGTTAGCAAGAGTTCAGGTTCCTGAGACTGACACCAACTCAGCCCAGCACTGGCAGGTGTGCTCAGGCCCTTGCAGAGGTCCTTCCATCATTCTTGTCCTCCTTTGATCCCCACTAACATATGAATGATGTCCTCCCCATAATCCCCATTGTCTCCACGGTTCACCTTCTCCCTGTGGTCCACCTTCTCCCTGTGATCTACATGTTCCCCATGGTCCATGTTTTCCCCATTCTCGTGTCCTTTCCATTGCCCACATTCTCCCCATGCTCCACTTACTTCCTGTGGTTTACTTTCTCCCCATGGTCCACCTCCCATCCCCACTCCCCATTTCATCTCCTTGATGTCCATCTCCTTCCCTGGTTCATCTCCTCCCATCTTCCTCCTCCTCCCTGTTGTCCACTTCCTTTTCTGGTCCACATACTTTCTGTGACCCACGTTCTCTCTGTGGCCCATGTCTTCCCCGTGGTCCACATCTTCCCCATTGTCCATATCCTCTCCGTGGTCCACATCATCTATCATCCTTGTGGCCTATGTCCTTTCTGTGGTCCAGGTATTCTCCATTGCCCACTCCCTCTCCATGGTCCACCTCCTCTCCATGGCTCACCTCCTCTCTGTGGTCCAATTGCTCCCCATGGTCTACTTCCTTCTGTGGTCCCTCTCTTTCTGTGATCTACCTTCCCCCATGGCTCACTTTCTCTTCTGGTTTAGCTGTTCCCCATCATCCACCCCCTTCCTATGGTTCATCTCGTCCCCTTGTCCACATCCTCCCTATTGTCTATATCCCCCCTATCATCCACCTCTTCCTCATGGTCCACGTCTTCCCTGTAGTCCACATCGTCCCTGTGGTTCACTTCCTCCCTGTGGTCCACCTCCTCCCTGTGATTTACATCTTCCCTGTGGTCTACAACCTCCCTGTGGTCCGCCTCCTCTCCGTGTTCCACATCCTATCTGTGATCTACCTTCTCTTCAGGGTCTACATCCTCCCTATGGTCTCTGTCCTTTTTACGATTCTAGGCCTCTCTGTGCCTTGACCCAGCCCAAGGTCTACTTCTCCATAAATGTTTCCCTGGTCCTGGTAGACAGGGTAGTCCTTTCTTTTCTGGACAACAGCTTTGTGGTATGTTGATGCTGATCCCAACCCTAGTCAATGCAAGACTAAGGTCCCAGCCTTGAGCAGTGAGCATTGTCTTCCATGACACTGGTGCATCTGCTTTTCTTGACTATCTTGTGCTGTTCTTCTGTCTGAAATTCCCTTCCTCACCTCTGCTTCACTGGCTAAGGCCTGCTCTATTCTCCAGATCACTTCATATACTACCTCTCTCAGGAAGTGCCCCTTGAAACTCCAAGTGTGGCAAAGGCACCCTTCTCTGTGTTCTTAAAGCCTTGGCCTTCTGCTCCAGAAGTCCCCAGAAGGTGCCATGTGACTGAGCACTCTGAAGGCCAAAACTCGTCTCCATTGTCCATGTGTCCAGGCTATTCAAGAGGCTTCAGAATGATAGTTGGGGCTCGTTAGTATGGTCTAACTTTGTTGTTAGAGCAAATAAACCTGGATATCTCTGTGGTTTCGCATGACACTGGTTAATTTGTCATCCACATTAACATTTGGTGCTGTCACACAGTTCTCCTGGGCTATGTGCTGTAAGCATTGCCATTGGGAGTATGGGTTCTTGCTTTCTTGTCTGGGGAGACAGTTAGAGAAACATGTGGCTGGTGCTAACTGAGTCTGCAATGGACATATCACACCTACCCGCTCTCCTCATCCAGAACCAGCCACATGACCCAGGCCAGTTGCAAGGGAGGCTGGGATATGTTGAGGTACACATGAAACTTTGATGAGCACTAAACTCTGATGCAAGATTATAGAGGTTGGCTTCAACTCAGCATTGGGTAGAACTTGCTAACAATCTGAGGTGTGATGTGAGACGGCTGCCTGGCCCAAGAGATGTAGAACTGGCAAGCTGATGGAAATAAAGTTGCCTCTTTTCACCTTGGCCAGAGGCTTGAGTTCAGACAGAAATCAGCTTTTTGCAAACAAGGGGCAGGGGCCTGGAAACTCCCGTTTAGCCCTGCCAGTCTTGAAGGAGCACGGTGCTTCCAGCTCTCAGCATCCTTTGTCTTCTGCAGGCTCCCTTAGACTGGAGAGGTGACTTCTTTATTCTCGGGAGTAGCTATTTATAACTTCCAAAGGACCACTACTCCTTTGGTTCTGTGCGAGGCTCAGAAAAAGAGTCTGCCCTCCCCCTGCAGTCTTCCCCCCAACGCCAGGCCTCTCTACCCCCAGAGCAATCCCGTAAATAAAGGATGAAAGGCCCCGTAATTATTACCATTCGACAACACAGAGACTGTCAAAACCAGGAGTCTAACAAAAGCCTTTACATAAATCACAGCTGATACAATGGCTCTTAGCTGAAGGGGAGAGGGGCTTAGAGTCTCAGAGCTGCTGAAAGAAGGTTTGTGTCTGCGGGAGGAATTGCAAGAGCTGGGCAGCCCCGGGGAAGAGACAGGGCCTGATCTCTGCACAGAGGGCGTGCCCATCATCCTGCCTGCTTGATGATACAGAATGAGAGCGAAAATCTAGGGGCAAACTCCAGATGTGACACCTCCATGGGGTTGATGGTCCAGATAACTGGGACTATGTAGGTGGCACCCCATCAGCGGTGGGCAGTCTAGCCCGGCAGAGTCATGTCCCTTGGAAGGACATGTTGGCCAGCAGCTATGCCAGGGTTCCAACAGAGGGGATATCAGGCAGGTTGAACTGCTTAGGATGGGCTTCCAGAGAAGGAAGAATTTGCTTTGTAGGGGAGATTATTTTCTGGTAGAGAGGAGAGTGGGACCATCTGGGGTCAAGTGATATGGCTGAATCAGGTCTCATTTCTTGAGAATGTGTCCACAGGACTGGAACTCCATAGTGACTCTGTTGAAGGGCCCCAGGGAGTGGCAAGTTACAGAAAAGGAAGGAAATTAGTAAGAGATTTAATATATCGGGAATGAAAGTGATTCCTTTTGGATAAGCCACTTAGTAGCATATTAAGAACTCAGAGGCACTTAACTGGTGGCTCCTCCATGCGTGTGTTACTCTACTCCTCCTTCTGTGTCTTCCGGTGAAGATGTTCACGGTGTCGTCCTTAAGATGTTCAGATCCCAGGGAATGCGGAAGATGTAGTGACAGGAGTCACAGTGGAGGGTGATCAGAGCAGACAACATCACCAAGAGGCAGGGTAGCACAGTGGGGGGAAACTGTGGCTCTAGAGTCAGACGTCCTGGCCTAGTGATCTTGGGTGAGCCATTCCACTTCTCTTGGCTTCAGTTACTTCAGGATATTAATGGAGGTTAGCAGGATAAATGAGAATCTGATATCTTGTCACCGCTCTGGGAGCGTGAGTCTTATTTTAAATTGCTTAGCTAGTGAGCAACAGTTTATAAAGCATATTAGCATCTGTGCTCTAATCTGCTCCTAATGTGCCAGGAACAAATTTAACCTCCTAGTTTGAAAGATGAGAAGACAGGCTTGAAGAGGAACACCGATGTACCCAAGTTCCCACAACCAGAATGGCAGAGCCAAGTCTTGCCTCACACTGTGTATCTTCCTCTTTTAAAAAATATTTATTTTATTCATGAGCGAGAACACGGGTGCAGGCAAGAGAAAGAGAGAGCAGAGAGAGACAGTTTCCATCAACAGGGTCTTGTCACAATGTAAACCCCTTCCCCAGCCTTCTAGCTCATCAGATCTTGGGCATGTATACCTGGTATGTTTCCAGATCAACCTGGGATCCAAACCCAGGGTCGGCCATGTGGCTTCCAGCATTTTAGTTCAGTACTCTACTGGGCCCACACTGTGTATCTTCTGTTATGAAACGATGCACACAGGGTTTTTCCTCTTTGGTGCTGGGATGGGGAAAATGGATGAGGGATCTCTGAACTACCACAGAGTTTTCAGGGGATCCTTTGGGCGGGCTAGAGACCCTACTCACGGAGGGGCCCTGAAGTAAGTCTGGCTTGACTTGCCCAGGGCTGGCCTTTTCTGCCCAAGGCAGCCCTCAGCCTGTGAAGAGATGCATGCCCTTGAGCAGATGCCCTCTCCAGACCACAACACCTTACTTGGGCTCAGGGAGCTGCCAGAGGCCCATGAGGCTCAGGGTCTGTTCCTTGCTCTGCATGGATCCGTGTGGGCTGGGGTGGAACTACATTTCTGGGAACACTTGATCTCTCTCAGAGCCTGATTAGCCTCATCCTCCCTCTCCCAGGATGGCTGTGTGGGGACACTTGTCCATAGTGTATCTTAGTGGTGCCACTGGGCAATTTTGTTCCTTTGCTTTGTTGACATGGTGCCAGTGCACAGAGCAGATTAAGCAGGGACCTTCTAGGTCATCTGCCAGGGGATGCTGTGTGAAAGGTCTCCTTCCAACTTGTAATATCCATGTTGTCTCCAATGACCACGGCTGGATTCAGAAGCAAAGTGGGACTCCCAAACAACATGTCCCTAGGTCTCACGAAATGATCTGGAGCCAGCTGTGACCCTGATGTGTGTGTGTGTGTGTGTGTGTGTGTGTGTGTGTAGCAGGCAAGACTGCATATCCTTCTCAAGAGCAGACTTGATGGCTAAGTTGATAAGGGGGAGAGCTGAAGGCCTCCAAGTGGGCTCAAGATATCTTGGGAAGGAGGAGGAAAGGGTTTGTGGGAGCAGATGGGGTCACACTTTAACAGCAGCCCTCGAAGTGATCACCCCAGTTACATGGCTAACAGTGCCCTCATCCTTCCTGCCAGGAGGAAGTCAAGCAACAGTCCCAGGAGCTGCGTGGGCTGATCCTGTGGGCCTCTCACCAGGGAGAGTAGCCTGCACAGAGAATATATCCTGGGCAGGCAGCCCTGAGTTTTTCAAGCTGTGAGCATGACTCATCTGTGGTCCCAATGGCAGCTTAGTATGTCAAGGTCTGCATTTAAAATAGCATGCTAGTATATCATAGAACAGAAAGCAGAGTGCACTGTGCTAACAGGGTGCAGATTCTTCTTTCAGGTAACTTGTGGCAGTGTAGGCTACAGTGGGACAGGACATGGAACACATTTCTTATCATATGGTGAAAAAAAGTTTGGAAACTCTGCTGTGAAATTTCAGTGTCTGTAATAGACTCAGCCCATGCTTGGGCAGAACGGGCTTTAACAATTGCTCTCCCTTGAGCCTCACCTCCTACCTCTGTCAGATGGGGCCAAACAATGGGCATGACAGGGCCACAGTGCATGTCACACAAGAGGATTCACAGTGTGATGGGCGCATGGAGCATGCTCACTAAATATCCGCTCATTGGCCCCTTCCCAAACCTGTGCTGGGTGGTGGGAGTGATGTTTTGGAGCAGGGCAGATCAGGTTCCAGTGGCATGGGGGCAACTTCTCTTGGTCCCAGGCTGAGTTGCCAACTGGTCTACCAGAAACCCCTGTGCTCTGTCCTCACAGAAGTTAAGGTCAGCCTCCCATTTCTACATGGGGACTGTGGGCCCTTGGGTGGACAGAGCCTGCTGCCGGGGCTTAGGGGACGGGGAGGGGGCATGATTCATATAGGACATCTGTTTGTCCGTCTGTCTGCAGAGCTGCACTGGTGATGGGCCCACCCCCTGCTCCCCTGTTCTCTCCCTTCATGCCACCTGACAGCCTTACACAGAAAGCCAGCCGGGCCAGACCTGCCCCCTGAGCTGGTGGCACGGGGAAGACGAGGGAATTAACTTCTGGCCCGCTGACAGTGGCGCAGGCTGCCAAAGCCGCCCGGGTAATTTGGTTCCTTTCCTTTGTTGACGTGGTGCCAGCGCACAAGAGCGGATTAAGCAGGGAAATTCTGCATGGAGAACTCTCCCCCTTGGCGCTCCAAGCCCATTGTCTCCCGAGAATGACAGCCGCTGGTGGTGCCAATGCACACCGCTCCACTGGCACATCCCCAGGACAGATCAGCTTCCCGTTCCTGAAAAGAGGGATTTGTTAAAGAACTGGAGTGGAAAGAAAGAAGGAGAAGCAGGAGAGGACGAGGCCATGGAGTAAAAGTTACGGCCGGTTTGTTAATTAAAGGAGCAAGATCCTCTAATGCTAATGCTGATGCCTGCAGGGGATGGTGGTGTTTCTTGCCTCCACTCCTCTGGGGGTGATTTTAATTCTGCCACACTCCCTGAACACCTATGGGTGCCAGACATTGGAATCGCTCTGGTTAGTGAAGGGGAGACGAACAACCTGTCTTCTTCTTTTTCTTTGTAAAGAATTATTTTATTTAACTTTATTTATTTATTTATCTTAATTTGACCAGAGAGGGACAGAGAGAGAGAGAGAGAAAGTAAGCCGCCAGGTCCAGGACATGAACCATGGTTGGCCATGTGAGAGTCTGGGGCCCTCAACTACCATGCCACCTGGCTGTCCCATCAACTAGTCTTCTTAAGAGAGTTGCATCAAAGAGCCCTCTTCATTCTCAAGAACACAGATACTGGCATAGAAAATTGGCATAATCATGGCTAATATTTATTGAGCACTTACTATGTGCCAAATACTGTTCTAAGCATTTTATTCACATCAACTACTTTCATGAGTGTAACACTGTCTGAGGTCCACATTAATGTTATAATTATATCTGTACTTTAATGGTGGGGTAACAGGCATGGACAGCAGCGGGATGTCAATGCTAACAACTGCTCTCTGGAAAAGGTCAGAGTAAAGTCAAGACCTGAAGATTATAACCTGTACCATTTTCTGTAGGGATACTCCCATCATGGCCAATTTTAAGCTTCTGGTGTGAGGTCACTGGACATGGAATGGGGAAGGGACACATGCAGTTGGCTCATTGGCTATCTCCAACATGCCAATAAATGTTGAAAAACTGTCCATGCTCAGGCAGAGCTGCGATTTGTACCCAGGTCTCCTGGTTCCTGAGTCCTTTCTCCCAACTGCTGTGTTACCCAGCCTCTGATGGCTGGGAGGATTGAACACTAGGAAGCGCTATTCCAGGGACTCCCTGAGCTGAGGTGTGTGACGGGCCTGCCAGGAGCTCCAAGTTCCTGGAGCTCAGAGTATGGGTGCATCCACAAGCCTGGTGAGTATAGGGAGGCCTTGGGACATGAACCCAGGATCTTCTGGTGTGGCTCTAGCATTCCAGAGCATTATGTTATTTCCCACCATGGCTGTGCCTGCTTTAAGGACTGTATAACCTGGGAAAATCACTCACATCCGCCCTGCCCCCACCCTGCTCTGTCCTCCTCCCTTGTAAGACATTGCACCCAGTAACTCATGGGCAAAGAAACCTGGGCGTACCACAACAAATTCACTGATGCAGAACATAAAATGTTGAGCCTCCTTTGGTACCCCAGGTAAAAAAATTCTGTAACCACTAACGGGGTCTTTATATCTCTTTGTATATGATTGCCATTTCATTATCACAACGTGTTTGTGAGATAGTTAAAATTCTTTAGCACCTGAGTAAAAAGATATTCTCCTGTTGCCAATTTCTCTCCTCCTGTGTATCCTGCATGCTGACTGATTAACCTTCCCAAACCTGGTTATCCCAGCAGTCTGCAGCTCAAAATCTTCAGGTGAGGCTCACACCTATGGATCACATCCAGGTTTTTTAGTCTGACAGTCAAGACCTGCCAAACTCTTCTGGCTGCATCGATCTATCTTACAACAGGAGAGATCGGCACCATGCAAAGAGAAGTACACCCATCTAAACTGACCGCTATTACTTTTCATTCATTCGTTTTTATAGTCAATCCATCAACCCTGAGCACTTCTATGCTAGGTTCTGAAGACACAAAGGTAAATAGATATGGCATAGACTCTGCCTTTTTAAAAACGTTTATTCATCTATGTCTTCTGAAAGAGACAGAGAGAGAGAGACCCCCAGCAGGGTCTCTTCATGGCACAGCCACCTCTAGCTTTGGCTAACTCAGAGCATGGGTGCATCCATGAGCCTGGTGAGTATAGGGAGGCCTTGGGACGTGAACCTGGGATCTTCTAATGTGGCTCTAGCATCCCAGAGCATTATGTTATTTCCCATGGCTGCCCCTGCTTTAAGGACTATAGAACCCAGGAAAATTGATTTGTTCTTGCCAAAAGATTTTCCTACTGCTATGCTTTTGCACTCACTATTTTCTTCTCATGGAAGACCCTGTCTACATTTCTGAATACCCAGTTGTATTAATTGTTCAGTGGCACAATGATATGTCCCCTGGAAGCCTCCCCTAATCTGCTTTATCCCACAAACTGGAACTGGTCATACCTTCTCTGAACTTCTACTGCAATCTTTTGTTCCCTCTTCTGACCCTTCTTTTTTCTTCCGTGCATTAAAACCATCCAAAGCCATGTCCATGCTCTGCTGCTACAGCTTGACCTCTGGGTGCCCTGGGGCTCAGTGCATTCCCACTCACTCCCATCAGGGAGCCGTGAGCAGGAAGTGTAGATGAGGGAAGGAACTAATGGTGAGAAAACGCTGTCTTTGTGGCTAGGTCACTACTTTCAGCACAGAGGATGACTAAGTTCTTTCTAAATAGAAAGCACTCTAGGGTCATTTGGGTCTCTTGCATGGTATCCTTTCTGTTCCTCTCCTTTTTTCTTTTGATTTTTGCTGTAGGGTGCATGTGCTTGGTAGAGAGAGATAGAGAGAGAGAGACAGTGACAGGGAAAGTGAGAAATCATCCCCTGGGTGGGAAAGATGGCCACACTGCAATTCCTTCTCCATTCTCTTCCCGGAATTTTGGGCATGCACACACACGTGCCCAGCATGGTTTTCAAGCTACCAGGTCTGAGAATTGAACCACAGTTGGTTTTGTAAGAGTCCAGCTAGTTAACCACCATGCCACCTGCTGGCCCTCACTCTACAAGGCAATCCCACATGAGAAGTTTCTCAGTTCAAGTCAGGAGATCTCTCTGAGTACACTGGGCGTATGCTTGCCCATGATCTGGGAATGGCTCAATGTTGGGTGGATTGTGGTGTCATACCACTCTTCCCTCTAGTACATAAGAAATAAATAAATAAACTTGAAAAAAATTCTTTTTGTAGGCAGTATTAGTAAAATGACATTCATTCCCAGGAGCAAATGAATCAATTCAAACATAGATTATTAGAGCCTAAAGGGACCTTAAAGACCCTTTAGCTTTAACCTGGAATTTTAGATGGTCCAGAGAGGCAAAATAACTTGCTCAGACTGTCTTGTGAGTGACTATGATCATAGTTTATTGTACAATATGCCATAGCAATTCTATTCTTTTTTTTTTTTGGAGAGGTTTTTTTTTGCTATAAGGTGCATGTGCTCACCAGAAAGACAGAGAGAGACAGAGAGACAGAAAGTGAGAAATATCTCCCAGGGGCGATGGCCATGTCACAATTCTTTCTCCCCTCAGAATCTTGGGCATGCACACACACATGCCCGGTGTGAGTTTAAGCCACTGGGTCTGGGACTTGAACCGCGGTTGACTACACGGGAGTCCAGAGACATAGTCATTATACCAACTGCTGGTTCCATAGCAATTCTTTATACAAGTTCAGTCATCTATTCAACTGCTTCGCAAGTCAGCTCTATGTCAGGTAAAAGGTGATCCTAAGCCTAAGAGAAAGGTAAAATAAATGAATTAGTAGTCTAATTGTTTTAGAAATATTTTCATTAGGGTCAGCAGTAGTTGTAGTAGTAGTTAAGGTGCTGGCCTTCCACATGGCCGACCACCATTTGACCCGGCAGCTCAAAACTCATGCCAGGTGCATGTGCATGTGTGCCCAAAATCCTAAGAGGAGAACAAGAAGGGATTGCAGTGTGGCCATCTCCCCTGGGGAGTGATTTCTTTCTTTTTATCTCTCTGTCTCTCTTTGCTATAAGGCGAGCACACATGCCCTATAGCAAAAAACAAAACAAAACAAAACAAAACAAACAAAAAAAACTCTAAAACAAAAGAAAGAAAGAAATATTTTCATTAAGAGCAGCACAAAGAAAAGCAAACAACAAGCTCATATAAGGGAAATTTCAGTTATCTAGTTCTCTGGGAAATTTACTTTCATGAAGTATGCCATTTTCCATGTTCAGAGAGCAGTGAGACATGGTAATACAAGTCGAATGATTGTATCTTCTGTTCCGTGGGTGATGGTCCAGACTTACTCCTTTTATTTCAGAGCAATTATTACCATGCCTTCTATTACTCTTAAGTACAATAAATTATACAGTCATCCTGTGTATGAAGCTTAGTAAGTTTTTTTAAATTTTTTTTTAATCTGATCTGTAGTGCTAATATTACACAAGCAGGTTTTAATTAATAGCAAGTTCTAGACAACCTCTCGCTGATCTGTTGCTGTAGACACATCAATACATATCAAGACTGTCTGCCTGGGAGCAAGCCCTGAGAACTGCCAGGGAGGCTGGGTGAGGCCCTCTTTCCTCTTAGCAGCTCTCTACTGCTCTTTACTAACCCTATGACACATCCATTCAAATCTCAGGATCATAAAAGGAATCTGTACAAGTAGCTTGCTTGGTTTGGCCCAAAATAGAAGCTCCAAGCAGTCTTGGGGTGGAGAGGTAGAGGATGTTGGTGGAGAGTCACAGGCCAAATGCAAGCCATTCCAGGCATTTCTGCATAAAAATCCACTTCCAGTCTTCCTCCTTGTGAACTTGTCATTAGGTAAATTGCCTTAAAGTATTAAATGAACCATAAAATTGTCCATTTGGGAATTGCTGAACTTCCACCAAAAAAACGTGCTCTGCCAATTTTGGATACTCAAATGGTTTGAATTCTATTTTGCTGTCCAACGCTCATTCTTTGGGGTTGATGAGGATAATGATGACTTGAAGGGAAGGTGGATGGGGACAGCTTAACACTTAGGCTCTTGAGAGTGTTAGAGTCAGAGACTTTAAATGCCATCGTAGCTCTTGCTCTTTTTTGTGCATCTTTGCAGAAACGGGAATGGCAGATGAGGTGTCCTGGATTGTTGGAAACACGTCAGGACTCAATTTCCATCTCTATCTTGCTCCATGGTAGTTGTTTCTTACCTGGGACCTTCACGTTAGTCTGTCTCCTCACAGTTCACCCTCTCCACTGCAGATTGAGAGAACTTACTGAAGGAGAGACAAAAGCAGGTCAGGATCCTGTTTCCAACATTCTGGGGTCTTACTACCTGCCAAAATAACATCCAAGCACAATACCGTCAAGTCCTAATGAACCGACCCTTGTGTTTCTTCTCATTTCACTTTCTACTATACCGTTTCTTCTATTGTGCACGTTCAAGTTAAAGTGAAAACAAAGGTTTTCCCCGGAATCATCAAATGCATCAACTCTTGCCATCACCAATAGAGGACACTGGCAATCACTTGGAGGGTATCACTCTGGACTGCAGAACAAAAGGATTTAAGAACAGACTTTAGGAATTAACTTTTCTATAAGCAGAGGAGCTCCTTTTTCTTCCATTTTTTCCCCATCCATCCATTTGCTCATTCACCCGTCCATCCTTCTATCTGTCTTCCCATCCATCCATCCATCCATCCACTCGTTCTTACAACAGTTAATTGCTTGCTTGCTCTGTGCCAAAGACGCATTCTGTGGTGGTAAAATCTTGGGAATCAACATAATCACCAGCATCAGAGCACTCGAAATCTAGCAGGAAGCTGCTGTGACTCTCTCAAACTGCTTGCCCATTGCCTGTGACCATGTGGCATTCTTCACCTAGACTGAACGCCATTACTTGTGCTTTCTATCTAGAAAATATTTCATTAATATTAAGACCTAGCTCCAGCACTTCTTTCCAAGACCATCTACATCTCGCCTCCAGCAAGAGTGTGGAATCAGTCAGACTTACTAAAAGCCTAATGGAGTCAGACAGATCCACAAAATCTTGTTTCCCCTTTGCTACTCATGGGACCGTGAATAAATTACTTAATCTCATAGGACTTCAGTTACCTAAACTATAAAATAAGAAGAATAATTGATCATCTCATCTCAGAGTAGTTGTGAGGTTCAAGCAAATGTTTAAATGCTTTAACCCACTGATGTTCTGTTGATTAATTAATTAATTTTATTTTATTTTATTTTATTTTCCAGAGGGCACATACACTTTCCAGAGAGAGACAAAGGGGCAGTAAGAGAGGGGGAGGAGAAAACACCTACAATGAGGCATGTTCAAGCTTCAATCTCTTCTCCATCATTTCTGTTTCTGGTGGGGATTTTGGGCTTGCATGCACACACACCCAGTGTGTTTTTAAAGCCATCAGGACTGAAATTTAAACTGTGTGGGATCTACTTCTCTCAGTCCCTAGATCACAATAATTTCTTTAGCTTTTGCTAAGAGACTGACTCACGGGGGCAGCACTTGTGTTATATGTTAATGCTGAGATCCAGATTCAGGTAGACCCTTCCCACAGAGATCACAGAGTCTAGAGTGAGCGAAAGTCGTGATACAATGACCACACAGTGTGAGACATGCAACGGGAGAAGCCAGCACAGGTGCCATGGGAGCCTAGGGAGGGTGGGCTTAGAGGTGAAACTCTTGTGAATTAAAATAGCTAGAGCAAGCATTCATATAGTGCTATGCTCTCTGCACTGTTCTAAGAGCTTTGAATGCATTAGCCCATTTGATTTTTACATTTACTATCCTACTTTAAAGCAGGTCCATTTTTCCTCCTCATTATAAGATGAGGGAAATTTCAGTGTTAATATATTGACATGACCAGTGAATGTTAAAGGCTAGGTTTAAACCTCTTATGGCCCTTGAAAACAAGATACACTGCTGGGGCTGAGTGGACATCACACATGCCTGGAGGGTGTGGAGATGTCAGCATGAGCAGAGGAGAAGGAGGTGAGTGGTAGAGAGCAGGTCAAACTCCCAAAGGCAAGCAGCCTGTCTGAGGAGACTGCAGCCCCCAAGGATTCTCAAAGCAGGAGTGATGGGGCAAGGACAGGCCTCCTAAAATCTCAGATTTAGCCTCTTCTTCCAGAGGGACCCAGCTATACCCCTAAACACTGCCCTTGAAAAAGTATGGTTCTAAAAAATGGTTAGAGACAAGAACCAGGTTTTGTTTTGCAGATATATCATTCTTTGGCTATGGTTGTATGTTATGACCCTAGTTCATCTGAAGTGCATGGAAAGAAAGCAGCCATTCATCCAGACATTTCTTTAACCACTGGACTCTGGAATATATGATAAAACATTGCTAAGTGGCTAAATGACACCTTTTCTTTTTCTTTTTGTCTGTTTGATCCTAAAAATGTGAGCATTTGGTATCATTCAGTCAACAATTGCTTTGATTTGCCCTGAGCTGATCTTTGCTATAGTTCCAGGCTGGGTTAAATCAATGATCTCTTTTCTTGTCTCTCAAATTGCATTGCATTGGGGAATTTGTCTTTGAAAAGCTTTTATTGACTTTTCCTAAAAAAAGAAGTGACACACTGGATTCTAAATAAAAACCCCACTTTTGGAGTGGCTGTGATGTCCTTTAGTAAGTCTATAACAAGCAAGATCCTGAAGTTGGAAGAGGTCACAGAGGTCATCTAGCCCAGAAGTTTCCAGATTGGATTGATTTCTGGAATCATGTGTGAGCTTCAGAGACAGACAGGACAATAGCAGAAGCAGCAGAATGAATTTATCCTCTAATGCCCAGCCTGGAGGCTCAATGGGTAGCAAGCTGAGATACTATGCTGGAGACCACATGGCTGATTAGAGGTTCAAATCTCCAGACTGGCCTGAAAACACACTGGGCAAGGACGTGGGCATCCAGATCCCGAGGAGCTGGAGGAAAGTGGATTACAGCATGATGAGATTTTACTGAGGTGCTCCTCTCTCTTTCTCTTTTCTGTCTCTTGTGCATGAATGCACTATCATGAACAAAAATGAATCTCTAGAGGAGGGTCTGGGATTCTCCTTATGAAGAATATCCCCAGATAGTCTTGTGGCAGCATGTCTGGGAACCGTCACAGCTGCTGGTCCACCTGACAGGACAGCCACCCACAATTGTGCAGTTTTGACACTGCA
This sequence comes from Tupaia tana, assembly GCA_026018925.1. Classification (NCBI taxonomy): domain Eukaryota; kingdom Metazoa; phylum Chordata; class Mammalia; order Scandentia; family Tupaiidae; genus Tupaia; species Tupaia tana. The sequence continues at coordinate 216,858,531 of JAKSZU010000003.1, read as the reverse complement.
CACCTCTGAGGAAGGACATGGGGGCTGATATCCAGTAAGCTCAGAAGGAGGACATCTTTTTCTTTGTGTGACTCTGGTAACCTGTGGAATATGTCTTCAAAGTTGCATTCACACAAGTGGAATGGCACAGTTTTCTAATCTGCCTGAAGGTTTCCTGTAGGCTAATAAAGGCATTGCTATGAAACCCTTAGTCCTGCAATTATGTGAAGGACCTTTCTGATTAGTGGTCATATCAGACTGCTCCTGAGCCAAGCCATTCTATTGTGGGAACCAAGTGTTTGCTGATTATGCCTTTTTTGCTTCTCCATTACCTTTAACCATGAATCCTACTCAGGACCCAGAGAATATCCAGTTTCTCTTCTTCAAGGGAGACCCTCAAGGACTTGAAAATAGTCAACTTATTCCCATAAGTCTTAGTTTTTTTTTTTTTGGTTAGAATATCATCATTTTTTATTTCAACCATTTCCTGAATACCCAGGCATTGGTTTTTCCTCCCCATTTGTAAATGCCTCTTATAACCTGTATCGTCCACATGGATGGACTCTTCATTCGCTCCTCCATCTATCCATTCCTTCATCAGTGCGTACTATGAAGCTCTGTTCCTGTGCACTGATTCTCAACTTATCTAAGTCTGGTAAGACAGAATGCTTGTGCACACACCGATTTACATGAAGAGGGTTTATTTATTTATTTTTTTTATGAACAGGCAGTAAGGGACAGCATAGCTGGGATTCAAAGTCAGCTGGTCCTCCAACACTTGTTACAACTCTCTGGGATGGAGGGAACCTTGTCTGCATATGCACCACAGTTGAGGTTCTTCAGAAAGCAGCCTTCTCTGGGTTTTATACCCCAGGGTCACATGACATGCTGGACTAAAGTGTTCAAAGACATCCTGTTTCCTGGGAGATAGGTCAGGTCTTTCAGGCCAGTCCTTTCCTAACTTAGGATGTTGTATTCCTAATATATTCTAGTTACTCTCAAGAACTACAAGTGAAGAAAGGGTTAGATCTGGGGCAGTTCAAGGTCACCCAGACAAGTATCTTGCACAAGTCATACACACATGTCAAGGATTTGACAGTCACTCAATAAATATTTATTAATGCCTACTGCATTTCAGCCACTTCTCTAGCCTCTGGGGATATAGTGACAAAATAGAACATGCTTCTTATTTCATGGACTTTTATATATAGTTGTAAAGATGACAGATAATAGACAAGCAAACCTATAAATAAGAAAGATAATTTCAAACAGTGCTGATCATCAGGCACTTTACAAGATATAAAGAAGTAAAGCAATGAAAAAGATGCATTCTGCAAGTTGCTTATAGTCTAGAGGGGGAACTCATTAAACTCATCGTTCCCACCTGACATGGTGAATGCTGAAATCAAGGATTGTGGAGACATTGGGTAGAAAGGCCTAGGAAAGAGGAGGACTGTCCCCTCTGGCATCAGGCCTCTTCATTCCAGAGGGAGTAGCCTGTTTTTCCTCATTTGTCTTAAATACCTCTGGTTTACTACATTGTGCATAAGGTCATGTGGGGTAGAATTGATTTTAGATGCTGTGATTTTTTTCTCCCATTTTTTAGGAATGAAGAGACTTTTCCATGAGAGAGAAAAAAATCCCATGTTGGAATTCCCATTTCAGTCTGTTGAGCCCAGGAGCCAAAATAGTGTGCACTAACCACTATACTTTGCAGCAATAGCAGATATTGGGCTCCTTCATTCTGGAAGGCTTGGCAGGGCAAGCTCTTGGTAACAATGACTTCCTATATACCATCCACAGTATAAAAACTGTGGCCTGTGTTTTGTCTTGCTCTGTGCCCTCTGGGGCCAATTCCAGCACTGAGCTCCCTTTGAAGTTTCCACGCCTGGACCAGCTTCACAGGCTCTGAAGCCAGATGAGAAATGGGCCCATTATTAATGGGGGCAAAGCATTAGCACCCTCTTCATACAGTGTGGGTGGCATTGGGCTTCCATGGGATAGCCTTGAGTGGAGCATCAGACTGTTCAGAGCACCAGTGCTGGGCTTGGCACGGTTGCTTTGGGGACCTGCTGGCACTGAATGTCAGCAGGCCAGTAATGACTTCTCTGCGTTTGGCTGCTGAGTGATGAGAGGTTACTATGGACAAATGATGGACTTTGGGGACCGTGAATCAGGAGGGCAGATTCATTCATTGTTCAATTGATTGATTTGCTTGTTCAAATGTTTACTAAGCACCCACTCTGTGCCAGGCCTTGTGTCCCTTCGCTTTTCATGGAACAAAGACCCACAGGGTCTAGTAGAGAGGACTAGGGCATGTAAGCCAATTGATGCAGAGTGATGGGGATCCTGTAAAAAGTTTGTGGAACAGGGAGTGAGGCACAAAGGAGGAAGTCATCAATTCTCCCTGGCTGAAGGTGGTTAGAAAAGGCAAGGAGGTGGTGTTTAAACAAAGTATTGAGGTGGAGAATTTGGGTATATTGGACACATTCTTCTCATTATGATATTAAATCGCTCTTGTTTTGGCTATCATCACAGGTCTTGAGCAGAGGACAACCTAGGCTGTCTAGAACAGGCTGGTTTGACCATGCCAAAGACCTGGACTTGCACAGAGTGAGGCCAGACTTGGCCAGATATTTACAACCCCCAAAGGGTGAGCTCAGAATAAACTGTGGAGTATGTACTCGGACTGACAAGTACATACTCAAAACTTGGTGCGACACAGCCTGGACCCCCAAACAGGATCAGGCAAGTGTAGTGCCGCAGGGGCACTTGGCAATGAGTTTCCATGGACTTGGTGAGAGGAGGAATGCAGGAGGACTCTTGGGGGGGCTTCTGGTTCTGAGAAGTCTGTCTGCCCCACTGATGACTCATGAGGCCTCACCTTTCTCACCTTGAATCAGACTTGATGAACTGCCTGCCTTCTCCCCCCCAGCGTGGGGACTAATGAGGTCATGTCTTCTTTGGGCTTTGAGTTCCTTTGGGAAAGTTGCTGTAAAACCATAGGGTGTTATTACTAGAGAGGACACCAAAAGGTCACTGAGCAGGGAGGTGAGTACTCCTGTCTGCAGGGCCTTGGTGTGTCTACCTGCTTTCATGTTCTGCTTCTATCTCAGGCCTCTGAAGCCTCAGACAAGTTAGAGGGGTCAGAGATCTTGCAGGCAGGTCCCTGACTGGGCCAGTCTGAGGAACCATTCTGGGGAGTTGCTGTCCTGCTTGTCTGCCTATACAGAGGACAGAGACAGCCCACGGCTTGGTAGCCCTGTTCACTTTAGGGTAGGCAGTATATTCTTGTTTTATGGAAACTTCTAGCAAGGCAGCTGTGAGGAAGCTTGGCAAACATCCTCCTCACACCAATTTCAAGCCCATTGGAAAAAAGAAATATACATTTACCTATACACTTAGTTGCTAAAGGGTGTGTGTATTCACCAGAGAGAGATAGAGAGCCAAAGCAACAAAGAGGGAGGATAAAAAGCACCCCTTTGTGGGGTGTGGTCATGCCACAATATCAGTCCCTCTTCTTCCATTTCTTCATTCTGTTTCTTTTTTTTTTTTTTTTTTTTTTTTTGAGAGGTTTTTGCTATAGGGCGCGTGCGCTCGCTGGAAAGACAGAGAGAGACAGAGAGACAGAAAGTGAGAAATCACCCCCCAGGGGGAATGGCCACGCTACAATCCCTTCTCCATTCTCCTCTTGGGATCTTGGGCACACACGCACAGGCACCCAGCGTGAGTTTAAGCCACCAGTTCCGGGACATGAACCGAGGTCGACTACGTGGGAGTCCAGCGACATAGCCATTGCACTAACTGCTGGTCCCTCTGTTGGGATTTGTGGTATGCACATATATGTGCCCAGCATTTCAAGCCTCTGGGTCTAGGATTTGGACCACATAGTCATCCATGTTAGATCCAGCTCCCTTAACCATCAAGGCATAGGACTGGCCCAAGAAGGAAACTGATATTAATAAGCTCCTACCCTGTGCTAAAGGCATCCTTGGTACTTCATGCTCCTTATCTTATTTGACCCGGGCAACACTCTCTGAGGTCATATATTACAACCTCTGAGTTTTAGGTATGTAAACTGTGGCCCGTGGGAAATGTAAGGGGTCTTCAAAGACTTTACAGAAAATGTGTGTAAGGAAAAACTATGCATGGATTTCCAATTATTTATTTATTTTTTTGCACCAGAATAAACTTGGACTTAATTCCATTTTCCATGAACTAAAACAAAACACTTTATTGCTTTCATGAGTTAAACAGAGAGACAGAGAGAGAGAGAGAGAGAGAGAGAGAAAGAGAGAGAGAGAGAGAGGGAGAGAGAGAGGGAGAGAGAGCAGCCTCTATATCACCTTGATGTCTTGGTCCTCCTGTAGTCCCAGGCATCTCTAAAACATAGGCATGTGCCTGCCTGGTCTCTGGACATCAACTTGGACCTTCCCATGTGGGTTAGCAAGGCTTAACCCAGAGGTCAAGCTAAGCTTTCTAGAATAGGCAGCCATATTTTACTGCAATGCCACCATCTGGCCCTGTGAACTTTTTGAAGGCCCATGTCACAGCTGCCACAGGCCCCAGTTCAGTGAGGGGAGTTGATCATTCAGATCCAGCTCCTCTGAGTCTTGGTGCATACACCTTCCTTTGTGACCACCCCTCTGACATGGCTTCTCCCTGCATGTACACAGAGATAGAGCGGGGGCTCCATCTCTCTTCACTCTCTTCCACCCCAGCTTTCTCTTTGGTAGCCTGTCTGCCATACTAACCCAATTCCACTCTTTTCCCCCTATCACCTACCCAGCCTAGGGGTCCACAAGACAAGGGAAACAACTATTTCAATTTGCAAGTGTCGCCTATGCCAAAGAAACATTTCATTCCTCTCCTCCGTATCCCTTCTTCCCCCCTCCCCCACCCCATCCTGTAAGGCCTGGCTTCTGAGATGATTCTGCATCTTTACTGTGGAGTCTTTTTGTTTTGTTTCTTGAACTCTCCATGTTTTTTTACTGTGACAATGAAGAAGACACTGACTGAGCTTCTGAGGATATAGAAAGTGAGAAAGGAAGACCTTTGTCTTCCAGAATCTCAGTGCGAGGGAGGACAGAAGATCCATGTGATCAACCTTGAACTCTAATTTGATGCCAGGCACGGTTCTAAACATTGTATGAGTCTCAGAGCATTTAATTCCCATCACACCCCTGGCAGGTAAGTACAGTTATCATTCTCCCCATGGTGCACTGTAGCCACCTGCCTGGCTTCTGAAGAAATGTGTATCTGTGGATGTCATACAGTGACATGGAACTTGGAGAGGGAGAAAATGTCTGAAGAGGCTACAGGGAGTTTAGAGAAGTGATAAGGAGCTGGATCTTGAAGTCTGAGAAGTCTGGGAAGGTCTCTTCATGGGGAGGGGTAGGATAGTGTTGGGGTCTTTGAGGAAGTTCTTGGGCTTGGCACCTAAGGCTAGAACATCAGGGTACCCAGCAGTACATGCTGTTACCAAGTGCATAAAACCAGGCCAGCAGAGCCCCATCTGCCTCTTGAGGGATTTGAACCTTGCCTGTCAGTCATGAGATGTTTGGTAAGTACAGTCAGTTTGCATGATTCTATAAAGGCACCAAGAACACTGAATTTGCACACCCTGAACCAAGTCTTTTAGGAGAAACACAGGTTAGATTTCTGAGAGCCTCTAGCCTCAACATTTTTGTCTACGTATCAAGCAGAACCTTGTTTTGTATGTGTCCGTTTGAAGATACCTTATTTAATATGTATTGTTCTTCATGAACATTAAACTTGTGGCCAACAGCTCTATAATTCACACCTGCATGGAGTTTCTCTAACACTTGTTTCCTTCATAAGGCACATCATAGCTTCTTACTGCTTAAGAACACAGACAACAATTTGGCACTACACTTGAGGACATTTTAAACAGTGAAATTTCCAACAAAATACATGGAAAAACATGGCAGTAAATGGACTGCAAAAGGGACCTTTGTTTACAGTACAAGGAGGATGAAACAATGAGGCAGATTGGTACCTGTTTTGACCACAACAGAGAATCCGTAAGTCAGGGGACCAGAGTCCTTTGCTGTTCTGCCCATGTCCACAAAGAGCTGTGAAAATGCCTTGGTTATAAATTTTGGGACCCAGATACATTTTAGCAAATAGGCAAATTCGCAGTTATAGAATCTGTGAACAGTAAGGTCTACTATAATCAGCGCAGACCAAGAGGAGGTTTTACTAGTTTTCAGAAAGATACACTGAGTTATGTTCTAGTGGTCATTGCCTACTCAGCTATAACCAGCCAGCAACTAGCTAGGAGCATGAACCAGGAAGGCTGAGTGACCTAATGTTGACTCTCACTGCAAGGAGGGAGTGAGAATGTTGGCTGCAGTAGAACAACCAATCAGAATAGTACCAGCTTCGATAATGGGTGAATTTGGGGCCACCAGGTGGTGTAGAGGTTAAGGAGCTGGACTCTCATGTGGCTGACCACAGCTCGAGTTCTGGACCTGGCGTCTTGAAACTCATACTGGGAGCGTGTGTGTGCGTGCCAAAGATCCTGAGAGGAGAATGGAGGAGAAGGGATTGTGACATGGCCATCCACACTGGGCGGGGGTGGGGTGGGGGGTGGGGGGGGGAGGGAGAGGGGGTAGGAGGAGGAAGCGGGAGGTGATTTCTTGCTTTCTGTCTCTCTGTCTCTCTTAGGTGAGTGCATATGCCCTATACTAAATATATCTTAAAAAGATAAATAAAATTAATTAATTAAAAAATAATGAACCAATGGGACTGCTACTTGAGCTGACTAATCAGAACTGCACAAGTTTCAATCATCATCTGCATACAGAGGCTAAATCGAAGACTAAAGCAAAAGGTATTTCTTTTTAAAAGTCCAATGTGGAACACATTTAGGAGAGGGTCTTTTGTGTCACCGTGGATGTTTCCTGTATGACATTATCTGTAAAAAAGCCTATCTCCTGAATTAACCTCAGAATTTGGGTTTCTGGTGGCCTGTGACCCTTCCTGGTCCATGCCTACTTTGGTTGGCTAACATAACTTCCCAAAGGTATTGGGGGTGAACCTGCCAGGCCCTGTCCTTGCATTTTATCCTGTTTTCTTCTAGGAGCTCTCCTACATAGTGGGTGGCATTTACCTGCTGATGTCTCTCCCCAGGAGCTCCAGTGTGCTCTGTCTAGATCTTCCTGGAGCTGTGGGGAGCAGCCTGGAAAATGGTTACATCCACTTGAGAGAATGGAAATGGGTGTACATGAGTGGCCCAAGGCTGCACTGCCCAGTGAGGCCAAGGTGAGAACAGAGGCCATGGCCCTGAGAACTGTTTCAAGTCATCTTCCTGACTCAGGTGGTCAAAATGATGCCTTTAACATGAAGTTATTTCTACTTGTATGCAAAGGGGAGTTTGGTAAAATCACTTTTCTTTTGTAAGAAAAGGAGGAGAGCTACAGATATGTGTCCTAGATTCTGATTACGTGCTGCAGTGTGTTCCCTACGCGAATAGGCCAGAGCATGGGCAGCTATAAGATTGTGCTCTGAGACAGAATTTATTTATATCCCACTCATTTCCCAACAGCAGAGCTGCGGGCACTCCTTACATGGCTGCTGTTCAAAACTTTGGATTTGTAGTTTGAGGCAAGCCCTCTCTGGACGTGTCCCATTTGCAGAGATCAGAGATGCCTTGACACAGACTCTTACCTTCTCCCAGGAAGGAGGCCACGCAGTCATGCCCAGTTGTTGTTTTATTTTTTAACTTTCATAACTACTATACTTAATTATTTCCACATTTTTTTGGTAGTCACTTCTTAATATTTTTAAGTTTTAAAAGATATTTCTGAGAATTCCTGACCTTAGCCTCTGATACTACGCATGTAAGAATATGTTATCCTTTGCCTAGCTAGGTCATCTTGTTTGGTATGTAGCTGCCAGTTCAGAGGTGGGGATGTGGGAGGTGGAGTAGCTGGGTAGGTTTGGATTTGCCTCTTTATTCTTTCTAGGAAAGGAAGTTGAGGATTCTGGGTCACTTTGAGCACTTCAATCACAGAGCATTGACCAACAGGCTGTGAGACTGTTTTGAGGTAGAGCACCTCAACCCTTGGGCCTTGTTTCCTCTGCAAAATGGGAATAGGAGCTGTACCCTGTCTGTGCCCAGTATTTTTACGAGGCTTACATAACTGAGCAAGGTGTGTGAAAGCATTCTGGGAGTTTAAAAATGCCATTTTGTGGGTTTGTTCTGTTTTCTAGCTGAAATTCTAGCAAAGCTAAGGTTATCTTTTTGGAAAATGTTGGGAGGAACATCATTGTAACTTAGTAAAAGCAGGTTTTATTCTTTGATTATCGAATAAAACTCTGTACCCTAAAATACGGTCTTGGGTATCATGTGTTACTGGAATTTATTTTTACATTGTGGTAAATGTGATCCTGGGATGTACTGATATGTGGCATATATGGCTTTATACATAAATACACACACAGTCTATACATCTGAACTCATAGATGTGTGTTTGGTTTTGTACACTGAGAACTCTCTACATGGAATATAGTCCACTTATTTCTAGATAGCCTTCTTTTCTACACCCACATAAACTCTTGAGCTAAACTTTCAAATATGTAGGCAGCCTCTGTAAATACACATGGAGTTTCAATACAAATGTTCCTATACATTTATGACTTTAAGTGCTCTAAAGAAAGCCTCATTCAACTTGATCAAGCAGGGAACACAAACACTGTCAGGTCTCACCTTAGCTTTTGCAGGGACTCAATCTCTATGGAAGCTACTTAATTTTTCTGCCTCACATTCCTCCTCTCTGGATTTGTTCCATTTCCAGAGGTGCTTCAAGACAAATACTTTCTACCCTCTCCCAGGAGGGAAGTCACAGTCATATCAAAATTTTTACTTCTCTTTGTCTTGAACTCTTTTCACTTGAATGCCCGGTGGGACAATCCATGCAAGCCCTTTAAAGATGCCTGGTATCTACAGATCTTCCGGGCAGAGAAGTTGGAGGTTGGAAGGACAAACATCAGCCAGGAGAAAACACAATTTGCCTGTTTTCAATAACAGGAGGAGGAGGAGGCTTGGTGCCGAAAAGGAGGGATTTCCTCAACCATCCTCTGCTCCAGAATGGTCCCTTTTACAGTCCTGGCTGAGAAAACACGGACAGAGGACTCTGGGAGCTTCATGCCCTCCTGCCCCCACCATTTATCCAATTTACACTGATCAGACCCACATTGGCAAATGAAAGCCCCTCTTTCCTTCTGTTTGTGTGAGTTACTCACGGGGGCAATTTGAACGGATTGGATTTCCCCTTGGAAATGCTGGTATTTGCATGATTTGAAAAGTCTGGCTCAATTAGAATAATCTTCAGCCACTTCCTCTCCTTTTATGCAGGTAAATCATGGATAATTTAAAAGCAAAAGAACCTTTGGACCATTGGGCTTGCCTCTTTCATCTCCTGGCCCTCATAATTGCCCTTCCATTGTGAGACCTCCGTGGTGCTTTGGGAGACTGATTAAGAGGTGCAGGGCTGGGCCTCGCTGAAGGGAGGGTCGAGGGCCACCGCACATGGCCTCTCCTTCAAAGACACTTCCTCTGCAGCAGGTATGTTAAATACCAAACCTGAGTCGGGTTACGCTCTCAATTGATGCCATATGATCCCAAGTGCCCAGACAAAGGCAAGCCATGATTAGAAAGTTCAAGACTAGGAATGCTTCTGGGGGCAGGGGGTAATCAAGTGCCTGGAGATGGGGAGGCAGACAGTAAGGCGAGCTGACAGTGGTATGTGGCACCCCCCCCCCCCCCCAAACCATGTTTGGAACCAGAGAAATTGTTCTTTTACCTCGCTGCCCACGCTGCAATCTGGCACGCGATGAAAGCTCACTTTGCCCCACTTTCTGCAGAATGTTGTGGCGATCGAGTGAATCATACAGAGGAAGGCTGTTTTGACTTCCAGCTTTAATTAGGCGTGTTTGCATATTCTCTAACCCATCCACCTTGGAGAGGGGAATGTGTTATTGTGACTGCTCTCAGGACGGATGGTGTGCCTTGAGGGAGATGGGATTCCAGATGGTCACAGCTGGGAGTGTGCTCTGAGAGCTTGGCTAGCCTGCTCTTTTTATGGATGGAGAAACTGAGGCCCAGGGTCACTTGGTCTGTGGTGCCCAAGTGATGTTAGAACTCAGTGTTTTGGGGATCAGCAGATTTGATCAGTCCCCTCAGTCCCCTAGCTGCCTGGGCGGTGGATACAAAGAAGGAGGTGGAGGCTGAGGAGGAGACAGAGGCCGTCTGCCTTCAGGCCTCTGCCTCATTGGGCTGAGCTCCCTGTGGCCCCACTCTGGCCTGCATGTGCCTCACAGCCTGTGGCAACACCCAGAGAATCCAGTCTCATTTCATCCCTGGGGGCCTGGAGATCCCCAGGAAGAGTCAGGCAGAAATCGGGAGGCCAGTGCAATGGGCAGACTGTATGTCTGGGTGTGTCCCATGCAGCAGCCTGGGCAGCTCCTGTGTGTGTTTGCTCAGGTGCCACTTGGGAGAGGTCCTCTTCCCACTGCAGGTCTCGATTTTACTGTCTATAAGATTGCAGGGCTGAAGCTAGTGATCTAGAAGGATCCTGCAGGCCCTCAAATTCAATTACTTGTCAGGTACATGTAGTTGACTAGTAGCTTTGGCAAGAACTCGCTGTGGTGGCTCCTCATAAGAAGGCCACCAACCGCTGGTTAGCCCTCCTGATATAAGGCTCAAAAACACAGACTTGCGGAGACCTGAATGCCAAGAGTGAGTAGGAAATGGGCAGAGAACAGAACCACCAGGGAATGTCTGGTCCAGACCCTGGGATCTCCAAGGCCAGAGTCCTCAATGGCCAGAATGCCTGGGGAGGTCTGTGGTGGATGAGCACACAGCCAGAGAACGGTCCAGCAGAGAGTAGAATTCAATGCACACGAGCCCGATACAATTGGACTGTATTGGACACCCTGCAGGGCTCCTGCTGAGAGCTGCTGCTGCATAACATATAAAAGGACAAGGATGCTGGTCCTCCTGCCCCAGTCTCAAAAATGGTAGGCCCAAGGGTGAGTAGTTTCTCCGAGTCTCCTACCTGGTTTTGTCCTGATTCTTTTACTGTTCCGTGGATGTCTACTGCCTCACTTTTCTTATTGCCTGTGGAATCTTATTTAACTTGGGCCTTGGTCTCAGACTGGGAGCAGCCAGAGGGCAGGGCTGTATCCTGGTGTGGGTCTGGGACTGGCTCTGAAGTTCCTCATAGAGCGTTTGTCTAACTGAATTACATTTGGTTTCCCAGGTAGATGCAAAGGTGTCCTATTTTATATCAGAACAACCTTTAGAGCCTGATAGCTTCCAACATAGGCAGGGCAAGTCGCTTCCTGAGAGATTGCGGACCTGGTTCTTCAGGGCTCTGCCTCTCTGCCTCCTCTCTGTTACACAGGGCCATGATAAAAGGCCAACACGACAGCTGCTGCCCTTCCCTGGGCACTTCCCCATGGCTGGGTATGCTCTAAGCACTTCAGATACAACACTTACTGTGGTTCTCACCACAACTTCATGAGTTAGTCACTATTACTAACCCCGTTTTACTAGTGATGAGATTGAGTTACAGAGAAGTTATGTGACTTGTCCAAGGCCATACAGCTAGCTAGTGGTAGAGCCAGGATTCAAAGCCATACAGGCAATCTGGTGTCAAAGAATGTGCTCCTGGTCTCTCTGTACACCCTGAGTACACATCTGGGGCCAGCCTAGGGCAGGTGCTAAAGAGCATATGCTCAGGCCAGCTAGGAGGCGTGTTGATTAAGGTGCTGGATCCCTTAGGTGGAGATGGAGTCCATCTGTCTTTAGGCCTCTGTCTCAACATGTGGTCTGAGCTTCCTGAGGCTGGTTGTGTGGTTCAAGTCCCAGATCTGGCGACTTAAATAACATGCTGGGTGCATGTACGTGTGTGCCCCAAATCCTGAGAGGAGAATAGAGGAGAAGAGATTGCCCTGTGGCCAGCCCCCTTGGGAGGTGCTTTCTCGGTTCTCTCTCTGTGTCAGCGAGCACATGTGCCCTTTAGCAAATTTAAAATGAAAGCAAAGCAAAACAAAAAGAAACCAAATGCTCATTCCTGGTTTTCTACTTATTCCTATGGGCCATGAGGGTGCAAACCCTATGGAGAGATGTCAGCCTCTAGTGGGGAACCTGTGGAGAAGAACTCAAGACCACCTGTCGGGGAAGAGATTGCCATTTCCCCATCATCGGGGAGTCAGGACACTGCAAAAGTACACAGCAACCCTGTGGTACAAACACCCACCAAGGCGCCTGCCTTGGCCGAGTAGGAGTTTTCAAAGCCCTGGGCCTCCAGAGACAATTCTCAGGGTCAGCCACGTTCCTGCATGCCCCTAATTAAGTTAGAAGAGAATCCAGGCCCCTGGGTGCTTCTTTCTCCTGGAAGCACTTGAAAAATGCAGGGAGGTAAAGAAGTTCAAGGTTTGGGTATCTGCTGCCCTTGGTTCTGCTCAGGAATTCTTTAGCTGATTACACGGCTCTCATTTCAACAACACCAGCTTTGTGTCCTGGCTATGGGAAGACTCCTCTCCTTACTGCCCGCCGCCGTGGAGGGTCACCCTGCCGGGAAAACGCATCTGGAGAGAAGTATTTCCACCAGATTTTCAAATGCTCTGGGGGAAACATTTTCTTGAGGAGTTCTTTTTTTTTTTTTTTTCCTTCTTTTCCTTTTTTCTTAGGGGCTAATAGTTATTATGGGAACCTGGCATTCTTAGAAATCCCTGGAATGAAATTAGGTTGAAAGCCAGTGATTGAGAAAGAATGTGACAGGCCTCATGTCTGAACCCTTATGGCTGGTGACATCCTGCTTTTGCACAGTGTGGAGGACACGGGCCTCTCGGGGTGCAGGCTGTCCTGGTAGGAGGCCATCATGGCTCTGTCTCTCATGCAAGAAGTTCGGGCCATGGGCTGGGTTCAGTCGGTCTGTGTCCTCTCTACTTTTTCCGGGATACATATTTCTCAAGCACTGAATAGGTTTAAAAAGTGAGTTTGGTCACAATAACCACGCAAAGCTAGTCTACACAGTATTCCTCACTTGTCTGATTATCTTCTGCTGTTTTGTCCCTCTATGTAAAGCCCTGGACTGACATGATGAGTTCTGAGATGAATATGTGGCTCACCTCCTTGGGACACGTACAGTCTAAGTAGGAGATTTGAGTCTCAAATGGAAAGGGACATTCACTGCCAAGTGCTAGGCCTGAGACCAGCACTGACTCTCACGTCAGCCTCATGTGTACTTACCATAGATTATTTAATCCTTACAGGAATCCCATGAAGGCTACTTTTAAGCAGATGAGGAAATAGAAGCTGAGAGAGGGAACTGGCCTTAGTTGATTTTAATTGGTGGTCAAAATAAAATTCGAAACCCAAGCGAACCTGTCTTTCTGGCCGTTTACATAACTACACGCAAACAAGGTTGAGTACCCTACCTCTAGCTCCACCCGCAAGGAGCTTATCAATCCTTAGAACAGGCTGCATATTCCAGGCCACAGCAGTATAAGATACAGTGACATCATCCTGCAGATAGGTGTGCAGGCCACCCCCTCTGCAGTGCCCAGAACTGAGAGACATCCCTATGGGTCTTCATGAGGAACAAGGAAAACATGTCAGTGAAGGCATTAGAATCTTTTATTTTTAAAAATTATTTATTTAATTTTATTTATTCACTCATTTTTTTTTTAATTTGAGAGAGAGAGAGAGAGAGAGAGAGAGAGAGAGAGAAAGTAAGTGAGAAAGCAAGTCACCAGGTCTGGGACCTAAACCATGGTCAGCCATGTGGGAGTGTCCAGTGTCTTAACCACCACGCCACCTGCTGGTCCCCAAGGCGTTATAATCTTTCTATCTTTCCTACTGGAATGTTTCCCCTCTTGCGTCTTTAGAGACAAATCCTCTGTGTCCTTTAGGGCCCTCAGTGTCTCTTCCAGGAAGCCTTTCCACATTGTTGTAGTCTTGAAGATCTTTCTCTCTTGGTTACCTGCGGCAGGTGGTGTCAGGGCTGAACCTGATGTGAGCTAGAATGGTACACGTCTTGCTGCAGTGATTTCATCTTCCCAGCTCTCAACGTTTCCTTCTCCAGGGTGAAGAGACCAGCATTAGGTACAGGGGTGCAGGGTGAAAAGAACAATGGTCCTGTGTGGACCTCCTGTGAACAGGGTGACTTATTGGTGACAGACGGAAACTACTACAGGTGAAGAGAAGGAAGACACTAGTGTCCTGGGAACCAAGGCAATAGTTCTAGATGGTACTGTGACCTGTAGGGTCAAATGGCAGGGCAAGATCAAAGAAGGTGAGGACTGGAAGAGGCCTACTGAATTTGACAGCTCAGTTCATTGATGAGGGCAAGTAGAGGGAAGGCAATGACATACAGCCATGAATTACAGTTTATTTTATAAAGTTTGTATGAGAAGGACAGGGAAAGTCTGGATGGTACTGGAGGAAGATGTGTCCTTTAAAACTCATCAGCTTATGACCTTTGTCGAACTACTTAACATCTTTGCACTTTACTGTCCTCATAAGTAGAGTGGGGGTTGTACCTTCTTTATAGTCAGTGTGAAAGCATCAAAAAAAAAAAAAAAAAAAAAAAAATCACATACATAAAGCACTTAGCTCGAAAGGCCAGAGGTGGCGTAGTGATTAAGGTACTGGATTACCATATGGCTGATCATGGTTTGAGTCCTGGACCTGGCAGCTTGAAAATCACACCAGGAGCATGTGCATGCCCAAAATTCTGAGAGAAGAATGAAGGACAAGAGTTGTGGTGGGACATATGGCATGGGATGAGATTTCTTCACTTTCCCTATATTGGCTTCTGTCTGTCTCTCCCTGGTGAGTACACACGCTCTACGACAAAAACCTAAAAGAAATATTAAAATAAAAAAATTTATCAGGATATGGTCAATAAAATTTGGTAGTGACTGTTTTTCTGGATAGGAGAAACTTCAACAGATGAAGGGTCTTCATAAAGTTCATGAAAATGTGTATTATGAAAAAACTATGCATGAATTCCAAATTTTTTCAAACCAAAAGAAACTCATACTTCAGTCCCATTTCTCCATGAACTTTATAAGGTACCCTCATATATGTAGATTGTTGGGCATAGGAGGGAGAAGATTGAAATATAGAGAACATAACTGACAGAGTGAGGTCCTCAAGGAAGGAAGGGGTTGGAGGACATAGGGCGGAGGATGGTTCTGAATCTTGAGACTGAGGAAAAGATGAGAATGACCAAAGTTGTACGGTTGATTCTCATGACTTGTGGTAGTTAGAATCTATGAAGTCACTTCAAATACTGAATCAGTGAATACTGAAATCAGTGTTCTGGTGGCAACACAGTTCCTTTGATCTTTTCTTAGCATTTTTGTCAACCAAATTAATTCATCACCTATTTAAAGATACTGTGTTTAATATATATTGTGGATTCACTGACATCGAACTCACAGTACTGTAACTCATGCCTGAACAAAGCTCTCTTAACACAGGTGTTTTCTTTATAAGGCATGTTATAACCACCTTGTGCTTAGGAACACTAGACAGCACTTTGGCGTTATATTTGGGGCATTTTTCTCTCTTTTTAAATAAACTCTTATTTTATATATTTATTTTAGGGTTTTATCATAGAGTGCGTGCACTCACTAGAGAGAGACAGTGAGAGGAAAAGTGAGAAATCACCTCCCCAGTGGGGATGGCTACACCACAATCTCTTCTCCATTCTCCTGGGATTTTGTGTATGTGCACACACGCGTGATTTTCAAGCCACCAGGTCCAGAACTCGAACAGTGGTCAGTCATGTGGGAGTCCAAAGCCTTAACCACCATGCCACCTGCTGATCCCTTATTTATTTATTTTAAATTTTGCCAGAGGGCACATGTGCTCACTGATAGAGAGAGAGAGAGGAAAGCACCCTCCATGGGGCATGGCGTGCCACATTCTCTTTTCCTCCATCTTTTGGAGGCCATTTTAAACAGTGAAATTACCAATTAAAGAGCATAAAAATATGGAGAAAATGGGATAAATATACCACAAAATACACACTGCTTTATGGTTTGGGAGCTCAAACAAGGAGGAAGAGTGTGAAGAAGAGTGTTGCCCTGTTCGCTGGGGGAGAATGTAAATGCTGCTTCTAGATATTTTGCCATTTCATGTATGCCCGCAAATGCCTATAAAACACCGCTGGCATTGATTTGGGGGTTAAGAATACATTTTAGTGGGTAGGTTAATGTGAAATTATAGAATACGTAAATGGTGAAGGTCAACTGTGTTTGTAGTGAAGGAAAATCAAGTTGAGGGGTACCATATTGGGGTGCTGTGGGCAGGCGCCAGTTTTCTCTTTGAAATAAGAGACAATGTCTTCTGAGAGGAGGCAGGAGGGGTAGAGGAGGCCTGGGGTAAGTGGTACAGTTGGAAAAGTTGCCTAGAAGAATGGGGTGGGGGGCTGGGAAAGAACAGGGAGGAGGATTGGCAGGCACAGCTGAAGGACCAGCTGAGGGGGAGGACTGCGATTTGGCTCTTCTCTCTGGAGCTGCCTTTTGGCAACACTCCATAAAACTGACTACCTGGAGAAATTCATCCCCAGTTGCAGTGCTGGATTTCCATTTAAAGAAGCAGAGGCTTCTTTTTCTCCCCTCTCCTTTGAAATCCACCAGAGGGAATGAAAAACAGAAAAATATACAAATAAAAATTTCCTTGAAACAAATACTCTCACAGAAACAAGGAAATAGCTATAACCTCAAACCACAAGCTATGAAGCATACTAACCAAGTACTTGGCAATCTGTACCCAAACAAGGTATGAATCTGACATCTTCTAATTTCTCCTCAGACCTGGAGCATAGAACACTTTTTTTTTTTTTTTTTTAAAGTAACAATCAGAGGCTTAAGAGCTTTATGTTCTAGTTCTTTGATTTTTCCTACAATGCCTAGGCAGCCCGATTCTTAGACTTCTTTGCAGACCTTCCTAGACTTCACTTTCTAGACTTCCAGAGAAGGGAACACATCCTCCTAGAAGTGAGGAGGGTTCTGGAGAAGGTACCAACAGACTCACCAATTGTACTCTCTGTTGCCAGCTCCCTGGGAAGTGGTTACCAGAGGCCAGGAGAGCCAGAGTGTCATAGAGCAGCCCTGTGAAAGCCTTGCTGATTCAGAGTGTGGTCTAAGGATACACAGCTTCAGCCATATCTGGCAGCTGGTTAGAACTACAGCCCTTGGGGTCATGCTGCTACCCTCATGAACCAGAATCTGTCTTTGCAAGGTCTCTGGATGACTAGGATGTACTCCACTAGCTGGATGCTTGTGCTGTGCTGCTCTGCTGTCTTCATGTACACTTTAAACTTTGAGAAGGATGGTCCTGAAGACTTTGAGGTGAGCTGAGTCAATTTTTCAAACACCAGAAGTATGGGAAGATATGCTCCTATGATGAAGGAAAACACAGGGCTAGTGAACAGACGGAGAGGTAGCAAATCTAATGCAAAACCACATTTTGATTTAGCTCATTGCCTTTCTTCTCTCATAAACATTTTTGTTTTTATTGCCAGAGGTCATAAGTGCTTGTGAGAGAGAGTGAGAGATGTAGAGAGAGAGATAGAGAGGAGAAGCACCCCTTAATGGGCACAATCATGCTGCTATCCTTTTCCCTCCATTCTTCCTTTCCATCAGGATTTTGAGCATACAAATGCATGTGGCCAGCATGTTTTTCAAGTCACTGGGGCTGGGAACCAAACTGTGGTCAGCCATGTGTGACCCGGCTCCCTTAATGGCTAAGCTATTGGGACAACCTTCTCACAGACTCTTCCTTAAGCAGTATCTGATTGTATTTAATGGCAAAGGAATGTAATAAAGGAACCCAACATAATACTTGCACATAGATTCTGCAAAGAAAACAGAGGAATGGGATACCAGAAAAG
Source organism: Tupaia tana (assembly GCA_026018925.1). Classification (NCBI taxonomy): domain Eukaryota; kingdom Metazoa; phylum Chordata; class Mammalia; order Scandentia; family Tupaiidae; genus Tupaia; species Tupaia tana. Next base: position 216,840,610 of record JAKSZU010000003.1, on the reverse strand, counting down.
GCAAATGGAAAACATAGATTATCTAAGGAAACAGAAGAAAAATTCAACAGCACATATACTAAAATTGGAACGATACAGAGTAGATTAGCAAGGCCCCTGTGCAAGGATGACACACAAATTCGTGAAGCATTCCAAATTTAAGAAAAAGAAAAACAAAAACACTATAGACAACAGTAATTTTATTTTTTGTTTTTGTTTTTTTAAACTCAAAGACGTTTAAGAGTTCAAAGATTGGATTAAAGTCAATGCAAGGAGATTAAAAACAAATTGGCAGAACTCAGGAAAGAAACAGAGAGTAAGTAAAACTACTACAGAGATAAAAGTACACCAGAAATAAACCCCCCAAAATTGAAATAAACACAACAGCAAGGCAAGGCAATTTTCCCAAGTGAGAGAACTAACATATTTGTGAACTGCCTCGATGACTCCACTGATGCTGTGCCCAAGGATGCCATTCCCCGAGACCTGACTCCTCACTGGAAGCTCAAGATGGCATGTGAAAATGCTCATAGTCAGGAGGGTAGTCACTGAAGGTGCTGGGATGGTCTGGACTTGGAGAGACAAGTGAAATGCTTGGGAGCACTTTTTCTGTTTTAGGTACTTATTTTATCTGCAAAACACAATGTAGGTTTTTTTAAAAAATCATTTTATTTAATTAATTAATTAATTAATTTATTAGAGAGAATTTGCTACAGGGTATGTGATGTCGCTGGAGAAATGAGAGATAGAAAGCAAGAAATCACCCCCCAGGAGGATGGTCACTCCACAATCCCTTCTCCTCCATTATCCTCTCAGGATTTTGGGCATTCACGCACATGTGCCTGGCATGAGTTTTTTTTTTTTTTTTTTTTGAGAGGTTTTCGCTATAGGGCGCGTGCGCTCGCCAGACAGACAGAGAGAGACAGAGAGACAGAAAGCAGGAAATCACCCCCCAGGGGGGATGGCCACGCCGCAATCCCTTCTCCTCCATTCTCCTCTCGGGATCCTGGGCACGCACGCACACGCGCCCGGTGTGAGTTTAAGCCACCGGGTCCGGGACGTGAACCGCGGTCGACTACGTGGGAGTCCAGTGACATAGCCATGACGCTAACTGCTGGTCCCTTTTTTTAAATTTTTTTTATTTTTATTTTTTTATTTTATTTATTTATTTATTTATTTTTAAAAGCTGGTCATAGCAGGTGGTGTGGTGGTTAAGGGCACCGGACTCCCGTATGGCCAACCAACCGTGGTTTTTTTTTTTTTTCTTATTTAACTTTATTTATTATTATTATCATTATTATTTTCCAGTTTGATCAGAGAGAGAGAGGAAGTGAGAAAGCAAACCACCAGGTCCGAGACTTGAACCGTGGTCGACCATGTGGGAGTCCAGCGCCTTTAACCACCATGCCACCTGCCGGCCCCCCTGGCATGAGTTTTAAGCCACCGGATCTAGGACTTGAATCGTGGTCCACTTACATGGGAATCCAGTGACATTACAATTTTGCCATCTGCTGGTCCTGGTGTTCTTAATAAATGAGTGACTAACAAAATGATAAAATAATTTCTGCATATAGAGAAAAAGTTGTAACGTAGAGATAAAACAAGATAAAAGCTTGAACCATATACCATATTACCACCCAGAAATGATTTCTTATTTTGCATTGTTTCCAAAATTTATGAAAATATAAATCTATTTTTTTCAAATTGAATGTTATATCCCATTTTCACCTTCTTTTCCCAGTTAACAATATATTCTGACCATTTCTTTTGTCATTAAATATTCGATCTTATTTTAACGCTGTAGAGTCTTTCACTACATTGAAGTGCCTTGATTTACTTGGTCTACCGTGTCCATGGCCCACAGTGTACTAAGTGCTTGGTAAATATTTGTTGAATGACTTACTTGAATGAATGCTGAATAGTTAGGTAATGTTTCTAAATATTTACTGTTACAAACACCAATGCAGCAAACATCCTTTCAGTTAAATTATTAACATAGCCATAATTAGTGTTTTAAAATCATTCGTCAATAGTAAAATTATTTGGTTGAAGAGTATGACCGTTTTTAAAGCTTTTGGATAATTTCCAAAACACATAGGCTGATTTGCACTTGCACATGTGTTACAGTACTAAACACATATTCTCTCATCTCAGTCAACCATCGATATTAAAAAAAAATCATTTCTAATTTGGTAGGACAAATACCGAGTCTTTATTGTTATAAATTATAATTCTTTGGTACTTGGTGAGGTTGTATATTTTTTCCCATGCTTATTAATTATTTATTTGTTTTATTTATTTATTTATTTAAATTTGACAGAGGGTATGCACCCTTGCTGGAGAGAGACAGAGAGCGAGAAGGAAAGTGAGAAAGCAGCTCCATGGGAATGGTCATGCCACAATCCCTTCTCCATTTCTCCCTCCTATCAGTATTTTGGGCACACAGACACACACACATGCCCAGCATCTTTCTCAAGCCAAGGGGTCTAGGACTCAAACTATGCAGTCAGTCATATGCGATTCAGCTGCCTTAACCACCATGCCACCAGCTGGCCCTTAATGTATTATGTCCATTGCCCACTTTAAACTTTTGTTATTGGGTCAGCCCTGCAGTGCAGCAGTTAAGACATCTGGATCCTATGTGGCCTACTGCCATTTGAAAACCGTGCCAGGGATGTGTGTGCACGTGCCCAAAATGATAAAGAAGAAATAGAAGAAAGAGGAATGGAGAATGACCACGCCCCATCTCTCTTTCTCTTTTCTCCCAGTGAGTGCACATACCCTCTGGTAATTAAAAATGTTAAAAGATTTTTTGTTGGTCATTCTTATTATTGACATACATGTGCTCCCAATATTAAAACTATTAACTTGTTGTGAACATATAAATTACAATTTTTTCTAATTTGGCATTTTTCTTTTTAACCTCTTCATAAAAAAAAAAAATTATCCCCTCTATGAATGAGAGAGACACAGAAAGAAAGAGAGAGATAGCATCCCAACAGGGTCCTGACACTACAACCCACTCCCAGTCTTCAGCCACCTCTAGATCAGGAGCACACATGTACTGTGTATACTCAAGGAGGTCTTTAGACTTGAACCGCAAACCTTCCTAGGTGGGATTTCCTCAGAGAGTACTGCATTTTAGTACTGTGCCCTTGTCTGGTCCCTTGTAATTTTTCAAGACTGGATAGTCTCTTTAATCTTCCATTTATGTTTCTGTGTTTTGACTTTGTCATTACAAAGGCATTCTCTACCTCCAAAGTTATAGAGGCATTAGGAGGTGTTAGCCCCTCCCTCCTTTTTAATAGGAAAGGAAAATAGGGTATATAGACTCTAAAATCAGAAGCTCATGATTCACTCTTACATTTGACTTTAAAACCCTATGCAGTTTATGCTCTATCAGTCTACCTCTTTTATCCAACAATATTTTGCATTACTCAAGCCACTTCTTTTGAGCAGCTGGTCTACATAACTGTAGAAGCTGAGGGGTCACACTGTCACAGGTAGATTCCCAATGAGAGAGACTAAAAGCTAATCCTGGAAAGTCACTGCTAATCCCCTCTACTCATCTCTGCTGTGTCAGCACCTCCTGTGTGTTGACCCTGAGTGCTTAGAACTCAGAACAGCTTCCTATAAGTGTGTCCTTGAAGGAACGCGGCTGGCTCCTGATGGGAATGAGAAATTTCACCTGCTGGTGAATTACTCTGATAACACAAAGCCTGCGGAGTGGAAGGACAGCTGTGGCCTTGACCTTCAGGTGCTCTGTGCAATCCCCGCTGGTGGTCCCACTGCTTTTGCAGTCCTCATGTCAATGCACCATGCCAAGCTCCAGGCTGTGGGTAGGAGGGGTCGCCAGAGCTCGGGAATCATTTCCTTAATGCCTTTTTGAACATGGCCACCCAGAGAGAAAACTGAGTGGGCAAGACAGTGGGGCTGTGGCGGGGGATTTTTGAAAGGAAATGATAACTTGGAGTCTTCAGTATTTGTCTTTTTGCTCATGGTCTTCCAGTTATTCCCACAGATAGTTCTCACCTAATCCCAGGATCTGGAAATGACATAATAAGCTAGCTATGTACGAAGCCTTAGAGGGAAATTTTTTGCTTCCTCTTCTTTTCATAAAAGTTTTTCCTTCCTCTTCTTTTCATAATTTTTTTTTCCCCCCTTTGGAAAAAATCTAGGATGTCTGTGGTACCTTCAATGAGCCACTAAATGAACCACAACAGCCTTTATTTTATAGTGATTTATTTTCACAATTTCCCTCAAAAATTAAATGGAAAGGCTATAGAGTAACAATAGCCTATCTGAACCCATATGTCTTCCAACAGAATATATGAAAATATGACCTTTTTTGCCTTAAAAATAAGGTGCCTTTAACAGAAGTTAAAAGAATAAAAGTCCCCCCACTTTTTCTTTTCTCCTTCTTCTTCTTCTTTTTTTTTTTTTTGTATTGCATAAATAATGTAACGTCATATAGAGTCAAAGGGAAGAAATAGGAATAGTGTTATCAGTCTAAACTGTGAAAGAACTCTTCTCCCCTATTCTTCTGCACACTTTGGTTTGGCAGTGGAATTCTGAGGTGAGAAGGGGACTCTTTGTCATCATGTCTGGAAAAACACCCAAGCCTGCTCGCTGAGGGTATCGATGTCTGTGACCCAGGGGGTGTGGGGCAGGAATAGACTTCCAGTATCCTCTTCCAAGCTCATTCCTATTCCTAGGATAACTAGAACTTTGAGGCATGTTAGGTGGTTCTGATATTTAAAAAGGCAGGTAAAAGAAATGTCCACACAACTTGAAACTCTGAGCACATTTTCTATCTGCCGTGCTTGGGTTCAGAAAGCTGTGACGTTCTGAAAAGTGACCCATGAATCCTTCTCTGTGTATTTCCATGTCTCTGACACTAGGCCTCTCAATTTCTTCCTGTTTCCATTCATTAGCGATATGTACATTTTTTGTCTTCAGCTGACATTTGTGGAAAGTGACAGAGGCACCAGGCCTCTTGGGGACCAGAGGTTGCTCTGAACTGAGGTCATGTTCTGCTGTGATGAAACAAAGAGAAGAAATCAAAGGATGTGGGGTCCCTTCAAGGGGGCCCAGATTGCCCTTTCCCCTGCCCCAGTTACAAGAGACCATCTTTTGGCATCCATGCTGTCTCCACTAATGATTTTACTGACTTTCTCATTAGAATCTTCTTGACTAGGCACTCCCAACTCTGGAGCTGACTTTCCACTGGTAACTGGGCAACCCTGGCATGCCTGCTCCTGAAATGGGCACCTCTGCCAACTATATGTTTGGTTCGGATCTTGCATATGGCGTACACAGCATGCTCGTGACAGAGTCTGTGAAGACCGAGGCTGGGCACTCATGCTTGCTCTGGGCAGTCTGGTTAGGAGCAGAGCTGTTTTTCCTCCAAGACGTCTCAATCAGCAGGGCCTCCTCCTTTTTTTATTTTTTTCACTGTCCTCTCATTGCTTGTGCTCGAAGGATCAGACATGTGAGTGATTCTTTCATCCTTTCCAGGGAATTTGTGGGGAGCTGAACCAGGACGACAGGATTTGGAACCTGAGAGGGGTTTCTTTTTGTCTGCAGTGGCCTATCACCAGTCAAATCCAGTGTGTAGGTTAATAAGGCTTAAACTTTAAAGGAAGGTTGAACATCTGATTGACAAGCTAGTGAATAAGAGTCCAGGGGGAAGTTCTGTGCTTGGAAAGTTCCCCGTTTCCTGAGATGCAGTTGAATTTTAAAGAGCCTTAGTCATCAGTAGGCGGAGGCAAACACCTCTGAGAGGTTAACTTGCATCGAAGTACCAAATTGCTCTGCTAAATCGCAGTTTCCAGTTAGTCCAAAGACTGGCGAATGAATTGCCTCACTTAATTGCTATTTATTATTCCAGAATCAGAGTGGCTGCAACCCTGTCCTCAGGTCGGAATTATCTACCGTGAATGCTTAGGCTTGTGTTCTGAGGTGGTCAAATCAGCCTTGTGATGGCACCAAATGTTGAAGTTTAATGAGTGCTCTGTTCTCCAGGGACAGAGAATGTAGCAATGGGTGTTACCTTGAGAGCTGACAATATCTAAAATAAGATTACTTGGGCTCATAAATTCTTTTTTTCAAGTCTAAAACCTTATTTATCTTGCAGTTTAGTGTATTGCCACCTTTGGGGTTTGCTTCCCAGTTTCTTGGAGAGCAAAGATTGAACTCCAAGAGATGGTCTTTCCAGGCACCTTGTGACTGTGTGTGTGGAACCCCGATCCCTGGATTCCTAGGATGGCGTTCCCATAGCCATGCTCAGATTGCTTCTCTAGACACAGGAGAGAACCCATAGCAACATCAGACAGGGACGGCTGATCTTTTTGGTTCAAACATGAAAAGCTACAGAGGCACTGCCAGTGCTGTGTGACACTGAAGCTGTATGAGAAACCCTGGATTTGGGTCCTGGTTATGCCTGAACATGCCAGGTGGGCCTGTGATCCTGGCTGGCTGGAAGGCCAGGGGGAATCGCCGGGCAGAGTGGGGGTGAGATCTAGCCAAGGGTACCTGTCTCTGTTTCTCTCTGTGTTCTCTCTCTTATGAAAGAAAGAAACTAATAAATTCTGTAAAAAAATGAAAACAAATGCAAATGATACATTTTTAAAATGAAAAAATAAAGCTAATTCCACTCCCTAACACATTTTAAATAATTTTTAAAAAATGAAAGTATTGGTCTCTGCCCATGTATATACATACTTTTATAAAAACTAACCATGGGAAAAACAACAGTTTTGGTCTTAACTGTTTACTCTCAGTATCACACTAGAAATGGTTTATGATTACTTAAAAATTACCATTTATCATGGCTGTACGATAATTATGTATCTCTATCTATCTGTCTCTATAAATATATGTATATATACACACAGAAATGGCCATCTTGCATGTGGGGAATATTTAAAATATTTACCATTTTCAATGATAGCTAGAATTTCTCAAACCGTATCTTTAATATACATTTTCAGAAAAGAAAAAATGTCATAAAAGGCATCAATACCTTTGAGACTTTTGCTACATGCTACTATACAATTTTCCAAAGCAACTTTGTCATTAGGACGTGAGAATGCTAGTTACACCTAACTTTGTTGGCTTTGGAGATGATCAAATTTTTAAAAATTTTGGTGACATTTTTGGTACTAAAGTGATATCTCATCAGTTACTTTAATTTGCTTTGCTTTGCTTGTCAGTGAGAAAAAGACCCTTTTGTCTCATGTTTACCAGCTGTTATTTCCTTTTAGGTGAAATAGCTGTCTTAATAATTTTTTTTTTTTTTTTATTAAACAAGCCAGATTTTTTAGAAGTTTAAAGTCTAAATCCACACAGCAATTGGAATGGCCTTTTTACCTTGACCGTGGTATGATTGTTTTTGGTTCTGCACACAGGACACAGTACTTGTAAGGCAGCTTCTGGTACGTTCAACAGACTGATTCAGGGACCTTGTTTCCCAGTGCCTGTAAGAGCAACTTTTCCAAGCACTTGGAAGCACATGATTTTAATACTTAGAGAGCACTTGATTGACTCAGTGATCGTTTATACTCACAAAGAAGCATGGTTGGATTTCATGACCTTTACATAGGCTCGCTTATAGGTCAGTTTACATGTTAATCAGAAGACTCTGAATCTTTAAATTTTAAGCTTACAAGTCTTCTAGTGACCAGATGTGAGCAATAACTTTCATCTGGTATGACATCTTTGGTGGATGGAGCGGTTGCCTGGAATATTGTGTTGAAGAGGGGTCTCATCTTGCAGGTGAGAGAGTTCTGCTTTCATTTCATGGATGAAAATACCAGGTAAGGGAAAGGAGTGGCTTTGCCTAAAAGTACACAGATTTGAAGTGACTGAGTTAGCCCACGAATGGGATCCCAGGGATTTCCCACACTTCTAGTCCTGCTGTGTGTCTTCCTGAATGCTTCCTGATTCTCTGGGTCTAAAGAAGGGGTGTCCAAGAGCTGCTGTGAGGTCACGTCAAAGTTGGGTTCCTATCATTGAACAGCAGACTGGTGGTTGCCATTTTTAAGGAGCACTAGGCACACTCAGACTGGGGCTCTGGGTCGCTTGGTCATCTCAGAGTTGTTCACACCTGACAACAGGCTTTGCTTGTACCCTGGTGCTCAAATGTGCAGGACGGTGCTGTCTCTATGTTGCAATCACGGCTTTCCAGAAACCAAGAGGAAATGGAGGAAATATTCCTGGAGACAAATAAAAAATCTGGCCAAAGATCCAAACCCTGCCCAGCATTGGATATTTGGAAACTTCTGGATGCTGGAAGGTTTCTGCTTTCACTTTGAAATGTTAAAGAATAGTACAAAGTTAAGTGGTACCAGTATGTAAAAATAAGATATTTTCTAATGAATAAGTTACTAATGAATCAATCGATTGATTAATTCAGTCAGTCAATCAAGTCTTTTGAGCCACCGATTTTACTATTGACATTAATATTAATATTGGTCACGTTATGGCACTTAGAGTTAAAAGGCACTTTCAGTTAAAAGGCACTTTATACTTGCAATTGCATGGATAACTTATAATATCTCGTTATGTCCCATTATAGAGGTAGAAACTGAACACTAGAAAGGATGGTTGAAAAGAATGGAACTAGCTTACAACTGAAATTCTGCGTTTTTGAAATTTGAAGTTTATTAGTTCATGAAATTTCACAAACGCTTAATATCAAATATTTGCCAGACATTTGCTAAGCCTAGGAGAAAAAGAGGTGTAAAAATGAGACAAACTTATTTGTTAAGAACCTCAATGTCTAACTGGCTCTGTGGCTCAGTGGTGATATACTGCTTGAGAGAAGCCAAATCCAACATGGCAGCCATGTTTGTACTCCCCAGTCTGGTCCGTTTGAAACATGTTGGGTGTGTGAATGAGTGCCCGTGATCAAATGGGCTAGAAGACTGGAAGAAGAGAATCATGAGGTGACCATATCCTGTGGCAGATGCTCCTCTCTCTCATGCTTTCATATTCATGCACATATTCTACCATGAATAAAGAAAAAAAGATCAAAATCTACCAAAGGATACGTGTGAAAAACCTAAGAGCGTGGTAAGAAGTATAGCAGAAAAGAAAACACAGGGTGTAGGAAGCGTCAAGAAAGGATTCCTGACCAGCAGGGGCAGTCAGGAATGCTTCCTGGAGAAGGTGACTCTTTAAGAGTAAGTCATTAAAGATGAATAGAGAATATTAGGCAAGCAGAGAAAGGGTGTGAATATTGAATAATTAGAAAAAAATAATAACCCAGCAGGCTTATCTCTAAGATTAAAAATCTAAAGTGAAATCCTGTTATCTCTTTGCCAGTGAGCTGAGAGTATGTCTTAAGATTCCAGGAAAAAACTCTTATTATGGTTTGCTTTAAAGATTTTAGCCAAATGCAGTATGTGAGAAGTAAATGCTTAACAGAAGTCGTTGGATCCACCAATGAACTAAAAACTGGCATTTGAAGAAACAGATGTTCAGGGGTTAGGGAGTGAAGTAGGGAATTAAAGGCTATTGAATTAAATGGGATGGAAATAGTTTTAGATTGAAACTAAACCATTGCTGCTCAGGAGAAGTTGGGTAGAGAAAAAAAGGTTCACCCCCTTCAGAAAAGCAGCACAAATCTCTGGCTTTATGTGAGAGATTATCGGTCCCATGTACAGGAGGACACAGATAAGCATGTCATTTATTATCTTTGGGGAACCAGATATATCATACGAATGGATTTTTATATTAAAAAAGTGGAAATACTGTCATGTTTTCAAATTTTTGATGAGAGACTGATGGGGGGTGGAGTAGTAAGACACAAAGTTCTGTGAAGCAGACCCACCTGGGACGGTTGTGAGTTCACAGAGTACAGGGGGCACACATGTGTCCCCGATCTGGGCTGGCTGAGGCTAGGGGTCGATTGCAGTGTTGAGACCCTGCCAGAGGTGCTCTATGTCTCTCTCTCTTCCTCTCTGTTTCTCTCACTCAGGGAATAAATTAAAAAAAAAATTAAAGGAAGTCATCCTAAGAATTCATAACAGGTTTTCACTTAGCTCCATCCCTTATTAACCATATTGTCTTTTTTTTTTTTTTTTGAGAGGTTTTTGCTATAGGGCACATGTGCTCACCAGAAGGAGAGAGACAGAGAGAGATAGAAAGCGAGAAATCACCCCCCAGGGGGGATGGCCACGCTGCAATCCCTTCTCCTCCATTCTCCTCTTGGGATCTTGGGCACACACGTACACATGCCTGGTGTGAGTTTAAGCTGGGTCTGGGACTCAAACCATGGTCGACTACATGGGAATCCAGCGACATAGCCATTACGCCAACTGCTGGTCCCAACATATTGTCTTAAGTGAGTTACTTAACCTCTCTCTGTACTGTTTTCTGGAACTGTGGTACCTAACCCAAGTTTGGCTGCTTGCTGCTCTAAAGTCAACACTTGAGAGATGAGTGTTGGTAGGAAGGAAAGATTGCTTTGTTCAGGAAGCCGGTCACCTGGGGAGAATTGCGGACTAGTGTCCTGAGACCATTTTCTTTTTTTTGGAGAGGGTTTTTTTTTTTTTTTTTTTTTTTTTTTTTTTTTTTGCTGCAGGGTGTGCACTCACCAGAAAGACAGAGAGAGAGAGACAGGGAGACAGAAAGCAGGGATGGCCACGCAATCCTTTCTCCATTCTCCTCTCAGGATCTTGGGCACACTCGCCCACGTGCGTGGTGTGAGTTTAAACCACTGGGTCCGGGACTCAAACCGCGGTCTACTACATGAAAGTCCAGCGACATAGACATTCCACTATCTGCTGGTCCCACCCAAGACTATTTTCAAAGTTACAGGCCATCACAGGGGTTTTTAAAGGAAAAGAATGAGGGAAAGCAGTGAGGGCCTATGTGTTCAATTTGCAGTGTTTAAGATGATAAAAAATCTTTCCACTGGTCATGTGGGAGGAGGGCTGCTGGTGTCTTCTTCCTCCCTATCTCTGTAGCCAGGTACCTGCAAAGACTCAGAAAAGTTTTTATTTTTCATTAGTCAGGCAATAACTACATCCATTGTGAAGAAGGAGAAAGGTCAGGCTCTATAAAGTTCATCGTGAAAGACGGAAGTCAGACTGGTTTTCCTAAAGGTTAATTTATTAAGTACAATATGGAGTCACTTTGGTTTTCTTATGACTGGGTTACAATTTCACTCTCTGGAAAAGAGAAGTGATAATAATCTCTACCTCTAAGGGTTGTTTTAAATATGAAATGAGTTAATTCAAGTAGAACAGAACCTGGTCTATAGCAAGCAGTGAACACATGTAGATGTTATCATAATCATCATTATTCTATACAATAAGCACAGGATATCTATCCAAACTACCCATTTTTAAGCAATCTTATTTATGGAGGGAAAAATGAGAATGGGTTAACTGTCTTGGGTCTTAGCCTATTTATTTGAACCCTAAAGGTTTGGACCTGAGGACTTCCAAGGACATTATAGCCTATACATGCCACATGCATAACTGCCTACCTGGTAGTTATACAAATATCCATTACTTCACTGAACTGCTGCACATCTTGTGGTAGTGGTGGTGATGAGGTGTCCTGAGATTTGTCTCATCTCTTGCTCTGGTACTACATGGCCCCGGAGCAGTGGTCCCCAACCTTCTAGGCACCAGGGACCAGCTTTGTAGAAGATAAACTCTCCACGGACTGGGGCAGGGAGTTGGTCTGGAGATGACTCAAGCACACCACATCCACTGTGTACCCTATTTCCACCACAACCATGTTGCAATATACAATTAAACAATCACATAATAGGGTTTGTGCTCCCATGGGAATTCAATATGGCCACTGATCTGACGGGAGGTGGAGCCCAGGCGGTAATGCTAATGATGGGGTGTGGCTGCAGATACAGACAAAGCCTCCCATACCTGCTGAGGGTGAGGGGAAAGGGCGGTGGTGGGAGGGATTTGGGGGGCACTGGTCCATGTCCCTGGGGTTGGGGACTCCTGGTCTAGAGTGTTTCTTTCCTTCTTGGTGTATCACCTTTTTTCTTTCTGAATATTGGCTGTTTTTCTTGGTGCTTATACCTCTGTGATATTGCAAATATATATTTATAGGCCTTTATTCTATCTCCTGGCATGCAACTCCTAAAATCCTTAGACTCTTCAAAATGATAAGTCTTTGTATATGAATGAGTTGACTGATGGCCAGTAGCTTTAGAATGGGGTTGGTCCGCAGAAAGACCAAGGTAAGATAAGAGGATTGGGTCTTCCAGCTCCAACCCCAATGTCCAGAGAGGGGGGAGGAGCTGAAGGTTGAGGTGATCACCAATAGCCAGTGAGCTAATCAATCCTGCCTGTGTAATGAAGCTTCCCTAAAAACCCAAAAGGACTAGATTCAGGCAGTTTCCAGATCATCAAACAGGTGTAGATTCCTGAAGGATGGCTTGGTTGGTGAGGACCTGGGAGCTCCTCCCATATGCCTTCCTTATGTGTCTCCTCATTTGTGTCCTTTATAATAAACTGGTAAACATCAGCAAATGTTTCTGTGAGCCACTCTAGCAAACCCGAGGAGGAGGTTGTGGGAACCCTGTTGGTCAGAATATGGATGAAGTGAGTCTTCAGACTTCTAGAAAAGTGAGGGATGAGATTGGTATAAGCTAATAAAAACTGATTATAGAGATTCAAGAGAGGAGCCAGTAGGTGGTGTAGTTTTTAAGGTATCGGACTTCCACATGGCTGACTGTGGTTCGACCCAGACCTGGCAGCATGATACTCATGCCAGGTGCACGTGTGTGTGTGTGTGTGTGTGTGTGTGCATGTGTGTGTGCCCAAAGCCCCAGGATGAGAATGCAGGAAAAGGGATTGTGCATGTCCATCCCTCCTGGGGGCGAGATGATTTCTCACTTTCCCTCTCACTATCTCTCTCCAGTGAATGCATGTGCCCTATGGAAAAATTAAAAAAAAAAAAATTAAGAGGACTGTGGCAAGCTAGGGACTACTCCAAACTTAAGAGAGTCAGTGACAAATCTGAGACCCCTGGTCCAAAAATACTGTCAGGGTTCTTCAATCTTGTAACTTTTTCACATGCATTATTTTTGGCAGTTATGGCTTATCCAGTGGGGCTTAATTATTGAATTATTATTTAAAATATTTAAAGTTAAATTCAAACTATTTAAATAATCATTATTGTTTAGCCATGTTGATTGAGTAGCTACCCTATGTGAGACCCTTTGCTGGAAGTCCTATCTGTATCACACTCTATTATTATAGTGATTATATGAGAGAGGCATTATTAACCCTCCTGCTCTCCCACATCGTATGCAAGGAACAAGACAGTTGAATTACTTGCTCGGTATTGTGTGATAACTGATATACCTGAGTCTGGGTAATTTATGAAGAATAGAGGTTCATTTAGCTCATGGATGTTGGAGGACTAAGGCCAAGGAGCAGCCACAGCTAGTGAGGGTCTTCTTGTTGGTGGGGAATCTCTGCAGAGTACTGAAGTGGCACAGAGGATCACATGGCCAGATGAAACAAACTCTTGCTTTCTTCTATATCTGTTCTGGTCTCACCCCCTCTCCTGTTAGGCCCTTCAGTATTCAATCATGGAGGCCCTAACCTGATGACTTTATCTAATCCTAGCAAAAGGCTTTACCTTCTAATCCCACAGTAAGATTAAGTGCCCACCCTCTGAATACCATCACAACCAAATTTCAACCCTTGAATTTTAGGGGGACATATTTAAACCATTGCATCCAGTAATTGCAGGAGCCAGAATGCAAACCCAGACCTACTGATAACTAAGCTAATGGTACTTTGCCGGTCATCCTTTAATATTCTCCCAATAGAAGAGGATTCCAGAGGTTTTTTGTGAAGACATTGGAAATCATGGAGTTGTTAGATAGCCTATTCTGCAGTTATTCTTGAAGAACAAATGGATACAAATGCCAGAGAATAGAGTAGGAAAGAGTGGAGACATCTCTTAATGAAAAGAACAAGGCTAGATCTTTAAGGAAGGTCCACTTGGGACTAGCCAACATGAATTTTATGGGGATTCTGGCCTATTTCTGTGGGTTCTGGGCATCCAAACGATGGAGTCAGAGGAGAATGCCAGCTACTTGCAAGACTTCATGTGTGGGAGCGTGTGACTACTGTCCCACTGCTGGTCAGGATTCTGTGTGTCCACTTCTGAATTGGTGGCTATACTCAGTTTGGGTGGGTTGCCAGAAGTTTGGATACTCAATCTATGATTCTGAGGTTCTAGCCATGGCTTTACTTCAAGAGGAAGAAAGCTGCGTGTACGAGTGAGATAATAGAATCCAGACTGTGCTGGTCCAGTTGGAAAGCCTAAGCTGGTGAACCGTGCCAGGTGAGTCTGGAAGGCACATGCTGGTAAGCGCCTGATGCCAGGAGGAGCCTCCCCAAGCCAAAGGCTTCAGAGCTGAGTCTTTGCTTCTCTTTGTAACTCATGTTTTGTTCTCTCCCATTCTCCTTCCCTTCCCTTCTTTCTCCAAATAGTTATTGTTACTTTCTCTGCCCCAGACCTTGTACCTGTCCTACAACATAGTATCTCTGCCAAGAGTCTTATACTCTCATGGAGGAAGCTGAAAAAATTTTCAGTTGGTGCCATTAGAGCTATAGAAAAGGGGCCACACGATAGTGTGGAAACACCAAGAAGGAGGCTTGAATGCACCCCAAGGCGGTACTGAATTGGATTTCAAGGCACACATTGGCTGGATTTAGCTAGAAACAGATGGAAGGAGGAGATTGTCCAAACAAAGCGAAGAGTGTGGCCCAAGGCACAGAGGCAGAAAAGCATGAACTCTTTTAATAACTACCGAAGTTCATTATAAGTGGTCCAGAGGGTTTGGATGCCATATTCATGGGAGAGATTATGGGTAGGATCATATCAGGTGAAGAACAGATTTTATTCTAGAGACAATGAGGGATCAGTCGAACCAGAGATTTTCAATGTCTGATTTGCTGGTTACTCAGCAGAATGGCTTGTTTGGCAGTTACATCGAAGGATGGAAGCCTGAGGGACGGGGAGCAGCCTGCAAAGTGGGAGCTTCCCAGGGAGTCTTCTTGTCTAAGGCATCCTTTTGAGTAGATCAAGGCACTATTGGAGTAATTATAGAGCCCAAGAAGTGAAAAAATTGCCTAAAGCATCAAAATCCTTTTGTGAGATTTTCCTTCCAAGAACATGCATCCTGATAAAACAGGTGACCTCGGTCAATGTCAGCTCCAGGGCTTTAGGGACTGAGTTACTGCAAAAGTTTAATTCTAAACATGCGTGGCTTCTTTTTGCTCATCTCCTAATGCCTCAGGACTTCCGTAGAGAGCGGGATGTTAGAAATGTAGAGACCCAGAGACGACTGATGATACAGAGCCAGACAGGTTTGTGCAAAGAAAGCTTGTTTTTCCCAGGACTTCCACTTTCCTAATTAGTGCTCCATTTTGCTAAAGTAAAACGTAAGAGAACTCAGACCACTGTCAGTATCTGGGCTGCAGAAGTTATTTGCTTGCTCTGTGAATTGTGGGTGTGCTCATTCCTGCTTCAGTTGGTTCCTGTTTGTTGCATGCCTATTGTGTGTCCATTGTGTTTTGCACACTTTTTTTTTTTAACCTTTTTTTATAAAGAGGCTTTTGCTATAGGGCACATGCGCTCGCCAGAAAGACAGAGAAAGACAGAGAGATACAAAGTGAGAAATCACCACCCAGGGAGGATGGTCACACCACAATCCCTCCTCCTCCATTCTCCTCTCGGGATCTTGGGCATGCACACACACGTGCCTGGTGTGAGTTTAAGCCACCATGTCCGGGACTCGAACCGCGGTCAACTACATGGGAATCCAGCGACATAATTGTTACATTAACTGCTGGCCCCACGCTTTATCTCATTGAGTTCTCATGATGCCCACCAGTGAGCCCATGTAAAATGGACAGAATCATCCTCATTTTACATATGAAGAAGCAGATTACTCAGTTTAAACCTCAAATTGACAGAGACAGTGAGTTGTAGAACCCCTGGACCCAAACCCAATGTGTAAAGCTGCAGCCTTATTCCTGGTAATGAGGCCTCCCTCCTGATAGGAACACAATGAAGTTAATAGTCTGGGTTTTCAGGTCAGATTTTCCAGTCCTGAATTCTGGCTTTGCCATGTGCTAGTTATGAAATTGGCCCAAGGGCTCATAGGATAATGCTTACATGAAACAAAATGATGTGGGTAAAAGCACTTAACACAGGGCTTCCCAAATTAAGTGATCAGTATGCTCCATCAGTAAGGATTGCAAGAAGCTCCATCTTAAATTTTTCCCCCAATGATCATAATATTTCAGGTGAGTGTCCTAGGATCCTTGGAGAATGAGAATAATTTTATATATAAATATAAGGAGAAGGGGCTTGCCACATGCCAGATGCTGTTTGAGTGTATTGATTGATTTAATCTTCAACCACAAAGTGTCTGAGTTGAGTCTATCTCAGACAGTTGGTGCTGGAGCCTTTCCTTGCTATGTGAAGCTGCCTGTCCCGGCTTTTGCGTTTGTCAACAAGTTTGGCTTGAGAAGAACCTCAGCTATTAGGGACCTAAACTGGACAGAGAACACTCGTGCCTCACTGATTGAAGTTAGCTCTGAAACTGCTGGCCTTTTAAGAGATTCTTTCCATGTAGGATTTCAAATGACACACATTTGTTCTGGACGATTAACTTTGCAGAGCATGGATAACCCAGTTTTTTTTTTTTTTTTTTGTAGTGATATAAACAAAAGCACGATGTTAATTAAATAGTTATTTTTAAGAGCTGTAGTCTTTTAATGGCTTAAAAACAAACTACCTACTGCATTATTCCATTTCTGCTAATTCGAAGATTTCTAAAGAGAAATGTTAAAGAGGAATGATGTTATTGAGCATCTCGATTTATGTAAACACAGCAGTGAGCTGGCTGCTTAATATCCTAATGTCATATAATCCTCACAGTAAACTCAAGGCTGGCATTATTATCCCCACAGGCGAGGACAAGGAGGCTCGGAGATGGTACATAGCTTGCCCAAGTTCAAAGACCCAGAAGTGAAGAAATGGAGCCGGAAGCCCATGACCAGTGATGTTCTTTCTACTTTACCATGTTCTAATTGGAGCAGCCATAGGGCCTTTGAGCTCAAAAATAGCGACTGCTTGTCCCCTGAACATGCATTTCCCACCACTTTTGTATGTGACACTGAACTCATGGCTAGCCACAGGTGAGAGACAAGAACGTGCTCAAAGGGTAGAGCAGTTCTCAAAGTATTGCAGGTTGGAGCTCACTCAGAGCCAGAGTGAGCAGACAATGGGAATTCAGGTAAGTAGGGGTCGGGTCTGTATCTAAGGACAAAGGGGATACATGTTCAGAAACATTAAAGGGATCAAGACACCGATCACTCGAGTGTTGGAACTTGAGCCTGGTTCTGAATTATTAACTAACGTAAGCAGGTGTCCTATATGTTCTCTGCCAGGGAGGGGCAGTTCTCAGGGCCAGACAGGCCTGGGTCTATATGAATAAGAAGGGCAGTGGCTCTCTGTGTTGAACAGAGGATGAAAAGATGATAGGGAAGATCAGTTTTGACGGTAGAGTTGTGGGAGGGAAGAGGGAAAGGTTAAGGGACAAATCTTAGTTGAGGATAAAAGATATCTGAACGTCAAAGACCAACATGGCTCAAAAGACATTAGTCTTGAAGAAAATTAGTCTTTCAAAACAGAGCGCAGCAATAGAAATTTCTACAGTAATGGAAATGGTTTACGTCTGTGTTATCCAATATGTTAGCCGCTTGCTACATGTGACCATGGGATATTTGATATGTGGTGAGTGTGACTAAGGGATTTTTTTTTTTGCTGTATTTAACTTCAGTTAATTTAAATTTAAACTTAAATTGGCTAGTGACTCCCATTTTGGATGGCATAGCTTTAAAAGGAAAGCCTGATGTTCCCCTGAGGATCTTTTCATACTATAAATCCTTTTGATTGGGAGCTACTCAAAAACTAAAGAACATTAAACTTTAAGATGGGAGAAGCGCTTCTCACAGAGTAGCAAAACACAAAGTTGGTGAAGCAAAGTATTTACTGGAGGCTGGACAGTAGTGCAGCCGAAACTCAATGCTTGCGAGATTGACCTACCTGGGAAAGTTCTGGGTTCACATCCAGAGACCTCCCTGAACCCTCTGAGTACATACATGCCCATGAATTGGGGTTGCTTGAAGTTGGGTGGGTTGTGGCATGAAGACCCTGTTGGGATGCTTTTCTCTCTGTCTGTATTTGTTTCTCTCAGTCAAGGAAGAAACAAATATATAAGCTTAAAAAAAAGAGTTTATTTTATGATGGGTGAGACAACCCAAGAAAATATATAATAGCAAACAGAATAATTATCCCAAATAAATATTATAAAAACAGTGTTATTGCAAAGAACTATCCAACTGTTGGGTGGTTTTTTGTTACTATTGAGGCAGGAAGTATGCTATTGTTAAGATGGATATTAAGTTAATATTTGCCCCATTCTTTGATAGAGTGTTGTATTTCAAAAGACTGACTTAAGTGTTGCCATCACATTAACGGTGCAAGAATCAATATTTCCTATCATGATCTGTATGAATTGGATTACATGGCTAACTCTGAATCTTAGTTTTTATTTTTAAATGATTCTTAAAAGAAACAGACAAATGCTCAGCTGTCTGCCAATTGCTAAAAGTAAATTCTGGCTGGTTCTCCAGAGATGGTCAATGTTAGCATCTCCCTCTTAGGGGTACTGTCCCAGCCATACACAGCAGCTAAGAATCACGGTCACTGTCCTCCATGTAAGTGGATATGGAGGCTGACAATGACAGTGAGAAAGAACCCCCAAGAGATAAAGCCACACCAAATCCCTTCTCCATTCTCCCTTAGGGATTTGGGCATGTGCACACACACGCTGGGTGTGTTTTTTAAGCTGCTGAGTCTGGGACTTGAACCACACGGTCAGTCATATGGGATGTAGATGTCTTTACCACCACACTACCTTTCTGGCCCCCCTTTTCCTTCTAAAGAGGTGGGATAGACTGCCTTTCCTTACATCTGCAACCCCAAATTCCAAAAGCAGGAGAAACGAAGGCCGTCACACAGTCAGCTAGCTGGGTTTTGGTTGTCTGGCCTCTTCTGGGATTTCCTTTATCCTCTAGGCATCCGTGAGCTCTCCCCGAAACCGGACACTTTCCAGACTCGGCAAATGGGGAAGATCTTCCTAGCAGGGGATAGAGTAAATGACTTAATAGGCCTATCACATCTTCATTTTTTTTTTATGATTTTATATCCTGGGGTAACAGTGGGGAAGGGATGATTTTATTATTATTAATTATTATTATATTATTACAGTTTTCCAGTCTGGCTCTTTGATGTTTACAAGTTCAGACAACATGTGGTTTCCAAACCAGATTTCATAACCTTAAACTACCTTTCCATTTGGCTTCTGTCCACTCTCTTCTGTTTTAGATCTTGTTTATGTTCAGCTTTTATAATGAATTGGCTGTGGTGTTTATTTTGCCACATGGATTTAAGGCATCAGATGAAGACAGTATGTTGGATGGTATCTAAACTGAAGCATGGCCTCAAAGCTTGGATGTCGATATTTGCCAGCTCCTGTCTGGGTGGCTTGAGTCCTGGGATGCTGGTTGAATTCTGCCTGATTCCTACCACTTGCCTCATAGGAGTGTGAGCTTTATAGCCACAGTTTGGATTCTTTGTTGAAATTAAAAAGTCTATTCTACAAGGATATTTGGTTTTGGAAGTCACAAGTCTTAGCTGCGTACGTGTGTGGCAGAACTTGAAGGAACATGAAAAACTCAACTGGGTTCAGATTGTGGAGCATCTTGAATGCCCGGCTAAGGCATTTATGTATTACAGAGTAGAGCCATTGTCCTTACAGAGTGGTCCCTAGAATAGTGGCAATAGTGTTATCTGGCAATCTTAACAAATATAGATTCTCAGGCCCTGGGTAGGGCCCAGAAATCTGTGTGTTAACAAACATTTCAGGTTATTTTATTTTATTGTATTATTCCAATTATTGTTATTATTATTATTAATTTTTGTATCCTCAAGTTTGAGAATCATTGGCATAGGTAATGGAGAGCTAATGGAAAAGTACTAGACAGTGGAGTAAGATGGTCACTCCTGTGCATTCTAGAAAGTTCTTGATGGAAATGAAGGCATCGGAGCCAGTGGTGACTAAAGTTGGAGTAAACTGACTTTATCACAAAATTCTGAACAAGGACTTGATGGGTGCCTGAGCCAGGATGTGGCAATGTGGCTACAACACGCTGGAGTCATTGGATGGTAAGGAGGTAGAATTTATAGTGCTTGGTCTCACCAGTTAATTACTTAATGTGAGTACAAGAAATTTAACGTGACTCCCAACTTCTGTCTTACGTAGATATTGATGCTGTTTCACAAGGTAGAAAACAAGGAAAAAAACATTTTTCTTAGAACTGAAAAGAAGCCAGCGGGCAAGAATTCAACATCCCGTTGAATTTGTGTGGTTTTTGGTCACTTGGCCAGAACTCCCGAGAAAAGATTCTGTTGAAAGGCAGACAATAAAGTGTTGACTACAATGCCATGGGCACAATGTGGCATATTGAAACCACAGGCTTCCGATTCTGAATTCGTGTTACGATGATTCTGTCTTCACTTCTCTTGGGCACCTCTATTTTAGTGGTGAAGAGGTTGTCTGTGAACATTGGGCTAAGACTGAGCAAAAACATAGACAGGATAGTTCTGTTTGTTCACTAGTGTCAGGAACTGGTGTGTGTGTGGGATACTGCACCCTCAACCCGTTGTGTCAGATCTTTGAAATAGGCCACTTGATCATGACTGAAAATTTGGTTTTGTCCATGGTCTGCATAAAGTCAGGATTACGTGGCCATGTGAATGGTTATTCTGTGTGGTCACAGACTTAAGAGATCAGAGCATAACAGTCCTATCATTTCATAGTGGAAAGAGACCTAATGATAAGTCATCAAACCCACGTCTTTCATAGATGAAGAAGATGAAGGCCCAGAAAAAGGAACTGACTTGCTTAAATTCAGGGATGCTCCTTCAGAACAGAGTACAGGTGCCTTTTCCATAATCGGTTCCTAAATACAGCTCACATCTCTGTCAGCCACATAATGAAGATGAAAATTTTGGGATCACATGTGCATGCCAGCAAGCACCATACTACTCAATCTCCATGAATCATCTCATTCATTTCCCACATCAACATTCTCATCAGGGACCGATACTACTTCCATTTTAGTAAACAGAAAAACAGGCTTAGAAAGGCAGAGACCTTGCCCAAGTTACTTTGTCAGCTAGAGGTGTCACATGGAGTCTTAGAGGACCTTTTTTCTTTTTAAAGGTTTTTGTCATTGGGCATGTGCACTCACCAGAGAGAGACAGACAGAGACAGTGAGTGGGAAAGTGAGAAATATTCCCCTGGAAAGATGGTCATGCCATAATTCTGTCTCCTTCATTCTCCTGGATTTTGGGCATGTGTGCACACGTGCCTGGAGTGATTTTTAAATCGCCGGGTCTGGGGATCAAACAGCAGTTGGCCATTTAGGAGTACAGAACCTGCTGGCCCCAGACCTGCATTTTTTGTTTGTTTGTTTTAAATTGTTTTAAAGAGGTTTCACCTTAGGGCATGTGCACTTGCCAGAGAGAGACAAAGACAGTGAGAGGGAAAGTGGAAATCACCTCCTGAGGGAGATGGCTATGCTGCAATCCTTTTTCCGTTCTCTTGGGAATCTTGGGCATACACACACACATACACACACACACACACACACCCCTGGCTTGATTTTCAAGTCATCAGGCCTGGGACTCAAACTGTGGTAGGCCTTGTGGGAGTCCAGCCCTCATGATAAGGGAGATGATATGTTTTTTGGCTGTTCATATGTCTTCCTTAGAGAGATTTTTGTTCAGCTTATTCTCCCATCTTTTAATTGGGTTAGACATTTTTTTTCCGGTAAGCCACTTGAGTTCCCTGTGTATTCTGGTTATCAGTCCCTTATCTGAGGCATGGTTTACAAAAATATTCTCCCATTCTGAGGGTTGTCAATTCACACTAATTGCTGTGTCCTTTGTTGTGCAGGAACTTCTTAATCTGGTAGAGATTATTGCTTATACGTTGGGAATCTTATTAAAAAGTCTTTGCCTACCCCAATGTCTCCCAGAGTTTCCCCAGGATTTTCCACCAGTAGTTTTATAGTTTGAGATCATAGGTTCAGATCTTTGATCCATTTTGATTTTTGTGTTTGTGAAAGATGGGGATTCAGTTTCATCTTTCTGCAGGTGGATACCCAGTTTTTCCAGCACCATTTGCTAAAGAGGGTTTCCTTTTCCCAAAAGATTGACTGGTATCCTTGTCAAAAATCAGTTGTCTGTAAGCTTTGGGGTTTATTTCTGGGGTCTCGATTCTATTCCATTGGTCCACCTGTCTACTTTTGTGCCAATACCATGCCCAGCATGATTTTCAAGCCACTGGTTCTGAGACTCAAACTGCATAGTTGGCCATGTGGATTCCAGCACCTTAATCACCACAACTGAGCTTTTAAGGGACAGAAAGCCTTGACAATTTTGTCAGTGTTTCTCTACTGTGTCTATAGAATGAGCTCCTTTGCCAACATCTCCCCTCCTCTCTGCTACCCATCCTCTAACCCTACCCTTCCATGACTGGGGTCTCAGCGATGAGCTGCATCTGAAGAACAGGATTTTCCTTCTGCAGGACACTGGGCACCCCTAGCCCAAGCACATAATGCTTACCATGAGAATGCTCCTCAAGAAAGCCACGAAGGGCAAGGAAAGTCCCATCATGAAAACTTAGTTAATGCCAGGATTGTGCTAGACACTTTACACCGGGATCTTTAATCCTCAAAAGTGATTCTTAGAGAGATTTTTATGCCATTTCACTGATGAAGACCTCAAGGATTAGCGATGTTAATGAATATTCATTACACAGCTAGTAAGTGGTGGAGCCCATGGTTTTCATTTCAGTATGCTATCTAGATTTGGGGAGTTGAGTAGTGATGCTGTCAGTGGTGATACTGTCAAGGCCACTGAGACTTGACCCTTTTGCAGTCTCCTTTCTATCCTGGAGGGTCCCATAGGATTGTTTCCCAGGAAGACACTGTGGTTGCTTCCCCACCCTTGGCACATGAATTTCTGAAGCTGATATTCCTCTATGGTAAGCTATGCTTTAACTGCCCCAAAACAGGTGCCCTTTGTAGGACATACAGAGTGCACAAGATTGTGAGTTCTGCTTCCTAGCCTGTATAACTGTGGACAAAGCTTTTTCCTCTCTCTGGGCCTCAGTTTCCCCATCAATGATATGGGATTATTCTAGAGTGATGTCCTGGGATCTTTCTAGCTCTAACTTCATTTTTCTTCATAGCATTGCCTTGTATCTTTAGCCACTCTCTTTGCCTGAAATCCTGCAGTCTTTCTCATGGAGGCAGCACCACTTCTGGCTAGCCTGTCTTAAGGCACAGCACCACCTTCTGGTAATTGGCTTACTCCCATTTTCCCCCTTGGCTACTCTGATTCTCTCTTTCTCCTCTCTCTGGAAACCAGGCAGAAATCCTGCAGATTAGTCAGTCTCCTACTTGTGGGCAACTCTCTCTGCAAAGCTGGCCAGGAAGGTCAATTGGTGAAGCGCGGCTGATCCCACCAAGGGTGTTGTAACCTCTCCTGGGGCTGGACCCTCACCAGGAGCCTGGGGAACTGGTCATCAGGGCTCAGAGACCAGAGACCTGAGCAGGCAGCACTGAATAAGGCTGTATCCCATCAGAAAGCAAGGTCAGAGCTTGCAAAGTTCTCAACACATTTTCCTTCCCTTTACTTCTTTTGTGGTTTTTGTTTATGCAGTGAAGAAGAAGGCTTCCAAAAATCATATGGGTGGTCAAGTTTCAGAGACTCGTATTTAGACTTTTGGGACTTTATTTGCTTTTGCTTTAGCTTTATTTTGGTTGGAAAAAAAGCAAGAAACAGGACATGAGACAGCATGGGAAGGGACTTTTTTTTTCCCCCTGAGAGGAATGTGAAAGGTTTCTTTGAGTATGAGGCCTGTGTCTTTCTGATGTGTGAACCCTGGGCAGATCCCTGGACCATACTCATCCACTCCACACACATGCAGCTGGGGGCTCAGCTGCCAGGCTCTTCTCCAGGGGACCTGACAGTCCATGCCTACCTAGCAGAGTGCGGGCTCATCTCTACCTGGGAGAAACCCAACTGCTCCAAACAAGACAGGTTATGTGTGGCTTCACATTCCTGGACACTTAACAATTATTGGGAATATTTGACAAACAAACTAGGGACTGGCAAGTGGAAGACCTCATTCAGAATTACCACAAACTCATTTCTGTGTGTTCTTAGACAAGTGCCTTTTCCCTGCTGACCATAATCTCTTTTTCTGCAAGGAGAGAATAGAAATGGAAGATTTTCATGATCTCTAAGCTCCAGCCCATCCCATGACTCTAGAGCACTAGGAATCCAACGATATGTGTTTTCATGCTGACCGCCACTTCGTTGCTTAACATGGTCTCTGATCTAGTTAACGTATTTATCAGTTGAGGAGCCTCCGTGCATTGGAGGAGGGTTGGGGCCAGGGTACAGGAGCTGCAGGTCATCTCATGCATAGAGAATCGTCGTTTCAGGGTGCTGGGAGGCTGTGTGACTGGGTGAGGCATTCCTGCTGCCATGGCTGGGCCAGCTCACATGGGTGCTTAGGTCTGCATCCTGCTGGGGAAGTGCAGGGAGGGCAGAAGACCCATGGGGATGTATCTGATCCTGTGCTGAGAGTCACTGAGAGCCGTAATTAAGGCCTGGATCTCAATGAAAATAAAAGAATTATCCACAATTTAAGGAGAGCTGTAAACAGGGTTCCAAATTGTAGATTTGTTTATCTCCATCCCTCCTGGTGGTCCGTGTTTGTTCTGTGCAGACACACCTGTGTGCTAAT
Organism: Tupaia tana; assembly: GCA_026018925.1. Lineage (NCBI taxonomy): Eukaryota > Metazoa > Chordata > Mammalia > Scandentia > Tupaiidae > Tupaia > Tupaia tana. Next base: position 216,815,667 of record JAKSZU010000003.1, on the reverse strand, counting down.
GCACTAAATGGAAAGGGCCACAGCCAACGAGGCCAGGAGGGTGATGCTCAGCTGCCAGGTCTCAGGCCTGTGGGAATTGGCAGGAAACTGTCGGTAAATCACTTGGAATTCTGTGGGTACAGGCGCTGTGCTCATTGAAGATATCATTAACGCCTTTTGTCAGGAGCCAGAAGCCCGCAGTGCAGTCCGGTGCTTGACTTAGCTTGTCCGGTAGTGAAATTAACATAATAAAACTCAGTTAACAGAGATGCTATGGATTTAATTAGTTCCTTAACAATTAAAGAAGAATTATGAGATCTTGCGCTCTCCATCTTCAAAAGCAATTTGGGCGGATTGATGTCACCGTCTGACATCTCTGCTGAAATTCGGGGCTGCCAAAGTAGACTTGGGAAACAGCTCCTATTATCCCACTTCCCGGCAAGTACATACACTTTCCTACCAGCTCAAAAGGAAGCACTTCCAGGTCCTCCCAGCTGCCTGCTCCCAGAGCCTGGGAAGTGGGTGAACTCTGTCTCAGGGTTCTGGAGCTCCTCCTTGGAGTGTCTGGCCTCCTGCCTGTTGCCACCACCCAGCATCTGCCCTGTCCCCCGCCATACTCTGCAGGCACTGGGGAGCCCAGGTGTGGTAGCACTGCAGCATCCTTCCAATGTCACATTCCTTCAAGATGCACTTTTTCTGAGCCTGCGTTAGGTTCTGTAAAAAGGAATATGGTGGTTGAGCTGTTTGATTTGGGGCTAGTGGGTTTAGCAGTGCTTGTCCCCCACTTGGTACAGGTGCCTGAGAGTGAGGGAAGTTAGAGAGCGGTCCAGATACTCACTCAGGAGTCAGGAACTAGTTCAGCGTTTCCGTCTCCCAGCTATCTGTTACTAGGGGAATCCCCATTACAAAGCATTCCTTTGGCAAGAGGCTACGCTAGGGTCCAGGGCTCCTGGCTGGAAGCAGATGTTCTTTACAGCCTTGTTACTGTGCTTCTCTGACCAGCAGCAACAAAACCACCTGAGCTCATGAGGAATGCAGACCCCTAGGCCCTATCCCCAACCCTCTGAATTAGAATCTGCATTTTACCGACATCTCCAGGTAATCTCTCACCACTTGGATGTCCTCAGATGTACTCGTTCATAACCCATCATAGCGACCTCTGTTGTCTGAGAGTATTCGATCTGAGGTCTGAGCCAGCTATGGAGGTCAGTGCAGCTCCCAGGGTTCTTGTTCCTACAGGTGAGGGTTGGGAAGCCTGAGCCAAGGCTGTCTGGGGCATGGGTGAGGCCTTCCCTCTACTCTCTCCGGTTGCAAGGCTCTCCTTGAGCCTTCCTTGGTGGTCTGTTTCAGCATCTTGCCAGTCGAGGGAAAGGCACCATGCCACATTGACAGATGGCCCAAAGTAGGACAGACAGAAGAAATGTATGTTTATCAAATTTGGGTTGAAAAGACCACGTTCCCCCAGCACAGGCTGTCAGACAGCTGTCATTCAGGAGCATATGGCCCAGCGGTGAGAGGGCACAGGCTCAGCTAATCCCACTCTTAGAGAGATTAGCTCTGAGGAGTGAAGAAAGTTGCTGCTGTCGCCAAGGCGCTGCCTGGGAGGCAGTGGTGGGGGGCCGGCACCATGAGTAATTCCCCGAATCACCTTCCTCTATCCAGGCTGCTCCTTGCAAAAGAGGTACAAAAATGATGCCGATGGGAATAATGACAGCAATAACAATAAACCCATCATTTATCAATCACTTCCTATGAAACGCCCTAGAGTATTTATTTCTACTGTTTTTTTTTTTTTTTAAATGCTAGTGTGTGCACACACTTCTGTGTATGTGAGGAAAAGAAAAAAGGAATGAGAGGGAAGCACCTTGACAGGATCTCATCGGGCCATGACCCCCTCCTTTCTCCAGCCCTTCAGCTCTTCAGGATCCCAGGCAGCCATGTGTGAGGCCGGCATGTTTACAGGGGACCCAAACCCCTGGTGGCATGCAGGGGATTACATTAGCACTATGCCACGGCTGCTGGGACATATTTCCATATTTCTCTATTTTTTAAAAACTTTTTTTCCATACAGTACATTTTCTTGCTGGAGAGAGACAGAGATAGAGAGAGAGAGAGGAAAAGTGAAAAATCACCCCCTGGGGGGATGGCTATGCCACAATCCCTTCTCCATTCTCCTCTTCGGAGATGTTCAAGCCCCTGTGTCTAATACTTAAACTGCGGTTGAGCATGTGGGAATCCAGCACCTTAACTACCACACTGCCTGCTGGTCCCCATATTTCTTCCATTTTATTTATTCTACACACGTGCACTTACAGGGACGTAGTATTGTCTCAATTTAATAGATGAGCTGAAAGGGTCTCTGAGATGCAATTGTGGGTTCCCAGGTGAAAGAAGGGATGATTCCTGCAGTCTCTGGGCAGGTTAGGCCATAGTCCTCCATTCAAAGCTCAGGTATAAGAGAGGTGGTGACAGATGAAGAATAAGGAGGGTCCCAATCCATGGTGACAACAAATGGCTGAGATGATGAGTAAGCTAATTACCTTGACTTAATCACAATATGTTCTATTCTTAAACTGAGAACTCACATTGTACTCTTATAGATATACTCCAGTACTATATGTTAAAAAAGGAATTCAAGGGGCCAGAAGGGTGATGTTAAGGTGCTGGACTCCCACATGGCTGACTGTGGTTTGAGTCCCAGACCTGGTGGCTTGCTTTCTCACTTTCCCTCTCTCTCTCTCTCTGGCGAGCGTAAGTGCCCTCTAATAAATTAAAAAGTATATTAATACATAAAATCAAAGGAAAAAATCTTAAAAAATTCAAAACAGGAATAAGGAGCAGATAATGTTTTCAAAGTATATGCAGATGAGCTGATACCTATATATGCAGGGACTTCAAAAAGCTCATGGAAAATGGAGTTAAAGTATAAGTTTATTTGGGTGCAAAGATTTTTAAAATCAAAAATCTTTTTTTCCATAATACTAATTTTCCATGAACTTTTTGAAGCCCTCTTCATGTAGTGGCTTGGCTTGTTAAGCTGCCGAGAAGTCAGGACCCTGAAAATCAGATAAGAAGGCTTAATACAATGTGATGCTCTGTCCAGTTTGGCTAGAATCTCAGTTTGCCTGAAGTCAAGGCGTGAGAGACAATTCCTGATGCCTTCATTCCACACAAAACTTCACACCTGAGGGAGCCCTCTGTGACAAAGTTGAGATTTTTAAGAGCAGGAACATGTACTTAGCACCTGCTACAGTCAGGCCTTACTCTAGAGGTGTCGTGTTGAGGCCATGGTTCCCTGCCCATAGATGGCATCAGGGCGGTAGGGGCTGAGGAGAGACAGGAGGTAAGTTCTGATGGAACTGAGGAGCAGCAGTCTTTGCTGCAAGGCCCCGGTCACTCCGGAAGTGCCTCAGTTGTGCCTGTTATGTTTAATGGCCATATGCATTTTTCACTGTACCCCGGAACAGAAGTTGAAGAGTTGAAACAACTTTGTGTAGAGATTCTGATCTGATTAGAAGTGAGAGAGGATGCTGGTTAGAACATTAGAAATTAAAATATGTTTAATTGCATTTATATTTGGAGAAAAAGTTATTCCGGTCATACCTGAGGCAGACTTTGGAGGGTTTATCCAATGACCTCACTGAGCTCTCGATCCCAGTGGAAGCACCCCACCCAGGAGTGCTCCTGAGGGTATCCACATGCAAGCTATGCTGGGTGACAAAGACGTGTGCCATTGTCCTCCGGGAGCTCATATTTGACAGAAGGCAAGTGGTCAAGAGAGCTTCCTTCCTCAAGTCTTGGTTTTATCATTTATGGCTCAAAATGCTACAACAAAACCCAAAGGTTCATGATATGTACTTTCTAAAACTTATTGGGGTTTGCGATAAGCTGAGCAATATTCCCCCAACCCTGCAAGATATCAACAGGTCAATCCCCAGATCCTGCAGATATGTTACCTTACATGGCAAAAGCACATTGAAGATGGGATTAAGTTAGGGATCTTGAGATGGGGAGATGATCCTGGATTTTCCGAGTCTAATGTAATCACAATGGTCCTTATAAATAAAAGAAGCAGGCAGGTGAGCCAAGGTCAGGAAAAATGATGTGATGATGGAGCAGGGGTCAGAGTGATGTGGGAGCTTGAGCCAAGCAATGCAGGAAGCTTCTAGAAAAGACAAGGAAATAGAGAACCTAAAGTCCCCACAAGGAGCATGGTGTCACCAACACCTTAATCTTAGCCCCCAAGAGACTTATTTCAGATTTCTGAACTCCAGAACTGTAGGCTGATAACTGTATCATTTTAAGGCACTAAAGTTTTAAAAATAAATATTATTTGAATTTTCTATAGGGTTCATGGACTCACTGGAAAGAGAAGAAAGTAAGAAAGCAGATGACCACTCCACAATCCTTTCTCCTCCATTCTCCCCATGACATTTTGGGCTGGCACACACACATACCCAATGTGTTTCCCAAGCCACCAGGGACTTGAACAGAGCAGTCAGCCATGTGGGATCCACTGCCTTAACCACAATTCTACTGGCTGGCCCATTGCTAAACTTTTAATAATTTGTTACAGCAGCAAAAGGCACCTAATATAGGGCATAGAACTATACATGTGAGAATGGCCAGAGGGCATCTACCAGGCAAGTGATGGCCCCATCAATGGCCAAACACCTGCCCATTAACACATGGAGCTGTCTCTACTTGACCTCATGTGAGTGGCAGTAATCATAGTCATTTTTACTGTATTTTATGGGAAAAATGATATGTTTTCATAATATTTATAAATCTAAGAGGTGATGATGGTCTCACTCTAGCCCTTGGGAATGTCTGGGCTCTGCTTTCAGTGAATACAGGACATGTCCAGTTGTGGGCTGGTGTAGCTCACCATGCTGGGGAAGCCAGATAAGATCCCCTAGTGGAAAAGTCATTATGTTCAGTCTTGAAGGCTGGCTCGGCCTGAGCCAAACTACTAATGGTGAATACCAAGGACATAGTGAACAAGCACAGATGGGGTACGCCGTTTTGTGTGAAGAGACTGCAATCATGGAGAAAAACGTAGCTACCAGGTCATTCTGTGTCACAGTATGACATGGTAAGAAATGTAGCCCTTACCAATTTTAGCAACAATGACAAATCATCAATACATTTTAAATAAGGCTTAAAATGATCAGTTTGTGCTTTAGAAAGATCGTACAGGTCAATGAAAGTCTGATAGGAAAGAATAGGATTAATAACATCTCATTAGGAGAATTCCAGGTGGAAAAATGGAAAATTTCCTGGAAAAATTAAGTTGCTCATTTCCCTCTAAGACTAATGTATTATTAGCACTATTCCCTGGACCTTTTCTCTTGCATTTAGTTCCATGGATGAGGCTCTGGAAAATAATGGGACCCATGTGTTTTCCTAGTTCTGGTCCCTGGAACGGGCTCTAATATAAGTACTCACAGTCACTGAATGATTGAGAGAATCTGGGCCTGAGTGCCTTCGGTTTAGGAGAGTGAAGAAATCCTCAAGACTTCGTTCTGGAGCTGCTGCTGTGATCTGTCTCAAATTATGAAGCACTGAAGGTCTGTCTAAACGTTGGAAATTGCTACTGCTATTTTGTTTTTCACCATGGACAGCATCAAGGTTTCTGGAAGCTGTGGATGGAGGAGGCTACTGTTGATTTGTTGCAGAATCCTAGAACAGGTTAGAAAGCCAACTGTTGGTATTTTGAGAAGAGTCCAGTGACTTCAAGGCAAGGAATTAACATAAACTCGTCAAGAATAGCATCTGCCTTCCCATCTCTAAACTCTAAAGAGACTTGATGCAGGAATAAAAAATCCAAAGAGCCCATCTCCTCAGTTTGCAACACTGAGAACAAACAGGTATTTATTATGGGCTTGATGGAGAAGATGCCAATTCTGAGAGATGTCGGGAGAGGTCTTCAGCTGTCACAACCAGCAGGAAGGTTGGGGGAAAGTCCTTGGCTGCCCGAGTCGGACTCCTGAAAGATACTGGGTAACTGCTTTGGAAATGAGCCCAGGGAATAGGAGAGATGGTAGGGGGGCAGAGAAATACTACGTAGGATCTGAAGACTAAACCTGTTAAAAAAATATAAAGTACTTCATTCTGTTATCATCCTATCACAGAATATTTATCCTGCCTCTTTGGTTTCTCTTCAGAGTAGGCTGAAATATTAGAGCTGCATCCTCTTGATAATCACGGGTGCATTTAATACTGTTTTTCTGAGTGACTCTATGTGCACCAAGCGCCCTGTTGAGCACAGAGGATAAAGGGACAGTCTTTGCTAACAGGTGTTTCCCTGGTAACTTGCCTCAAGGGAGAACACAAAACAATGATAAACAGTAATTTTGTACCTGGCCCCCTTTCATACCAGTGAGGTTGGTGTTTCTGGTAGGCTCAAGGTGGCCACTTGCAAAGAGATTTTTCAACAGCTCTTCAGTAGTGCTTAGCTTAGAAAGACATCCGTTTTACGGTTACTGCATCAAGATGCAGTTTTAAATATCACAGCATTGGTTTCTTTTACAGACAAGTAAAGGAAATCATCACAAATTGAGGCAGCAAGTTCAACCTTATTAAGAAATCTTTTTAAAATTAAAAAATTTTCTTTTCCCGTGAGTGTGTAAGAGAGACAGAGAGTGAGAATGAGTGGCAGAGAGTCAGCAACCTGAACATAATCTTGAAACTGTCATCGCCTCAGCTTCAGCCAGGCCCCGTCATGGGCACACGCATGCCCAGCATACTCAGGGGGATCTCGAAAGGTGCACCCAGAGCCTTCTCAAGTGTCAGTCTTGCAGAGCATCACACTTCCCTTCTGCACCACTACCCAGCCCCCTTATTAAGAAATACGAAACCCTGGGCCAATAGGTGGCATGTAGATTAAGGTACTGGATCCCACATGATCGACTCCATAGTTTGAGTCCCGGACCTGGTGGCTTGAAAATGAATGTGTGTGTGTGTGTGTGTGTGTGTGTGTGCCAAAATCTTGAGAGGAGAATAGAGGAGAGGGATTGCAGCATAGGCACCCCTTTGGTGGGGTGATTTCTCAATTTCCCTCTCTCTCTGTCTGTCTCTGTCTCTCTCTAGCAAGTACATGTGCTCTATAGCAAAAACTAAAAAAAAAAAAGAAGAAACCTTGATGCCTTATTTTCAATATAAACACACACATAACACACACATACACACGATTTTCTGCCCCTGAAGTGGTAAGTTCAGGATTTCAAAATATTGTCAAGACATAACTCATTTGAGAGAGCCATTTGAAATAATAGAAATTATCTTTACTTGTATTGTCGGTATTTGAAGAAACGTGATCGGATCACTTGTTTCAAAACTTTTATGAATACCTCTATCCTACATAACAAGATTTTTATTAAACACAAAAACCAGGATGACCAAGTTTTTACTATTATCTTAAATTCTGAATCAAAGATCAGGAGATGTACGAGTGACACTCAGCTGCAGAAAAACAATGGCTGAGCTGACACTCAGGTGAAACCTTTTATTCTGATGTGATCAGGCCCTTTCTGTGACACATATGGTTGGTCCTCCACCTGTCAGATATCTATAACCCAGCCCACAGGCAATCACTACCAACATCAAAAAACCATTTGCCTGGAAAGTGGTTGTCAGGGGCGGATACAACAGAAGTCTCCAGTCGTTCCCTTGCCTCTGCTCTGTGTATGCCAAGAGCTTATTCATTACCTTCCTATCAGGGGTGATAATTGCTCTTTCAAATAGTGTGCGACTGATAATATCTATCACCCATCAGTATGTTCCTAAAGGAAATGCACTGCTTTTTTATTTTTTCCTCTCTCACTCCTTGTGCACAGTATTTGTCGTTAACTTTGTGGGTGGTTTATAAACTCCTTGGCAACAGTATAATTGTACCTGATTTTGTGCTGTGAAAATTTAACTTTGAAGGATGCTTCTTTGGTTTTCCTTTCTTTTCTATATTTAGTGATACAATTCATTAATTTTCCATAAGGATGTATTTTGTCCAATTTGTTCTGAAATGTTCTGATTGTCTGATGTTCAAATGTTACTAGACTGCTCAAAAGTGACTTTATGACACACTCTGACAAAGTTCTGTCACAGTCTGCACGTGTACTCTCTGGAGAGAGAGTCCGAGAGAAAATGAGAAAACATTCCTTGTGGGGGATGGTCACGCCACAATTCCTTCTTTTATATTTCTTGTTTGGGAATTTTTGGCATCATGCATATGCACCAAGCATATTTTATAAACTATCAAATCTAGGACTTGAACCATGTTGTTGGCCACATGGGATTCAACTACCTTAACTACCACGGCACTGGCTTGCACACTTTTGGGGGTCCTTATGAAAGTTTCATTATATAGGCATGATTGACTACTTCACTGACCATTAGTGATCAGTTTAATCTCAAGCCGTCACCTCTCTCCAGAGATTGGGTGTTAGTGTTGGAAGTCCCAACCCTCTAATTCTGCCTTCGTTTCTCCTAGGACCAGTTCCCTTCCTAAAGTCACCTAGGGGCTGCTGGCCATTAGTCACCTCATTAGCCTACCAAATGACCCTCCTATCACTCCAGAGACCGGAAAGGTATAGGAGCTGTAAATACGGATAAAGACCAACTGTAATGTTGCCATATCACCATGACCTCACTGAGTTGCAATATTTGTTTTGTCATGACAGTTTTCATACTTCTATAAGTCACTTTCAAGCCATTAATTCAACTTGTTGGGATTTGTAGGTTAATACAATAAAGCAATGACAATAATATGGACTCCTAAGTTCAACTGCAGAGTCCTTGGGCCCCTTCAGCAGCATTTGTCACGCATATCCATCTGTGGACTTTGCACGATGGGCTTTCAGTGCTCGCAGAATAAAGTCAGATTCCTCAGCATAGCACTGAAGGCCCTCCATAATATGTGCAATATCTAGTCTTACTGTGACTATCTCCAAATTCTCAGACTACATCTGGTATTCTGTGTGTGCCTTTTTTTTTTTTTTCATGTGACACGTCCTTTCTCTGTCCCATTTCCACCAGCCAACATAATATATGATGAACATACTTTTCCTCCATAGGAGGTACCAATGTTAAGGCCACAAGCACCATCACCTCCTGCTTACAAATTTGCAGAAAAATTTCAGGGCCCCAGCTATGGTTATTGACTTCATCATAGCCTCCTTCTAAAAGACTGTAGCCTAAGAATTTAAGCCTGGGGAAACTTCAGATGTCAGCACCGTGTGATGTACTTAGTGACCTTCCCTCTGATCCTGAGCGTTCTCTCTATCTGAGCGATGCGCCTGCCCGATGAGGGTGCTCTGGTGCTCCTCTACACTGCTGGGGCACTAGAGGATGTTCCTCCCTTCTCATGGTCGTGGCTGAGGGCTTAGCTGCCAAGGCTTTAATTGTTGCACATCCCAGGAGGTTCTGGGGCCCTTAAGCAAGGAGACTTCTCAGGGTCAATCCCATCGATCCAGATCTCCCAGCATGTGACCATGCTTTCAGTGAGGAACTTAGTCCTGGACTATGGGATTCCATTCTAATGGGTCCTCAGCTTTCACAGAATCAAGACCAGATTTCTCAGTGCAGCCCTTAAGGCCCTCTACAATGTACATAGTATCCTGTCTTCTGGCTTTGAACCTCTACATTTCCAAGCACAGAGCCTGTTTCTAACACACTGAACCCCTGACTGTTCCTTAAGGTGTGCTGTCATTTCTCCAGAACTTTTAATTCTCTGGGTCTGGAGCTCCAAGTGACTTTTCTAATTTTCCATCACCAATGCCATTTTCTTCATAAGCTCTCCATAGATTCCCATCTGTATGGGAACTTGGACAGACCTGAGTTCAAATTCCAGATCTACTTCTTACCACGTAAATGCATTTTTCATTGAACCCTCTGTGGTCTAATTTTCTCAACTGCAAAGCAGAGACAATGATTCTTGGAAGCAAGGTAAGAATGAATATATATATATATATATATATATATATATATATATATACACACATATACATATATATATATATATATAATTTATGAGTCCACTTTGGGAAGCAATGAAAGTTAATACAGAACAAGGACTTGCTATTTCAACTAAGAGCATGACAGATCTTGAAAACAAGGCTCTAACTTTTTAATGTGTGGCATGGTGCGAAGGAAAGAGCCAGGGAACTTTGTACTCCAGAAGAGAAAAACAAAAAACATAGTGGTAAGATGGACAGGCAATGCTGGAGGTAAAAGAGCTTGTTATCCAGAGACAGCTCACCTGCACCATCTCTGCAAAATATCAGTACTACCCATGACACAGAAAGGCCGACGGTGCCAAGTAAAAACACCTCTCTTCCAAGTTTATCCCAGATATTAAGGGTTAAAGTCAAACACACACACACATACACACACACACACACACACACACTCACACTCACACTCACACAACTGTTTTCCCTTGCAAGATTAGTGCCGCTTCCCAATGCCTGATTTCCCCGACCATGTTCCTATGTGATGATCCTTTGCCACACACAAGACTGTCATTGTATATTCATTCATTAGAGATAATGATTTTGAGTTTCTGTCCCCACTGACCTGTGGACAGATGGCTAGCATGAATGCCACGTTTATCTGGACACCAGATCAGCTCCGGCAGCCCTCCGACGGTCTGATCGCCATGCAGCAGCTGCATCACAGACCTCCGCTTTTCTCCTCCCCTCCCGGGGGGGCTGCCGACTGGGCGCACTGAATGTGAACTTCTGCAGAAATGGGCCTTTCGGTCATGACCAGTTTTGCTTTCCTTTCATAACCAGCCGATAAATGTCAGGACTGCTTAGAGCTAATCATTTCAGATTGGAGTAAAAACAATTTGAAGTTCTAGATTGTTCAAAGCATTATTTAGTTCTGAATAACAATTGCTTCTTTCCCTTTGCTCTCCCCCTTTCTGTCTGTCTGAATATGTAAGTGTTCCAACAGCCAAGAAACTGGACTGAAGGGTTGCGTTTGTGAACGGTACCTGCTAAATTCTTGGGTACATTTAATGATCTGATTGCAGAATTGCAAAGAGGGACTGATAAGAACTTACGGTCTATTCGCTCTGTAAAAAACAGACAAATTACTAATTGGATCATTTTAGACAGTATTATGTGCTAATTACTTTCTTTTAGCAAAAATTGTTTTTCTCAGCAAAAAACTTACAATAGGGCAATTTTAATGAACGATTTCCTCAGTTGCATTTAAAAAGACATTTGGCTATACTAAACTCAAGCGGTCTTTAGAGTCAGATTTGTATAGATGAATAAAACAGATCAATTTTCACTTAATTATCCATTTCAAGACCTGGTATGAGGACAGTTACATGTAGGGCTTCTGGTAATTGCTATTATTTTACTAATTGATCCAACAAATACTTTTTACTTATAAAATTCTAGGGCATGACTTGACCTCTATATGTCAAGAAGGTTTTCCCTCTTCCAGGGAAGATTAACTCACTCTCACACTTCATTAGGAAGGAAAAAAAAAAAAAAAGATCATCCAACTTTAGAAATCCCCATGAGAGGCTTTAGATTTCATTTCTTCCCATTAACATGTTTTCAGTAATCATCCCCTCTGTAAGATCAATATTTTAAAACCAAGTCCTGAATATATTTAAAAACCTGGTTGGGTGATCTCTCCTCCTGGTCCTGCCCTGCTTCCTCCTCCTCGTCATCACCCCTGGGATCCAAAGTGTTTCCTCCAAGCTCAAGTCAACATTTAGTGAAGTCACCTAGAGCTCTGAAGGCTTCTTGTCAAATGGAACATTCCTGATGAGCCTTCCACTGTTCGTATTTTCCCAAGTTCCCAAGGACCACCTCTATCTCCACCTGCTGAGCTTCTTTCTGTGCTTTCTACTGAGCTTAAGGCCACTTCCTTCACCTCCAGCCCCTCCCATCTGCTCTTCCCACTGGATTTGCTCCACACTTCCTCATCTGTTCTAGTCATAGGGTGGAGGCCACTGCACTCAACCATTCCCCTCCAGCTAGCAAATGGCCCTCCTCTGTACCCTTCTGTTAGCTTCTCGCTCCTCTTTGCAGGCTCACGTGTGATCAGTTCCCCAGACTGACCTGGCTACATTCTCTGCCTTCATTTTTTTAATTAATATAATTTGCTTTTTTAAAAACGGTTTCTAGACTTAAAGAAAAATGGGGTTGATGGTCCAGAGAGTTGCCACATACCTTGGGTATAATTTCTTCTGCATTTAACATCTTAGAAAAAGATGGTACACTTGTTGCACTTCATAAACCAACACTGATACATTAACCAAAGCCCATAGTTCATTACATTTCTCTTGTTTTTACCCAATGACTTTGTTGTTCCAAGATCCCACCTAAGATACCAGATTCCATTTAATTGGCATTGTCTTCCTCGGCTTCTCTTGCTGTTGTAACAGTGTCTCAGACTTCTCTTGTTTTTGATGACCTTGACAGTTTTAGGCGGACTGGCCAGGTATCTTGTAGAACATCTCACTATTGGGATCTGTCTGTTATTTATTCTCCTGATTAAACTGGGGTTGTGAGTTGTTGAGAAGAAAGCACAATTTTGTCATTTCATATCAAGACTACATAGCCTTTATCTGACTGTTGATATTGACCTTGATCATCTGGCTAAAGTTATGTTTTCCAGATTTTCTCCTTTGTAAAGTTTCTTTCTCTCTCTGTTCCCCCCCACCCCTTACTGTGCTCTATTTTATTTTATTTTATTTTTTAAATTTTATCAGAGGGCATGTATGCTGGCTGGAGAGAGAGAGAAGAGAGAGAGAAACCACCCTCTGTAGAGGATGGTCACACTGCAATCCCTTCTCTTCCATTTCCCACTCCTTTTAGGATTTTGGGCACACACACACATGCACCCAGTGTGGTTTTCAAGTGGCCAGGTTCAGGGCTCAAACCATGTAGTTGGCCATGTGGGATCCACCATCTTAAAAATACCATGCCACTGGCTGACCCAGTACTGTGTTCTTTGGAAAATAGTTGCTATATGCACCCCAAACTAAGAATGGAGAGTTATACTCTAGTTCCTTGAAAGTAGACTATCTACATGAATGATTTGCATCAATTAATTCTTCTGCACAGGAGATTGGTCTCTTCTCTCCCTGGTTTGATATGCACCTAGATCAATCCCAACATGACATTCCTCCCTCCTTCAATCCAGATGCTGGATTCTCATGTCATCAACCTGCCCTCCTTCGGTATCTCTACCTCCCCACTCACAGTCTAAAACTCCCTCGTGATAACAAGACAAGGCTTACCAAGCAAAGCTAATGAAGACACGCAGACTAGGCTCTCTACTATCTAGCATTTTCTGCCTTCCCTCACTCATCTTCCCTCATTTACCTACCCATGCACTGCCTTTACTCCCAAACAAATGAATTATCATTCCACTCGAAGCTCCACACTAGCTCAAGTCTCCCTGCTTTCCCATACACTCTTATTGTCCTCGACCACCTTTAAAGCCTTAAACACAGTCCAACTTTCTCATCCTCCGGGATGTTTCCCTGAACTATTCAAGGTAATCTCACCTTCACATCACAGATCTTGGTACATTCCTATAGCACTGCACTTACCAAACGGTATTTTAATTATTTGTTTATGTGTATTTCTCTCTATATGATGAGGATTCTGACCTATTAATGTCTTCGCAACCAGCAGTTAACACAGTATCTGTCACTTAGTATCTGGAGGTATAAATGAATGACCAAAATGTCCTGTGACTTTTTACACATACAGCTGTAACTCTCCCCCTAGCATGATGGTCTCCTCAGGTGCAGGTACCACATGTCACTGTCCTTTGTAGTCCCTGAACTGTGCCTGAGGCTCACCTACACATTGCAGGTCACTAACACCTATCATCTGTTAGTTGGCTGATCATCAGGGAGAAATCCTGGCCTAGGCCCTTCCTGGAGGTGGGGATGTTCCACATGACCAAAGAGCTGCTGATTATAAACGAGCCTTTGAAATAAGTGGTTGCTTCTTCTTATAGCTGGTTTTGGTTGTGAAAAGTGCTGACCATATTTTAGTACTGAGGTAGGAAAGAGGCACTGCAATGAAACATAATTGGGAAATTATGGGAACTCAAATTTAGCCTATAGCAGAAAATTCTCTTTCATGCTAGGAAGACAAACCTCGGCATTGATTTTTTTTTTTTCATATTTATATGGGGAAGCCTCTTGAAGATAATCAGATTTCACTGAAAGGGTACAATTGCAGACTTCTCTGTTAAACAAATAACTCAATGGACATTCAGAAATATCATCTGCAAATGCTGTCAGAAATAAGGCAGAAACCCTTCATTAGGGTAATTCGGAATGGTATAAACCTGAGTTGTAGGACTGTCATGCCAAACTCTATTTACTCTTTGATTTTTCTTCCCTGCTGTTCAGGTATAAGGCTTCCAGGTGTGCAGTTACTATTGGACCATAATATCCCATAATAGGCCATTAGTCTTTCTAAAGGCATGGACAACTAAGAAATGCACATTCTTAATTTACCCAAGTGATTATGTATTCTCTTAAAATCTTATATCCTCAGCACTCTGGTACATTACTAGTGGGACTATAAATTGCTACCGTCTTTGTAGAAAGCAATTTGACGATACATTTTAAATGCCTTGGAAACACTCGTACCCAGCAATTTTATTTCTGGGTGCACATTGTTTATTTATTTATTTATTTATTTATTTTTTAAGAACTTGTCATTGTGGGAAATTTCACACCAATGCGAAAATAGAAGAGAATAATGAATTCCTAGGTTGCCAACCTCCTGCTTCATTGATTCTCAATTCCTGGCCAGCCTCATTTTAATCTACCTAGCAACCCCATCTCACCTTGATGATTTTGAAGAAAATCCAAGCTATATGTCATTCACATATTTTCTTTTGTATATATTTCAGTACATGTATTTAAAAGATATAGACTTTAAAAACTAGTAGAACACCTAAAAGTATCTGGAGTAACTCAGTATTATCAGGTAATCTGTCAGTGTTCAAAATGCTTTGATAATTAGGTAGAATTATTTATTTATTTATTTATTATTATTATTGTTAAAAATTATTATTTATTTGTTTTTGGCCTGAGGGCCCATGTGCTTGCTAGAGAAAGAGAGCGAGAACCCCCAATGGGGTGTCGTCATGTCACATCCTTTTTCTTCCTTCCTGCTAGGATTTTGGGCATGCGTATGTCCATGTGCTTGGCATGTGTTTCAAGTCATTGGGGTTGGGATTTTTTCTGTAATTGGCCATGTGGAATCAAGCTGTCTTAACCATTGAGCTATAGAGCCAGCCCTCAAAGATACTTTTTCTTGGGACCAGCAGTTAGCGTAATGGCTATGTCACTGGACACCCATGTAGTCGACCGCGGTTCGAGTCCTGGGCCGGGTGGCTTAAAATTCACGCTGGGTGCATGTGAGTGCATGCCCAAGATCCCGAGAGGAGAATGGAGGAGAAGGGATTGCGGTGTGGCCATCTTCCCTGAGGGGTGATTTCTTGCTTTCTATCTCCCTGTCTCTCTCTGTCTTTCTGGCGAGCACACGTGCCCTATAGCAAAAACCTCTACAAAAAAATAAAATAAAAAAAAAAGATACTTTTTTTTTCCAATTTGCCAGAGTATGAGTGTGCTATTGGGGGGTGGAGCTGGTGAGAGAAGGGGGAAAGAGAGAGAGAGAAAATGAGAAAGCACCTCCTATGAGGGGAATGGTCATCTGTAATCCCTTCTCCATGTCTCCTTTTGGGATTTTGAGCACGCATGCACACACCAGTGTGCTCTTCAAGCCTCTGGGTCCAGAACTTAAATCATGCATTTGACCATGTGATATCCAGGCCCCAAACACCATGCTACCAGCTGACCCATCCTCATAGATATTTTTTATGTGATGTTTGTTCCATAAGATTGCAAACTAGAGTTACACATTGCATTAGGTTGATAAACCTCTTCAAGTTTCCTCACTTTTGGGCTCTCCTCTGTTAATTTTTTCTTGCAATCTATTTGCTGAATAAATTGTGTTGTTTGAATGTAGTTTTCTACTTTCTGTATTTTACCGCATTATACATTTGTACCTTTGTTTGACCTGCTTCTATGTAAGAAGAACTTCAAAGTAGTGTTCTATATCTTCACAGCAGGTATGAGATTGCCAGCTCTCTCTTCTTTTGTAATGCTAAAATTGATCAGTGCATTCAGGTAACTCAATTAAGATAAAGTTTACCAAGAGCTTTTACCAAATGTTTTTAGCCGTTATTGCTGAACATTGTTTAAATCCATTACCTCCTTAGGGTTGCATAATGGTGATATTCTGATCTTTTCTTCTTTGATTATTTAGCAGTGGACTATTTTTTCTTAAAAGAAACTTTCCTTCATTAACTATTTGACTCCTTTAAACTACAATTTGTAGAAAAAAGGCAGAATGAATATTTCATCTTTTCCTTCATTTACCAACTTTCAGAATAAAGAATTGATTCTCTTGTTCTATAGGACGGTGACTGTGGTAACTAGAATATACCCCGCTCCCTCCTTTCCAAATTTGTCCACAGACTACCCCCCTGAAACTGTGAATATGTTACCTTGTATGACAGAAAAGACTTTGAATGTATGATTGCGTCGAAATGAGAAGACGTTTGCTGGGCCCACTATGATCACAAGGGAGTGTAAAATGGATTAAGGAGAGTCGGAGCTAGAGAGGATATAAGGATAGAAACTGAGATTGGAGTGATGTGGGGCCAAAGGCCAGAGAATGTGGGTGGCCTCTGGAAGCTGCAAAAGGCAAGGTAGTAGATTCTCCCTAAGTGCGCCTCCAAGGAGCACAACACTGATCACCCAGTTTGGACTTCTGGCCCCAGAACTATATGATAATAAATTTGTGTTGTCTTAAACCATCTAATTTGTGATGAGTTTTACATTGGTAATTGGGAACTAACACAATATCTCTGTTTTAATACATATATGCGTATGTGTGTATATATGTGTGTGTGTGTGTGTGTGTGTGTGTGTGTGTGTATGAGGTTCTTGCCTTACAGTGTGTGTGCTGGCCAGAGAACAGAGAGACAGAGACAGTGAGAGGGAAAATGAGAAGTCACCCCCAACAGGGGATGGCCATACTGCAATACCTTTTCCTCCATTCTCCTCCTGGAATCTGGGGGTATGTATGCACACATGCCCAGCATGATTCTGAAGCCACTGGGCCTAGGATTGGAACATCAGCCAGGTGGGAGTCCAACGGCGTTCCTGCTATGTCACCTGCTGGCCCCTCAATATATATTATTATTAAGCTCGAATTACTCCATTGGCTCCTGTGTCTTATAGACAGGACCATAGTCATAGCCTCCTTGTGGATTTTTGTTGTTGTTTTGTTTTGCATGATAAGGTATTCCAGGTTTATCTTGTATATTTTGGGGGATTTTTTTTTTTTCAAGGAGTTTGGCTCCCTTTACCAGAAAATGCTATCTAGAGACCACAGCTTGGGTGGTAGGGATGCTCATTGCTGCTGGGCTGGCCATTTTTTCTGCAGATTTTTTCAATGCACAGAGTTAGACATGTATCATAAATTCATACTAGCATTTTAAATTCAAATTTAGTATTAGCAACTTAGTTCTTTGAGATTATATCTCTTTTTATGCTGAAAAATTGTGGTTTTTAACAACCTCACATAATGCTTTATTGAAATGGTGCGTATGTTTGTGTGCAAGGTGTATATTCCAAGGTAATTCAACGGTACATTTCAAAAGGTAATTTTAAAAGTTTGCCATATTGGGACCAGCTGTTAGCGTAATGGCTATGTTGCTGAACTCCCATGTAGTCGACTGCGGTTTGAGTCCTAGACCTGTTGGCTTAAACTCACACCAGGCGTGTGTGCGTGTGTGCCCAAGATTCTGAGAGGAGAATGGAGGAGAAGGGATTGCGGTGTGGCCATCCCCCCGGGGGGTGATTTCTATCTCTCTGTCTCTCTCTTTCTGGCGAGTGCATGTGCCCTATAGCAAAAACCTCTCCAAAAAAAAGAAAAAAAAAAGTTTGTCATATTGTTTTCCACAGTGGCTCTTGCCCACCAGCAAGTTATAGAAATATGTGTTCCCTGTAGTCATCATCAGATTACAGTATGTGGTCAAACAACAGAATTTTTGGGTTGGTTTCTCAATGTCTTTTTAATTTACATTTATCTAATTCTCAGTGAGGATCAGCATCTTTCCACATGCTTCAGTGCAATATGTATTCTGTTCTTTGTGAACTTCTGACTCTCTTTTCATATCTTTAGCCCATTATATGGCCGATGACCTTTTTCTTCTCTGTTTTTGTTTTAGTTTTGCTATAGGGAGTGTGTGCTTGAGAGGGTGAGGGGGGGAGAGAGAGAGAGGAGAGAGAGAGAGAGGAGAGAGAGAGAGAGAGGAGAGAGAGAGAGAGAGAGAGAGAGAGAGAGAGAGAGAGAGAGAGAGAGAGAGAGAGAGAGAGAGAGAGAGAGAGAGGGAGAGAGAGAGAGAGACAGAGAGAGAGAGAGAGAAATCACTCTCCAGGAGGGATGCACACATGAAAGTGTGTGTGTGTGGGGTACCTTCAACAGGGCTTCATCATGCCACAAGATCCTTCTCACAGCTCCCCAGGATCTTGTCAGGGTCTTGGGCACATGTATGCTGTGGGTTTACAGGTGACTCAGGATCTAAACTCATGGTGTGTCATGTCCTTTCCTGCTGCAGTTCAGTACGCTACATCTTGTACCATACAATGCTGAGCCTTATTGTCCATTTCTGAACTTCTAGTTTCTTTGTTACTGTCTACTCAAATTGGTTAGTTACTGAAGTAATAGTAAAACTAGAGATGGGAGGTATCTTGTGTTGTATCTGAGAAAACACAAACCCTCTAGTGCTTCATATTTTCACATAAAGTAAGAAGCTGACTTTGGGATTGAGGTGTGTGTGTACTTGTGATATAATCATACTCAAAATTCATTGCCAGCTCTTACTTTACTGAGTCATTTTTACATAAATGAGTGATGAATATGAGAGGCAGTTAGGAAATGGGAGGGAAACGTGTCCCATTTCTTCCTTCTTAGCTAAGTGACATGTCTACTAGTAGGTTTTCTACTGTCGAGCCATCACTGCATTCCTGGAGGCATACTCCAGGAGCACCACTTTTTGTTTGTTTATTCTGGCATATTCTCTGCTAATGCTTGTTTTGATATTCTTAAATGAGGGTGAACTCTTTTCTTTCTTTAGTGCCTTTTTCTGTGTGTGAGTTTTTGGCATCAGTGCCATACTCTTCTTAGAAAAGAACTGCAGTTTGCTTTTCTGTGATGTACAACAGTTTTAATAGCTATTTGGATTTTTGATTTTTGCAAACTCAGTAGAATGCCTGTGTGAAAATATTCAGGACTAGTGCTTTTATCATTTTTTAAAAGTTTACTTATTTCTTTCATGAGCGGTGCACGCGCGTGAGAGAGAGAGAGTTAGGCATCCTGTCATGCCATTACCCGGGCCCAGTCTCAACTAGCGAGGATAACAGGCATGTACATGTTATAACATGTACATGTTATCCATGTACACTGGTGTGTACAGGGAGACCTTGAGACGGGAACCCAGAACACTGCACTACTACTCTGCTACTGTGGCTGGCCTGTGAGGGCATTTTTCAGCATTCATTATTTTCTCTAAGATAAATGATTATTTTAAACTTTCTGTCTTTACTGGAATCACTTTTGATAAATTGGGACTCTTCTCTATATTATCCAGTTCATTTAGTTTTTCTTCTTTAAATACTTAGAGAGTTATACAAAGTAGTCCCTTAAAACTTTCACTATTTTCTTTCTGAAAATAATTATTCTTTTAAGTAATCTCAAGAATAATTAAAACATGAAAAGAAGAACTGATTAATAATGACTCGCACTGTAGTGAAGAATATATAATAGCAGAACAATCAGAAAAAAGTTGATAGTGAGAGACATAAACATCTAGTGATTGGAGTATATCTAAATAATCAATTTTAATGTCCTAGGAAGAAGACTTTGAGTCAATGTTAACTTTTAAGAAACATAAAATGATCTATACAAGTTTTTCCCCCCATAGGGTATATGAGCTAGCCAGAGAGAGAGAGAGAGCATCTTCTAATGGGGCATGGTCACAGCACATCTTTTTTCCTCTATTTCTCCATCCTGTCAGGGTTTTGGATATGTATACACGTATACCTGGGGTATTTTGAAGCCACCCTAGGGCTAGGATTTGAACTGTGCCATATGAAATCTGGCTCCCTCTGCACTAAGCTTAACCACTACACAAAGAGGCCAACCCTACCTAGAACATCACCTTAATAGCAAAATAAAATGCCTAGAAAAGAAGGTGGGGCAAATATACCAGATTACTAAATATATACTTATATATATAATACCGTTAGAATCCAAGTGTCATTCTTGGAGATGTGAAAGGTCATTATGGGACTAGTCACTTGGCCTAGTGGTAAAGCACGCTGTATCCCACATGGCCAACTGTGGTTTGAATCCAGGCCCTGGTGACTTGAAAACCACACCATGCATAAGTGTGTGGGTGTGGGTGTGCATGTGCCCAAAGTCTTAAAAGAATGGAGAAATGGAAAAGAAATGATAGAGGCATGACCATGCCCCCTTGGGGGAGGCTTTCTCCTCGCTCTGTCTCTTTCTGTCTCTGGTGAGAGCAAATGCCCTGTGCCAGTTAAAACAATGAAATATCATTATATTTGGCACTCTGGAATGAGAGTTTTGAGCAGGATACTTTCCTTAGGAAGAATTTAAACTGATTGGGAAAGCAGAACAGAATATTATATACATCTTTAGCGCTGCAGGCCATGCACAGTGACATCTCTTGACATCACCAAAAAGAAATCTTGTTTCGTGAAAAGAAGTGAAATCTTGTTTCTTCCTTCTTTTCCTCCCTGCCTCCCTTGCTTTTCTTTCCTCTCTTCCTTAATAGAGCTTGCCTTCTAGAATCAGAATGAGGAAGTTGCCAAAGATAGGAAAATCAAATTAATTTATTGATTCATTAATTTGTTCAGTGAATATTTATGAAGTGTGCAGCATTGTTCCATGGTGAAAAAACAGAGATGAAATCTCTGCCTTCAGGGGGAGTATGGGCTTACAGGAAAGAGGTCTTCATGGAGATGAGTCTAACAACTGTCCCATCGATCCCTCCCCAACCTCTATACAGGACAGCATCCAGCATTTTCATCACTTAGGAACTTGTTGCAAATCTGGGGGCTCTGCTCAGAGCTACTGAATTAGAGGTTCTCAGAGTGGGTATAGCAAACTGTTAATTAAAATGTCTTCAGGTGATCCTGAGAACTATGGTTATAGAATAGAAGGTAGAGAAGTTAGAAAACTTGTTTAGGGGGCCGGCAGGTGGCCTGGTGGTTAAGGGCACTGAACTCCCACATGGTCGACCACAGTTCAAGTCCTGGACCTGGACACTAGCTTTCTCACTTTCTTTCTCTCTCTCTCCCTCTCACTCTGTCCCTCTCTGGTCAACTATGAAAGAAAGAAAGAAAAAGAAAGAGACAAAAAAGAAAACTTTTTCATGAAAGAGCTTTTAGTAAATATATTTTATTATTTCTGTCACAATTACTTCACTCCCCAAAAGCAGCCATAAATAGTATGTAAACAAATGGGTGTAAAACATTATTTATGGATATTAACATTTTAATTTTTATATAATTTCCATGTGTCATGAAATATTATTCTTCCTTTGATTCCCTCTTCCCTCTAACCACTCAGAAATGTAAAAACCGGCTTTAGCTTGCTGGACCAGCAAAATAACAGATGGTGGGTTGGACTGGTCCATGAGATATAGTTTGTAGCCTCCTGCATGGGCTAGCTTTTGGTGTAGGCTGGATATCGTCACTGTGTCATTCCCTGCCAACAGTTTTGGGGGCTATATAGGATGTCTGTATCATTTTTATATGATTGATTCCCTTAAAAAAATCCTTAAGCTTCTTGAGGGAACCAATTATATTATTTGGGTGGCCTTTTCTCTGGGATAAAGACTCCTAACTCCATTTTCTCTGTCATGCCTATCCTTATATGACAGCTTATACTCAAGTGCAGTTGGACTTCTCATTAACCTGGGGTGGTTACTGCTTGTCTCCAAGCTTAGGGCGCAGAAGTGACAAATAACGCAGGACAGGACATCACCTTCTTCATTCTAGACACTCTGCCTCCACTGATGCTGTCTGGCAAATACCCGTTTTTTCCTTTATTTATTTTTTTTATATTTGCCAGAGGGTATGTGTACTTGCTAGACACACACACACACACACACATACACACACAGAGAGAGAAGAAAAGTGAGAAAACACCCCTATGGTATAGTCAGCCTGTAATCCCTTCTTCATTTTTCCTTTGGGGATTTTTGGCACACACTCACATGCATCTGGCATATTTTCAAGCCACTGGGTCTAAGACTTCAGCTGTACAGTTGGCCATGTGGGGTTCATCTGCCTTGACCACCAAGCCACTGGCTGGCCCCAAATACCAGTTATCTTAAGGGTCCACATCATAACACCACAGCATACATTGCCTAGAAACTTTAAACTTTTTCACATATATGAAAGATCTTTAAAAGTTTATAGAAAATGCACATTATGAAAAAAACTATGCATGAAGTCAAGTTACTTGAACTGAAATAAACTCAGACTACCTTGTTATATGTCTGATAGAATCTAGTTCAAGGTACGGTTAAAGAATTGAAAAAGCCTCTGTACTCCAGCTTGGTTGTTTCCTTAAACAAACTGTGACCTCATTTAGATAAGGCTGCTTTTTCTCTTGGTTGCTAGATTACAACCAATCACAGAAGCTAGACTTCAGTCAATCACAGGCATTCCACCTCTTAAACTGTGTTAGCTCAAACGAATGTCTGAATGTAACCAACCCACTCCTACCTCACTCCTTCACTTTCAGTTTTATACATCATTTTCCATTTCTGGAACTTAAAATACTGAATTGACCACAAGGTTACCCAGAGTTGCTCAGACATTGATCCAGGAAAAACTGCCCCATTCAAATCATGTTAAGATTTGCTGAATTAAACTCCACTAAATTAAATTGTCTGGATTTTTTTTAAACAGTACTAAGAAGAATAAGACATTAGTTTGAAAATATCCCCTCCCAGAGTAATATAAATTCTATTAAAAGTGAAGGAAGAACAAATATCAAATATATGGTGAAGCTTAGGAGGAAAAATCTCTGACACTTTACAAAAATTTTGTGGGAGCACTGCCTCAAATAAACCAGCAGTTTACAAATGTATATCTGTATTAGGGGAAGATGTTAAATGTATTAGGGGAGATGATGTTAGATATGATGCCCATAGCAACAGACCATCCACATCAATTTGTGAGGAAACAATTAACCTTATTTATACCCTAATTGAAGAGGGCTGATGGTTAACAGCAAAAAGACAAAACAAAACAAAACAAAACAACAAAAACAGTCAGCACTATGGATATCTTGGTGGGTTCAGTTTATACAGTTTTGACTGAAAATCAAAGTGGAGCTGAGTTTCTGCACAATGGATGCCCGAATTGTTGTGCCCAAATCAGCTACAGACAAGAGCAGAGTTTTCAATGGAAGGTTTAAACAATTAGGATCCAGATCCTGAAGCATTTCTTCAAACAATTGTAACAAGAGATGACATGTGGCTTTACCTGCAGACAAAGCAATGGATACCCAGAAGCAGAAGTGGTCCAAAAAGCAGACTGGTCAAAGGTCATGGCAACAAGGTTTTGGGAAGCTTGAGGTATTTTGTTTGTTGATTCTCTGGAAAGCCAAAGAAAATACCATCTACTAGTTATGAGAATGTTTTAAGAAAAGTAGTTGACGCTCTAGAAGAAAAATGCCCAGGAAAGTTTGACCAGAGAGTCATGTGACAACGTTCCTGCTCATTTCTTTCATCAAGCAAGGGCAATTTTCTAAGAGTTTTGGTGAGAAGTCATTAGGCATGCACTTTCTAGTCCTGATTTGGCTCTATTTAACTTCTTTTTGGATCCTAATCTATAAAAGCTTTAAAGGGCCCTAATTTTCTTCAGTTAATATTGTAAAAAGCACTGTATTGGCAAACTTAAATTCTCAGGGCACTTAGTTCCTTAGGGATAGACAAAATGGCTGGTATCATCATAGAAAAAAGTGTTCTGAACTTGATGGAGCTTATATTGTAAAATAAAGTGCATTTTTTTAATAGATTTTTTTCCCATGGGGCACATATGCTCATTGAAGAAAGAGACAGAGACAGAGAGATGTAGAGTGCAAAATCTCCCCTCCTACCCAGAGGGGATGGCCACATCTCCATACCTCAAGCTCTTATCTTTCATTCTCCTCCAGGATTTTGGGCATGCATGCACAAACTCCAGCATGATTTTCAAGCCGCTGGGTCTGGGACTTGAACTAGTTAGTCATGTGGAAGTCCAGTGCCTTAATCACCACGCCAAATGCTGGCCCCTAAAGTTTGTTTTTTGAAAATTTTAAATTGCGTTTTTTCACGAACCTTCTAAAGTCCTCTCATATTGCCGCTTCTAAATTCACTTGTGCCTAAGTCCAGACACTTCTCATCTTGGTTACCTCTAAGTGGCCCACATGGGAGGCTGATGGCTTTCACACACCAGGGGACCCACATTTCCATGTGGTGAAACCACACACATTGCCTGACCCTCTCTATTTAGGTCTCCCAGCTGGGTATGGGCGACCACTCCACTTTCTCTCCTTTTTCCTCGTCAGCAGTTCTCATCTGGACTTTCTTCATCTCACTTGATTTTTCTTGTTTAGCTCCTACTTTGGTTCCTCTTTCTCATAAAAGTTAGTGTGCCTTAGGGTTTGGTACTGGGCCCCATCCTCTCCTCTGCTTGACCTACTAGTCCTTCATCACAGCACCCAGGACAGGGTATCTATGTACTGATAATTCCCAGTTCTATGTTTTTTTTTTTTTTTTTAGAGGTTTTCACTATAGGGCGCATGTGCTTGCCAGACAGACAGAGAGAGACAGAGAGACAGAAAGCGAGAAATCACCCCTCAGGGAGGATGGCCACGCTGCAATCCCTTCTCCTCCATTCTCCTCTCAGGATCTTGGGCACGCACGCACACGCGCCCGGCATGAGTTTTAAGCCACTGGGTCCGGGACGCGAACTGCGGTCGACTATGTGGGAGTCCAGCGACATAGCCATTATGCTAACTGCTGGTCCCTCCATGTTATTTTTCAGTCCACACTTGACTGCATTCCAGTCCCATCAATACAATTGCATGCTTTCATTTTGACTTGGTTGTCTTACAGACATCTCAAATTTAAGGTTGATAATGGAATGATTGGGGTCAGATGGTGGCATGGTGGGTAGACAGTTGGATTCACATGGCTGACAGCACAGTTTGATTCTTGGGCCCAGCAGCTGGGTGTGTGTGTGTGTATGTGTGTGTGTGTGTGTGTGTGTGTGTGTCCAAAATCCCCAAAGGAGAAATGGAGAAGAGATTGTGGTGTGACTATCTCCCCAGGGGGATGCTTTCTCACTTTCCTTCTTTCTCTGCCTCTCTCAGGCAAGTGCACATGCTCTCTAACAAATTAAAAATAAAAAGGAAAGAAAAAGTGGAATGACTGAGTCAACGTCCACCCACCTCAAATTTAAACTTGTTCCCCCTAGTAAGACTTTCCCACATCAGCGAGTGGCATCACATACACACTTTTGTGACAGCCAAGCCAGGATTATGAAAGTCATCCTTGAGTCTTCTTCTCACTACCCCTTCCTCACACCACCTAAACAAGAAATTCTGCTAAATCTGACTCTAAAATATATCTTGGATCTGCTTACTTTTCTCTATTGCTAATTCAGGCCAATATCATCTTTCATTGAAACTTTTATTACAGCATTCTAATGAATTTCCCCTCTGTAATTATTGCATCCTTTCACTCTTGTCTCTGTACAGTAGTAACAATGGTTACATCACTTGCCTACTCAAAACCTTTTATTGACCCTTATTGACACCAAGAATGGTTGCCGATGTCCCACAGGAGGCAGATGGTTTGAACTCTTGTTTGTGTTGCCTTTTGTTGTTACTCTCCTCTCATTGAGACCTCCCATTGCTTGCTTTTGGATTCCTAGAGTATATCAAGCTATTTCTTGCATCAGGGGCTTTGTTGGGTTTTGTTATTTTTTCCATTTGGATTGCTTTTTCTTTTCATTTTTTGCATATTTAGCACCTACTTGTCCTTAAAGACTTGACCTAAATGCACTCACCTTCTCAAGGGGTCCCTTCCTAAACATCTGGTCCAAAGAATCCCTGAAGTCATGATTCTCTGGCTATTTGTGGTTTTCATGGTATACATCCCAACTAATACAAGGCAACAGAGCTAGGTTGAGACACATTTAAATAAATTAAGAGTTTGATGACACATTAAATTTGTCTCAACCTAGCTCTGAAAATTTGTTAGAATTTTATAGCAGAATTGTTCAAACTCTTTCTGGTCCATAAAACAGAAACAGAAAGAAGGTGGAAGGATAGGAATGCTTTGATGCTCCTGGGTACAAAACCCAAACATAGCTTCCCCCTTGGCCCTGTTTCATGTCTTATTCTCTTTGAGTCAGGGTGCGTGGGAGCAGAGCATGTGAGTTGGGGTATGTGTTGGAAAACTTGACAGTCAGTGACATCAGCTCTTAATAAGCTTAAAATAAGCCTTGGTGGAAGCTTTACCCTAACCCTCTTGAAGAACTGTTGAGGGGTTGGGTCTTTGAACACAGTAAACAGGGATGATATTTTGTTGAAATAAAAGTTCAATTACGTACTTACCACCTTAGCATCTTCTGTTATTGTCATACGGTCACCTGTTATATGACTATGGAGGTGTACTCTGATTTTTACATTTTTTATGATGCTGATAATCACCAATTACAGTTGTTTGATCACTTACTTTATGCCAGATACTTTATACATGTTAAATATTAAAAGCAAAGAAACAACAATATAAAACAAGCTCCACCCTCATCCCAGATCTTGTGGAGTATTGGAGCCTCCCTGTCCCTCTCTCCTTTTTTCTGAAGGTCATGATTCTCCGGGAACCAGCAAGTCCAGATGTGTGTGTGTGTGTGTGTGTGTGTGTGCATGTGTGTATGAGCTCCTGGACAGGCCTGTTGCTCTCAGAGCCCTCCTATATCTCTTCGAGTTTCCCCTGTCCTTGACCTCAGCTTCCCACGTGAAAGGCTTACAATCATAAATCACCAACACAGAAAGTGGAGGCAGAAATGAGGGTGTTCTGGATAAAGAAGTGATTTGGTGGAAAGGAGAACAGAAGGGAGCAGCAAACTCCCTAAACACAACTTTGCTGTAAAGTGAGATCTTCATGTTGATTTCCTGGGAATTGTTTACTATATTTCTATTTTGGAGGTAAGTGATATTGCCTCCATTTTCAGATGAGAACACTAAAGCTAAGGCATGTCATGGCCCTCTTCAGTGACTAAGTGGCAAAGCAGAGACTCAAAGGTCAGGCTAGGATTCTAAACATAAAATTTGTTCCCTTTAACCATATGCTTCCTTCTCCAAAAGAAGAGTAAAGATATTAATGTATCAGAACCCTTCCAAAAAGCTACTATTAGAAGCAGGGGTTGGGGAACAAGGAAAAGATTTTACCCACTCAATTTTCTCTGAGCAGAAAGGAATTGACACCAAGACATATCCCAAGGTTAATGTTAAAAACATGGAGGTTTATCATTTGGAGGAAGGCAGGAAAATTTGGAGGTATCTATACTCTTAATTACCTGGTTTTGTCTTTTTAAACCTTTAAATAATCCTCCCTCTCTTCTTTCTCTTATCTTTCCAAAGAGTCTCAAATGGTATTAAAACTGAGAGGCCAAGAAAGGAAAAAAAATTAATAATCACCCCTAAGATAATGCAACTCTTAGAGCAGATGGTCCCGAAACATCATATATGAGATGTGTTTCTGAGTATAGACTTGTGCTGATTTTACAAGGGAAGGAGTTGAGTTTCCAATAACTACTAGCCATTTTTCATCCAACCCTTTATCAATCTATTTACCATTTAGTTATTTATCATTTCCTTCAGAAGAAAATGTACTGAATGTCTACTGTGTTCCAGATGTGGTACAAGGTTCTAGCTATACGGAAATGAGGAAGGCTCTTGGACGTGTGGTTGTTAGGAAAGAAAGAAATTAGATGGTTTATCACAAAATGATGGAAGGAATGTTGCAATCAAGTGTAAGGGATTGAAGGAACACGGAGGGGAGAAGCAAGTTTGCTTGTGGGTAGTTTGGAAGTTAGAAGGGATGGCTCTCTGGCATGCATAGTGGGAGAAAGGGAAAGACAGAAAAGATGAGACAAGAAAGGGAGAAGATATGGCTGTCAGAAAGAGAAGAGCAGGACTTAGGGAAGTGGAGGAGGACTGGAGCAATGCATCCCTTTGGCAGATGCAGGGCTGCAGGACTTCTGCTCTGCTCGAGGTTCTACACATAGCTTCACCTCAATTTTCCCATCCATAAGTGGGTTAGACCCTGTTCTTGTCAGAGTTTTGTAATAAGGATGAAATAAGATAGTGCAAATGAAATCACCTTGTAAATTAAAAGCACAAAATCCAGGACAGAGGTCATTTTGAAGGAAGGAACACTAGCAGTAGCTTGGAAAGGATAATCTGCCATTATCACAATGCTAGCTCTCACTGTGACACAATTGGCTTTCACAACTGGGAAGACACAATTGTGTCTAATTTAATGCAATAGATATCTACAGAATTCCTGATCTGAGCCAAGCTCTGTGTCCAGCTTTGGAGGAATAAAGAAGAACCAGACAAGATCCTGACTCTCCAGGGCTCCTTGTCAAAGCATGGACAGTGGGTAAAGCCAGCTCAGTTTATGCGTTGGAGGATTTTTACATACCTCCTCTTATTACTGAGTACTTCCTATGTCAGTGGCTATACGTGGTAAGCTCTGAGAGTAGGGCAGTGAAAAAGCTGTTTCAGGATGTGGGAGCTAAAGGATCCCAAGTTATGAAATACTGACACCTTGCATATCACCTTGAAATTTACAGAAATGCAAAATCTTGAGGCCAGTCAATAATCTCCAGGTGATTCATATACACATTAAAATTACAGAAGCATTGACACTATCAATATCTGGACTAATAATTTTTTGCTCTGGGAGACTGTCCTGTGTATTGTGGGATGTTTAGCAGTATTCTTGGCTTCAATACCAGATACCAGTCGCATACCCTTCACAGTTGTCTAAGTCAGTTGTGTCTCTAGACATCCTCTGAATGTCCCCTGGCAGCCAAAATCACACCAATGTGAACCATTGGGTTAGATCAGGGCTTCCCAAAGTGTGGTCCTAGACCAACAGCCTCAGCAGCACCAGGGGAACTTGTTAGGAATGCAGATTATCAGGTCCACCCCAGATTTAGGGAATAAGAAACTCGGGATGGGGCCAAGCAGCCCATATTTTAACAAGTACTCCAGGAGATTCCAATAAACACTTGTGAGTCTGTGCAGTGTTCTCGTTGGTGAAAGCACAATAGACTTACCTGGGAAGCTCTGACAGTCACACAAACTCGACTCCCCATACCAAAACAATTAACTAAGATCTCAGGCACAATTGGAGCTGAGAGCCAATCAAGACAGACGCAGGGAAAAGCAAGCTCACTGAGGTAGCCAATAAGAAAAAACCATATTGTAAGCCTTCTGACTCCCTAGCCTAGGAGTTCTTTCCTCAATAGAAAGATGACAAGGTGATAGACAGCCTCCCAAACTGGCTCCTGGGGAATTCCACACCCACTGGGCATATTTAGACACATCTTTGATCATGTGTCTTGGTGTGTGCAAAATACTCTCATCTCTGAGATGTTCTATGACACAAACTGCCCGGCAGGCTTTGCAGACAGGTTTGAAGGAATTCATCATGCTCATAGTTTTCTGGACATGGGAGAAGAATTCTGGACCCAGATCTTCCTCTTTCTGTCCATTGTCTCCACCCCTAACACCCCGAGGTCAGAACATTTGCTGACTTCTTTTCACCAGACTCCATAGGTGATGTTGTCCTATCAGGAAACACCAGAAATGTCAGCACTCATATAAAAATGTTTGTCACGGGTGATAACCCACATAGTCACTCAAGCACTACAGGACAAAAATAGGCAGAAGGAGCTTTTGAAATTCTTTAGGGGAAGATAGGCAGTAAGTGGGCTTTGCACTCATTCCTCAGCATCCTTACACACTGCTAAAAACAAGCTTAGAACATGGTTCCTAGTGAAACCAGACATTATCCATGGAGGCCTCTCATGTTCCGTCATGACCCAAGTCCAAGCAGGGAATGGCCTGCTCACGTCCATTATCTAGTGTTGTCACAATAGTTCTGTGAGAGGCATTTATCTCCACTTTGCAGCTGTGTAAACAGAAGCTTAGAAATATCTTACTTCTCCTATTCAATTGGCCAATCAACATTTATTGAGTGCTGACAGTTGAGGCTTTGAGCCAAGCATTGGTATACGTGATAGTTCTGTCCAACTTTCATGGAGCCCATAGTCAAATGCAAAGGTCAATAGATAAGTAATATATGGTGTAGGTTTCTTCGGGTTTATGTCAGTAATTAGTTTTTGTCTCTCAGTCAAAGCCATTTCACACTCTGATGCTGGGAGTCTGAGATCATGTTTTCCAGAATCCCTTCCTGGTTGGTTGGGTTCTGGCCTCAGGAGGGATCAAGGGGATGAGAGGATGTCCTTCTTATGTTTCCATCTCTTGTAGTAGCAGTGGAGTACTTCAACCTCTCATGGTTTGTGGTGAACACAGCTGTGTCTCTCTGCTGCACTTTGAGCACCAGCCATCCAGGCCTGGGGAGGCCCTCTGAGGTCTCAGTGCTGACTAGAAATCTACTTCCTGCCCTACTCAGAGGTTCTACAGAGGCCCAGTGACAGATGTGCAGTGCACATTCTTTGAAATTCTAGGTACTGTAACTCCACCTCTTCCCCTTTTTCCCCACCCTAGGGCTAGTGATGACTTTCTGAAGTCATAAATCTAAGTAAATTCAGTGTCAATTACTATTATTATTATTTGACTTCAAACAATAAAATTTTATTCTCTTGTATTTTTGGAGATTAAAAATTCAAAATAGCATTGTTAGTGGATTACAACCATCGAAGACCCTCTGCCCAGACTTTACCTTCCTGTCCCCTAGATGTAGCCAGGAGCCAGGACAAGCCAATCAGTAGCTATTTATATTTGAGTTCTGAAGGGCCACATTCAGGGATTACAATCATCAAAGACCACTCTGCCCAGACTTCACCCTACAGTCCCCCAGATATAGCCAGGAGCCAGAGAATACAAAGGAACTCATGGAAATGTCAGATAAAAAATTTAAAATATTCATAGTGACAAAGCTTACAGAGATGCAAGAGAAGAGAGACAACGAACTCCAGAAGATGCAGGAGAAAAGAGACACTGTGTTCCAGGAGATGAGAAAGTTCTTGCATGATCTGAAAGAGGAGATACATATCACCAAAAAAAAAAAAAGAACAAAATCATTAGAGATGAAATCTGTAATATAGGAAATCAAAACTTCCCTTGAAAATATTCAAAACAGATTAGATTATATAGAAGATTGAATCTCAGATATAGAAAATAGAACCTCTGACCTAGAAAAATTCACCAAAAAAATTGAGAAAATAACTAAAAAAAAGAGAATAACATACGAGTACTACTAGATACCATTATACATCCAAACATCCATATCATCAGTATCCCAGAAGGTAAAGAAACTAATAAGGGTTTTGATAATCTATACTATGAAATCCTGGAAGAAAACTTTCCAAACCTAGAGAGGTACTCAAATATCCAGATCCAAGAAATACAAAGGACCCCACATAGAATCCACCCAAGAAGATCTCCCCCAAGGCACATCATAGCCATATTGACCAAAACTATAGACAGAGATAAGATACTAAATTTAGTGAGAGAAATATCAAGTTACTTTCAAAGGATATCCCATAAGGCTAACGTTGGATCTCTCATCGGAAACAATGCAAGCAAGGAAAGAATGGGAAAATACATCCAAAGTGTTAAGTGAAAAACAATTTCAACCAAGAATACTATACTCAGCAAGATTATATTTTATATGGGAAAAAAAAGACATAAACATTCTCAGATAAACAAAACCTGAAAGAATTGATCAACACCAGACCAACGCTCCAAGAAGTGCTGAAGGGAGTGTTGTACCAGGAAAACTAAAGTCAGACACACAGAAAGAAGAGTACAAAAAACAAATGGTAGGGACAAGTCTGGAGTTAAATGTTAACTTCCAGAGTTTAAATGGAAAGATCAGAACACAGTAATACTACAAATTCAATACAATAAAGAGTAATTACATGAGGTGGAACTAGTGAAATAGATTTTTTTTGACTTTAGACTAAAACATTACTGATTTTCTTCAGTGCTTTAATTTTCATATTTAAGGATTTTTGTCCCTATTTAAGGATATTTGAGAGGGTCACCTACCTACTATTTGAACTGAATCCTACCCTTTTTCCTGGCTTTAAGTTTTAAGCAAATTTTTCTTAACATTTTTTGAAAATTTTGATCTATTAAAACTAAAACTGTTTTTCTTGAAATTAAAAAATGGATTAAAAATACCTATTAATACCTCTCTAATGACTGCAGTAAGCTATAAAGGCCTAGTGAGGCATTACTTTATAGTATGTTCACTTTACTTACTGTGGTTTATGGCTACAGTCAGACATGAGTTCATAGATATGTATATATCAGCTGTGCTTGCTACTGAAAGTTTTTTAATTAATTAAGAGTTTTAGTGAATCAATAAAATGTGGAAAAAAGGCATGGAAAACAACTGTACATATCAGAGACAGTGTGGGAGAATGGGGGTATTGGTAGAAGGTAAGAGATAGGGAATCAAGGGGGTATGAAAGAGCAAAATATATAAGAAACAAAGATAGAAAATTATTTGTTGATGATAACATGTATGGTAATATCCTTGATTGAGCCAATATACAATGTCTTCTGGATGGAAAATCTCATTTTGCATATTGTATTGATGTACAGTGAATGACTGTAAATAAATAAATAAATAAATTAATTAATTAAAATTGTTAGTTAGTAAATTCTCCAAAGGCTCTAGGGGAGAATTTGTCTTTTACCTCTTCAAAGTCCTAGTGGCTCCAGGCATTTCTTGGTATCTCTTGGCTTCTGGTTGCGTTACTTGTCTTCTGTCTTCATAGCATCTCATCTTTTTTTTTTTTTTTTTTTTTTCCTTTTATCAAAGAGAGGGAGATTTTTGCTATAGGGTGCGTGTGGTCACTGGAGACAGGGAGACAGAAAGTGAGAAATCACCTCCCAGGGGGCATGGTCATGCTGCAACCCCTTCTTCTCCATTCTCCCCTTGGAATATGGGGCACACATGTACACATGCCTGGCATAAGTTTTAAGCCACCAGGTTCAAGACTTGAGCTGCAGTCAAACACATGGGAGTTCAACAACATAACCATTATACCACCTGCTGGTCCCAGCATCTCATGTTCTAAGCTCCAACTTTTAACAGGTAACAAATCTCTCAGTTTGGGATAACCTATCACGACTTCAGTGTCCTCAGTAGTCCCTGATTGAGTCAGGTCAGCTAAACTTAGAGAAAGCTTTCTTAGGAAAGTGACAAAGCTGAGAATTGATGAATGATTGTAAATACTGCTGAAGAGAGGAAGGAAAAGTGTGGCAGGAAGAAGGAAAAGCATGTATAAAGGCTCTGTAGTGTAAGAGCACCTCAGATATTACAGGAATTGTGAGAAGACTGACATAGATGGGGTGTGCCAAGGCCCTGCTGTATTACGGAGGGTCTTGCAGGCAGGGCTCAAGCATTATGTACCCTGTTCTCCCTGAGGGGCACTGCAACATGAATAACCTCTCTGAAGGTGTGTCATGTGGTGGCCTTGCCTGTAAGTCACATGAAAGATGTTGGATCTATCTCAGGAGCAATGGAGAATCATTAACTGATGTTAAACAGGACATGATCTGTATTTGTAAAAAGTTAGTTTAACTGTTGTGGAGAGAATGCCTTGGAGAGAGGCTAAGTGGAATGGGAGGTTTTATTAGGGGTAGTGATAGCAGTTTATCTAAGGCGAGAGAGAGAGAGAGAGAGAGAGAGAGAGAGAGAGAGAGAGAGAGAGAGAGAAGAGAAGAGAAGAATGGGAGCTTCAACAGCATGGGGCTCACTCACTTTGTGACCCAGAGTCTGTTATTTCCTTTTTCTGTTTAGCATCTATTTAATGAGGAAGTTGGACCAGCACAAGGTTTCTTCACCTGGGGTCTGAGTCCTTTGGGGAGGGAGTCCATGAATGGTTGCCAGGGGTTGTGTGGATTCTGAGACTGTACACAAATAGTTGGATCTATTTCCTTGTGTACCTGTGTCCTCAGGGGAAAACAAAAACAAAAACAAACAACAACAACAAAAAAACACAAAAAACAAACAAAACAAACCCCTGGCTCTCTTGGAAGGTTTAATAATGTGTTTCAAACCACTCATTAAAAAATCTCTAAATGCACTTACAGCTCAAATTGCTAAAGATTTCGAATCCTGGGTCTTTCTCATGAATGATACATTCTGAAACTGCTTCAGCTGGCCATGAAAGGTAAGTGGGGAAGAGGGGGGTGTCCTGACCATTCTCAGGGCTGGGCTGACCTCACCTGGAGCAGCTCTAAGCACAGACAACCCACTCGTGTGTTTATGCAGCAGGTTCAGTGAGGTGACAGATTAGGAGATAACCATTGACACTGGCTTTGTCACCTGTCCAAATGCTCCCTGAGGCCACCACAGCATCCTTCTCTCACACCAGCTTGCCACGTTTGCCTTCACTGCTAACCGCCACGTGCTCCTTGCCTGTGGTCTGTGCCTTCTCTGACAACTCGTTCCCTTCCCCTTTCTTCCGATGCAACTGAATTCCCTGGGAAAACAAAATCTAAAATCAGACTCATCCTCAGTCACATGAATTGAGGTCACTGGGTCCGATCTCCAGAGGGAAACGTGGCTGTGTGCTGCAGTGAGACTGGAAATTTTGTTCCTTTTGGTGAAAGTAGGTCAGGCACCAGGACGTTTTAGGGGCTGGGGTCTTCCTCAGTATTCTAAAAATCCCAGAAGGCAGGGCAGCAGCTGGTTCCTTTGCATGTGCCACCCTATCCTGCCTGCCAGCCTGCGGGCGCCATCCTTCAACTGAACAGAGGAAGGAGAGTACGAATGCCTTTCCGATGACTGCTGCATGCCCCATCTTGCTGAGATTTTTTGAATTTCTCTGTGGAGGCTCTTTATGGTCTGTGACCCTGGCCATCCCAGAGCAGAAAAGACAACAGATTTATGGCAGGCCTGGAGAGCAACAATCCAAGGATGCGTTTTTTTTCTGCTTTCAGTTGGTAATTTATTTTTAAATGATCTTTCTGTTATTTATGGGTCTCGGTGACTCTGATGGCCGGGTGAACTGCATCTTATCAGACTAGCAAAACTAACCGGATTAAAGGGAAACCCTTACATGTCATCAAAAGGACTCAGAACCCCAGATGTCTGGAAGCACAGTCAATCTGGGATATCTCCTTTGTCCCTGAAAAGCAAGGTCAGGGCAAAGCACTGTGTCCTGGGAGCCCAACACACAGGGGTCAAAACTTCTGGGCTCCCCAGTGATGGTTCGACACGAGACATGGTTCCCTTGGTCACTTTCTACTTTGTAAGGTGGGACTCCCGGCACCCATCCCAGACACTTGCTGTGATGGCTGGGGACAGCGTCTAAAACAGCTGGTGCACTGCTACTCAGTAAATGCTACCTTGTGTGACTGCTGAAACCTTCTCTACCTTGCTCTCTGCTCCCCTCTGAGAAAACACAACTCAAAACCCAGATGAAAAGATGATCGTCTTTATGTAGGGTTGGAATACTTTCAATTCAAGCAATAAGCCCACTTGGAATTCTGAGCCCCGATGTTTGAATCACATCAGA
Source organism: Tupaia tana (assembly GCA_026018925.1). Classification (NCBI taxonomy): domain Eukaryota; kingdom Metazoa; phylum Chordata; class Mammalia; order Scandentia; family Tupaiidae; genus Tupaia; species Tupaia tana. Next base: position 216,779,729 of record JAKSZU010000003.1, on the reverse strand, counting down.
AGGTGACAAGGCAAGGATGGTAGTTTATTTCTCTCATAGAAATGAAGATCCACTTCTACCCTGGCATAATTACAGTTTACTGGGGCCTTGTCTGAGGCGGATGATTCTCCCAAGTACACAACTGTCTATTGTTCTCCTGTAGCTCGTTACCATGGCGATCTAATTAAAGCAGCATCTGCCAGCCCATAGGTAGGGGCCGTGTGTGCAGCTCCTAGTGGCCGAGGCGCGTGGCCTGCCCCCCTTGAGGCGCTTCCCCAAATTCTGAACGAAGGCTTGTTGTCCAGGATATGACCCAGAAAATGCCTTCATTTTTGAAATGAGCTTTGAGTTAAATTTCACTCCCCTTTGTGTTTCTGCTGGGAAGCTGGTGAGCTAGGTGCTGCAGCCTTGCTTTGGACTTGGGGAAGTCGCTTCATACGTCTTTTGCTCAGTTTTCTCGTGTGTAGCTCGGATGACGATACCTGCTTTGCAGTCTGTGAAATGAAAGCGCCTTGAGCAGCAAAGTGGGGACTGTGGTCCTCATCCTCATCTTTGATCTGAATCCCTCAGCAACGGCTGAGAGGTGGTGCCGGTGAAGGAGAAGGCATGGGGTCATGAGTTGGCAGACCTGGGACAGATCCTGGCTGGAGACAGTGGGGGAGCAGCCTTTCTGGATTTCTTCCTAGTCATTAAAATGGAAACGATAACAGTCAACTTGCATGGTTGCAATGAGATTGTGTGATGCGCCTGGCATACGTGCTTGTCAGTAAATACCAGGCCAAAGGAAGGACAATTCTTTCTAGTTCAGGAGCCAGTGGCCACCATGATGCTGTGCCCAGGCATGTCCAGTAGTGGTTAAGAGCATGGGCTCTGGAGGACTTGTTTAAGAGTTAAAATCCTAGGACTTTAATTCTGGGCGAGTCACTTAATTTCATCTTATTTCTAGTCTTAACTGTAGGACGGGTAGAATAGTGACAGAGCTGGAGCTAAATAAATAATGAAAATCATGCCTTGCACACAGAAAACGTCCTCCCTATTTTCTTAAAGTTTATTTATTTCTGTAAGTGAGAGATACAGAGACAGAGAGAGAGAAAGAGAGACAATCCTCCCAACAGGGTCCTGATGCTATGATTCAAATTCAACCTCCAGCTAGTCTGGAATCATGGGCATACACATGTACTCAGGGAGGTCTCCAGACTTGGACTGAGAACCTTCCCATGTGAAAATGCCTTGCAGAGTATCGTATTTTGCTGTTGCACCACTGTCTGGCCCTTCCTCTTCCCTCTTTTTTTTTTTTTTTTAGAGAGGTTTTCACTATAGGGCGCGTGCGCTCACCAGACAGACAGAGACAGAGAGACAAAAAGCGAGAAATCACCCCCCAGGGGGATTGGCCACGCCGCAATCCCTTCTCCTCCATTCTCCTCTCGGGATCTTGGGCACGCACGCACAGGCACCCGGCATGAGTTTTAAGCCACCGGGTCCGGGACGCAAACCGTGGTCGACTACGTGGGAGTCCAGCGACATAGCATTATGCTAACTGCTGGTCCCCCTCTTCCCTCTTTTTTTAAAAAAATTATTATAGGGTACATGTTCTCAGTGGAAACAAAGAGAGAGGGGGAGAGAGAATGTGAGAGAGAAGTGAGTAAGCACCCCTCAGGAGGGATGACCATGTCACAGTCCTTTCTCTTCTATTGCCCTTTCAGGATTTGGAGCGTCCATGTACATGTGCCTGACCTGATGTTTCTCTCAAACCACTAGGTCCACGACTCACATCATGTGGTAGTCCTTGTGGGATCCAGCCACTTTAACCCCCATTCCACCTGGCTGGCCCCTCCTCCTCACTCTTTGAATACAGTTTCAGCTCTTTGATATCGCAAGCATGTTCCCATCATGTGATCATTTTCTAGTGCCAACATATACATGTGTTGTCTTCTAACATCTATCTCATGATGTGAATACTAAGGTTACCCCACTTTGCTTTAATAAATACAAGTTTATTTTTTTCTCCTGAGAGAAAGAGAGAAAGGGAAGACCCCAACAGGGCATTCACACTGCAATCCATCCCTAGCCTTGGTCAGCGCTGATCACGGGCACATAGCATGTGTATCACGTGCACAGAGAGGCCTTGGGATGCGAGTTTAGGACCTTCCTTTGTCGAGCCAGTGTGTTACCACTGTGCCATGATGTGGTTCCTACTCCAGTTTTCAAAAGGAGGGACACAAATTTAGAGAGGTATGTAGACTAGTCCAAGGTAATAGTGTTCATAAGTAATGGAACTAGAATTTGAGCTGAGGTGGTCTGCAAGCTTAAGTTTTTCTTACCCACCAAACTCTACTGCCACTCACGAAATTCTGGCTCTAAGTCTGAGAAGTAGGTGCTGGGATCCCATTTATGCAGATGAGTGAACACACCCACCTTGCAAAGCACTCAACAGCTCGTCAGCAAGGGGGCAAGACCCCTATGTTGACTCCCCCCAACTGAATTCAAGGGCAACTGCTTCCCTATCTCAGTGTCCTAAGCCAGCCTTTTGCTCATCACTTGTACTGGCAAGTCACTACTTCACCACCTGCCCAGTCTTTCCTTCCCTGGCTCTCCCACTGCCTCTCCTTGAGGCCTAGAGTCCTATGTGAACTGGGCAGTGTAGCGTGTACATGTGCTTCTGATTACTTACCCTGCTCATCAAAGGCCTGATCTCTTCCCGTGTAGCCAGAACAGCTCAACACCTCGTCCACCCACCACAGCCCTCATTTCCTTTTTATGAAGATTGGGGAGCAAAAACATTTCAAAGGCTACCAATTAAATGAACCCTGTGGAGCCCATAACCACAGCACACCTTTGGAGAGCTGGAGAGTTATAGAGTCAGTAACTGACAGGCCAGCACATGTGGTCTTTATGACCCTGCGGTTCTTCTCCCAAGATGTTGGCTGCCTTCCTTCCATTCTTCATGCCCCAGATTCTGCCCTATCAGTTCAAGGACAAGGCTATGGATCAACCTGGTATATTTCCAGCTGATTTTTCCTATTTAGTTGTGGCCACCCACAGACCTCTAACTCCCTCCCAGGCCAGGACAAAATCATGGCCCCAATGTGGCAGCTTTATCAAGTAGGAAGGCTAAGTTCTCATAGTAAATTGCTTACCCAGTCTGGTTGTCCTGCGTTTCCTGAATATCTCATGAGCCTTCTCTTTCTCTCTGTTCTGTCTTTACTGCCCTTAATTAAGACCTCATCATCTTCCTTCTGGGATGTTACAATTATCTCGTAAGTGATTTCCCTTTCTCCACCAACTCTAACTTCAATCTACCCTTTACATGGTCACTAAAGGGATCTTCTAGGGCACTTAAGTCCTTCCTGCCATATTTAGTGTCCTACAGCAGGGAGTTCAATATCCTAGGCTGGCATACTAGACTCTCAACAATAGTGTCTCTGCCTATTTTTCTAAATATGCCACGCACTAACTTAAATTCCTTTTCAGAATCATGGAACAGCATAAAGTTCCCTGTGCACACCAAACCCGATTGCACCTCCATACCTTTGCTCATACTGTCTAACTGGCCTATGGTGCCTTACACGTTTTTCAAAAGACCAATTCTATTTACTCTCAGACACACAGCTCAAATATTACCTCTAGTGAGTGGTGATTCCTCCTTCACCATTGGTCATGGTCCCACTTTTGTGTTCCTGTACATTGGTGGGCTCCTTTCTATACAACACACACATTTGTTTTGCATCCTAATGACCTGATTTCTCATTTTCCTCTTCTAGTTAACTGATAGACTTCGAGAGCAGGCACTATACCTTATTCAGTTTTGAAGTTCTAGTGTCTCTCAGTTATTGGCTCAGAGTAAATACTTAGTAAAAATCCGTTGCACCAAGCCAAGATTGAGTTGGCCTAAGGAAAAATAAACAGCTGGCAGTCTGAGATCTTTACTTCTTCTTCTTTGGGTTCAACTATGTATTGCATTGATCTAAAATAAGAAACCAATAAAGGAGTTCACATGTCTCTGCTCCCTCCCAACGAGGCTGGTATTTGACAGAAATAGCAGAAGTGTATGTGTATGTGCTATGTGTGACTTTTATCATGTAAACCTCAAACCACAAGTGAGCTGTGTCTTGTGGGATTTGGATCACATGCCTTAGTGCATTTCTCAGGATGGGAAGCGTATTCTTCAGTACTTCTATTACGTGCCAGAGGAATGCTCCAAGGAAGAGATGTCATTCCCCGAAGGTGGCAGATTTGGAACTCAACTTAATAAAATCAGCATAGAATGAGCATCTGCTATGAGCCATGTTTGGGGATGAGCTACTCAAGGGGGAAGGTCCTGAGGAGACAGGAGCAAATGCTCCTTGATCTCTGCACACAGAAGTTCATGGGTAGGTGCAGGATCAGAAGATGGTATCGATCATGGTAACGCATAGGGATGGCGCTGTGACTCAGGGAGACCTGAGGGGATGTAAAAAGTCTGAGTCTAACTGAGTGGTCTAGAGGAGGGGGATCCTGAGCTCATTTTCAAAAGATTACTAGAATGAAACCAGGGGAGTGGGCAGAGAGAGCTGCTCCTTGGTCAACAGACTCGCTGTCATGCTGTGTACAATCTGCATGCTGCTTTGAGGGGGACGGACAAACAACCCAGGCTGCCCCTCATGTGCAGACAGAGGTTCCCATGGAATTATCCAGTGTCCTCTTTGAGTTTTCCCAGTTGCCAGATCACTTTTTTGCAGCAGTGTCATTTATCCCAGGATGCTTCAAGGCATACCCTCTGGACCACTGCTCTTAATGCAAAGAGCAAAATGGCAACATTTTACAAATGTAGGAGGTGAAGTGGAATGACGATGGGGCACTTCTGGGTTCCGGTCTTTTTCATATATGAGGGTCTAACTTTGATGAAATCCCCCCACCTCCCTGAGCCTCAGTTTCCCCATGTACTCAGCATATTCTGACTTTTGGGGAGATTTGGTCTTTGGGGAAATTTGATGAGAATCTTTTTCTAGCCAGGTTTTCTGCAGGCTTCAAGTCCCAGCCTGAGGTGGGATAGGAGTCACATTTTGGACACTGGCTCCGAGGACTGGGGTGAAGTGGCCACACTTGGATTTCCAGTACTGGGTGGGCAGGGCTGTGCGTCGGTAGAAACGTTGCAGCTTGGACAGTTACTGCAGACACAAAGCCTCAGAATTACCCTGCAATGCACACAGGTCATGAAGCAATAAAACGCCTTTTAAAATGTCATCTGCTGAACTGCAGATCCCAACTAATAAATCCCTGTGACCTGGAGGTACCTGGGGGTCAAACATTTGCAATATGGCCCCCAGAGCTGCTGCCCTGCTCTCTGGAAGATGAGCCGGCTTTATGAGCTCGCCATTTGATGGTTGTCATAGAGGCCAGCATAGCCCATAGGGTGGGGGACATGCGGAGGGGAGCCCAGAGAGACTCTGTAACATCTTGTAATCAGCCCAACATCCTAGTGAATCATTTGCCAGCACCCACAGTTTGGGAAAAAATGGTGAGTTGCAGCTCTCTAAGGCCCAGCTCTGTAACCTGTAAAACAATACGATCACCATCTGGGCCAGGGGATAGGGAGACAAGGTTTGGCTCTGTTCTCAGAGAGCAAAGGAAAGCAAGAGAAACAGCTAACAATAGCAACCAAAAGAAAACAAACGTGGACAGATACCTCTGAAACAGAATGGCACTGAGTCAGGTCACCTATTTCATCTCCCTGAACTTCCCAACTCTTAGAAATAGCCTTCACAGCCCCTGTGCCTGGTGATGACAGTGAGCCTCAAGGATTCCATATTCTCAGGGCTGTCCTGAACAGAGGCAGAGTGGCAGTTCCAGTCTGCTATGTACAGGTCGCACTGAACACCAGGTCGGGATCGGTGGCCATTGCTGTGAAAATCAGGAAAGAGAAAAGGGAAGCCAATCACATCTTGCGCTTGGTTCTCTATAATATCATGACGGCATTTTACGTTTACCATAAGAAATGATGGAATCAGCCCTCTCATTGGGCTGATTCAATTGCTCAGTGGTTCTAATCTATGGGTCTCTGGAGATGGAAGCTCCAGTTTATTGGAGTAGTTGTGGCTTTGTGAAATACTGGAAAACTGCTAGTATCTGTGCATGCAACACAGAAAGACATCCACTACCTGTACTCCACTGTTTTCTGCCTTTGTTCTGATCATTGCTCTTCAATTCAATCTGCAGCCAGGTGTTCTGGGTATAATAGTACATGCACCACGCACTCTGGCTGGAATTCTTGGTCATTGCTGTTGCAAAATGGGAAGGAGTCAGACGATCATGGGAGCCTTTCCTAGTGGAAGTGACTAAGGTGCTGGGATGCACTGCAATTTGTATGTAAATATCATGAGTGAAAGCCAACCTTGCCACAGGGAAATATTGATGGGGCCTTAAAAATAACAACCTAGCTAATTAATGGTGAATTATCACTGGGTCCTAGAGAAATCCTCAGGACCTTTTCATTTAGAGCATAAATAAGAAATGGGAGTGGCTGAGTAGGCTGGGACCTGACCGTCAGCTTCTGCTTCAGGAGGTAGATACTCAGTTGCTATTTATTCCATCTCTCCTCTGATAGCTTTGAAACTGTGAGGTCACCAGGCCTAGATCCTCACGATGTGATCCCAGCTAAGGCACAGCTTCCTGCTTCAGAAGTAAAATAAACAGAATGGAAAGAGCCTGCAATTTGGACCCTGAGGGACCCACATCTTAGACTAAAGGTCTGACTGTGGACACGTTACTTAATCACTTTTGTCAGATCGGTTTCTGCATCTGGGAAATGGAGATAAAAATGCTGACTATGCAGGGTGGCTGGTGATGAACACAACTATTTAACAAACTCTTAGGAAATAACAGATTCTTAATCCATGTTAATCCATACCCCAAAGCCACCTCTGTTATCTGACACTCCCATAATATCGTTTCCATCATTTTATGGATCCCTTAAACATCTCTAAAGGCAAATTCTGGACCTAGAGCCCATCACCAGTTTTTGCTCCTTAGCACTGCATAGTTGGTGGCTTAGGAACAGAATTTATTTTATTTATTATTTTTTTTGAGAGATTTTTGCTATAGGGTACATGTGCTTACTGGAGAGACAGAGAGAGACAAAGAAAAAGCAAGAAATCACCCCCAGGGGGATGGCCACACCGCAATCCTTTCTCTTCCATTTCCATTTTCCTCCTGGAATCTTGGGCACACATGCACACATGTTTGGTGTGAGTTTTAAGTCACTGGGTCCAGGACTCAAACTGCGATCGGCCATGTGGGAGTCCAACAGCTAACCGCTATGCCATTCGCTGACCCAGCAGGATTTATTTATCTTTTTATTTATTTTTGCTATAGGGCACATGTGCTCACCAGAGAGAGAAAGTGAAAGCACCCCTTAGGGGATGGTCATGCTGCAGTCCTTTTTCTTCCATTTTCCTCTCTAGATTTTGGATACTCACACACCCAGCATGTTTCTCAAGTCAGTAGGTCCAGGACTTAACCGTGTAGTCAGCCATGTGGGATCCAACCATTTTAATCACTGTATCACTGGTTGGCCCCAATAACAGGATTTTAAAGAATGAATAGGTGGCGAGCAGGTGGCATGATGGATAAGGCATTAGACTGCCGCATGGTAGACCATGGTTCAAGTCCCAGACCTGACAGTTTGCTTTCTCACTTTCTCTCTCTCTCTCTCTGTCTCTATCTCTCTGTCTCTCTCTGGTGAGTGCAAATACCCTACTGCAAAAATTTTAAAAATAATAATAATAAATAAAGGACAAGCAGTTGACATAATGGATATGTTGCTGGACTCCCATGTAGTCAACTGTGGTTTGAGTCCCGGACCTGGTGGCTTAAACTCACGCCAGGTGCGTGTGCATGCGTGCCCAGGATCCCAAGAGGAGAATGGAGGAGAAGGGATTGTGGCGTGACCATCCCTCATGGGGAATGACTTCTCACTTTCTGTCTCTCCGTCTCTCTCTGTCATTCTGGCGAGCACACGAGCCCTATAGCAGAAACCTCTTTAAAAAAATTTAAAATTAAATAATTCTAAAAAAATAAATAAAGAGTGATTGGATCCACTGCAAAGACTCAGAGGAAAGCCCTTTTTTTTCCAGGAAGATTTGTCTCTCTTTTTCTTTTCTAAGAGAGATTTTTGCTATAGGGCATGTGTGCTCACCAAGGAGACAGAGAAACAGAAAGCGAGAAATCACTGTCCCAGTGGGATGGCAGGCTGTGATCCCTTCTCCTCCATCCTCTCAAGATTTTGTGCATGCACACATAATGCATTTGGCGTGAGTCTGAAAATGCTGGGTCTGGGACTCAAATTGTGGATGGCCATGTGGAAGTCCAGCGACATATCCATGAGGCCATCTACTGGTCCCCAGGAAGCTTTCTCATACTAGCTCGGCCCACCCGCAGTGCTCTTCTCTGTATTTTATTATCTGTTTGTATTACTTTTGTGTTTTTAGCAAGACCTTTCATCATTTCATGAATCTGGATTTTATATTAAAAAACTTAGGTTCTAGGAAGTTCTATTAACCATGACTGGGACAAGCTGTTGAAACTTTCAAGCTTCAGTAGCTACATCTGCAAAATGGGAATAACAGTACCTATTTCTTTGCTTTCTTATAAGGATCCAAAGTGATCTGATGTTTTGGCAAACCCCCAGTTGTGATGTAGGGTAGGCACTCCTGCATGCCTCTAGCCTGGCACTGCAGACTCTTGCGCTGAGATCTTCCCTAGCTCTGTGCCTGCTCTCCTTTTCTTAGTTGGTGATGTAGCCTAATCACATTCCACTGTTTTCTAAAGGTTTCTTGTATATTTCAGACTCTTCTTCTCTGTTGCTGTTGTTCCTCTTCCTGCTATGTACATCCCCATTTTATTAGACGCCTCCTTAACTTCTTGGAACCAACTCAGTCTGTCTTTACTGTGGAAGGGCTCCTCTATCTCTCTGCTGCCAGAGACCAGAGTGCTCCATCTTAGTGGACCCTGTCAGGCACCCTTCTCACCCTGTAGCGAAGCCAGGGTCATGGATATTAAGCTTGGGAGAAGGAAAACCTTACAGGTGTAGCTGGTGATACATAAGTGTCTTATGTTAAGTACCTACCATGCTCTAGATTTTCTGTTAGGCACTTTATAAACATCGTTTCTCATCCTCAAAAGTCAGTGCTGAAACCCCATTTTATCAAAGATGGAGCGGACGCATCAAGGCAAAGACACTTGGCTAAGTTTGTAGACAGTGGAGACAGTGAATTCAGTGGCCCCAGGTTTTGAACTCTGACCTGTCTGGCTCTAGATATTCCACTGTTAATTCAGTTACAAAAAGCAGGACTAAGTTCTCTCAGTGGGCATTACAGAAAGGGATCTGACCTGACACTGGGATAGGATGCTCTTCCTAAGAGTGGCACCTGCTGCCCAGGCAATGGGTACGGGAGCGTCCTCCACAGGAGAGCGAGCTATCCCATACTGGCAGGCAGGAGGAACATTGAGAAGAGGCTGCTGTAGGGGAGCTTCTCCAGGACTCTTGCAATCAGGAAGTTAAATGAAATCAAAGGAGCATGCTCTGTAAGTCTTCTGACCCTGTCTGTGTGCAGAATGGCAGGCTCTCTTTGCTGATGCCAGAGTAAACTCAGTGACTGAGAATCACTCTCACCTCTTGGTAGCCCCTCTGTCTCCACAATAAACTTTCAAAACAAATGGAAAGGCTCCTGGCCCCCCAGATCTTAGACCGGGGTTCTCTGGGAAAGCTGCTACTGGCTGCCCCTGCACCCAGGCCTCGAACACCCAGCAGAGTGTGACTTGGCCCCTCCTCCACCAGCCTGAGTGCTCTATCTCCGGAAGGGTCCCCAAAAGACGGCCCCACAAGGGGAGGCTTTGGCGGCCTGATTGCATGACAAACACCGCACATATTGAAACACTCTGGCAGTTTCCCGGTGCTCCCAGTCAGAGCCCTGACCCTTTTGACCTCAAACATCTTATTAAAGCCCCTAGAGCCCACGTCTCTGCAAGGGAGAGGACGAAGCAACTCCTGGACTCATTCTCTTCCCTAATTCATTCAAGTAAGCCTGGCGGAGTGGGGCCTGGGCCTTTGATGTTAAAGGCCCCTAATTGGAAGGAAGTGAAGTGTTAGCCTGTCAGCCTTTTAGTCTCTCATCAAATACTTTAAGAGGTATCCGCACAGTGCGGCTCTCACACTGGTGCCGAGAAAGCCCGGAGTGGACTGCTTTTTGTTAAAATGTTTAAACTTTGCATCTGTCTAACAGAAAGTTCAATACAGATGTCACAGTTCCTGGTGGGCTCACTCTCTTCCCTTCCCCCAGACCCCACGCGCCTCCCTCTGGTTTGGGGAGGACTCTCTCTGGGCCCGTAGTGCTCGCCCACCCGCCAGCCCAGAGCCCAGGGAGAGGAAGGTGGTGGCAGGAGCTAATTAGGGACCCCCAGACGCAGGCCTGCAAGCTCCTGGTTGGGGCCTCCCTCTGTTGAGCCCCTTTGATCTCCTGTTTGGAATTGTGTCACTCCCCAGGAATGTGGCTCCCCACCCCCATCTCAGCGTCCCAGAGTGTAACCCTTTAGTCTCACCTCCTCATTTTATAGCCCAGGAGATGGAAGCCCAGAAAGGGAAAGTGACTTGCCCAGCATCTTCAGGGAGCTCTAGGCCACAAAGCCCAGCCCACTAGCCAGGGTTTTGGGATCTCCAGGACAATGATTTCTGCGTGGGCCTCAGGGTCTCTCTGGGGAAAGAAGCAGGCTGCACAAAGCCATCCAGTGGGCAGAGGGCCGGGCACCTGAGGGTGCAAAAGCATAGCGTGGTCCATGCCTGGGTGGAGCGACCCCTAACTGGGAGAGAAAATATGCTCCAAGTGACCTCACATGGGTATACCAGAGTGAAAGCAAAAGAGGGAAAGGGGGTGGACAGAGAGAACGGAGAGGCTGAGGAGAGCTCCAGGTGAGAGATGGCCTCAGGCAGGAGCTTGGGAGCAGCTAGGGGCCACAGGTTGGAGCAGCCCGCAGAGCAGGCTCCTGGCTGGAAATGCAAAGTGGCCCCATTTTTCCTGGATGCCTAAGGCAAGGGAAGTCGCTCGAGGGTAGTCATGGCAAAGTATTGGCAGAGGCAAGGGGGGCTGAAGGGCTTCCAGAACCCATGGGGCATTGGCCACACTGGACTGAGCAGGACTCTCAGAACAGTGTCCTGTGACCAGGGCCAGCCAGGCCAAGTGTGGATGGAATGTGGTGCTCCTGCAAGTTGTTTTTACGAAGGCGGTAAGTTCTTTATTTTATTTATTTATTTAAAGTTGATTCATTTCTTCTCTGACAGCGAGAGAAAGAGAGAGAGCACACGCACCATCAACAGGGTCTTCATGAGGTGACCCGCCCCCAGTTCCAGCACATGCATGTGCGCTGGTGAATACAGCAAATTTCTAGCTGACCTCTTGTGGTTGATGGAGAGGGTGGCAAAATTCTGACCTCATGAGACTCTTGAGGGCCCCTACAAAGGGTGTTGGGATAGAGTAGAAAGTATCTCTGTCTAATAAATAGCAAAGAAATGCAATTCCTCAACCCCTTTGACCCAGACTTACATTGTGGATGCTGGGCTCTGATAAGATCTCCATTAGAAGTCTAAATAAAGGTGTAAAACATTAAAATGTGAAACAATACAACTTGATTGAATTTACTCCTGGTCTTATATTCAATTTATAAATGTAAATATGGCTTGATTATGGTGATTTTAGGGAATTGATTCCAAATATGCTCATTGCAGGTGGAAAGGCATATCTCATACATCGTTTTCTCTCCAGGGTATTGTTATATTATTAGTGTCTTCATAACAGAGACGAGAAAAAGCTGACATTTTCTGTTTTAAATGTGAGGATTTGAAATGGAAAAGCTGGCTTGTTGGACCAGCCTGGCAGCCAAGTGGTTAAGGAAGCTGGATCTCACAGCGCCAACTATGTTTCAAATTCTGACCCTGGAAACTTGAAAAGCATGCCAGGCATGTGTACTTGCATGCCCTAAATCCCAAAAGAATGGAGAAATGAAAAAGGGATTGTGATGTGACCATGCCCTATGGGAGATGTTTCTCCCTCTCCTTCTCTCTTGCTATCTCTTTGTCTTTCTCTGGCAAGCACGCAGGTCCTCTGGCAATAAAAACCAAACAAACAAATCCCTTCCTACACCCCCAGGGTTGTTATCCCTACCAGGGGGACTTCATAGATGGCCCTGCTGTCTGACTCCACTGACTGAACGTGGTCTCCATTTCATGCCCTCTTCTGTCTGCTTTACCAGGGGGCTACTCATGGGCATGATACACATCAGTAAGTCGTGTATCTGACCACACAGATATTAATAGACAACTGAAATCAGCTTTCACCAGGAAAGCCCTCAACTCAACTCACCTGGTTGGAAAACCCAGGCTGTGAGAGAGGCAGGGCTTGGGCTAATGTCCTAACTGCTCACGTGTGTTCTAAGTCCCTTAAACCTTTTCAGCATTTCTATAACAAAGCTATTAGAGGAGATTAGCTTTAAGATCTGTTCCAAAGTGAATGCTTCATGATATTATGAGAGCACTAGAACACATGGAATAGTTTAATTATCATTACTAAATATAATAGTCCCCAGGTTGCCAAGTATTTGAATAAAAACAGAGAGACAAGGATCCGTTGCCTAGTCCTGTTTTCATAATGTTCCATGTCGTTTTCAGATGGTTCAGTTTCATCTGAGTGTTCCATGTCAGTATAACCTAACCTCTGTGTTGGATCCTGGTGGTGATCCTTTGAAGTTGGCATAATTATCACCTTTCCCAGGTGAGGAAATTGAGGCTGAGGGAAAAATGCAAGTGCATAGTCCCAGAGGCTGGGGCTAGAGCCCAGTGCCCTGGCCACTGCACCCCACTGACGAAGAGCTCCCCCGAATTTTGACTCTAGGCTATCATTGTAGTGTGAGAACTAAGAGAGCTCTCGCTATATTGAATGTTTTACCTTTCTTAAAAAAAAAAAAAATTGATGTAGGGTGTATGAACTGAACAGAGAAAGACGGAGAGGGAGAAAGGCCCCTCTCCCTCAGTGGAGTATGGTTATTCTGCAATTCCTTCTCCATTTCTCTATCCAGTCAAGATTTGGGCATGCATGCACTCATGCCAGCATATTTTATAAGCTACTAGGTCTGGGACTTGAACCCTGTAGTTGACCATGTGGGATCTAGCTTCCTTAACTGCAAGGCTGTATAGCTGGCCCAATTTTCCACTTGTGAGCTGGTTATTTGCATATTACAGACAAAGCAAAGAGCTATTAACTTTTCTTCAAAGTGGTACATGGTAGCTGTGAGGGGGGTTGGCTGCTTTTTTAGGGGTTCTGAGGCCATGGGAATACTTAATCTCATTGAGTCAATTCATTAGTAGCTTCTAAGTCTTTAATCAACCAAAATGTCTATGCTAAGGCAAAACTAGACAAACTATTTTAAAGTGAAAAAGGGCCATTTCTAATCAACTTGACTCCCACTTAAAGTACTTTAGCTGGGAATCTTCTTTGGTCCCTCTCTAATTGTCTAATTAATGCAATATTAAATTGACACCAAGCAAATGGGAGCGGAATTGTGTGCTAACAGTTTGGGCAAGCTGAGAAAAAGTGTAATTTCTGTGCGTAAGCCAGATGGGAGGAGAGAACAGCCAGGGAGGTGTGCATGCTAATTTGCAGTTTGATGGACTCTCTTTGTAAAAATAAACATTTTTGCAGAAGTCTAAGGAAAGCAAATGTCATCCGTTTCATATCGCACAATGCCTACTCGTAGATATTGAAAATGTGCTCATTCCCAACTTCATTTTACAATAAATCACATTGAATGAGAGCAGAGAAGTTCGCCTCTTTGTGCCGTCACCACGATATTGGCTGTTAGATGCAAGGGGCATGAGCTGCGTGGTGAGATGCACCCAGCATTGTGTTGGGAGGAAATGCCCCCAACCCTCAGTCCTTTTTCTGGGATTAACCAGAGGCTGGGGGGTGAACAGCATTCCAGGTCACATGCTTACAGATGCAGGTTGCCCACTGGAGACATCTGGTCTGGGGAGGGGGCATTATTCTTTTTTTTTTAAAATTTTTTATTATTTTTTGTTATTATTCATACATTAAACCGCTATACATCATTTAGATTGTAAAGAGACTTTTTACCCAACATGATTTACACCTCAGTCCAGCCCAGTTGAGACTATTATACACATCCTCATCAACAGATAATAAACCTTATCTGTGTCCCACAAGTGTCTTACCTCTTCATTCACCCCCAAATTTCCTTTCCTATGCTCTCCCCCTTTCCACTTTGTCTCTAGAGGGGGCATTATTCTGCTGGCCTCCTTGCTGAGTCTAGAATGTCTAGCCTGAGGGAGAGGGAAGGATTGCTGTACCTCATGTCTTAACACCCAGTAGAGACTTCAGTCTCCGTGGAATCAAGAGCTATGGGTCAAGAGCAATGACGATCATAACCTGTAAGCTAGTTTCACACCTCTACCAGAGTTAGACATGGAGGAGTCCTACCTGGATCCTCCAAGGAAGAGTTTGTTGCCTAGCATTTAGGAGACCAACAAACAACCCTTGTTACTCAGAAGTCTATTGCATATAGCTGCAGAGAACCACCTTGTACAGGGCCATACCTTTTCCTGGACAACTATATCGGGAGCCAGTGCAGGGCAAGAGGGGCCATTTCACTCCAAGGTGGGACAGTACTCTCTCTGGAGAGCCCCTACTGGAAGTAGGGTCTCATTACAGTTCAGCTCCTTCCTCTGCCCAATGCTGCCTCCTCTCCTTTCCTCCACAGACATTCATCCCCAATAAATGTGTTGTTCTCCAAGCTCCCTCTCATACCTCCTTCTGGAGGACCCAACCTGGGGACACTGTATTTCCTACTTTTTTTGCCCTTGTCTGTTTTCTCTAGGGATTATCACAAAAGCCTATAAAATAAAGAATCCTTGTAATTGTGATCAGGTATACTGTTGAGAATGTTTTGTCCTGTGTGGGCCTTTAGGGACTTGGAGACTTGAGCTAGAAACCCTAGCACAGGATGACTTAGGATCTCTTTGGCGATGGGGACAACTGGTTTGTGTGGCTGCGTCTCTGTGCAGACCAGACTGATTAGCAAGAGTGAAGGCCAGTCTGTCAGCAGCATTTAGGAGTTAACTCCTAAGACTCAGGAGTTAAGCAGATTG
The DNA here is from genome assembly GCA_026018925.1 of Tupaia tana. Lineage (NCBI taxonomy): Eukaryota > Metazoa > Chordata > Mammalia > Scandentia > Tupaiidae > Tupaia > Tupaia tana. The sequence continues at coordinate 216,764,563 of JAKSZU010000003.1, read as the reverse complement.
CTCTGAGTGGAAGCCTCTGAGGACACAATCAGATTAATCTAGACAGCCCAGGCAATTGCATCTGAGTGTATTATTGAATTAAGCTCAAAGGCCAATTCAGGGTTGAAAAGTAGCCTGGGTATTTGTATCTACACAAACAAACAAACAAACAAACAGTCTGTTTACATCAGAGAGCAGCAGACCCCTGCGATAGACCTGGGTTTGAGGACCCACATAGCAAACCTCCTTAATAGACACAGTCATAACCACAGTGACTCTGTTGTACTGATATCCCTAAACTGTAGGCAGGTGGGGGTGGTGCTGACCAGAGAGAGAATTAGTACAACTACTGAAGGCCCCGCACAGTGGTGTGGGCAGAGCAGCTCCAAAGTGACGCTGCCTCTCCCAAGAGTCACAGGAAGCCCTCTGAAGAACCCTGGTTAGAATACATGATTGATTATCCACACAGAAATAGACCCAGTACACACCCAGACATTTTACCAGGACAAGCTCGGGCCTTCTCCAGAACACAAGAAGGAAATCCCGTAGCTCCATATTTACATGAAGCTAATTGTTCTTTTGGCTTTCTTCATGGCTTAGAAAGATAGCTCATAATTAAAGCTGAAGTGTCTCGTCTACCACGGCCGACAGAGCTTAAACCCAGGGGCAGAGGAAGTAGGTTAACTCAGAAACTGGCAAAACAGGAATTATTAGAAAACATACTGGCAGCTAGTGATTAGAGGAGAGTGGACCCTAAATTGAAACCAGGAGAAAAAAACCACCATGGACTCTTTCTGTAAACCACAGAGTAGGATGCAATTTCAGCTGAACTGAAACGAACAAGATTTAAGAATGGAGGAAGATTAAAAGATAACTCATTTAGGGACGTTCCAATGGTCCTGATTTGATACTTGATGGTCCATTAGAATTCCTGGAAAGTATAAAAGGAGAAATACATTGTCGCCAATTACCAAAGGGTCATCAGGCAAACACCTTCTGGCCTGCCTTCCTGGTGGCCATTCTGAATATAAATCTTAGTTTTCTCAAGGACTCTTTAGAATCACAGAATTCTAGAAGGGGAGACTTAAAGATGCTCTTGTGTCATAGATGAGGAAGCAAAAATTTAGAGGAAGTGGGACTTTTCCAAAGCAACAGAAATCCCAATACCATGTGGGGACCCAGTTTTCCTACTTTCTAACCTCTCTTCCTCCTGTGGAGCCACGCTGACTTGCCATACTTATGCTGGGGATTTTTTCAGAAGCCAAGCAAAGAGAATCTCCTTATGTACCTAAGCCTTCTTACACAACACGCTATCCAAAAGCTTGGGTCTTGAGCTCAGGAAACAGTTCCTGTGCTTTCCATGCTTGGCACTCACACCAGACCTTGTCTGAGAAAGATCCCTAGCCAGGGAAGACATGTGTAGAAGGCAGTTTGTTGAGTTTGAATATTCATGACAGAGATCTGGTTGGTTGTGTGGAGGAAGCACACAGGCTAGAAGAGGAGAGAGTCCTCTGCACATCTGAGGGAGGGGTGAGGTGGAGATCAGTGGTGGCATAGCCTGTCCTCCTGTCTCCTTTACCTGTCTCTTTTGTCTCACCTCGCCATGGAGCTATGAAGAAAATCAAGTACCAACAAGAGTATACTATAGTAGCAGAGAGTTCACAATGGATACCAGATGTAGACACGGGCACCTGAGAGCCTGCCGTCAACAGCCTAACGGGGATTCGTGTGGGAGGGTCTATGCTAGGAACTGACTATAAGGAGAAGTTTGGGGACAGTTCTCCCCACTAGCTATCTTTTCAATAGTTCCTAGTTGTTTTATGAATTCTAGATTCATCTTCAAAGATTGAAGTTCATTTTAAGGATTGTGTAAAAGCTTGAGTTCTAGACTACAGCTCTGTTGCCTCTCAGAACACTATTTATCTTAAGATGCAGAAGGTCTTAACTGTGACCTCAACTGCTACAATGGCTCTTACCTCCTGACTGTGTCACAGCGATGCTTTACCTGTATGGTCTGACTGGGTGATGCCTTCCTATTTCTTTGCTATGTAAATTTGATTAGGCCAGAAGGAGGCTATCAAAATGTTAAAACTTCACCAAAGACAAATACGTAAGGCAGTGATGACACTCAGCTCTCCATGCATGTTTAAGAATGGGGCACTAAAAGATGGGTTGGGGCTCAGCCACAGTGCACAGGCAGAGGGCACCCCATGCAGTCCTGGAGTTACATGGAAGGCCTGGATTTGGATCCAGAGTTGACCTCAATACCTCAGGTGTGCTTGCACATGCCAGCGATTTTGGCTATCTGGGAGGTTTAAAGAAGGATCATGATGGGACAGGATCCTGTCAAGGTGTCTGTGTCTCTACCTCCCTCATGTGAAGAAAAGCAGGAAGAAGAAGAAAGCAAGAGGAAGAGAAACCTAAAAACAAGGAATGAATTGGCAGCTGCAAGTATGTGTGTGGGGAATGTACGTTTGTAAACTCAAGCTACTTTTGGGTGATCCTTTGAGATTGTACGGCAGGATGTCAGAGCTTCTAGATTTAGTCTTGGATTAGACACTTCCTCAGAAGAGACTTTTCTAAACCCTTGCCAATCCTTGTAAGCCTGGTTTCCCCTTCTGAGGCTGAATGAGTGGAGAGGGCTGAAAGGTGGTTGGGTTGAGGGTGGGGATTCAGCTTTTGTTTGCTCTCAACTCTACCTTTCTCCATATGCGAAGATCTGAGAATGATCAGGGCTTGCCATACTGAAGTCTGCTTTGGCCAGCAGGGTGCCTTCTGCAAGAATTGTGTGAGAACACAAGCAAGTAAATACACTACCCTGTTCCCCCCCACCCAGGGGGTAACTCTAACCCTGGGGTCAAGAAAGTTTCTGGAAAAAGGGTTACAACAGCAGTAGTTCTGCTTTCATTTCCACCAGTATTTACCTTCTGTTTTATTTTATTAGACCTCACATTGTACAGAATTAAACTGATCATAACCCCTGGTTCCTGATATGCACTCATCATTGGTCTGTCACTGGCCACTTTTATTTAGTGATCCTTACTTTTAACAGTGCAACAAATACTAATGATACAGTATCTAAACTAAAAGCTGAGACCTTGACAATAACCTCTCTAACTATAAGCATCTCCTACCCATTGAGATCCAACCCATCTTCCTGCCTTCTTGATCCTTTCACTCAAGGGAATGAACCCCTGGGACCTTGGTTCACTTGCTTCACTTTTTAGAGTTTCATTTCTTTTTCATATACAAAGATGTCATCAAAGAATTCATGGAAAGGCACATTATGAAAAAATGATTCACGGATTTAAAAAAGTTTTCTTGCACCAAGGTATACTCATAGTTTAATTTTATTTTTCCATGAACATGAAGTTTTTTCGTATAACACCTATTCATTAGCAAAGATTCTTAATTGAGTTTTTCAAATCTTCTATATTCTTTCTGATTTCTTTCTGCTTATGTTATTGATAATCAAGAGAGACGTATTGAAATCTCCAAAAATGGCAGCGATTTCTCCACTTCTCTGTATATTTTGTTTCATGTATATTGAGATCACTTTAGAGTTCAAAACATTTAAAAGTTGTAGTAGCTTCTAAATTAATGGAAATTAATATCCTAGATATGCAAGGATGGTTTAACGTTAAGTAGCGCTCCACTTCAGGCTTTCTAATTTTTTATATCTCAAAAATCTATCTTACTTTGTTAATATAGATTTAAAAAACTTACTTAAAGCACCTTTATTTTAGTTAGCATTTATCTTATATTTTCTCCATCATTTTACTTTCAACCTATGTTTCATGGATTTAATAATTGAATCTAATTTTTCTTTTATTTTGATGAATTTAATCTATTTACTCTTACTTGAATTATTAATAGATATACTTGGGTTTATTTCTGTTATTTTAGTAGATTATTTTGGTGTATCGCATCTTTTCTGATTTAAATAATTATATTAAAAAATTGTGTCTAAGGTTAGCAAATGGAATGGAGGTTAAGGTATCTGGATGCCACATAGTTAACTCTGCTACTCAAGTCCTGGACCTGGCAGCATAGAAAACAAACAAACAAACAAACAAAAAAACATTGACTGGGATCAGGAGATGGCATAATGGCTATATTGCTGGACTCCCACATAATTGACCATGGTTCGAGTCCTGGACCCGTCAGCTTAAAACTCATGCTAGGTGCATGTGCATGCATGCCTAAAATCCCAAGAGGAGAATGGAGGAGAAGGAATTGCCATGTGACCATTCCCTTTGGGGGATGATTTCTTGTTTTCTGCCTCTCTGGTCAGCACATGCACCCTGTAGCAGAAATCTCTTTTAAGAAAAAACAAAAAGAAAAAAGAAAAGAAGAAAGAAAAACACCGGCACATGTGCCTGTGTTTTCTATCTCCTGAGAGGAGAATGGAAGAGAAGCAATTGTGGCTTAGTCATCCCTCTTTGGGGGTGCTTGCTCACTTTTCATCTGTCTCTCCCTCTCTGTTTTTCTCCAGTGCATGTGCCCTATAGCAAAACAAAACAAAGTGAAACAAAACAAAAAACAACAAAAACCTGTATCTATGTAAGTTTATGTAAGGTAAAAACTTAGCAGCTGCTCAGATCCCTTAAGTTCCCATCTATACCCATTATATTGATAGTATCTACATTTTTAAACTCTAGATAAATTATGTATTATTACAGTTATACTTCACTTTTTCTTTAGTCTTAACTTTTTTTTTTTTGGATGCTACAGTTTTTACTAAAGTATTTGGTGCCTTTTCAGTGTGTGCCTTTTCAAAAAATTTTTTAAAAGCTTCTGAAGGATTGTATGCCAGATAATATTTTTATCGTGCCTTCGTATATGAATGACAGTTTGGCTAGAAATTAAATTTTAAATTCTAAGTTCTTTTTCTTAAATACTCTAAAAATACTACTTTATTATCTTCTTGTATCAGTTTGCTACTGAAAAATCAAATGTGATCTAATTTTTGTTCCTTCGTATATGAGCTGTACTTCTCCTTTGGGAATTTCGGAATATTTTCTTTCATTTATTAATTTAATGATAGTATATCCAGATATAGTGTCCATCCCTCACCTCTCTCTTTCAATCTGAAGTTTCTCATTTTCTTTCAAATTCCAGAAAATTTATCTCCTTTACTTAGTTGAATCTTTATTGCTAGTGATTTTTATTTTTATCAGGCAAAATACATTGTTCGATGTGATCAGGAAAGTGAAGACGAGCTCCTTGCTAATAATCATGCATGATACATCTGCCAGTGTGCTTCACTTGAGATCTTTTCTTCCCCAGCCTTGAAAACATCTATTGGGATCTAGTATAGCTCTACGTCTGGAAGGGTGAACCTAAACTTCTCAAACTCATTTCTGCGTTTTGGGTTTTCTTATCTCAACCCTCATAGTCATATTTTCAGCTTTCAAATTTTGCTTCTGGTGTTCTACTTCTCCTTGGTATATTTGTTTAGAAAACATGTACATAAAGAAGGTACTGAAAGACTCCATGCAGAGGACTTAAATGTCTCTACCGAATAGCAAGCGTGAATCTAATAAAAATTATTTTTGCTTGCTCAGAAATTTTCTGACATGATTCTAGCATAATTAATAATTTATTTTTCTACAGAGTGTGTGTACTCATTGGAGAGAGAGACAGAGAGAGATGGTGAGAGGAAAAGTATGAGATCACCCTCCAGAGGGATGACCATGCTGCAATCCCTTCTCCTCCATTCTCTTCCTGGGGTTTTGGGGTGCACATATATGTACCTGGCATGATTCTCAAGCCACCATGTCTGGCACTCAAGCCATGGTTGGCATGTAATGGTCCAGCATCTCAACCACCATGCCACCTGCTTGTCTCATAAATGAAGAATTTAATATATACATTTCAAAAAGAAGAATGGATTTTTTTTAAATTATTTTATTTTATTTATTCATTCATTCATTTTTTTTAAAAAATTTGACCAGAGAGAGACAGACGTTGAGAATGAGAGAGAGAGGAAGCGAGAAAGCAAGCCACCAGATTCAGGATTTGAACCCTGGTCAGCCATGTGGGAGTGTCCAGCGCCTTAACCACCACGCCACCTGCTGGTCCCAAAAAGAAGAATGGATTTTTAAAAATCTCATCAACTTATGACACAGTATCATCAGTGTGGAACTTTGGGGAGTTAGGGATATCTATGGGCTGGGGAGCCAGAAAGCAGATGATGGGGACTGCAGTGCGAGGGTGGGGGGAAGATGGTATAGGTTACTATGTGATCTACAGGGCTTTTCTAATGTTGATTGTATAACTCTATAAGACCAACTTGGCTAGCAATTCTGGCTCCCTCATTTTCTCACTATGTACAGTTGAGTCTCAAGAATCTAAAACACACAGTGACAGTGACAGATCTAATTGCCTGCTGATTTGGTACTAATCATAACAGTTTCCATACATCATACCAGTGTTTTGCTACCCCCTCAAGAGTATATCAAACTGGTATAAAGTATAAACATGTTAGTGTATATTGTTAAAATTTTATAGGCTTAATCTATGGTAGCAAAGATTTTACAAAACAATTTTACTCATTTACTTAATTCCTGAAAGGAAACACGAATCATGTTCAGCATGTTGATTTCCACTGGCAGTTGGTTTTTATAATACAGACTTTTTAAAAAAGAATTATTTATTTTTATTTTATTTGTTGTTATTATTATTATTTTTGATTTGACCAGAAAAACAGAGAGAGAAAGAAAGGGGAAATGAGAAAGCAAGTCACCAGGTCTGGGACTCAAACCATGGTCAGCCATGTGGGAATCTAGCACCTTAACCACTGCGCCACCTGCCGGCCCCAGTACAGACTTTTTATAGTCATAAAGATTATTAGTGATTGTTAAATGATGGTGGGAAATATTGATCGATAATGTCTACTAGAGGTTTTGTATTATCTAGGTCAAAACGCTTCCGATGGTCTTAACACTGTGTAAATAAAATTTTTCCATCCTGTATAAAATTTCCTGGTGAGTTGTGAACCTTAGCCAAATGAAAACTGACTCTTCATGCAATACAACCTGAGAAAAACAACTGAAAAAACAATCCCTCCTGGCTTAAAAATTTAATTTGTGCATGTGTATAAAATAAAATAATACTTTCAATTTAGATATGAGATTATCACAAGCATGGAACTCTGTGGAGAAATGAAATGTTAATAGAAGAGAAAGAAAGATATTCTTTAAGTGAGAATGAAAGACAGCTATAGAAGAAAGAAAAGTATCAGGGACATTTAATTGACAAACCACAAGACATTTTCTTTTCCTTTCCTTTTCTCTTTCCTTTCCCCTTCCCTTCCCTTCCCTTTCCGTTCCTTTCCTTTCCTTTCCTTTCCTTTCCTTTCCTTTCCTTTCCTTTCCTTTCCTTTCCTTCCCTTCCCTTCCCTTACCTTCCCTTTTTCCCTTTTTTCCCCTTGCCTTTCCTTGCCTTTCCTTTCCTCTCTTTCCTTCCTTCCTTTTTTCTTTTGTCCCCTTCCTTCCTGTCCTTTCTCCTCTCCTCTCCTCTCCTCTCCTCTCCTCTCCTCTCCTCTCATCTCCTCTCTCCTCTTTCTTGTCCTTTCCTTCCTTTCCTTTTCTTGTCTTTTTTCTTTCCTTTCCTTTCCTTTCCTTTCCTTTCCTTTCCTTTCCTTTCCTTTCCTCTCCTTTCCTTTCCTTTCCTTTCCTTTCCTTTTTTCCTTTCTATTCTGTTTTCTGTTCTTTCCTCTTTTCTTTTCTGTGACTGGATCTTACTATATTGTCCAGGCTGGCCCTAAACTTGCAGTCCTTCTGCCTTAGCTTCGCAAGTAGCTGGAGTTACAGTCACATGCTACCACACTGGACTGTGAGTTACAATTTAAAACTACCAGTCACCATTGTTTGGGATGTCCAACTTGGTGACAACAGTGACGAGGAAGGCCACGTCAGTGTAGGAAAAAGTATCGAGGCTCAGACTGCATAGTCCAGACTGATGTGTACTCAGGAAATGCCTGTGATTCACAAAGGAGGGGAGACATGAAGGTTTTGACTAGCTCCAGGAAGGCCTGGGCCATAATTGCCCAATTGACCTTGACAGTATTGTCTCTCCTTTTTTGATCTCTCATGTATCTATAAGTAGTGGGTTTTCTTCAGTGCTTCCCCAAATAAAAACAGTATTGGCATTGTGTAAACTCCACATCTTCATGTTGTACTGTTCTGTGTATTGCATAACGTTTACCCTCTTGACCTCCCTCCCACAAAATGTAGTAAAATCCCAGCTGCATTTATGACAATGAAAAATACCCAGTTATTCTCCAGTGCCCCCTAGAGGGCGATACTTCCTTTGGTTGATTACCATTGGCATTTGATGGCTATAGTCTACTTCATCTCTGAGAAATGTTATTTTCCCTCTATGTGTTATGCATGTTCACCGTGTGGAAGGATACACCAGGAGGAGGTGAACTCGTTCTATCTTGGGAGGTTTGTAAAGTATTATTTATTTTTTTTCACGACTCAGGTGTCCCAGGATGCCTTCATGAAATTTCTTTTATCTCACCAAACACAGATGATTCCTCCTCTGGCCACCTGAGACTCAGCTTCTCTCTTATAACAGCTGTCATCTTGCTGTCACACCTGCATCAGTCCTACCCTTGACCTCAGGCTTTCAGTTCTTTGACCCTGACTCTGCCCTATTTATTCTCTGCCTCTAGTAAACAACTATTTCTGGCATATTTTGTGTCATCAGAAAAGTCATGACGTGTTTTTCTATGCAAAAATGCATCAGAACTTTTCTGACAACCCAATAGTAGGCAATGAAAGTTGCCAAATGAAGAAATGGATGAGAGAATAGTAAAGTTGAATCTTTTGCTTTTTCACTTGAACATTTTCCCTCTAGAGGGATTTTTCATTACACATTCAGCTTAATAAACAGAGATAGAGTTAAGAGACTGTCAAGTTGACAATAACAAGAACACAACAAAAATAATTACAAATAAATTAATAGTGAGTCAGCATCAAATTGTGAGTACAATTCCAAAGATCTTACGCTGTGCCAGATACTGTTTAAACATCTTTATTTCATTTCGTCCTCAGACACCAGGTGACAAGCAATGCAAATTTGTTGTTAAACTTTATTTATCCATTTCTTCCATGAGAGGGAGAAGCAGACAGAAAGAAAGAGAGAAAGACACCCCAACAGAGTCCTCATGCTGCAATCCACCCCAGCCTCAGTCAGCCTGGATCAGAGGCATATGTGTAAGCAACGACTATGTAGAGAGAGAGCTCGGGCTGTGAACCTAGGACCCTCCTGTGTGGGTCTGATTGTATTACTGTTGTAACACCATCTGACCCCCTAGGACAAAAAATTCAAGGAGGCTTCATTCTCGACTGCTGATCCTGAACTTGTGAGAGCCTGAAAGTCAGTGCTTGGTTCTTTAAAAATGTTTTATTTTCTTATTTTATAGATAAAGAAACCAAGACTCAGAGAGTTAAGATGACTTGCCCATTCAAGTAGGTAGTGAGTGACAGAACTGTGAATCGAACAACCCATTCGATTCAGAAGCACATTCTTTTAACTATCAGGGATGAGACTGGTGCAAGGCTGGGAGATGTTTGTTACTAACCCGTTCTAGGTGAGTAAAGAACCACAGAGAGAGCAGTTAGGACTGTATAGCAATTTGACATTGCCTGTACAAACAAGACCATGATCAATGTATGTAGTGCTTTGAACGTACTACAAAAAAGTATTAGCTCACCATAGATTGTGAAAAACAAACAAATAAATTGGTTTTTTGACACAGATTGTTTGAGAAGAATTACATTTGGAGATATTGACAATTGTTATTTATTCATTTATTTATTTGCGGTTATAGGATGAGCTGAAAGATAGTAAGGTACTAAGAAAATAATATAATAACACAAAACTTCTTTGGACTTTTTAAAGTTATATAATTTTATTTTTATCTTTTTAAGCACTTTTGGTACCTCATGTACATAAACTTGAATGCATTCATTGTAATCTGCTGTTTATGATGTAGTCTCAAATATCAGCATGCTTCTCTTTCATTTTATGTATTGATATGTGATTTAATAATATAGTGAGCACTATGAATCGACACCGAACCCAAGAATTAGACCACGTTGATTAACTCAACAGCTTTATTTATTTTTTTAGAGAGATTTTTGCTATAGGGTGCATGTGCTTGCTGGAGAGACAGAAAGCAAGAAATCACCCCCCCCCCCCCCAGGGGGTTGGCCACACTGCAATCCCTTCTCCATTCTCCTCTTGCGACTTTGGGCATACATGCACACATGCCTGGCGTGAATTTAAGCTTCTGGGTCCAGTACTCAAACCACGGTTGAATAGGTGGCAGTCCAGCAATGTAACCATTAGCTATCTGCTGGTTCCAATTAGCTTATATCTTTCTAAGCAGATCTCCATGATCCTACTGTTACTCTCTTCTCTCCCTCACCAGAATGGTACCAAGAATCCTCTATGCTCTAGCTATAGATGCTGTTATTTGGAGTCATCCATTCATTTTCATGGTGATAATCTTCCATGATGTGAATATCTTCATTTGCTACCTGATGGGCATTTGGATTGTGTGCCACCATCAGTTCATTGCCTCTAAGGAGAGCCACCTCCATCGTATGTTCTGTGATAATGAGGATGGGCCCTGTAAGTATCTCACCTTTGTCAATAATGGATATCAGGTGGGGCACAGGGCTTCTTTCCAGTTCCACGGTGCTCCTCTTGGAGGGGTTCTGCTTTGTGCCTGGCTTCTCCAGTGCCAGCTCTGCAGTGCACAGCAGGCAGCAGCCCCTGGGTCAGCAGCACATGGAAACTGTCTGTGGGGAACTTCCCATGGTGCCCTCCAGGTGACTTTGCAGTGAGTTTTCTGGCATATTACCTCCCTGGAAGTTTTCTGCTGGCATTTGAGAGAATGAGTTCCCACCAAGCACTTCAAGAACTTTTCTACCATGCAGTGAGCTGTGGTTGTGCCCTCTTCAGCCAGCTTTGGGAAGGTGCCCTTTTCCCAGATATGTGCTTTTCTTCAGTGCTTTAACTCAACTCTATGCTTAATGGCTACACCCTCTATCTGCTACCTGTGTATTCTTTAGAGTTCTCTTATCCCTTAATAACCAGTTTCCTGTTACTCCAGCTGCTTTCTATAGTTAATATTTGTTAATATTTAACAGTCCTAGGATCATCAGATGGTGTACTTTTTTTTCTTTAGAGGTTTTTGCTATAGGGCATGTGCATTCGCAGAAAGACAGAGAGAGACAGAGAGACAGCAAACAAGAAATCACCCCCCCCCCCCCTCCCCCAAGAGGGGATGGCCATGCCTCAATCCCTTCTCCTCCATTCTCCTCTCAGGATCCTGACCATACATGCACACGTGCCCAGTGTGAGTTTAGGCCGTCGGGTCTGGGACTTAAACCATGGTCAACTACATGGGAGTCCAGCAACATAGCTATTATACCAACTGCTGGTCCTGATGGTGTAATGGTTATGATGCTGGACTCCCATATTGTCAACTGCAGTTCGAATCCTGGACCCAGCAGCTTAAAACTCAGGCTGAATGCATGTACTTGTGTGCCCAAGATCCCGAGGAGAATGGAGGAGAAGGGATTGCAGCGTGGCCCTCCCCCCGGAGGGTGATTTCTCCCTTTCTGTCTCTGTGTCTCTGTCTCTCCAGTGAGCGCATGTGCCCTATAGCAAAAATCTCTCTCTCTAAAAAAAAAGTTGTTAAGTTAATTAGCATAGTCTGATTCTTGGGTTAGGTGGTGATTCATGAGGGGCGATTTCTTGCTTTCTGTCTCTTTCTGGTGAGTGCATGTGCCCTTTAGCAAAAATCTCCCTTTAAAAAGAAAATTAACAGTCTCTACTCAAATTACTGTGTAATATTTGTCTTTTTTAAAGAATTATTTATTAAATTAATTAATTAATTAATATTATTATTTAATTTGGCCAGGGAAAGACAGAGAGAGAGGGAAGGTGAGAAAGCAAGTTGCTAGGTCCTGGACTCAAACCATGGTTGGCCATGTGGAAGTCCAGCTCCTTAACCACCGTGCCACCTGCCAGCCCCAGTGTTTGTCTCTTGATTAGAGCCTGACTGATATAACTTGCTTATACCTTTTTGTTTTTGTATACAGTGCTTCTATGGGCAGTCTTATACAGTCTTCTGTGTACATGTGCACATTTTTCTTTCATATAAGAATGCATTGTACAACCACAAAGTGTTCAGAGGGTTAATTTTATAAGATAGTCCAAAATTGCTATAACTACTAGTCATATATAAGAGAGTCCATTCACTCATTTTCTTTCCACCATTTTTTATTGTCTAACTTCTCAGCTTTTAACTTTCAAAAGGGCTGAAAAATAACATAGTATTTAAGTCTTAATTTACATTTTCTCATTGATAAGTGGTCTTATTGCTGATTAAGAATGAACTGAACATATCTTTACATTTTATTGGCTACATGCTTTTCTCTTTTTTTGGCTTTCCTACTCACATCTTTCCTTATTTTTCTATTGAGTCATTTATCTTTTCACTTTGAATTTTAGAATTTCTTTATATACTTTATAAGTGCTTTCTCTGACATATCATGAATAGTGTCCAGTTTATTAATTTTTTTTTGGAGAGGTTTTTGCTATAGAGTGCATGCACTTGCCAGAAAGATAGAGAGAGACAGAGAGACATAAAGCAAGAAGTCACCCCCTGGGGGAAGGCTACACCACAGTCCCTTCTCGTCCATTCTCCTCTAGGTATCTTGGGCACTCATGCACACGTTCCCAGCATGAATTTAGGCCACTGGGTCCAGGATTTGAACCACAGTTGACTCCATGGGAATCCAGTGACATAGCCATTATGCCAACTGCTAGCCCCCAGTTTATTAATTTTTAAAGAAAACTTAGAAAGGAGAATTTGTTATTATTATTTTTTGAGAGATTTTTTTTTTTTTTTATAGGGAACATGCGCTCACCAGAGAGACAAAGAGACATGAAAATGAGAAATAACTCCACAAGGGGAATGGCTATTCTGCAATATCTTTTCCTCCATTCTCCTCTAAGGATTTTTGGCATGCACACCCATGGGTCCGGCATGAGTTTCAAGCCACCAGGTCTAGGACTTGGACTGCAGTTGTCCATGTGGGAGTCCAGAGACGTAACCTTTATGGCATCTACTGATTGGTCCCTAAAGGAGATTTTTATGAACAGAATCTTTTTTTTTAATGTAGTCAAATTGATCAGTCTTGCATTATAGTTAATATTGTGGTGTCTCGTTTAAGAAATTCTTATTTATATCAAAGTGAAATATATTTGCTCTTATATTTTATCCCCAAATTTTTACAATTTGTTGTTGACTGTTGAGTCCAAAAGGAATTGACATTTGTGTATGGTGTGAGGTAGTGATCCCACTTAATCTTTCTATGTAAAACATAATTCTTTCAGACTGAATTTCTTTCTTCTTTTCACTCTGCTAATCTATGTAAAAATTCCATATATGAGTGGATCTAATTCTGTGTTCTCAATTTTGCTCCTTTATGGAGCTTTTTTCCCAATAGAAAAGAGTATCAGGGTGATGAAATGCCGATAGCTGGTGCAAAAGGACGTTGATGGTTACCAAGTATCTACCAAGGGTTGTACTGGGCAAGTTACATGTACTTTATCCTTTAATATTGGCAAGATATTATGAATTATATATTATTATTCATACTTCACATATGAGGAAATTAAAGCTCAGGAAGATTGTGTGGCTTGCTTAATATCAGCTAGTTTGTAAGTGGGGGAGGCCAGGATATGAATCCAAATTCTGTGTTCTTTCTACTATACTATATTGTTTTCCTAAATCATCCAAATTGAATTAATTCACATCTTTAAGAGTTGGAGCTGGAGTAAGATCAATGCAAGAATAATTCTATCATTTAATTTAGGCTTTTCTTCTTGCTGGAAGACAGGCTTTGGAACACAGAGTGAAGATGAAATATGCAAGCATCTGTAGGCTTGTCCTTGGCATTCAGAGAATGGGCTTTGGGCCACAGACTCATTCTGCCACCTACCAGCTGGTGGGGTTGGGTAGTCACATACCATCAGGTTTTATTCTCATTGGCCACAGGAGTATAAGGTGGAGCTCACAGTGCCATGCTGAAGTGAAAAGAGCAGAAATCAGAAAGATAGCAATTCAATTTCTGGCTCTTCAATTTCCTTGTTGTGTGCACTTGGAAAATCACTTTTCTTCTTACTTTTTCTCTCTGAGCCTTCCGTTCCACATTTGTACAATAGGGGAAAAATCCCAACATATATGGCTGCTGTCAGAATTGCAAACACTGTTCGATGTCTAAATGTTGGCAATTAGTAGATACCCGCTCTTTTCCACCCCTTGCAAGAGGCTGAGATGAGAGCAAGGAACAGACTCTTCAGTTTGCTTCTTCTCCAAACATAATCTTCCCTGTAGTAGGGATATTTGTTTTGTGAGTGAAGACTTCAGCTCTTCTGGGGACCCATATCACAAAGCAAGGCTTTTTCACTCCGACTACAGAAAAGATCAGACATTGTGATCTTCCTAGGATGTCCTCAAAAAAGAAGTCTCCCCTTGCTAGACAGGGAGACCATTGCAGCTATGTGAAGCAGATTAAGCTATAGAATATCAGAGTGAAGAAGGACCTCCAGAATGAACTGACATAGCTGATTTACTGTGCTGAGGGTGAAGATCCTGAGCAATCAAAGGAGGCACACAGGGCACAGTGATCTGAAATGGACTTCACTACCCAGGTGTGATTGCTACTACCAGCGGTCTCTAAACATGACTACCAAAAATTAGAAGGTCCTCTCCTGTAAAGAATTAGTTACTCCTCCTCATTTGCTATCTGGATACTACCTTTTCAATTAAAATGGCTATTAAAACGTTCAGCAGACGTTAACAACAGCTACATGTCTTAGATAATAGTCAATATCTGCAAAACACAACATAGTGGGTGCTAAGTGCTTTGTGCTCAACTCATTTAATCCTCACAACAATGCTATTACCAGGTAGGTACTATTACTGTTTCCATTCTTGAAGATGAGAACTCTGAGTCACTGAGCCATTATACTATGTATTTAAAGTCACTTAGCACCTGAGTTTACATTTTTAAACACATTGATATATATATATATATATATATATATATATATATATATATACACACACACACACACACACACACACACATATACTGTCTTATTTGCTCAATGCAAAGGAATTGACACTAAAAAACAATTAGGACTCTAAAAAAGTACTCTGTAGAAGGAAAAATAAAGTTTTAGGACAGTTTGGAAGTTCTGAGTTATATTCAAGACATATAGACTCACTATGTTTACTTCATATTTTTCTCCCAGGATTTATGTCTCTGGGTAGGAGTTCCCAAAGAAATGACCCAAATACTGCATTGTTCTACTATTCAGAGAAGTTTGGGTCACACTTTCTGATAAATTGAATGATGTGAAAACTATTGAAAATGTGGTTTAAGTGTCCAGAGCGCAAGGTCTAGAAATCCCCAAGTACAAGAATGAAATAGATAAATATATGTGTGTGTGTGAGTGTGTGTGTATTTATGTTATCTAAGTGTCAAGGTATAAGATTTTGAAGGAAAACAACAATCTTTAAAATAGTAATGTGTGATTATTATTTTTTGTTTATTTTTTTATACATTCAACCACTATATATAATTATAACTTGTAAAATAAATTTTCCCAGCATGAATACACTGTATATTAGTCCAGTTAACAGTATTATAATACACATTATCATCAACAGATAATTTTCCATTTTTGTGTCTTTTATATGTTTTGCTTTTTTCTTTTTCTGCTTGATTCCCTTCTCCCACCCTCCCCCATTTTCTATCCTTCTCCCACACTGTCTCTAGCATCTGCAATTGTTCTCCATACTTTTATACCTTTCTGTTTCTGTCATAGAGTGTGGGCAGTCAGTATATATTAAGTGGGGGCATACAATGTCTCTCTTGTATGGCTTGCTTCACTTAGTAGTCTGGCTTGCTTCACTTAGTAGTACATCTTCTCTATTCATCCACTTTCTACCAAATGCCAGAATCTTCTTGATTTTCATGGGTGAACACTGTTCCATAGTGTATATGTGCCACATTTTTTCAATTCATTCATCTGTTTGTGGACATTTGGGTTGGTTCCACGTCTTAGCCATTGTGAATAATCCTACAATAAATATGGATATGTGAATGGAAAATTAGACTATAAATGCCTTTCTCAACACTAACATCTGCTCCTACCTGTTAGGTACCAGTTATTTGCTATTTATTAGATATTAAATATTTAAAGAAAAATTTTAAATTCATGATAGAGTGCATGTGGATGCATCTGAGTGAAAGAGAGAGTGAGCGAGCGAGAGAGAGAGAGCATCCTCCACAGGATCTGGTCACTCTACAATCCCCTTCCTTCAGTCCTCCAGTCCATGGGATCTTGGAAACTAGTACACAATTCCAGCATGTCTCAGGTTTATCAGGCCAGGGTTTGAACCATAGTAGCCATGTGAGATGGCTTCTCTTGAACTGCACATTACCACTGTACCAGAGAGTTAGTTCATATATTAAGTATTAATTATAAGTTGCCAACCTTACCACTCAAACCAATTGCAAAGTGCTCCTCATATACTAGAAAAAGATACTCCCATATGGAATTGAAATCACTTAAAAATTTTCTTTTCACAAAACCCATTACCCCTGGTTTGTGACTATCTCATGTTTAAATGTAAGCAAAAAAAACAGACTGTGAGTCATATTTAAACAAGAATTCTTAGGAAAGAGAAAAATGTAAATATCAATTCAATAAATAAAGTCAGTAAAGACAAAGACTTCATGAAGTTGATGAAAGTAGTATTAGATACTGCTCAGGTCATTTACAAAGTTGTTGACAAATCAGCAACTGGCCAAGATCACCCACTTAAAACATGGAAGAAAAATGTTACAAAAAGCATGGTGACAGGATAGGTATTCGCAGGAGATGGACTTGAACATCAAAATCCTTGGAGGAATTAGAGAAGTTTTCGACTCTTTTTTCTTAGAAGTAAATTACCTTCTTTGTTATGAGGCAGTATAAACCAAATGAAAACTGAAAAATGTCAAGGTATACTGTGGTACAATTTTGTCTAGAAATAATGCTGCACCCTTATTACACCTATAAAATGTAAATTTTATATTTAACATCCTGTTAAATATAAGATTTAAAATGTTTTCTATTTCCTTTATTTTATTTTATTTTTATAGTTTTTATTTATTTATTTTTATTTTTATTTTTTGGAGAGGTTTCTCTATAGGGCGCGTGTGCTCACCAGACAGAGAGAGACATAGAGACAGAAAGCGAGAAATCACCCCCCAGAGGGGATAGTCACGCCGCAATCCCTTCTCCTCCATTCTCCTCTTGGGATCTTGGGCATGCATGCACATGCGCCCGGTGTGAGTTTTAAGCCACCGGGTCCAGGACGCGAACCGCGGTCGACTACGTGGGAGTCCAGCGACATAGCCATTACGCTAACTGCTGGTTCCCATATTTTTATAGTTTTTTTCCATAGAGTACATGAGCTCATCAGAGAAAGGGAACGACAGAGATAGGGGATGACCATGCCTCAACTCCTTCTCTATTCTCCTTTTGGGATTTTGGGCACGCATGCACACATGCCTGGGACAGGGACTCGAACTGTGGTTGGCCATGTGGGAATCCAGTGCTCTAACCATTACGCAAGCTGCTAGACGTTTCCTTTATTTTTTATTCAATTTGCAACTAAAATTTACGTGCTCTTACATAAAAGGGGCTTTCAAGAAGTTCATAAAAATGTGTATATGAAATTACTATGCATGAATTTCAAACATTTTTTGTGCCAAAATAAACTTGTATCTTAATTTCAATTCCTATGAACTTTCTGAGGGTTTCTCATATATTAGAAAATGATGCTCCCACATGGAATTTAAATTACTTAAAATTTTTCTTTTCTCAAACCCATTATCCTTGGTTTGTGAATACCACTTGTGTTTAAATGTGAGCAAAAATATAGACGGCGAGTCATATTTAAACAAGAATTATTAAGAAAGAGAAAAGTGTAAGTATAAATTCAACAAATAAACAAGTGCAAATTAAGTGTTCATAGCAAATCTGTAATCAGAAATTAAATCGATTATACTTAGAGGGTTTATATTCATAATACAACTCTTCAGTAACTTTTTTGATCTTATCAATGTATGTTTTGGTATATTACATATTATTATATATATGGCATTTCATAAGATGTTTCAGAAGAGTAGACTTCGGTCAAGCTTACGTTGGCCAGTGTCACCCGTGTGACATCCATGTATGTGCCTGTATTTGACATCTATCCCCAAGTTATTGGATTCATATGCAACACTGATATTATAATAACAGTATCCTACTATGTCCTCTGTACATTTTCTAGTTTTGTTTTTCATGATAAAGTGTTTAATTCACATTCGCCTTTTTTTTTTTTTTTTAGTATGGTATGAAGTAAAGATCCAAAATCTCTTTATTGTTTTATTCAACGGTGAACCAGTGTTCTCAGTGGTGGTTATTAAATGACTACTTCTTTCTCCCTTATCTACACTGTAAGGTTCAGAATATACTTCTAAGCTTTCTACTAAATATGATTTATTAGTTAATTTCTGAAGGAAAAAATGGTCTGAATTACTAAGGCTTTATTTATTTATTTTAAAATTGCTCTCTTTCTCCTTCTCTCCCTCTTTCTTCCTTCCTTTCTTTATAGACACACACACACACACACACACACACACACACACACAGGTACCCTTCGCAGGGTTTTGTCTTGCCATGCCATAATCCTTTCCCAGCCTCCCAGTTAGCCAGCTTCACAGGCACACACTGGCACACTTGGCTGAGTTGACTTGGCTTGACTCGGAATCTGAATCTGGGCCTCCTAGATGATTCCAGTATTGGCCAGTGATGTGCTACTGCCTGTTCACTGTGATTGAGCCAACTATAGCTTTATTTTCAGATTTAATGTTGAGTAGAGCAAATCTTTTCATTCTGATTTTTTCTTTTAAGTATGTCTCAGCTTTTTTTTTTTTTTTTTTTTTTTAATTTTTGCCCTCTGCATTGCATTTTAATTTTTGAATCAGTTAAGTTTTGTAAAAAACTTTGTTAGGATTTTACTTACATTTGTAATGACTCTCTCATTTGATATCTTTATGATCTTGACTCTTCCAATGTATAGATTTTCCTTACTATCTCTCAATATATTCCTATAGCTTATCCATATAAATTTCTTATGTATTTTAAATTTATTCCTAGAACATTAAAGGTGTTTGTTGCATTTTAAAAATTGTGTTTTCTTCCTAGTTAATAAAATGAAATAAATTTTTGGATAATGACTTTATTTTAATGTAAAACTGTCTTCTTAGGTCTCATAATTGAAGTATTAGTCCTTTGAGTTTTCTATATGAGCAATCAAAATGTTTATGAATAATCATAGTTTTGTTTCCTGATTTTAATTTTTTATACCACTTATTTTCTTGCTTTATTGAGCTAAGAGCTCTAATATGACATAAAAGAGAACTGTATATAGTGAGCCTTTTTATGTTGTTCTTGTTTTTAACAATTTATTTTTAGATATGATGTTTGCTATAAACATTTGAAAAAAGTTTTATGAAGTTAAAAAAATGTTCACATTCACAAAGAGACTTTTGTTGTTTTTATGATATTGAATTAAAAATATTTTTCTGTGACTGTTAAGATGATCATACAGTTACTTTTTTTTTTTTTTCTTGAGAGAGATTTTTGCTATAGGGTGTGTGCACTTGCCAGAGAGACAGAGAGAAAGAAAGTGAGGCATCATCCCCCCAGGGGAATGGCCATGCCACAATCCCTTCTCCATTCTCCTCTTAGGATCTTAGGCACACATGCAAATGTGCCCGGCATGAGTTTTAAGCTACCCCAGCTGGGACTTGAACTGCTGTTGACTATGTGAGAGTTCAGCAACATAACCATTATGCCATCTGCTGGTCCCACAGTTACCTTTAATTACATTAATGAATTTTCTAAAATTAAAGCAGCCCTCATTCCCAGGAAAAAAGTCATTTGGTCATAATTTTTTTTTGTGTGTGTCTGCACACTCATGTGCATATGTGTATATATATGTGGTTTTTGTAGGCTAATTACTTAATTTTATTTATTATTATTATTATTGTTATTATTTTAATTTGCTCTATGGCATATGTGCTCACTAGAAAGAGACAGAGACAGAGAGAAAGTGAGAAAGCAAACCACCAGGTCTGGGACTTGAACCATGGTCAGCCATATGGGAATCCAGCACCTTAACCATCATGCCACCTGCTGGCCCTGATATATGTGTGCTTTCATTGTTTATTCTTTGTTAGACTTTTATTCTTATGCAATATTTTTTTTCATTTTGTTCTTATATAGAACCAGACTATTATTTTCTTTTCTATGTCCTATAATTTTTAAGATAAACCTTTCTTGAGGGAAAAATTTTGAGTTTACAGAGATGTTACAAAGTTAATAAAGAGAGTTCCTGTATACTTCTCACTCAGTTGTCCCTACTGTTAACCTCTTACGTTACCATGCTATTATTGTCAAATCGACAGACCCAACACTGGCACATGACTGTTAATTAAATTAAACTCTTTGAGTTTCCACACTTTTCCACTAATATGTCCTTTTGGTCTAGGGTTCAGTTCTAGGTTTCATACTGTATTATTCATCATGCTACTTTGGCTTCCTCAGATCTGTAACACATTTTCAGTCTTTTCTTGCTTTTCAAGTCCTTGATTATCTTGAAGTGTATTGGACAGGTAACCTGTGTAATCTAATGTCCCCCCAAGACTTGGTATCTGTCCTAGTTGGTTTTTGTTTTGCTAAATGAGATACCTGAGCCTAGGTGAATTATAGAGTTAGTAACTTACAATTCTGGTGATTGGACAGTCCATGCCAGAGCATTTAGCAGAACAGAGCATAATCTGTGTCCCTGTAGTTTTCTCTCTACTGTCTGGTCTCGTTCTCTTTGCTTATATCCCTGCCACAGCTCAACCATAGAGACCCTGCCGAATGGCATTATCACACCCAAAGGCCTCACCCTGGAACCATCTAGGAATCACATTTTCATTTAACTCTTTAAAGTACAATCATTGCAATCAAGTTCCAACACATTAATTTCTGGGGAACATCCAAGTTCAAAAACATGATCCTTTGTGGGACAAATTGCCTTCCAAAGCCTATGGCTTGTCTTGTCTGTTTTTCTCATGGTTAGACTGGGTTATGGGTTTTGGGAAGAACATCACATCGGTAAAGTGCCCTTCTCATCACCGTACTGGGATCCATGAGACAGCTACCGTGATGATAACATTCAACACTTGGTTTAATTAGTTTGCCAGGTTTGTTCACCATAAAGTTACCATTGCCCCCTTTTACTGGTGTGTATTTTGGAAGTGAATCATAAAATCTAGCCCACCCTCAAGGAGATAGGATTGCACTCAAACTTCCAGATGGGGAACATCTACATACATGATATAAAATTCTTCTGCAAGGAAGTTCTGTCTTCTTCCTCATTTATTAACTTTTTCAACCATGTCTTTACATTTGTGTGATCTTATATGTATTTATCTTATACCCTAGATAGAATTGGGTTATAATGAAATATTTGATTATTTATTTTGTTCAAATTATTCCTGCTTTGGCCGTTGGGAGCTTTTTCGTGTTGTTTTCTGTGTCCCTTTGGCATGCCCTCAACTTTTTGGTTTTTGAACATTTCCATATTTTCTGGTATCTCAAGATACTCCATATTTATTTTGTATTTTACTTTATAGTAAAGATGGATGAATTGAGGAATAAGCCAAGGGAGCCCCCCATTTGGTTTAAATTAGAAAGTGGTATTTTCTAATATTTTCTATTTCATCCAAATTGGCAGATTTGGATTGTGGGTGTATTTGTTACTACTGGGGTGCCATAGTTTCCAGAACTTTTCAGCGCAGAAAGATAAGAAATATGTCTATATATTAGCCCAAGTATGCACATAATTATATATATAACTATAATATCTGTATAATATATAATACTATGTAATATAATATATAATATATATTACATGTAATTATATAATAATTTTTCTCTCTGTATAGACATACTCATCTGTATCTATATTAAACTAAATGTACATTTATTCTAGTGTATCTAATTCTAACCCAGTACTGCAGGGTTCACTCTAGTCATCATTTCTTGCTTGATATAACTTCTCTTTCCAGCACTGAGAAACTTGGTTCTTCTATCTACCACTTATTTATTTAATTTACTTTATAGTTTACAGTAAAAATGACATTGTGCTCTATATTTTATTTCCTTTTATAATCATTATATAATTTGATTTATTTTTAAAAAGACTGATTATTTTACTGTGTAGGCTAGAGAATTTAGTTTTCTTTTTAGGTTTTTGCCATAGGTTATGTGTGCTCATCAGAGACAGAGA
This sequence comes from Tupaia tana, assembly GCA_026018925.1. Classification (NCBI taxonomy): domain Eukaryota; kingdom Metazoa; phylum Chordata; class Mammalia; order Scandentia; family Tupaiidae; genus Tupaia; species Tupaia tana. Next base: position 216,742,095 of record JAKSZU010000003.1, on the reverse strand, counting down.
GAGACAGTGAGAGGGAAAGTGAGAACTCCCTCCCCCCCCCAGGGAGATGGCCATGCTGCAATCCCTTCTCCTCCTGGGATTTTGGGAACACATGCATGTGGGTCTGGTGTGATTTTCAAGATCTGGGAACTGAACCAAGATTGGCCACGTGGGAGTCCAGCACCTTAACCACCACACCACATACTGGCCCCAGCAATTTAGTTCTTTTTTTTTTTTTTGGAGAGGTTTTTTTTTTTTTTTTTTTTTTTTTTTTTTTTTTTTTTCCGCTATAGGGCGTGTGCACTCACCAGACAGACAGAGAGAGACATAGAGACAGAAAGCGAGAAATCACCCCCCCAGGGGGGATGGTCACGCCGCAATCCCTTCTCCTCCATTCTCCTCTCGGGATCTTGGGCATGCATGCACACGCGCCCGGCGTGAGTTTTAAGCCACCGGGTTCGGGACGTGAACCGCGGTCGACTACGTGGGAGTCCAGCGACATAGCCATTACGCTAACTGCTGGTTCCCAGCTATTTAGTTCTTTATATTTATTGTGACTATAAATGAATTTGTATTTTTTTATTTTCTGGTTTCTTTCTTTTTTTTTAAAGAGAGATTTTTTGCTTTAGGGCATGCACACCTGCCAGAGAGACAGAGAAAGAGAGTCAGAAAGTAAGAAATCACCTCCCTGGGGGTTGGGAATGACCATACCGTAATTCCTTTTCCTCCATTCTCCTCTCGAGATTTTTGGGCATACACACACATGTGCCTGGCATGAGTTTTAAGCTGCCAGGTCCAGGACTTGAACTGCGGTCGACTATGTGGGAGTCTAGCAATGTAACCATTACACCATCTGCTGATCCCTATCTTGTGGGTTCTATTCGTCTCATGTCAGTGTTAAACTAATAGCTTATAGTGTATAAAATGCTTTTATACCATAATTTAGTTGATATACTCAACTAAATATATTTTAGTTAATGCACTCAACTATGCATAATAGCTACATTATAAAGTAGTTATTATTATAATTGCACATATAAGGAAACTGAAATTCAGACAGGAAAAGTGGTCATATGACCCAAATCTTGTTCATGTTTCTAGATTTTCTCAACCTCCCTTCATTTTATTGGTCAGTGCAATCTCATTGCCCTTTTACTTCTAGACATGAATGAAATGATTTAATCTGATGTATTATTTAAAATAATCACATTTCTGGAGCCAGCAGGTGCTGTAACGGTTACATCACTGCACTCCTACATAGTCCACTGTGATTCAAGTCCTGGACCGGCAGCTTAAACTAACACGTGGCATGTATGTGTGCGTGCCCTAGATCCCAAGGGGAGACTGGAGAAGAAGGGATTGTGGCGTGGCCATCCTACCTGGAGGGTGATTTCTTGTTTTCTTTCTCTTGGTCTCTCTTGAGTGCATGTGTCCTATAGCAAAAATCTCTCTCTTAAAAAAAAAAGTGATATGCTCTTTTAAGTATTTTGTAGAATTCATCAGTGAGACCATCTTTCTATGAAATTTTCTTTGTGGAAACTTTAAACTACAAATCAGTTTTTACTGAATGTCTTCTTAAATGAGTTTTGGTATTTATTTATTTGCCATAGGGCATGTGCACTCACCAGAGACAGAGAGAGGGAATGTGAGAAATCACCCCTGGGGGGGTGGCCATGCCACTGTCCCTTCTCTTTCATTCTCCTCTCAAGATTTTGGGCACACACATACAGATGCCTGACATGAGTTTCTAGCCACCATGTCCAAGATTTGAACCATGGTTGACCATGGGAGACTCCAGTTCTTTTATCACGATGCCGCCTGCTGGCCTCAGTAGTTTGTATCTTTCAAGAAATTTTTCTATTTCATGCAAATTGATAGATTTTTTGGGGCATGTAATTACTTGCTTTTTATTATTTTATTACATGTGGAATCTCTAATATTGTCATTTTCTTCTTTCTGACATATGTAGTTTGTGTCTACTCTGTTTTTCCCTGATCAATCTGGTTGGAGCTTCACCAATTTTATTGATCTTCTCAAGAGCTAGGTTTTGATTTCACTGAGATTCTCTAGGTTCTCTCATTTTCTAGTCAATATCTGATTGCCGTTGTGCTAAAAGTAAAAATATACACATGGAACACAATAGTCTCTGGCATATTGTGATCATTCAATGAATGACTGCTATTAATTTTATTCCTTAATAATTGTCATAATCTTTTATGATGCTAATTTTTTTCATGTACTTTGATAATTCCAGTTGCAAACTTGTCTTGTGTGTGCATTTCATTACTTTCCTCTATGGCTTCTGGCAGTTTTCACAGTGATTTCTCCCTGCTGCGGTAGTGTTCCTTGTTCAGAATGAGATCATGTGTTAGTGATTTGACTTTCATCCCACAAAGCTACTGTAAACCAATTTTCAGTAACAATGGGCAGATAGTCCAATATCCTGGTCAAATATATTTCTGTACCCTCCCAAACTCTTGAAGCAAGTTATTATCAGCTGTAGCTTTTGGCAGGGTTTGTAGTTCTTTGTATATCCTGTGCACAGTGGTAGATTCAATTTGTTTTTCATATAAAGAACCTCTCTCAGCACAACTTCTTGGGGTTGGGGAGATAATGGGGGTAAGAACTATTTACTTCCACTGTGCTATGAAAAGCATTTCTAGGGATTGAACAGTGCATCCTTTGCCCAGCTATACCTGGTAGTCATGTTTGTTCTGGTCTTCCGTAGTTATCCTGAACATGTCTGATCATCTTAGCTGCTTCTGTTTCTGAGCCTAGTAAGATTATATAGCAGCTTCATAATGGTATATTTCCACTGTTTATGGCACACAGGTTGACAGTATTATTTTTTAGCATGGCTGTCTTTGATATATTTTGAACCATTTCTGCACAATGGTATGTGTCTGGTGTGGAAAGGTGGGGTGAAATGGTTTATTTGGGAACTCACAGCCCCACCTTGACTGAAAGCCAGTTTGAATTTTAATAGTAAAATTTTTGAAATCACCTAAATATTAACCTACAGGGGAATGGTTAACTACATTATAGTGCTTTCATAGTATGGAATTTTATGCAGCCTTTTAAAGCTTTTGAAATAATATTAATGACATTTGAAAATTCTAATGTTGTAAGGTTAACTGGAAAAATAGGATTTTAAAACTGTGCATGTACTATAATCTCAACTAAGTAAATAGGCACATAAACAGACTGGAAGGAACTAACATAAAATAATGATTAATATTCTCTGAATGGTGTTACTGGGGGTGGTTGAATTACTAAATAAATATTTTCATTAACTTTAAATTTTTCATAATAGATACACATTGAGAAGCACAAAGTATGACTGATACAATACAAAGTAAAAGTCCACTCATTTGGGCCAACAGATGGCATGGTGGTTGAGGCACTGGACTCCCACATGGGTAACCATGGTTCAAGTTCTAGATCTGGTGGCTTGCTTTCCCTCTCTCTCTCTCTTTCTCTCCCTCTTTCTGTCTGTGTTTCTGGTGAGCATGCGTGCTATGTAGCAAAATTAAAAACATAAGAACCTCCGAAAACTATTCATTGCATCAGGCTAACCTTGAAGGAGGTACTTGATCACTTCTGTGTTTTCTCCCTTTCTGCACCAAAGTCTAGAGACTCTCAGACATGAGTGATGCTGCCAGTTGGATAGGACAGCACACAGGCTCCTTAGGGTCTCCAAGACAATGATGACTGCCCACATTAATTTGCCTCTTTAACACTCTTTGTGCATGTATGTGCAACATCATAATCAGCAGGTCATGTCCTGCCTTGTTATAGAGCCACAATGGCTATTTACTTTGTGTCAACCACTGCGTGACAAAATACATGTGGTCTAACACTGGCAGATACCAAATGGATCCAGGAGTTACTGCATACAACAGATGCTTAGTACATGTTTGCTAAAATCATCCTCGTCTTCATTTGTACAATTCTGCCTCTGCCCAGGGTGGAGGGTGAATGGAAAAATAGAAAAAGTTGTTTTATAAGATGGTAGGACACTATGTGATTTGCCTTATATTTTAACATTTTCATTTTAGCGGTTACAATATTTTTCTACAATGAAATGAGATTTATCTTTAATTCTTATTCCTCCACAGTTGAGACTGTAGTCAAGAGTTCTCATTCCTAGAGACCTGGTTCAAATGCTCTCCTGCATGTCCTCTTTACCTCTTTAAGTCTCACAACACTTGGAGAAAAATGGTCATAATCAGACTAGCTTTGAAGGGTTGTTATGAGGCTCGGCCAAGGTCACCTACATGAAATCCTTTGTGCATAGCAATTAATAAGTAAGAAAGCTCTTCCTTCCCCTCCTCCATATGAATCCAAGTGAGTTTACAGAGTAAGTCCATTTTGGGTTCCCTTGGGCCTTCAGCTACAGCCGAGGGCATCCAGACTGAATTCCAGAGTGATTTTATCTCAGTGAGCGGCCTATCTTCTTGTGAATGTTACCTCCTCTGTGGACACATACCTCTGAGAACTCAAGAACTTAGCCTGCATGTTGTTCTGTCTGGAGAGACTCTCCTTAGGAAATTCAGGGCACCTTTGTAATTTCCCAGACACCTCTGTCACTGCTGTTCATCTCAGGACTCAGGAGAAGAGAGTTTGATTGGACCTGTCAGCATCTTTAAGGAGGCCCTTCAGAGTCATTTGAAGAATTCCTATACCCAAGAACATCTCAATGTAGCTGGAAAGACCTATGCCACCTTGAGCCTCAGGTCCAACTCATCACAGTAACAGAGAACGCCAGAGATTAATTAGACAGGAAGTTCATTTTCTATGTAAAACATTATCATTATTAATAATAATACTAATAATATGTAATATGGATAAATAAAATAGTATCGAGTATCAAAATCCTATTATACTCCAGGCACTCTGATAGCTACTTTACTGATCCTATATTTAACCCTTACCACCACCCACAAGATAGGGATTATGATTTCCATTTATAGAAGAAGAAACTGAAGTTCATAGAGGTCAAAAGCTTTGCAAAGTCACTTGGTAGAGAAGTCTGGATTAAAATGTAGGTCTATTTTGTTGTAAATCCAGTGCCTCTATAAAAAAAAAGAATCTAACTGCCTCTTAGTAAACATAAAGATAGTTTGATGGGGAGGAAATACAGGCGGTTATTAATATTAAGAGTCAAAATGGGGGGGGGGTGAGAGCCAATTTCCCTGGGCCGATATTTGAGTTAAAAGGTTCTTGCGAGTATGAGCCACAGTTAAACTGGCACCAATTAGAGTCAAGTGTAATGAAAAATAAATACAGCTGAGCTGTTAGGCTAGCAGCTATGGCCCAGCATCTGTCAGCACTTCTATTATACATTGAGGGTTTTCAAGGAATTATAAGGGCTGTAAAAATGTGTGCTATGGTGGAACTTGGCAGAAAAAAAAAGTTTCCATTTAAAGAGCTTTTCAAATATATTTTCTAAAGTTTCAAAAAATTAGGTTTGAAGCTTTGTCATGAAGTTAGCAACCATTTAAATAGCCCAACACCTTTTAATCAACTGCTGGAGTGACAAAGCACTTCAGAGCCTGGAGAGATGCTTCTGCAGGGGCTCTGACAGCACCGCCAGGGCCTTTTCTTCCCCACTGAATTATTCTTCTTGGTCTCTACAGCAGCTGGCAACAGCAGTATCAGGTGCTGTGTTCCTGGGTACTGAAGGGAAGGGTGTGAAGGCCCAGCAAAGACCATAATTGCTGATGAGAGAGATGTTACATCTGATGTACCGAGTTTCTCCTCTGAAAGCCCATCCAGACCACAGCCAAGCTTTGTCTGAGCAATCTCCAGGATATAGACTGATAACCATTATGAAGCACTGAGAAAGAGGCTGGAACTGGAAGGTGGCAACCAGGGAGTCTTCAGAGAACATAGGGGCTATAGAATCTGGTGACAGATTAGAAGGACAGTTAGAAGCTATTTTTTAAAATAATTATTTAACTTTGTTTAGAATTATTATTATTTTTTTTCTAAATTTGATCAGAGAGAGAGAGAGAGAGAGAGAGAGAGAGAGAGAGAGAGAGAAAGCTGCCAGGTTCAGAATTTGAACTGTGGTCAGCCATGCAGGAATCCAGTGCCTTAACCACCATGCCACCTGTTGGCCCCAGAAGGTATTGTTTTGATTTCAAGTCATTCATTAATTATTTTCTGAGTAGCACTCTAGACTTGTAAATGGAGAACCACAGGGTAGACTCTAGCTCTGATATGATTTTGTCATTTGTCTTGAGTTAATATATATGGGTGTCAGAAAAGCCAAATCCACAGCATGGAAAAATTATGCTGTGACTTTTCTGACAACCTAATAATTATGAATGGAAGTTATAATCTTTATATAATCACAGAATTGTGGAAGATGAGAATAATGTGTGTACAAATATTTCATAAATTCTGTGAAGGCTGGATGGTGGTACAATGGTAAAATGCAATTGGTCCACCTGGGAAGGTTCTGGGTTTATGTCTGAAACCCTTCTTGCATATGCTCAGCACATGCATGTCCATGATCTGCAACTGGCTGAGGCTGATGGTGGGTCACAGCATTAAGACCCTGCTGGATGGGACTAGCAGTTAGCATAATGGTTATGTCGCTGGACTCCCATGTAGTCTACCGCAGTTCAAGTCCCAGACCCAGTGGCTTAAACTCAGGCCAGGCGCATGTGCATGAATGCCCAAGATCCTGGGAGGAGAATGGAGGAGAAGGGATTGTGGTGTGGCCATCCCCCCTGGGGGGTGATTTCTCTCTTTCTGTGTCTCTGTCTCTCTCTGTCTTTCTGGTGAGCGCACGCTCCCTATAGCAAAAACCTTTCAAAAAAAAAAAATAAGACCCTGTTGGAGGTGCTGTCTCTCCCTCTTTTTCTCTTTCTCTGTCTCTCTCATGCAAAAAATAAACTTAAAATATAAGTACTCTGGCAGAGACAGAGAGATAGAATGTAGAAACTGTTTCCCCACTTGTGCTAACTCTGTTCTGCCTCTCACCCATCCAGGAAGATGGGTGGAGGCCTAAGTCACTGGGCTTGAGCTCATCAGGGATCTCTGCACAGCCTGCTGTGGGGCAGAAGGGATTGCTCTGGCCCATGTGGCGTGCTGTGCAAAGTAGTCTACCACTTACATTCTATCCAGTTCCACCTCCATCCACATTGGGAACAGAAAATTTGGGTGTGCAGGAACCAAACACCTGAAGACAGAAGACTTTAAAGGAATTCTGTCCCCACAACCCCTGTAACAGTAAAAAGAGATAAACTCCCCTCTGAAAACCTGAAGCCCAAACTCCTACTGTGGATTCCACATTCCCACACACAGTAGAGGAGGAAAAATGGAGCAAAGCTAATGCAAACCATAGGAAAGGGCACTAGCATACTCTCCAGGAACATATTGTATAGAAATAGAAATAGGAAGAATTGAGAATAATATCAGATGACTAGAAATCAAAGCAGAACCTTAAAAAATAGGAGAAAACCTGGAAATACATTCCCCACAAGTGAACATAATAACTCCTCACCAATAATGGTTAAAACACACAAGATTACAGAATTCAAAATATATATTGTAACAAAACTCAATGAGATGCAAGAGATAATAGACAACCAGTTTCAGGAGATGAGAAAATTCTTCCATGACTTGAAGGAATAACTCTATAAAGAGATAGATACACTAAAAAAAAATCAGACAGAACTTTGAGGATAAATAAAAATGCAGGAAACCAAAACCTCCCTTGAAAGTATCAATAGCAGAACAGATCACACAGAAGAAAGACTCTGAAGACAAAACCTCTGAAGTAGTCCAAGCACCTGAAAAGAATGGAAGAATAGTCATAGAAATCAGGGCAACATATGGGAAATCTTAGACATCCTTAAACATCTAAATAACCACATAACAGGTATCCCAGAAGGCAAAGAGACAGACAAAGGCATAGAAAATATCTTTCATGATACATTAGCTGAAAACTTTCAAAGTTTAGATAGGCATGTAGACATCCAAATTCGGAAAATACAAAGGATGGCAAAAAGATATAATATAAGAAGATCCTCTCCAAGGCATATTATAAAATTGGGAAAGATCAAAGACAAAGATAATATTCTAAAAATGACAAGAGAGAAATTCTAAGTTACTTACAAAGGTTAACCCATTAGACTAACATTGGACCTCTCAATTAAAATAATTCAGCTAAGGAAAGAACAAAAAGATATTTAAAGTGCTGAATGAAAAATAATTTCTGCCAAGAATAGTATACCCAACAAGATTATCCTTCAAATTGGAAGGAGAAATAAAATTTTTTCCAGATAAACAAAGAGTGAAAGAATTCACCAAAGCTAAACCAGCTCTTCAGGAAATACTTAGGAGTATACCACAACAGGAAAATTAAAGAGAGATAAATGGAAGTAAGAGAACACACCAACTAGAAGCAAAAGATAAGTCCATACACGTTGATAATAATGTTGAATGTCAGGACTAAATTTCCCTGCTAAGAGGCTAAAAATGCAGATTCAACTGTTCTACACATAAGCAGGCTGAAGTGTAAATTCACCATTATTTGATAGATAGCTGTCACCACAGGTTTCAATTTACATATTCATTATAACCATTTCTCATTGTATAAAACTAAATAACAGAGGAAAAGCCCAAAATGTTACAAGTAGCAGAGTCTTTCTTGAATGACTTTAAAGAAGGCTTAAACTTTTATAACAAGAATGTTGTAAAACCTATAAGTAACCAAGTCATTGACTTTACCATGCCTTTGCTTTTAAACATCTTTCAATTTTTTTTTTTTTTTGCTTTTGTGAGGACTTATTTATTTATGCATAGTACAGTACTATGGTCTTATGAGAACCCATAGTGAGTGAGTAAAAGTTTTTATTTTCCTACACCTTCCTAATGAGTTATTGTTATATACAGATTTACCTATTTCTAACTGGACCAATGATACCACAGATCTTTTTAGATTATAAATTCCTATCTCCCATAGTCCTCTACTTGGAAATTATAAATTCATTAGCTATGTTAAGATTATCTTTGTTTTCAAAAATCCATCCTTACTAATTTATGAGACTTTTTGCAGTCTGATTTTTAATTGATTTGTTTTTCTTTAGAACTATTTCACAGTAAATAATGTCATAGACAATTCAGCACATATTTTCAGAATAATCAGTGGTGCGAGTACTGAACGTTTACAACATAATATACTGTTAAATGTTGAAGGCGGTGAATATGTTAATATCCTTGATTTTTTTATTATTTTTTATATTATATTTATGCCTTTAAAGACCATTCTGTACCCTACAAAGATGTGTAATGATTATATGTAAATCATAAATAAATATTTTTAAAAAGTTGACTTATATCTCAGAATAGCTAAAAAAAGAGGATTTTGAATGTCTCTAACACAGAGTAATGACAAATGGTTGAGATGATGAATATACTAATTATCCTGATTTAATTATTACACATTGTGGGGCCAGTGGATGGCACAGTGATTATGTTGCTGAACTCCCACATGACCGACTGTGGATTTTATCCCGGACTCAGTGGCTTGAAAATCAAGCTGGACGTGTGCATGTGTGCCCAAGACCCTGGGAGAAGAAAGAAGGAGAAGGGATTGTGGTGGTCATTTCCCCCTGGGGAGGTGATTTTTTTCTACTTTCCTTCTTACTATCTCTGTCTCTCCAGCAAGCAGGTGTGCATTAAGGCAAAAACCTCTAAAAAAATTATTACACATTTTAATGAAATGATTATATTGTACTCCATGAATATGTGCAGTTAGTATATATCAATGAAATAATAATAAAACAATTTAGATAAGTACTCTAATGAACATAATCTTCATGAAGCATTTGTTGATTTTTTCTAAGAATCTTTTCCCAAAAGTGAATACTATGAAGGAAAGAAACATAAACACAAAGTGCTGTCTACATACAAAAACCCTAAACACCACAGAGCAAAGCTGGACTCAGTGGCAAGTCCTCACATTCAAGACATAGTGGATAAAGCCCAAACTCAGTGGGCAGAAAATGAGCCTCCTGCTCCAGTATCTCACCAGGAAAGTACCAAGAAAAGAGCTAACATTAAAGTCCTTCCTGGGAGCCTCACTTATCCAGACTTCATGTGTTGCTCACTTATCCAGAACTCAAGCATTGCTCGTCGACATTACCACTTGATCTTGGTGTTCCTTGTCCAGTGGTCACAGCGAATGCATAGTCAGCACTTACACGATAGTTCTGCATAAGCCTTGACTTTGTATATGGTTCTCCTGTGGAGCTCATTAAAGTGCACAGAACTCCACCCTCCTCACAAAGTTTCTGACTGTAGTCAGGAGCTCCCCAAATATGAACATCTAGATGATCCCTAGTTCAAAGTGCACCATACAGTCACACTTTGAGAAACACTGAATTTGGACTTCTCTAAATAGCCACATGAGCCCAAATTGTCAGAGGTAGAGATTTCTGGGAACCAGCAGTTAGCGTAATGGCTATGTCACTAGACTCCCATGTAGTCGACCATGGTTCACATCTCGGACCCGGTGGTTTAAAATTCACGCTGAGTGCGTGTGCGTGCGTGCCCAAGATCCCGAGAGGAGAATGGAGGAGAAGGGATTGCAGCGTGGCCACCCCCCCGGGGGGTGATTTCTTGCTTTCTGTCTCTCTGTCTCTCTGTCTGTCGAGCGCACGTGCTCTATGGCAAAAACCTCTCAAAAAAAAAAAAAAAAAAGGTAGCGTTTTCTAATACAAGCTCACCCCTTTAATGCCAGAGACTGCTCTGTAAAACGGAGGGGGTTATATTCACTGGGCACATGGTATGTGTCAAATGCTGTTCTAGCAATCAGTCTGGGCTTCCTCATTTAATCTTTGTGGTGTGTCTGAATGCTTCCTTGGGAAGAATTTCAGTGTATTCCAATGTGGAATCAAGGCACTCGCTTGCTTCTCTGCTCCAACACTTGGGCAGCAGAAGCAAAATGAGTCTTGAGTCAGGGCACATTCACCTGCTCCATTTTCCATGAGACTCTCAGAGCCACCTGCCAACCATTTCATTTTTGGGATTGCTTCCTCTCCCATCTCTCAAGGAGTACTTGAATGCTCTCTCTTTAAGCTCCTTATCTTACTCAGAAAAATTCTTGCTCTTTTTTTCATTAAGAAAATTGCCACAATCTCTTTCAACTTCCCATCCATGGGCTACAAATGTACCTACACCCATTACCTCTCCACTTCCTTTCCTCTAGTCTCTGAGTATGAGGCCCCTTTCTCAGTTTAAAGACATCTCTCCCAAAGCCTTTGACTTGAGTGTTTCCTCTCTATCCGGCTTATTAATTTCCCACTACACCCACCCATTTCCTATTTCAAATCACCTTTCTACTGCTTTCTTCTCAGATTAGAAACATGTTTAAGTCTCCTCCACAGTAAAACATAACCTCCCTGGAGACTATGTATTCCCATGTAGTCACTCAGCAATCTCACTTCTTTCCTTCACATTCAAACTTCTTGAGAGTGTTCTTTTCTCTTTTCATAATTCTTTTTTTTAAAGAATTATTTTATTGGGAACCAGCAGTTAGCGTAATGGCTATGTCGCTGGACTCCCATGTAGTCAATCGCAGTTTGCGTCCTGGACCCGGTGGCTTAAAACTCACGCCGGGTGCGCGTGCGTGTGTGCCCAAGATCCCGAGAGGAGAATGGAGGAGAAGGGATTGTGGCGTGACCATCCCCCCCTCGCTTTCTGTCTCTATGTCTCTCTCTGTCTGTCTGGCGAGCGCACGCGCCCTATAGTGAAAAAACCTCTCCAAAAAAAAAAAAAAAAGAATTATTTTATTTAACTTTATTTATTTATTTATTTATTTATTTATTTAAATTTGACCAGAGAGGGACAAGGTGAGAGAGATAGAGAGAGAGAAAGAGAAAGTGAGAAAACAAGCTGTTAGATCTGGGACTCTAACCACAGTCGACCATGTGGGAGTTCAGTGCCCTTAACCTCTATGCCACCTGCCAGACCCTCTTTTTATAATTCTTATCTCCCTTTCATTACTTGCCCAATCTCTGTCTGGTTTCTAGTCATTTTCCTTTAGTAAAATCCCATCTTCCAAGGTTACCAATGATGTGCTTTTGGTCAAATCCAATAGATATTTTTCAGTTTTTCTTCACATGTGCAATAAAAATATTAATACTTTTGTTCTTGAAACAAGGTTGTTTCAAGAATTAAGGTATAAATGGGAACTTCTTGGTACAAGGCAGTACCACGGCTCTTATACAGGTCCAGCATTTAGTACATGATCCCACTTTTCTTCATCCTCCTCCTCCTCCATTGTTATCATTGTAGTGGTTGTTATTATTTCAAGGTCTTCTGATAACATTTGACACCATCAACCATTCCTGCCTTTTGGGAAAGTCTTGAATTTCATGACCTTTCTTGCTTTGGTGCTCCTTGTTCTCTGGCGATTCTTTCCCATCCCTACAGGCCTATGTCTTCTCTCTTCTTCTAAGATCAGTGTTTCTAGGAGTCTGTCATTGGCCCTTTTCTCATCTTACTCTTCATGCTTTCTTGGACAAACTGCATTCTCATGCTTGCAGTTGCCTTCTACTTGCCAAAAAATTATTTTTTCTCCCTCCTACTCAGACCTGATTCTGAGCCTTGTGTCTAGTCTACTGGACGTTTCTTCTTAGTCCATAGGACCTGGGACTTAGGAGATGCTCAGAATATGGCTAGCCTCTCTAGAGCTCCAGCCAGTTTTCTCATGTCTAGGGCACAGAGCCTCGACTCCAACCGGGGAAGCCCAAAATGTGTGTGTGTGTGTGTGTGTGTGTGCATGTGCGCATGTGCATGTGTGCATGTGAGTGTGTGTGGCAGCTGTAGGCTCTGCTACCTTCTGTTGGATATGGAGTACATTTGGCAATGTGGGGTCTTGGACTCAACTGCCAGATGGCATGTAGCCACCTAGAGGGAAGGGAAAAAATGGTAGAGGGGTTGGAGGAGGAGAAACCTGAGACAGCAGCAGGCAAAGGTGATGAAGAAACTTCTCACAATGACACGAAGAGCCTTGAACCCTATCTAGCAGATATCATGGCAGATAAAATGGAATTTTAAAGCCCAAGAGTCTAAAATGAAAGTTTACTAGTTCAACTAGCAATGCTAACCTCTTGTATGCTTAGCTTTCAACTTTTCCATCAATATAGGCAGAATAGTTGACACATGAAAATGCAACATCCCTAAAACTAGTATGGGGCATGAAAATGTGTTTGGTGTGTGAATTTGGGCAATCTAAATGCAGATCTTGAGTCCTCTTGCTATATTACCTTGGGTAACTTGTGTAACTTTTCTGAGCCTTGGACATTTGTAACAGAGTGACAGCCCTTGCCTCAAAGAATCAGTTACTCATTTATCCACATTTACTGAAAGACCGGTAAGCTCCTGGTACCATGTTAGGAGCTGAACTGCCCAGCTGTTTCAGATAAGTCCTTGCCCTCCGGGACCTAAGAGAACAGAAGAGGACAATGGCTCATACACATGAAAGAGAATCACGTAAGGTCCACATGCAGGTATGGTGTGCCTGTGTCCCATGTCTGGGCTGATAAATGGGTCAATGCTGACAGGGAGGACTCAGTCACTCACAAACAACTTGGTTTAAAGTTTAAGTAATAACTGGATGGTGACTATTTGTCTCTGACCAACACCCAGCATAAAAAAAAAGGTTGCACTTTTTTCTCAAAGGCAGCTAATGTGGACAAATATTAGCTCTTGGAAATAAGGGGGGAAGTTATTCATTCACTCAGCAGCATTTTCCAAGCCATCAATCTTCCGGGGATTTCTATTGCTTTAATCATCAAGGTTGTTTATTTGGAGCAATTTCTGAGAGAATAAAAGTACCTTTGGCCTTTATCTGCTGTCATCAAAGCATCCATTAGGGGACTAGAGCCCTGTAGGGAGGCTCAAGGGATTATTCAGAGAGGTTTTCTGAAACGCACAGGAATTCTGCTTTTTCTCTTCCCTGGTGTGGCAGTTGAGTTTAAACTGTAATCTGAAAGGTTGGGTTTATCGTTGGGTTTGTACCATTTGTGCAGGATTTTGTTCAAGGCAAGCCTACAGATAAAAGTATTTTAAATGGCTGGGAACAAAGGTCTGCCTGCCTGGGGAAACCGTGTGGTATCTGACGACCTGAGCCTCGGCGCTTGGCCCAGGGCATCGTAAGTCCTCAGCAGCCATAACCTGGTGTCATCTCCTGGCCAGGGCCCTGAGGACAAGAGGGTGAGGAGCTGGGCGTCCCCACCTGCTGGATGCGAAGGTGCACTCTACCCACTGAGGTGAATGGAGGCTGAGAAAGAACTGAAGGTATGTGGGCCCTGTGGGTAAATATGCTTGTGCAGACACACCACGCATGCACACATGGACAACTCACTCACTCACATCACATGCATGCGCACACACACCATGACATACATAGCGTATATGCACACACACATAGCACACGCATACCACATGCGCATGTACCACACACACGTATGCATATAGCACAGCGCAGTCATATGTACCCTGACACTCTGTGCCTTCCAGGGTCTCTGGCTCTGCCCCGGCCTGGCCCCACCTTCCCTCTCTTCCAGCGCATCTTTCCCTCTGTCAGCCCTGAGACCAGCCTTCAAGGTGACAGCGGGACACTCTATCCTGGGTGCTCTGGGCTCTCTGTGGGCCTGTGGTGCAGGCTGGGCAGCCCTGGCTGACCGGACACACACCCTGAGCAGCCGTGCATTCGGCCTCAGCCTGAACCTCGGGAAGGTTTGGCCAAACCCCTCCTAAGGCTCTCCCAGCGGTGTTGCATGCACCAGCTGCTGGCTCCACACTCACAGAGAAGTCAGGGCAGGGGTCATCAACATATGTGTGTACCTCAGTCTACACGCACACATGCATACATACAACACAAAACACACAAACACTCCATAGGGACATCTATGTGTGAACACATACACACACCATAGAGAGAGACACACACACAGAGCATTAACAAACATACAAATATGTGTACCCCAGAGACATCGAAACATATATATATATATATATGCATATATATATATATTATATATATGCATATATATATACACACACACACATATGTGTATATGTATATATATATATATATATATATATATATATATGCACCACCCACATACACAGGGACATCTACACACATAAATGCACTCACACACACACACTCACACATTGTAGAGAGAGAGACACACGCACATAGAAAAATATCTACCACAGAGGTATCTGCACATCTGTGTTGTATATGTTTGTGTCCCACAGGGACAGCTCCACTCACACACACATACACACACACACCTGTTACAGAGGAAGCGCCCCAGCCCCTGGTGTGCGCAGGAGCACAGCTGTACAGGCAGCGCACTTCCTGGGGCAGACGTATCACGTGCACCTGCTTGCATACACCCAATACTGAATCTTCACACAGTCTCAGCATGACTGTGTCAGAGATATTTCCAGAGTGGCCCAGATCTGCCAGGCCCAGCAGAGCCAATGGTGTTAGTGGGAGGACCTCTCCAAACCTGGAGACCACGAGACCCAGAGCAGCAGGGCCCACAGATCAGATGGTGACCTCCCTCCTGCAGGACCAGGCTGAGATCAGCAGGAGGAAGGTCAGGCCCCATGGAGGTGTGGTCTGGTGCTCAGCACATCACTGACTCTCTACAGCCTTAAGCAGGGGGCTTCCTGTTCTAAGCCTCTGATTCCTTATCTATGAAATGGAGCTAATGGGAAAGACAAATAAAAGAAAAGAATGGGAGGAGCTTGAGGAGGTCAAGGCTGAGAGCTACTTTACCTCCTGGTTATTTTCATGGCCACCTCACATAAGAGCTGGGAGGAGCACCCTGGTAGCTCCAGGTACTCAGATGGTGATTGGTGTTAGATTCTCAGCCCCACCTCCTAGCTGATTTCTGCACAGGGGATTAAGGCATTGAAGGTAAAGATGGTTGGGGAAGCAAAGGTTTGGAAAATAGCCTTTTATATCCAGATGTAACATCAATAAAAACACATAGGATTTCTTTTCTTTTTTTAAATTTTTTTGCTATAGGGCACTTACACTTGCCAGAGAGAGATAAGGAGACAGACAGAAAAAGAGAAAGTAAGAAATCACCCCTAAGCCCAGGGAGATAGCTATGCTGCAATCCCTTCTCCTCCAGTCTCCTCTCAGGATTTTGGGCACATATGCATGCATATGTGCGCAGCATGAGTTTCAAACTGCCAGGCTCAGAACCCAATCCACAGTCAGCCATGTGAGAGTTCAGGGCCTTAACCTTCATGCCACCTGCTGGCCCAGGGTTTGCTTTTTTTTTTTTTTTTTTCCTTTTTTATGTCTTTGCCATATATAAATGTACTCACTGGAAAAAGACAGAGATACAGAGAGAGGGAAAGTGAGAAATCCACCCTCCCCAAGAGAAGATAGCCATACCACAATTCTTTCTCCTCCATTCTCCTCTCAGGATTTGGAGCATGAATGCACATGTGCTTGGTGTGATTTTCAAGCTGCCAGGTCTTGGACTCAAACCATGGTTGGCCATGTGGAAATCCAACATCTTAACCACCATGCCATCTGCTAGTCCAACAGGGTTTGCTTTTTCTTTTATTTTGGTAAGAGTTGAAAACAGATATTTAAGAGTAGAACTCAGTCTCAATAAAATCTAATCACTTGGAAAATGTATCCTAGTTGATTTTTTTTTTTTCTTTTTTTGGAGAGGTTTTTGCTATAGGGCGCGTGCGCTCGCCAGACAGACAGAGAGAGACAGAGAGATAGAAAGCAGGAAATCACCCCCCAGGGGGGATGGCCACGCCGCAATCCCTTCTCCTCCATTCTCCTCTCGGGATCTTGGGCACGCACGCACACGCGCCCGGCGTGAGTTTAAGCCGCCGGGTCCGGGACTCGAACCGCGGTCGACTACGTGGGAGTCCAGCGACATAGCCATTACGCTAACTGCTGGTCCCTCCTAGTTGATTTTTTTGATATTTAAATGAAATAATATCTTTGTAAGCAAGAATGTATTACTAACATAAGAAAATTCAGTTAGTGGTTTTTATTTTCTTCCTACTTCACTCTTTTTTTTTTTTTTTTTTTGGAGAGATTTTTGCTATAGTGTGCGTGCACTCACCAGACAGACAGAGAGAGACAGAAAGCGAGAAATCACCCCCTAGGGGGATGGACATGCCGCAATCCCTTCTCCTCCGTTCTCCTCTCGGGATCTTGGGCACGCACGCACACACGCCCGGCGTAAGTTTTAAGCTACCGGGTCCGGGACGCGAACCGTGGTCAACTACATGGGAGTCCAGTGACATAGCCATTACACTAACTGTTGGTCCCACCTACTTCATTCTTATACTTTCCTGGAAATGACCAAAATGATCAAAGCCAGCAATTTGTTGATTGTAGTTTGTGCATTTGTCTTGAACTTTTAACAAATGAAGTATAATAAAGCCAGAAAAAAAAAAAGATACCAGCATGTCTATTTTAATCATTGCTGTTATGACAAATGCCCAAAGGGTCAAATAAGAGATAGCCATGGACAACATGGGAACAGTGGCCAGTATTCTGCCCAGTCAGGGTGTGATGGAGTGGTTGAAGGCAGGAAGACTAGGGCTCTGATTCTCGGTGGACCTCTGCTCAAATCTCTACTACATGTGGAATTAGCTGTGTTCTTTTCAGAACTTGCCTAGGCCTATGAGGGGTCTTAGAAATATGTATTGAAAAAACTATGCATGGGTTTCAAAATTTTTGGCACCAAATTAAATTCCACTTTTCCACCAACTTTATGAAGTACCTTCAAATTTCATAACCTGTAAAATGGGAATTCTAGTATCTAAGTGAGCATGATTGTGGTGAGGTTTAAAAATAAAGTGTCTATAATGTACTTAGCATTGTACTTGGTCCATATCAGGTGCTGTATAATATGTTCTGTTATCATTATCATTATTATATTAGGGTGAACAGTAAGTCTTAGCAATTCATGTAACATTGGGTTCCTAGGACTTACAAAACATGAAAATATCACATGAAGAAGGCAGGAGATTTTTTTTTAATTTAATTTTTTTGTTTTCATAATAGAGAGAGAGAGAGAGAGAGAGAGAGAGAGAGAGAGAGAGACAGCAACCCTAACAGTGTCCCAATGCTGCGATCTACCCCCAGCCCCAACCAACTAGGATCATGGGCGTGCACATGCTTGTACTCGAGGAGGTCCCTGGATGCAAACTCAGAACCCTCTGATATGGGTCAGCTTCTCAGATCATTGCATTTTATTGCTGCACCAGGCTCCACTATATTTTCTCATTCAATTTCTGTTAAAGTCACCATGGACTTTTATCGTTTCTTTAAAAATGTAAAGATAGCATTGTAGTAGTCTTTTATATTATTTTTAGTAAATATATTGAGTAGATCAAGATTTCAAATTGATCCATCCCAATGCCAGCCCTAGATAGCACTGGGTCACACACACAGCTGGCAAGTCCAGGAAGGTCACTGGAGGTGAACCTGAAACCTTCCCTTAGGGTCAGCCTCAGAAAGCCTTGAGTTACCACCATACCACTGTCCAGGTCACAATATAATAAAAAATCTTATTCTGTCATGAATCACTTAATGACTTAATGACAGAGTTACCTTGTATGAAATGTGTTAGGTGATTTTTGTCGTTGTGCAAACATCAGAGTGAGCTTACACACACCAAGGCTATGTGGTATAGCCTATATCTTCCTCATGGGGTCACTGTCACATATGTGGTCCTCCATTGGCTAAATGTCATTATGTAGCACGGGACCATATAGAGACATTAATAAATATGCATGGGCTATGCAGATGTGTGTGATTATAAAATATTAGCATGTGTTTACTCCAGGTGCCAAATTATTTTCAGATACCCATGTCTGGAGAGCTCATTGTGGGAATCTTACTCTAGATAAAACATCCCTGACTTACATTGGCTGAGGGCAGAGCACCCCTGAACAACACAGAGGCAGACACTGAGAGCCCCAGACAGTAACCTGACTGAAGTCTAGTCCAGAACCTAGATTGTATCTTACATATTTTGATCCCAAGAGGGCCATGGTTTGTCAGAACACAATTAGGTCCTATAACCCCTAGGACAAGGATTGCTTCAGCCCACTGACACTTCTGTACAGAAACTGGCAATCTACTCAGAGCGGCTGTGAAGGTGCTGCATTTATCAACTTAAAATCTCTCTTTTTGTAATTCCTAGCCACTTCCTTTTTCTCTCTTCTTAGAGAGCCTGGAAGAATAGGTCATGACCTTTCTTATACTTAGGTTCTGCCTAGTGGGAGCCATAAAGATAACGCCAGCTCTTCAAAGCTGTTCAGATCTGACCATCAGTGGCACAGAGGGTTTTTCCTGCACTTAGAGGACAGGGGCTTGGGGAAGCTGGTGAGCTTATGGAGATGAGTTACTGCAAGGACTGGAGGATGATGAGACATCACAAGGGCACTGCTTCAGGGATAACAAGGCACTTCTGAGTGATACTTCTGCTGGGAACCACACAGGGAGCCATAGGGACAACACAAGAACTTCATTTTTTTTAGAGGTTTTTGCTATAGGGTGCGTGCGCTCACCAGACAGACAGAAACAGAGAGACAGAAAGTGAGAAATCACCCCCCAGGGGGGATGGCCATGCTGCAATCCCTTCTCCTCCATTCTCCTCTCGGGATCTTGGGCACGCACGCACACGCGCCCGGCATGAGTTTTAAGCCACCGGGTCCGGGACACGAACCGCGGTCGACTATGTGGGAGTCCAGCAACATAGCCATTATGCTAACTGCTGGTTTCTCTAATTGAATCTTTACAAAAACTCTAATATAGATATTAAGCCATTTTACAGATTTATGAGAATTTGAAAGTTTAACTTACTAAGTGCAAAACTGGATTGCAAATGTGAGCCTACTGTCCTACCATTGTGATCAGTGAAAATACGACTTCAGTTGTAAAGAGACAGTTTAAAATTATGAACCACCATCACAGTCCTGCTGATGCGGTTCTCAATGACACTACATCAAATGATGGAAATGTACGTGCTCTGTGTAGAGAGAAGACTTCAAGAAGGATGTAGTTAGTTGTTCTCTAAAACCATCTAATTCAGATTGCTGATAATTAGAACTCTTCAAATACTACTACTTATTATAATCATAATAATATGAGGGGTATTTGAGAGCTCATAAACATGTGTATTATGAAAAAACTACACACAGATTTCAAGGTTTTTTTTTTGTACCAGAATAAACTTGTACTTGAATTCTGTTTTTGCACAGACTTTTTGAAATCTCCTCATATACTGCTGCATCAAACAGATGTTTGTTGTGTGCCTGCTATGTGGAGGCACAGGTGTATGGGTGTATGTTCAAGCACCAGCAATGTAATTTACAAATGTCCCTGTCTTCATGTCACTTAGAGGAGGTGAGATGTGTTGAGCTGCCAATGGCCCTCTTTCCCCAAGGATGCTATGTGTGCAGGTGGAGAGAGCTCAGTATGACTTCACTTGGACAGGGATGCATGTGGTCTCACCCATGAAGGGACATGCTGTGGCAGGCCTCAGGGACATCTGAGGCTGGGCACTTAGAGGCCAGACTACACTTTCCTTATGTCTTGTCTTAGGCTCCATTTAGTCAAAGCCTTACCTATTGGTCTCTTTAGGCGTCAAAGGTCTTAATGTCATTGTCAGAATGAGAATGAGTTTCTGGTCTCAGTTTAAACAATGTCACTGATGGATTAGGTGGATCACGTGTCCATCCTGTGTCTACCAATGATGGACAGTGAAACTGACTCTGTAGGAAGATGAAGCTCTCCTGTGACCAGCTGGACCCTCAGTTAGGACAAGGGAGCAGCATTTCTCAAAGAGAGGCCATGATGGAAAAACGATATCTGTCCACTATGAATGGTCACTCCATCAATGTACAATTTATCACATACAATGGGCTTTTATGTATGTCACCCTATTCAGACTAAACCCATCAGCTTTGCAAGACAGAAATTGTTATCGTCATTTGACAGATGAGGAAACTGATGTCAAAAAGGTAAAGCTAGGCCTGGAGGTCTATACAGTTAGTAAATAACTGACTCAGAATTCAAATGCTGGTTTTCCAGATTCAAATTTTATATCCCGGGAGAAGACTGAGAGACCTTCTGAATTTCCAGACAGTTTCACCTGAGCTTTGTATAATTTCAATGTTATATGTTTTCTTGTGCATGGATGCATGAACACTAGTGGTTGCAGGGCAGATCTGGGTAACAGCTCTCTATTAACAACTTGTTGGGGTAAAAGAAACACGGTTTCCTGGTCGAGCTAAATATCTCCTACGTTATACTTGCACGCTAACTGTAGGTGGTTTGGGGCAAAAGCATTAGCTAGATTTTTACCATCTGCTTTACTGTGGTGGGAAATCCTGCAACATCCATCATGGCTGCATGTCAAAGCTTTTTGTTTGTTTGTTTGCTTTCTTACTGAGTCTCTTAAAGAAGGATAGAATTAGGATTCCAGTAGCATTTATTCCCTCGTCCATCTGTTCATCTATCCACTCATCCATCCAAACATCCTACCACTGACACATCCATCCATTATGCCATCTATTCATTCAAAAGTCTATTTACCATGTGTTCTATGCCAGGCCCCGGGATAACCATTGAATGAAACTAAGCCCTTTTTTCCACGGTGCTCTCTGTCAAAATTGGGAGACCTCATTTTTATTAATAGCTAAATCTAAAACCAAAGGCAGCTTTACCGAGATCACCTAGAATTTTGAGAGATTAAAGAAATACTCAGTGCAAGGTAGGTAGCAGAATGTCTCCAGATCAACAAAGTCTGCCACTTGATTATAATTCCATGGAGTATTGAAACTTTTAAAGGAAAGGTGCCAAGGGGAGGGTCATGGCCATAAAATATCAGAATTGAGAGAGACAAATGTCAGAATCCATCTAACATCATCCAAGTGCACTGCACCTGGGAGCTCAGCCCTCAGTTCACTCTGGGGCTGCTTTTCTGAGGCACTGCCTAGCTCACCTCCTCAAGTTCAAGTGCAATATCTCCCCAAATCATTCTATTTCTCTTCTAAGGATAGGGCACCCAAACACCCTATGTGGAAATAGTCTTAATTCACAGGTACCATTGTAGGATGAGACAGAAGATGGAGGTTACTCAAACAGAGTTCTCAAGCCCGTTATGGCCCATACCACATAGATATTCTCAGATATCAATGAATGTGCACTCTGATTTACTTATGTTATTTTGTACTTTTATTTACTTTTTTTTTTTTTTACCTTTTGAGGTTTTTGCCATAGGGTGGTGCATGCACTCTCTGGAGAGAGACAGAGAGAGGAAAAATGACATATCACCCCCTGGGGGGGATGGTCATGCCATAGTCCCTCCTTCTCCATTCTCCTCTCAGGATTTTGGGCTTGCAAGCACACATACCTGGTGTGATTTTCAAGCTGTCAGGTCTGGGATTTGAACTGCTGTTGGCCATGTGGGAATCCAGTGCTTTAACCACCATGTCACCTGCTGGCTTCTTTTATTTACATTTTACAAAAAAATGATTATCTATTTATTTCTTCCAGGAGTGAGAGAGACACAGAGAGAAGAACAGACAGCACTTTTAACAGAGTCTTTACATGGCAATCCATCTCAGCTTCAGCCAGCCCTGGGTCGCTCAGGGAGGACTCTGGACATGAACCCAGAATATTCCCATATGGGTCAGCCTCATAGAGTGCTTCATTACTAGCTAGCCCTGTATTTTCACTTAATTTAACTGGACTCTGTTCCTGAGATTTCTCTAAGAATTTCAACAGGTCGGAGTCAAAACTCTGAAGCAAAAACCTTCCATTGCAGTGCTGTCCTTAAAGAGTGGTGCATGGAGCCAGTTAGCCCATCTAGACAGCGTTGCTATCTGTATTTCACCTTCATCTTTACCTCCTCCCCTCCCTGTTGTCTCATTCCACTCTGTGAACATGTGGGTGAGGCAAAGGTGAATGGAATCATTCAGACAAGTGGAGAAGCAGGCACCAACTAGTAACTAGCTTGGAAAGGACTGTAGATGCGAAGTGGAGTTTGAACTGAGCCTGAAATGTAAATATAATTTTGATAGGCAGGAAATGTAGATAACTGCATTCCAGGCTGAGGGAAGCACACAAACAACTGCAAGGAGGTCAGGGGCAAGGTGTGTTCAGAGAAATGTGCAAGGGGAGGTGGCAGCAGTTCAGAAACTTAGCGGATGAGGATGGAAATGTTAATTGGCTTCATATTGTAGAAATGTTCAATGCCTCATAAAAGACTCAGCTTTACTCCTGGGAAATGGCAGTATTAAGCAGGGAGAATGAAGTGATCAGATTCTTTTTTTTTTTTTTTTTTTTTTTATTGAGAGATTTTTGCAATAGGGCACATGCACTCACTAAAGAGACAGAAACAGAAAGTGAGAAATCACCCCCTACAGGGGATGGCCACGCTGCAATCCCTTCTCTTCCATTCTCTTCTTGGGATTTGGGACGTGAATGTACACACACCTGGTGTGTTTTAAGCCACGAGATCTGGGACTCAAACCATGGTCAACTACATGGAAGTCCAGCAACGTAACTATTACGCCATCTGCTGGCCCCAGATTCATATATTTGCATGATCAGCCAAGAAGAAGTGGGAATGATGGCTTGACATTGGAGGCAGAGTGTACAGGTAGGGGACTATTACCTTGATCCAGGATAATCAGTTTATAATCCGTGAGGCAGAATCATAATTTCCAGAGACTCCATGATGCTTTTTACATAAGAGGTCAGATTTTCTTCTGAATCATGATGAATATGTCTACCTTCACAAACTACTTTTTGTGTTTTGATTTATTTGATAATTTCTGCTAATCAAACTAAAAAATGCTAGCAAGCTGTCTTTATGAGAAATTTATGAGAAATTAAACTCAGATCACAAATACTGAGCACGGATTCTCCACACAACATGCTGCCAGGCTCTCTGTGGATGAAAAAGAAAGGAGAAAGATATGAATGTATTTCCCATTTAGTTTATTTCTCATCTTCTGAGTGGGAGAGAGAAAGCTTTGGCTGATCTGAATCACAGGAGACATGTCTTTCCCCTGGGCTCTGGGTTAAGTTGATAGCATGGAGCCTGCAGGCACCTTACAGTTAGATCTGAGTAGCAGAGACTTTGAGGACAATATTCTTGGTAGCTTTGAGACTCATTCCTGATCCAGACCTTTAGTAGAACTAGTGTTGGAATTCTGACATCATGCTAGGAGCACATCTCTGTGGAACAGTTCTGGAAATGCTGAGGCATAGGCACTTGTGTATTTATGCCTAATTGGATCACAGTCACACAGAGATGATGCTGTCATGATGCCAGATTGGATTTCTCTCCTGGATGTAGATGGAATCACCCTGGGGCACAGTTGTCTGTTCAGGCCTGGCCAGAGAAGGGTGGAGTCTGTCCTGACTTGTCTAGAAATAACAGCCAGTGACCAGCATGTAGGGGGCTATAAAATCCTCCTGAGTTTTTCTCCTTTCCTGAAAAGTAGTTTCAGGTGGGTTATTTGGGGGACCCATCGGTTTGAGACTGCTTTCAAGGAGTTGAGATTTTTGCATCTTTGGTGTCCATGAGACGCGCTAAGAGAAACCGTGGGAGGCAGGAGCTTCACTGGCCTGTCAGCTCCACCATGTGTCACCTGAGGAAACGAGGGAGCAAAGACAATCATACTCGAAGTGTTTGTCTGTTATTAGACACTTGCTGTGAACCCTCACAGTTTTCTAGAGAACTGAAATGCAGAGAGAGCATTGCACTAGCCCGTTGCAGAGACCCAAGGTGGTGAAGCAAGACCAGTTACCGGTCCTTTCCACCAAAATTAAAAATCCTTTAAGACTGAGTAAACCTGTGTTAGAGTTTGTAAATTAAAATAGCTAGTTGGGAACCAGCAGTTAGCATAATGGCTATGTTGCTGGACTCCCACGTAGTTGACCACGGTTCGCGTCCCGGACCTGGTGGCTTAAAACTCACGCTGGGCGCGTGTGCGTGCGTGCCCAAGATCCCAAGAGGAGAATGGAGGAGAAGGGATTGTGGCGTGACCATCCCCCCTGGGGGGTGATTTCTCGCTTTCTGTCTCTATGTCTCTCTGTCTGTCTGGTGAGCGCACGCGCCCTATAGCGAAAAATCTCTCCAAAAAAAAAAAAAAAAAGACAATAGCTAGTTGATGCATTGATTAGTCTGCCGGGACTGTGTCAGACTAATAGATTGGTATTTTGTGATGACACAAAATGCTGCAGATTGGATGCTTTCACAACAGAATTTATTTTCTCATAATTCTGGAGGCTTGAATTTATATCTTCTGAGGCCTCTTTTCTTGGCTGTAAATGGTCATCTTCTCCCTGGGTCTTCTCTCTATATGCTCTGTGCCCCAATCTCCTCTCCTTGTAAGGACACCAGTCAAAATGTATTTTATTTTATTTTATTTTATTTTATTTTTTTTGGAGAGTTCTTTGCTATAGGGCACATGCGCTCTCCAGAGAGACAGAGAGACAGAAAGCAAGAAATCATCCCCCAGGGGGGATGGCCACACCACAATCCCTTCTCCTCCACTCTCCTCTCGGAATCCTGGGCACGCATGTACACACACCTGGCGTGAGTTCAAGCCACCGGGTTCGGGACTCGAACCACGGTCAACTACATGGGAGTTCAGTGAATAGTCATTGCGCTAACTGCTGGTCCCACCAGTCATAATGTATTACGGCCCAACCATATGACCACATTTTAACTTAATTACTTATTTTGAGGGCCATGTCTTCAAATAAAGTCACATTCATTTAGTGGGCATTTGGACTTGGACATACGAATTTTAGAGAGACACAATTCAATCCATACCAATGCTTAAGAAATGTTTATCACATTATAAATATTTACTGAACACAGTTAAGGGAATTTTGTGTCTCAGTGGAGGTAATTCTTTCATCGTCTCAATCAGGAAATGCTTCCTGAATACTTCTTTAGATACCTTGAGCACTTTCGATGGTACTGAACATATTAGCAACATGACATAGCAGTTGTTACTAGTTCTGTGTTATAAACAAGGAAGAGAAATACAGAGAGCTATTCTCAAAGTTGTATACATAGGGGAATGGTAAAATAGGGACTCGAACTTGCATCTTGGCTGCCAACCTCATTCTCAGAAAAAAATGCAAGTGAAAATAGCTTGGATTTAATGGCAAGCTTATTCCGTTTCTTTCCCACTTGCCCAGCTTTTGCTTGCACTGAAATTATTAGACTGACAAGGAGGGGGGGGGTAGGTGGGTGGAATGCAGATACTATTGCTTTCAGAAAATGAGGCTCCATTGGGCGACCCTTTCTTACTGTCCCAGCCGGGGGAAAGAGCCCCTAGCTAGAGAGAATCAAATACTTTTCAAATGTCTCATTAAAATAAAAAGGTGATTCTTGCATTGGTACTATGATAAAGACTACAAAGCAGCGCCATGAAAACTCCCTGGTTTACCCTACTGAATAGGCCTCAGCTTCAGCCGCAGAATGAATTAGCGGCCACCCCATTATCTGTAACCCTTAGAGAGCGCAACCCAGGCTTTGATCTGCCAGTGTCAAGGAAACTGATAAAAACTCGTTCTGTTTCTAAGCTTTCCAGGCCTGAAATTCTCTTTTCCCTTCAGCGTGCTATAAATGACCCTCTGAAGTGGCTGGGCATTCTTTCACAGTCTTGTTTCCAATCTATTCATAACCACGGTTATCAATTATTATACCAGCTGGAATTTCTGAGGGCCAGGAGGCTGTCAGGAGCTCTAATTGTAGTTCAGGGATAAAAGCAAAAACACACAAATTTTAACCAATCATAATTAACTTATTCTCCAAGTGCAAGAAAAAAAGAACCCCCCCAAAACAAAACAACACAAAACCAAAGCCTATGAATCCCCCTCTGCTAATCACCCCTGAAAGCAGCCAGGAAGAGGAGAGAGGCTCTTTTATTACGATGGGTTCTCCCGATTGGCTCCTGGGAAGGAGTGGGGCCAACTGGCAACCAGAGAAGTTCTGAAATCATTGGGGCCTTTTTTTTTTTTTTTTTAAATCGTAAAAAAACTCTCATTTTTTTCAAAGTAGCATGATGTTTTCCAAGCTCCTGACAGAGCTCTGAATAAAGAGGCATCAGTATCTCATTGAACCCAAACAACCGATTGACTGGCCCCAAATATTTCATTAACAAGAAGTTCAGTGGCAGCTATCACGTTAAGAAAGGAGGCGCGTGTGACCTGGAAGGGGGCCCCCAGTCATCTCATCCCCAAGCACAAGGTCTAGGAGCAGGATGAGCTGAGAAAATCTTAGTGCAGGGGCCAGCACTTAGTAGGTGCTCAAGAGGGTCCTGGTGTCCCTGTTCTGCTCTCTTCTAAGACTGGCCAACAGCCAAATGTCTCGAAGGCATCTGGCTAGTGGCAGAGGCATCTGAATGGAAGGCCCATGATGTCATGGAAAAAGTATGGCTTTGGAGTGTGACAGGTCTCAGTTTTTAAGCCTCTCTGAGACTCAGTGTCCTCTCTTTTGCAATGGTGATAGCATGCCCGATTTGTACAGTTGCTGTGGGTGGGGTGGGGGTAGGGGATAAAAGTTCTCAGCAAAGTGCCTGAACAAGGTGGGTGCTACATAAACATTTGCTGTGGGTCCTGATGATGCTTTGGGGATATACAGTCTTGATAAATGTCCTTCCTGGCAAGGGACTACAAAGACTGTCTTTCCATCTGCATCACTATTTAGCATTTGCACAGAATCCTTTTGCAGTTCTTGTTAAGACTGTGGATCTGAGGAAGGGTTAGAGCCTTCTTAAAGATACATGCTGAGGAAGGACATCAAAAGAAGAAACACAACAAAATGTTTTCTGGGACAAAGAAAATCAGGCATTATTGAAATGATTGAACAATATCATTATTTCCACAGAGTATCTGAATGCAGAAAATGACACTTACATTTTGGTCACTGGGATTTAGCACTGTAAAGCAACTTCAGAACATCTCACCAGTATGCATCTGTGTCATGTTCTAAGATCAAGAATCCAAATATATTTGGGACATTTGTTGAGATAATTGCAACTCAGGAGTTGGAAACACTGATATATAAAAGATGTGTGAATACTCTCTTGGTAGTTTTTGCTCACAGAAGCAGACATAGCCATGGCCTAAAATTTTTTTGCAAAGGAGCATTTGCTTAAAACATTTACATCCCTGGTAAGAGAGGATAAGAGAGGGTGCTCGTCACTGATCTAAACTGGAGAATGGATCAGTCGGTACAATTACCTGTAGCTGTCCCAAGGGTTGAACTCTGAAATTGTAATGGCTTTACACAGTAGGAGTTGCTTCTTATGCAGGTGACATTAGATGCAGGTGAGCAGCCTGCCCCCCTGTTGTGGCCATGCTGTAGGGACTGTTGGATTCAAGAATTTTACAACCTGGAAGAGGATGCAAGAGGCTAGCAACATACAAAGGAGTAAAGATAGGGAGGCGTGGCCTTAAGTCAAGGCAGGCGCCGTGGTGATAATGTCCACTCCAGTGGACCTCAACTGGAAGAGCACCAGAATTTTTCCAGGCTCCAGTTGAGGAGACTGGGGAGTCCCAGAAGCCAATTAGGTCAGAGTGGCCTAAGCCTTCAGGGGGCAGTACTTTCACTGGTTGCTGGAAGAGACTGGACCAGGCTAGGACTAATAAAATGTGTAACACTCTCCTACACGGTAATGCCTGAACTGATAACATTTCATGCTTGCTTGTTCTAGGTAACTGTTTGGTCAGTTTTTCTCTTTGAAAGGTAAACATCCAGTCTAAGAATGCTATTCTACAAAAGACATGGTGACGAGATTTTGATAGAGAAGAGTTTAATAACAATAATTGTGAGTCTAGTATACAGAGTTGTTTCATGTTCGTCTGTGAGCTAATTTGTCCTCTCACTGGGAATATGTTAGGTATGCAAGGATTATTTTAATTCCCAATATATTAACAAGGAAGCTGAGGTCTTTCAGGAAAGCCCAAGTGATTAGCTCACAGATAAGCAGCTAATATGTTGCAGGGCTAAAATTCAAAACCAAACCTTCCAATTCTAGCTCAGATTCTTTTTTTGTTTTTAAAAAATTTTTCCAGAGGGTACATGTGCTCATCAGAGACAGAGCTAGAGAGAGAAAATGAGAAAGCATCCCCTATGAGGGATGGTCATGTCATAATCCCTTCTCTTCTTCCTCTCCTTTCAGGATTTTGGGCATGCACACACACACACATACACACACACCCCTAGCTTATTTTCTTTTCCAGTCCCTGGGTTCAGGAATTGAACCACACAGTTTGTCACGTGGTTCTCAGCTGCCTTAACCACCGCATCAACCACCACACGACTGGCTGGCCTCTTGCTCTGCCTCTCAGGTAACAGCTTACAGTAGTTGAGGCAGTTAAGTTGCTTAAACTCTAGTTATGGATGACTCTTCTTTCACATTTTAGGCACAATTCATTAAGAAATCATGCTGGTTTTGTCATCCTACCCCCTGCACTGCTACCAGCTGGACTCTAGGCAGCCCTTACATAGATTCCTACATACAATAGTTCCCTACCTGATTTTTCTGTCTTTTCCTTTCTATCTGCCCTCCCTGTCCCAGTCTCCCCTGCTCAACCACATGCTCCACCCCATCCTCAGTCTATTCTTTTTTATTTTTTTAGAGAAAGATGTTTAGTATAGGGTGTGTGCATTCGCCAGAAATAGAGAGACAGGAAGTGAGAGATCACCCCCTGTGGGGGATGACCATGCTGCAATCCCTTTTCCTCCACTCTTCTCTTGGGATTTTGGGTACACACGCACATGTGCCTGACATGTTTTAAGCCTCTGGGTCCAGGACTAGAGCTGTTGTTGACTACATGGGAGTCCAGTGATGTAACCATTACGCCATCTGCTGGTTCCATGTCCTTAGTCTATTCTTAACAGAGATGCCAGCTACTCCCTTTGAAATAGGTCAGATTATATCTCTCTTTCTTTTAGTCCTCTCTCATGTCTCCTCATTTCATTTGGAGTAAGCACCAACAACCTTAAAGGGCCCTTAAGCTCCTATGTGACTCATTCCGACATGACCTGGCCCTATCTCTCAGATCTCATCTTTCTCCTGTGTACCTCTCATTCTGGCCCATCCGCACCATCCTAATTCAATGCTTTGAACAGGCCACAGGACCTTTGCACTTACTGTCTCCTGTGATTGGAGTTCTCTTCTCTTAGATATACAAGTCATGACTTAAATATCACCTGCTTAGTGAGGGCTATCCCAATCACCTTATTTAAAAATCACAAACCACCTCCTTCAACGGTCTGTTTCCTCTACTATTCCTTGCCTCCCGTAACTTTGCTCACATCTATCATGCTAGATTATTCACTTATCTATGTGCCTATTGCTTGTTCATTTGTCTCTTCTAGAATGCAAGCTCCACTAGGATAGGGATTGCTGGCTCTTCTGTTCACTGATTCATCTCACATGCCATGAGCAAAACCTTGGTTCGAGAAGGCAACTCCACAAACATATGTCCAATTAAGGAATCATTAAGTCTGAGGTAGTGATCTACTCAGACAAATAGTAAGAATTATTTTTCCTAAAAAGCAAACAGTGGCATCAGGAGATAGACTTGGGAAACCGTCAGGGAGAGGCAGACCCAGAACAACCCAGGATGTTTGGGCTTCTGTGCCACTTGCCAGTGGTCAGAAGTTCCTAGGGCCTGTGGCTACGTGGTACTCACTGGATGAGAGGCCTGCCTGGTCCAGATAAGGAGGCATCATGTGTGCTGGCTCTGGTCATGAGAAGTGTAAGGACTATTTTTACATAACCGAGAGGACGACAATCCTGCAGATACCATGTAAAGGTCTGAAATGTGCTGTACCTTCTCGGAAGGCTGACAAGTCCTGCTGCTAATACCAGGGACGCCTCACACACAGTGTTCGAAAGCTTTTGGAAGGAAGTTGTAGGTTGTTTCTGGCAGGAAATATCCCCTTTGTGTGCTCCTGTGCTCCATGACCCATGAGTGGCTTGGGGAGCTCTCCTAGAGTGGGACAGGCTTAGAGACTGGGGGTCAGGAGAGGGTGTGGGCTTTTCTATTATTTGTAAAGTCTTCTATCCTGGCAAACTACATACCCTTTTAGCTCTTTGATTTCTTTTTCTATAATAAGAAATGATAAAGGTGTCTACTCTTTCAAGATTGTGCTTAGGATCAAATGAAATAATGCATGTGGATACTTTTATCAATTATAAAGACAGTATAAGTCATTTTCTACAATTATGCATAAACACAAGGAATGAGTGAATAACGGATGCACATTTGTAACATACATTTAATTAATAAACCAAACGGTTGAAATGATTTACTGACTACCTATGTTCAACTCAACATTGTGTCCAGCATTGTGAGCGGCAGAAAGACTAGAGGAAGGTCATTATTCATGAGGCGTGGCCAGCCTCGGTATGCACTTCCGTGGTCACGGAGCAGACCCAGGGGCATCGCTGAGGTCCTAGGCACGTTTGGTTGTGTCTCCTGTTCTTATTTAGGTCATCTGGTATTTATTGTCTTATTACTGTATTCTAGGCCTTCTGAATTCGATGACTTCATGAGATACCACAACTGAGAAAATATTTCCAATCTCGTTTGTGCTTGAGAAATTGTAGTGTCTAATAGGTAAAGTTTTTTTTTTCAATCTTGCACAATGATCACATGATAGAAACAAGCTCTGTTTTTGCTTACTTCAGGTTTTATGTTTTTCCATAGTCCTCCTATGCCACATTTGGAGCATAGCCCCATGGCCATAGGAGTATGGCATCATAAAAGAGGAGACACCACTCCTGTGAAACTTCACACCTGTTTCTATGAAGTTCATGTCTGCTGTTAGGGACTAAATGTTTGTATCTCCCCAAAGTTCATATGTTGAAACCTTAAAACCAAATCTGATAGAATTTGGAGGCAGGATTTTTTTTTTTCTTTTAATTTGCCAAAAAGTGCCTGCACTCACAGGGGAGGGTCAGAGAGAGAGGAGAGAGAAAGCACTCCCCATGGGGGATGGTCATATTGCAATTCCTTCTCCATTTCTCCCTCCTATCAGAACTGTGGGCACTCACTCACACACATACTCAGCCTCTGTCAGGCCACTGGGTATGGGACTAGTACCACACCGTCAGCCGTGTGGGATCCAGCTGCCTTAACCATCACGCCACCAGCTGGCTCGAGATGGGGGTCTCTGAGAGGTGATTAGGTCATAGGGGTGGAGCCCTCATAAATGGGCTTGGTACCCTTATACAAGAGACTCAGAAAACTCTCTCTCTCTCTTTCTCTTTTTCCTTTCTCAAGTGTTTTGGACCGACACTACAAGCAAAAGAATAAAGGAATAAAAATTTAGGATTTAAAAGCTCTGAGTCCTTCCGGGTTTTTATCTTAAATTTATGTGAAAATTATGTTGCAAATGAATAAATTTTATAGTCTCTAAGTTTCTGCTTTTGTCTTCTATGGATGCATTCAACAAGTATTTGTAAATATTTATGCCCAGGCACTGTCCTAGGACTAAGTAAGCAGCATAAAACAACACCCATTGGGATTTGTTTTTTCTTTCTGTGAATAGAAATTGCTCATTGTTGATCAAATCATTATTCTTTTCTTTCCTGTACTACAGCAAGACTCTATTTCCCAGTGTCCTTTGCAGTTAGGTGTAAACCTGTACCTGTGCAATTGCTGAGTAAATGTAGGGAAACTGATGCCCCAGTTAGTCTTGGCCCATGAACTCCTCTGGTGTTGGTGCCTCATACTCTTACTTCCCTTTCAACTGAACACAGATGTGATAAAACCCTAGAGACAGCAGAGCTGCAGTGTGGAAGGAGTTCTGGAACCCAGAACCACAGAGCAGAAGAAATTCCATGCACTCACTCACTTTCTCAGAACTGTCAACATGAGCTAGAAATAGTTTTTGGCTTTGCTGAGCTAATACCTCCTATGGTTTAATTCTGTACGTGTATTGAACTAATATGCACTGTGTGTAACCCTATAGCGCTGAGTCTAGTTACCGTAATGAATACGCTTTGGAACAATGTTTTCACCAGGCATACACACGATTTTCAGCACCTCTGATATCACACTGCATTGATTGTATGTACAAAACTATCCTAATATCAAAGTTGATTTATATAAAACCTTGATACTCTTGTGATGGACTTGATGTTGTATCCTCCCCAAATTCAGATATTGAAATCCTAAGTCCTCCATGTTAGGAGGTGGGGTCTTTGAGAAGTGGTTATTAGACAAGAAACCCTAGAGAGTTCCCTCTTTCCTTTCATCATGTGAGGCTACAGCAAGAAGGTGTCATCTGTGAATCAGGAAGCACTGAACCTGTCGGTGCCTTGACTTTGGATTGCCTAGCCCCCAGAACTGTGAAAAATAAATTCCATGTGAACTTTGAACATTGAACTCTTTATAGTTCCGTTGAGTAAGCTGAGATCTGATGCAGAGAACACACTTAGGTTTCTAGAATTTATCAAGTACTTACTACTATGTGACAAGACCCAGGGCTATACTCCTTACACACACATGCTAAACAAATAAGCTGCAGGTCTCGAACTCTGAACTGGTCATCTGGGAAGGAGTGAGTACACACCCTGTGGGTGTTTAGGCAAACCTGGAAATTCACTATGGGTGAATATAGACATCCTCTCTTTTTATAAATTGTTTCTGGGTACTGAGGCTTAGTTATTTTGTGGAGGTATAGAAAGATAGTGATCTCAATTGATTTTTTATCTTAAACCCCTTTATGAAGTGATCTAAGGTAATTTACAAAGATGGAAAAAATGGAAGAAGATTAAAAAATGAGAACTCTGTTAAAGGCACATGATTATCAGCACAATAAACTTTGCAGAATTAGAAGAACAATAATATCTAGTTGCAGACTTTAATGTCCTACACAGCCCTTTACGTAGTGCTGCAGTATAGACTGCTACAGTATAGCAGTCAGTGTAAAGGAAAGTAAGACCGTTATCCAATTCACTTACATGTGGTGGAAGTGCATCAGTTGTTCAGGGAAAGTACTTCTTCCTAGAAATGAGATACAGAGAAATCTCTCCCCGGGGGTCCCATAAAAACAATTCAATGTGTTGTATGAACCAAGTCCTTCACAACATCTTTACAGTAAGTATAATAGAGTGTATGATCTTTTGGTGCTGGTTCCTGTTATAATGCCAAAGTACTCCTCACAGCACTGATGAGACATGGGGGCCAACATGACATTTTCCAGGAAGGCAGTCTTCTAGTGATCAGATGCAACATCATTCTTTTTTTTTTTTTTTTTTTTTTTTTTTTTTTGAGAGGTTTTTGCTATAGGGCGCATGCACTCGCCAGAAAGACAGAGAAAAAGACAGAGAGCTAGAAAGCAAGAAATCACCCCCAGGGGGGATGGTCAGGCCGCAATCCCTTCTCCTCCATTATCCTCTCAGGATCTTGGACACGCACACATGCACACGCGCCCGATGTGAGTTTAAGCCACTAGGTCCAGGACTCGAACAGTGGTTGACTACATGAGAGTTCAGCGACATAGCCCTTATGCTAACTGCTGGTCCCGCAACATCATTCTATCTCACAACATAGTTTGTATATTTACTTTCTATAAATGAGCTACTGATTAAGTTCTGGAAGGCAGAGAAATCGAGGTTACATCCCAGCCTCTGAGTCGAAAGATCTCAGAATTTGATGGTTGTTTGTAATGACAGTTTTTCACTTTTCCTCCCTTCCCACATTCAGGTCCCAGGTTTGTAGAGATATCTTTCTTTATCTTTTTCTCTCATCAATACCTACTCTTAAGAGTGCATCTATGGGGGAGGGGAGAGGTCTTCAAAAAGTTCAAGGAAAATATACATTATGAAAACTATGCATAGAGGTCAAAAAGGTTTTGCACCCAAATAAATTCATATTTCATTCCATTTTCCATTAACTTTTTTGAAATACACACATATTCACTGAGAGTTAAAAGTTTGAATCTCTCTCCCAATTTAAGAGGGTAGTCATTGTTCTCTTTTTTTTTTTTTTTTTTTTGTAATGGCAGAGGGTACATGTGCATATGAGAGAGAGGGAGAAAGCACTTCTCACTGGGGCCTGGTCAATCCTTTTATCTGTTTCTCCACCCAGTCTGAATTCTTTTTTTTTTTTTTTGGAGAGGTTTTTTTTTTTTTTTTTTTTTTTTTTTTTTTTTGCCATAGGGTGTGTGCGCTCGCCAGATGGAGAGAGACAGAGAGACAGAAAGCAAGAAATCACCCCCCAGGGGGGATGGCCATGCCGCAATCCCTTCTCCTCCATTCTCCTCTCAGGATCTTGGGCACACACACACACGTGCCCGGCATGAGTTTTAAGCCACCGGGTCCGGGATGCGAACTGCGGTCAACTACATGGGAGTTCAGTGACATAGCCATTACGCTAACTGCTGGTCCCTCCACCCAGTCTGAATTCTGAGCATGTATGTGCGTGCTTGGCATATCTTTCAAGTCACCAGAGCCAGGACTTGAGCCGTAGTCCTTCGTGTTGGGCACAGATCCTTCTGCACAGAACTTAATTGCCACCCTGCTTGGCTGGCTTGGCAGTCATTTTCTTGAGATCATTTTAAAATTTCTTCTTCAAAATGTTCCTAACGTAAGTTCTGATAATTTTACTTTAAAATAAGTAGTCGCACTCTTGTGAGACCCTGAAATAAATTCCACCAACTACAACAGTAGGCACGGAGGTTGTAAATCATGATTTGTAGTTGGCAAATATTTTCTACCTGAGAAAGGGTAACGTGGCCATCCTGGAAAAAAGGTGGAGAACCGCCACGCTCTTCCTTTCAGGCTGAGTCATCAAGATCTGGACACCCAGTGACTGTATCTGAGAATCCTACACAGTTGTTCTCCTGAAGCTCTTTTTTGTGGTAGCCTATCTTTAAAAAGGTGATCTGATTTTCAACATTGCTTCTCTCCATCCCACTCATCAGAAGCTTTCATTCAGTATCAGTAAGAGATTATGATTGCTAGAAGATGAGAAGCAAATAGCAGAAGGGCATTGGCATAGAACATTACGTTCCAAGAGATGTGAGTGGGACAGAAAAGAGGGTAGGAATGGTAACCCAAGACGGAGCTCCAATCTGCACCCATGTGGCAAAGATGATAATTTGGGAACTAGAGAAAACTTCCTTAACATTGAAAAAGAATTATCTGTGTTAAAGTCATCAGTCATACTTATTAAAGTCATGCAAACATACTTAATGGTGAAATGCTAACATTAGAAAATAAAAACATAATTATTATTTACCTTTTTTTTTCGGGGGGGGGAGATATTATGCATTCACAGATGTGCAATCCTTTTAGCACAATCAGATACTGTGCTAAGTTTTGGGGACAAAATAGTATGCAAAAATAGATACAGTACCTGGTCTCATCAACTTAACACTACAGGGAGGAGGGGAACAGCAAATGACAATGGCTATGTCGATGGACTCCCACGTAGTTGACTGCGACTCAAGTCTCGGACCCAGTGGCTTAAACTCACGCTAGGCATGTGTGCATGCATGCCCAAGATCCTGAAAGGAGAATGGAGGAGAAGGGATTGCAGTGTGGCCATTCCCCCAACCCCAGCTCGGGGGGGGGGGGGCAGGGTGGTGATTTCTGGCTTTCTGTCTCTCTGTCTCTCTCTGTCTTTCTGGTGAGCACTTGCACCCTGTAGCAAAAACCTCTCAAAAAAACCAAAACAAGCAAACCAACAAAATAACACTGCAAGGAAGATAGATAGACATTCATTAATAAATCAAATAAGTGGAAAATGCTACAAAAGAGAGCACCATACGTACTTTGAGCAAATATTATTGTGAGATGTTGTGCAGAAGAAAGAATTCTAAGAGAAAGTGAGTCTAGAACTCAAGTGGAAAGATGTTAGGAGCATATGAAGAGGAGTGTTTGGAACAGTGAGTAGACACGACACATTATAGGAGGCCTGGGGAGGTCGGAGGCAAGGCTGGTGAAATAAGTAAGGACCAATCAGCCCAGACTATGGGCCACTGAAGGCAGCTTTGTCTGTATCTTGAAAGAAACAGAAATGACTGATTTTTTTTTTTTTTTTTTTTTTTTTTTTTTTTTTTTTTTTTTTTAGATTAGGGTGACATAATCATTGCAGGTTCAAGAATGTCCAGGTGACAGTGCTGAGAGTAAACTAGAAGGCTGTCAGTGGGTAGATTTGTTAGAAGGTTTCGTTGTCAATGAGGGTGAGCGTTGACGTGGACTTGGACAAGCATGATGGTGGTGGTGGATAGAAGTAGATGGGTTCAACCAGCACAGTAGCATAAGGAGCAGAAGGAAGTGCAAGAATATCCAGAAGGGGTAATAAGATGGTTTTATTTATTGAAAATAGTTGTCTACCAAAGATAATCAGTGCGATGCTTTTAAAATTATTAAAGAGTCTATACAAAGCCAAATTATAGAATACTGTACGAGTAGCTTATATTTTAGCAATAAGCAGATGCTATAATAAATTAATGTATTCATAATATCAAAAATAATGTAACGCACTCAATGGTAAACATAAAAAAATTATAAAATAAAATAATAAAAGCTGAAGATTGGGAACCAGCAGTTAGAGTAATGGCTATGTCGCTGGACTCCCACGTAGTCGACCGCGGTTCGCGTCCCGGACCCGGTGGCTTAAAACTCATGCGGGGCGCGTGTGCGTGCGTGCCCAAGATCCCGAGAGGAGAATGGAGGAGAAGGGATTGCGGCGTGACCATCCCCCCTGGGGGGTGATTTCTCGCTTTCTGTCTCTCTGTCTCTCTGTCTCTCTGTCTCTCTCTGTCTGTCTGGCGAGCACACGCGCCCTATAGCGAAAACCTCTCCAAAAAAAAAAAAAATAAAATAAAAATAAAAAGCTGAAGATTTCACTTATGAATGAATATAAAAGACCCACATGAATGGAAAGAAGAATGATATTTCTCAAGGGAAGATCACGTATTACAACAATACTAATTTTTCCCAAAATGACTTACAGATTGAATCTAATGTCAGTGTCAGATATATATAAGCATTTCAAAAATCTAGATAAAATAATTTGGCAATTTATCTGGAAGACAAATAAATAATTCAAATTTTTGCTATAGTTCGTTTTTAATTGCCAGAGGGCATGTGTGCTCACCAGGGAGAGGTGAGAGAGAAAGAGAGAAAGCATCCCCTCAATGGGACGTGGTCACACCACAATCCTTTTCCTCCATTTTCCCATTCTTTCAGGATGTGAAACACACACTTGTGCTCCCAGCATGTTTTTAAAGTTTTAAGAGCTGGAACTAGAACTGCAGTCTGTCATGGGGGATCCAGCTTTCTTAACCACTAGACTATGGGACCAGCCCTATCATTTTAGTTTTATGATTTCTATTTAGGGAGACTCATGCTATAATAAACATGGATGTTCAAATGTCTCTTCAACTGAGTGATCCCTGTCCTTTGTGTATTTACCTAACATTGGAATTGCTGGGTCATATAGTAGTTACAGTTTGTTTTAAATTGTTATTTTTTAAGTAAAAAGGAGGTGGAAACACTTCCCTTCCAGATATCAATATTCTACAGTTGCCATCATTAAAATATGTAATTCTGATGCAAGACTCACCTAACACTTTAATGGAAAAGAAGAGTTATAGCCTTGAGGCAGATGGTAGTACACCATGGAAGAATCATCACAACCCTAAAGGGAAGGAGCGGTTATGTAACAAATGGGGTGGGGTTTTTAACACAGTGGTTGTAGACAAGGCTCTCAAAGGAGTGTCCTTTTGTTTTTCCTTTGATCCATGATGGTTGAAATCATGGTAAGAAAAAAAAAATTCATGAACTTCCTAAGGTTTGAATTTTGCACTAAGGACTCAGACTCACTGAACTCTTTCATGAAGTGATATCCTTATGGAAGTTGAAATCTTATTCCAATCTTATTTCTTTGCAAGGTAAGAAGCACCATAATACAAGGGTTTTGTAATATTCCTTCTCAGCTGTAGGTATTACCCAGTTTGGTTATAAAGTGTGATGAGTCTATAAATTGAATATGGATTTTATCTCCCCCGGACTCCCAAACATTTTTGTCCAGTATGTTCTTAATAGTTTGTATGCTTTAGATTTTTTGAAGTGGTCCCTTGAATAATTGATTCAGAAGAATGCTGGCATACACACTTATTTGGGGATGTGCTGTGTATTTAAATGCTACTCGACGGGATGAGACAGTAACACATTTTCTCTCTCCTCTCTCTGCCTGCGGTGACTAATTCCCTCCCATAAAAAATTCAGACTAATATGGCTAAAGAGAAACATCAAAGATTATGCTTATTTAGAATCTTCCTAATTTTGTTTCAATTTCCTATGAGACTCACCATTTCAAAATTTATTAAACTAAGTGGTTAAACAATAAATATTGCATCAACTTTGTGACGGAAAGATGCAGATTTGGAGCAGCAACCATTTAATTTACAAGTTTTTTTTTTTTTTTCTTTTTTTTTGAGTCTGTGTGACTCAGGCACTATGAGGTATGTGTGTAGGGTCAGAGATGAAGCAGCCCTCTGTCCTTCTCCTGGGAGTCTAGTCTAGGAAGAACCACAGTCAAGGAATTTGTGAGCCCCATATTTTTGCCCAACTCCCCTTGACCGATGTGACCATGGTGTTGCTTGTTCAATCTAGAGCCAAAACATTTGCTCTGTGGGAAAGAATACACTCTTGTAGGGATAAAATCTCAACTCCTGTCTTGGCCTACAGTATAATTCTTGTCAAAATCTATAGAAACAATTCTCTCCAGTTTAAAGTGATTTACTTGCCTTTTGGGGAGAATGGGAAGGAAGTTGAAGCCATTGATCACAGGATTATTGAATCTAATACTACAATAGCACTAATTTCAAATCCCAATTTAAGAAAAAAGGGGATCTTTTCAAAAGTCCTTATCCTTTTCTATTTTAAAAATCAAGAAAGATCACTTATGGTTAGTAGTGATGAAGTTTCCATCTTGACTTTTGTTGTTTGAGGAAATTTCCTTTTTGGGAGAATGAAGTGTACCAGTTACTGCTTAGCCTTGGGAAAATAATGACATATTTTCATTCTGGCCCTGTGGAAGAGAAAATTTGATTTCTAAGTTATAGACATTTTATGACTTCAACTGGAGTTATAAAAATCAGGCAATAATACATGCCAGTGTTTTATGTCTTCCAATCATCTCGGTCCTTCTCCACAACTCTCTTCTTAGCAAAGGTCTGGGGAGTTCTTTGTTGGTGGTAATCCCTTTGAACGAGTTCTCCCTTTCAACCCATTTAGCTAGATTTGTCATAGCCCATAGTCCTCAGGTAGCATGCCCTCTGTAGAACCCCTGCTCTTCATTGATCTCTGACCTCTTCCAGGAACTATGCTAAGGGTTCGTATGCATAAACTTATTCAATTCTCAAAACAATGGAGGTAGATTTTCTAATTTCCAACTCATATACTTAAGAAAAAATAGTCAGTTGTGGCTTTGAAATAAAAGTGGCTTTGTTTACTGGATGTCCCTATTTATAATGAGGTAGTTGGTATGTGACACAATGTTTTGAAACGCTAGCTTCTTCTCTAAATAGGCAGAGATGGTGGTATCATAGAACAAATGCTGCGTATTATTAATATGCAGGGGACCACTCCTATGTTGTCCTAAGTTACAGGCTGTAATGCCAGTAGGTACCTATTGGCTTAGGAAAAAATTCCACAGACACTTTTGGGGCTTAACTGAATCTTTGGATTGTAGCATGATGACACAGCTGTTCCAGGAGCCAAATCCAGAAGGGACAAAAACTCCAAACAAGAGCAGAACCTTCTCTTTCTTTCTCTACCTCCTTAATAGAAGCAAGGAAGACATTCCCAGAATCTCCCCAGTAGATTTTCCTTCATGGCTTGGCTCGTTGCTTTGCATGCACAATTCTAAACCAATTACTGGCAAGGGGAAGGAGAGTACCCTGATTGGCTGGTATCCATTAGGATTTCCTTCTCAAGCTGGGGATGAGGTGGGTATGGAAAGAGGTGACTTTCTGAAAGTGATTTGGGTTCTGTTGAAAGGAAGAAGGACCAGAATGACACTGTGCTGTAGGCAAATAGCTGAGCACATCATGCAGGCAGATTAAAATAAGAAGAAGAAGAATAGGGAGAGGGCATTGTAAACAGGAGCAACAGCGAAGTTGCCTTCTTTGGAGAAAAGCAATTTGGCTGGAGAATGAAAGCTAGATGGGAAAATAGACCCATGGAGGAAAGAGTTGCCTGGAAGTTTCCTCAGCCTGGGGTATGTCTCAGATCTGATATGAACCTTCACCTGCCCTTTGAGTACAAATACTGGGTGTGGATGTGTCTCTGGTTTACTGATATGCTGGTTGGGGTGGGGGTGTGTGTTTGGTGATGAAGAGTTGACAAATAAAAACTGTTCGTGTCACATGTACTAATGAGACCACCTGAGTTAAGGGTCCAGGCAGCTTTTGCCTCGCTC
Organism: Tupaia tana; assembly: GCA_026018925.1. Taxonomy (NCBI): domain Eukaryota; kingdom Metazoa; phylum Chordata; class Mammalia; order Scandentia; family Tupaiidae; genus Tupaia; species Tupaia tana. The sequence goes on along the minus strand of JAKSZU010000003.1, from coordinate 216,700,583 downwards.
AGATGGGTGCTGCTATGTGCCTCTGCGGTCTGGCTGGCATGTCTGTGTCCTGGCCCTCTTTAATGGAACTGTATGGTCTGCTCCTCTGAGAGTCTGGGTACAGCAATCTCCCCAGCTGGAGACACCTCCCCAGTTACTCTTTATTGTGAACTGAGTGCTGCTTTTGTCCCCTTACATGTGATAAAAACAGAGTCTAATGAAGGGAAATGGGTGGAGTCACATTGCCCTTATATGTGTGAGGTATGTTTTGGGACCCATGGAAGGGAGAAGGGAGGAGGCGGACTGCTTCGAATGTCAAAATTCTATATGATAATGACAATTACAACATCAGTGGACTTGACTTCTTGAGATGACTTCATCTGAATCACTCACCAACTGGAAGCAGGAAGAAGGGCCTGTATCCCTAGAGGAATCTGAAGTCCAGAGAAGGCAGGTAAATGTTCTAAGGTAACGCAGCCTGCAAATGACACAACTGATGGCTGAATTCAGTTGCCCTGCCTCTCTGCTCTAATTTTTCAGCCATTTCTCAGCAATACGTTGAGGTGGGTTTGTTATCACTTTTTGTTGCCTAACAAATGATTCCACGTAGTGCCTTAACAATAAACATTTCTTACCTCACAGTTTCTGCAGGTAAAGAATCTGGGACTGGATCAGTGGAGGGGATCTGGCTGTGAGGCTGTGGTCAGGCTGTCAACTGGAATAGGTCACCCAAGGCTTGGCTAGTTGCAGGTGTACACATGCAGTGGTGGGCGGCCCCAGTTCTTCATCACGTGGGCCTCTTCCCAGGGCTTCTGGAGTTTTATTAAGATGTGCAGCTGACTTTCACTAGAACAATAGATATCAGAGAAATGGTGAGATAGAAGCTGCAAGGCCTTTTATAACCCACACTGGAAAGTCCCACCCTGTCATGTCCACCACATTCTGTTTGTTAGAAATGAGTCAGTAAGTTTAACCTACATTCGAGAAGAGAGGAATTGGTCTCTTCTCCTGGATGGGAGGAATACCCATGAACTTATGAGCGTGCTTTACCCATAATGGCAGCAAAAATGCAGCCTGCATTGTGACACCTGAGGTGAACTCACCACAGAGAAGTCACTAAGTCTGAAGGCATTAGGACAGAAAAATGACTCTTCATGATGATAATAGACTACACGGATAATACGAATTACGGGGTGGAGGAGGAATGGGATTGGACTTTAAGGTCACTGATTAAAAGAAAAAAATCTCTATTTTGTTAGTTCCTTTGCATATATAAATTTGGAGAGAGAGAGCACCTCATCTCTGGGTAGGGGTATAGATGCAAACATAGGAGGCTGGAATGTGGGAGGAGTTCCCTGCTCACCACTCCGCCCTCATCACACACATTAATGCTCACTTTTTAATATCAAAATGATACTATATCTTCATTTCTACTACTGGCTGTGAAGCTCTGGACGCCCACTTCTTCTTTTTTCTTGTAAAAGGTTTTTGCTATAGGGTGCATGCGCTCACCAGAAAGACATAGAGAGACAGAAAGTGAGAAATCACTCCCCAGGGGGGATGGCCACGCCGCAATCCCTTCTCCTCTCGGGATCTTGGGCACTTACGCACACGCGCCCGGCATGAGTTTAAGCCACTGGGTCCGGGACTCGAACCACAGTAGGCTACATGGGAATCCAGTGACATAGCCATTATGCTAACTGCTGGTCCCTGGACGCCCACTTCTCCGTCTCAAGGGGAGGCAGTTTTCCACCTGATCAGAAAATACCAGGTCTTGGGGCCAGCAGATGGTATTAGTTAAGGCACTGAACTCACACATGGTTGACTGTGGCTCAAGTCCTGGACCCAGTGACTTGAAAAATCACTGTAGGTACATATGTACCCAAAATCCCAAGAGGAGAATGGAGAAGAGACTGTGGTGTGGCCATCCCGTGGGGAGTGTGATTTCCCACTTTCCCACTGGTGAGTGCACATGCCCTATGGCAAAAAAAAAAAAAAAAAAAAAAAAAGAACAAAGAAAAAGAAAAAGAATACCAGCTCTTTAATGAGTGTCCCCTTAGCAGTTTCCTGAATTGTGGAGAGAGCCGGGCATTCTTGGACCAGAAGGACAAACACTGAGTGGTACCTCCCCCCACCTCCTGCAGCCCCTTGCAAGGACTTTGAGTCCAACAGCTTCATCCTGGGGAACCTTGAGAGCTGGCAAATACTCTAAACAGATAAAAGATAATTGAACAAGGAGTGAGTAGCACACGGTGACAAAGTGCTATTTCCATCATAAGCTTATCTGAGTAAACTTTCTCAGAGCCTCTGAGTTCCCCAGCAGGGTGTGGATTTGGCAACAGTGGAGAAACAGGCCACGCCAGGAATGTCTGGGAGCTAATGAATGCCCCTGAAGTGGTTGACGTTCCTATCTCTGCTTTGGATCCCTGCCGCCTTGATGCGAATGTCAGACGGTGTTTAATTGGCAAACAGGGCTTCAAAGGGTTGCTGGGCCCTGCTCCCAGGGCCTTGGGGCCTGTTAATGTTTAATTGTCATGTGCAAGGGCCCACTAGCTCTTGGTAGATTTGGGCGTTTTATGGCACTTTGAAAAAGCAATATTATGAGTCTCCTGCAAGCTCCATGGGCATTTTTACAGACATGCCTTGGAGTCACACATTGCCTAACCTAAACTGTGAGTAGCGAGTCACCATTTAATTCAGCAGGGGTAGAGAGAATCACCCCGTTCAGCTGGCGAGACTCCAGGTTTACTGCCTAGGCCCTAAAATCCCGTATCCAGGGAACATCTGGAACAGCAAGATGAGTTGGGGGCTTGAGGCTGAGGGAAGGAAAGACACAGAAGCGGAATGGCTAAGTGACAAAGTATGCAGTTTCTCACTGAGTGCTGATCATCGCCACCCTGCTCAGAGCTGGCTTTATTCTCATGGCCGTCTGGAAATGCAAAGGGTTTCCCTGCTGCACCGCCCCCCCCCCCCCCCCCCATTCTTCTCCTGAAAAAAAATCTATCTGCTTTATATGGTTCATACGATTTAAAAAGTTGAGAGACTATCTTAATGAGTCTGTATAGCCTTTATCTAATTACATAGGAAAGAAGAAGAAAAAAAAAGGAAGACAAATACTTTTTTTTAAAAGCTACATGAAAATTGTGAATAGAAGAGTAGCTTCCAATTCCCTGACATTTAAAGGCACTACTTTGAATTGAATATGAATGATTTCTTTGGCTTCTCAATTCAATTCAATTTAATTGAACACATCTTCATTGAGAGCTCACTAAGTGTTCGTATCACACAGTGTCTTTGGTTTTGAATTACTGGCTTTTATAGAAATTGTTTCTTTTGTTGAATTCTGGAAATGTATCGGTTTGTTGTTTTAATCATCGTTTTGCAGATTGTGAATATCTCTCTAAGGAAGGAATGTAAAGAGAAATATCTAATTACACCATTTATATCAGAACGACGAAGCATATATTTATCTTGTTTGTTAATTATATATGTCAGAGCTAAAGACCAAACATCAGCTAATGTCGACATTAGCCAGGAGGGTCTGGTAAGCATTAAGAACTAGGTGAATAACAAATAAAATACAATATAGCAAGTGGAAAGCATATATACCTTTTATATATGTATATTAAATCAAACTGCTTTGTTCTCCTCTTTGGCCCTGGTCTGCGTTCCAAACCGGGCCAGGTTTTCATACTGAGGACCTCTAAGAAGCATGTTTTACAGCAGAATCACCCCTGTGAGCAGGATCCAGGGCTTCGCAGCGTGTGGGCAGGTGTTGAAGGCAATGAGCAGACGTGGAGAGTCTTTCAAAGGATTTAATCTCCTTTCTCCAGCCCCCTCGTTGGCCTCGGTTCCCAGTCCTCCCATCCCTACCGCTGACTTAGCGGTTCCTCTCCTCTGCCGAGAGGTCAGCAGACAGCCCTTCCAATCAGAGCCAGCCCTGAGCCGCTCAGTCACACGCAGGGTTTCCAGCCCCAGAGCCTCACTCTCCAAAGAATGTCGACGCAGGAGTAACCCATTGTGCACAAAGCGCGTGTCCTCCCAATCCTCGCGCACAGTTAATTAGCTTAGCGCCCTAAAATGTTATGCGATTCCTTTTTTAATAGAAATGAGAAGTGGTAGAGATGAGAGGCCTTTATTCACACTTTATCAGGTATTTTAAATTAAGGGGCATATTATCCTCGGGATAGGTTTACGGGAACACCCATTATACACCTAACTCCTATTATCGCTAATGGTGGTAACTGCATGCACGCACAAGCACAGCTCTCCCGGCTCTGCACGAGAGGCCACTCTTCCCCTTCTGTTATTAACAATTCCTGCTTCGCGTTTCTCAAATAGCCACAAAATGAAACAAAACATTGTTCACGATTTAAAGACGACCTGGGTATACGTTTTTAAAAGGACATTAGATTGGTACATTAGGAAAGTTGGCAAATTGACTTTGTGATAGCAAATGATGATGGCTGCTCGCCCTCCGTGTCTCTCTCTAGCGGGGAAGCACCGGGGCGGGCGGTTGCGGTTGTCCGGCATTGGCACAGTGTAAGGCTCTGCTTGCAAGAAATTAGATTCTTAGAGGCCAGCAGATGGCGTAATGGTTAGGTGGCTGAATTTCCACCTAGTCTACTGTGGACCCTGAGACTGGAAACTCACGCAGGGCGTGTGTGCATGGGTGCCCAAAATCCTGAGAGGAGAATGGATTGCAGCATGGCTATCCCCTCAGGGGGTGATTTCTCGCTTCTGTCTCTCTGTCTTTGTCTCTCTGGCATGTGTACATGCCCTATAGTAAAAATCTCTCTCTTAAAAATATAAAATAATAAAAATAAGAGATATTAGATTCTTGGACCAGCTCCCTAGGCTGATGAAGGAAGCTAGATCCCACAGGACAGCACAGTTTGAGTCCCAGATCCAGTGGCTTGAAAAATAAGCTGTGTGCTTCTCCAAAATCCTGACAGGACCAGGAAATGGAGGAGGAGGGGTTGCAACATGACCACACCCCATTGGTCATGCTTTCTCCCTCTCCTCTCTCTGTCTCTGTGGTGAGCATACGTGACCTCTGGCAAATTAGCAATAAAAGAGAAGGAAATTTAGAATCTTTAACGTGTTAATTGTTTTCTCACAGTGTTCGTAAAGCTAGGATTCATGTATGGAGGAGACAGTAGAGGGAGGATAAGATGTTAAGCTGCACTTCCGGGTATGGGGAAGAGGCCGTTGTATGTCTATCTATCCATTCATTTATTTACCCACTTGCTCAACAAGCATGCGTTACATACCTACTGTGTGCCAGGCAGGTGCTGGGTTATAAAGACATAACATGAGGAAGGTAGATTAGAGCTTTGCCCCCAGAAAACTCACGGTTTAGTGGGAAGATAGAAATGAAATGATGAACTGCATTGTTAGCTCTCTCTTAACACGGTTTTGTAGCAGAAGCACAGGGAGCCGCAAGGAACAAGAACGAGAGGAGGGGAGAGGCAGGAAAGGTGCCTGAGGGAATAAATGCACGAGCTTCACTCTGTGAAATGTGCAGCGTCATCCTGGTGACTGGAGACGCATGAGGATGAGCTTGCCCTGCAGATGGGACAGTATGTGCGAAGGCCCTGAGGCAGGTAGGATTCAAATTCTGGTGTCTGACTCAATAAATAATAGTAACAATAATTAGTCATTCCTTCTGAAACATTGTGCAGAGCATACACGTACACTCTCCCTCCTGCTTGCAAAGGCATGTAATCAAGATTACTATTTACCGCGAATCAGCACGCCATGAAACAGGTGGGCTCCAGCCAGGTCAATGCAGGGGTGGATTATAAAACCAGCGGAACCCTCCCAACTCCCCCTTGTCCAGTCCCCTACTCTCCACGCCCACAGGAGAAATAACCTCTGGTCCCTCCACACAAAACTTAGTTTTGGAGAGATGAGGCCATGGAAGTCTTCTATACCTGTGTTCGTCAATTCTTTGTGAGGAAGAAACAGATTTTTAAAATTTTGTTGTGAATTGATACTGACACAAAATTAATAGAAACTTAATGGCTAGAAAGGTGGCATTGCATTTGAAAGTCAGTATTACATCAGTCATGGAAATCTTCTAGATACTCACTCTTGGTTTCCGCACTTACCTTGTGGGACACCCATAACTAACAGGTTGCTGACCAGACTTTGCCTTACAGACTGGGATTGCACTTGTGCATTAGACAGTGTCTTGTTGACCCCCCACTAGACTCAGGAAATTGTTTACATTTCCTGTCTGGACCACCACCTCTTGGGCAAGAGGTTTTTGTGCTTGACTGCCCCGCAGTAAGAAGCAGTATTTTCTTTTAAAAAAAAAATTTTTTTTTTGGAGAGGTTTTTTTTTTTTTTTTTTTTTTTTTTTTTTTTTTGCTATAGGGCGCATGCGCTTGCCAGATAGACAGAGAGACAGAGAGACAGAAAGCAAGAAATCACCCCCCAGGAGGGATGGCCACGCTGCAATCCCTTCTCCTCCATTCTCCTCTCAGGATCTTGGGCACGCATGCACATGCGCCTGGCGTGTTAAGCCACTGGTCCGGGACGCAAACTGCAGTCGACTACATGGGAGTCCAGCAACATAGCCATTACGCTAACTGCTGGTCCCAGAAGCAGTATTTTCTTGATAAAATTGTATTTTTGCGGGGAAGTGGGGTGGGAGATGTTTATGCTATAAGGCACACGCACTTGCCAGGAAGACAGAGGGAGACGGAGAGACAGAAAGCAAGAAATCGCCTCTCAGGGAGGATGGCCACGCTGCAATCCCTTCTCTTCCATTCTCCTCTCGGGACCTTAGGCATGCATGCACATGTGCCTGGCGTGAATTTAAACCACTGGGTCCGGGATTTGAATTGTGGTTGACCACATGGGAGTCCAACGACACAGCCACTACGTCAACTACTGTTCCCTAAAATTATATTTCTGAAACGTTAGGAGTCACTTATCTCAAGCCCTGGTATTTCCAGGGGTGGGAAGGTAACTCAGCGTTCCCTGTGCATCTGCTTCCCCAAGCTTTGAGGTTAATCTCAGCAGTAAGATTCTTTAAGCAGGACCAGCCCTACAGCACAGTGTAAGACCCTGTTGGGGGTTTGTCTTTCTATATATCTCACAGAGTAAGTAAAGAAGCTTAAAAAAAACAAATTCTGAGTCACCTTGTGGCACAGTGTTTAAGCCTTGTATATAGGAAGTTGGACCTCACATGGCCGATCCATTTCAATCCCAGCCGTGGTAACTTGAAAAACACACAGGGCACATGTGCATGCCTAACCTAGAAGGTGGGAGAAATGGAGGAAAAATGTGACCACGCCCCCAGTAGTTGGTTTCTCTTGCTATTTCTCTCTCTCTAGCTAATGCATTGCCCTGTGTCAATGAAAGGAATAAGTTAATAGATAAAAATAAAGATTAAAAAAGAAGCCAAAACCAGCAGAGTGACAGATTGGGAATTCTGGGCTAATGACTCTTCCCTATGCTCTGGAGCCAAAGAACCCAGGTAGCTAGAACAGGTTTATTTAGGCTCCTGGTTCAATGGATGAACCTGAGAGTCCAGGATGGCTCAGGACCTGCCAGTGGATTGGGAGAAAGGCGGACAAAGGCACGACATCGGCTGCAAGGCAGGAACATGTTGGGTCTACAGCACGTGCTGCAGTTCCGAGTAAAGCTCTCTTGGGGAAGGCTGACTAACGAATACACTATTAGGTGTCCCACAGGTAACCTAAACTTACCATCTGTCCTCCCACTTGCTTACCCACCATGTTAATGGCTTCACCATATTTTAGGATAAATTTCAACATTTTCCTTTTTTTTAAGAGAGACTTTTGCTATTGGGTGTGTGTGCTCACCAGAGAGACAGAGAGCAAGAAATCAGCCTCCCCCTTTGGGGGATGGCCATGCCTCAGTTCCTTCTCCTCCAGTCTCCTCTTGGGATTTTGGACATACATGCACATATGCCTGGTATAAGTGAGTTTCTGAACACCTTGCTGTGCTTCCTAGAATATGAAAGCAAGGGCTCTCTGGGGATACACAGACAAGCCTCCATTCGTTGATGCAGGCCCATTGACTTATTTCTCCAGTATTCACTACTAGTCTACCCTGTAGCAGATACTGTGCTAGCTGATAGGAACAAGCAGATGAATGTCATATGCCTTCACACAGTGTGGACTTTGGTTAGAAGACAAAGTAGAACAGTAATGTGATTCAAATATGCTATGGAATACTACTCAGCCATGAAAAACAGCAAGACCCTGGCATTTGATAGAAAGTGAGTGAATGTGGAAGATTTACCACTGAATGAAGCAAGCCAAACTATGAAAGAGAGACATTGTATGACCCATATACCGAGTGTCCACACTCCATGGTGGAAACGGAAAGATCAGAAGATATAGAAGCATGGAGAATGGTTACAGATACTGGAGACTGTTGGGAAGAGAGTGGGATATAGAGGAGAGTGAGAGGAAAGAAACTGAGGAGAAAAATAAAGAGGCAAGACATTTAAGAGACACAGAAATGGATGAATGTCTGTTGATAACATGTATGATATCTTCAGCTGGACTGGTGTGAATTGTAGTCATGTTGAATAAATTCACTTTATAATCTGTAATGATGTATAGTGATTGAAAGTATAAAATAAATTAAAATAATAAAAAATACTCTCATTATTAGATAAACAAAGCAAAACAAAATGTGGCAACAGGAGTGTCAGAGTGGAAGACCAAGAAGGACGTAGACCTGCCTCCTGGGTTCTGAAAGCGAGTAAATTGCAACAGGTGGAGGACAGGAGAGGAAGGGCCCCCCAGGCAGAGGGGAGAGAATGAGTAAGGGCGCAGACAGGGGAGGACAGATGTGTTGGGGTGACTCACTCCCAATGTATTCATCTCAAGTGGCCAAAGGATGGTGTGGCTTGGTGGTGGAGGGAGGAGGCCAGTGGGAGCCAGCATATAAAGGCTGCGAGCATGATGCCCAGAACCCCCAGCAGGCCACGTGTTCCCACTGGCCTAGGAAAACAGGGCTGCCTTTCTCTTCCTGCCTGGATCTCCCTCGGTTTTTCAGTGCAAAGAGGTGCCTGCCGTGTACTTAGCACTGAGAACAGTATGTGATAGGTCAGAACTCACATAAACATAAATAGTGGGGACATCCTGGCTGCATTTTAGCACAATGTTCTGCCCCAGCACATGGTGAGCCTCGCTCCAAGGCTGTTGGGGACACAAAAATAGAACTGCATCTTGTCATGTCTTAGGACAGAAAGATGGGAACAGCCATCTTTCAGGATTACCACTACCTATGAAGGATTTCCACATGAAGAGAAAAGGCAGCCAGGCACCATAGAAAGATGAGGGAACTTGGGTTCAAAACCTGGTTCTACCATCCCTGGACACTGAAATGCTGAAGAATTAGTTCCCCTTCCTGAAACTCAGCTTTCGTACCTGTAAAATGAAGTTAACCTCACATGCTACTATACTATACATGTGTATAGTTTAAATGAGATCAGGTATAGGGAAGAACCTTCTAAACAGCAACACATAAAAACAAATGCAAGACAAAGCAAATCCTAGGAAACAACTCCTTAAAGGCTTTTGTTCTAAAGGACATGGAATTTTATTTGGCCCATATTAAAGAACAGATGATTATAAAAGTCCTATTATGTATAGACCTTTCTATATTCCAGGAATTATTTTTTCCATTCATGATAGAGTTTGTGTGCACATATGTGAGAAAGAAAGAGAAAGGGAGAGAGGGGAAGCAATAGAGAGAGAGAGAGAGAGGGAGAGAGAGAGAGAGAGAGAGAGAGAGAGAGAGAGAGAGAGAGAGAGATCCTCTTCCTCTAGCCTGCCAACATCCTGGGCATACATGCGCATGTTTTCAGACTGACCGGATTGGGAACTCAAACCACAGTTGGCGTATGGCTTCAGCTCTTTGGTCTGGTATGCTATTGACTGTGCCACAGAGGCTGGATCCCAAGAATGATTCTTATTTACACACTTTCAGAAGATCAATTATTTCTCATTGTGTAGAAGAAAACAAACAACATGTCCCCCATCAGGACCTGTGGGCTCTGCCTCTGAAGACCTCTGCCTTTTCTTTCCTTAACTTTGTCATGCTTGAATCATTCCTGACTTCCTTTTTCTAGGCCCCTTTCACTGGCAGAAGCAGCCATGTCCTCGGCATTTCAAATTAGACCAGCTCACCTAGACAGTGCAGATAAACTAACGAAAGCCTCTATTTAGAGGGAGGCAGGTATATCCGTTTATTTGCCCAGCCAGGTAAGACTTTTCCCTTTTTTAGAGGCCTTCTAGGATAGTCTAAATGGGTAACTCTTATGTGAAGAGCCCAGGTCAAGAACAGAAGCCCGGAGGAGCTGAATGAGGAGGCATTTACCTGTGGAGTGGTGATAGAGGATCTCTGAGCACTTCAACTATGATGATTTTGAAAGAAGCCTGTATTTACTGGCAGATCTGTGTTGATCCTTTCAATATGAGCCCCCTCATTCATAATATAGTCTCCTTTCAGGACTGTTATGAGGACCGTACTGGAATAATGTAGAGGAATCAGCTTCTGATATGGGTACACCCCAGGTACGGATTAGTGTACGTTGACATAATGAAACACCCAGACAGTGACTTACACTGCAGGTGTTTATTTTCTCCCTGTACAAGATCAAGGTGCTGGCAGGGTTGATTTCTGGTGAGGCCTCTCTCCTTGGCTCAACAAGCTTCTCAGTGTGTCCTCTTACGGCCTGTTCTCTGTGTGCACATCCTTGGTGTCTCTTCCTCATTCTTATGGGGGTGGGGGAGGTCTTAAAAAAAGTTCATGGAAAATATATATTATGAAAAAACTATACCTGGATTTCAAAAGTTTATTTTGCATCAAAATAAACTTACACTTTGACTTTCTATTTTCTACACACTTTGAAGTCTCTTATAGAAGGATAATGGTTCTATTGCATTGAGACTCCCTCCTCACAGTCTCATTTGATCTTTAGTACCTCCTTAAAAGCCTTCTCTTCAAATATCATCCCAAGAGGTGTTATGGCTTTATCATATGAATTTGGGGGATGACACATTCGGTTTATAACACCACTGTTCATGTGAACGATGTTACTATAATGTTCCATATCTACCACAGTAATGAGCACAAATCAGCCCGAAGGTTTTTCCAAAGTGAGGTATTTGGAAAATGAATCATGAGTTAGCAGGAATATTTCCAAAGTAAAATTAAAATATACTTTTTTACCTTCTCTTTATCCACCCGTGTTCCAGCTATATTCTTTGTCTTCAGGGCTGCCATCAGGTAAGATTTCTTTCTGAGAAGCACTCCTTGGGAATCTGTAGTCAATGGTGCTGGACTGTTTCTCCAGGGAGAGAGTTGGCCCTGCTCTCAGCTCAGCTCTGAGTTTTCCCAGCCTCTGAGACTAAGCCCCAGGACTGGGTCCTGGGTTTCCCAGGCTTCTTTCCATCGACTTCTCACCTGGAGTTCTGCCTTTGGTGCCCAGGAACATAGCCAATTACACATTCAGGTCAGCATAACCGATGACTGAAAATAATCCTTTCTGTGTATCTGAAAGCTTGCCCAGCGTCAAAGTGTCCAAATGAAAAGTCTCTCCTCCATAAAAATGCCAATTTTGAGTCGTTTCTCACCACAGCCATTTCACATGGCTGTGGACCAAAGCAATGAGATGGACATGGCCGAACACTGAGGATGGAAAGAACTTACTGAGGATGTGAATCTAAGATCCTTATTCCTACTCAGTTTGGGATGCATGGGAAGTGAGCCAAAGCCTCCCATGGAACTAAGTTTTTTGTTCTTTAAAAGCTTCGTTTGGTTCTACTACTGGTAAAAAATAAAGTGCATAAACAAGAGAAAGGAGGAGTTGACATTTCTTCTCATAAATCTCTTGGAGCTGCTTTGCTGATGTCGCAGGCCAGGGCACACGTGGGGACAGAAGAAGCAAGTCCAAAGCTTCCCACCTGAAATTGGGGCTTGGTGGGGACAGAGATTGACAGCAGCTGAGAGGAGATCCACTTTTCTGGGATGTTCTCAGCTGGGCATGGGGAGCCCATAGTAGCAGGATGAGTTTCAGGTCTAGTTTATTCAGGGGCTCAGATACATCAGTGAGAACTCATCTCTGCTCTCCCAACCACATCCTCAGCTCCAACTCTAACCCGTTATAGGGTTAAAATGGCTGCACTTGGGGCCAGACAGTAGTGCAGTAGTTAATGCAATGCTCTGTGAGGCTGCCCCACATGGGAAGGTTCTGGGTTCATGTCCAGTGACCTCCCTAAATACTCTAAGCATGTGCATATCCATGATCTGGGACTGGCTAAGGCTGGGGCGGGTCGTGGTGTCAGGGCACTGTTGGGAGTGCTGTTGTTCTCACTCGTGGAGGAAAGAAACCAACTTTATAAAGGTCATTGTAGGCTTACTTGCTTTCTCATCTGTACTTCTCCTCAAGCCACAAAACCACCTCTATGGGGCCAACTTAGACACACAGCTCTGTAACTTCTGTCACAGAAATGCCATCAGTGATGGGTTTAAGTCTGGTTCCTGAACACTGCAGTTTCTAGAAGGGGTCAGGGAGACTGGATTGGCTTAGACTGACCAGAATTCCTAGAGGAACATCATGAAGCCACGTGGCTGGTCCGCAGTAGGGAGATGGCAGTCGTCAGACCACATTAAAATACATTCTTCCTGTTTTAATTCACTTTACTTGAAATTCACATACCACAGTTTAACAGAAATCAATTTGTGTTTACGTACCTATATTGACAAAATGAATAGTGATTCTTCCTCCTCTCACCACTGGTCTTATGTCTCAGAGGCAAACCTTACAAGTCATCCTTTAGCAATTTCTCTGGGTTTTAGCTCCTTATCTTAAAAAAATATGCATATACTGATTTTTTTTTTCCCCCAATGAACACATTTAAGCATGATCAATGGAACTGGTCTACTAGTAAGAGAGAATTTAGCATCTTATCCTCATTCCCAACCTCCACTACACACATCTGCTTTTCCTTTCCCTCGATTCCACTAATACCTGCAGGCCAAATCCAGTAACTGCCTGCTTTTCTGTGGTCCCTGAGATAAGAATGGATTTTACATTTTTGAAGAGTTATAAAAGAAAACAAAAACCAATAATATGCTACGGAGATTGTATGTGGTTCACCAAAATTAAAATACTTCCTATTTTGCCCCTTATAGAAAAATGTCACCAAATCCTTTTCCATTCTTCCAATCCGGTAGTAGTAAAATTTTATCAAGCACATCAATAGTTTCACATTGTTATGATCAAGAAAATGTTGTTTATTATAGGTCTCAGTAATATATTACAATATTTCCTTTTTTGTACTTTAAAAGAAATCTGGCAATTATTTTACTCACCAGTCCAATTGTTCTTCTATCCTCAAGCTTTGCCAGGCTTTATCCAGTGTCTCAAATGTTTATTAACATTACTTTTAAAATATCAAGGGACCAGCAGATGGCGTAATGCTTGCATCACTGGACTCCCACATAGTTGACTTTAGTTCTAGTCTTGGACCTGGTGGCTTAAACCTCATGCCAGGTTTAAAACTTCCTTTCATCCTTCCTTTCCTTCTTTTTTTCCTTCCTTCCATCCTTCCTTCCTTCTTCTTTCCATCCTTTAGTAACTTCCTAAGAAAGGAAATATTGAAAATAGTTTTCCTTTTTTATTGAGATATTTCTACTATAGGCAAAAGCACTCACCAGAGAGACAAAGAGAGACAGACAGAAAGCAAGAAATCACCCCTTGGGGCGGGGGAGAGGGATGGCCATACCACAGTCCTTTCCTCCTCCATTCTCTTGAGATTTTGGGCATGCACACACATGTGCCTGGTGTGTTTCAAGCTGCCAGGTCTGGGACTCAAACTGTGTTTGGCTATGTGGGAGTCCAACACCTCAACCACTATGCCACCTGCTGGCCCTGAAAATTCTTTTTTAAGCCCTCAATATCTGATGATGTCTTTATTCCACACTCATGTGATTGATACTTGGCTGAATAATGAATTCCACTTTGAAGACCAGGAGTTGGCATAGTGGTTATGTTGTTGGACTCCCACATGGCTGACTGCAGTTCAAGTCCCTAATCTGGTGACTTCAAAATCACACCAGTTGCACATGTGTGCATGCCCAAGATCCTGGGAAGAGAATGGAGGATAAGAGATTGTGGAGTAGCCATCTTCCTGGAGGGTGATTTCTAACTTTCCCTCTCACTGTGTCTGTCTGTCTGTCTGTCCAGTGAATGCATGCACTTTAAGGCAAAGATCTCTTTAAAAAAATGAGAGAATTCCATTTTGAAGTGTAACTTCTGTCTTAAGATATTAAAGGCATAACTCCATTGACTTTTTTCTTCTTTTTTTTTTTTTTTTTTTTTTTTTTTTTTAGAATTAATTAATTAATTAATTAATTTGACCAGAGAGAAAGTGAGAAAGCAAGGCTCCAGGTCCAGGACTTGAACCATGGTTAGCTATGTGGGAGTCTAGTGCATCAACCACCACACCACTTATTGGCCCCAGGACTCCATTACTTTTTAGCAACCTTGCTTTTTTCATTCCCACTTCCAAATCGGTCACTGGGAATCTCTGTGTATATGTGACCAAGCTTCTAGCTGTTTGACTTCATCGTATGGTGATAGGGAGAGGGTAGATGAGATGAGTTGGCCTTGTTAGGAAGGTAGGTGTACACACCTGGAAATCTTTTGTCTGGGCTGTCTCATTTCTATAGACAACACTCCTGTACTTTTCTTCCTGAGGAACACATACCTGTGTCTCCAGGTCTTTTGAGGACTCTGGAGAGCTGTTACTCAGTGTATCCATTTCCTTAATCCTCTTGTTTTCAGCATTGTATTTCATCCCCTCACTCTCCTATACCTGATATCTGTGTGTCTAGCTTGACATTTTGGTCTATGTAAAATAGTGATAATGTGCTATACTGCTTGGGCAGTTAGGGTATAGGAGGAGACTTGGAAGTTCAAATGCTTCACGTTTTCATTTTCACCCAAAACAATCATTTTTATTTCATGATTCCTTCCTTCTGACTCCTGTCCTCCTGTCTCCCATTGTCAGTGGTACTTGGCAGACCAAGTGCTGAGCTCCTGGTAGTTCTCTGGGGCTCTTCATAAACATTTCAGGGGATACTTTCTCCTCTCTGTAACCTTTTAATTCTATGTTAGTCTTTGAAAATTTCTTTATAACCTCTTATCTGCTTGATGTTTGCTTTCCTGTTCTCTTTGCCACTGTGTGTTTATATTTCATTATTACTTAATTATCATTTCAGTTGGAAGAGAGTATGTCAAACATATGATCAATCTATCATGCTTAATTGTAGGCCCATGTAAGTCTTCTAAAGACTTTCTTGGATCTATAGACTTACAGAATATTAAATATAAGAGTGGGAAATGTATGTTATGAGCTATCTGAAGATTTTATGGGTAAAGAGATATTTGTGTTCAACTTGAAGGAGTGATATTCATTGCACAAGTAGATATGGGTAATGGGGAAGCAATTCAAGAGTGGAAGAGTAAAGGCCCTTTGGTGGGAAGTCTGGGGACTTAGAGCCCAGAGAAGCCCATAGACTGGTGTGCCTGTGGCCTAAGTTTCTCATTCCAAGAAGAGGTAGGGCAGAAGTGAAAAATGGGACTAAAAAGTCCTTCACAACTGTGAAAAGGAAAGAGGATGCTCATTTTTTTCAAGGAAGGCTACCCTGTAGGACTAAGGTGTGAATATGTAGGGAATAATTCATAGTAGATATTTTCAGAAATGATGATGCCTCAATATTTTAAAAACTGAGTTATATTCTAGGTTCTGTGCTCAGGGGTGAATGTGCCCCTTGTCCTTGCACACGAGAATCTCAGAGCCTGGGGATGATAAGATGGTGAATGGCCACCATCTTAAAAATAATTTGAACATTCAGAAAAAATTATCTAAAGAAGGGAAGTTCAGGAGCTACTAAGACTGATGGAGAACCACTTGGCTCAGGAGAGGACGATTTCCTGGTGGAAGGGTAGGGACACCTTAGAAGACTAGACTTTTCAGTTATTTCAATGAAATATCTGTCCTTGGGTATCCTGGAGTCTTATGTAAACTGGACAAGTCCCCTTTCCTTTATCATGGAAGCTGGCTTGGGATACTCAGACTTGGAACCCATCCTTTGGACACGGTTCAAGTTTTCAGTATAGCTCCATTCCTCAGGTATAGGCACAAAGATAACACACAAACCAGTGATACCTACATCTTACTGTGTGCCAGAGATGGTGTGGTTTCTATGCATTTTTCTCACGAAATAGTCATTACAATTCTATGAATAGTCACATATTAAAATTATCCTCATTTAATAAATGAAGAAACCTAGATTTAGATAAGTAAAATATCTTGTCAAAGTATCTCACATAAGTGGTGGGGCCAGAAATTGAACCCTGGTCAATTTGAATCTAAGATTATACTCCCAATCCCTAAGGTATATTGTGTCCTTCTCTAAAAGGAATTGAATGCTCTGTACCCAGAAGCAGTGGCATGCTAAATGCCATGAGCACAAACTCCACAGTCTAAAACCAGCTCAGGCAGTGCTCTGGGTTAACCCTAGAAGCTGGGAAGTATCTAGATTTATGCAAGGTAGACCTAGTCCCTGGGTCTTAGGCAAATGTCACCAAAGTGAACAAGGACTCAACTTTGTGTTCCCTGTGCAGAGCATAAAAAGGCAGTAGAGAAATGAAGGCTTTCTCCCCACTGCCCAGCATTCTGACTTGGTTAATAAAATTGAGGGGGTAAGAGCCATGGGTTCTTAAGGTTTATTTACTTGATCTTTGAACTAATTCAAACTGTAGAAACTCTAAACAGAGGCCACAGACCATGAGGCTGAGGCCTGACTGATCTCCCTGCTTTGAATGTCCCCACAGGACAGATAGACCCTGTGACTTCAGAAAGAGTTATGAGCTCTGGCATCCTGTAGTATAAGGAACAGGCATCTTCCCTCAGTCAACGGACCCTTCCATGCCAAAACCATAATTCATGATTCATGAGAACTATTTGTTTTCTTTGAAGGGACCCTTTGGCTTTGCTTTGGGCACAGGAATAAATTGACCACAATCAACTTGCCTGAAAAAGTGGTTTCCCCACCACATAACTTTTTTTTCCTGAGGACAATGGCTTTGCTCAATGTGGTAAAGGGAAGTTTAACCAAAGGAAAAACTCAGCCCACACTGATAACACATTGGTATTATCGAGGGACTGCCAGGCCAGAGAGCTGAAGCTCCTCAGTCTTGTGGTAACTTTAGGAGCACCCTTTGAAGATGTTTCTCAACTGCTCCCGGCATGGATGTGTCCCCCCCAAAACAGTAGTGACAATGCGGGAGTTCAGACAATGTGACTTTTTAAACTTATGCTTACTCTCAAACCAACCTCCCTACCATAACTGTGCTGTCTTTACTGGTAATTATACATTTCCTAAAGGATATGACAGTCATCTTTCTGCAGCAGACTTGCGTTGTGGTGTGGAAGCCATGCATGAATTGAAGTAGCTACTGGTATTGACTGTGGAGTGTCTACTATGCACTGGAAAACTGGACTAGGTGCTTTCATTCTCTCCTTTAATCACTACCAAACTCTATCTAAGCAGGTCTACGAAAAATATAAGGGAACCAAGGTATATTTTTGCATGGAATTCAGGCAAATATTCACTTTCCTTTAAATCCTAAAGTGTTAATCCAGTGGTCTTCTGATAAAGAAAAGAGAGGAGGCATTTTGTCTTCAAGTAGAAAGTGCTACCACTATGGTTGCCATCGTCCTCTCAGAGAGACCTTTAAATGTGAAGATGAAATGATGGAGGTGAAGTCCTTTGTCTTTCTTCCCAAAATAAGGGAGCAAGTGACCTAAGGCTGGCTCTCTAGTCCCTTCCCCTGCCCACCCAATCAAGGTGAATACAAGGGAGACTTATTCACATCACAGTGCCATAGTCCGCTCACAGGGTGGTGTTCTTCTGGACCTCTAGAAAGGAAGTCATGCAGGTGAGAGTCTCAGGTCTAGGATATTGTCTTACTTTCCCCACTTGCTATTGCTTCAGCCAACTCTATCATAACCACTTCTTGGCAAAAGAGAATATTAACCCCATTTAAGCACAGTCTATTTTATTCAATTCCGCTAGATAAATTAACCAGACAAATATTTATTTTGATCTGATCTGATTAAGTGCACACCAAGATTGTGCAAAATTAGGCTTTAGAAATATGGGAAAATATTAGAACATCTATTTTTTTCAAAGCTTTTATTTGATAGATGTTTTATAATTTATACCACAAATTATATAACAAATATAAAGCTACACATGAGTGTTATTTATAAAAAAATTAATGCACAAGGGACCAGCAGTTGGTGTAATGTCTATGTCACTGGACTCCCATGTAGTTGAGCGCAGTTCATGTCCCAGATCTGATGGCTCAAACTCATGCCAGGCGTGTGTGCGTGTGTTCCCAAGATCCTGAGAGAAGAATGGAGGAGAAGGGATTGTGGCATGGCCATTCTCCCTGGGGGGTGATTTCTTGCTTTCTGTCTCTCTGTCTCTCTCTGTCTTTCTGGTGAGCACACACGCCCTGTAGCAAAAACCTCTCCAAAATAAAATTAATTCATAAATATTTGGGAAGACACATGACCAAAGCTTTTTATATATTTTTTTAACTAGTAAATGTAGTTTAGAGACAACTGTAATCTAATGGGGAAACTGAAGTGACCAGAAAGCCATGCAAAGGACCATTGGAATGACAAATACACCGTGTTTGTGACTGGTCCCAGTGAAAAGGCAAAAGCGTGAAGAAGGAAAAGACTTTTATCAGATATTAGTAGTAATATTATTTAGACGAACAAGTTAATATTTTAGACAGCCATTATATATTATTTAAAATTATTTAGATATTGTTGTTATTAGTTTTATTATATACATTTATTTGAATTTTCAAAGTTCTATCTTCCCTTTATTTGTACAAGATTTTGGAATATTTTAGAAGTTGCCATTAGGGGGCCAGCAGATAGTGTAGTGGTTACATCACTGGTCGACCCACGTGGTCAACCACAGTTTGAGTCCCAGACTCGGTGGCTTGAAAATCATGCCAGGCATGTGTACATGCCCAAGATCTTGGGAGGAAAATGTAGGAGAACGGATTGTGACATGGCCATCTCCCCAGAGGGTTATTTCTCACTTTCCCTCCTCTGTCTCGGTCCATGAATGCATGTGCCCTAAGGCAAAATTCTATTAAAAAAATGAAATTGCACTTAGAACATGCTTTCTTTCTTTTTTTTATTTTTACATTTAATTAATTTTATAATAGAGAGATGGCAGTGGGAGGTGGGTGACAAGTATCCTCAACAGAGTTCTCATATCTCACTCTTTGCCCAACCTCAGCCAGCCAGGATCATGGGCATACACAAGCCTGGTGTGTACAGGGAGACTGAGTGATGAGAATGTGGGACCTTCCCATATAACTTTAGCAATGTGTAATATTTAATTACACCTGCAGCTGGCAGAGTCTTACTGGGCAATAAAGATCTGACTGTGTTGGGAGCCTTCCTGCATTTTCCTGGCAAAGCCTCTCTAGAGGAGACAGCTTTCCCTACCAACTCCCATGCAGCAAATCTGAACATATGCTCCCCTTCCCTTCCTGCAGTGTGTTCCTCCTTTCCTCTTTTCCAACATGTAGAGAATCAAGGCACTGCCCATCCTAAGTCTTGGAGTCATCTTTCAGTTCTCTTGTGCCTCTGTCACCAACTGACAGATTTCTTCAGATAGCATTGTCCTTTGGAATCTACTTCTGAAATATCCTGCCTGCTGCCCCCTCTCTGCCTTGACAGCTTTGATCTACTCTGTCATTTACTGCCCAGAGTGCCATGAGAGCTTCTTCACCTTCCTCCCTGTTTTGAGACTAACATCTCTCCAACCTCCATTCTTCAGAGTAAACTTCCCAAAGCATTAATATGATCCAACTTCTGTGGCTGTTGACACATCTTTCATTGCTTTCCCATTCCCTAACCTGGTAAATCACTCACTCCATGGCCTGTCCAGGCCTGAGTTTCCACTCCCTAAAGTGCTACCTACATTCCAACTGTACAACATGTCACTGCCCTGATTGTTTCTAGAGCTTTGTTCCAAAGGTGCACTTCCCTTTCTTTCTCTAAGTCCTTCCTGCCTACAAAGTATTGCTCCATTTTACTTTTGTGATTCAGTTCCTAGACGATTGGAAGAACTGAACATGTTATTTTTCTATGTGTCCATGGCAACTTAGTTTTTCTTGTCTTGTCACTATGGGTACCTATGCTATTGAACTAGAATTTCCTTAAGGTCAGGGATCATGTCCTATCATGGCACTCTCTAGCCCAGCAGCTCTGAGTACTGTAGTAGCTCAGTCAATTCCTTTTTCCACTGCAGGTCTTCAATTCCTCCTGAGCCACGATGGCTCTCTTTCTGGGAAGTTTAAGGGCACTTAGATAATGACCATTATTGAATTGTAACAGGACTGGCTTATTGCCAGCACAGTTCCACTAAAGGTTAAAAGATGTGCATTGTTTTAGAATCTGGAAACAAGCCCCTTCTAGATAAAATATCTAAATTCTGGTCAAAGTAGCATTCAAGGGAAACACCACCATTCATAATCAGACTGCAAGATAAAAAAAACACCTGTTTTCCATCCTAAACCTCAACTCTCTGTCAGTGATTCAGATCCCCAGATACAGACAGAAATGGCAAAGAGCCATTAACAGAATTAATTGGTACATAAGGAAAAGGGAGGTATATTGAAACAATATTAGGATGTATTTCAGAGATTTCTACAGATCCAAGAACAAACGTATCTGGGATAACTTCCACACTGGCAGAGGGAACTGGGGGTGGGAAGGCTGCCTGTGACTTAGGTGAATGCTGTTGTGATCCTGGAAGTAATGCAAGTAAGGTTGCCACCCCCTAACCCCTAGCTGTTTCTTTCTCTTTTTTTCCCCCCTCTTTGGGTTTCCTCATGTACTCTTTCTCCCTTCCTTTTTTTTTTTTTTTTTTTTCTTAGAGAGATTCTTGTTATAGGGTGCATGCACTCACCAGAGAAACAGAGAGAGAGAAAGTGAGAAATCACCCCTTGGGGGGATGGCCATGCTACAATTCCTGCTACAATCCGTTCTCTGCCATTCTCCTCCTGGGATTTTGGACATGCATGCACACATGCTTGGAGGGAGTTTCAGGCCTCTGGGTCTGGGACTCCAACTGCTGCCAACCTTGTGGGAGTTCAGTACCTTAACCACCATGCCACCTGTTGGCCCTAGCCAGCACTCACACACACACACACACACACACACACACACACACACAATCATGACCAAATGATGTTTTTCTTGAGAATTCAGGCTACTTTAATAATAGAAAATTCTTTAATGTAATTAAAGGTAATTGCGGGACCAACAGATGGAATAATGATTATGTTGCTGGACTTCCATGTAGTCAACCATGGTTCAAGTCTGGACCCACTGGCTCAAAACTCCTGCCAGGTGCATGTGTGTGCATGTTCAAAATTCCAAGAAGAGAATGGAATCATTATGTCATATGCTTGTCCCCCAGTGTGTATTCTTAAAGGGCATAAAAATACACAATTTTTAGTTCAACAGTTACATAATTTTATTAAAGAGAATAAATATTATATTAGAATTATTTTGGAATGCATAAGGCATTCAGAATTTATACATATAAGTCACTAAAAAGATATTATGTTTGTTAATTTGTTGTACCATTACAAAATAGCAAAGACTAGGTGACTTTATAGATAGTTCTTTTTGAAGAGTTCTGGAGACTGGAAAAGCCAAGATCAAGGTGCCAACCAATTTGGTTCCTGGTGAGAACTCTTTTTCTGGCTTATAGACAGTACCTTCCCGCTATGTCCTTGAAGGAGAAAGAGATGAGAGAGAGAGAGAGAGAGAGAGAGAGAGAGAGCGAGCACACTCTAATGTATCTTTCTTTTCTTATAAGGGCTTATCAGATTAAGGCCCCTAATGACCTTGTAACTTCATTTCACCTCTATTATCCCATCATAAGGCAATATAGTCATGCTAGAAATTAGGGCTTCAAAAAATGTGTTTTGGAGGGGCACAAACATTTAGTATATCAAATATCATGCACTAGCCCCATGTGACCTAGCACAATATAGTAACCAGTCCCTAAGATAGTACCCCATAAACTATACTTTCTGATATTCATGCCCTTGTCTATTATCCTCCAACATGGAATAGGGATAGCCTCTCTAACCAATAGAATATTGTGATAGTCAGTGTGTGAATTCTAAGGCTTGACTGTAGACTTGTTCTTTTAAATCACTACTATGGGAAGCTCTCCAGTAATGTACCACAAGCTGATCTATAAAGAGACCCACATGGCAAGAAAATTATTAATAGGAGACCTGACCATTTTTTAACTAAGTTATATAGGCAGAAATACTGAAAAACTTGGATAGAAAAGATGACAGTATAAAATGTAAAAGAATCTCTGGATGCTTCCAAAGGCAAGAAACAGGACACAAAGAATTACTCAATTGCAAAAATGTGCTACTCTCTCATGGAATAGAAAGAATGACTAAGAGAGTGAATCAAGAGCTCAGAATGTGGCACCCTGGATAATTTTCCTAGAAGTAGAACTGAATCGTAATTAAGGAACTTTCAACAAGAGCCTGACTGAATTTCAGAATTACTTGGAATCAGTAATCCCATGTGCTTTCATGTTCTCCTCTATTGAGCACAGGTGTCTGTAGTGGCTGTCCTATTTCTGTCCCACTATTACATGTTGGGTAAGTGGAGGGAGATAGCTGGTGTCTTCAGTCCTTTAGATAAAAGGAACTGTGCTGGAGATGTCATATTCAAGAAAGAAGACCTGAGATGACATGTCTGCACCTGGACTTGACTTAGATGATGAGATCTTGGATGTGATGCTGATGCTGTAACGAGATGCAATTTTGGAAGCTTAAGCAGACAGTCAGCATTTTTACATGTGAGTAGGACATGAATTATTTGAGTCAAGGAATGACCATGGAGTGGATGATGGGGCACATTAGTCATCCTCTCAGAATGCCCCAATGCTTCTTGCATCTGATGTTCATGCTCTTGTGTGGCCCCTTCCTGCTTAGATTGGGGCTGACTGTGTAACCATTACAACTCGTGACAATGACTGTGACTTCAAGGCTAGGTCATAGGAGACAATTAAAGCTCCATTTTACTTTGCATTGGTTCCCTTACTCTGGTTGAAGTGAGAGCTGCTATGTCATGAGAACATTAAACCTTATGGAGAGGTCTTTTGGTAGGAACCTAGGTCTTGTGAGGTGCAATCTTGTAAGGAGGTCCTCCAGCCCTTATCAAGCCACTTCATGAGAGACTCCAAGCCACAACCGTGCAGCTAAACTTCTCTCAAACTTTTTCCCACAGGAATGGTGATAAACAATAATCATCTATATTGTTTTCATTAGCTAAGATTTTAGAATGATTTTTTGTATAATAATAAACTAACATGCACATTATGTACTTCTTGATAAAAAATTAATAAATGAATAAGCAATAAACAAATAATAAAATAAAAGTAGTCATATTCTAAAGAAACTTGGCCTAAGGTCAGAAGATCCAGGGTCACTCTCGGTGGTATCAGTAAACACTATATTGCCCTGACCAAGCTACTTGTTTCCTGACCCCTGGCCTGAGTTTTCTCCTGTATGAAAAGTGTATGATTTAAATAACCAAGAAAGGCCATTGTATCTCAGACACATAGAAATTCTCTAGTTTCCTCAAATAGCCAGTACCAAAGACAACCATTGCTGCTGGGTTCAGTTGAACTCTGTACAGCCAGCCTGGTGCTGTGTTGGGAATCTGAGAACCTGCATATGTACATTGTCCCACAATGCTTCTTGTTTGTCACCAGAATTTTCATCAAAATAAAACAGAGATCTTGGGAACCCAAGTTTTCAACAGTTACAATCAGCTGATATGCTGTGTAGATATGTGGGATAGTGGAACAATCTCTGGGGTTTAGAAACTTGTTTTACCCCTACTGCATTGTGTCACTATAAGCAAGAGACTTCATTGTTTCTCAGCCTTAGTTTACCTGTCTGTACAATGAAGATAAGAATAGTGATAATTTAGTAGAGTTGTTCAAGTATTAAAGGGCTGATGTATAGGAACAAAAGTAGTTTTATTTATTCTTCCTTTAGAGGGGTGATATTGGGGTGTCAGGTTTTGATGTTAGTTTGTCCCCAAAGTTTCATGTTTTGGAACTTGAGGTTGGGAAGTGATGAGTCCTAGTGGGCAATGATTTGATCATGGTGATTGCACAATGGAGGCAGCAGTCTCAAGAATAGATTAATGATATATTGCAATAAATAGTTTTAAATCTCATGAGAAGAGAGTATTTAGTTCTCATGAGTTGATTGGTTTGAAAGAGCGAGCAAACTGCTCATCGTCTCAGCAGGCCCCAGTCATACTCTGCTCCCATCAGCCATGTTGTAAGTTTACACCTTTGGACTTTCCAGCCACTAGAACTGTGAGCTTTGTAAATCAACCTCTTTTTTCTTTAAAAAGAAGAAAACAAAGCTCAGGTATTGCTATTAGCAATGTAAAAACAGACGTAGACATGGAAAAAGAGGAAAATTGAGTAGTGAGCTGCTGATGTCGAATTTTTGGCAAGGTGACATTTAATATAGTAATATTCAGTTTGTGCTTTAGACTTTAAGATTTGGAATGGCACAAGGTGATATCAACCTCTTCACAAAAACAGTGTCAGTAATGTTTTTTCCCAAATTGTGACATGATGTCATATAATCAGCAGTTCAAACCTCAATTTCCACTTAAATTTTTATTAGAAAAAATTATAGGCAATCAGACATGCTTTTGCCAGGAAAAATAATCCAAATGTTTCCTGGAACTTCTCCCTCAGCCCTTCCCTAAAGAATACATATATATATTTAAATAAGTAGTTGATTATATAGACTTTAGGGCCCAGACTCCATCTTTATCTATCTTCATGGTTTCAGGACCTTCTGTAATGATACCCCATACCTCTGCCTGCATGGCTCTCTTCCACAGCCCTTACTTTCCTCAACTCTCAAGATTAAACTCGAATTACACTTCCTCCTTCAACTTTCCTTGGTATTCCCAGGAAGAATAAGCATCTACCAGCCCTTCCTCTGTACCCTGCCATGGTTCTCTCATCTTCTGGGCCCATTAACTGAACTTTCATAGTTTCTTCTCCTAACTTGCCCAAAGTCTTCAAGATCCTACAGGAGAGATCATTGTATTTTCAATTGATGTTTTCTAGCTCATAATACATGGTAGGCAGCTATGAAGTGATGTTCCAATTAGAAGGAAAAAGGCAAGGAAGAAAGGAAAGCTGAAGGGAGATAATAAAGACTTATCGCCTATCCATTACTTTCAGGCTCTCATATTCTGGCCAGTATCCCTTGGGAGAGTGAGAGGTTATGGTTAATCATCAGAGGTATTATTATCTTCATTTTACAGAGAAGGGAAAAGGGGCTTGGAAATTGTCATAGATTATGCAGCCAGTAAGCAATGGATTAGTAGAAAATGCTATTGTAAGTGAAAGGAAAGAAAATGGCTTGAATTTAAGCTGATGAGGAGAGGAGCTGACTAAAGATTTGGGGCCGTTCCAGGATGACCATAGAACTGATGTTCTTGGTGTGCATAACACAATCCAAACAGGGGAGTTGAAAGAGAGTTGTTCCATTGAAATATTTTGAGGGGAAAGGAGTAAGAATTATTTCTATTCATCATTTTTGGACTCTTAGAGCAAATTGATAAGGAGGTTCCAATAGTCATGCAGGTCCAGAGAGATCACAGCCAGATCAGCCCCTTCTATGAACAGTTGCTGATTTTGCCTGTGGGTCTAAAGAAAGCTGCTGTCAGGCTGAGCAGAGAAAGTAGGTTCCTTGCAAATAGTATTTCACAGCCAAAACATGTACATCGTGTTCTTTTGTCCTGGCTAGATCTTAGCCCCCTTCCCAGGTCACTTAACTCTGCTCATCTGCAATCATGCATTTTCTTTTTCTGAGTGTGAACTACCTCTGTGTGATAGCCTCCCTTCTCTAAGCTTCAATTACAAGACACAAGCTGATGATTCCCATAACCTGTCTTAGCACCTTTCTGTGCTACAGACCCACACTTGGAACTATCCAATGGACAGCTCTAGCTGAATGTGTTCTGCTTGTGTTCAGTGTCCAAACTCACTTTAGCACTGATAAATTACAAATTTGTTTTCTGCCTACCTGTGAACAGTTGGCTAAACTCAATGAGAGACTTGATTAATCTTGATTCTTAAAACCCTAATACTCCCCATTTTACAGATGAGAAAAAAATTAGTCTTGAAGCTGATGTAAACTGAACCCAGAGGATAAGTATCTTCTCTAAGGTCCATTCATATAACAAGAATTGAGATCTAAGCCCACATTTTCCTGAAGCTCTAACCTATGTTTTTTTTTAGTACAAAATTTTTGGAAGGGGTGGGCTTAAGTTGGAATAATTTATTTAACCACATTGGCATTTAATGTAGGGCCATTTATTGGGAGCTTTGAAATTATTGGAGATGAAAGACGAGTTTAAGTATCAGTGGTCATCATCATTACCACTTTCTTCTTGGTTTTAGATAATAACAGTTGCTGCCTCCAACCACCAACTCCAGCCAAGTAGCCTCCAGATTTTTGTGTTTCATGTGTGTAAAAGTCAACCTCAACAACAACATCAACAAAAGTTTTCACCCACCAATGCTTACAATGTATGTTCAATACTCTAAAATGTCGAGGAATGTGTTTTCTTTGGTAAACTGCATTTATGTATGATAAACCAAAGAGTTGCAAGGGGATATTTTTAAAAGAGTCAGGACTTACCCCTTTTGTACTTCAAAAGCCATTTGGTTCTGGGCCCAACAGGCTAAGTGGTTGTTATGGTCCCATGTGGGAAAAAGCGGGTGAGACTGGAATGTGCCCCGTAAACATGAAACCCCAACCACAGAGCTTCACTTGCTCCCGCTGCTCTGGTAAGGCTAATTGGAGGAGAGCAACCTTTTTGAGAAAGGAAAGAAATTTCTGGATTTGAAGCAGATGTCTGAACCTTGCTGAATCTACAATGCAGGCTCTTAAAAGAAATATTGCAATAATTAGGAGTCCGGTTTGAAGTCAATGTGTTGTTGTAAAAATTAAGGATGTTTACAGCTGTGGGAAGGTTCTCTTTAAAAACCCAATTCTGATTCCAATTTGCTAGCAAATTGCATCCTGGCCCCATGGAGGGAATGATCAGGGACCTGTTTAATAGATCAGGATGCCCGGTGTCTAACGAGGAGGGTGATATTTATTTGTTATTTATGAAATGCAAATATGAATTCCCACAAATGGTGCAGAATTCACTTGTAGAGTTGTATAACCCGAAAAGACAGTTTGAGATTTGGAACCAAATGGAATATTTTCTCAATTGACTAAACAAACAACTACGGCAACATCAATACAAAAGACTTGGTTTTCCATGTGTGGTCCCTGGAATGGGAAATCTAGTATTTGCTAAAATTACTCCAGTTTCTCAGATACTGGTTAGTCACGAAACACAGTATTATAGTCAATTTTAGGTTATGCATGGGCAAGAAACTGGACAATGTATGGATTGAGTTTCCCTGCAGTCATGAATCATTTTTAACTATCAGAGAAAAAATATTTTACATAGTTTACTTGCATGTACCAGAAGAAGGAAAAGATTTTTCAGTCAGACCAGAATATTGTGTTCAGTAGGAAACACTACAGCAAAGGGGAACTGGAGTTAGATATAGCTGAGTATAAATCCAGTTTCTATTACTTAGTAGTTTTGTGGCCATGAACTTTTAAGACATTGATTCTTAACTATAGTGGGGATAATAATAACTACCTTTTATAGTTGTCCTAAGGATTAATGTGCATATGGAGCATTTGTCATGGCAGGAACATGCTGCAGGTACCAAAAAATAATTTTTCTCCTCCCCACCCTTCATTCTCAACATAAACTATTTTATTTACAGGATCCTGTATTCACTTATCGGTATGGTCGCTGTCGGAATGATACAACTTATAGCTGTTCAGAGGAAGAGAAAGTAACTTTGTTAGGGTCAACTGAATGTTTCCCAATAGCACCTCTTCATTTTAGTAATAGAGCTCTCCGTCCTAGTTGGGCACTAGAATGTTCAATCAGATGTTATGTTTTCCCACTTCTCTTGCAGTGAGATATTCCGTGTGTCTAGAGCTGTTCAAGGAGGTGCAATTGGAAGTGATGTGTGCAATATTGATACCATGCCACTTGCCTTTAACATATTTCTCTTCTCACTTGGGAAATGACCTTACATAATGATAGAGTCAATTTCATTCTATAGATAAAGTCAATACTGCAATAGACAGAAGGTCAATGAAATATTAGGTCTTCAGGAAAGTTACGATGTATGTTTCTATGTTTTCCTATACAAAAATGTGTCATGACTTTCCCAACGACCAAATAGAAAGAGACTGGGTCCCTGGGTGACTTTGTGGAATAGATTCCTATCACTCTGGGAACACGTGCTGCTTTAGATTTTTACATTAGAGATAAAAACAAAGTTGTTTTGTTTCCAATATGTCTTATTTTTCTCATTGGCACAGTACTTAACCCTATATTCTGACTTTTATAGGAACTGCATCATAAATAAAACACAAGTTAGATAATGTGAGTTCTCTGTTGTAGAAACTTTTATAGCTCCCCATTAGTCATCAATAACTTAAATTTAGGAGATTATAGAAAGGACTTGTGACCAGGTAATGATGTATAGTGATTGGATATATAAATAATAATAAAAGAAAAAACATTTTAAAAAAAGAAAATTATTTGTTGATGATAACATGTATAGGAATACCCTTGATTGGGCCAATGTATTCTGGATGGAAAATCTCATTTTGTATGTTGTATTGATGTACAGTGAATGACTATAAATAAATAAAAATTAAAAAAAAATAATGGTCAGACCTGGGGCAGAGAGGAGACAAGACTAAACTTAGTGGTAGGCAGACGCTGTTGAGGAAAGGAAAGTACTTTTGGAAAGGTAAGTCGAGATCACTCACAAGGGACTTTATTTGACTATTTAGTCAACTTTAGGTTGTTAGGACTAAGAAATTATTCTTAGGATTTTCATCTGGCCTGGATTAATACTGAATGATTCAGCTTAATTTATCTATTATCAGGCCTCTCTTTTTTACAGGCCTGTTTTGAGTGTGCAAACAAGCACTGCATTAGCACTGAGCATATTTTTCTATACTCACCTCAGATAACATCTGATTAGAAAGACTCCCCTCACTGCCTTGAAATTTTTCAGTCAGATCGAATTGTGAGTTCACTGTACTGCAGTATTCAATGACTAGTTTACTTATTCAGCATTCATCAATCTAAGAATCTCACTGAGCACTTACCATGTGCCAATGCTCTGTGCAAGGTACTGGGTATACAATGTGCATAAAACCTGACCCTCAGAACCAGCAGTTGGCATAATGGCTATGTCGCTGGATTCCCATGTAGTAGACCAAGGTTCAAATTCCAGACCTGATGGCTTAAATTCATGCTGGGCATGTGTGCGCGCATGCCCAAGACCCTGAGAGGAGAATAGAGGAGAAGGTATTGCGCATGGCTATTGCCCCTGGGGGGTGATTTCTTGGTTTCTGTCTCTCTGTCTTTCTGGCGAGTGCATGCACCCTATAGCAAAAACCTCTCAAAAAACAAACAAACAAACAAAAAACACAAAAACAAACAAACAAAAAACAGAACCTCATTGTCAAGGAGTTCGATACCTAGAACGCTTTCATATTCATTGTCAATGACTGGGCTTAACCTTCTGACAGGCTTTCTAAATCTGTCACAGAGAGATAGCCTTTGTCTTTAGGAAACCCATGATCCACAATTACTATTAAATGCAGTCTTCATTAAGTTCTGCCTTGTAATTATAGATAGTTGTTCTGTGCTTAGCCCTCTCACTAGATGATGAAATTCTTCCAACTGAAAAGTGTCTTATATTTATATCTAGTCTTGTCCCTCTCTCCATTCAAATATTTCTTGCCTAGCATGTAGTAAATGTTCTACTTTCTGAAAGGAAATTCAATAAAAGACATCACTCTAAAAGTAGATGTCTCTGTTCTACAAAATCAAATTCCCATGGGAGACATTTTTAATTTTCCAATCATAGTTAAGTACCATCAAACTAATTATTACCAAAGTAATAATTTTAAAACACAAAACAAACATATCTGCTTTAATGCTCTTTCACATTTTTCCTTTGTTAATTCTAAGAGGTCATGATAATTCATTTCTTCTCAATATTTTCAAGAAAATCTTTTGTAACTGATAAAACTCAAGTGGTTTTTATACCTCCTTGATGAGGCAATACCTGAGTAAGTGGGTTTTACACTCCATTCATAAGGTAGCGATTGAGGTACATGTGTAAAAATTAGCTTAAACTAATTCTTTAAGACAATTTCAATTTTCAGTACCAAACCTGCATCTACATAAAAGAGAACAAATTCATGTTTCAAGGCACTTTTTAATTTTAACTTGCTTTGTTTAGAGAAGGATAAAACTAATTTAAAAAACATTTCTTAAAAATTCATTCCCATAATTTAATTAAAATGCAACCATAATAATGTTTAACCATATTAATCAAATAATATGGAGTAACACCTATAGGTGAGTGTATCACTGCTTTTTTTTTTTTTTAGAGGTTTTTGCTATAGGGCGCATGCGCTCGCCAGAAAGACAGAGAGAGACAGAGAGACAGAAAGAGAAAAATCACCTCCCCCCAGGAGGGATGGCCACGCCACAATCCCTTCTCCATTCTCCTCTCGGGATCTTGAGCACGCACGCACACGTGCCCAGCGTGGGTTTAAGCCACTGGGTCCGGGACTCGAACCATGGTTGACTACATGGGAGTCCAGCGACAGCCATTACGTCAACTGCTGGTCCCGCATCACTGCTTTTAAGATCTGTCAATTGG
The DNA here is from genome assembly GCA_026018925.1 of Tupaia tana. Taxonomy (NCBI): domain Eukaryota; kingdom Metazoa; phylum Chordata; class Mammalia; order Scandentia; family Tupaiidae; genus Tupaia; species Tupaia tana. Next base: position 216,669,572 of record JAKSZU010000003.1, on the reverse strand, counting down.
CTTTAAATGCCCAACCCATAAAGAGAAGGGTGAAGGACTATATGAAAGATTGAGGATAGGAAATCCTTGAAATATCCTTCAGAGGCACATCGTCCTGAAGAAAGCGTCAACTAGAAACATTTAGGTAATTCTAGTCTCAGTTAAGCCTAGTGTGTCTACCTTAAATGTAGAAACCTAACATAGGTTTTTAATGGTGATTTTAAAGATGGGTTAATTTCAACAGGAAGCATGAAAAGGTCAAAATAACTGTTTCATTATAGAAATACTCAATGGTCTTCTTTAACTTAGAACTTAAAGGTCTTTTATTTAGATGATTAAAAGACTCTCTTAACTGGCCTCCCTGCCTCCTACTCTCCTAAATGCAATCCTTCCTGAATACTGAGTCCAGAATTAGCTGTCTAAATTGCAGATTTTATAGTGTCACGTCTCTACTTAAAACCTTTCTATAAAGCTCCATTATTTCAAGATTCGTACATTGACACACAAGAGTGGTCCCAAGCATGGGTCCAGGGATCATTGCTGTCCATGTTAATTTCACTGGTTTGTGGCTAAGAGACAAAAAAGAGGGCATCAAGGCCAGGTGTTCATAAAAACAAGTTTATTAAAACTTAGTTTATTGGAGGCACAGTTCCTCCCCCCACCCTGAGGTAACATCAGTTGTTCTGTTTTGCCTTTTTAATGCTCTTATTTGCAAATTTAAAATTCATCTTGTCCAGGATTTTGTGATTTGTTTTGCTAACTGAGCCTCCCACCTTTGGCCATGGAGTCTGCCGTGCTCCCTAGAAGATGCATGGTCTAGGATGTCCAAAGTACTCCAAAGTACTTCCTCCATCTCCTGACTGAGACTCATACAGGTCCATTGGCTCTGTCTCAGCTTCCATGTTTTCTTTCTGGTCTTCGCTCAATGGAGGACAGGGAGCCTCAGGAACACTAAGGCCCTTTTCTGTCTAATTGTGTCTGTCTGTCCTCAAAATTGGGTTGGGGACCACTATGTCTTCTCAGAGATAAAAGGTGAGCAGTCTCTCTCTGCCCATCATCTCACTTACTTATTGTAATGATCTCTTTAGTTATATATTATTGTCACACCATTTTTATAGATTAGGAAGTGGAGATTCAGAACAGTTGCTCTTTACTCACGGCGTTATAGCTAGGAAGTGGAAGAGATGAGATTTGAACTTTAGTCATCAAGCTCCTATTTATTCATCTATCTCTAGAATATAGCAAAGTACTCAGCACATAGAGTGCATTTGACAACTTGAGTAAGTGAATGAAAGCTTTGTTTTTTTTTTTTTTTTGGTCTATTAAAAATAAAGAAAGTTTGTGATTTTTTTTCTAATAATCTACATTCGTGTTGTATGAAATTCACATGTATTAAAACATAAAGAAATAAAAAGTCACCTGAAGTCCTTCCACTATGAAGTGACCTTGTTTACATTTAATAACCATTATTTCGCATGTTTATGATACATTTTCATATAAGAATGTCATATAAATGAGATACTATATTTGTTTTTCATAACCTTTTTCTTGGAGTGTATCATGAAGATTTTTTCCAACTGAAAAATATAGATCTACATATTTTAATATTTAAATAATTTAAAATGTTGTGTCATTTGGATATATCATGGCCTACTCATTTCTGTTCTCATGGAACTCTAAGTTGCTGCTGGCTTGTTCAACTCTTTCTATTGTACTGATTTCTGTCCCCAGTGCTGTTATTTTTGTTCTTCTGCTTCCAGTGTGTTCACCTTGTTCTTTTCTGACTTCTTAAGATTTCTACTTGGATCATTGATTCAGAGATGTAATGTCATGTAAGTGTTTGGTCTATAAATTTTCTTCTAAGCATTTCTATAGCTATATCCTGAAAAATATCAATATTTGCATTTTTCATTTAGGTCAAAATATTTTTTAAGAAGTTCCTCAAAGATTTTCAAATAGAACTACCATATGATCCAGTGATTCTACTCCTGGGTATCTACCCAAAGGACAGGCGAATGCTCAGTTAGAAAAGCACTTACATAGCTATATTTATTGTGGCATTATTCACGATTGCTAAGAAGACATGGAACCAACCCAAATGTCCACAAACAGATGAATGAGTTGAAAAAGTGAGGCACATGTACTCTGTGGAATACTATTCAGCCATAAAAAACAAGACCAACTAGACCCTGGCATTTGATAGAAAGTGTATAAACATGGAAGACTTTTTGCTGAGTGAAGCAAGTCAGGCTATGAAACAGACACTGTATGTCTCCACTTAACACATACCAACTATCTGCACTCTATGGTAGAGACTTTAAGACTGGAGAACATAAAAGCATTGAAAATTGTTGTGGACACTGGAGACAAAGTGGAAGGAGAGTGGGAGAGGGGAAGAGTGCAGAAAGGGAAATTTGGGAAAAAAGGAGAAGACATTTGTGGGACACAGATATGGTTTGTTGCCTGTTGATGATGTTGTGTATAGTATTCTCAACTCACCTTTATGTGGCATATATCATATTGGGTAAAATCTCTTTACAATCTAGATGATATATAGTGATTGAATATATAAATAATCATAATAAAAATAGATTAAAAGTATATTTTTTTGGAGAGGTTTTTGCTATAGGGTGTGTGCGTTTGCCAGAAAGACAGAGACAGAGAGACAGAAAGTGAGAAATCACCCCCCTGGGAGGATAGCCACTCTGCAATCCCTTCTCCTCCATTCTTCTCTTGGGGTCTTGGGCACGCACGTACATGCGCCCGGCATGAGTTTAAGCCACCAGGTTCGGGACTCGAACTGCGGTCGGCTACATGGGAGTTCAGTGACATAGCCATTACTCTAACTGATGGTCCCTAAAATTTTTTTTTAACTTCAGTTATAATTTCTTTTTTAACACAGGTTAGTTTACTTTAAATTTTTTCAAATTTTCAAATATTTGGCTGATTTTCTAGGTATGTCTTTGTTATTAATTTCTAATAGAATTCTGTTTGAACAGAATGATCTCTATTTACTTAAAAATTTTGAGACTCTTTATGGTCTGGAATATAGCTTATCTTGGTGAATGTTTTGTGTACATTTGGAAGTAATTTGTATTCTGCTATTTTAAATTATGTATTTTATAGATGTCAGTTTGATCAAATTGGTTTATAGTGTAGATCATTTCTACCATGTCATAAATGATTTCCCTATCTGTTCTATCAATTATGAGTGTTGAAATATTCAAGTACAATGGTGGATTTTTCTGTTGTTTCAGTTCTGTTCCTAGTTTAATATTATTATTTAAATATTAATAGTATTGGGTCGTTGGGAAAGCCAGGATGCATTTTTGTATAGAAAAACATAAAAAATATGTCATGACTTATAATGACCCAATATTTGAAGAAGTATTATTTAATTTATGCGAATTCAGGCTTATCATATCCTTCTTACTATTTATCTAAATATAATTTTAAATTCCTTTCCTATCTCTGGAAATATTTTGGTTCTGAAACTTTGTTTGATATCAATATAGACACTCCATCTGTTTAAGGATTGGTGTTTATGTGGTATATATTTTCTCTCTTCACCTTTAGTATATCTTTATTTTCATAGTTTATATTAATAGTGAATTTCTTTTTTTTTTTTTTTTTCTATTTTTGGAGATGTTTTTGCTATAGGGCGCGTGCGCTCGCCAGACAGACAGAGAGAGACAGAGAGATAGAAAGCAGGAAATCACCCCCGAGGGGGGATGGCCACGCCGCAATCCCTTCTCCTCCATTCTCCTCTCGGGATCTTGGGCACGCACGCACACGCGCCCGGCGTGAGTTTAAGCCGCCGGGTCCGGGACTCGAACCGCGGTCGACTACGTGGGAGTCCAGCGACATAGCCATTACGCTAACTGCTGGTCCCAATAGTGAATTTCTTATAAAAATAATATTTTTGAATTACTTGAATCTTGCATATTTTTAGCCAGTATAATAATTTTTGCATTTTTAATATGTTAAATCATTTTTATTTGATGTAGTTATCAATATAGTTATGTTTAAGCCTACTAGCTTGTTATTAATTTTCTTTTTTTGAGAGGATTTTGCTATAGGCATGTGTGCTCACCAGAAAGACAGAGAGAGACAGAGAGACAGAAAGCAAGAAATCACCCCTCAGGGGGGATGGCCACGCCACAATCCACAGTCCCTTCTCCTCCATTCTCTTCTTGGGATCTTGGGCAAGCATGCACACACGCCCAGCATGAGTTCAAGCCACCAGGTCTGGGACTTGAACCACAGTCGACTACATTGGAGTCCAGCGACATAGCCATTATGTCAACCGCTGGTACCATCTTGGGACCAAACATATTTTTTATGTTTTTCTATACAAAAATAATAGCAGGGATGGCAACTGCAGATACTAGAGACAGTATGGGAGAGGTAATGGGAATGAGTAATAGAGGGCGGAAGGGAGGGATTCAGGGAACAAACATCACACTCAATAGACACAAAAATGAAAAGTGGTCTGTTGATGATAATGTATATGGTAATATTATTGTCTTGACTAATGTGCACTGTACTCATGCTGGGAGAAACCATACTGTACACTGTAAAGATGTGCAATGAAAAAACAATATCAGCACTCTGGCAGAAGGAGAAAGATATGATGATATGATAGCGGAAAGGATAAATGTAGATACCAGAGGCTGTAAAGGTGGGGAGTGGGTAGTAGGGAGTGGGTGGTAGAGAGTGGGCGTGAGGGGCAAAGGGAAGAATCATTTAACACCAAAAGAATGTAGAGTTCTCTGTTGAAAACTATATATATATGTATATTGTATACATCATAAGGGGGACTTTATGTAAAATGTGAATTTAATTAATCTGAGAAAGTAAAATAAAAGACAAAATAAAACAATGGTTTGGGGACTTACACGGGAAAAAGAAAAGATTGGAGGACAGAAAAACAATGAAAATAGTTATGGACGCTGGAGACAGTGTGGAAGGAGGGTGGAAGAGGGGAAAAAAATGCATTATGGCTTTCCCGACGACCCGATACTATTAATATTTTAATAATAACATTAAAACTATTAATTTTCAACCTATTTCCTCTGTTATTTCTTTTTTCCTCTTTATCACTTTTTTTGGTATATTTTAGGATTCCACTTTATCTACAATTTGCTTTATTTGTAATTCTATTTCTGCCTCTGTATTAAAAACGCACATATATTGTAATTACTGTGATTATTCTTATAACTAAAAAGGTAAAAGAAAAATAAGAAAAATATTTTATATTTATCTCCATATTTGTCATTATTAATACTTTTCACTTCTTTGTGTAGAAGCAAATTTCTGTCTGGTATTATTTTCTTACTAAAAACACCTCAACATTCTTAATAGCACGTCATCTACCAATACATTTATTCAGTTTTTCTTTGTCTGGAAAGTTTTTAGTCCATTGTTATTTTTAATTCACTTGGTAATAAATTCTAGATTTTCTTTAAAAAGATTTAGTTTGGACCAGCAGGTGATGTGGAGGTTAAGCCAGCTCTGCGATTTGAGTCTTGAACCCCGCGGCTTGAAAATCACACCAGCCGTGTGTGCATATGTGTCCAAAATCCCTAGAGAAGAATGGAGGAGAAGGGATTGCAGTGTGGCCATCACCACTCTGGGGGGGGAGGGGGTGATTTCTCACAGTGATTTCTCACTTTCTCTCTCTCTCTCTTCCTGTGACTGGTGAATATATGTGCCCTATAGCAAAAATAAATAAATAAATAATCTAAATAAAAGAAAAAGAGAAAAGAAATTGAAGTTTAACTATTTCTTTCATGAGTGTGAGAGACAGAGACAGCACTCCCAACAGGGCCTCACATCATGATCTACTCTTGGCACCAGCCAGCCCTAGACATGAACGCATGTATGCCCACTGCACTTAGACATCTGGGGTAAACATGGAACCACCCGAATGTGATCTGGCCCCATGGAGCACTAGACGACTGCTGCACCAGCACCAAGTCTCACACATAGTTTCCTTTCACTGCTTTAAAAAAGTGTTGCTCAGGTCAGCAGGTGGTTTAATGGTTAAGGTGCTGGATACCACATAGTTGACTCGTGGTTAAATCCTGAACTTGGCAACTTGAAAATCACACTGAAATCACACTGGGTGCATGTGCATGTGTGCCCAAAATCCTAAGAGGAAAATGGAGAAGAAGGGATTATGGTATGACTGACCGGTGATTTCTAACTTTCCCTCTCTGTCTATCTCTGGCAAGCGAACATGCCCTATAGCAAAAATAAAAAAAAAACAAACACAAACAAAAAAACAAAAAGTGTTGCTCATTGTCCTTCATTTTATATGTTTTCTGTAATAAGTCTTCCATTATCTTTTTGTTCTGTATATTGTAATTATTTTTCTTTCAGCTTTAAAATGTTTTCTTTATCACTGGTGTTTAGAAATTATTAACTATGTGTGCTTTGATGTGGTTTTCTTTGCATTTCTTCTGCATAGATTCATTGAGGTTTTGGAATCTGTATTTAATTTTCAACAAATTTAGAAAAATATTCAGCCACTTTCTCTTCAAACATCTTTTTCCTCTCCTCACATCATTTTCCTCTCCTCATTTGTTTGATCTTCTTCTGTGAGTTAACTTATGTTAGTTGCCTTGATATAGTTCCATGGGTCACCAATGCTCTGTTTATTTATTTATTTTCATTTGTTTTCTTTCTGTGTTTTATTTTGTACATTTTAATTACTATGTTTTTATGTTCACTGGTGGTTTTTTCTGCATGTCTAATGAGATATGCTTTTGATGTATTTTTCTTATTGGATTTTATATATATATATATATATGTATATATATACTAATATATATATAAATCTCCTAAAATTTAATTTATGTCTTTTAAATTCATCCATTTATCTTCATATCATGTTTATGCTTTCTTTCCCATTTTTGAGTTATTAGAATACATGCACAATAGCTGTTTTAACATTCTATTAATATATCTTTGTATTTGTCATTTTAGAGTCTGTTTTTATTGATTGATTTATTGATTGACTCTTCTGCTAGTTATGGGTCATAATTTTCTGCTTCTTTTCATGCCCGTTCATTTTTATTGAATACTTAACAGTGTATAATTTCTGCTGCTGTGTTCTGAATTTTGTTATAATATTCTAGCTAGCATTGATTTTTATTTTTTTTTTTGAGAGGTTTTCATTATAGGGCGCGTGTGCTCGCCATACAGACAAAGAAAGACATAGAGACAGAAAGCGAGAAATCACCCCCCAGGAGGATGGTCACGCCGCAATCCCTTCTCCTCCATTCTCCTCTCGGGATCTTGGGCACACACGCACACACGCCCGGCGTGAGTTTTAAGCCACTGGGTCCGGGACGCGAACTGCAGTCGACTACGTGGGAGTCCAGCGACATAGCCATTACGCTAGCTGCTGGTTCCCAGCTAGCATTGATTTTTTAATTTTTTTTTCTGTCAGACAATTAATTTACTTAGCATAAGTTTGAGCCTCTCTAGGGTTGCTTTTAAATTTTGATTGAGAAAACTTACAGCAACTTTTTGTCTAGAGCTAATTTAACCCCATTAGAAAGATAATACCTTCTGTATGACTAAACCCACTATTAAGCAGTCTTTCATGAGCTCCCAGAATCATTTCAGTCTGGTATTTTTCTACCTCTTCCCACTCCCATCTCATGGAGTTTCCCCCATGCATTCAAAAGTCGCTAGTGTCAGAGATCTGAGAAGGTCCCTCTGCAGATCTCTGGAGCTTCCTCTGCAGCTTTACCTTTTTCATATTTAGCCCTGCAAATCCTAGTCCAGGAATTTGGCTTCTTGGATCTCCGATCTCTGTCCTCCACTCAGTGGGACTGCCGGGGTTGGTTTGGAATCTCTGTTCTGCACTGTGTCTGAGAACAGCCTCCAGGAGGCACACTGGGTAATTGCAGGGCTCACCTCATTTATTTCTCATCTCTCAGGGATTGCTGTACTGCTCTAACTATTGCTTGGTATCTATAAATGGTTTTTCCATGTATTTGTCTGGTTTCTAGTTTCTGGTTTTCTGTTTATGGTAGAAGGGCAATTCCCATAGCAGTTAATCCTTCATGGTCAGAGGTAGACACTGGCATCAATATTTTATAGAGTTCTTTGGGTTACTCCACTGTGCAGCCAGGGTTGAAAACCAGTACCTCAGACTCTAATCAATATCAGTTTTGTCTTTTAAATCCTTGTCAGTTCTTTAGATGAAAAATGATGATGCATCCATTTTTGGGGGGGTACTTCAGTGAGTTGAGATGGAATGCATGTGAGTTGAGATGGAATATCTTTTCATATTTACTGGTTAGTTGCATGTTTTTCTTTACAGTTTAGCCTGTCCTGATTTCCCCTGCTCCCCCTTCTTTATTTGCTTTTTCCTTATACTATTGCAGGAACTTTTTATATGTTATGATATTATTCTTTCTTTACCATTTCTATCAAAACTTTTTTTCAATTGCCTGTATGTGTTTTAACTAACTTACAGTGGTTGTAAAACGAAAGGTAGAGAGGCAAAAGCTGTAGTTTGTGCTGTGAGCTGCTTCTGCTATACATGTTGCCAAATATACCCTTGAAGCCTTAAGACTCGGAATCCGAGGTTCCTGACTGACTTTATCATCTTAGCTTGTCTCCCCTGCCTTCTGCTGCCTCAATGACACAGAAAGCCAGAGAGACTGAAAGGGGAGGTATGTCCTTACCCTAGGTGGGATTAGACTCTGGCAAATTTTTCAAAAGGATCACTCCCCACCCTCACCCTGCAAAGTGGGGGTCTTTCTTGGTTCCTCACTTTGAGAATGTGGTTAGGTTCCTGGAGGTAAAACCCACAGATGCCCCACCATGCAAATGCCTGAGCAGCGAACAACAGAAAGGTCTTTCTGCCGAAGGGATTGAATGTCATGGCTTCTTGACGTCAGCAGGAATCAGTGTTCTCTGGAATGAAAACAGAAAAATGCCAGTGGAGAGAGATGAAATTTGACAAGTGGGTGGGCCCTAGGCCATGAAAGCAAGTTTAGATTTTCTTCTGTTCCCTGCTATGGTCAGTAAGGGACTGACTGCCTAATGAGAGTCCAGATTTACGTATCCGAAAGTAACCTTCAAGCGTCCTGTGAAGAGTTCGAGGGGGATGATTTAGGAGTCTATTACCATAATCTGGGCCAGAGTGAGGAAGGGAGTGGACTTCAGTGGCAGCCCTTGGGATTAAAAGGAGTTTAAAGGATTAAAAATATAAAAGTGAAGAAGCAGCATATTTAAAGATTGATGGTGGGTCGTGGCAGAAAAAGGCACGGTGTCCAGGCAGGCCCAGCTTGTCACAGCTGCAGAGTCCTCAGACCTCCTCCTAGACGTGCTTCATGAAGCTCAGCCCCAGCACAATTGGTCCCCTTATGCTCCAAGGACATGATGAAGGATGGAATGAAGGTGCCTTCCCCACTCCTTTTATCCGCTATCAAGCACAAGAGTCAACGTGTTCACAGGTAATTGCTGAGCAGAGTCTAGCCAGATTCTAATCACGCCAGGAAAGACTTATGTGAAATTCTTAACATGGGAAACTGTCCTGTTACACTAAAGGAGACTGGCAAAATATGAAAAGAACCTCGTTTACGTGACTGACCTGAATGTGCCAATTAGGCTATCTAGCAGCAGCTTAGGCAATTGTTCTGCATCTAAGAAGTTTCCACATGAAACTGAGCTTGGCTTAATACAAAGTGTTTATCCATCACAGGTTCAGGTATCACTAGACCAGCTGGGTACCCACACCAAATATCCCAGCATCACTTCTTCATGTCTTCAGCACAGTAAGAACTCATGAACCACAGTCTGGAACAGCCACTTGCTTTGCAGAACAGGTCTCTCCCATTTAACTGATGGTTCATTGCATCACAGTGACAAACCATCCCAAGCCCTTACAAACGACCATTTCAATTATGTTACAACCCCTAGGAAATTCTCTTATTCAAGACAAAAATTAAAAACATTGTGTCACTTTACGGTAAGCCTTTCTTCTTTTCACTTAACTTTTCTGAAATAATATTAAAAGATGAATGATAAAAATGTTTGTTCCAGGGTCGGCAGGTGGCATGGTGGTTAAGGCACTGGACTTCCAAATGGCAGACCACAGTTCGAGCTCTGGACCTGGTATGTCTGTGTGCATTCCCAAAATCCAAGAAGGAGAATGGAGGAGAAGGGATTGTGGCATGGCCATCCCCTTTGGGGGATAATTTCTTGCTTTCCCTCTTACCATCTCTCTCTGGCAAGCACACATGCCCTCTGACACACGCACACACACACACAAAAGCCTATGCCAATTGGATAAAGATTTGGAAAGCATGAATGTAATATGTATATTTATAGTCAGAAGAATATTTTAATCTTTCCCAAGGATCCCATCCCATAAGCGAGCTCAGGATGCTATGCTCCTTCATCTAGGCCACACAGGCTGAAATAACATCCTTTCTTCATAGAACAGAAGATGCATTTTCTTTGTACTCCAGTGGGTACAAAACATCCTCAGAATCCTTTGTAATATCACTTGAAAATGCACATGACAACCATTCTTTTTAAAATTATTATTATTATTATTTTTGAAAGAGGTTTTTGCTATAGGGCGCGTATGCTCATTGGAGAGAGAGAGACACAGAAAACAAGAAATCATCCCCTAAGAGGGATGGCCACTCCACAATCCCTTCTCCATTCTCCTCTCAGGATTCTGGACACACATGCGCACACACCTTATGTGAGTTTTAGCCACCAGGTCTGAGACTGGAACTGCGGTCGACTATGTGGAAGTCTAGCCATGTAACCATTTCGTCATCTACTGGTCCCTAAAATTATTATTACTTTTTTTTTTTTTCAGAATACCATGTAGAGTTACTATGACATAAGAAAGAAGACTAAAACCCATTGGGGAGGAGGAGGGCCAGCTTACCTGTTACCCTGATGACACAGAAAGGAAGGTGTAAACATTGTGGTAATAAAACCTCCAACCGGGACCAGCAGTTAGCATAATGGCTATGTCGCTGGACTCCCACGTAGTCGACCGCGGTTCGAGTCCCGGACCCGGCGGCTTGAACTCACGCCGGGCGCGTGTGCGTGCGTGCCCAAGATCCCGAGAGGAGAATGGAGAAGAAGGGATTGCGGCGTGGCCATCCCCCCTGGGGGGTGATTTCCTGCTTTCTATCTCTCTGTCTCTCTCTGTCTGTCTGGCGAGCGCACGCGCCCTATAGCAAAAACCTCTCAAAAAAAAAAAAAAAAACAAAAACAAAAACAAAAACAAACCTCCAACCACAGCACGATCACAGAATTACTTTCTTATATTGTTTTCTCAAAGTACAGTTTTTTTTTTTTTTTTTTTTTTTTTTTTCTTTTTTTGGAGAGGTTTTTGCTATAGGGCGCGTGCGCTCGCCAGACAGACAGAGAGAGACAGAGAGATAGAAGGCAGGAAATCACCCCCCAGGGGGCATGGCCACGCCGCAATCCCTTCTCCTCCATTCTCCTCTCGGGATCTTGGGCACGCACGCACACGCGCCCGGCGTGAGTTTAAGCCACCGGGTCCGGGACTCGAACCGCGGTCGACTACGTGGGAGTCCAGCGACATAGCCATTACACTAACTGCTGGTCCCTCAAAGTACAGTTTTTATAGATATAGAAACAGTCTCTTGAATTGTCAAAAAACAACAACAACAAAAAACAGCAACTGTACACATTGAGAAGCACACACATACTAAGCCAAAGTACAACAACATCAGGTCTACTGGTCGCGGGGTACTCCAGCACAGGGCACGTCTGAGGATTGGATAGTGCCTGTCAGGTGACAGGCAGGCTCAGCCCCGCAGTACAGGCCTGAAGAGGCCTGCAGGGTTCAGGAAGGCTGTCCATGCCATGCCAGCCACTCCAGGCCTTAGCATGTCCCAGAACTCAAGACATACCCTTCTGATATCTGCAGAGGGCATACCCACATGTCTCCATGGAGTTTTGGAAGGACGGCCAGCCTCTTAGAGGTATGGGCTACTGTGAGGAATGAATATGGGGGTTATGAGTCCTTCAGTGGTAAGGTGCATATGTGACCATCTGAACATCCACACAGGTGACTAACAGCAACAGGGCCAAGTAAGAGAGTCCAAACTCACCAGGGGATATTTTGTTCCTAGCAAAGTGAATCCATGTGGGCATATTAGGTGGAGGATGGACTACTGGCAGCACAGGTGGGCAGAGGGCAATACCCAGGGCAGCCTTCTCCTTGGGGCAATTCTCCAGCACTGCTTAGGTATCCTCAGCAGGAGAGAGGTGGGTATTCTGAATACCAACACCACGGTTGAATGAGGGGAACTAATTTGGACACAAAAATGTAGAATAAAACCTGCAATTTTCAGGTGGGTCCAGGATGAGGACCCAGAGCCTTTCCACATGGCCCCCAACATCACTCAGTAGCATGCCTACTGCCCATGCCACTGTGACTGGGCCATGTTCTTCTTGTTTTAGGTTTTTGCCATAGGGCGTGTATGCTCCCCGGAGAGAGACAGAATCAGAGAGGGGGAAAGTGAAAATCATCCTCAGGGAGGCTAGGGGATGGCTATGTTACAATCCCTTCTCCATTCTCCTCTTAGATTTTGGGTATGCACACACACATGCTTGGCATGATTTTCAAGCTGCTAGGTCTGGAACTCGATCCATGGTCAGCCATGTTGGAGTCCAGTGCCTTAACCACTGTACGAACTGCTGCTGGCCCCCGTATTTTGTTTTTAAGAGTATATCTGAGTCATCTTCTGATTGCTAACGTGTAGTAGTATATCTAGCATGTGGTAGATATTAGAGAAACATTTGCAAAATAAAAGTATGAACGAATGAAATAGATTTCAGTATCTCTCTGGGCTTTCTACTTAGGTTATTTCTGAGTCTGGTCTGAGTGTATGCTCAGAGCATCCTGCCAGAGTGGATTCTCTTTGCCCTTGTGGAGATTTCATTGCCTTTCACAGTGAGCACCATTCTTCTAAGCAGCCAGAGAATTGTGAGATGAATGCATAGCCCCAGAACCCACAGGAACAAGGAGCTGGGCAGGAGCCACAGTGGCTGGTCCTGCTAGCCCTGGTGGACAGCTTTGCCTGCAGTGACAGCGAGGCCACCCAGGCTGCCGATTGATGTGGCCAGAGCAGGCTTTGCATGGTGGTCAGTCTCTCTGGCTAGCCGTGGTGTGGGTGTGTGGGAATCCGCTCCACGCCCACACAGCCCAGAATACAGGCCTCGCCCAGGGCAGTCCAAGCAGAAGCAAGCCCACTCTTGGGAGACCAGACAGGCAGGGCCATGCCAGGCTGGCCAGGCCCTCTCAGTTGCACAGCCAGAAGCTGATTTGAGAACTGAAGTAAAATGAAAAAATCTTGGTCTCAGAAGACAGACAGCAGCAAGGGAGGTGTCATTTCCCCCAACACCTTCGCTTAGCTGTGAGGAAGCTGATCTTAGAGAGGAGAGGGCCTTTGGTGGTCACTCAGCAGGTGAGCTTCAGGGCATTTATCTTTGTGTTGCAAATAAAGAAGAGGAAGCAACATATTGTCCTGGGACCAGTGTCTTCTACACTCTGATCCAGAAATGCTCACAATGCACATACTCCCCCCCCACACACACACACACACTCCCTCCTACATGAGTCCTTCCAACATTACCATGTTGACACATGGGCGCACACTATGCAGTGCACACGAAGAGGCCACATAGCAGGAAAAAGCACAGATGATGAAGACCGCCTTTCAGAGTAGTACATCCCAGCATTACCACTGGTCAGCTCTGGGGCCTTGGGCAACGTCCTTCACCCAGTCATGCCTCGATTTCCTAAACTTGTTGATTGGGCACTAATAATACCCATCTCATAGGGTTGCTGTATTAGCTATGGCTACCTTTAGTAGAAAACTCACTATGGGGTCTTTGATACACAATCAATGAATCCTGAATAACACCTTGCAAAGCATGCAGTATTTGGAAGCCTCTTTTGTACAGATGGACACCAACTCAGTCCCCCAAGATTGAGTGTAGATTTCATCCTGGGTCTGGCTGACCTCAAATACAAAGCTCTTTCCCTTAAACCTTGGGTGCCATCATATCTCAGCTTCCCTGGAAAGTTGTAATCATTGTCTGTGTCCAAGAGTAATTATTAGTAGTGCCTCTTTCACATTCAGAAGTGTCTTGATTTGGACAATAAATTATAAGTTTGCCCTACTTGTTCCATATCCCTTTCTGAGAAAGAGACTCTGTATAAAAAAGATATTTATCTTGAAAATTTGGGCTGAAAATGTGTAGGTGGTAAGGTAAGCTACCCTGGTTTGGTAAATAGATTTGGCATCTTGACTTATTGAGCTATGCCTGATAACATTTGAGGCCAGTTAAGAAGAAAATATAAAAAGAAATATAGTATTTTTATTTTTATTTTTGAAAATTTTACTAACATGCTTCTGTAATCCTCTGGCCTTTTCACAGATTTTTTTGTGAAACTTAGAATCTTGTTTTGTGGTAGCTAATCATCTCCCCTTAACCTTGATACTTTCTCTGGAATATTTCATAGGTCAGAGCCTATGGCCTCTGTAGAAATGGAGAGTGGTAGGTTCAGAAAACTTTCCTATGCACGTTTACTTAGCTTTAGTTCTAGGTTCAAAGTTCCAATTATTTAATAATATTTTTAATATTTCTTTTTTATAGACATCTATTTAGTGATATTAAATAGAGAAGCAAATATAAAATAAATAATCATAACACAGAGCAAACAAACACAGCAGACATGTGAAGACCAATTCTATTGTATTTTAAATCAACAATGGAAACTCATTCTTTGAAGAAAAAGACTGTCCATTCAGAACAACTCAAGGGAAAGAAAGCTGAGATTACATGGATGGCGATGATGCTGATGTCACATTCTTTTTCATGTCCTATATTTGAACATACTCAAAAAGCAAAGGAAGGCAAAGTCTCACCCTTCTCCCAATACACCTACCAAGATTTCCATCACCATCATTTAATCAATGAACTGCATAAACTTGGGTAAATCATTTTCTATCTCTTGGTTTTGTCAAGACATGATTTCCAAGCTCCCCCTTCCTGCTTGAAGTTACCATGATTCTAACCCATTTACTGTCTACTAACTTGTATTGCATCAACTCACTGTTCAATGTAATTGTGACAAGGAATCCATCAGCTAAACAGGATTCTGTTCTTATAGTCAAGTTCAGAATCCTTGATCCACATTTTTATTTACCTTTCATTTTCATATTCTTTGAGCTCTTTGTGGGATTGTTACTGTTTCCATCGTCTATGGAGAAACTAATCTCTAAAATATTAAAGGAGACTTAGTCTAAAATGTGCTCCAGAAGCTGCTGAATTAAGCAGCTCTTTCATACATTTAGAGAAGTCAGAAGTTACAATTGAAGTTGTAAATCAAACTTGAACATTATCTATTGGTTTTGTTACTGGCAAACTAAGTCCATCTTAAGACCTTCTACTAGGTTATTGGAAAAGTCATGATGCATTTTTTCATAGAAAAATATATCATGACTTTGCTGACCACCTGACACTTGTAGTCGATGAAACAAGAAGCAGATGGCGGAGAAGAAGGGAGTGTATTTCTGTAACTGGTTGTAAGGAGACAGGCAGCAAGCACCACTCAACTGTCTGGAAGAGCCCAATGTGTGCTCAGTATTTATGGATACAAGATACAAACATGTGGAAATCAGTCCTCACTACAATCAGTTTCAATCATTTTCTCCTGAATAATTAACCTGATTTCCATTTTACTTCAAATACTGATTCCCAGTTTCTCATCTGACCATTCTTTGATCAGATTTCCCTATGACTCAGCACTTGATCAGGTTGTTCTCATTAGAGGCCTTTCTCAATGGCTACAGTCCTGCTGGACCTCTACACTGGCCTGCTTCAATTTGGCTTGAGAAGGTGGGATAACTTAAAGAGGAAGCTTCATAAGTCATTGGTAGATTCTGAGAATCTCCAGCTGGTAATTGGCTAAAAGACTAGGGTTTTATTTAAAACTGTGGGTCGACAGAAAGAAATGTTTAAGCTTATCCTTAACATGGATAAAAGAGTTTGTCTTAGTTCAGTTTTTTGCATTGCTAACAGAAATATCTGAGACTGGGTGATTTATAAATCAACTAGAGGTTTATTTGCAAAATTCACAATTCTGGCAGCCACATTGTTCAAAGCCACTGCAAAATGGCAGAAAGCAGAACTTTTAGCAGAGCAGTATGGTCTATATTCATGAGTTTCTCTTTCCTGGTCTTATTCCCTTAGCTTATAAACCCACCAGAACTCAATCATAGGGTCCCTCTCCCACCCCAATGATCTTATGACCCCCCCCCCATCCTAAGAGCTAGGGAGGGATTCAGTTTTCACTTAACATTGTTACAATACAACACATGAATTCTAGGGGAACATAAAAATTATGGCATTCTGCCCACTAAGACCAAATTCCAAAACATGAAGCTTTACATGACAACTCATTATCCAAACCATAACATCATGTGCTATTATGCCAGGGTCATACATAAGCCACAGTTACTGAGGCAAGGTTACCTATTGGATTGTCAGAAAAGTCATGAGCTATTTTTTCTATGTTTTTCTATGCAAAATCCATTGTGACTTTTCCAACTCAGCATTATATTAATAAGGTTGATGGCATGTAGGCCTACCTTCCATGTCTCTTAGGAAGGAATTATAGAACAAAGAAAAATAACCAGAGTTCACTTCTCACCAAACTATCTCCAGTGCCTGACATAAGAACATATTCAATAGTTACTGATTAAACAGTAACTGTCTGAATAAATTTTTATCACTACAAAGAAATTTACATTTTTCTTGAGCTAGCTTTAATGGTCTGATGTTTGGAGCAACCAGATCATATTTGACCAACCATGCAGTTCAAGTTCCCATTCCATGGTTTGAGATGCTTACTAGCATGAGTGCATGCATGCTCAAAATCCCAAAAGGAGGGAGAAATGTAGAAAGGATTGCAGCGTATCACGCCACAAAGGGAGTTCTTTCTCCTCTACTTCTCTCTTTGTCTCTCTGGTGAGCACATCCACCTCTATAAAAAAAAAAAGAAAAAAATATATAGCTATATTAAAAATTTCCTTAAATTGTAACATCTCTTAATGGAGCATATGAAATAATGATCATTTTCACAAGTCCTTTTGGAGAATAAGGTGGTAAAAAATGAAGGTTAAGTAGAGGAACATGGAAGATTTATTACTGAGTGAAGCAAGTCAGGCTATGAAACATACATATTGTATGTCTCCATTTAACATATACTGACTGTCTACACTCCTTGGTAGAGATTGAAATACTGAGGTCATAAAAGCATTGAAAATCGTTATGGACACTAGGGACAAAGTGTGAGAGAGGAAGAGTGCAGAAAGGGAAATTTGGGAAAAAAATGGAGAAGACATTTGTGGGACACAGATATGGTCTGTTGCCTGTTGGTGATGTCATGTATAGGACTGTCAACTCGCTTGCTGGCATATATCATGTTGGGTAAAAACCTCTTTACAAACAAAATGATGTATAACAATTTAATGTATAAATAATAATAAAAAAGAAATATTAGCTTGTTGTATTAATAAATAATTGTGCTTTATTTTAGTAAGTGTTATTTTCAGGAAAAATATATGACTTGCTTTTCTAGTATACCCTATGACTTAGACAGTAAACTACTCAGCTGACCTATTTGGCTTAATCTGGGTTTAACAAAAATGCAAAGTTGGTGCAAAGAAATACTATATACATACAATAATCCCTCCCCCACTAAGGGCGCTGTTGAGGAAAACTCTGTGACTGGAAATCTTTAGTTGGTAAGATGTATAAAAGTGTTATTGAAAAAACCATTTTAGAAAAAGATCATTGAGTTGTTTCCATGACTAAGCAATTGTGAATAGTGGCGCAATAAACATCGATGTGCAAGCACTTTTCCAATTAAGTATTCTTTTTTGTGTGTGTGGAGAGATTTTCGCTATAGGGTGCGTGTGCTCGCCAGACAGACAGAAAGAGACATAGAGACAGAAAGCGAGAAATCACCCCCCCAAGGGGGATGGTCACGCCACAATCCCTTCTCCTCCATTCTCTCCTCGGGATCTTGGGCACGCACGCACACTTGCCCGGCGTGAGTTTTAAGCCACCGGGTCCAGGACATGAACCGCGGTCGACTACGTGTGAGTCCAGCGTCATAGTCATTACGCTAACTGCTGGTTCTCCCGATTAAGTATTCTTAGGAACAGATGAATGGAGAGAAAAACTGTGGCAAATATACTAAATGGAATACCATTCAGCCCTAAAAAACAACAAAACCTGGTTTTTGACAGGAAGTGGATGAATATGGAAGACTTACTGCTGAGTGAAGCAAGCCAGGCTATGAAGGAGAGGCATTGTATGTCCCCACTTAATGTATACCGAGTGTCCGCACTCTATGACTGAAACTAATTCACTAAAGGATATAGAAACACAGTATATAGATGTAAATACCAGATATAGTATGTGTGCAAGAGGAGGGTCTGAGGAAGGACATTTAGAAGAAAAATAGGGAGGCAAAGTATTAATGTCACAAAGAAATGTGGTATTATCTGTTGAAGATATTTTGTAGTTTTATCAACTGTATTAGGGAGAAATGTTCACCTGTTGAAATATCCATTTTGTAAGACAAATAATAATGTGATTGAATGTATAAAAGAAAATGAAATGAAAATGAAATAAATTAATTAAAAAAAGAAAAAGATCATTGAATTGCACTAAAGATACGTTTTAAAACACAGTAAATAAAACTTTCAGGAAAAAAATCTCTACTGTCAAAACCAACCAGTTCTGTTCAAATTTAAAGTTGAATCTCAAGCAGTCCTCTTTCCCTTGCTCAGAAAGAATTGCTACAGCTTCATAATCTGCTGTTATGGATTTTCAGAACCTAAAAAGCCAACCTGAAAAGGCTACATACCATATGATTTCAGACTCTGCTTCATTATGTAGTTGGAATCATACACTATATAACCTCTTCAGATTGTCTTCCTTCACTCAGAAATATGCATTTTACTTTCTTCCAGGTTTTCTCGTGACTTGCTAGGGCATTTCTTTCTAGCACTGAATAATGCTTTCTTGTCTATGGCTTACAATTTATTTCTTCATTCACCTATGGAACATCTTGGCTGCATTTGACATGGTTAAAATCTGCCATTACCAAGTCGAATTGCGCTTTCAGTCTCCTTAAAAAAATTTTTTTGGCATGTCTTAGAAAAATACCTATGTAGTCACCTAGCCATTCTACAAATTATTGTGGAAACTAGGTTATCTGTTCTGTTGTGGTTATCAGGTCATCTACCTTTAAACTGGGATCTTTGCAATATTTAATAGGTCAGACCACATGACAAATAGAGAAAAGGTTAAGAAATCATTTCTGTCATGTTTTCTTCTTAAGAGGGTTAAATATATCTTCCTGGAGTAAAAAAGAAACAAAATAATCAAATGCTGGTGAGGCTGTGGAGCATCAGAAACTCTCACACACTGCTGGTGAGAAAGCAAAATGATACAGCCACTTTAATTTTGTGGAATAAACATATCTTTATATACAGTCAGCAATCACACTCCTTAATATTTACCCAGAGAAATGACCAACATATGTCCACACAAATGTGAACACATGTGATGTCAACAGCACCTTTACTCATAATAACCAAAACATGGAGCAACCAAGATGTCCTTCAGTAGGTGAACAGGGAAATAAACTGTGATACATTCAGATAATGAAATATTACTTAGTGCTAAAAAGAAATGAGCTGTAAGTCATGAAAAGGCATGGAGAAAACTTAAATGTGCATTACTAGGTGACAAAAGTCAATCTGAAAGACTTCGAACAGTACAATTTCAGCTATGTGACATCCTAGAAGAGTAAAAATCTATGGAGACAGTTAAAAGATCAGCAATTGTTGCGCGAGGGTAGTGTATGGGAAGGGGTGGGGCAAAGCACAGATTTTTAGGGTAGTAAAAATACTTCATGCAGTATTATTAAGAAGAAAACATGACAGAAATGATTTCTTAACCTTTTCTCTATTTGCCCAGGTCATGTGGTCTGACCTATTAAATATTGCAAAGATCCCAGTTTAAAAATCCCAGTTTTTTGTCAGGAAAATCATGACGCGTTTTTGAGTGGAAAATCATTTAAAAACATGTCATGATTTTCCTGATGACCCAATACAATGATGGGTACATACCAGTTTACAGTTGTCCGTACAGATGGAATGTGCTACACCAAGAGGGAGCTCTGGGACCAGCAGTTGGCGTAATGGTTATGTCGCTGAACTCCCATGTAGTCAACCATGGTTCGAGTCTCAGACCCGGTGGCTTAAACTCATGCCGGGCGCATGTGCGTGCCCAAGATCCCAAGAGGGGAAGGGATTGTGGCATGGCTGTGTCCCCTGGGGGATGATTTCTTGCTTTCTGTCTCTCTGTCCCTGTCTCTCATCTCTCTGGTGAGTGAACACGTCCTGTAACAAAAACCTCTCAAAAAGAAAAAAAAAAAAAGAGAGTCCTAATGTAAATGATGAGCTTTGGGTGATTAGTATGTATCAGTGTGGCTTATCAGTTTTAACAATTCCACTCTGGTGGGGGGTGTTGATGATGAGGGAGGCTGTGTGGGATAGGGGATACATAGGACATTTTTCTACCTTTGTCTTCATTTTATGGCTGACTTAAAAACACCTTAAAAAAGTCTTTAATAATAAAAAAGTCACGAGTTTGAACATTTTAACACACAGTTATAAATCAGTGTCCATCCTACTCCATAAATTGGCAAGAGATTATTGGAGTCTCTGACTGCAGGCAACACTGGAGTTAAGTGGCATGCTCCCTCCTCCCATCTCTCTCTCCCTCCCCGCAGCCCCCACACCTCCCAGGAGAACTGAGCAGACACTGTGGTCCTCCGCGGCTGGAGTGAGTAGTGGGAGCATCTCCTGCCACAGCTGCAGAAGGGAGGTGGTTGGAGACGTGCAAGTTGAGATCTGTGGTTAATTAAACTGGAGAAAAGGTCCAAAAGGGCTGTCAAAACAAGGAGGGCCTGAGGCTTATGTGAGGGATCAGATAACAGAGTTAAGGTGTAGGAGAGCGTGTTTCTCAGTGAGACCGAGAAAAAGGAACGGTAGGAAGAAAGATGTGTAGGAGGCTCGTGCGCTGGTGAGTACCAGAGACGGCGCAGCTGAGCATGACCTGGCACCTCCAAGTTCCCCATGATCGGTAACTGGGTGGGTGGAGCTATTCAGGGGGCTTGGGGTGGAGCCAGCCTCTCTTTCTTTGACTTCTCTTGGCCTCTTACTCCTCCTGAAACTTCCCTTCTTGTGTCTTCTCCCCATTAATACTTTTGATATAATTCAGGTGTTCCAGTATATTTATCCGAAGCAAGGTCCCATTGTATCATGTGTCATGTACATGAGAGGACTGAGTAGGTATGGAGTCAGGGGAGGAAAGGGAAATCATCTGTAACCAAAGCTCATCTC
Organism: Tupaia tana; assembly: GCA_026018925.1. Classification (NCBI taxonomy): domain Eukaryota; kingdom Metazoa; phylum Chordata; class Mammalia; order Scandentia; family Tupaiidae; genus Tupaia; species Tupaia tana. The sequence goes on along the minus strand of JAKSZU010000003.1, from coordinate 216,648,075 downwards.
TCTCTCTCTCTCTCTCTCTCTCTCTCTCTCTCTCTCTCTCTCTCTCTTTTAAAAGTTTATGTCTTTATGTATTTCATGAGAGAGTCAGAGAGAAAGAGACACTCCCAAAAAGATCTACATCACAATCACCTCCAGTTTCAGCCAGCCCAGAATGGGACATGAACTCAAGACCTTTTCTATATGAGTCTACTTAAATCACTGCTGTGCCATTGCCTGGCTTCTCTGGCCCCTTTCAATGCTCATTTCTTTCTTTCTTCCTTTTTTTTTTTTTCTTTGCATAGGGTATGTGCACTTGCTGGAGAGGAGAGAAAGAAAGCAAGAAATCACTCCCAGGGTGGAGGGCCACTCCACAGTCTATTGTCCTCCATTATCCTCTTTGGTTTTTGGGCATGCAAGCACATGTGCTCAGTGTGATTTTCAAGCCACCAAGTCCAGGACTTGATCCAAGGCCTACAATGTGGGAATCCAACTGCCTTAACCACCATGTCACCTGCTGGCACCTCAATGCTCATTTCTAAAGGAGCTCTTTTCCCTGAATTCCCAAGGCCCATATTTTATAGCTACATGTTCCTGAGCCTTCATTATCATGTAAACCAAGTATAAATATCTATCTATCATCTATATCTATCATCTAGCTATCTATTATCTACACACACTCACACACACACACACACACACACACACACAGTATATTGGTTTTGTTTTTCTGGAGAAGTCTGACTAAGATGGCATCTTAGTTCAAACCCTTTCAGTGAATAAAGTAAATGAAAGTCACTCATTCAATGGGACCAGTATTCTGAATTTCAAGTTATTCAACCATTGTTTTCTAAATTCACTTATTAAAAGACATGGCCAAAAGCATCCCATGAATAGAATTCTTAGCCAGAAAGTAAACTGGAAGCCAAACAGTGTGGAATTTCTTTGAATGTCTAATTTCGAACTCCTTTATTGGGTTAAAAATAAACTATGTTGTCAAAACAAATCAATAGAAATAGCTATTATATTGCAATTTCTTTTCAGAATCTTTCATCACTCTTATTGACTTGTTTAAGAATTTAAGTTTAATTATTAAGTGATATGCTCACCAATTGCATTTGTAAAAGAAGGCACTTTGAATGGAACATACTCACATGCTCCGTGGTTGGCCACCTTCATCTTGGCTATGTAAGATTGCTCTGGTCAAAGAGAGCATCTTTTCCTGGAAACAGAGATACCTCTTCTCTGAGCCAGACTGGGGAAACACCACATCTGACCTCATGCACTTTGCTACGACAAGAGAAGGTTTGAGTTTGGTGATACCAGTTTGGAAGCCATTGTCATCAAAATATGAATGATGGAGCCAGACAGGGCTGGTTGTGATGCAGCAAAAAATTATGGTACTCAGTAAGACAATCCCACATGGGAAGGTTCCCAGTTCAAGTCTGGAGACCTCCCTGAATACGCCAGGCACACATGCTTGCCCATGATCGAGGGCTAGTTAAGGGTAGAGGTAGACTGTGGTGTCAAGACTATTGGGAATGCTCCCTATCTATCTTGCTCATGGAAAAAGAAAATAAACTTTAAAAATATGTAAAAGCCCTGAGGATAGTGTGTACATTGTGTGTTACCAGGAGAATGGGGAAATGGTACGTGATATGAGTAAATAGGAGTGTGTGTGTGTGTGCAAGAGAGAAAGCAATGGGGGAAAGAAGAGGGAGGAGAAAATGAAAAGCCACCATTTATGCAACATCACTTTTCTGTCAGGCACTGTGTTTGGTGCTTTACCTAAATCAGATGTCCTTTTCACATTGTTGAAGGACATATGATAGCATCACCATCTGATGGATGCAGGGGAAATTGAAACGGAAAGCAAAGTTAAGAGATTTTTCTCAAGACCTCAGAGAAACCCAGCTGACTTCCAAGCTTGTCTACACTCTGCTGTACCTGCATAGGTGAGAGAGTAACCCTGGGTTAGTAGTCAGGAGGGAAATGAATCTGAAAGGTGAGAAGATGAAGCATGAATTTATTTATATTCACGGACCCTCTGCACTGAGGAAAAGGACCCAAACTCCCTGGTTACCTGCTAACGTTAAAACCAAAGGCTTAGCTCCAGTAGTTTCTGTTAAGTCTTTTCTACTACAGTCAGAGCATGAGTGTACACAATGTGAAGTCAGGACCTTAATACTTTTTACTCAGCACATGCATCTAAGAAATATGGCCAGTTAAAAGTCCAACTCACAAGGACGTGAAATGAAGCAGTGGGAGATGACACCATTCCTATCAGAGGTACTTGTCTGACTTTGAAGATAAAAACAAAGGGCAGTCTAGATAAGCATAGATCTAAGCTATCTCATGTCATAATACATATTCAAATGGTGACCATGAGGCATCAACAAAAGATTACTTCATGTTAAGTGATATGTCTTTAAGGAGATAAAAAATGATTATGATCCGGTAAAAATATTGCTATCCAGAATGGGAATACATGGTTGCATAAATATAGATACAAACACAATATACCTGAGAGCCTAAGTTTCAGGTAAGAGGCAGCAGGTTGAGAGGAAAAAGCTGTATCCTTGGACCAGCAGTTAGCGTAATGGCTATGTCGCTGGACTCCCATGTAGTCAAATGTGGTTCAAGTCCCGGACCTGTTGGCTTAAAATTCACGCGGGGTGCGTGTGCATGCGTGCCCAAGATCCCGAGAGGAGAATGGAGGAGAAGGGATTGTGGCGTGGCCATCCCCCCTGGGGGGTGATTTCTCGCTTTCTGTCTCTCTGTCTCTCTCTGTCTGGCGAGCGCACTGCCCTACAGCAAAAAACTCTCCAAAAAAAAAAAAAAAAAAAACTGTACCCTTGAGTTCAGAAAAAACTGGCTGGCATCTGGGATTTTCTACTTGCCAGTCATAAATTATTGGGCTTTCCCCAAAACTCTACCATGTTTTCTCCCTCATAAAATAGGAGAAACCACTCCAACCTTACTTCTTTTCAACCTCTGTGGTACGGTCAATTGAGAGACTGGCATTAACATATTTCATAAGAATCATGGTCACCATCAGGAAATCTCCTTAATTCCTAGCAATGAAGTAGCTTTGTACTTGGAATAACCACATGATATGACAGATAATCCCTTTATAGATTCCTTCCTCTTACTGTTTCAGAGTCCTCTAAATTCCAGGCAAGGAAGATAGAAGTTTGGTTTTTACAAACAATGTGGCTATGAACTTTTTACACACACACTCTGCTACACATGTGCTTGCACTTCTTTAATGTGTATAGCTAGCAATTGAACTGCTGAAGGATAGGGTTTGTACATCTTTGGGTCTGATAAAGTGAAACAGCTGTATTACCACTTTTAGACCACAGTCTATTGAGGTTATCCTATTGGGGCCACATGTAAATCCACTTTCCTGCAAATCTTCCCCAGCTGAGTTAAACATTCTCAGAATAAGAATTCTTCAGATAGGAAATTGGACAAGGTCAGTAGGCTTTAGACCAAAGAACAATATCTTATTTTTTTAAATGTATATTTATTTTATTTAAAACGTGAGCTCACCTGTGGCATGGTGGTCTAGGTGGCTAGATACTACATGGCCAAACCCATGGAATGAGTCCCAGACCCAGTGACTTGAAAAACATGTCAGGCACATGTGCATGTGAGCCCAAAGTTCTGAAAGGAGAAAGATGGAGGAGAAGGGATTGCAGGGTAACCATGCTCCATGGGGAATACTTTCTCACTTTCTCTCTCTCTTTTTATGTGTCTCTCCCCAGTGAGGGCACATACCTTCTGGCAAATTAAAAAATAATAAATAAAAACTTTACCTAAATACCCAAATTGTGTTTTTCATTTTAAGAAAAAAAATTAGAGATGGTTTTCCAGAATCTGTCCACAGATCAAATAGTCTGAGAATATCTTCCTCTTTTCAGTCCTCCTTCTTTTAGATCGACACTCCTCAAATGATATGGAATTCAACCCTAGCCCATTGTCACTAATTTGCACCACTGCTGCCTCTTCATTATGGGAGGCTCAGGGACTTTGGAGATCATGCTTGTCTTGAACCAAGACTGTATTTCCAAATAGAGTACTCATTTGTCTGCTTCTTCCCCCATACACATTAGCTTGGGGTAGAGTATGGTCCTTATTACTTTACTTACTGTATTGCCAGACCACAGTCCTCAACAGAAGAAGGCTTATCCCTCTCTCTGTCTCTGTCTCTCTCTGGTGAGCACACATCTCTTTGGCAAATAAAAAGTCAGATTTCCTTCCCACTCTATGTGCAGACTGATTAGTTGGAGACTTTCATATTTCCCATAAGACCTAACAGAAGGCTGCAGGACATAGTCAATACTTCTCTCAATGTTTGTACAACTTATTTCAAAGCTCCAGCTTTGGGGATTCATGAGTGTCTACCCAAAGTCAAGGATGAGGGACCAGCAGTTAGTGTAATGGCTATGTCGCTGGACTTCCACATAGTTGACCGCGGTTCAAGTCCTGTACCTGGTGACTTAAACTCATGTTGGCACGTGTGCATGCGTGCCCAAGATCCCAAGCGGAGAATGGAGGAGAAGGGATTGTGGCATGGCCATCCCCCCTGGGGGGTGGTTTCTCGCTTTCTATTTCTCTGTCTCTGTCTGTCTGGCGAGTGCACGTGCCCTATAGCAAAAACCTCTCCCCCCCCCCCCCAAAAAAAAAGTCAAGGATGACATTAGTTCCACTGAAATAAAGAATCTGTAACTATCCAGCCTAGCTTAGTTATCATTAGAGTTTACCCATTCTAACAATTAAGCCAACTCTCTATTTTAGGGTGTGTTATTTAATCAATTATAATTTTTTCTTAGGTTTTTGCCATATGATGTGCGTGTTTGCTGAAGAGAATGAGAGAGAGAGACAGTGAGAGGGAAAGTGAGAAATCACCCTCTGGGGGGATGGCCATGCTGCAATCCTTTTTCTTCCATTCTCCTCCTGGGACTTTGGGGACATAACGCATACATGCCCAGTGTGATTTTCAAGCCACTAGGACTCAAAACATGGTCAGTCATGTAGGAGTACAACTCCTTAACCACACCTGCTTGTTCTGAGGTATGTTATTTTTAAATTCTCATTAATTAATACCTAATTTGTTATCTAGGAGAATGATTTCCCAACAAACACAACACCTCTTTTTTATTTTAAATAGTTTGTAATATGTCCTTTACTGTTCCGTGATTAAATTCAGGTATTTTAACCCATCCATCATATAATTAAGAAAAGTTATCATGCCTTAATAGCAGTAGAGTGGAGAAATGAAAGTAACGTACGTGAGAAAGATACATGGGTATTAATATGTAAATGCTCCCTCAGAACTGCACTGGAACACATGATGAAGTCAGAAGCTAGGGTGTGAGATAGAATCACCATGTGAGAGTTATAAGTGCAGATGAGTAGATATGTGTTTTGTTAGCAACTCAAGCCCCACAAGTGGGATTACCTTTGGTGATATGATTGTCTGAAAAAGTAAACAAGTCTTGGAAGAGTTTCAAGTAGTAGCATCATCTTCCATTGGTTTAAACAGTGGAAAATCCAGTGCACATTAAAACCAAACACAGAGTAAAGATACTGCATGTGTGTTTGAAAAGAAGTTAAGCTCAAGGCTTGGCTATTGAATAGACTTGTCACCTATCTCAAGTACAAAGGGTCATTAAAAAATTCTGCAGGATGAGAGAAGATTCTTTATCATGAAAGCTTATTCCTCAAATTTAATCGAGCTTCCTTGATCTCTCTACATTCAATGTAAGTAGCACTCCCTCCCCTAATAATTTGAAAACGAAAAGTATCCCTTCCATTTTCCAAAATGGCACCACTGAAAAACAGTTTTGGGAGTTGGCTCTGTGGCCTAATGGTTGAGGCAGCTAGACACCACACGGCTAACTGCATGGGTTGAATCCCAGCCTTGGCAGCTTGAAAAACACTGAGTGTGTGTGTGTGTGTGCTCCAGATATTGAAAGGATGTAGAAATGGAGAAGGAGGGATTGTAATGTGATCATGCCCTATTTGGGGGTGCTTTCTCCACTTCTATCTCTGTCTCTCTTTCTCTTTGGCCAGCACATGTGCCTTCTGGCAAATTAAAAAAATACATTTTAGAATAACTCATACTTACTTAAATTATGACATGGATTTCTATAAGTTTTTCTGAGCTTTTTTTTTTTTTCTTTTCTTGTAAGAGAGATTTTTGCTATAATGAATATTCCTCACCAGAGAGACAGAGAGAAATCATCCCCCAGGGGGGATGGCCATGATATAATCCTTTCTCCTCCATTCTCCTCTCAGGATTTTGGGGATGCATGTGCATGCGCTGGCATGAGTTTCAAGCCACGGAGTCCAGGACTCGAACCACGGTCAGTCATGTGAGTCCAGTGACATTACTGTTACACCATTTGCTGGTCCCATTTCTGAGCTCTTTTCTATGCAACAGTTTCAGCTTTAACCTAGCAGCAAGAAAGCCACAGCAAGTCTGGGATGTCCTCTACACAAAACCTGACCAGAGGAAAAGAAACACAATCTCTTCTGGTGACTTTCTAGAGTGAATAAACTTCTTTTGCACAAGCATCAGGAAATTTTCTTTAGGTTTCATCAGACAATGTCAGTCTTTACAATTTCTGAACCACTCAGTAATTACTCTAACCAATTAGGTCACTATCAAAACTGAGTATGGGGTCAGCTTCCTTTGAAGAAATGGAAGGAGGAGTAGGTGGATATTATTACCATAAAAGTCAGGAATAAAGGGGAATATGGAATCTGGGTCAGCAACCAAAATAATCCCTCAATATTTGCAGGCTTGATGACTGGAGAGATTCTAGTTTTGTGTATGCCTTGGAAGATCACCTGGGCCAGAGGTTTCATATCCATAGAATATGATGGATTCACAAGGCATAGTCAGAGTAGCTGGGAATGAGAGGTGGGAGCCCGGGAAAGGAGGAGGCGGGAGCCACAAGTCCAGACAAGCTGCCTTGTAAAAGGATCAAAGGTCCGTGAGATCCCTCTGCCAAAGCTCTTGCAGCCTGTGACAGGAACCCAGGTGAAAGATGGGTGGGAGTGGGAATTGAAAGAGACCCCTTGATGATTTCCTGAGGAAACTCACCTGTTTGGCAATGACTTTGCTCTGCAAGTTTTCCTCCTGCATCCACATGTTCTCATCAACCCTAAACTCACAAGAAAGTATGAGAGTTGTGAAACTGAACATCAACCCTTGGCATTTGCAGATAACTCAAAATCAAAACGAGAGGTCATACAGTGCTGTTTGACACTCCTGCCGCCATTTTGACTTTCCCCTCCCCTTTGTCCTGCTCGCAGGTATGTTTGCAGTTCCTTCCTTTATACCTATACATTACCTCATCCCCAACTCATAAATATTTTTAGCTATCACCTTGGCATCTCTCCCCTCATACCCCTAACATTTGCCTTTTTTTCCCTAAATTTCTTTTGCTTATTTGGCTAGCAAGGTTCTGTTTCAAAAACCAAACTAACAAAAACAAACATAAAAGATCCCCCCACAAACCAAAAACAGTCATACCCTTTCCTCTCTCTGCTCAAACACTTTCAGTGAGTGTCCATTACCTATAGCATTAAATGTGAATTCTCATCTTCCATGACCACAGTCTGGCCGAACTCCACTGAACTGTGTACCAGTCAGCAAATGTGCGTTGTAGTCCTGCTCAGCGCCGGGCACTGGGCAAGGTCCGACAACTACTGAACACGAGTTTTTGTTTATTTGTTTACTACTTTCCTTCTTATATCCTATATTCTGAACCACATCTTTCCAACCCATCAAAACCTCCCTGGATTATGATCTCTCCTTGGAGTACTTGGGCTGAGTGTTTCTCAAGACTCTTGCATTGTGGTCATCTGTGTGTTCTTGACCAATATCCCAACACCTTAATCTATGAGCCAGTTACAGGTGAATTCCCTGACCTCCCTCTCATGATCCTAGTACCTGGCTCACTTTGTGGTAAAGGGTATATGTTCCCTGAATATCTTTTGTAGTTTTGGAATTATTACAAAATGTTAGACTCTGGTACCATTTCAAAGTTTTTCATCCCTTTAGACTCTACCCTGTTGAGGGCAGAAGAAACTGATCATTCTCATAATATATACATTCTATTTTTTAGAGAGTTTTTCTAAGAGAATTTTTTGCTATTGAGCACATGCACTTACCAGAGAGACAGAAAGAGATAAATCACCCCCTGGAGGAGGGAATGGCCATGTCACAATCCCTTCTCTTCCATTCTTCTTTTAGGATTTTGGGCATGCATGCACACATATCCAGCATGAGTTTTTTTTTTATTATCATTATAATCTTGTTTATATTACATTGAATAGCATAAAACTTTACTGTGTATTACATGGCTTTTTCAAAAGGGAATGCCATGCATGTCAGTCAATACAGAAACATTAATTTCCCCACTTCATAGTTCAATATCTTTTCATTGTTTTTCCCAATCATTATTATTATTATTCCAATTATTTTTTAAAAACAATCACTATTTCTCATTTTGCTTGTAAAAAGACTTCACCCATCATGAAATACTTCTCAGACCAATCCAGTTGAGAATACTATACATGTCATTATCAACAGGTAATAAGCCATATCTGTTTCTCAGTAACGTCCTGCCTCTCTATTGTTCACTTGTTATCTTTCTCTATCCTCTTCTCTTTCCCCCCTCCATTCCATACTGTCTTATTCTCATTAAGTACCTTCACTGCTTTTATGTCCTCCAATATTTCGCTCTCTACCATAGAGTGCAGATAGTCGGTATACACTAAGTGGATACATACAATATCTTTCTTTCATAGCCTGGCTTACTTCACTCGGCAGCTGCTGGATCTGGGACTTGAACTGCAGTCGACTACATGGGAGTCCAATGATGTAACCATTATGCCATCTGCTGGTTCCTACATTTTATTTCTAATAAATAACTTTTCAAATTTGATGCTGATTTTCCTAGTATTAAACATTCTGAAGAACAAAAATATCTCTTGCACTCTCATACTATTCTTTTTCTCTCCCACTCTCATTGTAGATTTGGAATTCATATTTTAACAATCTCAGATACAACTGTTTTGGTATGTGTCCTTCAAATTTTTTATCCTGCCTGTAGTTACAGTTCAAAAATTGCATAGAGAATAAACATTTTCTTATCTTGCTTTCTTTTTTGATATTATACTATAATTTCTCATTCACAGTATTTTCCAGGAACATTTTGTTGTTGTTGTTGTTGGAGAGGTTTTTTCGCTATAGGGCGCGTGTGCTCTCCAGACAGACAGAGAGAGACATAGAGACAGAAAGCGAGAAATCATCCCCCAGGGGGAATGGTCACGCTGCAATCCCTTTTCCTCCATTCTCCTCTCGGGATCTTGGGCACGCACGCACACGTGCCCGGCGTGAGTTTTAAGCCACCGGGTCCGGGATGCGAACCGCGGTCGACTACGTGGGAGTCTAGCAACATAGCCATTACGCTAACTGCTGGTTCCCACCAGGAACATTTTATTCACTGTCTTTTTTGCTACCATAAACAACAATGTGATGAACATCTTTACGTATAAAATGATTTAATTTGTGATCTTTTTCCTAAAGATTTAATTCCAGAATTAGAGTAAGACTCTAAATTCATCCTTGGCTGTGCCTTTAAATATTTATTTAAAGGGAATGTCACGGATAAATATGACTGCTTAGCACAGATCTGAGGGGGAGCTTCCAATTTTTACCATCCTGCCTAAATTATAATTCATGATAGTGTTAATATTTGCGTTTGTCTTCTTCTCAATTTCAAGAGAGAAAACACAAAACACTGAAACTGAATTCAGAGCCAGACTATCCCTCTCACTGATAAAATATATTTTCTTTTTTAGATTTTTTACACAGGGGGCATGTGCTTGTCAGAGAGAGACAGAGAGGGAAAGTGAGAAATCACCCTTGGGGAGATGGCCACACCTCAAACCCTTCTCATCTATTCTCCTTCAGGATTTGAGGCAACACGTACCAGGCATGATTTTCAGGTTGCTGGGTCCAGGCCTTGAACCTTAACCTCCACACCACTTGCTGGCCCAAGTATGCTTTCTTGATGTGAGAGAGTGAGAGCCTTACATTCCTCTCTAGAAAACATGCAGTGAATTTGGAGACGGTGGGACCCCAGACCCAGAGTCACCTTTGAATAGATATGTTTCCCCATTGCTTTGGGCAGATTGAAACCTTGGCAAAACAAAGTCAAGATGGACTTCACATAGCTCAGGGTTTTAGCCAATAGGGCCTTGTTTCTATGTTATAAGGATACATATATACAGGCACAAAACACGGACAAAATATCCTTGCTTTAATTCTAAAACAGTGATTTCTGTTGATCATTTTAGAAGGAAGAATGACTGGTAATTGGCAGGGAGGCAGTTGGGGATGGTGCCAAGGCCTTTCAGTACAGGTGGCCTAGGGGAGCATACACCATGGCCCTAGTTACTGAGGAAAGAATAAGGAGAAGACCATTTAGAATAAAATGAAAAAGAAAAGGTTATTTTCTGAACTCTCAAAATTCTAAAATCAGAGCTCTTCTAAACAAATTTTTTAATTATTAAAAAGAAAAAAAGTAACTGATTTCTTGAGGTAGTATGTCTTATTCTGTCTATACAATCGTGACAACAGTGTCTTTATCCTAAAAATAGAATTTTAGAGAGTTTTATAAGCCCCACACCCCCGAATCGTGTCAAACTGGGAGAAGATTTGTAACCTCTTTAAGTCCAAGCATCTTCAGTCTAAGTAATTAAGAAGAATTGGAGTATAAAAGTGTCAGCTTCTCCTGTAACACATCGTCAAGAGGGGCTTCTATGGGGACGGGAAGCTTACAAGACAATGATAGTACTTTTGTGATCCAATCAGAGGGTTCAATGAGGGCCACATCTGAGTTTCTGGGTCTGATCACCATGCATCTCTTGTGGATGGTCACTCTAACGTCACATTCAACATGTCCAAGGCTGAGCTTTCCTCTTAGGATGGCTTCTCCTTTTGTAGTCTTATCTCAGTAATGGCTTTATGAAGCACTTCAACCCAGAAGCCTGGGTGCCGAACTCCTCACTCTTGCTACACAGCTATCAGTTCTCTTTTCCAATCTCAGTCTTTTCTTCTACTTCCAATTACCCAGGTTTGGTCTGCTTCATTTCTTGTTTATGCTTTTGTAAAAACCTTCTAATAGGTTTTCCTCTCCCCACCTCACCTTCCCCACTCTCTGCCATACCTTCATACTCCCATCCATTGCTCACGTAAGAACCAGAATGATCTTCCTATGACAATCTCAGCAGATTACTCCACTGCTTAAAATATTTTGGGAGCTTCTCTGAATTCCCAGGAAGAAGATCAAACATCATAGAAGAGCATGCGAAGATCTGCCTCAGTTACTCAAGTATTCTCAAGTATGCATGCACACAGCACATTCTCCAAATATGCCAGGACCTTTCAAATCTCTGTCCTTTGAAATAAGTGCCGTTTCTGCTTGGATGTCCTTCTATGATTTTTCACTTAACTAAGTCCACTGCCAGACTCTTCCAATATGTCAGTGAAGTGCTAATCCCACAGCAACCATGCATATCCCCATGACAGCCTTTGTCCTCTTGTGTGGTAATGACTAGGCTCTGAGCATATCTTTCCCCCTGTAGTGCCACAATGTGAACTCCCCTGAGGACAGGAATCATCTCTTCACATTTACATTTCCTAAGAGTTTCAAATGGTTCTAGGTATGCAGTGCATATTTAGTGAATCAATTAAAAGAATGAATATAGTAAGTGGAAAACATTTTGTGCTCTTAATTGGCTCTTTGGCTGAAATGTATTCCTTGGGCTTAAAGTTTTCTCTATAGAAAGAACATACCTTTGTACGTTTTATAGATTTTCAAAAGCTGAGAACAGTGTGTGTATGGGAGTGTGTATGAGTGTGTGTGCATACATATGTGTGTCCTAGGTTGTATTGATTATGGACATTGTCTATTTGAGAAATACTCTTCTGATAGGATGGTTAGGAAATACAGAAAACTGTTTTAAAACAAGTGCACTTTGGGGCCAGTTGGTGGCATAGTGGTTGAGGTGCTGGACTCCCACATCGCTGACCACAGTTTGACTCCAGGACCTTGCAGCTTGCTTTCTCACTTTTCCTCTCTCTTTCTGTCTCCCGTGAGCACATGTGCTCTATAGCAAAAATAAAAACACTTGATAGAAAGTGGGTGAGTATGGCTGATTTACTGCTAAGTGAAGCAAGCCAGGCTATGAAAGAGAGACATTGTATGTCTCCACTTAATATATACTGACTGTCCACTCTATGGTGGAAACTGAGAGATTAGAGGACATAGAAACATTAAAAATGGTTATAGACTCTGGAGACAATGTGGGAAGAGGGTGGGAAAAGGGGGAGAGTGCAAGGAAAGAAATTAAAGAGGAAAATAGAGAGGCAAGACATTTATGGAACACAGAAATGGGTTACTATCTATTAATGATAATGTGCTTCGTAACCTCAACAGAACTGGTGTGAAGCATATTCATGGTAGGTAAATTCAATTTACAGGCAAAGTGATGTATGTGATCAAGTATATAAAATAAAATAATTATAAATAAAATAAAATAAATAATTCTTAAATAAAAAATTATTAAAAATAAAAAACAAGTAAACTTTTTATGTAAGTGTGACATTTTCTATGGAGTAAGATCAAATTTATACACAGTAGCTTCAGAATGAAGAATTTTGATTTGTAACTTGAGGCCATTGATGAATGTGATTCTGATGTGCAAAGTGGCATCAATTCATAGCTTCTTTAGAATAGGTTTTGCCTGTTACATAAATTAATATTTAGGCTCCTAGAGTGCTTTGACAATATCATATATTTAACAATTCAATTAGCCATTCCCAAGTGAAGCATTCTAATTGATTATTTTTCAGTCTCTGTTGGTGATAAAGATAATGGATGTTTTTGTGGAGCAAATTGGCTTCCTTGCTTAATATCTGTTTCTCGATGTCATTGCCCAGCGAATACATGGTGAAGCGTATTACTATAAATAGCATGATGGTTGGCAGAGGGAAAAAAAAATAGCTGTGTTTCCTGACAGTGCAAATTTCACACTGTTTTAATTACCACAAACGTTCACTCGTATCTCAGAGAACTGGGCAGGAAACTGGGAATAACTGAACATTTGTAGACTCTGCCGCAATGACCAGGCAGGGATGCAGCCTTACCCTCTGTAGCCAGAATCTTTACAATGTCCTCTAGACACTCAGTCCAGGGGTTAGATTTGGAACTTCTGAAGCTAGATGAAAATCGAGACATCTTCCTCTATTTGTGCTGTTGCCTCTAGGCATAAAAGGAGAGACACCTGTCTCCCCAAAATAAACATTTTGAATTTGAAAAAAATAACAAAATAAAATCATACTGTTGGCATTCATTTTTATTCAGGTGGACACCTACACACTTTCACAGGTCACATACTTGGCAGTATTAGAAAAATAGCAGGGATGAGCTTACTTTAAGATATTAAACTCTAGGCTTCTGTCTTCCTCTCCTGAGAATTAAGACCTTTTCTCACAGGTGGCCAACAATTTTGTCCATTTCCTTCCCAATCACTTGTTTTCCCTCCCACCTTTTTATGTTCTGCCCCATTACCTGGAACCACCTCTCCTCTCCCTTAAACTCTGGACTTTTTCTGCTCTCCTTAAATCCTGCTTCAGTATGAAAATGGTATGGAAATGCATTGCTCCAGCACTGTAGATCTTATTCTTGAGCTTTATGTGGATTTTGAAATTTGGGGTGGGAAATTTATGGCTCCAGCCCAGAAATCTCTATACTTTGTAGTAATGGAAAAAGCACACATTGGCATAAGCATATAAATTTACTCCAACCTCTTGTACACTTTTCTCATGTGAGGATAAATCTCACTGGATTTAGGCCCAATCAAATTGGAAACAACAGTATCTTATAATTATTCAGAGAAATTTAAAGGCTGAAGCAGATGGTAGAGAAGGGAAAATCTGTACTTCCCATAGTGATGAAGGCATAATCTTCTATGAAGAGTAGGATCTAGGCCTTCAAAACTTAGAAATGACCCTGGAGGGTGCGCTGGGACAAAAGGATTCAGCCATTGTAGCAGGTGTATAACCTGAGAGGAAACAGCCTTCTTTCTCACTTAGCAAAGAATAGGCATTCAATGGATATTAATTAAACAAATGAATTTTCAAACTAAATACATGTCACAAAATGGATAGATGAAGACATTACTTAAAGCTTTCTTGGAAGTATGTTTAATAAAAGTCACCCGATGTGATATGGCAGCTGAAGTTCATACCATGACATCATGTTTCCATCCCAGAGAATTGTCCATACTAAGGAAATTTCTCTGCAGTCCTACTTAGTTCTATGCTCAACAATAAGTTTAAGGATCATCATTTAACATGTTGCAAAGATATTATCTAAGAGATTCTAATGGTCAATCGTATGACCATACTGTCACACAGACATAAGCTTGATACAAAGATACTATATGGGGCTGGCCCTGTAGTGCAGTGGTTAAGCCCTGTGCAGTGGGAGACAGATCCTGCATGGCTGACAGCAGTTCGAATCCCAATGAAACATGCAAGCCCTTGTGCTCCATGCCACAAATCCTGATAAGATGGAGAAATGGAGGAAGAAAAGACTGCAGTGGGACCGCACCGCTTTGGGTATGCTTTCTCTCTCTGGCCAGTGCACATACCCTCTAGCAATAACAATAATAATAATAATAATAATAACAAAAAACTTTAAAGAATTGCACATGGACAATGATTAGTGAAAATGTGGACAGAGCTGGTTCTCTTTTGTCTTTTAGTTTCAAATTCTTTATTATTATTTTTTTTTAACCTGCTCTTTGAAAATGGAGCTGGACCTTTTAAATATTGGTTCTGCCAGCTGACAAAGGAAATGGATGTTAAGCTTGCCATTCGAGAAAAGTAGATGTTGCAGCAAGAAAGTCTTCTGCTTCCTGGTTCTGGCATGCTTGCTCAACAGGCTCCAACAGTGTATGCAACTTTCCAGTATCAGGCTCCTGCTATGCACGCAACGTCCCCAGTGCCAAGCTCATGCCTTGCAGGTGGCTGCCACTGTGACAGGAGTCTGCAACATGCACAACCTCTGTAGTTCATGGAGCCCATCAGCACTGGCTAGCATTCCCTGGTACTCCAGCCTCAGATGGTTTTAGAGCAAAATACCTCTAGTGAAATACCTCTCCATGGACAGCTTTCTCAGGAGTCCCAAGAGCAGATTTATGGCAAATTTTGCTGGTGTCGGATTACAACAACTTTCTTTCATTGTTTTCTTTTTCACCTGTTAGCCCTGACCTCTCCAGTAAGGTCTGGATCTCAGCAATGGAGCCTCTCGCTTAATTGCTCCACCTCAGTCCTAGGTGTAATGACGTCTTACAGTCTAGTTGCTAACTCTGTATCCCTTGATATTCCCTTTATTTCTTACTAACAATCCCTCTTTACAGTCAATAATGTGTTATGTCAACTTTTTCTTATTCTAATTGTTGTGTGATTTTGCTTTTCTGGTTAGACTCTGGGTTATATTGAGAAATGGATAGAAACTAGATAAGCCAAGAAGAAAGAGAATGGAGTATTGAAGTAAGAATGAAAGCATTAAGATTCATATTTTTCATGTTTATATTACTTTGCAAGAGTGGGAGACTAACTATAAATACACTTCATCATATAATACATTTCTTAAGAAAAAAAACTGATTTTTCCACAAGCTTTAGTATTTTAATGCTTGAAAAATCAAAATCTTCTGGTCTTTCTCTGGTCAACCAATTTAACCATAAGTGAAACCTGAGGGAAAAGACCTGTTCTTGTTGTAGTATTTTGGAAATAAGAGATAAATTAATAAGAAAATAATGATAGTAATGTTAGAAAAAATACTGAGTAAATATAAGGTTCTGGGCTTTATATAAACAAGCTCATAAGTTAGTATCTTCAAAATCTCTATACAATAAATATTATTATATCTGAGGCATAGAAAAGTCACAAAACTTGTCTAAGTTCATATGACAAATAAGTGGTCTACTCAAGTAAATTGGGATACATTTTATTGAGATTAAGGAAAAGGAAGGGTTTCAGAAGTCACCTGTTCCAAATAGTGGATATTGAAATGTTGTATTAATTAATATATTTTATTACAAGAGTAATTCAAGGATATTTGACTGTTTATTCTCATCCTTAAGCAGTTGTGGTTGTGAATAACTAGTTTCCATGAAAGAGGTTCAGAGAGCAGTGCGTTTTTAGAACAAAGATTCTTATTGGGTCCCCAAAATGACATCTTTGATGATCTCTGATTTCCTTGTCATGTGATGACATCGTTGGAAAACCTATGGTGGTCCACACCCAAGTTTACATGTGCTTTTTTTTTTTTGTTTAGAGGTTTTTTCTATAGGGCACGTGTGCTGGCCAGAAAGACAGAGAGACAGAGAGACAGAAAGTGAGAAATCACACCCCCCAGGGGTCATGGCCACTCTGCAACCCCTTCTCCTCCATTCTTTTCTCAGGATCTTGGGCATGCATGCCTACATGCCCGGTGAGATTTTAAGCCACTGGGTCCTGGACTCCAAGCATGTTCAACTACATGGCAGTCCAATGACATAGCCATCATGCTAATGGCTGGTCCCATTCACTTCACGTACTTTTATCCTAGAATTCTGAAATCTAGGACCCACCTTCTCCCACCTAAACAGAAATGTTCCATAGATCCCACTTTGGCTACTAACACTTTTTTTCTGCTATGGTTGTTTTTATTGTAATTTCTGGTTTAGTATAATCATTGTACATCTTTGTGAGATAGACTATGGTATTTCAAAGCATGTATTAATTGTTTCAAACTAGAAAATCCTTCATGAATTGTTTTTTCCACCTTGAATATTTCTTTCCCCCCTCCTTCTCATCCTGCAAGAGCCTACATTTTCTAGCCCCTTAAAAGAATTTGAGTTGTATGCTCCTGGGCTCCTACCCTCCAGGGCATTTACCTCTGCTCCTAGAATAATCAGTTGCCATCTCTACTGGTATTGAGCCATGCCTGCTTCCCTGCTGGACTGGAAGTTCTTGGAAGACTGGAGAAAATCATATATCCATGCCTGTTTTGTTATAGCCTGACATTATGGCTAAGAATGAATAGGTGCAGAATGAATATTTATCATTGAAATAAGCAAATAAACAAATAAACAAATGGATAGGAAACTTTGCCAGTGCATATACAATTGTGAATTGGGGCAAACGATGTCACCTCCTTTAACTGTAGTTTTAATCTTTCTAAAAATGAGTCAGGCTAGCCTGTGGTTAAGAGATACAGATTACACATAGATTACATGACTGTAGGTGACATGTGTGTGTGCATCACCAAAGTCCTGACAGGATTAAAAACAGAGAAAAAGAAAAAAAGATTACAGCATGATCCCTGCCCAGTGAGGTGTGCTTTCTCACTCTCTCTCTCTCTGGCTCTCTGCCTTTCTTTGGTGAGCTCACATAGGTTCTGGCAATTAAAAAAGAAAATGAATGAATCAATGATTAGATGATATGAAAGGTCTCTTCGAATTCTACTACCTTATGGGTATGTGATTCAGTAACCATTTTTACATGCCATCCTAGAGTTTGACTAAGATATTTTACTTATCCAAAATTTTTTTTAAATATTCCAAACAGCATAGACACCTCAACTCCAAAGATTTCAGGTAGAGGAATTCTGTTCATCTCTACTTCAGAAGACCCATAGGTTCAAATGTTAATGAGATTCCTCTGACTATGAGCAAAAGAGTTTACTGTCAACTGCAGGAGAAAAGTCACATTAACCATTTAAGCTTTTTGCTTGTTTCTTTCTTTCTTTTTTAGAGATTTTTGCTATAGAGCACATGTACTTGTGAGAGAGACAGAGACACAGAAAGCAGAGAAATCACCCTGCCAGGAAGGATGGCCATGCACCAATTTCTTCTCCTTCCTTCTTTTCTTGGGATTTGGGCATGCACGCACATGTGTCTATCATGAGTTTCAAGCCTCTGGATCTGGGACTGGAACTGTGGTTGACCATGTGGGAGTCTAGCATCTTAACCACTACACCACCTGCTGGCCCCCACTTAAGCATCTTTTTGGGAATCAGCCTCATTAGCCACAGCTCTGGAAGTCTGGACACCAATATGTAAATCCAAGGCCAGGAGTAAAACTGACCCATGTGATATTCTTATGAACACCCACAACATGTTTTCTCTACTGTCATTTAAAAGCTTGGAAATGGACCAGCCAGTTACTGTCTACCTGTAAGAATTTGGTGTAGGAAGGTTTAACTTAGAAAATCCAGTCAGAGCTCTCTCTTTTTGGTCAGTTCCTAAACCTGAGAAAACAGTAAAGGGAAGTCCCTCCTAAAAGCTATAGATTTGAGGGGCCAGCAGTTGGCATAATGGCGTTGCTGGACTCCCATGTAGTCGACTGTGGTTTGAGTCCCGGGCCCAGTGGCTTAAACTCATGCCAGGCATGTGTGCATGTGTGCCCAAGATCCCGAGAGGAGAATGGAGGAGGGATTGCAGTGTAGCCATCCTCCCCAAGGGTGATTTCTTCATCCACCCAGGGGGTGATTTCTCGCTTTCTGTCTCTCTGTCTCTCTCTTTCTCGTGAGTGCACATGCCCTATAGCAAAAACCTCAAAAAAAAAAAAAAAAAAAAAAAAAAAAAAAGCAGCTATATATTTGAGATGCTTGAGCACAAAGCCAAAGCACAATTTTGTGAGAAAACAATTAGAAGGGAGTCTGCATTCCCAGGGACTTCTCTGTTATCATGCCTGGAATAGGCAAGTCAGACCCCTGTAAGTCCTGAGAGCTGGGCACAATGAAAATTATTTCTTGGAAGATTTTTTTTACCTGTGAGAGATTGCCATTTTTGGCCCTTTCTCAATTTGAGACCAGTTATTGCATTGTTTTTATTTTAGTGTCATAGAACTATGAAATTGTACTTTTTCTGAAAAGCAGTCTTTCTTTATATTTGATCGAGAAGTTAAATGCATACTTTATATTACAATGATATTATCCAGGAGGGCTTCTCTGCTCTTGAATTAGAACCTAGGTAACAGTTCCTCTCTTCTCCTTTCAAAATGCCAGCCATTGCATGACAAATCATTGACTGTCCAATGCCAAAGGAGGCAATGCTCCCAACTGGCCACATTTAAAAAAGGCAAGATAAAAATCATGAAATTAGAGTGCGCTTATTGATTTCCCTTTCTAGATGAAGAGGCTCAGAGAGGTTGAGGAAGCAGTCCTAGGTTACCAAACTAATGTCTAGTCCAAATGCGTGTAGTTTGTATGTGTATGTGTCTGGTGTACCTGAAAAAATTACATTTAAAAATGCAAAGTCCTAGATGTTTGTCTGTTCAAGTCCATTTATTTCAAAGAAGGAAAAAATTTGAGGAGAAAGGTGAAGAGCTCAAAGTCATCATCCTACAGGGAGAATTAGAACCTAAGTCTCTTTCACCTCTGCACATTGGTCTGTGTAGAGTATCCCACTGAGAAATCCTAAAACAGTTGCGGAAAGAGTTCATGGCAAAGCTACCATCAAACCCTGGCTTTTGCCTTATCAATTGTTCGACCAACTTATCATCTATATTTTATCAACAAGGAATAGCAGACTCAGAGAAGATATGAACACACTGTACGCATTGGAGGATGAGTAAACTAAGATAATGTATGTTGTACCATGTATCAGGGGCTCAATATGTAATGTCCTCTTTTTCTTGAACAGGGTCACTTCATTTTCGATTATTATTATTAGAATTACATAACTAATTCGTGCACGTGATAAAAATGTTTTAAAGGTCTAGAGAATTAAAGGAAAGAAAAGATAATTCTCACCCCAAAGCCATTCCCCAATGGTAATCATTTTTAACCTTCTCTGATTTCTATTATTCTGATAGTATGATAATTTTCAGTATTATGATGGTAATTCTATTTATTTATCCACTTGTATATTTTAAATGGATATAATTTGGGATCAGATGGTAGCACAGTATTAAAACAAGTTGTCCGTGAGGTTGACGCACAAGAGAAGGTCCTAAGTTCATATCCAGAGAACTGCATAAGTACACTGAGCATGCATGAACCCATGACATGAGGCCGGCTGGGGCAGGAGATGGCCCATAGCATGAAGTTCCTGCTGAGCTGCTCTCTTTCTCTGGTTCTTTCTTTGTATCTGCCCCTCTAAGAAGAGATAAATCACTATAAAAAAATTAACTTTGATTTCTTATTCTGTCAACTTTTGGCACTCTTCTCTCACATAATAAGATGAGAAAATCATCACCCATTATGGCTCATCCATGTATCATTTTCCATAGTCAAAGATGGCAACTCTGCAATTCTACAATTATTTTTCCATTGTCGAGATTTACAATGTTCTACCTGTTACTGTAATTGAGTCTCTCATTTTTTGTCTATGTGTTGATTCTGTACATGGAAACCAGTGAACAGAATTTTAAATGTTTAATTATATCAATATTATTCACTACTAGACCAAATATTGTAACTGGACCAAGAAAAAAGAATATTTTATCACTAACACTGTATGGTTAAAAGAAAATAATCCAAGGAATTTATTCAGAGTGAATTTTTTTCTTGCATCTTTTAATACCCCCAATCTTCCCACATCTTAATGTGCCTTATAATTTATTCTTGTTTGTTTGTTTGTTTTTGGCAGAGTTCTTTTTTGCTACAGGGTGCATGTGCTTGCTGAACAGACAGAGAAAGACAGAAAGACAGAAATCACCCCCCACCCAACCCTGGGGCCATGGCCAAGTTGTAATCCCTTCTCCTCCATTCTCCTCTCGGGATCTTGGGCATGCATGCACACATGCCCAGCGTGAGTTTTAAGCCACCGGATCTAGGACCTGAATCACAGTTGCCTATGTGGGAGTCCAGTGGTGTAAGCATTATGCCATCTGCTGGTCCCTTATATATATATTTTTTTTTTCTTTTTTTGGAGAGGTTTTTGCTATAGGGCGCGTGCGCTCGCCAGACAGACAGAGAGAGACAGAGAGATAGAAAGCAGGAAATCACCCCCCAGGGGGGATGGCCACGCCGCAATCCCTTCTCCTCCATTCTCCTCTCGGGATCTTGGGCACGCACGCACACGCGCCCGGCGTGAGTTTAAGCCGCCGGGTCTGGGACTCGAACCGCGGTCGACTACGTGGGAGTCCAGCAACATAGCCATTACGCTAACTGCTGGTCCTGGTCCCTTATATTTGATTCTTAAATTTGTAGTGCAGTAGTCCCCCTTATCTAAAGGTTATATGTCTAAAGCTCCTATTGGATGCCTGAAGCTGTGGATAATACCAAACCACTATACACACACACACACACACACACACACACACACACACACAAACACACTAGGTATAATACAGACATGACTATGATAAAGTTTATCTTAAGCCCAGTAAGAGATTAACAACAATAATTACAAATAAAATAGAATAATTATAACAGTATGCCTGTATTGTTACTCCTGTGCTTTGAGGCCATTATTAAGTAAACTATCTGAATACAAGCATTGTGTTAGTGCTAGGTCAATCTGATAACTAAGACAGCTAATAAGTGACTAATGAATGGGTAGGTAGTGCAGAGGGGATACACTGGACAAAGAAATGACTTACATTCCTAGCTGGATGGAGGGAGATAGGTAAAGATCTCATCATGCCACTCAGAGCAATGAATAGTTTAAAAGTTATGAATTGTTTCATTCTGGAATTTCCTGTTTAATATTCATGGACCATGAGTGATTCAAGCTATGGAAGGAGAAACTGTGAATGAGGGTCTCCAGTAGTTTGATGTTTCCAATTGCTTTTTTTTTTTTGATTATCAAAGAAACATATTTAGTATTTAAATGTCTGGACAAATATCCATATTTAAAATTAATTCTATTAACTGTCTAATGGTCCCATTTGGACTGATTGCTTTACCAACCTACTTCACTGCTGACTAAATTTTTCTTTTTTTTAATTCCTGGACTAGTTTTACTATTTAATAGATCCCATGTCTTCTTTTTTTTTTGAACTGTGTTTCTGATTTCACTGCAATATATTCTCAAGAATTTTACTTCTAGGAGTAGTGTATAAAAAGTAACCTTTTGAGTTCTAGAATCAATGAAAATTTCTTTGTTTAATAATCAAGGATTTTTCCACTTACCTCTAATGATGAGAAGTCAGCTGACAATCTGATTATTATATTTTGGTTTATTTTTTTCTGTTTTTTTTTTTTTGCTTTAATTTTCAATTTCATTTTTAATCTCTCAAAGTAGCTAAGCTTGTCTTTTTGCTCTGTACATTCACTAGATTATTTTGAGAATTTGCTAGGATATGTACATCCTAATGTGAATCATGTTCCATTCATTTTTCTTGTCCTTCAGTGGTTCTTGCAACCTAAGAACTGGTGGTTCTTGGCTTTGAAAATATTTATTCTATTACTTACATTTTTCTTTTCAGTTTTCTGTATCTTTTTCTTTTTTTTTTTCTGAAGCATCTATTAGTTATATTGTAGTTACCCTGAGTTGGTTTTTCTTATCTTCTAATTCTTCACTTTTATTTACCTTTGTTGACTTTTGTTCTACTCTCTGGAAGAATTCCATAATCTATCTCCCATATTTCCTATTGCTTTTTTTGCCAATCACGTTTTTTTTTAATAAGTTTAAAATTTTTTTTTTATTTACTAAGTTCTTATTTTAGTAATTTCCATTTAAAAATATTTTTAAATGATCTAAAACCTTTCTAATAACAGTCAATATCCTTTTATGTTTTTCTTTGTTCATTGGATTCACTTTATTTCTCCTTTAGATGAGTGATTCTCATATTTTAATCTCACTTCCTCCTGCCCCCAAATATAGGGCAATTCTTAGGTGTTCTTTTGTATTTATGAATGAAGAATTATTTGATTAATACAGAGAGCTGCCATGTGTTTATTCCAATGTAATGTTGGTTTGTTTGCCAGAAATATTTTCTCCTAAATAGGAAAACTTGTTATGAGCAATGTGTCAGGATATGTGTGTGCATGTTGATTGGCAAGATGGAGACTGGATTTTGTGAGCAGACAAAATCCAAAACAGTCCTGCCTGTACTTCTTACCTCCCACTAGTCTGACAAATAAGAAGAGCTTTACTCTGAGGCAACTCTAACACTTGGCATCTAAGACTTCCCCAGCAATTGTTCAATTTCTATAGAATGGAGTATGGCGTGTTCTCTGCCTAGAAGCAAGTCACTGCAGGTTGCTCCGTATACACACAGAGAGGGTTGAGTAGTTCAGATGTTCCATAAAAAGTCTTTTTATTGACTAGCATAGATACCACTCCTTTCTTGGCTTTCTTTTTTTTTTTCTTTTTAATTGTTCCATGTTATATTTAAAAATCTTAAAGCTACTCTGTATTATACACACACACACACACAAACACACATACATATATAATATATAGTAACTTGCCTATATATACATTTTTTCCTTTTATTTTTTTCATTTCATTTTCTTCCATACATTCAATCACATTATTATTTGTCTTACAAAATGGATATTTCAACAGGTGAACATTTCTCCCTAGTACTGTTGATAAAACTATGAAATATCTTCAACAGATAATACCACACCTCTTCGTGCCATTAATGCTTTGGCTTTCTTTCTTTCTTTCTTTCTTTCTTTCTTTCTTTCTTTCTTTCTTTCTTTCTTTCTTTCTTTTAAGAGGTTTTTGCTATAGGGTGCGTGCGCATGCCATACAGAGAGAGACAGAGAGACAGAAAGTGAGAAATCATCCCCCAGGGGGATGGCCACGCCGCAATCCCTTCTCCTCTGTTCTCCTCTCGGGATCTTGGGCACGCACGCACACGCGCCCAGAGTGAGTTTTAAGCCACCGGGTCTGGGACGCGAACCGCGGTCGACTACATGGGAGTCCAGCGACATAGCCATTACGCTAACTGCTGGTCTCTGCCTTTCTTGGCTTTCTTTACCCACTGATTTCAAGTATGGAACTTACGTTGGGCTCTGTTAATGAAAATGCTTATCTCCCATGAAATTGTCTCCCTCTGTATTGACCATCCACTTTGTCCCTTGTGAGTCACTCATTTATTAGAATTCGCCTGTTTTTTGTTTTTCAGAAATCTATTAAATTTCCCTGTATTCTGTTGTACTTATTTCTGTTCTCTATATTACTATGATTTTATGCCCTGCTGTTTATTTTTCTGTTATCTCAGCAGCACTGGGAAGGAAAAAAAAATGCATGTCAGGTCTATATCATGAGCCAGAAAACCCCAGTCAACACCGTGAATGTTTGAAAGGATTATGTAAAGTCTTTGGCATTCTCTCATAGTTCTCTCTAGGTCAGCTTGGACTACCATAACAAAACACCACAGGCTTGGTGTCTTAAACAACAGAAATTTATTTCTCACAATTTCGAGACTAGAGAGTCCAAAGTCAAGGAATTAGGCAATTTGACTTGGTAAAACTCTCTTTCTGGTCTATAAGTGATTGCTTTTCATTGTGTCCTCCAACAGGGAGGGGAAGAAAGGGATGGAGAGAGAGAGACAGAGACAGAAACAGAGAAGAATCTTAAGGCTGCAGACTGTCAAATTAGGGCCCACTCTCATGACCTCATGTAACTGTAATTGCCTCCTACAGGTGCCTGATCCAGACACAGTTACATTTGGAGTTAGGCCTCTAATGTAAGAATTTCTTTTTTTAAGTTTATTTCTTCCGAGAGAGCAAGAGAGAGAAAAACTAAAGAGCTACAAAGAGAAAGATCCTCAACAGGATCCACCCACAGTCTCAGCTGGCCTGGATCATGTGTCTGGAGTGTATAGGGAGATCTCAGGACATGAACCCTGGGCCTTTTCGATGTTGGTCCAGTTGTGTTGCTATTGCACCACCGCCTAGCCACAACATAAGAATTTTGAGAGGAGGGGGGGGGACACAATACAGTCTATAGCAGCCTCTAATCAGTTTATCATGAAGGAAGAACATTTTAAGATGTGGGTTATATTATTTAATCTCAGAGTAGTAATTTTAGTATCAAAAGCCTTTCTGCATATAAACTACTGAAACCAACATAAATCTGTGTTTTGTTTTTTTTTTTTTTAAATGGGAAATAAGACCTAGAAGACAAAGAACCCAGCACAGGTAAGCACAAATGAAGTCAGTCTCTCTCTCTCTCTTTCTCTCTCTCACACACATACACACACACACACACACTTCCCCTCTCCCTGAGGTGTCAGACTCCTCTAAGCTACTGTATGCAACTTCAAACCCATTTTGCTAGCTGCACCTATGTGTAGCCAGACCTTGCTGGGCCTTATCTTACTGGCAAAAGTACATGGCAATTAAAATGGCATTGACAATCTTCTGATCTGCCCTTGTATAATAGAAAATTCAGATTAGGGGAAGATTATACTAATGGAGGAGAAGATCTTAGAGCAGGAAGGGCTTTTTGAAGACAGCTTGTTTAGTTCTCCGACTGACACACACTTTCTGCCTGTAATATTCTGCCTAATGGTCTTTTCTTGATCATCTCCAGTAACAAGAAACTCGTAACCTCCAGAGGCAACATTTTTTTTCTTTAGACGGCTCAGTTAAAAGGCCTTTAAATGTAACCCTGATCTAACTCTGTACCTCCTGCTCGCGCTCACTCGCTGTGCTCTCTATGGCATGTAGCACAAGTTGAAACCACTGTCATAGGGAAGAGGAATTTGCTATTTCATATGTTTAACAGGACAGGTAAGAAAGAGATCTTTTTAATGTCAAAGATAGTTGTCACTTCCCTATCTAAAGATGCTAGCATTCCTCAACATGGTTTTCTTTTCTTTCTTTTTCTTTTTCCCCACAAAAAGCAAGTGTGTTAAGTGAAAGCTTTAAAAATAATTCCATTACCAATTTTACAAAGACGGAGTGACAACCGATCATTAGAAGAAGAAAGTCTTCACGGATGATGCACAACTGCAAAAGATGCGATTTCATCCATTATAAAAGGAGATGTGCAATAACAGCCCTCCACAGAGCTGTCTGCTGGTGGCCCACATCATATCTACAGTTTCTGTTTGTAGATGAGATTCGCTGCAAGTGCACCTGAAACTGTGAACGAAGGTCTGTGGACACCGTTTGGATGCCTTGAAATGCTTGAAACTTCAGCCACCTCTCTGACTGCCTGTAGAGACCAGTGGGAAGTTCAGGAGCACGGCCAGCCCCAGGGCTGCCTGAAGTGCCTGCCAAAGGCTAAGTGTTCATTGTGGTGGTCCCCTCTCTGCTGTATGGGTATGCTGGAAATGCATAAGCAAAGTCCAAAGTCCACAGAGCTGGGACGTCCTTGTATTCATCACCTCCATTTCCTCATCAAATATCAAAAGATACACAGGTACCCAGAGTCATTCAGGAAATCAGTGGCAGAGGAAATACTAGCATCTGAGGCTTTGGTTCTAGGGTCCTCAGATATTTTCCCCCATCCTTTACTCTGTTACAGTCTGTGATTCTTTATTACCTGGCACCAGCCTCTGTCTACCGCTGTCCTGACACTCTCCACGTGCTCGTTCTGCTCCAGCTACATGGGACATCTCATTATTCTTGAAACACAAGTACTCTTCTGCCTCAGGGCTTTTGCACTTTCCATATTTCTGCCGTGCATGCTCTTTTTCTTCAGAGCCGCACAGATCACCCTCTCCCTTCATCTGTGTCTCTGTCTACATGGCACCTCCTCAGAGAGGCCTTCCCTGATCAATTTACCTGAAGTAGGACTCCCTGCTACTTTCCATCTCATTCTATTAGCTATAAAACATTTATGTACATGATGGAGGTACGCACGTGTGTACTCCCCAACAAATGTAAGCTCCGAGGAAAAAAAGACTTTAGTTTGCCCACTACTATGCCACAGCATCTATTGTGTACAAATAAATGTTTGGAGGCACAATTATTATTTTTTTTAATTTTAGTTTTGCTAGAGGGTATGTGTCTTCCAAATAGAGACAGAAAGAAAGAGAGAAAAAAAAAAAGTGAGATAGGCCTCCAGGGGAGATGATCACAACATAATCCCTTCTCCTCCATTATCCTCTTGGGATTTTGGACACACACACACACACACACACACACACACACACGTGTACCTGCTGTGTTTGCCAAGCCACCGGATCTGGGACTTAAACTGCGCTGTTGGTTGTGTGAGATCTAACCGCCTGACCTGCTGGCCCAGGCGAAATTAAATAACACCTTTGAGAATATTTGCTGCTATTCACAAGGTGAATCAGGCAAGAGTTCAGGCAGCACAACACACCTCCGTTACTGGAAGCTCCATTCAGAGCCTCAGCCCTCTGAAAACAATATGGCTTCCTTATTTCTGGTCTCTTTTCTAATTTTCAGTTGAACTCAATATTCACTGAGCCCCTTCTGTCCTGAGTCAGTAATTGTTCAAGCCACTGGAAATTTTGAATTTGCTTTTTGGCTCAGAGGAATCAAATGTAAAAAAACAGAAAAGTATATATCATTTCGTAAATTCAGAGGTGAAAAATTAGTGTATTAAGGGATACAAAAACACTGAGGGGAGGAGCCTACTTTGGTCTGGGAGATGACTCCTAGACAATGGAAAGGGAAGGTCATCTGGTTGAAATCAACCTAGGAAAGGGGATAATGGCATTTGACTATGCCAGAAGCATTCGAAGCAATCAGATTCAGAAGCAGAAGCAATGCGAAAGATGACAGGGGAGGGTGAACCATGAATGCAGGTAGTTACTGATGCTTGGAGCACCAGGAGATGCCTTGCTGTCTTGGGAGCCGTGGCTAAGCACACTTCATTCACACTGTATCATTAACAACTTGCAGGCAGGACTGGGTCTCCTCGTATCTAGTCACTATTCCATACACTCGGCAAATATTTGTTCGGTTAAGTAGTGACTATAGTAACCGATCTATTTTAATAGTGTAATAAGCAGAGAACACTGGGCATCAGGAGGCTAGAATGTGGACCCTACTCTACCACCAGTTGTATTAGGTTCAACGAGTTGCACTTGCTAATCTGCATTTTCAATTAGTCACTGTAACATCAATACATAGGGTAAAACAGAGCAGTTCTAAGAGACCTTCCAACTCTGACATCTAGGATATCATAAAATATTCTCTTAGGCTCTTTTCCTTCTTACAACTGGCTAGTGTTAATGGATTTTAGAAGGACTATTGTATTTGCAGGCCTCAGGAAAATTGTTCTTTACCACAGGGATAGCCAAGGTCCTTTGAAATAGCCAACATGCCAAACCACAATTAGACCCCATTTATCCACAGGTCCATTTCCCAGCAGTCTGACTCATTCTGGACCTTTTGATCCTGAACTCATCAAAAGCTTCCCCTGGGTACCCGCATTAGCTGTCAGAGAGTCCCGGCCTTCAAGATTATGGGCATTGCTCCTCGTGCTCGCTTTCAAACCTGGTGGGGTCTACATCCTCATTTTTCATCCATTACTCGAGGTTACTGTGCCTCTGCTGGAAAGTGACTTCCCATCTGCTCTTCCACATGGACTTCCATACATGCCTTGAGCTTAGGTCAAGTTTATGTGTTCCCTGAGTTGGGCTATACCTTCTTACTCCCTGCAGAGCTTTCTACTCCATCTTCTCTGCCGTCTCGTAACACGTGCCTGCCTTCATTACAGCCTTTGCCATTCTATATTATGGTGATGGCTGTTAAGAATCTACGCTTGTTGCAATCAGTGTTATGCTTCATTTTCCCTATTTCCTAGGACAGAGCCTGCTATCGAGTAGGTATGAAGGGAGATTTCTAGTAATTAGGTTTCCTGGACTCCAGCTAAAGAAACATAGTGCCCTGGAAGGGAATGGTTGGAGAAGGCATTTAGGAGAGACAGATGCATGAGTCCTATGCAAAATCACAGGGGACATTGCAAGGTACTGAGTGATGAGACAAAAGGCCTAAAACCAGATACAGAACTGCAATACTGAACAGAATGATAATGGGTGTTTAGAATGACATCTCTGAGTGATTTTGAAATTACGTAGTTCTGTGCAGCAGATGGGAATTCAGAATTTCTGGAAGTGTCAAATACATTTCAGAAAGATATCTATTAAAAAGAACGTACTATACTTGTTTGGAGTTTGACAGGCTCAATGTCAGTTATTCTGAAAAGGCCAAGAGGCTGAATTAAGGAAACATCACCTCAAATCATAAACTGACAGGATTTTATTAAATGCTATCACTGCCCAGCATTGTCCAGTCACTTCCCAGTGGCTTGAACAGTTACTGACATAAGACAATAGGGGTTCAGTAAATATTTGAGTTCAGCTAGGAATTGGAAAGGAGACCAGAGACAAAGAAGCCATTTTGTCTTCAGTGGGCTGAGGCTCTGGATGGAATTTCAGAATGAAAGGTGTGCTCTGCTCTCTGAACTCTCACCTGATTCACCTCCTAAGCAGAAGCAAATACTCTCAAGGGTGTTATTTAATTGTGCCTGCACCATGATGAGTGAGGGGCTGGATTCTCGAGGAATCAAAGAGACAAAGCTTGCATAGCTGAGAGGTCAGAGTACAAGTTATCACCCAACTGACTGGAATAGATCGTGAGGGCTTTAGGCCCTCAGTAGAGGGAGGAGAACACAGGCGAGGCTAGAAACGACAGGGAAGAAAGGCTTTCGGCAGGAGGTGAGATTAGGCTGACTCTTGCAGATGTGGGAAGGCAGAAATTAGTAAAAAGGAAGAGAAGATTCTCCTGCTTCGAAGGTCACTCAAACAAAGGCCCTGGGGAAGGACTGATAATAGTGAGATCAGTAGAGTTTGAGAGAGTGGCAGAACAGCAAATCATATAGTCCGTCAGATTATGGGGACTGTTGACACTTGGGCAGAAGTACCTGGATCTATGTGGTAGGGAAGAGAAAGAAACAAATAAGACAACAGGTGAGTAGGGCAATCACTTGATCTAGTTTTCACTACATAGTAGTGAATTGAGTTGAATGTAAGCAAAGATGCCTAAGGTCTGGAGTCTCCCTCCTTTCCTTTGTCACCTCCTCAAGCTACTTCTGAGAATCAGGCAGCTGAGTGCACAGACTGCATTGCACAGATTAACTGGCTCTGGTTTTCCTCTGTAGAATCTTTCTTTGAATACTGCATCCCAGAAATATCCAACTCATTTATTTCCACAGGTGGAGAAACTAAGGCTTAGAGAGACATGTTTTTAAAAAATGATTCATAATAGACAATGCATACATGTGCATTTGAGAAAGAGCAAGGGATAGAGAAAAGCACCCTGTATAGGCTCCCGTCATGCCATGATTCCTTTCCCTAGCCATCCAGCTTCTTAGGATCTTGGGTATATGTGCAGATACATTAGAAATGTTTTTATTACAACTCAGGATCCGAAACTGTGGTTGACCAAGTGGCTTCCAGTACTGAACTTCTGTTTGCCACTGAAGCTGGGTCAAGAGAAACAAACGTATATGGTACTAGTAATGTAGCTGAGACTAGAGCCAGATCTCAGGGTCATTTCTCTCCTAAACATTCTAATTCACCTCCATACTTGCACCCAATCTGTTTATATCCCAGGAGTCTATGGATAAATGTGGTGTAAACCGAAATGTATGAAGGATGAGGATGTATGGAACCAGCAAAAGGATAATGCGTTCAAGGACTATCAACACTAGAAAACTGATACTATCCCTAGGCCCATAAACAAAGAGGAGGGGTAGTTGCCCCTGCAATCAGACTGTTGCAACAGAGGAGAGGCTGCCATGGCCAAGGGTGGAACGTAGACATCATCACGCCTGTAGCGCAGAGGTGGTGGTAGTGGTGGTGATAGAGGTCTCGATCTCCCCCTGCTTTTGCTTACTAATTTTCTGGCAAATGCACCTGGACAAGAATGACAGCTGAAGGCAAGATAGTCAACAATGGAGTGCCATTGAGATCACCAATGAAGGCACAGGGAGGGACAAGAAAGATACAGAGTCTGGAGGAGCAAAAGAGATTACCTCTGAGCAGTTCTGGTATGCTCCTTACCACCCAAACTCTTTGTTCCAAGACCAAAACAAAGCTCTTCCGTCTGTCTGCCTGCTGACAGCACATGAAGTTAGAAAAAGGAGAGGAAAGGGGACCTGCAGAAAACTCATTAAAGCATGCTGATCAGGTGGAAAGCCAGTAGGATGCAGGTTCAGAATGTATTGGTTTCTTCTGGTTGCAAGGACACAGAAAAAGTAAAAGGACACACCAGATTTCCTGGGTTAGGCCAAGATAAGTTAAAATGACAGAAAAAAGCATAAGTGACTTACTTATCTTCTCGGATGAATAAAAAATAAGCAAAGGCAGTGAAGAAGACAATGACCTATGAGGACCAAAGCCACCTAAGCAGACTCTAGGGTTTTCTGTGCTGGGATAAGAGGTTAATGCCATCCTCCACTGTTCCCTCTTTTCACAGTCCTCAGGACATCAATTTCAAATGGCCATGCTTCTAAAGCTGATCATGCCCACATTTAGCGCACATTCGGGGTGCAGTTCTCCCTCTTCAGTGTTTTGGGGGTCCTGGAGGGCTCTAGGATCTGCTTGGAAGAAGAGGACCTCAGGAAATGCATACTGAGCAGCTCTAGTGTTTCTTCACTGGTTTTGTAATCTGGTTCACAAAATTTCTATCAGCCACTTTCAATGACATCCCTAAACAAGGATAGGCCATTAAAAGAGAGATTGACCTTAAATTTACCCAATGTGAACACAATGACAATTCCTGGGAACTTATAGTCTTTCACTCCTTTGTGAAATCGCCTTTGAGTAAGTCACCTACCTCTGACCTCCTCTTAGATCATTCAGAGGCTTCCCATTCAAGTGCCAATGCTGGAAGTTGGCAAACCCATCTCACAAGCAGTATTTGGTCTATTGATTATTGTGAAGCCTTGGGTTCAAATGTTGACTTCTCTTTCACAGGTTAAGTTTTGTCTACCTGCTGCATCTGAGCACCATAGTGTTGGTGCCAGCCTCTTCAGCTTGTGTCAGCCAGCCTAAGGTTAGGGACTGGTCTTGCCAAGCTCTGCACTGAGCTTGGAATACAATAAGAAAGTAAGAAATGCACACTGAACTAAACAGAAGGCCAGAGGCTACTGTGCTTCACTCTGTGACTATTTGTTCCTCTCCTACCAGTCTTTGGAAAACGCTCGTCCTGAGTAGTTCTTCAACAATCAGCTTCCATATAGATCCAATATCTCCAATTGTGTGTGCTTGTTTTCTAAAATTTTGCCAAAAGTTGTGTGGACTGTCCAGAGACAGAGAGAAAGTGAGAAAGCACCTTGCATGGGGAATGGTCGTGTCCCATCCCTTCTCCTCCATTTCTCCTTCTTTTCAGATTGTGGGTGTACAGAAACACATGTTTAGTGTGTTTTTTAAGCTGCCAGTTTCAGGACTTGAACCATGTGGTTGGCCATGTGGGATCCTGATGCCTTAACCACTATGCTACAGGCTGTGCTAAATATGTCCCTCTAAGGCAAAAATATTGAGCTCTCCGATTTCAACTTCAGAGTTCCATTTTTTTTTTTCATACCCCATCAGCAAATCTCATCATCTCCATTTCTGAATCCTATGTCCAAACCAATCATTTCTCCATCACCATTTTAATCTTCATCATTATCTCTCTTCTGGATTACTGTAACAGTCTCCAAATTGCTATCCTTATTTTGTCCTTGTCCTGACTCCACATAGAACCTAAGATGATCCTTTCAAAACTCTAGACACATCATGTCCCTCCTCCCTCCAGTGGCCTCCCATCTTTTTTATTCTTTCTTCCTTCCTTCCTTTCTTTCCCTTTCTTTCTCTCTCTTTCTTTCTCTCTCTCTCTCTTTCTTTCTTTCTTTC
Source organism: Tupaia tana (assembly GCA_026018925.1). Lineage (NCBI taxonomy): Eukaryota > Metazoa > Chordata > Mammalia > Scandentia > Tupaiidae > Tupaia > Tupaia tana. The sequence continues at coordinate 216,615,221 of JAKSZU010000003.1, read as the reverse complement.
TTTCTTTCTTTCTTTCTTTCTTTCTTTCTTTCTTTCTTCCTTCCTTCCTTCCTTCCTTCCTTCCTTCCTTCCTTCCTTCCTTCCTTCCTTCCTTCCTTTCTTCCTTCCTTCCTTCCTTTTTTTTTGTAGAGGTTTTTGCCTTAAGAAATGTGCACTTATGGGGAAAGAGAGAGAGATTGGGAGGAAAAGTGAGAAATCACTCCCCAGGAGGGATGGCCACTCCTCAATCCCTTCTCCTGCATTTTCCTCCCAGGATCTTGGGCATGCATGCACATGTGTCTAGCATGAGTTTCAAGCTACCACATCTGGGACTTGAACTAAAGTCAGCCATGTGTGAGTCCAGAGATATACCGCTACACCGTCTGCTGGCCCTGTGGCCTCTTATCTTACTTGGAGTGAAATATGTGTCTACAAAGGCTTTTAGTGGCCTGTCTGAACTGGCCCCTGTCTCCTGAGACTCTCTTGACAGCTTAGACTGCAGCCACACTGCCTCCACACAGTCAAGCACTCTGCACCTCTGGGCCTTTTCACTTGCTTTTCCTTTTGCCTGGAACTCTTTTCTCCAAGATGCTCCTGTGTTTATTTACTTTTTACTTTCTAATTTTGCTCAAATTCACCTCACCAAAAAGGGTACCTCTGACTATGCCATGGGAAACAGTACCTCTGTGGAACTCTGTGTCTCTCTCGTGCTGACTTGTTTTTCTTCTGGCAGTCATCAACTACTGATATTTTATATGTTTACTTATTTATCTGTATAGTTTATACCCCATTTTCAGCCTCCAGAATGCTAGTTCTTGAAGTGCTGATATTCTGCTTTTACCACCATATCCTCAGTACTTAAAGTTGTATCTGGCACATTAAAGAACTCAATAAATATTTGTTGAATAAATAAATGAATGAATTTTAAACTTAGAGGAAGACTCAGGAGGCCCATAAAATTATATCCAAAGTTTTAACATATTTTTCCAAATGACTTCAGAAATTGTCAACAAATTCTCCAGAAGGTTCTTGACTGTCATTTGGAAGAACTATAGGGAATCTGAGTAGACACCAAGAATCCTGTTATTTCATCCTGGCTATCGGGTTTCATTTACCTGAGGCGCAGTTTCTTGCATCCATAAAAAGGGCATATAATGCATATTTAAATATCTACAGAGTCATACTTAAAAATGCTTACTAACAATTGCAAAAGTCCAAGGTATTGAGGCTTTACACATGGATATTGCTATGGTCAACTAATGACCAAACGACCCATTCCTTAAGTCTCAAGGAAGGATTTGCTACTGTTGCCCACCACTTAGCTGAATCATTGCAAAGTGTGTTACATTCCTAGAATATATGTGGCATCTTGTTCTCTACTGATTTGAATGTGCCCCCCCACACAAATTTATGTGTGAAATTCAGTTGCATTTTAAGAAGGAACTTAATCTAACTGTTGGATTAAAGGTGGAGGCTTTGAGAATTGAATATGTCTCAGAGTGGGGGGTCTCGAGAATTGAGACCTTGTGAGTTTACAGTGAGAGGTAATGATACAGAGATACCCTCTGGTCTGCTCAAGCACTTGTCTGTTGACATGTGAGGCCCTTCACCATGCTATCCACCTGTAAGAAGGCCTTCACCAAAGGAGGCCCCTAGACCGTGAATCTTCAGACCTCAAACTGAATAAACTTCTATTTTCTTAAGTTATCCAGACTTGGGTATCTGTGCTATTAGCAATAGAATGGACTAGAATATTTTTCAACCATATCTCATAGAGTTGCTATTATTATGTGAGAGAATGTGTGTACATGGCTTAGTATAACACCAGTAGTATAATTATTGTTCTTAGTGTAAACTTGCTAAACTTTTAACAAAGATGCTGAAGATGATGTTTAAATGGTAATAGAACTTGGAAGGATTGAAGAGAATTCAAAAAAATTGTTTCTTATATCTATAAATCTGTATGTATTTTGCATATTTAATTAATCAGGTGTTTACTGAACACCTTTTGGAAGACACAGAGATGATGTGTAAGACACAGAACCTGATCTTGATCTCTGCTTTAGGAAGAATAACTCAGATGTGTATACACGATAGATTAGAGAGGCTGATGGCAGGAAGCAGGCATGCATTGGTTAATATTTCAGGTGAAACTTGCATAGGACAAACAAAGTATGTCACAGGAGGGATGGTGAAGAAGGAAAGAGCATAGGGATGTTTTGAAGGAAAAAAAGTGATAGGATTTGGTGAAGCATTTTTGTTACCTAATAGCTTAGTCAGTTCCTTTTCCTGAGCTGCTTCTGCTGGATGTTAGCTCATGGGTTAGAAATATATGAGTATTATGATAAGCAGCATTTGCCCTGTGACTCCCAGGAGCCAGATGGAGTATTAGGAAGTCTGTGTACATGATTGCATTTAATGTTCAGGGAATCCATGTAAGTGGATCCCTGTAAGTGGATACTGTCATTTCCACTCTAACAGTGATGGAAAATGGAGTTTAAGACAGAGGGTTGACAGCATACTCAGCCACACAGGCAGGTTGAGGTGAGATTAAAAATCCAGGTTTTGTTTGTGGATTCTAAGCCTGAGCTCTTTCAGAAATTAGTATGTGGTAGTTTATATCATGGGAGGACTAAAAATCTAGCTAGCTGAAGGTGGGGACAAATATGATGGAAGTTTGAAACAGGGCCATATCTACAGCCTTTGGAAGTGGGAGGAGGAGTCAAAGGATAGGAAAAATATTAAGATGTTTAAGCAGTAGACTCTGAAGAATTTTCTTGTTAGCAGCTCTGGGAGGACTGGAGGCCACATGGGAAGTGCTCTGGCCATCCTTCCAAAAGATGGGGCTAGTCCTGGTTCTGCCATTACTTTGATGCATAACTTTGGGCAGCTGGCCTTCTCTCAGTGGGTGTGGATTTTCTCTGCTAGGAGTATTGGACTAAGTACTCTTCAACGTCTTTACCATCATGAATCTTGTGGTAAACAGGTGGGGAAACCAAATTCCAGTGGGCTGATTCATAATGAGAATTGCATAGGGGCAGATCCAGCTGACCTTTTTTTGTTTCATGATTAGATGTTCATTCTTTTGTTTCCTCATTGCTAAAGTGAGAGATACAAAATCAAAATGTTGGGGCACTAGAAAGATTTCTATGGGGACCTCAGAGGGAAATTAGGTGGGAAGCAGGCTTCTCTGGGGCCTATTACCTCACTCACATTCTCCTGGAGTTTTTAGTAACAGAATACCCTGTTATCTGAACAGAGAAAGGCACAGTTGTAGAAGACAGAAGGCTCTATGTCTTAGTCCATTCCTACTACTATAATAAAATACTTGAGACTGGGTAATTTTTAACTAGAAATCTATTTGTCTTGGTTCTGGAGACTAGGAAGTCCAAGATTAAGTTTCCATCAGTTTGGTGTCCAGAGAAAGCCTGCTTCTCATAAATGAGACTAAGAGTCCTGATGAAGTGCTGCTAGCTCTTTAATAGGCATTAATCCCATACATGGGGGCAGGAGGATCATGGACAGTCCCTTCCTAGAAGACCCACCTCTTAATAATGTTACATTGGGAATTAAGTTTCAACATGAATTGTGAAGGAGACATAAATATTCAAACCATAGCATGGTGGATAAAGGATGCCAGCCCTAGTCTACTATTCTCAGTACAGAAACGGGGAATGGACAAGCTAGGAGATGGGCCTGGGTGGAAGAGGATGTGGAGCGCACACATTTCTCCCAGCTGACACTGTGCCTGTCAGCAGCACTCCATGTCAGTGAATAGGAAAGCTGAATCCCGAGCCATAGCCAGAGGCTGAGCTATTATACACGTCTGGGCAAAAGCAAAATTGGGGCATAGAATGGACTTCTGTTGAGGCAAGATTTTCAAAGGGTTGGTGCCTACACCGATAGTTTCTGTTGGCACAAATGAGCTCTGTTCAGTTGAAACTGAACCTCCTCATAAATTCCCTTTCTCCCTACTTGTTTTCTCTGTCTCTCTTTCCTTGTTCTTTATCGAATAATATCAAGAAATAGTACATTTTTAACCCAATTTCCAGTGAAAATAAATTAATAAATAAAAAAAATAAATTCTAGTAGTATGCTCAAGCTGGCTCATGAGTTGATTGTTACATTTTCAGAAATTCTGTGAGCTGGTTGTTAAACAAATAATATTAAAAATTAAATGATATAACTTACAATTAAATAATAGTAAAAACAACAGTAATAAAGAGTCAAAATCATCACATTCTAATTACTTTAGTACAGTTCACTGTTGTTTTCTTTTGAGGTTGCTTATATCATTGTATCTTGATGGTGAAAATACTATATAATGGTATACATATATCTTCCCAACTTTGTGTTCAGTGCAGTTATTTACCTTCGAGGTTTAAAACTGGTCATAGTTGGAAGTGTTTACACATGTAAATATGGTAAACATTACCAGCCAGGGCTCGGTTTATTGATTTGTTAATTGTCTAGATATAAGAAAGCAATGTATTAAAATATTGATAAATGAAAAAATAAACTTTAAAAAGTGTAGCATGTCTATAGTGGTTACATTTTTAATTTAAATTTTTTTGAGAAAACATTATTTTACTGTTTCAAAATAATTGTCTGAGTAAGCAAAAGAGTTGCTATGTCACTGATGAACAAATGAGATTCTAATATTCATCTTTGTTATTTTACTCACCTTACTTGTTAACCAAAATAAGAATATCAACTAACATTCATGTCTACCCCACATCTATTGTTTATCAATAGTTATCATAGTTTGGCAATAGATGGAAGAGTTTGGCAAAAATCTGTGAAGTCATCCTGTCAGAATCAATTTGCTACATAGAATTAACAATAAACTTAAAATAAATTATTTATTGGGACCAGCAGGTGGTGTAACGGTTATGTCACTGGACTCCCATGTAGTTGCATGTGTGTGTGTGTGTGTGTGTGTGTGCCCCAAATCCCAAGAGAATGGAGAAGAGGGGATTGTTGTGTGGCCATCACCCCAGGGGGTTATTTCTTGCTTTCTGTCTCTGTCTCTCTGGCAAGCACATGCACCGTATAGCAAAAATCTCCCTCTTAAAAAAATTTTGTAAATTATATATGACATATATTTTAATAAAATTCATACCCAACTTTTGTATTTATCCTATGCAATTTGTACACAACTATATATATTTGTTTTTCTGAAGAGCTGGTTGGTAAATATTTATCAGCAGACTACTGGTGCTTGACTGACAGGAAAATGTAGGCTTTTACATAATGTCCCTGTTTGTGACTCTGGGCCCAGAGTAGATACTGCAGTGAAATGCTTTGGCGACTGCATCAAGATTCCATAATGTTATTAGATTATACTCTATCATTTTTATCTCCAATGCTTTTTATTGACTTCCTAACATAGTTATCCATTCGTTATCTCCAAATCAAACCTCCTGACAGTAGTCTTTGACATTGAGGACTGAATCAGGATAATGACCTGACACACAGCTGAAGCCGTGGGTAGAACTCAGAGAAGATGGAGCAGGATGGGAGAATCGCCTTCTAGGCCAAGCTCTCACTTTCTCACTTGAAAGACAGGGTGTCCTAGGAGAGAGATTCCATGCTAGAATAAGCAGGCAGACATGTTTAAAGCCTAGGCTCCTGGCAACCCTTTTGTACCAACCTATTTTGCTTTTATGTGGGTACACATTAAACACTCTATAAATGCAGAGTCAACAACAGGTCAATGAAACTGATCAACCAAAAGTAGCTAATATTTATTATTAAGAACCTGCTCTATGACTTACTCAGAGCTCTTGGCTTCATATACATTCATTTTCACCCTTAAATAGCACTCTGTAGCCATCATTATTATATGCTCCATTTAATAGATTAGTAAACTGATCAGACCAGCAGATGGCATAATGGTAACATCACTGGACCCTCATGTAGTTGATTGCAGTTTGAGTCCTGGACCTAGTGCTTAAAATTCACATCTGACATGTGTGCATGTGTGCTCAAGATCCCAAGAGGAGAATGGAAGAGAAGGGATTGTGCTGAGGCCTTCTCCCCTGGGGCGGGGGGGTGATTTCTTGCTTTCTGTCCCTCTGTCTCTCTGGTCAGTGCATGTACCCTATAGCAAAAATCCCCTTAAAAACAAACGAAAAAAAAAAGATAAGTAAACTAAGGGGCAAAAATGTTAAGTAACTTCTTACAACCAACATTTAGTAAATCTAATTGTTAACTCACCTTTGTTTACAGGCCTCTCCATTTCTAATACTTGTCTTCTTGCTGCTGACCACCATGGAGGAGGTAGCACCTGACCATACCCTGTGGTCTGTATATGCATATAAGGGCAAGAGCAAAGTTAGCACAGCTAGAGGGTCTTCTCAAGCATCAGAATGATATAAAGAGCTTCTGGGAGGACTCTCCAGCAAACTTCCCTGTCAGCATAGAAACAAAAGATATTACAGAGAAGCTCAAGTGGCCGTGATGTGCCTGAATTTGCTGGGCTTTGATGAGGGAGGTCACCCCAAAGCTTCCTAAACAATCCCAGCAGTGCTGGCTGGGAATTCAAGGTGGGCTTCCCAGTTTATGACTTCAATGAACTCTAAGGGACTAGAATAGTAACAAATATAAAAACAACAATATGTACACAGTGTTGCCCAGGGCCAGAAACTGCTCTAAGTGCCCCACAAATGTTAAACAAATTTATCCTCAAAATTACTCTGCTGCGTAAGTAATTGTAACAAACAATGCTGGCTCCTTTCTGTGATCTATCCTCCCCTTCCTCTAAGGCACACAGCTAACCCTTGGTTCCCTTTGGGTTGAATGTGTCATGTGACTTGGCAGAACCAATGGAATGAGAGTGGAAGGTACATGTGTCTCCTCCAGGTCAGACTATGGGGCTCCTGCGGGTTCCCCTTCACCTTGCATTCTTCTTCACCTTCTTCACTCTCTGGAACAGAATCTCCCACTCATTTAGAACTACTCTGGCCTATTTGGAGGTAATAAGCTTCTTTGAAAAGTTTATTTATGTCTGAGGGTGAAAGAGAAAGAGAGATAATTATCCTTAACAGGGATTTATACCACGATGTCCCCAGTCACCTTGCAGTTTTCTCAGTCAGCCAGGATCCCAGCATATAAGGTCAACCAGGGATTCAAACACACAATTGTCCATATGAATCTAGTTTTACTTGAGCAGTGCCTTACAACTCCATCACAGAGTCTGCCTGATATCAACTTCTTTCATTTTGAGCTAATTTATATTTGAATTTATTTGCTCCCACCATCTAGTCTACTGTAACCAAATTTCATAGCATCATTACTATCACCATCCTACAGATAAAGAAGCTGAGGAATAGGTAACTTGCCCAAGGTCACATACCTAGAAAGTAGACCTCATACCCAGCTCTCAGAATGCACGTCCTATTGTAAATCATTGCTCTGCATGTCCCCTTACAAAATGGAAGAAAGTGGTGTGCACAAACATGGACCATGGGACAGTGGCCACCTGGTGGTCTCTTGGTCCTGGTATGTCTACCTTGCATGAATGGGTGAATCCACTTGTTAAGCGGAAGATGCTTCCCCAAGATTCCTCAACAAATGGTCAAACAGGTGGGCCTAGGATCCATGGTTCCTGACGCTCAAGTCTCTGCTGCAACAATAGCCTGGCTAAGAAACAGAAATAACTATGTCTTACTTCAAATCTATGGGACACGCTAGCAACACAGCTTTTTTTTTTTTTTTTTTAGAGAGAAATTTTTGCTATAGGGCACCTGCACTCACCAGAGAAACAAAAGTGAAAAATCACCCATCCCAGGGGGGATGGCCATGCCACAATCCCTTCTCCATTCTCCTTTCAGGATTTTGGGCACACGTGCACACAGGCACCCCGCGGGAGTTTTAAGTCACCAATCCAAGACTGGAACCCAGGTTGACTATGAGGGAGTCCAGCGACGTAACCATTATGCCATCTGCTGGCCCCACGACACAGCCTTTTAAACTTGGATTTTTACAGATGAGGAAATGAAGCTTGGGGAGAGGAGAATTAACTGCCCACGGTCACCCCGTGAGCCAATGGGCAGAGCTGGGGCTCACATGTGGTGGGGCTCGGACCTGTGTGCACCTGAGAGCAGCAGCACAGCGGGGAGAGCTGGGAACTCAAAGTAAAAGAACGAGGGTCGAGAAAGTGGCTTTAAACCCAGGCTACCCCACATCCCTAACAACGTTGGCCGCTGAGCAGTTTCCAAGGCTTTGCTTATCTGCCCTGGAGCACCTCCTTGCCATGTCCTCTACATGGGCTCTGGCCTTTGAAGCTCCCTTCTGTCTGGCCTATCCTCTGGGCCTCCTCCAGGGCAAAGGCAGAGCCTAGCACAGCCCAGCTTGTGCCAGGGCGGGGGGTCTGCAGCATGTAGATTCGAATAGTGTGAAGCCAGCAGCTTCAGTCCCATTTCCAGGTGGGAAGACTGACGCTCCCAGCTGTCAAAGGACCCCACAATGGTCCACAGCATCTATCTGAGTCACTGGCTTCATCCCTCGAAGACCAGAATGAAGGAAAGGGTAATAATCCACCACAGGGTAAACTCCAGAGGCAACGGGGTTGGTGAGTGGCAGAAAGGGCTTCCCAAGCTCTCACCAACGCCAGGGCCTGGCATGCAGGAGAGACTCACACCTAGCTCCCCAGAGAGCTGCACGGAGCTCTGCCCACCTGCCTCCCTGCAGGGCCGGTGGCAGGATGGGTGGGCAGGAACTCTCTGCACCCTGGACCCGCACACTCCCGCTCCTCCAGCAGTTCGCCAGAGCTCCGCATTGCAGGGGTCCCCTTGGGGCCTCCCGGTGGCCGCGCCCCCACCGCCCCTTCCTTTGTCCCCACCGCCTTCTGCAGCAGCCTGGGAGCAGGGAATGCCAGGCGGGGCGCGTCATGGCGCTGCTCTTGGTGCACCAGCACCATCTAGGGGCGGCTGGATGGCGCCCCAAAAACTGGAAGAGCGATCCCGCCAGAAGTGGTGTTTGTTGGGCAAGTGGCTGCCCCACCTCTGAGCTAGGTTTCTCTGGTTAGCCTAAGGTGATACTCAGGTCGTCCTTGATGGCTTCTTCCTTGAGATGCCATTTTAATCTACTTCAGGTGTGATGTTCCACCAGCGGCCTGGAGGGAAAGTGAGGCTCTGAGGGTTAACTTGTCCCGACCCACTCAACAGTCCAGAGGCGGAACCAAGAGTTTAAACCCATTTGAGCCAGATCTGCTCCTTTCAGTCCCTTGCTGCACTGTCTGGTGAGGGCAGTTTCTCTGAATGTGAGTGACTGTAGGAGCCTTTCAGCTTCTTGTCCTCTGCCAGCTGCTGCCTGTGAGGTCTTGGCAAGTCATGTGACCTCTCTGAGCCTCCCTGTGTCCCTAAACCTTATGGGCCACCCCATGGTCTCCTTTTGTCCCCACTTCTAGGGGACAACCTGTGTGTTGACCATGAACAGATTTCTAAGTCAAAATTCAGTCCAAGCAAGTAAATAAATGTGAGTCCTGGGGAAGGGCAAGAAGAAAGAAACTGCACAAAAGCGAGCTCCACGAACTCCTCAAATTATCATGTGCCCAAACGCAGAGCCCATCGCCTCCAGGCAGAGGCAAAGTTCCTTTGGACCCTGGCCTTGAGGCCTGCAGTCTGGGTCATTATCTCCATTTCACAGCTGAGAAAATTGAAAGACAAGAGACATAGACTGTTTTTTCAGAGGTGCAGCCCCAGGGGAGCCAAGATTGTCACTGCCTGCAGCTGATGTGCACGGACCACCCTCCCATCTGGCCCTCCAGGCCCCAGGGCACCCGGTGGGTGCAAGCCTGCTGAACCCCAGTGGAGGGCGCCACTCTGAGGAGACTCCACTTGTGGAAGAAGGAAGAGGGAGGATTTGGTTTGAAAAGGTGTCTAGATGGCTGACTCCTGAAAGAATGAGCCGACCTAATGAGGCAGAGGGGCTATCAGCAGGGGCAAAGTGGCCGGGTTTCAGCCAAAGGAGCAACAGGTGCTGAGGCCAACTAAGATGCCAAATTGCCAAGGGGCTTCGTGGTGACCTCCTCCTCAAAGCTGCCCAGGTCTATCCAGTCTCCCTAGACCAGCCGCCCAGCTGTTCCTAGGCCTCGTCGGCACCTCGATTGACCTCGTTCTCAAACGTACCCTAACAGCAAACCTGTGGGGCTGACAAGAGCAGGGGCAGACATTTACCTCCCTCCCCTGCAGGGGCAGGTTTGTTTTGGTGTGGCGCTAGCTGGAGCCTCCTTGGGAGATGCTGGCTCTGTCATTTGTACAGACTTCTACAACTGTCACTGCTCTGAGAGCTTCCCTTCATTCAGGGAAACAAAATGAATTATTTCCTTCCTTCCCCTTTCTTCCGTCCTTCCTTCCTTCCTTCCTTCCTTCCTTCCTTCCTTCCTTTCTTTTCTTTTTCTTTTTTTTTCCCAAGTTTTCTGTGTTCCTTTATGAAAGAGAGCGAGAGAAAGACAGATACCCTTGACAGGTCTCACCATGCCAACTCCTGCCCGCCCCAGCTTTCCAGCCTCCAGAATCTCGGAGCTTGTTCAAGGAGACCTCCAGGCCTTCTGTATGGCGCCAGTCTGTCACAGCTGTGTTCTACCACCTGCATCATCGCAGCTGGGTGCAAAATGAGTTTATTTCTTACAACAGGACGGCCTAATGAATGCAGCCCATATGGATTTGCTCTTCCTCAGAACCATGTCCTGTGGCTGAGTCTTCTCTTTTTTTCATTTATGCCTTTTATTTATTTATTTATTTAATTTTTATTTATTAACATCATAATCTTGTTTATATTACATTGAATTGCATATAACTTTACAGTGTATTACATGGCTTTTTCAAAAGGGAATGCCATGCATGCCAGTCAATACTGAGACATTAAAATCCCCACTTCATCATTCAATATCTTTTCATTGTTTTTCCCGTTCATTAGTATTATTATTCCAATTATTTGTTTTAACCAGTCAATGATTATTTCTCATTTTGCTTGTAAAAAGACTTTACCATCATGAAATACTTCTCAGACCCATCCAGTTGAAAATATTATACATGTCATCATCAACAGGTAATAAGCCATATCTAAAGTCTTGGGTTGTTACCTGCATTCTCTGCCCTATATGCCCTACTCCTATTACCATTCCTGTCGACAACAAGAGTTTTCTAGAAACACTGTTGAAGTGATAGCATTATTTTCACTGGGCTTCAACCCCCTCCTCCTATCTGCAGTCATTTCAGGCGCTTTCTGCCACAGATACTGGCTGAAGACCTACTATGTGCCAGACCCAGATGATACATAGCCACACTGATGGTACGTGAGAAATTGTCCCAACATATCTGTACAGGAAGATCACATGAATCTTACTCTTCATGTGACTTGTAGGAGCCATTTCTCCAGCTTGGAAATACATATTCATATGTCTCACTTTTCTAGTTAATCACCCAAGCCCCATTTGCTCAACTTAGCAGGAAGTCCTTTAGCCTTCTCACAAAGCCAACCCCACCTCCTCCAGCTGCCCAAGAACCTTTAGCTTTTACTCAAGCCAGTGCACTTGATGTGGTTCCAGACCTCCCTTCTCTGTGCACAACTGATTCAGTGGGGTAACTTGTTTAATCTCTTCTTTTAGAGTGTCCACATCTCTATGGGGTAATAAACAAGTTGTGTTGGGCTTTGCCAAGAAACCAGGACCTAGCAAAGGCCAAAGTTCACATGGACTTAGAGCTAGATGATCCTCAAAGGCATGCAGACCACCCCTTCCAATACACAGTTGAAAAAAAGATCAGTGCCGGGGCCAGCAGGTGGCATGGTGGTTAGGGTTCTGGACTCTCACGTGGCTGACTGCAATCTGAGTCCCAGACCCGGTGGCTTGAAAATCATGCTGGGTGCATGTACTTGTATGCTCAAAATCCTGAGAGGAGAATAGAAGAGAAGGGATTGCAGCGCAGACATTCCCCTGGGAGTTGGTTTCTCACTTTCCCCCTGTCTTTCTGTCTCTCTCCAGTGAGCACACATGCCCTCTGGAAAAACGTAAAAAAAATTAATAATAATAATAATAATCAAAAAGACTGGTGCTCAGGAAAGGGAGATGACTTTCCTGTAAACACTCAAGTATGTTGATAGAGCTCAGATTAGAAAAAGAGATGTGTATCATAGAGCCTCTTTGATTAAGCATTTCTTTTTTCAGGTATAATATGGTCTCTTAAATACATTACCACTGAACAGTAAGTAAGAAGCAAATTCATATCACGAACTGGTACTTAAGAGGACTGAGGTCCTTGGGACCAGCAGTTAGCGTAATAGCTGTCTCTGGACTCCCATGTAGTTGACCATGGTTCAAGTCCCAGACCCAGTGGCTTAAACTCACGCCAGGCACGTGTGTGTGTGTGTGTGCCCAAGATCCCAAGAGGAGAATGGAGGAGAAGGAGGAGAAGGGATTGCGGTGTGGCCACCCCCCCTGGGGGGGGTGATTTCTTGCTTTCTATCTCTCTGTTTTTCTGGCGAGCACATGCACCCTATAGCAAAAACCTCAAAAAAAAAAAAAAAAAAAAAAAAAAAAGAAAGAAAAAAGAAAAAATAAAAACAGACTGAGGTCCAGGTAGCTGAGGTAGCTGAACTATTTTCCTCAAGGTCACTTGTTTGGTAATGGAACGAGAGCATTAGGATCTGGATCTCTTGTGGCCTCTTGACAGGGAGTGTTTTTTTCCCCATTGTTTCTCCTGGTCAAGTGTGAAGTGCAAGAAGGTTTTTAGTTTTGCAGATGAGGCTACTCTCTGATCCTCCCTTTCTGGAGAGAAATGAGCGACATTTTGCAAGCCAGTCCCATAGCAGAATGGTTAAGGGAGCCAGATTCCACATGGCCAACAGCGATCTTAATCGCAGGTCCAGCAGCTTGAACATGCAACAGTCTCATGTGTGTGCATGCCCCATATCCTGACAGGCTAGAGAAATAGCAGGAAACAAAACTAGTGTGACCATGCTCCAGTGGGAGCTTCTCTTTCACATGCACATGCACACATGTGCCCTCTGGCAATTAAAAACATGTAAAAAATAAATAGAGTTATATGTTGATAATACCTCAAAGGGACGTAGGCTTCTGGGTACTAACTCAGGAAGAACCAAGCTTACTTCATGACCCAAGCTCACTTGCCTTTAGATTATAGATCATGGCAAAAAAAAAAAAAAAAAAAAAAAACAAAAAAACAACTCAGGTTTCTTGTCACAAAGACTTAAACTAAAACCTCATCCATTTTTTATCACTTTTCACTTTATAATCTTAGCCACAATTCTTCAAACCAGGGTATATTCTCCAGTTCCCAGAAGGTAATCAATGCCTTTGCTTCTCGGCCTTGGCTGCTTGATTCCAGTTGTGTTGGCCCCAAGTAGTGGGATTTTAGCAACTGTATTTAGGCCTGGGTTTTGATATGAGCCCCTAAGGTGCCTTCCTCTGGGTGTGTTTTTGGCCCTGGAGGCACAGAGCGCAAGGTGGCATTGTTCTCACCTTATTGTCACTAGGCTCTTAGTCCTGGATACAACAATAGATCAGGCCCTTGTTAATTTAGCAGCTCTAAAGAGGAATATTTATTGTTGCCAGTTGGGCAACTTCATTGGTCCAAACTTAAAGGGACTGATCAGCAATAAAGGCTACCACCACACCCTTGGTGCAGTTGCTGTTGATTTCTGAGGCCTTCTAGCTTGTGAGCTACTGCCTGGATGCTGTGCCTGGGTTGGGCCGAGGGCACCTACAGATGCTCTCTCAGTCAAAGGCCATCTCTAGCTCACAAACATCCATTCTTTCTATTTTATTTTAACATTATTTTTCAGACCCGCATCAGTACAAGAATTGTGGTTGTGCTTGAAGAGGAAAGAACCCAGGGTTGCTTTAACAGGGTTTGTAGGCACAAGGACAAGAGAATCTCTGTCTTTTTGTCCCCAGGTTATTACTGCTCAATCCAACCGTTTCAAATGCTTCCTGCTCTCTCCCTGTCACACACAGGCTCCTCCCCACTCTTAGTGCATCCATCCATTCACCTGCTGTGAAGTTCAGTTGGGGGATTCCAGGTCTAAGAACACCTTTAAAGTTAAAGTAATAAAAAACTCATGCTATACAAGAGAAAGCAAAGTCCATAGAGGGGCAAAAACACACCTAAGAGGGCTCAGTCAAGGCTAACAGCCATGGGCCCTGGCTCTTACAACCGAACAATAATAAGACAAATAATGTAATTAAAATTGGGCAAAAGACAGGCATAGATATTTATCAAAAATGATATATGGTTAATTAGCATAAACGTAAAGATGTTCAACATTCATAGTCTTTAGAAGATCCTAATTAAAACCACAAGCGATACCACAACATATCCACTAGAATGGCTGTGATGGATGAGGTAGATGATAAAGAGTCTAAGGCAGAGTAAAAGGAAGCACCACACTTTCGCCTGGGGAAGGAAACTAAGGTGAGACAAAGAAGTAATTGAGAACTTGCTGACTGATGAAAAAGGAGCTAAGATTGTATTTCTATTTTCTTAACCTTACACTGTAAAGCATCTCTATAAACACAAGGCTTTAAAAGGAGTTAAACCTGGGACCAGCAGATGGCATAATGATTATGTTGCTGGACTCCCATGTTCAGAGGCTTAAAACTCAGGCTGGGGGCTTGTGTGTGTGTGCCCAAGATCCCCAGAGGAGAGTGGAAGAGAAGAGATTGTGGCATCGCCATCCTCCCTGGGGGGTAATTTCTCACTTTCTGTCTCTCTGTCTCTCCGGTGAGCACACATGCTCTGTAGCAAAAATCTTTCAAAAACAAAACAATAGAGTTAGATTAAAAATATTCCATTTCTGTTTTGAAGGAAAAATGAGTGTGAATTCATTGGTTCTGACTTAATCTCAAATTCAAGCGTGAACCTTGTGGTTTATAAGATGTATCACCCAGTTAATGTTGGTGGATGCTTCTCTGTGCTCCCAGGTTAATTACAGAAATGCTGCCAATTTGTTAAACACCTTTAAATACTATTTTTTTTAATGGAAAGCATACTATACTGTATAAGAAATACACTTAGCAGGGCCTGTCCCATGTGGAGATTTAGGAATCAGAGAAGAATCATTAGCAGAGACTTTTTCTTTTTGTGTTACTTTGGAAAAGGGTCATTCTTTGTTGTTCTTTTTGTTTTGTTTTGTTTTAAAAGCCAGTTCACCATCCACCTCTCTCTCTCTTCCTTCCTTCTTTCTTCTTTCTTTCTTTCTTTCTTTCTTTCTTTCTTTCTTTCTTTCTTTCTTTCTTTCTTTCTTTCTTTCTTTCTTTCTTTCTTTCTTTCTTTCTTTTCTCTCTCTCTCTTTTCTTTTCCTTCCTTCCTTCCTTCCTTCCTTCCTTCCTTCCTTCCTTCCTTCCTTCCTTCCTTCCTTCCTTCTTTCTTTCTTTCTTTCTTTCTTTCTTTCTTTCTTTCTTTCTTTCTTTCTTTCTTTCTTTCTTTCTTTCTTTCTTCTTCCTTTTCTTATCAACTCCATGACAGAAAGAGAGACAGAGAGAGCCTCATCAGGATCCCCATGCCATAATCCACTCCAGCTCCTGGATCGCATATGTCTGTGTCCATCATATTCAGGAGGTCTTGGGCCTAGACCCTGCCACGTGGGCCCAGCTGTACCAGTGCTGTAGCATTGTCACACCACTACCTGACCCCACATCCTTTCGAGTTCAAGAAGAACATTTGATGTCAGGATCCTAGGTGTCAGTATAGGAAGGTCTTGGCTGATCCTTGGTCCCTCTTGCACAAGGCAGGATGTATGAACTTCAAACACACATATGCCCTGTCATCTGGGTCCCTTTATTGATTGTCCAGAAGTGAGTTTAATGAAGACAGAATGTCTCCTGTAAACAAATCATTATCCCTGATCAAGGATGTGTAAACAGAACCTGGCCTGGAAAACAAGCTCTTTCTCTCTGCCTACCACAGACACGGATGATGCCTGGGCTCTGGGGATTTGCTGGAGGCTGCAGTCAATAATGAAACTTCCTGAAGTACAAGGGAAAGGCCCCAAAACCAGGAGTGCTGAGAACGCCAGCAGCATCTTCCACATTAGATCTTATTCCAAAAATCAGAGAGAGGGAATTAAAACAGAAATAGATAAATGTTACTTTCAAAACATTTGATAGTTTATCTTAATATCATAATTATACCACAAAAACATTAGCTGGAACAACAGTAGATATATTTGAACCTCTCTAACAAGAAGTTCAGTACTTTCATTTCATAAACCTAGAGATTACAGAGTGGGAATCAATTTACTTACCAAAACCCAAAATTTCCCTATTCTTTTACACTAATCACGATTACCCCTTGATTCCTCGTTTACAATACATTCTCTATCCACTATATAAGATTTGTTTTGTTCCTTCGTTTTTTGGTGATGACTGTTACCCAGTTATAAAATGCCAGCTAAATATATGGGGTTATATTTGTATCATGTCTTGCACATAGTAGGTCCCCACAGTGGCTGCTCTTACAGTTGTTATAATGATCATGGTTTCCATCACTGTCACCTTTCAATTACTTCTGGAAAGTGAAGAATATAAGTACGTTCTAATTAATATTGCTATAATGAGTATCTCATATTGGTTACAAACTATATGTCAATTCCATACTTGGTGCTTTGTGTGCTAATGAATACATTAATTATCTGAAGAATTCAAAAAGAACAACATTATTACTAACATTTTATCAAGGCTCAGAGAAGTCAGGCATCTTCTACACAAACCAGGAGTCTTTCTGGAAGAGACTGAGTTCAAAGGCTAGGTCTGTCTGACTCCCCATAGCTCACTCTTTCCTATGGATACTGGAAAGATCAGTATACTGTAGGATACTGATCCTATGGTACTTGTTTTGAAGAAATTGAAAACAGTTTAGGATTATTTTAAGTTGTTTTTCCCCCTTTAAATGAATGTCATTCATACCCAGTTGCAAAACAATCTAGTACTGGATGAGCCTCCTCACTGAAGCCTATAGAAGTCTCTTGGAAAGCTCCAGATATTTCTTCCCATGTTGTCACCCTCATTGTCCTGATCAATGTCATTCTCATAGGCATCAACTCCAGTAGTGTTTTCTGAGTATTAGCAGGTCCCTATGGCAGCCACTCCTGAGAATGTACATAATAAACCAGACTTACGTCCTAAGCCTGTCCTCCCTCCAGTAGTAAATAGCTAGGACCAAGGCTGGGACATCACAGACATTCTTTCTGTGTGTCCTGTACTTTCTATCCACATTCAGGGAGTGTCTCCATATCAGTTCACTCTCTGTGGAGTGCCTTTATATATACTTGAACACTTCCAATAACAACAGCTCACTACCTTTTCTTCCATGATTGAAAAGCTCTGGTGATTTAGAAGTTAGACAGAGGCATTTTATTGGAAAATTAATATGTTGGGGGACTACACTTTCTAAGATAATTTTTCAACATGTATCAAGAGTTTCAAAATTGCTCATACTTTTAAATTAGCTAATTCTAATCCAATCAGCTAATTCTGTTCTTAAAAGTTTGTACTTCCAAAAAGAAAAAAAAAAGTCCAAAATCATGGACAGAATGTTTTATTTTAGGTTTAAAATTGCAACAGTATTTGTAGTAGCTTACATGGTCATGTATATATGCATAATTAACTATTTCAATTGCCCTAACTCTTGCTCAGACAACATGCTTATAAATTGTAAAAAGAGGGACCAGCAGTTGGCATGATGGCTATATAGCTGGACTCCCATGTAGTTGACCACAGTTCAAGTCCCAGATCTGGTGGCTTAAACTCATGCCGGGCACATGTGCGTGTGTGCCCAAGATTCTGAGAGGAGAATGGAAGAGAAAGGATTGCAGGGTGGCCATCCCCCCGGGGGGTGATTTCTCGCTTTCTGTCTCTCTGTCTCTCTTTCTGGCAAGCACATGTGCCTATAGCATAAACCTCTCCAAAAATAAAAAAATAAAAAAGAAAGAAAGAAATTGTAAAAGGAGACTTCCTAGAGAGTATCGTTTCTTCACTTTAACTCTCTGTTAAAATGTTCTAGAACAATTAAATTAGACACTCTGGGTATAAACCCAGGCATCAGTATCTTTCAAGCTGCCCAGCTGATTCTCCTGTTACCTCAAAGTTAGGAGCTATTGCTCTAGAAGGAGTTTTTTAATTTTTTTTTCCTGAAAGAGAGAGAGAGAGAGGAAAAGTGAGAGACCACTCTCCACCATGGAGGATGGTAATGTTGTAATCACTTCTCATCTATTTCTCCTTTGGAGATTTGGGGCACGCACACGCACCCAGCATGGTTTTCAAACCACCGGTTCTAGAACGTGGACAGTGTCGTTGGCCATGTGGGTTCTGGCCTCCTCAAGCACCACTCCACCAGCTGATCCTAGAATGAGTTATACAGTCATCACAACGACTTGTTAGAGCTCCTTCATATTCTCCAGAAAGGAAGGCAGGAGAGAAAGCATGCCAGCTGCTTCCTATGGGGCTGGTGTGCCAAGGAATAGTTTGGTATTGCTACCCCTTGGCTAAGAGGCCCTGCACTTTGACCTTCCCATGACATCATGCTCACAACAAGCCAGCAATGTCTCCTCATTAGCCCTTCTTCAAGATGATCTACTGGTCCAACTGGGAGGCTTAGATCATTTTCAAGAGAGAGGGTCAGGTGTGACAGGTGGGCTGGGACTCTTTAACTTGGGATGCATTTCTTACGTCACATGCAAACTCTAGGCCTCTCTTCTTTCTGTAAAATGAAGATAATAACTCCTGCCTCACTGGGGTGTTACGAGGTTTGAGGCAGAGTGTTGATGGAGTCACTGCTGCTCTGGACAGAATAAATTGCCCATGTCCACTGGAAGTCAGCTGGCTAAAAAGAGAGAGTGCCGCCAATTGGACTGAGGGTAGGAATTTGAGAGAATACCCTGAAGAGCCCAGGAGGTGCTGAGCTAACCTACTGTGCTTCATGAGATCAGCTCCTTAATCCTCCTCTGCCTGTGAGAATGCAGCACCTGCTCATGGTGGTGCCTGGCCACAGCAGAGCCTCCCTCTGGTGGTTTCTATCAGCCAGCCTTTGCCTCTCACTGCCAACTGCGTTGCTTATAGGTCTTGGCCTCTCTCTTAAATTCCGTTAAGGTGACAAAAATTCTCACTTGTATGCTCTCTGGTTATTTCTCTTGCACAAATTGGAAAAGGCATAAAAAATGGATTTAACCAGTTCTCTTTACTTTTATGTTCTTTTCAGAATAGCTCTTCTTGGCCCGCACGCTAGCCAAGGGTATAATTCCTTCTGCTCTGTGTCTCTCAAAGTAGAAGGAAAGGCCTAAATGAGTTATCTGGAAGCATTGCTCTGAGAACCAGCACTTAGATTCTTCCAAACCTGGTGCATTTTATGTATTCATTCATTAGGAATAAAAAAAGATGTAGCTGCCTACTGTGCAGTTCCAGCAGCAGTCCTGGTCCACATCACCACAGCTCTTATCTGGATGACCATGGTGGTCAATGTCCACTTCCCACTTCCATTCTTTTCTTCTGCCTTTCACAGGCTAGCCTTAAAGAAATTAAAGCATTCTTCCATTTTTATTTTATTTTACTTTTTTTTCCTATTTTATTTTATAAATTCTTATTTACTTTTTTTTTATTACCAGGGGGCACATGCATTCACTCGCAAGAAAGTAAGAGAGAGAAAGAGAGGGAGAGAGAAAAGGCACACTCTAATGAGGCACGATCACACCGGTTCTCCATCCTGTTGTGATTTTAGACACTCACAAGTTGCCCAGCATATTTTTCAAACTCGTAGGGCTAAGGTGTGAACCATGGTCAGCCATGTGGGATCTGGTGCTTCACACACAGCGCTTAACCTCTGTACTACGGGGTCAACCCAGAACAGTCTTTTAAAAAAAATGCTGTTTATCCTCAGCTCAAAACTCATGACTCATCATCTCACTCAGAGTAAAAGCCCATGTCCTCAGTACGGCTGATAAGAACCTGCTGGATTGGTCTCCTTCCAGCCGGCTGGTTTCTACCCTCGAGCTTCTGCTCATCCTCCTCAGAGGCCAGCTCCCACTGCAGGGACCTCCTGCTACCCCTGCTCTCCCTCCCCTCCGCTCATTTCTTGCAACTCCAGTCCAGAGCACTTTATTCTGTAGCCCATTTAAGAATGCTGAATTAGCTGCAGCCTCAGTAGAGGAGACGGCAGGGCGGTCTGGAGGTTAGACATGTTCCGAAACACTAGTCTGTTCATTAAGGATTTCCTCGTCTGCTTCTACCTGAAGCCAAACATCTGGATGGAATATGAAAAGCCAGACCACATATTTGGGTGTTCTTCACAAGGCAGCGTTTGCAGCAGAATGCAGACCATCTGGTGACTGCTGCAGTTTTCTTTGGGTTAAAGTTCAGTTACTTTAAATTCAACAAACATTTGTTTACACCAACTAGACCCTGTGTTTGATGTCAGGGGCTATAGCAGGAATATTCCCACCATGGGGGAGCTCACAGGCTGGAGAAATGGTGACAAGGTCACAGGTAATTCTACTTGAGGTGAAACGTGCTATGTGAAGGCTCTAGACCTTAATCTGAAGGTCCCTTATAGAAGGGTTCCCAAGGGCCAAGTCACAGTGAACTACAACTTGGAAAGTTGTCTGTCATAGCAATGAGACAGAGCCTGAAGCTCAGTTGGTTAGCCCTAGAATGTGAGGTGTTGGGAGGGGGCATAGGTGGCTTGTACTGTACTAGGGTGGGTGGACAGTGAGGAAATTAATTTGAAGTTCCTGGTGTAGGGGCTATGCTATTCTCAGCCAGTGGGAGTGGGTGCATCTAATTAAACCAAAAACATCTCCATGTTTGAAATTATAGTTAAACTCATGGGCTAATCAAATATAAGAGTTTAACCTCTTCTGAAAATAGATCCTGCCAGTACTTTTCCTACTGGGTAAACATTTACTCACTCTTAGGACACAGCTTAATGTCACCCTCTGAGAGCAGGCTTCTCTCGCTGTTTGCTGTGGGTGCACTGGTCTTCAGCCGCCTCTCACTAGCCTAAGCTCTGCCAGAAGAGCATCATGACATGATCTGGTTGTCTCTGCCCAGGATCTTATAGACAAAGGGAAAGAAGTGTGTCCCCCTCCCTGGACACTTAGAGTGACCCATGCTTTGCACTCCAGCACAGAGCCTTCTCACCACACTCTCAAGGAAGCAAGTCCTTGAAAGGATGACTGAGAAAGGGCCATGATCACTCTGGATGACTGGGGGGTGTGGGAGGAGGACATTGCCTGGAGGCAAAGAGTGCCAAGTCCTTTGGTTTTCTTTCAACAGAGGACATGGGAGACACGAGAGAGACATTTTCTGACATGTAAAATTCTTCATGAATAACCATGTCATGAATCTGGGTTTCAGAGCACTTAGCAGACCTCTCTGGTTGCTCTCCTTCTATTAACTCCATAGTGTATTCAGGTTTGCTTGTCTCTTGCTTCTCTTGTCTCTTGTCCCATACCCTAGCCTTTCATTTTCTCTTTCTTTCTACCTCCTCACTCTAGTTTCCACGTCTAAGAATGGCTTGTTCCTAGAGTCAAGAGGGACAGAGGGGCAGACGGAGCACCATTACTGGGCTTCCTATGGCTTAGTCCTGTGCTAAGTGACTTCATTGTCTGGTTTAAGGCTCACCAGCATTCTGTGAGGCAGATTTTCTTGTTCCTACTTTGCAGATAAGAAATGGGGACTGAAAAGATAAAAGGATGTTTCCATAATCACACGTCTACTGGGAGAAGTCATGCTATGGTTCTTTGAGTTCCATCGCATGTTAGGTCTTGAGTAAACCCTGCCATTGCATACTAGGTCTTTTGTAAGTCCTGAGGTCCAAAGATAAATATTGTGTTCACTGTCAAGTTCTCCTAATCCAGCACAGCCATGTGCCCTGTGATTTTGTGGAGTTCCTGCTATAGCGTGCTGCCTGGCACAATCACATCACAACCCAGGAGAATACAACAAGTTAAACTGCAAGAGGAGGTAGAGGTGACACAGGAATGGTAAGTGCTGAAGTGAATCGATAGGTACCTGGAAGTCCATAGTACTCCTTTCTTTACCTTGTTGATTTAAAAAACTCCATGTCACATGGCTTATAATTGTATCTTTCCAGACATAGAGACTCCCAAGTTCAAAATGAAGCATCCCTTCTCAGAACACAGAGAATATCCTAAGAATGATTGCTCCTATAAGCCCTGCCTCACACTCTGGTTTACATGGGGTCCTATAAGTCAACATGGTCCTAAAGGAAGGAGATCAAGGGACCAGTAGTTAGCGTAATGACTATGTTGCTGGATTCCCATGTAGTCGACCATGGTTTGAGTCCTGGATACGGTGACTTAAACTCACGCCGGGTGCGTGTATGTGCAAGCCCAAGATCCCAAGAGAAGAATGGAGGAGAAGGGATTGTGGCATGGCCATCCCCCCTCGGGGTGCAATTCCTCACTTTCTGTCTCTCTGTTTCTCTCTTTCTGGAGAGCACACGCACCCTATAGCAAAAACCTCTCCAACAAAAGAGAAAAGAAATCAAATGTCATGAGCAACCCCTACTCCATCTACCTTTGGACACAGACAGGAGAGTTACAAGGAATGAGAGGCCTCTCCCCATCTGGAACTTTATGGGGTCCTTGGTCCTCTGTTTCAAAGTCTTCTGTGATAAATGCACTATTTTTTGATGCTTATGTTAGAAGACACTAGAAAAAAATTATGATACTTCCAGACACCTGGGCCATTGTTCTTAGGTCTTAGTGAAACCATTCTCCTTGATATTAGAGTTTCCATTTCAGAGAAGGGAATAGGATAATCAATTTTCTACATGGCTGCTTTGCACAGGCAAAAGAGCTTGGTTGAAAACCAAAACAGATGATTTTACTTCCCATCTTCTCTGACCAGGCTTTTCTCTCTACACCTTTGAAATCATTGACCATGATGGCTTTGGTCACCTAGGTCTCTCTCCACACTGGGGATGTACAAGGCAGGACCCTACCCTTATCTGGCATCAGAACCAGCCATGTGACAGTCTTAGAAAGCTGCTCCCTAGTTCTGTCTGGATTTAGAACATGCTTTTAGCAGCTGACATGGTACTTCTTTTGCCTGCACAGTCTGGATACTGACTGTGGCCAAAGCCATCTTTCTCAGCAGGTCAGTGCTGATGGGCCTTGAGGAATGGTTGGTTGTGCCAATAGATCCATTCTATGCTTTTCCCTGATTACGTGCTTCATGCTGAGGTGTGTGCTAGGAGCCTGCAGGACACACAGAGGCACAATTTAGTCCGTCTACATGGAGCTGACAGACAAATGTAACTAAAACTGAACATGCTCAAAAGCTAGAATCACTGACTTTCCCACAGACTCACTGCCATCTAGTGAGTGGCCACACACCCACTTGGTCACTCATATCAAGACTTGGGATCATCCTGATGGGTCCTTCTCTCCCCCTCACAACCAACACTAAGTCCTCTAATTGATTTTTCTGCCCTCTTTTTGCCCTGCCCCATGAAGCTCTCTCTCTCTCTTTCTCTCTCTCTCTCTCTCGCCTACCCTTGCTGGTTTCCCATGCCATCCCTTCTCCACTGTGAGGTCAGTGATGCTTTTCCTTTCCAAAGCATGTCCATGACCCTCCATGTTACTCCATGTTACTTCAAATAGATTCTTTCTAGCCAACTGAGAACCAGGAGCTCCCCATGATCTGAGCTCATGAGACAGTCCCCATCTCACTCTCCTCTGCTCCGCTTTGGGACTGAAGCAAAGCTCTTTATGCCTTGCAAGATGCAGATCCCTTTGTGTGAATACTGCCTGTCCTTCATATTATGCTCAAATGCCACCTCCTACATAAAGGCTTCCCCGCCTTGCTAATTTGAAGAAATCTTCTTTTTATCCAAAACTCTTTAAGACTTCTATTTGTGTTGCAACTAGAGGAGAGAATTTCTATAAAGTAGGCTTGGGCTTGAAATTGGAGTGAGCTAATTGGAGTGACACGTGCTCTTAAGGAGTTGACATCCCAAGCCTCAGTTCTTTACTGGGAGATGGAATGATCATACTTCCTACTTCATTGTGAATATCAGAGATAATACATGCACCTCACATACACCAATACATAGTAGGTGCTTTCTAAAAAGTAGTCCTTGTTGTTATTATTTATGCCCGTGATTATGTACTTTCTTTGATTTAGTTGAGGATTGGCCTAGGCTCCTGGACATCTGAGGCCATCTCCCAAGGTGGCTGGCCTGGGACCTGCTCCTGCCAGGTGATGGGGGACAGCTGCATTTCCTGAAGGGAGTGGTGAGGTCTAATTTGGAGCTGGTGAGGGCACAAAGTGGTCACAGAGAACAGCAGGTCCAGGACTGACATTATCAAAAGCCTGAGGCCCTCCAAGATCTGATTTGTTTCGTTAAAACAAAGGGAAGGGTTTCCTTGAGAATGCCACCCGTTCCTCCCCCAGATTCCCCTCTCGGCTGCCTCTGCGGCCACACATGTTTCCGATGAGTCTACATTCAAATGAATTTCAGCCGACAAATAACTCGATACAGCTCTTTGGTGGGAGAGAATTCCATCGGGATGAGGTCATGGTTTGGCTAGAGGAAAATTAAAAATAACCCAGAACCCCCCGCCATCCAGCCTGGCATCGGCCCAGGACTGTGCATTTGGGAACCATTATCGGGTTTATCGGAGTAACGTATCACAGAAAACCTGCTTCTGTTTATAGACCATTTTATTATTTCGTTTTGACATTTCCCTTTTTTCTTCAACCTTTTTCCCCCTTAAGCAAATATCTATTAGACTGAGTTGAAACGTGATCCAACCAAATATACTCTTTTTCAACTTCAGGCTAAAGCAGGTCTGACTAGAAGCAGAAATGCTTAAGTGAAAAGTTATGATTTACTTTTTTTCTAAAGGGAAACAGTGTCAGAAGGAGAATTTTATGTGACAAGGGAGCTTACGGTGCATGGCGCAGGGGCTGGTGGCTGACACAGCGTCTTCCTGGGAAGGCTACGGCCCATCCCCTGAGCTTCCCAATGGCTAACTGGCAATGGTGCACCAACGGAAACACTAAGTTTAAAACGACCTCATCCCCTGATTGGATGGTAAGCACACGGATGATCACACTGGGAAAAGAATGTAGAGATCATGTCCTCTCTCACCCTCATAATCTGACTGCTGGGTAAACCAAGGCCACGGGCTATAATGACTCCCCCAAGGGAGCCAACCTGTGGTGTGGGTCTGAGGGGTTGAGTCTGAGAGCATGGAAGGCATAAATTGGATAATCAATCTGCCAATTGATCTTAGGCAAGAGACGTTACCTTATTATGCTTGGAGTATAATATGGGATAATAACTTCTGCCCTCTCTACTCACACAGTTGCAGAGGATCAAATGAAAAAACAGCTGCTATGGCTGTTGGTAGCTAGCAAGCATTTTCTCTGTGCTGGTCATTGTTCTAAGCCTTTGCATTGTCCATCTACTAGAGAATCCTGCCAATCAGGTGTAATCATGATACCTGTTCTGAAAATGAGGGCGCTGAGAGAGGTTCAGACAAACTAAGTAGCTTGCCCAAAGTTAAGTTGTTGGAAGATCACGGAGACTGACGCAAATCTGGAGTGTCTGATCTTGGAGCCTCTGCTCTTAGCCATGACATTATTCAGTCTCTGTGACCAGTTAAGTCAGGACCCAGATGTAAAGGTGAAAGGTGAGATGGAGGCTGAGCTAGAACAGAGACCCAGGTGTCCTGACTCCTGCTTCCGGGTCCTTTTCCGGGACCATAGGCTGCCCTGACTTCTGCAAGGTGGGGCTGTTAGGCTGCTTTCCTGCCCTTTTTGTCAGGCCTGAGCCACATATTAAATTACGAAACGGAAAGATGGTTTGAATTCCCTTTGAATGCATCAAAGTACAGACCTGAAAGGAATGTGTGCTGGCGAGGGCTGGGGGCGTGAGGGCCAGGGCCTCCCCGAAGGCTGACATGCATAATAGCATTTCACGGGCCTGGCTGTGAGGTTGTGAGGTCCCCACACAGAGTCAGGCTTCTGCCCCTGTGTTGGCTCCCTGCCCCTCTTCCTCCTTTCACTTCTGCTCTGATTATTCCCAGGCATGGCTGCCTTTGGGCTGGCCTCTTCACAGGATCCTGGGTGATCTGGTCCCACCTCCCTCCCTGGTGCCCCAGTCTTCTCTTTTTTGTCAGGGTTCTTTGGCCTCTCTGTTGTGTGTGTGTATGTTGTTTATACTATGGTACTTTGACTCTTTGAATTCACTAAGCTCTTGCTTTCCTTGGGGTTGTCTCCTCTGCCCAGAACAATCTATCCTCCCTTCTACCCTCCAAACAACTCACTCTTCAGGTTTTGGTTCAAATGGGCTTTTCAGACACTCCTCCTGATTCTCAGTCTTTGTTCCTTACCTCTCATTTCTTCTCTCATAAAATCTTTATTTTATTTTTCTTTTAAAAATATTCATGATAGAGCATGTGCATGAAAGAGTCAGAGAATTTCTCAGATGAGTCTGGTCATGACACAATCCTTTTGCAGTCCTTCCAGGAACTTGGGCATGCACACAGGTGCCCAACATGTTTTCAGGCAATTGGGCCAGGGAATTGAACCATGGTCAGTGTGGGATTTTCAATTCTGCAGTCTCATATGCTACTAAATATGTTACAGTGCTGGGGTCACAACTGTGTCTTTTTTTGTTTGTGCCTTTCTTATATTTTTCACTTATGTATTCATTTCTTTTTTATTTATCTCATTATCTAGACCAAGGAGAAATAAGTTTATTATTGAAATAAACTGTTTATTTCAGTTCATACTGCCCCAGGGGTAAAAACAATATTTATGTTTTAAACCTTTACATTTCAAATGGTTATATAAACATCTCTATAATAGCCTAAATTTTTTATTCCTGGTCCTGCAAAGCCTAAAATATTTATATTTTAAGATGAAGTTTCTGCTCCTGCTCTAGTCTGTATGATCTATGAATACAGAGGCCATGTCTCTTTTAGTTAGTCTGCATACCAGTACCTGATTCGGTACCTGGATCATAGTGGGTGTTCAGTAAATATTCGCTTACTGAAATAATCAATGAATTATCCTTTAGTTCTAGTCTCCCTGCAGAAGTCAGTAAATCATGAGGAAGAAGTCATTTTGCCTCCACACCTCTCGTTGAACTCTAATTCTGTCTATTAGTTCTGGGACTCTGGACAAGTCAACTTCTTTGAACCTCAATCTCTTTTTTTTACCTTTTGAAGAAAGTTAATAACTGGAAGGATTAATAAGATAATAAATATACACATGCTTTAAATAATGTAAAGACTATATAAAATGTGAATTATTATAGTAACAAATATTAGTTTATTGCCCCTTAGCTCCAAATTCACCTTTCATTCCTTGCTCTGTGATAACAGAGCCTCCACTGTCAATGTCTCTTTGCAGGCTGGTGCACTGTTTATCTCTCTTGGTAGAGGGCACTGACAGGGCACATCAGGAGGAAGGGCTCCTCCATTCTGGTATGTGTCCGCTTGTTCCTGAGAGCTGCAGCTAGCATTGCATTTGGGAACACTCACTGGTGCTCACTCCAAGTGAGTTCTGGCAGAACCCATTCAGACAATTTCCTATCAGTTTTCAGAGGTGTCTCTGTGGCAGGTGCTCCATGAGTCTCCCAGGCATACCAGTGGCCAACTTCCCAGCCTTGCCTTCACCATGGCAGGTTTTTAGCTTGCGTTATGTTCTCTGCCTGTAAGCTTTGGCTCACAAGTACCACTCAGGGGCACTAGTATGGGCCAGTACTGCTGGAAGTCCCTGCCCACCTGTCTTAGCTTACCTATTACCTGGGAGGGATATTTCCTTTTTGCTACTTTTAGCTGCAATTCTTTGCCCACCAGCTGCAGCCTATGTGTATAGACCAGCTATGATGTAGGGCTACCCAGTGAACTTCCCCGCCATCTAGCAGAGTCCAAACCATACTTTCTTCAATGAGATGAATCCATCCTGGGGAAGAGTCCCCTGCCTTCCACTTTATTTCTTCTTTAATTGCTTTTCACCAACTTTGGGGAACTCTTTCCTCCCTTATAGTTGAACTACAACTGCAGTTATCATTAATAATCCCTTATATCAAATTTTCCCTGCTCAAATAAGTGTATCGTTTATGTCTCTTGATTGGAAACCGTCTGAGAGAATTGTTATTAGGAGTGGTCTCAGGAGCTAGAGACACAAAGATGGGGTTGGGGGAATTTGTGTGTTGTGTTTTTGACCTTGAGTGCAGTGCTATGTTGTTGCTTTGCTTTCTGTGTTTTCTTTTTCTGCCGACAGGGAGAGAGATGCTAGTAACCCATGGCTCGCACTGGCATCAGATTAATCGAGCTGTCACCTGTGGTTGAATGTGACAAAGTGCCAACTGGACGTGTCTCGGGAGCTGAAGTGGCTATCGCATTTGGCCATTATGACAGGAATGATGACTACAGGGAATGTGGTGTGGGCGGGAGCCTTCAGAGTGCACTTGAGCAATTACGGAAAGAAAATGACAAGTTTGGGCCCTTTAACTATCAGCTCTAGTCACAGATTGGGGTTCGGAGAGCTTTCAAGACAGCCATGAAATATGCTCTCATTTCATATAGCCACAGGGGTGATATTGCTAAAAATCAACACGAAATTTATTGAACAAGTTGCTGAATTCCAATGAAAGCCAAATTCAGAGTCTTTCTAAGATTTTCATTTAAAAACTAGGACATGTATTGGGTGAGATTAGGGTACTAACATTTAGGATGAGAATATCTGGTTGGACCTTGGTGATATTGATGATCCAGGTCATTCTGAGTTTCCCTGGTCACTTAGACTAGTTTCCCTGTAGTGTCTTAAGGGACTAGCCTTCCTTTTCCTGAAAAATTTTATAATCTTACCTGGGGTAGATACAGTAATAGTGGATGATTAATCTCTCCAAACCTCACCACAGCATGCCTGTTGCCAATACATAACCGGGACCATATGTCTATATGCTCCAGAGATCCAGGTATACACTAAGGCCCAGGTAGAAATGACTTACACCAAAAAGGATCAAAATCACACGAATATATTTTGGCATAACTCTGGGAAACACAGTGGCAATAAATTGTCTAGATTAGGGAAGATAGAATATGATAATAGCCTGGCTAACTTCTTTGATATTAGTAAGTATTCCAGATAGTGTGTTAGCTGAAATATCTAGAGGCAGCTCTGATAAGCTTACTTGGCTGGTTGGTTGAAACTGGGTCTCAGTAGTGACCTATATTAGGGGTTAGAAAATTTCGGTCTATGGGCCAGCCACCAGCTTTCATAATCACACTTAATGATATGAATATTATGTATGAATATTTTCATGCTATAATAACAACTGAACAGTTGTGACCTGCAAGCCTAAAATATTTACTTTGTGACACCTGAGAAAAAGTTTGCTTACCCTTGGATTACATTTAATGGAGGTGAAATGCCACACTTTCCCAATATGCTTAGAGTGATATCAATGTTGGTATGAATTTATTATGTATGATCTGAATACTTGCTTCCCAACTATATTCTATGAAGATGCTCAGCATATAATTCTTTCACAAAGAACTGACAAATGCATTGTTAAGGGGAGCACCTCCTTCCTTGAAAAATTGTGATCACTGTCATTTGTAGGCTATCAATGAATGGAGAGGATGATGCCACTGTGACGGGCTTTATGATGTGAACAAAGAGGTAGGAGTTAGAGGAGATAGAGTGCAAATGGTCACGATAAAGGACAAAGTAGGCATTGCTACCACAGCAGACCGCAGGAAAGCTTGGTGATCAGAATTCTATGGCCCACGGAGATGACAAAGATCTAAAAAGGCATTAAGTATTGCTCAATGTGTAAAACAGAAAAAAAAAACCTTACGTCTGATAGCAAGAGTACAAGCAAACAAAACCATTTGACTTTCATCACCATAATGGATGGTCATAGACTCTCATCAAATTTCCAGACCTAAATCCATTCACAGGCTCAGAAACCATTCATTGAAAATAGATTAGTTCTCCTTGAGAAAGGACCATGAACTATTGTTTCAAGTATATAAATTTTTCTCTAAGCATTTCCAAATATGACCATTTAGTAGAGTGACTGTGCATTTGTGAAACAGGGATACTCAGACATTTTGGTTCTGAATTGATACTAATTCCAGAGAACAGCTATTGTGACCCATCAGTAGGTGTAGCCTTAGCTCAAGTCTCATTCTCAGTGGGCTTTAATGAGTTTAGGATCCACATTGTAGTTATTTCCCCCACCTCAAGTCTATAGTCGGGATAAACGTATTTGGCAACTGTCAGAATCCTCATATATCTCTCTAATGAAGATGACTGTGGTAGGAAGGGCTAAGTAGAAGTCACTGAAACTTCCCCAGCCCACCAAGAAAGTAGATAAGAAACAATACTACATAACTGAAGAGATTAATGACTTTACTAAAGCCCTAAAAGAAGCAAAAGAAGTGCTGCCTATCACATAGTCATTAAACTCAGCCATTTGCCCACTGCAGAAGTCAGATGAATTTTAAAGAACAACTGGATCATATAAATTTACTCAGACATTAATTGCAATTCTACTGCTGTCCTAGACATAGATTATCATTAGAGCAAATCAACACAGCTCCTAGCACTAGCATCAAACTATTGACATAAATAATTTCTTTATATTCATACCAACTTGCCAGAACCATTACAACCATGTTAGATTTTAGCTAGCATGGCCAAGAGTATGCCATCACAGTCTTATCTCATGGGGTATGCCAGTTTTATAGTCCACAGAGTCATCTGATAATCCACAAAATGTCACAAAAGCCCACTATATTGATACGTTATATTGATTAACTTTTGTCAGCTGAAAGTAACACTATTTTAGATGCTTTAGTTAGACATACATTAACTAGAGGGCAGAGAAGAACTGCATAGAAATCCAAGGGCCTGTCACCTTCGACTCAGGAATATTTCTTTGATTATTATGAACCATATGAAAATATCTCTCTAAGACATCAGAAAAGATGGTGGACCTCATATCAACTGTGATGTAAAAAGGGAGTGCAAAATTTGGAAGGTTGTTTTATATTTTGGAGGCAGTACATATTATATCTGAGCATACTACATGGACCTATCTTCAGAGTCACCTATCATGCTATCAGACTCGAATGTGGAAAAGAACAGGAAAAGACTCATAAGCAAGTTCAGTTTAGGTAAGAGCATTTTTACAATCCAACAAATCCAAGAATAATATGAAATGTCCAGGTAAAATAAGAAAGGTATAGGAAACCTTTGTAAAACGCCCATTGGAGAATCATAGTACACGACTTCTAGAATTTGTGAGCAAACCTTTGCTTTTTTCTACATGTAACCATTGTCTTCTTGAGAAAAAAAAAATTTCTGGAATGCTACTGGGTTTTGGTAGAAACTGAATACCAATCATAGAACCTTAGCTGATCATGAGACCTGACCTTCTCATCCTCTGCTAAGCATCATCTGATAAGCTTGATCATGCACAACAGCAACCTAATGATGAGTGAAGATTGTATATAAGAGAAAAGGCTTAGGTAGGTCTAGAAGGTGGAAGTAGGTTGCATGACAAGTTGACTCAGACTCTTCCGAATCCAACTCCTGTTGCATTGCTTTCATTTCCTTCAGCATGGCTATGATCTTGAGGGTGTTTCCTATGAATAGTGGTCTAAGGAAAAGAAAATTCAAGACTGATTTACCAAAGTTTTTAAACATTAAGCTGGGAATACTCAAAAACAAATGGCTAAGTACCACCACCTCACTCAGGGTGACCTGAAAGGACAGCGGTGAAGGACATTCTCCATGGGTAGAACTTAGAGATTTGGTCATCCACTGCACCAGAGTGAGAACTACAGATGCATAAAACAATTTGTTAATTGTCAGCAGATGCCTGTGTTCACCAGAAAGAGACAAAGTAACAGAGAAAGGGAGAGAGAGAGGGAGAAAGCATCCCACAAGCCACAATGGACATGGTCATACCACAATCCCTTCTTCTCTATTTCTTTATCCTGTTGGGATTTGGGGCTTGCATACATAAGTTACCAGTGTGTTAAAATCCCCATAGGAGCTGGGATTTGAACTGTGCAGTCAGCAATGTGGGCTCCAGATACCTAACCACTAAGCCATGAGCCATTTTTATAAATAGATTTTTACAGTGGCTACAAAGAACAAGATTGAAAGATCACTAACAAGAGAGTCAGAGAAAGAAGTTCATGATGGACTTCTCATAATTAACACAGACTGTGAAATTGTTTATTTCCCATTTGAATGCTCATGAAAGGGCGTCTGTTGACAAGGGGGCTTTTAATAAGTGGGCGGAAAAAGGACACGCTATTAAGGAAAACCAATTTGGTTTCCAAGTTTCAAAGACCTCACTGCTAGCTCAGGAGAGTCCAGCATACATGGAGAGCCCTGGGAGGGCTGAGGCAGGGAGACAGCAAATTTTTCCTTTTTTTTCACGTTGTAGGCAAGGGGTTCTAGTCTTCACTGGCTCAGTTGGTGCATCTGCATTATTAACCACTGCCTTATACAGTTCTCAGTGTGGGCACTGTGGCTGACAGAAAACAAGGGATTTGAAAGGTGTTGATATACAGAAAATGTCTGGTCTCATCTTGCTCCCTCTCCTTAGAAGACTCTACAGCTCTTCTGGGGAGAAAGACCTGTAGAAGATCCATGTGAAACATGAATCCATAAATAATCCCTTAGGAAGACAGCTTCCCTGGAACGGTAAGAGAATAAGTAACATACACAACCAGAACTATGGTATGTAGGAGAGAGAGAAATTCTTATGGCTGGTGAAGTGAGAAAATATTCCTTGGAAACGAAGGGAAGGACTTTGGCTGGAACTGGAGGGTGCATAGGTTAGAGGATGCCAAGTCGGGGGGGGGGTGCTGGTGAAAGGGAAAGTTTAGATTCAGAGTGAAAGCAAGGCCACAGAGCAGGGATTCCAGCATCTGTGGAGCTTGACAAATGTCTGGGGCAGCTCCAAATCTCAACATGGCTCTGAACTGCAATGTGTGAGGTGCGGCATCACCATCTTCAGCCTGGCTAGGCAGTGGATCCTCCATCCTGTCCCTAATAGGTAAGTGAGCATTATCTTTGCACTCCCAGGTGTCCACACATCTGGATACTGACCCTCACCAGTGTCTGCATTAAAGAAAATGAAACCTCCAAGGACTTGGAATTACCACAGCTATAAATTAATCTCCTCATTAATTTTGGTTTCTAGTCTGAAGACCAGACTGCTTGTCCAGGGTGACAGAAAAAGGATATGTCTGCTCCTTTCAGGACAGCTGCTGTACCTAGGCATGTAGCCAACACTCATGCCACAACTTCACTCACAGTAGCAGAATTCTGACAAGATACAGGACCAAGGTATCTGGACCAGGGCTTCAGATAGAGAAAATGGCTCAGCCCTTGGGCAATTGTTTCCTCTTGGTGAACCTGCCCTCTCCTGCCTGCTTGATGAGGGACTTACACTGAACAGCTTGTCAATACGCTGCCTCCCAGCTCTGAGAGTTTAGGACTCCAGTTCCATGTCCTACAGAGCTCAGTCCATGTGAGGTACCTCCTTAGAATATCTGGGAAACAGTGAGCTAGAGAGAGGGGTGCCACTTTCTCAGAAGAGATTCCCCATGTATACCTCTGTGGGCTCTACTTGTTCTTCCTTTCGAACTCAGATTTTTCATAGCATGATCTCACTGTAAGCTTCTGAGCATTCATAGTAGTTGGTCAGTCCAACATGTCACTGAAGGAGCTATGACCCTCCCAGGGTGATGAGGCTGGGAAGATAAGGACATGGGATGTATCTGTGCAGACAGGAGACGCTAAGATCTGGGTGCATCCTGTGGAAGCTGAGCTGCTGCAGCTGGAGAGAGTCACACACATGGGAGAGGGACTCAGGAGGTCAGGTCGGGGCAGGGGCTAGCTGGCCTTCTCTACAAGATGATTCTCTTTCCATTCTTGTTTTGGCTGATCTGACTTACGTTTTTAGTAAAAGAGAGAGTTTCTTATATAGATATGTTATTTTGGGGACAGTAGAACACAGGCAGGGGGAATCTGGCCTTCATTGTCAGAAACTGAAGGAAAGAGACCAGGATGGTGCTCGGGCTGGGCAGTACATCACGTGAGAGAGAATCGAAGACGTGGGGCAAGAAAAGGGGGAAGAAAACAAATGTGCTTAGTCATTGTCCTCAGGCCTCTGGGAATAGAGGACAACTTTGCCGTTCATTTGTAAACTTCAAGGCAAACTTACAGTCAAGCTTTGTTTGACTCCAGGTTATGTCTATTCCAGGACCTGGATCGTAACTGAGTGGATGGATGTTTGTTGAATGAACGAAGAAGTGAATGAGTGGATTCAAAAGGCATGTTAGAATGTAAGAACAAATCGTATTTGAGCTGGGTATAAACTTGTTAAAAATCGCTGCCAGGCAGTTAACTAACCAGTGTCCCTTTGGAGGCCTAGGCTCTCCACACGGGGTTACTCAGACATCAGCAGAATGACCCTCCCTACGGAATGTCAGTAAGGGCATTTCTGAACAGCACAGAGCCCAGGGAACATGTTCCAAGTGGTTACTGTCTGAATTTATGCTGATTAAGTTGCAAGATATATGTGTGTGACAGCCACTTGGGGTGGCTTTACCCCACATATCAAAGTAGGAAAAGCAGCATTTCCTTCATGGGTCACCTTTGAAGCACAGGCTAGTACAACCCTGTTCTGTCAGTACCTCAAACTATTTTCTTAAGGAAAGCACAGATGTGCAAAAAGAAGTCAGAGAAGACATAGAAAGCCTGGGTGACTGCCACAAGGCTAAATTGGATATGTCATGAATGGTAGAATAAAGATGAAATATCCCTTATTATTTGCAAATTTTAACTAAATCTATTAGAAATATTTAATTATAGCTATAAAAGTTGTCATCAAAATGGCCTACCCTAATATGAACTAAAAAGTGTAGACACATGAAATCTTCATTAGTTAATTAAAATTTCTTAATTTAATGAAGTGAGTGCCATGCTGATAGATTAAGTTAAATAAATATGCTATGCCTTGTAGTTTACAAATGAAACTCTGAAAATAAATTGTTTAAATGAATAACGTTCTTTCTTTGTTTTGTTCATTCACTCATTCAACACTCTCATGATTGCTTAATGTAATATGCATGCTATCAAATAGCAGAGCTGGAAGGATACGGGACAAGGAATGGAACTCCTTGATCATATACTACAGTACTCAACCATGGCACACCCAGAGGAGGAAACACTTCGCGCCTAAAGCATTTGCATTTCATTAAGGATAAAAGACTTTATCTACAAAGATATTACTATAAAGATGTCATTATAGACAGTATCTGACATCTTCGGATGCATTTCTCAGTGTAGCTGCCAATGACTCTGTGTCAATCACTAAGTGATTAAAAGCATGAGCTCTGGAATGAGAAAGCGTGGGTCCAAAGTCTTCAGTTTTTTATTAGCTGTGTGCCCTTGAGAAACATGTCTAACCTCTCTGGGCCACAGTTGCCTCACCTGTAAAATCAAGGTAATATCATTTGCTGCAACCCTTGTTGTGAAAAGTAATAGACACAAAGTGTGATAAGTGCGTGAAACACTGAGTCCACACACAGTAAGCGCCCTTAAAAACTCAAGTTTCTATAGCATAGTGATTTAGAACAGAAACGCTGGAGCAGAGCTGCCTGCTTCGGAATCACGGGCCCACCACATAACTGCTCAGGAAACCTGGAGTATTTACCAAACATCTGTGTACTGCTAAAGGACAAATGATTTAAATGGCACTTGTTGAAGATGGTAAGGCAGACTTCCCGTGAGAAGGGAAGCTTTTGTGATAGGAATAAGGACCACTATAGTGGAATTCTCCAGTAGGAGAGACGAACTGGGCTCGACTTCCAATACAACATGGATAAGTGGGAATTTATAGCCAAGGAGTAGGGTGGGGATCAGGATTTGGTCAAATCAACCTAATAGGATTTACGCTGACAGCAGGGCAGGATAGACCTTGGGGGGTAACTCACACAATCAGTCTATAGAAGCGGGTGACTGACAATGCACATGGGAAGTGGCTACCACAGCTACAGTTGATGTCATGAGTTGCCCAAGAGAGTCTGGTGTCAAGACCTCTAGTGTATGTTACAAATAAAATCTCCATTTTAAAAGCATGCATTTGTATAATGTCTATCACCTATCACCTGGTCGATGGTAGAGGATGAGGAATCTTGATTAGATATTGAAGATGATTGGATATTGAGGGTGGGGGCTCTGGTCACACTCATTTAGCAGAATTCTTATTCGGATTGGACAGTGCAGACCTGAACACAGAAGTCCAAAAGTCAGTCCTAGGTGAACAGAGAGCCTGCGCAAAGTTTGTTTAAGAATACAATCTTTGTGGGAACCAACAGTTAGCGTAATGGCTATGTCGCTGGACTCCCATGTAGTCGACCGCGCTTTGCATCCCGGACCCGGTGGCTTAAAACTCACGCCGGGCACGTGTGCGTGCTTGCCCAAGATCCCGAGAGGAGAATGGAGGAGAAGGGATTGTGGCGTGACCATCCCCGCTGGGGGGTGATTTCTCGCTTTCTGTCTCTATGTCTCTCTCTGTCTGCCTGGCGAGCACACGTGCCCTATAGCGAAAACCTCTCCAAAAAAAAAAAAAAAAAAAAAGAATAGAATCTTTGTCAGTGTCCAAGTTTTCTCCTCTGTGAAAATGGGATTTATTAAATAGCAGAGTTCACAAGGACAGGTTAATATATATGATCCACTTAGTGGGTCCAACTCCTGGTAAATACTATACAAGCAATTAAACTTAACTTATATTCTTATTACCATCATTTCCTTCTCTTTTTTTCTTTCTTTTTTTAACATGGTAAAGTTTTAGTTCTGTTTTGTTTTGTTTTGCTATAAGATGTATGTGCTTGCCCAAGAGAGACAGAAGGAAAATAAGAAAGAAACTCTTCAGGGAAGATGGCTATATAGCAGTCCCTTCTCTGTTCTCTTCTAGGGATTTTAAGCGTGCATGAACATATGATAGGTGTGATTTGTGAAAGCCACTGGGTCTGGATCTTGAACCACAGAGTTGGCTATGTGGGATTCAGCCTCCTTAACCTTCACACTACCTGCTGACCTGCTTTTCATTTCTTTAATCCATGTTTTCCAAGTCACTCTCCAAGTCAGTAGCCAGACTAATTGATGGACATGTCATTTCTCAGTTTAAAAATGTTCTGCATTTTTAAAATTATCCCTAGAGTCTTTTACTTTATTGTCCAGCCTCACCATTTTTCTCCCCACCCCAAATAAAACAAAACAAAACAATGTGCTCCAGCCAAGCAAGGTCCCTTAGGGGGTTATGCCTTCCTGTCTTTGCACCTGCTGCTTCATGTATCTAAAATAGTTACCCTCATCCTCCCCTCTTCGGACACCTCCCTCCAATCTTTAAAATTTAATTCAGCAGCCTATAACTAAAACGAATCTCTTGACTTTCCCCTAGCCCATCCCACGTCATGTTGGGTTTCTCAAGGCCTTCCTATTACGTGACTTTGTGTTTATCTCTATCACAATAATTATTAAATGGAATTATACTTTTATGCACCCCTCCCCCCAATTTGCATGTGAATACTATGACTTTCATAACTATATTCTTGACAATTAGCAATCTTATACTGGGTATAACTCAGTAACTGCACAATGAATGGACAAGAGTTTGAGTTCAGGAGGAGAAATGAAGGATGATTCCACCGAGATCTTCCTTCCTCTATCCTCAGTTAACAATCTTCACACACAACTACAGGAATCCCAAGATGCTAATTTGACAAACTTCTGAACAAAAAGGTGCATAAAAAACTATAATTCTGCAGGTATAATATAGCTATCTTGAGGCTACAAAATGAGTTAATAACAGATAGTTTAAGTCAACATGCCACGCATGGCTGCTTCTCAAACAACCCAACTTTGTCGAAGGCTAGAATGGGACATTTATTAAAAACACTGGCAAAGTCTGTCAAAGTGAGACCTTTCATATCCATAATTCCTACCATCTGTAACATTTTATGTTACATAAGATCCCCAATTACCAGTAGCAGTGTTAATCCATCATCTGTCTTAAATATTTTTAGATGTTCTTTATATACTCTACTTAGCTCCCCTTTCCGTTTTTATAAATGCATGTTCTTTACCTGCCATGATTAATTTTATGCTGGCTTCATCATATTATGGGACTATCTGAAGTCTTTTGGAAATGATTTTTCAGAAGCAGAATAGGGTGCAATAATGATTTACATCAAAATTAAGGAAAAAATTACAAGCCTGTTAATTAAGGAGCGACAATCAAGTTTCATCAATTAATATTACAACTATGTTTTTCTTACAGAGTTTTATTTCTACTTAGATAATAAGTTGCTCTATCAGGTAGTGTTATTATGTGTAATAATAAAAAAGAAGACAATACATTTCAGGATTTTACTAATGCTGAAATAATCACCTTCATCTTTCACTCTTTGGTTGTCTTCTCTCCAGTCTTCAAGCATTGCAGAAGGCATCTAGTCTATCTATTCTTAATTAATACAAAAGGGTTATATACTCTGAAAATTTTTTAAATGA
Source organism: Tupaia tana (assembly GCA_026018925.1). Classification (NCBI taxonomy): domain Eukaryota; kingdom Metazoa; phylum Chordata; class Mammalia; order Scandentia; family Tupaiidae; genus Tupaia; species Tupaia tana. Next base: position 216,576,631 of record JAKSZU010000003.1, on the reverse strand, counting down.
TTTACTTATTTATTTAATTCCATTTGTTACTATTACTTGAGGAGAGAGAGAGAGAGAGAGAGAGAGAGAGAGAGAGAGAGAGAGAAAGGGAAAGTGAAAATTCAAGCCACCAGGTCTGGGACTCGAATCGTGGTTGGCCATGTGAGAATCCTGCACCTTTAACCACCATGCCACCTGCCAGCCCCCAAGAGTTATATACTCTTGATGTACCAGTTTCCTATAAGGAAACTTTTAGCCAAATAAATATGAACAATCATTTACTGTTTGTTAGATAAGAAGAAAATATGTAACTGTATTTCTATTCCTTTTGAAATGGTAATACTATTATGTGCCAAGAGTTGTCTGCCTCATGAAGTATTGAACTTCCTCTCGGTATGAGGTTATAAGCAAAGACTAAAAATCATGCCCAAAGATCCTTAAAACATAAAACATTATACAAATGCACTTTAAAAATAGAGATTTTTATTTGTAACATACACCAGGGGTCCTGACACCAAACTCTTTTGGGCAACTCATGACATCAACTGTAGCTATGTTGGTCACTTCTCATGTGCATTGTCAGTGACCCACTTCTGTAGACTGTGTGTGCTCCTCCCAAGTTCCATATGTGAGAATTCTAACCCCAGTGTGATGGTATTAAGAAGTGGGGGCTTTCAAAAGGTGATTAGGTCATGAGGGTGGTGCTTTCAGGAATGGGTTCATGGCCTTATAAAGAGGTTTGAGGGAGTTCCTTCCCACTCGTCCTTCCACCAAGTGAGATTAGAATGAGACGGTGTCTATGAACCAGAATGCAGCACCTTACCAGAGGCCGAAATGGCCAGTACCTTGATCTTAGACTTCCCAGTCTCCAGAACTGTAAGAAATACATTTATGTTACTCAAGTCACCAAGTTTATGTTTTGTTATAGCAGCCTGAATGTACTAAGGCACCTACTCAGATGCTGAACTATCTCTATCTCTCTATTTCTCGGTTTTCTCTGAAGTCAAAAAGCTTGTTTTGCTCATGCTCAGATGCAGTTCAGGACAGGAAGAACAAACCCTCCAGAGACAAAATTCAACTAAAAGGGGCTAGGAAAATGGAGATATAAATGCCCTAGTGTCTAAACCTTCAGAGAGATAATGTTTAGGACTTTCCTTAATTAACCACAGAAGTAACTTGCTCGAGAGTCTATTATCAGAAGTTCTTTCATCCTTTTACTCTCTCTTTCTGGCCTCTGCTTCCTGGGTTCAACTAAATAACTACTCATGCCTGATTCTTGATATCAGGCTCTGCTCAGGGTGAAATTTAAACTAACTAAGATAATAGGCTACAAAACCAAAACCAAACCAAAACAAAACTTAGTGAATTCCAATATGATAGTGGTAGTATAGATCTCACATTCTGATCATGATAGAATAATACAATGTTAATGATAAAATTAGAATAAAAAAAATCAACAAAATCTTTAAGATATTTAAAATTACTATTTTTATTGCCAGAGGAGAGAGAGAGAGAACACTCAATGAGACATGGTCATGTTGCCTTCTTTTTCTTCCATTTCTCTATTCTGTCAGGGATTGAAGCACACTTGCACATGTGCCCAGAATGGTTTTTTTAAACTGCTATGATAGGATTCCAACCATGGTCAGTCAATCATGTGAGATCGACTCCCTATGCACAGTGTTTAGCTACTATACTACAGACTAGCCCAGAATTTTTAAAGAAAAGTTTACTTATTCCATGAGAGACAGAAGAGAAAAGAGGAGAGGAGTGGAGAGGAGAGAAGGAGAGAGAAAGGAAGCTCCTAGTAGGGCCTTAATGCTGTGATCCCCCTTCAGCCTTGATCATCTTGTCTAGATCATAGCACACATGTGCTTTGAGTACTCAGGGGAGTCTCTAGAGGCAAACTAGCAGCCTTCCCAGATGGGTCAGTCTCACACAGCCTTGTTTTTCAACATTGCACCACCATCAGCCCCTTGACCTAGGAATTTTAAAAATGATTGTTTTTCTTTTTTTTTTTTTTTTTTTTGAGAGGTTTTTTGCTATAGGGCGTGTGCACTCACCAGACAGAGAGAGACATAGAGACAGAAAGCGAGAAATCACCCCCCAGTGGGGATGGTCACGCTGCAATCCCTTCTCCTCCATTCTCCTCTTGGGATCTTGGGCACGCACGCACACGCGCCCGGCGTGAGTTTTAAGCCACTGGGTCCGGGACGCGAACCGCGGTCGACTACGTGGGAGTCCAGCAACATAGCCATTATGCTAACTGCTGGTTCCCAAAAATGATTGGGTTTTACAAGCCAGCTTAGGGAATCATTCTCCAGATAAGTGCACTTTCCATAATGAAAACATATTACATGTTTGTATATCTCTACTTTCTTATGCAAACCATCTTAAATATTAAGAAATGTGTTAATTGTGTCTTCATGCTCATATCATCATGATTGCGTTGGACTGTGACTCATAATTTATCAGGGTCAGTGGAAATGTTTCAGCTATGGCCCTCTAAAAGGTTTTATGGCCAAGGAAGCTTTCAGAATCTAAACCTAAAATTTAAGCCTGAATTTGAGTAGGACCAAAGAGATCAACAATGAACATTTGAGATGTTCATTGATTTTATAGTAATTCCTTGTCTATATGTGTCACTGGTATCTGAGACCTGCTTTAGCATGAATGTCTTGGGCAAATGCTCCTTTTGGAATGTCCTAGCATATCTAATTGACAAATGACGGAGAGTTATTTAGGTGAGTATCAAGGCTAAGGAGAATCAAATAAACTGATTGGAACAACAGGGATCCAGAAGCTTCCAGATGGCCTGGAGCCTGATTGCCATGGCTCACACTTGCTATTGGGAGAACACAGAAGTTGCTCCTCTTCTAGTCTCTCAGCCCAGGCCAGGATCATGGCAGAGGCACAGAAAGAGCCAGACCACACCCCTAATCATCATGGCATATTTTCAGACCATACATGGTAGCCCTTGACCAGAGTCCTTGGAAAAGGGAAGCCCCAGTCAGAGGGAGGACATCGAGCAGAGCTGCATTTGTACAAAACCCACAAGGTCACCATGCTTGGAGTGGTGGCATGTTCTGGGCTTTACCTCTAGAAGGGATGAGAGAATTTACTTAAATATGCCTTTAATACATAATGGCTAACACGCATTACATTAGGTGATGTAAACAGAGAGATCAGGAGGTAAATTAGACATGTGCACTGTCTAAAGAAATTCACTGTCTGGAGAAAAAGAGATAAGCACATAAACACAAGCTATTATGATGAACATCCATATATAATACATGATATTAAAATATTACAAACATCCATTTGTAATATATAGTGTATGATGTATATTAAAGCATTATATATTACATATGTATGTAATGGGTCATCAGGAAAGTCATGATGCATTTTTGCATAGAAAAACAGAGAAATACATCAGGACTTTCTCAATCACCTAATACATGAATATACACTATATTTTGAATTTATATGTTTATCACTTCGTATTTAATTTTCCTATTTTCCCTTCTCACTCATCTTTCTCTTTAGGATATTAAAATGTCAAAATTTACATATATATATATATATATATATATGGAAAGAACCTGCAGAAAAGAGCAATAATTCTGCTTGGATAGGGCATGAAAAAGTTTAAAGAAGAGACATTGAGGAATATCTTGAAGGATAAATAGCAATTTACAAGGCAGGTGAAGGGAAATAAAATTTTAGGCAGAAAAGCAGCACTATTACCAGTAGATGGCATAATGGTTATGCTGCTGGACTCTCAGATAGTCAACAGACGTTCAAATCCTGGACTGGCAGCTTAAAACTGATGCTGGGCACATGTGTGTACATGCTCAAAATCCTGAGAGATTATGGCATGGCCATCCCCCCCGGTGGGGGTGGTTTCTTGCTTCCTGTTTCTCTGTATCTCTGGTGAGCACATGTGCCCTATAACAGGAATCTCTCTCTCTCTCTAAAAAAATGAGAAGAACTTATGAATATGACTACTTTAATAAAGTAGTCTAAAAAAGAACTTATGAATATGACTACTACTGTGAATGTTTTTTATAATTTTTATATTACATTTAATCACATGTATCTTTATAGTGTATTACATTTCTTTTTCCAGAATGATTACCATGCATACCAGTAGAAACAGTGAATGGTTTTATAGCATGGGAAAAATGGGATGCACGTAGAAGGGGAGTGGATGAGAGAATTAAGCATGGTTTACCTCATGTATCTCAAGATATTGGGTTTGACTTTCTGGTGTCCCACGAAGTGCTAACATCCATGAGAAATTATAGATGTTTTGTGATTCATATAAGAGTTCTGTGGACAAATACAGTTGAAAATTGCTACATGTCATATGACCTATGCTCCCATGGGGATTCACAACGTATAAAAATATCTGGTAGCTTTAAAAAAAGGTAAGTAAATAAAATAATTTTATTAACCTTGTTTCACAAATACTTGGAAATAAATACCCTCTCCCCTCATCACCCCATGGAACACTAGCATCTTAAAGAACATATTTTAGGAAACTTGCTAACGATACTATGTTCAGATGTGTGTCACAGAAAGGTGAGTATTGACTGTGTGGAGAAGACATTGGAGGAGGAGGGAAAGTAAAGGAGATGGTGATCTTCTAGGCAACAGGGAGGAATTTAGAGTAAATAGAGCAAAACAATCTGGAGAGAAGTTAATGTATTCTGAAAATTCTTTAGAAAGAATATATGCTAGGACTTCATGATTGACTGGAGATATGGAGTTAAAGAGGGACAGCATTTCATTACTATGCATTTGGCTTAAATCTAAAAACACTGCGAAGAGGAAAACCCAAGGTGATTCCTCGGCCTTTCCAAAACTTTCTGCCCAGCTTGTGTTCTTTGGAAGTCCTAGGGAAAAGAAAAATTGCGTTCGAAGCTACCTAGTAACTTTATTTTTAGAAGGAACATATTATCTTTGATAATCAGAGTGCTAGAGACAGAGTTGAACCAACCAGCTGGGCTCGCAGGTTCCTGGTTATAACCGGCTGTGTAGTGTTCGGGCAAGATGCCTGGGTTGCTATCCAAGGTGCTGAATCAAATTTTCTTGTTACGTGAACTCCCTGTTCCGTTGCCCTTCTGCCTGACTTGTGTCAAGCTCAGTTCTCTGACAGAGCAGCAGCCTTGTCCCACACTGAGCAAGACGTCATCTGACTAGTATGTTGGCTGCCTGCCCTGTTCAGGACTAGCTGACTCTGACTTTTGATCAAGACAACAGCCTCATTTCTCATCTAGATTCCTGACTGATCAGCACAAGCTACAAGCTCTCTGTGTCCACAGAGGTTAAAAATATCCTGACAGGTAAGTAAATATTTTCTGCAGGAATAAAATTGTCCAGCCAAGAGAGCACATAATCCGTTACTGTGGAAAGTTGGTTAGCTGCAGAAATTAATTCTCAGAGTTTCATTTCAGCACATTCAGTTTCAAGACCCTGAAGTTTCCCCTTTGAGGCCAGCTTCTATTGGCCACTGATCAATAAGCTCAGCCCTCTAAGGGACACATTCTCTGCCCTCAGCAGCTCAAAATCGAGTGGGGAAAAAACATATTGTCCAGTACTGTACAATGGCTTGTATTTCAGTATCAAATAAATTAAATGCACTAGGGACCAAGAAGACAGAGGATTTACATGGGCTAGTGTAGCTAGAAAAAGGTTCATGAAGGAAACAAAATGACCTGGGTATTGATGAACTGGTAGACTTAAGGTAGAAAGAGAAGAAGAGGGTGAGCATTAATGACATCATGGGAGTGGGGATGCCCGTGACCCATCTGGGGCATGGTAAAACTGGTTTAGCTTAGAGCTTTCTATTCTTCCTGTGCCTCATCTATCTCATTCTCCTCACCCACATTCACATAGAACACTGCCGTCCTTGGACCCTTCCCATAGTGATTGTATTATTTCTCTCATACAAAAGGAAGAATAGCTTTTCAAGTATATGGACATTTGAAGGAAAATATTTTTATAGCTTCCCCTAAGAACTTCTAACGTTTTCTAAAGACATATTCTTTAAGGTTTAAGAACCCTCTTAAAACTTCTGGTCTTTAGGTGTGGAGGTTAAAGTGGCTGAATCTCACATGGCTGAATATGTAGGTGGTTTGAGTCCTGGATCCGGCAGCTTGAAAATTCATATCAAGTGTGTGTTTGTGTGTGTGCATGTCCAAAATCCCTAGAGGAAAACAGAAGAGATGGGATTGTAGCATGGCCATGCCCGCCGGGAGATGAGTTCTTACTTTCTTTCTCTCTCTCTCTCTCTCTCTCTCTCTCTCTCTCTCTTTGTCTTTCTCTGGCAAGCACATGTGCCTTATAGTAAACTAAAAAAACAAAACACCACCACCACCACCACAAAAACACTTCTGTTCCTAGGATCATAGCACTAACCATTTTAGCTTTTGGGATGCTTGGGAAAGATTAATAACATATAGCTTCCAACTTGAAATAAGGCCTATCATAGTGCAAACAAAAAAAAATGTCAGAAGGCATTTGCACTTATCAGAGAGACAAAGAGACAAAGAAAGAGAGATATATAGAGAGAAACCCTCAATGGTCAAAGCCATGCATGATCTCTCCTCTCCATTTTCTCATCCTGTCAGGATTCTGGACACACATGTACATGCACCTGACATGTTTCTCAAGTCTTCAGGGGCCAAGATTTGAACCAAGTCAGCCACGTGGGATCCAGCTCCCTTAACTGCTAGGTCCAAGAAAACATTTTTAAATAAACAGGAAGTATAAGCAGTGAGGAAAAAGAATGTGGAAGTGTGAGACTTAAGGAGAAAACTGGAAGTTTCATAAAGATTTTCTTGAGTGAGTTTGCAAAAACTATCCACCTAAAATACCTTTTCAAAACAAAAATTCTAATTATCTAAAATCCTACTCATCACAACTTTAAAGGACATTTTCATGGGAGCATTTTGCAAAGCCTATTTTTAGAACATCCACTTCTATATGATCCAGGATTTCCAGGCTTTTGTATAAGAGAAATAGGTAAGCAAAGAGCTAGAGCAGTGAAGTACAGTATTGGGAGGGCCAGCAGGTGGCATAGTGGTTATGGTGCCGGATTCCCACATGGCCAATCATGGCTTGGGTTCGAAACCTGAAAGTTTGAAACATTCTGGGCACATGTGCATGTATGCCTAAAATCCCAGGAAAAGGATTTCAATGTGGCCACCTACTCTGGGGGTTGATTTTTTACTTTCCCTCTCACTATCTCTGGCGAGTGCATGCACTCTATGACAAAAACAAAAACAAAAAGAAACAGCTCTCTTTTCCAGCTGGAACCATGGAGGGCATTCAAGAGAAGAAAAAGAAGGTTCCAGCTGTGGCAGAAACCAAAAAAAAAAAAAGGCTCCTGCTGTGGCGGAAACCACCAAGAAAAAGGTCCCTGCTGTGACAAAAGCCCTTAAGAAAAAGCGAAGGAATTTTGCCTAGCTGAAGATCAAGCCCCTGAGAAAGAAGTTTGCTCAAAAGATGCTTCAAAAGGCAAGGAGGAAGCTTATCTATGAAAAAGCTAAGCACTGTCATAAGGAATATAGACAGATGTACAGAACTGAGATTCGCATGGCCAGGATGGCAAGAAAAGCTGGAAACTTCTCTGTACCTGCAGAACCCAAATTGGTGTTTGTCAGGATCAGAGGTATCAATGGAGTGAGCCCAAAGGTTCTAAAGGTGTTGCAGCTTCTTCGTCTTTGCCAGATCTTCAAAGGCACCTTCATTAAGCTCAACAAGGCCTCAATTAACATGGTGAGAGTTGTGGAACCATATATTGCATGGGGTATCCGAACCTGAAGTCAGTAAATTAACTGGTCTACAAACGTGGTTATGGCAAAATCAATTAAGTAGGAAATTGCTGGGACCAGCAGTTAGCGTAATGGCTATGTCGCTGAACTCCCACGTAGTTAACCGCGGTTCGAGTCCTGGACCCGGTGGCTTAAACTCACGCCAGGTGCGTGTGTGTGCGTGCCCAAGATCCTGAGAGGAGAATGGAGGAGAAGGGATTGCGGCGTGGCCATGCCCCCTGGGGGGTGATTTCTCGCTTTCTGTCTCTCTGTCTCTCTCTGTCTGCCTGGCGAGCACACGCGCCCTATAGCAAAAACCTCTCCAAAAAAAAAGAAAAAAGAGGGAACCAGCAGTTAGCGTAATGGCTATGTCGCTGGACTCCCACATAGTCGACCGCGGTTCGCGTCTCGGACCCGGTGGCTTACAACTCACGCCGGGCGCGTGTGCGTGCGTGCCCAAGATCCCGAGAGGAGAATGGAGGAGAAGGGATTGCAGCGTGACCATCCCCCCTGGGGGGTGATTTCTCGCTTTCTGTCTCTATGTCTCTCTCTGTCTGTCTGGCGAGCGCACGCGCCCTATAGCGAAAAACCTCTCCAAAAAAAAAAGAAAAAAGAGAAAGAAGTGAATTGCTTTGACAGATAATCCTTTACTTGGTCTCTTGGTAAACTTGGTATCATCTGCAAGGAGAATCTGATTCATGAAATCTATACTGTTGGTAAATGCTTTGAAGAAGCAAATAACTTCCTGTGGCCCTTCAAATTATCTTGTTTATGAGGTGAAATGAAGAAAAGACCACCCATTTTGTAGAAGGTAGAGATGTTGGCAACAGGGAAAACCAGCTCAAGAGACTTATTAGAAGGATGAACTAAGGTATAGACCATGATTATTTCTGTAATCTGGTCAATAAATAAACTGGCTGTTTTCAGACTGAAACAAAACAAAACAAAACAAAAAAACCAAAAAAAAGCAAAAAAAAAAAAAACAAAAACACCAAAAAACAAACAAACAAAAAAACACAAAAACCAAGAAACAAAACAAAACAAAAACATAAAAAAACAAAAAAGAAACAAACACGAACAAAAATGGAAAGCTTCAAAATGGAATAGTCCATTGTTTTAGTGATTACATTGCAAAGTGAACTTATTTTTGTGAAATAGGTTGTTTGCTGATCTTTCCAAATCCCTAAGTGCAACTACACTCGAAAGAAAGAATAAAAAATCAGTACGGTTTCTTAGCATTTCCGGACAAGCAGATCTCATGGATCTGTAGATACCAATCTGTAGATTCCTGCCTGTTTTACAATAAAGGGTCCTTGCTAAAATGAATAAGAAACACCTGGTATCACAAATAGCACATTTTAAATATTATATGTTGTATTTGAAGAGACTGGGGTGCAGAGAGGTGAAGGGGAGGTGGCATGGTTTCTTCACAGCAGGTGTTACCAAATGTTTATGTGGATTAATCATCAGGTGCTTGTAACTCACTCAACCTTTAACATCATTAAATAGAAGTATATTTTTAAATATATGTACCAAACTTTAATTTTCATGTCACAGTCAATACTTATATACAAAAAGAGGCAAAGCAGGCAAAAAGAAAAATTATGACTTCAGCAAACAATATACGACAACTTTAAAACAGTTTTGGGTGTGAAGCAGCATTTATAGGTATAGAGAGAAAATTGAATTCCAAAGTTTAGGACTCTTTAAGATAGATTTCCAATGTTTCTTATTAACAGCTAGAAACAAAAAAAAAAAAAAAACTGTAGCTGTCTTGGACACAATATTGAATGAGAAGTCTCTGAATTCTATTGTAAAATTGAATCCTAAGATTGAGTAAGCTTCATTTTTCTTTTGAGGAAGCATAAAATTATTTTTACTTAAATGTGCTAACATATCAAAAACTCAGTTTACCATTCATGTCTTGATATAATGGGGATGACTAGGAGCAAATGTTGATCAAATGGTATTAACAGTTTAAAGATAATAGCCATGGCTTGGTTTCTGGTTGTTAATTAATATTCGAGCCCTAATGGATCACACAATCTAAAACATCCATTTCTACTTTTGTTTTGTTTTATTTTTTTGTTTGTTTTCGTTTTTTACTAATACCTAGTGGCACGTAGAAGGTTCTGAGGATAGTTATAATGCCAAAGTAGCAATGCATCTGAGAAACGTAATGTTTATCTTATTGGTTGCCCACAATTAAATATTAGAGCCATGAAAAACACTGTTTATTTGAAAACTATAAGACGTCAAATGAAATATAGTTAACATTGACATCGATACCGTTGCTAGCACTTTTCCTTAAATCACCCATGAGTCTTGGACACGTGTGCATGCAGCACAAAAAAAGTGACTGTTGATGGACTCCTGATGCCTGGCGGACAGTCCATTAAAAGAATTTGTCTCCCACAACAGCTCTGGTGTGGACCCAAGGCCCATCACCTGTTAGTGATCACAGACATTCAGTTAACCTGTCCTCCTGAGTCAGAGGCAGTAATTCAGACCCTGGGCTTTTCAGAATCCATATACTCGTGAATCTTGGCTTCAAGACAAGAAGCTCTGGCTAAATTGGAGCAGGCCAGCAGCCCCTCTCATATGTTTGGTCCCATTTCATAGAAAGTCTAATTAAAAAACTACAAATGTGCTTAACTATTATACACGTAATTTGATAGATAATTCCTAACATTATCTCATTCAGTCAGTTGAGGGGCTGCTGTGGTATAGACACAGAACTTGGGCTCACGTCCCTGGGTCTGTGCCTCATGAGCCCTGTGTTGGTTGGCAAGTTCTTTCTCCTCAAGTTTTTATTGTCTCACCTGAAAGGAGGACTACATACCTAATGATACAGACACCACATGCCTCTCCATGTCTAGTCCTAATGGTTGTCACCCAAGCATAGCACGTAGCTGCCAATCGGAACATTTCATAGGCTGAACGCTCACCTGGTGTTACCACAATTCTTCTAGCTTCCTCTAGGGTTTTGGAATCCCTAAGTCTGAAAGGTGTTGAGGTCATCTATTAGAACATCAGAAAATTCATGACACATTTTTGCATAGAAAAATATGTCGTGAATTTTCTGACAACCCAATAGTACATTTTTGTTCAGATGAAAGAACCTTCCTCCAAGCAACAGTATTTGTTCAGTTTAAAAAGCTCCAAGGATGAGGGCCTTTCCTCTCTCTGTTAATTGATGTTTAGATATAGACCACAACATCTGTCTTACCAGTTAACTGAACTTCTTTATTAAAACAAAACAGGTGTTTCTCCCCTTTCTTTTGGAGGAATCAGGAGAAGATAAGCTGGCCACTAAAGTTCAGAAAGTAATGCTACCTTACAGCTCATTCCTTGGGATGTTAGAAATGATGCTAAACCACGATGTACCAGACCAATCTCTGGGATATCATTCACTAACTGCGAAACTTTCTTCTAGTGGAAAAAGGTAAGTAGAAATACAGGCTAGACAGGGTTTATGTAAAAGGGTCCAGTCCCATCACATAGTATGTATTCATAGGCCACATGGTGAAAAGGAAGAGCATGAGGTCAGGAGAAGCATCCTGGGTTCTAGTTCGGTATTGGAGCCATCCTGTGGGGCCATCTCCTCTGGCTCTCATTTTCCAGTTGAAGGTCCAAACAGAAGATTTCCATGATCCTATCCTAAGTAAGCTCTGATCTATAAACAGAATGGCTATAGGTCTTATAATATCATTCATTAAGACAAGGAGAGTCAAAGCTTACTGGATGCTTCTTCCTAAAGAAGAATGGCAGAGTCACTACTGTATTGGCTCCTGACCTTATAGCGATCTTGGAGATTGCCTGCTTTAATTGTCCATTTAACAGATGAGGAAGGTAAGACAAGAGAGCTTAAATAAATTTCCCAAAGTCACACTGTGAATCATTCGTAGGGCTAGGACTAAATCCAATACTCAGACCAGTGTTTTCACGTCTTGCAACATCTGGCAGTAGGGTCAGGGAGGAGCTGACTTTTAAATACCAGTTTCCAATAACTGAGGATTTTCCCCTTGCATGTTCTCTCAGTTTTCTGGTAACTAATGAAGTACCCTGGACCTCTGTTTCCACATGAACAGCACACAGAAGTCCGGGCTCCTATTAAAAGGGAGTGTGTACCTAGCACTCTGCAGACAAGTAGAATCTTGGCAAACTTACCTAGTAATTTTAAAATCAGAGTTGTACTTCCCTGTCCCTGAAGATAGTGGATTGAAGCAGAGAGATGACTGTCCCATTGACTGGGGGTATCTCCTCTAACCTGTCCCCGACTTCTAAGACAACCAACCACCTTCCTCAGTCTAGCTGCAATGGCACATCTGTCTATTCCTGCTGCTCTCTCACTGACTAAAATACAGATGCTTTTCCTCTTGCAAAATTAAAAGGGAACATTAGAGGAATATAAATCCAGACAGAAAGGGAATATACTGATTAGTAAAACACGTGCAAACAGAAAAGTTACACGTGTGGTTTGCAGTCTGAGGAAAGAGAAGGGGCATGCTGAATTCAAAACACTTGGGTCTCATTCTCCACGTGCATTTTTCTTTCCTTGGCTTCCTCTCTCCCTCTGTCAGGATAACAGTTGTGTCTCTTGTAGCTGAGCCGACACAGGAAATCAAATACTTTTGTGTTTCTATAAACTATACTTCTCAGAGAGATAACACATCTAGAATTAAAACACTACCACAAACTATTAGGGATTTCTGATTGTTATAGGTGTTGTTAAAGGACTCCGGTAGCAAAGATCAAAGTCTCCAAATTCTGCCTTTGGAGAAAGGAGTTTCATTTCTGACATCAAAGGTGAGGCTCTCAAGTCAATTTATGCTCTGCTGGGTTGAGTCAGTCAGGATACAAATTAAGGTCCATATATTTCAGTGACAAGGAGGAAACGGTTATGTAAATACACAAGTATTAACATCAATCTGTATTAAATTATGTAAACATATACATCTTCTGAGGTCAGCACATAGATCCTCTTCTTTGAGCAGAGCTCTACTGAAGCATTGCTCGAATCTGTTTGGAAGTCGATTCATCATTCAAGTGCTTTGTAGTGAACCTGGATGGAGAGAGAATGATGGAGGTCAGCCGCAAACAGCGCTCTGTGAAAGCTTCAGTAATGACTCACCAGCCCATCTTTACCTTGGGAAACACAATTGATATTTATAAATCAAATGTGGGCTCAGCTCTAAAGAACAAAGAGCCACACTTCAATGCTCACAGTGTTCTCAGACAGATTTAATATTTGATTCTTCTTTTCTATGGAATTTTGTATTACAGTTATTAAACCAAGTAGATTTTTTTACCCAGTCAAATAATTACCCAGAGGAGATATAGGCAAACTCATTTTCCAGGGAGGTGAAATTCACATAACTGAGTGCAGAATATTGACCATTGAAGCTACCCCTGCTGAGTCACAAATATTAAAATATGGAATTGTCAAGCAATATTACCCCCAATTTAAACTTGATGGTTCTCTACTTTCACAGCAATGCTTATCCTTATTGCTACCACAAGGGGGCACAAATGTAGGTAAGCAAATCTCAACACTGGTGCAGTCCTCGCCTCCCATTAACCTGGTGTAAAAAATCATTTATGCAAAGGAAGAGAAGAAATAACAAGTACTGAAACTTCGTCCACGTCCCAGGCGTTCCATGTAGGTTTTTCATTTCAGTCACAATAGCTGTTTCCAGGAGAGGTTATTGCCTTCATAAGAAAATTGCGATTTGGAGCGGGCAGGGGCATGCATGGTGGTTAAGGAAGCTGGACACCCACATGGCCGACCATGCTTTGAGTTCCGGACTTGCAACTTGCTTTCTCGCTTTCTCTCTCTCTCTGTCCCTCTCTGGCCAAATTAAAATAAAATAAACAAATAAAATTAAATAAAAATAATTCTTTAAAAAACAAACCGAGATTCAGAAATATTAAAAGACTCATTCCAGATCCCAAAGTTGATGATTTGTGATGTGTGAACAATTTGTGATGTCTTATTGCATCTAGATCTGGTGACTTCCCACATGGCCAACCATGGCTCGAATCCTGGACCGGGTGGCTTGCTTTCTCACTTTCCCTCTCTCTCTTCCTCTCTGTATCTATCACTGGTCAAATTAAAATAAATAAAATTCAATAATTCTTTTTTTTTTTTTAAAGCCTTGAAGTGATCTTTCTACTTCCTCAACATCTTCAGGAGATACAAATCCCAGCCCACTGTTGAAAGTCAGGGCCCAGAGCAGTGCACTGCTCTCCATGAAGTTCTACTCAATCAAATGAAGTCACAAATTTCAGAAGTTAAAGTCTTTTTACTATATGTGGGCTTCCAGCCCAGTGTGAAATGGACATCAATGGAGAAGACCTTGGTTTACCCATAGAATCTGGAAGACTCTTATGTTAATACTTCATGTAGTCTGAGGGATGACTAGTGACTCAGCAAATCAGGTGTGCCTTGGTTCTTTCACTTATTAAATGGGGATAATATGGGAGGTGGTCTTCAAAAATTCATGGAGAATGTGTCTTAGGAATTTTTTATGGATTTCAAATTTTGTTTGCACCAAAATAAACTTGTACTTTAATTCTATTTTTTTCACCAGTAAGTTTTGAAACCCCTCATTCAGGGCTCAGCCTTAGCCCTTTAAGTTGAGAAGATTAAATGAGACTGTGAGTGGAAATGAATCTAACATGTGAGTGTTGTACATAGTAGAGGACTACTGATCCATTTCTCTTACTGAATATGCACAACATTGAGTAGAACTGAGGGAAATCCAAGATGAATAAGGCAGTAGAGACCAGAAACCCTCTAGATTGCAAACCAGTATCAGAATGATTTACATAGTAGTATAAGTCAACAGATACCATTATCTGTCATATCTAAACAATAAGAAAGTCCTCTCTGAAGTGACTTACATACATGCATCCTTGGAAAGAGAAAAAGTACTTGGGCACTACTTGTAAGCAGCAAGGAGTTGAAACAAGTCACAGCTGGTCAAATATTTAGGCATCCAGACAGTGGGTTCGCTCTGATTACCACACATAGATCTTACCTGAGAAGCTTTGGAATAAACAACCAAACTCAAAATAAATGCTGAGCACCCAGACCCAAGGTTCTTATTCATTTGGTCTGGAAGCCTCTTCTTCTGAGGAGTCCCCACTAATTATGAAGCAATGTAGCTGAGAGTCAGGCCCATGATCTGTGGAGTCACTCAGACATAGGTTTAGGTCTTAACTTGGCCATTTGTGGTGTGACCCTGGACAAGTTGACATCTATAAATCTCAATTTCTTCCATATGTAAAAGGGGGATGATAAAACTAATGCTAACCTCAACAGGTCATTGGGAAGATTAAATGTGTTAAAATATTCAATGGGCTAAGCCTATTGCTCTACCCTTCAGCAGCCACATCTAAATTTGCAGCAGATCTGAAGGGGTGGCTGCCCCCGTGAGTGAGTCCACTACAGAGCAAAAACTCACCTGAGGGCATTTAGCAGTCCCTCCACACTGTCAGGGGCCTGCTCCTTCAAAACCTTTATGCAGCCTTTCATCTAGAAGGAGAAAACACAATGGTTAATATCTTAGCAATTTTGTACATAATAACATCTGTTCATAATAATATCACATTATTTATGCCCATACAAATAAAAGACAGGAATGATAACAGAATTTCTGACTGCCCTCAAGCTGGTGACTTGCACCTGTAGGAGTCTAGAGAGGGTTCTATGTGATTGTAATCATTATCTATTTTTTTTCTACTATATCATAACTATACATTTTACTTGCTTGGCAACAAGACTTGAGACTTTTTTCTTATACTCTATGGTGAAATGCAGAGCTCTCATTCTACTGGGTTTCAGCTGAGATTTACTGAATGTATTGCAAACCAAATAACTGTAACACCATCCTTCTGCTGCTTGGAGTGCTTTCCCTCCTTCAGCTGTTTGAGTGGCAACTCTTTTTTTTTAGAGGTTTTTGCTATAGGGCACGTGCGCTCGCCAGACAGAGAGACAGAAAGCAAGAAATCACTCCCCAGGGGGGGATGGCCACACCGCAATCCCTTCTCCTCTATTCTCCTCTTCGGATCTTGGGCACGCATGCACAAGCGCCCAGCATGAGTTTTAAGCCACCGGGTCTGGGACGCGAAGCGCAGTCGACTACGTGGGAGTCCAGCGACATAGCCATTACGCTAACTGCTGGTCCCTTAACACTTATTTAAGGACACAGCTGAAGATCACCAACTCCCTGGAACCACCTTTGATCTTAATACCTTCACAAGTTAGAAATAACTACCCTCTTTTTGTATTTCCAATACAATTTCTGCATTTATCAAAGATATCTGGACAGCTTAGTGCCCAGATCAATCTGTCTCTCACTAGACCAGAAACTCCTGGAGGTATGACTTTACATCTGAATCATCTTTGAGAGGACTTGTAAAGAGCAATTGTTAAGAAGTGAACCTCAGAGGCCGGCAGGTAGCATGGTGGTTAAGTCACTGGACTCCCATACAGCTAACCATGGTTCGAATCCTAAACCTGGTGGCTTGAAAATCATGCTGAGCATTTGTGTGTGTGCCTCTGTGCCCAAAGCCCAGGAGAAGACTGGAGGAGAAAGGATTGCAGCATGGCCATTCTTCCAGGGGGTGATTCCTCACTTTCCTTCTGACTGTCTCAAGTGCATGTGCCCCATGGCAAAGATCTTTAAAAAAAAGAAAAAAGGAAGTAAATCTCATGGAGACTAAATACTTTGGCTTCATCCATGCTTGTTTAGTGTCTGCATGAATTTAGGCAAGTTTCATAGTTTTTTTGTGCTTTTGAAATACAATTGATTTATTATTTGAGAAGTGCATGAAAACTATAAAGATCATATTATATTATGCATATTTTGGAGTGTTTTTTGGCAAAGCAAAAATCATTCTGTAAAGATAATCACTTGTTTCAAATTCAGATGTTGTATGTATTTAATTTGGTCATATTAAGAACTTCTTTTACTAATTTATTTACTACTGAATTCTCTATAGGGTGTGTGCACTTGGTGGACAGAAACAGAGAGAGAAAGAAAGGGAAAGTGAGAGAGTTCCCATCCCCTCAAGGGATATGGCCACATTACAATCCCTTTTCCATCCTCTTCTTGGGATTTTGGGCATGCATGCACATGCACTCATGTGTTTTTCAAGCCATTAGATCTGAGACTTGAACTCAACAGTCAGCCATATGGGATACAGGTGCCTTAGCCACCATGCCACTGGCTGGTCCAGGACTTCTTTTACAATGGTCACTTATAAACATTTGCTGAGAGTTTATTTCTGGTATGTCAAAATTGTTATCTTAAGGGCCAGTTAGAGTCTTGTAGGTAGGTAGAGGCAGACAGGGCACAAAGTCAAAAATCATTGGGGGATCACATATAAGTGCATCAAGAAAAACTATCGTGTTTGATCAGAGAGATCTGTTGTAAGTACAGGACTGGGAGAGGCTACAGACCCAGGTGCAGGCCCTGGGATGCAGAGATTTGGTTCCTTTGTCAACAGAGCTCATGATCGAATTGGGGGTGGGGGAGATGGTTCCTTACCACAGTGTGTGTGATAAGTGTTCCTGTAAAACATGCCCAAGGGGCAATGAGAACATAGATGGAGAAAAGGGGGGGGGGGGTAGAAGAGAAGCGGGTCTTCATGGGGAACTTTTAGATCTATTTGTGGATAAGGAGAGCTCCATTTCTGGATAAGGAGAGCTGTGGGTGTGAATAACAAGATGACAACAAGGATGTGGGCAGGGCTTTATCATCAGATTTTTTTTCCAGGTTTTTGCCATAGGGCGCACATGCACTCACTGGAGAAAGATGGAGACAGAAAGAGAGGTAAAGCGAGAAATCACCCCCCCCACCAGGGGGATAGCCATGCTGCAGTCTCTTCTTCTCCATTCTCCTCTCAGGATTTTGGACATGCACACACACGTGCCTGATGTGAGTTTCAAGCCTCTGAGTCTGGGACACAAACTGCGGTCGGCCAGGGGAGTCTAGTGCCTTAACCACCACACCACCTGCTAGTCATGTCACTGGATTTAATGGCATGTTAGGGAATCTAGAACCTTTGCCTGCAGATGACATCCTTGATGGATGTTAAACAATCTAATGACATGGTTAACATGGGAAGGGACAGAAGGAAGCAAGAATGAACAGAAGAAGACCAGTGAGAGCTGCTGAGGGTTGAAGTGCAGGTGTCATGGTCAGCACAGTGAAGCAGAGACAGACAGGAGGATTAACTCAGGTCGATTTCACAGGACATGGTGACTGAGAGGATATGGTAGAAAAAGAGGGAAGAAGACAATATTTAGGTTCTTGTGGATATTCTAGGTTTCCAGCTTAGAGACAGGATAAGAGGATGGAGACATAACTGAGACTGAAACCTGGGAAAAGGATGGGTTTGTGAGGAAGAACCTTTGCTTTGGACTAACCATGCTTCCACAGGAAGTCAGTCTGGAATTCTGGGTTCAGAATGGACATGAATGTTAAGGGGTGAGTCTTTAGGGGATTATTTTCTAATAGTCTAGGGAAGTCTCTGAAAACATTTTATGCCAACCTACTTTTATTGGCATTCAAGATTAGCATCTATTCTCTAAATAGCTTTACCTCTTTGGATCTCAGTGACTTTGCTTTGATGGTTCCCTTTATCTGAGTACTCTTAACTCTGTCCATTTGGGAGAATCCTGCACCTTCTTCAAGGCCCACCTCAAGCATCACCCTCTGTCTCTACCCTTAAGCTATATGAGTCTCCCTCATCCAGGTCCTTAGAGCTCTCTATTTTCTGCTCTGTGCCAAGAGCATGCATGTTCTCTGTAAGTGCATATATGGTGGCTTGTCCGTGGCCTAATGAATACTTGATTTTTCACAACTGATGCTGATGCCCCAAGGACTTACAAACTCAGTGTCTGTAGCTGCTGGCTAAGAAGCAGACTGGTGTCTGGAAGAAAACTCTTTATGTCAACAACAACAAAAAAGTGGACTATCCTGAATAATATGCAAGACTTAGAAAATCTGAAACTTCCTTCTAGGCACATGCGAACTTCAATATAAATAAACTTTTCTTAGTGAGACCTGCATGAGCAAATGGACTTCATCAAGACAATCTGCGAGAATTACAACATCACACACTGTTTATAATCTCAACAAAAAGACTCAGTAAATGACATTAAAGGCAAGCTTTAGAAAGTTTAGGCTCACAAGGAGTAATCATACCAGTGTAGTTTTAATTGTTGACTCTGTGACAAATTAACAAATGGCTATTGTAAATGAGAATGTCTCAGAAGCACCAGGTGATAAATTAAAATATTTTAGAGTTATAGTGATTTATAGTCAACATACTACTGAAAATGTTAAAGCATCACAAAGAATAAAATAAAAATATTTATTGGTATGAAAAATGTCCTTAATATATATTATGCAAATATTATTTATTTATGTATTATGTAAATATATGTTATGTAAATGGCTGTTTTAAAATAGCAGGTATAACAGGGTCCTAATTTGATAATTACATTCACACGCATCCACACAAATATCTACAAAAGAAGAAGGGACCTGTGCATGCTGCCATATTAACAGTGGTCATGTATCTGTGAGGGCACGGCAGAGACATTAAGTTTTCTATATTTTGATTTCCTAGTTTCAAACATTATTATAATAAATAGTTATTTTCTTAGTAAAGAGAAAATAATGAAGATTTAATGAAGAAACATGCCTAGCTATACTAGGAACCCAGAACCTCTAAACGAGTAATGTAAGGTACACTTTTTCTTCACTAAGTCGATCTGAACTTTTCAAACTCAGGGCCCTTTCTCATGTCCAGTGGGAGAGAATCAATGAGGGTTTTCTGTGCAAATAGGACCACAGAGAAAGCCACCCATACTTAGCCAAGAACAAATTAGCACCAGGAGGTTCTATTCTGCATTTAAAAGGTTGTAAGTTAATACCTGGAATATACTATTGGTTTAGCACTGCCAGAAAATCTAGGGCTAAGAGGAGCTATGCTTATTCCAAATTAACAGAAAAACACCCATGCACCAAAATCACGTCTTTTCTGTTATCTTCATTCATTCATTCAGCAGAGACTCCATGAAGCATGTGTTGAGTGCCATGTAGTATGTGCTCAGTACTGTGCTAGGCAGGAGAACAGACATTAGGTAGACAGACCATGGTTTCTGTCCTTCTTAAAAAGCCTGGAGCTCCTGAGGGAGTCAGAAAGTATAAAATGGTAAGTGCTCCAGGGACCAGAGAAAGAGGACTCAACTCATTCAGGGCTCAGGAAATGTATTCCAAAGATGAGGTGACACTGGAAAAATGTCTAAAAGAAACATTCAAACAAGACAAGGCGTAGAAATTGGTAGAGAGAGGTAGGAGAGGATGTTGGAAGGTTATTTGGGATTTGACCTTGTTCCTTGTGACCTTAGTGTCTTGTATTTCAGCATTTATCACCTTTTCTTATATTATGATGCATATAAAGTAGAAAACATCTACTTGCATGGCATACTGGGTACATCAAGGGGCAGCTTGCAGAGACGTGGCTGTTTATCTGCTCAGCTCCCTGTGGGGACTCAGCATCTCTACTCTGATTTCGAGGTTGGATGCTTTGTCATAAGTTCATGAAGAAGACTGGATTTCTTGCTATGGGGAGAGCTGCTATGACGAGGTTTGCACCTGAGATTACTGTCAGTGGGGGCAGAAGCAAGAGGGAGGAAGGTGGTGTCTGTCTGGCAACATCTGTGTGTCCTCATTTGGAAAGTGCATTTCCCAGCCATTCTTACATCGATCTTGGATGTCTTGCAGAAAGCTCCCACAGGGTGGACATGGTCGTAGAGGATGATGACCCCCACCATCACCCTCATGCAGAACATCAGTGTTTCTTCACTCGTGAACCTACTCCTGTACTCCCTGGAAGAGCGGAGAAAGGGAAGACGCATCACTTCCTTGTCAAAACATGTTCATTCTGGGCTGCTTTAGGAGCCTCCAATCCTCTCTTGAGAACAATCCCAGACCTGCAACAACTGAGTTAATATGCTCTTGAAGAAACCCAAGATGATAATTCTCCTTGAGTCTATTCAACCAGCAATTCAGTGTGAAAATAAGGTAAATTAGAGGGCAGTAAATTCTCTTCTCTTCTGCCCTTCAGCAAACCAGCTCATCATGAACATCACTCCCCCACCCATCAATCTTGAATATTTTATAGCAGGTCCCTCTGGCTGTCCAAGATTATAGAGAATAATGGCTTCATTACAGAGAAAAAGAATCAGGCTCGTTTCTACAGAACAGCTATAGTGTCTTAAGTCAGAGTAACTTCCTTTGTTAAGATACAGGCACCAGACTGAACTGGATTGGCAAAGATACCTGAAGGAAATTATGTTCCATTCATTGAGCTAAGAGTATTTGTGGAGTTTGAATCATGTTCACTTCCCTTGACAGGGTCCTTGATGATTCAGATAATTCAGGCTTAGTCTACAGTCTTTCTTAGCATCTAATTCATTATAAATTTGCCTCACAATGAAGATGATTACTATTTCCATCTTGGAATAAATCTTAACTTTGGAATAAGTGAAATATTTGAAATTAATGCCATCTTACATTTGAACAGAGCTTCAAATTTTATAAGGCATTCTGAATGCCTGTGGCTTTCCCTAACAGTCTGCAAAGTAGTGTCCATGGCATTGTGTAAACTTCATTAAATGGGAAAACTATGGCCCAGAGGCCAGACTATTAGCTTATAGGCATGATAGAGGCTGCAGACAGAAACAGAAGCCAGACTTCTGAGTGTAGATTTACTCATTACCACGTTATGCTGCTTTACCCTTAATAAGCACAATCATTTTTAAATGTAGCAACTAGTAACTAGTTTAGGTACAAAAAATAAAAATAACTGCACAGAGGAAGAGAGAGAGAGAGACCTCCATCAGTCTTACAACTGTCTTACCACTTCTCTTGATTCTACATTTTCTCTACAATATATTTATAATAACACCCACTCGTTGAACCCACCCCTTCATTTGGTCCTTATACATCAACAGCATCTTTGACTTGAGTCTTGATTGTGTAACCTGACAAGCTAAGCCATCTTGGAGAAATCAGTAAACCAACATAGGCATCAGTTTTTCCAGCTATAATAACATCTACAACCTAGAGAATTTCATGAAATTAAAGCAGGTAATAGACATGGAAACGGTAATGTGCAGACCAAAATGGTGCCCGTCATCATCATGATCTCCTTAAAAGGCCTTGGTGGGTGAGCTCTCAATCATGGATACATTTCTGATTTCACTTACGGAGTTTCCAGCATGACTTTACAGACACTTGTCATTGTACTGAGGCAGTCTGTGGTGTTCTCTATTGGCAGGGTTTTGTTCTAAATGGGAGACACAGATGCATGTCAGCTTTGCTAGCAGCTTTTATGTATAGTTAAGAAAAATCAAACGAACAAAGAAAATAAAATCACCTCCCTGCTCAACCACTTACTTCAGAGACAAAGTGCATTGTGGCATTGCTAAGGGTTTTCAGCATTGGTGTGGCTTCTGCATAGAAGAGAGACATTCGATTGGCCATCTCATTATTAACCTCATTCTCAATGTCTAGCTGATGAAAATAAGAGAAGACGCAATTATAAAGAGAAAGTTCAAATCTACAAATACTCTCCTCTGGAAACTGAATTACAAGCAAGGACTCTCTAAGGGGGCAAAGGTGAAGGTGACTCAGGGACTCACATGCATGTTATTGATGCGGTTGCGACTTATTGTTCTTCTGTAGTAGCTAAAGTCATTCTGAATGGCTGGGTTCCTCATCTGAAATTCAGCAGAGAGGAAGGAAGGTCACTTTTCAGCGTCAGATGAGGTCTACGCAGTAGGAACCCAGACACTAGATTTTGTAACTATGTCAGATCTCTTTGTTACACAAGAGTCCAGGGAATTTGTAATGAAAAATAAGGACCCATAGTTTCATTATTTCAAAATATGCCCTGTGTTTCCTGTGGGCAAGATTTCAGAGAAAGTGTATTTGTTTTCCATGAGGAACAGACACTTGAAAAGGTTTTCTCTTATTTCCTTTGGCAGATTTTGAATTTCCGTGTACAAATCATCCTCTTGCATTACTTTGACCACATGGAATGCAAATGCTCACCATATTACATGTCTCTCCAGAGAAGGAGCTACATTTACTCATCTCTGTACCCTCCCAACCCCACAGCACTGGCAGAATAGCTATAAACAGTAGATATGCAATGCAAATTTATCAAATGTCCTCAGTGCTTTTGGCCTAACCTTCAGCTCATCGAATCGAAGAGTGAAATGCAAAATTTCTGCAAACTCCTTTGCCAGCGCCTGCTCCCGTTCCAAGTGCTGGGTTGGTGTATAGGGCGGACAAGTCAGAGATTCCAATAAACTCTGAAGAGCTTTTTCTGAAAGTCAAAAGGACAAAATGTATATTTGAGGGAGCTCAAAAGAGAATCTTTCAAAAGCACAACTTCAGCCCTCACTGATAATCACAGAGATAATCTACATGGGCCTTTCCTCTCCACAGGGAGAAGACAGAGAATCCTTTTCCCACAACTGTGTGAGGTATGACTTGTGTGCATAAGAAAGAGACCCACATGTCTAAGCAGGCTGCCTCTGCTTCAGAAGCCACCTATGATCACATATGAGGGGAGTCTTCAAAATGTTCATAGAAAATTCATATTACAAAAAAAACCTATGCAAGGATTTAAAAATATTTCTTATACCAAAATAAACTTGTATTTTGATTCCACTTTTCCCATGAATGTTTTGCAGTTTCCTTGTAGTTTTGTAAATATCTCTCTAAGCTCAGATGGACCCTGAGATATTTAGTAGTTTCAATTCCTGACACTGCTAGAAAATTATGAATATGTTTGTGGATCATGTGTGTGTGTGACAGTCATTCAGAATAGAGCATGAGATGAGACAGAAGCCCTGAATACATGGGTTAGATTATCTGCTGAGCAGGGAAAGACTTCTGGTCTCATACTAGATTTTCTCTGTATCTACTCTCTAAACTAATTCCAGGAATTTTTTTTTCCCCCACAAATCCACTGCCATATTTACCTCCATTATAGTTCCTGTAATAGTCTAATTAATCTCACTTCTCTGTTTCTCAACATTCTCTACAGATATACACACTTGCCATTAGGCACGTGCACTCGCCAGAGACAGAGAGAAAAATAGTGAGAGGGAAAGTGAGAAATCACCCCCTGGGGGGATAGTCACACTGCAGTCTTTTTTCCTTCATTGTCCTGGGACTTTGGGCACACAGGCATATGCACCCAGCATGAATTTCAAGCCACTAGGTCTGGGACTCAAACTATGGTTGGCCATGTGGGAATCCAGTGCCTTAACTTCCGCACCATCAGCTGGCCACTCCTCAATATATTTCTAACAGCATGGAGTCAACTGACCAGTCCTCTATAGCAAAGGTTGGCATATCATGGCTCACAGGCTGAATCTGGCCCACTATTTGTTCCTATAAATAAAGTTTTATTAAAACATAGACATATCCATTTCTTTATATATTCACTGGGGCTATTTTTGTGATACAATGGCAGGGTTGAATAGTTGCAAAAAGACAATATAGCAATAAGTCTGAGACATTCACTATCTGGCACTTGACAGAAAAGTACACTGACATCTACTTTATATAGTCCTTAAATGTCTTTTGTAGACTCTTTCCCAGGGACATCGCTACCCTTCATCGAACAGTTTCATCAGTGAGAACATGCTGTCTTCTACTTTGGCTTGCTATGACTGATGGTTTTTTTCTTCCTGTTGAGCAAAACCTTGACTTCTTGGGATTTCAGTTCATTAGGTCTACTACACAGTTGGAGGAAATGTAGAACTAAGTCAATCCCTCTTGTATCTGAGAGTCTCAAAAGCCCTCTTTTCTTGTAAAACTTGTTTGATGCACTCAACTACTCCCCTCACTCTTAACTACCAGTCATTTTTTAACATCATGGTTATTGTTATGCCAAGTATTTCAATTTCTCTGGCTTGCTTTTAAAATTTGGTATTTTTTTATGGCAAATGTAGAGTATAATATGAATATGACCTTTGATACTCTAGATACACTATACTAACTTAAAAATATCTCACAGAGCTTTGCTATTAGGGACAGTAATTACATCATATTACTGGTCATAGTGGGCCTATTGTCAACCAGCCTTGGCTTTACTGTAGCTTCTGAAAGTCATCCTGGACCTGTGCATTTTTTTCTCCCAAGCTTAAGAAAAAAATGTTATTAATTTTTAAATTTTTATTCTTTTGAAGATAATGTGTATAGTATTCTCAACTGGATTGATGAGAAATGTATATATGTTGGAATATTCACTTTGCAAGCCAAGTGACATATGTGATTGAATGTATAAAAGAAATTGAAATAAAAATATATTATAAAAGTTTTTTTCTATTAAATTTACTATATGATTTCATGCAACCACGTTCTTCTGGGGCCAGTAGGTAACCTTTACCTTTCATCTTCTCTATTATTCTGAAGTATAATCAGCCAATAGTAAAATTATTAAGAGTTGGACATAGATGAAAACAAGACCAAAAGGATACTACCAGTATAGGGACAATCTAAATGTGCCAACATCTTCAAGAGAGAAACTCTGAGGTGGATTGAAAGAAATGAAAATGACAAGAGCTGCTGTCCATAAACATCCTCTTATAAGGCATAGTGGGTACAAGTGAGTCATATCCTAATACGCTGAGCTGATACTACTACCTCCTCAAACATCAGAACAGAACTTCACATGTGAGATGTGAAGACTAGGAACACATACTCACCTAGCCTGATGGAAAACTCATAAAATCTCTTTAGCCTCACCACCAGAGGACAGACTGCATTCCAAGCTTTTTCTTGAAGCTGAATGTCATTGGGATTTTGAATTGCCTACAGAGACATGGTAGAATTGTCTATTTAAAAAGAAGCAATAAGCTCCACATCAAAATGGCTTAAGACTGAGAAAAGGCTTCAGATAAAAAGGACAATCCCTGATGTACTTTGCTAATGAGTACTTACTAAATTGGCATTGGTTCATTGGACTGTCCCCAAGATACTCATTTTGAGTGGAAATTTTAGCACTTGAACATAAAGCAAATGACACTACAATTGGATCCTGTGTTATCACATTGGTTTCTATTAATCTTAAATCCACATACATACATGAATAGATGCACAGTTAAATGGGAAGAAATTCAGTCCACCCATCATTATTTGATTCTTCTAAAATAGAGTTAGTGGTCATTATAAAGTGCAAATTCTATCACTTCCTCCCTCGGTAATATGTATTATATTCCTGCCAGTCTTTAATGTTGCCTAAATTACCTAAATTAAATGGTGACCCCTACGTAGAAAAACCATCTCTTAACAGATTGTTACTTTCTTAGAAATGCTGTTTGGTCTGGTTTCAGCAATTTGAAGAGTATATTGCTAATGGTGTTTCTTTCATAAGGATGGTAGCGGTGGGGTGTGTCCGTGTGTGTGTGTGTGTGTGTGTGTGTGTGTGTGTATTGATATTTCCATAAGACAAGTACTTTCAAATAAAAGGAGTGTGAAGTTTGTTGCCTTTAAGGCATTATGAGGTCTCAAAAGTCAAGCTGACAGTTTTATTTTTGTTTTGTTTTTTATTTAACCCTTTAAATCTCCTAAGACATTTAAGATGACCTTGAAGTAGACCTATAGTTTACTTAAAGTGAGGTGGTGTATAGCTGTTGTGTGTAACATTGGTAGAATCTGCCAAAATTATCACAAAATGTTGGAAGGACCACGTCAATCCAGATTTTCTTTTTCTTTCTCTTTCTTTCTTTCTTTCTTTCTTTCTTTCTTTCTTTCTTTCTTTCTTTCTTTCTTTCTTTCTTCTTTGTTTCTTTCTCTCTCTCTCTCCTTCCCTCCCTCCCTCCCTCTTTCCCTCCCTTCCTTCCTTCCTTCCTTCTTTTTATTGGAGAGATTTTTGCTATAGGGTATGTACGCTCACCAGAGAGACAGACAGAAAGCGAGAAATCATTCCCTAGGGGGATGGCCACGCCACAGATCCTTCTCCTCTGCTCTCCTCCTGGGATCTCGGACACACACATGGGCCCAGCTCGAGTTTGAAGCCACCAGGTCCGGGACTCAAACTGCAGTAGGCCATGTGGGGGTCCAGTGATGTAACCATTATGCCATCTGCTGGTCCCTCAATTCATATTTTCTGACTTTTATTTCAATGGATGCTCATTGACTGTCTATGTATATTCCCCTTAAGTGCAGTGATCTGTTGATATTATTGCTTAAACGTGAGTCCTACAGTATCAAATGCATGTCTGAGATGAGAATGGCTAGTGTTTTAGCATTAACATTAGGTCTTTAGCACTCTGTATTCAGATTAATGGGCTAGAATGAAAGGGGCCATTCATATATCTTTTAAAAGACATCTTACCCTCCTTGTTTTTCTTAGTACTTTTGGAAGTACTAGAGCTTAATCTTGTTCTGTGTGTGTGTGTGTGTGTGTGTGTGTGTGTGTGGTTTTCCCTTGTTCTCCCAGGGGTGGTCAGTTCAGTGTTATTACAGACATACGTCTCGAATCTCTGGTCCCGCTCCTTTGTATGCCTGCAGGTCGGTGAGGATGCTCTCGGAATCCTGGAGGACAGCACTGATTTGGTTCCATATTTCTCTCTCTCCTTCTGTGGGCTGGGCATCTAAGCAGCAGGAAAACCAAAAGACACAGAGGGCTGGCGTTTACAGAGAGCTCAGGACCAGGGTCAGCATTCAGTTCTATCTGCTGCACAATCCTATGGTATTACTGTAGGTCTGAATTTACGCTTTAATATAATAAGCTCCTAGTAAGGGAAAAGCACAGCTTCTGCCCATTACCCAGTTCAAACATTCAGCAATCTTTCTGCACACATTAAAGAAAGCATGTGGGGACCAGCAGGTGGCATGGTGGTTAAGGCGCTGGACACTCCCACACGGCTAACCGCGGTTCGAATACCGGACCTGGTGGCTTGCTTTCTCACTTTCCCTCCCTCTCTCTCTGTGTATCTCTCTCTGGTCAAATTAAAATAAATGAATGAATAAATAAAATTAAATAAATAATTATTTAAAAAAAAAAAGAAAGCATGTTAGAATTACTGTAGGCACTCGTTTATTTATTTATATGGAACACATTTTTTTGCAAACCTGCTACATATGAAGCAGTGCACTGGATAATAGAAGAAATATACACTGTCTTTTTGGGTACACTTTTTTATTATTTTTTATTTAAAGCATTATTATTTTCATTGTAAACACATATATAAAATTTACCCTCCTAACTATTTTAAGTGTATAGTTCCATGCTATTAAATACATTCATCATGTTGTGTCAGCATCACCACTATCCATCTCCATAACTTTCTTTAGTCTTGGAGACTGAAACTCGATGTTGGAGTTTCAATAGGAGAAGCTACTAAATATTTCTGTTATGGCTGAAAACTGAATCTGAGTCTACATGGGAAGAATAGTCACCTTCATAGTTCCATATGACAAAATTAAGCTTGCGCCAGCCAGTGGGATGGTAATTAGGGTGTCTGGATCTGACATGGCCAACCATGTGGTTTGAATCCCAGATCCATGGCTAGAAAAACATAATGGTATGTGTGTGTGTGCATGCCCCAAATCCTGAAAGGAGGAAGAAAAGCAGGAGAAAGGATTATGAGATTGAGGCATGACCATCCCTCATGAGAGGAATACTTTCTCTCTCTCTCTCTCTCTCTCTCTCTCTCTCTCTCTCCTCATACATGTGCCCTCTGGCAAGGTTGAGGAGGGGAAAAAGGTTAAAAATTGGATTATTAACCCTTCAGAACCATGACAGAGGCTTATCATTCCAGAACACACTGATGTGTAGAAAGCACTGAGATAGTTCACTGAAGGTGGTCTCATGTTCCAGAGTTTTGGCAAAGAGGTGCAAGGAGTTCATTTTAAAGATATCTGTTCTGGTAATCTTTGGTTTTAACCATGACTATTGCCCACAAAAAAATGAAGTGACACATTGAACTTATATAAATGCAGACACTACTCTAACAACCACAGAAGCACCCCCTGAACTCTTAGTGAATTCTCACTTGATTACATACCTGGAGCAAATATAAGTCCTTATTCCCAGGAGCATTCATGAGGGCTGTGTGTGGAGGCTGAGAGGTGGCAAAGAATGAGTTTTATCTCATAATCTCTATAAAATAAGTGAGTTGTCTGGGCTAGTAAGGAGGTTAGTCTCTATCTAAAACAAAAGCATTGCTAATGGAGAAAGGGGACAGATGGCATCTCATAAAACTGTTTTGAAATATCCAGTCCTAGAATACCAGTCCTCTTAGAAGACCTCGCTAATGGAAAGTGAAGTTGAGAGTTACACTTGGTGTGACACTTTCCAGATCAAATCTGGGTTTTGATTAATCTTTGAGGGAGTACAAAGGGATGACCTTGGGTATAAAAGACAGAAATCACAAGACAGGTCATAGTAAAGCAGATGGGCTATGCTGACTGGCTGCTCAGAGAGTCTGAGTATCAGAAAAGAGGCTGATGGCCGGGGTGCCTACACCCATGTCTGCTGCACCTACACTCTCCAGAGGCAAACCCTTAGGAAGTGATGTCCTTGGAGGTTTTCAGGCTAGCTTGCTTGCCAGGTCCTGCCTAAGACTTAAGAAGTGCTAGAATTTCATGGAAAATGAAGGATGAAAGTCATCATTGGTAATTTTCTTCCTTCCTTCCTTTCCTTTCCTTCCTTCCTTCCTTCCTTCCTTCCTTCCTTCCTTCCTTCCTTCCTTCCTTCCTTCCTCTCTCTCTCTCTCTCTCTCTCTCTCTCTCTCTCTCTCTCTTTCTTTCTTTCTTTCTTTCTTTCTCTTTCTTTCTTTCCCTTCCTTCCTTCCTTCCTTCCTTCCTTCCTTCCTTCCTTCCTTATTTTTTCTTTTATAGGGCAGGTGCACTTGCCAGAGAGAGATGTAGTGGGGACAGTGAGAAATCACCCCCTGGAGGAATGGCCATGTCACAATCCCTTGTCCCATTTCCTCTCAGGATTTTGGGCATACATGCACATGCACCTGCCATGATTTTCAAGCCATTGGGTCCAGAACTTGAGCCATGCAGTTGGCCATGTGGGATCCAGTGCTTTTACCTCCACACCACCTGCTGGTTTTACCTCCACACCACCTGCTGGTCTGGTAATCTTTAAAAAAAAAAAAAAAGAAGAAGAAGAAGAAGAAGAAAGAAAGAAAATCTTAAGGCCTCACAGGTTATCCAGAAACTGCAAACTGTACCTTCTAGAAATGAGATGGTTTCAAATAAGGAATAGGGAGGTCTAAAGTACATGAGCAGCAGCTCAAAGACAAAGATGAATGTAGCCTGGGAGAAGTGGTGAAAGTTAAATGTAAGGCATGGGACTGTGTTGCTGTGTTGGGTGGATGGAAGGCCAAAGGCAATCTATGCATAAAGAGAGGACAACATGGAAAAATGCTGGATAACTGGATGTACAAGGCTGGGCCCAGAAGCAGAAGAGGACCTGCAAAGCTGGAATGTAGATTCTAGCCCAGGAAACAGAAGGGAAGAGAAACTTACTATACTTGTGTTCTTTTGTACTTTCCATTGTTTCTCAGGAACAGCTGTTAAGTTTTCTTAGGTATGATTTACTCACATTATTTTTTT
Source organism: Tupaia tana (assembly GCA_026018925.1). Lineage (NCBI taxonomy): Eukaryota > Metazoa > Chordata > Mammalia > Scandentia > Tupaiidae > Tupaia > Tupaia tana. The sequence goes on along the minus strand of JAKSZU010000003.1, from coordinate 216,546,153 downwards.
AAAGAATTATTTTATTAACTTTATTTATTTATTTTGTTTTGACTAGAGAGGGACAGAGTGAGAGAGAGTAAGTGAGAAAGCAAGCCACCAGCATTAATGGGACAAAGAAATGTGATATTATCTGCTGAAGATAATTTTATAGTTTTATCAACTGGACTAGGGAGAAATGGTCACATGTTGAAATATTCACTTTGTAAGCTAAATAACATGATTGAATGTATAAAAGAAAATGAAATAAAAACTATATAAAAAAGTACAAGTTTATTCTTTAAAAAAGAGAGAGAGTGAGCCAACCCTGTGGTCTGGTGGATAAGGGAGCTGAATCTCACACAACAAACCATGTGGTTTGAATTCCAGTTCTGACACCTTGAAAAACACACTGGGTGTTACACGTGTGCATGATCAACATCCTTACAGGGAAGAGGAATGGAAGAGAAGGGATTGCAAAATAACCACGCTCCACTGGGGGATGCTTTCTCTCTCTCTTTCTCTCTCTCTTTCTTTCTCATGAGAACATATGCCCTCTGGAAATTTAAAAAAAAAATTGAAATTCACACACAGTTTTCTCATAATACACATTTTTCATCAACTTTTTGAAGACTCTTCATATTTGGAGAAGAGAATAGACAAAACAGTCTGTGACTAAGATTCCAAGGGCTGAGACTATTTGAATATACTTCTAGTTTGCACAAGAACAAGGCATCAGAGACCAGACAGGGACACCTTCTTATCCTGGCTGTCACCTGGCCCCATCTTAACAAGTCACCACTTGATAAGCTTTATACAAAACAGAATTAAAACTAAGTGGGCTAGAAGAAGAAAGCGGGAAAACAACAGCAACAAAATCCTGTTGATAGTTACTTAAGTACCAAAGGAGAAAGACTTCAAGTCAGTTTTTAAAAATAGACACCTAACAAAGTGCTTCAAGAACAAGACAGTTTCTGATAGGATGACCTAAAAGTGGCCCTGGGGTTGGAGATAGAACTCCTGTTTCCATTCCAGGTTAAGTGGCACTTTCTAATGCAAGTCCACATTAGCATTCATGTGACCATGAAGAGGTGGACAAGTAATATAGAGAGGATGCCACTTCTCTGACAGAGGAGGTGACTTGGGGCTACGGGGCTACTTGGAGCTACCTTCATTCTCGTGTCTTTCCTAGCAACTGGGCCACCTTTGAAACAGGAACCTCTGTCCCCAACCTCTCTTTCTGGGAAACTATTTCTTTTGGCAAATTTCCTAGTATCCTATTAGAAATGTGGTCTTGTTTAGCTGTGGTGGGTGGGTGGAAGAAACCCAATCCATCATTTCTACTTTCATCTGGACTTAGAAATGTGTTGGCTTATTTTCTTCCATAATTTGTTAGTTTTATTAAATATTCTATTTCTTCCTCCTTCCCAGTCATGGAGCTGAAGTCACCTTCTTTAATAATTAGGCCCTTGGTGCAGGCAGCACTGGCCCTGCCTTCTGGGCCAGAGTGCAGCAAGTCTCAGGAGACAAGAAGACAAGTGGCCTCAGCTTCTAAAATGGAGAATGCCATCTGGAGAAAGCACTCCCCTGTCTGTCTGACTCTCTTTTCAAATAGGAAAAGGGCTATATAACCCTGAGTGACACAATCATTGGCCTCAATCCCCACGGAAGTCCATGATTCATACCATTTTTATCCCCTAGCTGTATGATCAAACAGTGAGAACTAATTGATGAGAATCTTATCCATTAGTCTACAGAAATCTTGTCATATTCATATTATTGGACATTACATTTCTGGAGTCTAGCTAGCACAGTGCTTGGCACACAGTGGATGCTCAAGAAAAACATGCTGATTAAAGAGTTGAACAAATTATTTCAGTATACTTCTCACATCATGTTTTATGATGGTTTCGCTGCTTACTTTCGAATTTTTTCAGGACAAGGTCTGAGTCTGAGGACTAGTCCTTACTATCTATATGAAGGCCTATCCCTGGAGACACTCACTAGACATGTGATGAATTGGATCGACCTTGCGGTTAAGGAAGCCAGATCCCACATGACTAACCATGGTTGGAATCCCAGCCCCCATGGCCTGAAAAACATGCAGGTCCATGTGTGCCCAGATCCTTACAAGGTAGAGAAATGGAGGAGAAGGGACTGTGGCATGATCACACCCCACTGAGGAGTGCTCTTTCTATTTCTCTCTCTGTCTCTGTGTCTCTCTCTGGTGAGCACACATGCACTCTGGCAAATTAGAAAAAAAAATATGTGATGATTCAATGAATAAATAAAGACATTTGCCACATAAACAAATAATGTCCCTATCACTTCTAGGTTTTCTCTTCTGTCTCCTTTTCCCAAATGGCTTTTATTCTGCTACATCTCTCATTGTTACCCTATGATATAGATGTATTTGCCTACAACCCAATTGGCTATTCACATCTTTATTAACATTTGTGTTTTTAAACCAGCCATTTTCATCTATGGCCTTAATGTCTCCTCCGTGTGGTCAACATGCTAATGGGGTATCTGTTCAGTCTGGGAGAGTGAAAAACTGCTAGCGTTTCTTCTTCCAATACTAAAGCTGCTATCATTTTGTTTTCTGGAAAATTCCTTTGAGAAGCTTTGTAGTACACATTTTTGGCATCCTCCACATTTAGATTCAATTGGTGACAGTGTTTTCAAAATTAATTGTGTTTTCAGATGTCAAAGAAAGACATCTTAAAAGGGAGCTTGAAGAATTAGTGACGGAAAGATTTCTATATTTAACCTATCAGCAACCTCTTAAAGCAACTGCTGAGTGAACAAGAACTCTGAACTGTGGGCTTTGCTTTTCTATTTTTACACAAAGATTGACCTTTAGTCAAAGAAAGGTATTGTGCGTGCACCTCGGTAATCTCCACTGATGGGAAAGGGTCCTTATATCCAGTTGTGGCCAATGAATTCTTGGTGATATTTTTTTCTAAGAACAACATTCTAAGCATCTATTTATTTGTCAATTATTTCAATGAAATTCAGGAGAATGGTTACATAAAGCCGGGGTTACTCCTGTCTAACAATGGAGCTGTTAAAAATCCCTGTGATTTACACAGGCAATTTAAGAAACCAATACTTCTAGGAGCCCTGGCACAAGTGTATCTAGGCCATTATCCGGGTGATGATTTAAAGCCTTGTTCTGGACTTGCTATGGTAGAGAGTGTGAAAATGTACCATGTGCATTGTGACCTTGCACATACATTTATGGTCAAGAACTCACTAAATGGCAAGTGTGTAGAATTTTTAATAGAAAAATACTCTCTTATCAATTAAGATGAGTAAGCAGTATTAATTTTGTTTGCAGAGAAAACAAAACTGATCTACTTTTGGCTCACTCTGCTATTGACAGTGAATATTAACTGTCAACATTTTGGTGTCACCAGAGGTAGGGCAGAAGACTTCACTGAGGAGGACTGTGATATTTATTTAAAGAAGAATGCTTGGCATTCCACTGTTCTAATGGAAAGGAAGGGAGCTTTGTCTCTTCTGTAAACCTGCCACAGTAGGACTCAAACTGAAGAAGGGCTGTCAAATCAAAGTGTGCTTATCTTCTTAAATCAGCCAAGGACTCACCCTGTCTTCAAAAGCACTAGGAACACATATACCCTCTCCTAACGACCTAGTTAGAATTGTATGGAAAATTTGACAGATAATCACATTAACCTAAGATAACATGAGGAGAAGACACAATTTATGTGGACATGCCTTTGGTTTTGAAGGAAGCGCTGGCATTTCATCAATAGGATATATAGCTGCCTCTGTATCTCAATGACTTGTATAAACACTGAAGAAAGGTACAGCAGAAAGGATTTGCGCGAGTCATAAATTAAGTCTACAGCTATTCTTCCCATCTACTTCCTCATTCTTCCCTATCCCTCTCCCCCTTCAGGATAAACTAAGAAACATAAATAATTATCTATTATGAACATTTCAGGATGTAAAATGGTAATGATTTATAACAGACTGCTACCTGCTTATGGAAACAGCATAAAATTGCAAAGGGTCATTGGAAAATGTAAGTGTGACTGGGCTGACATATTTATACAGGACATTAGTCATCTCATACCACAGCCCAAAGCCTTTTCCTATGGAACAATCACACCAGGGAGAGAAAAGAGCAGGGAGGGTCAAGGTTCTTGCAGGGTTGTCTGTTTCATTCACATGCAATGGGATCTCTGAGGCAGGGACAGGTGAAGCAGCACTCAAAGGATGAAGTTTTTAAGACCTGGTCCTGTGGGGCTTTGTCATTCAGTGAATATTAGACCTCAGGCAAGCCAATTGATCTTTTGGGTCCCAGCTTGGTTCTTGGTAAAAGAGAGGGAAGCTAACAATATCCCCGGTTTCCTCACTATCTATAATAATAAGGATCATAATAAGGATGCTGACATAGATGAAAAGCATTTAAAAAGCGAAAGTGCTGGAAATTTAGGATATTATTGTCACTAAATCCCTGTGTTGTCATTAACAAACCACTTCGTAGGTCTATACTGTTTTTGTTTGCTTGTTTGTTTTTCTTTCTGTAAAGTGAGTACATGAGACTAAAAGGAATCTGATCCCTGATACTTTCTCCCTCTGCTCTCCCAAGACTATCTAGCCTCCTCTAAATGACCTTAGCAGATGTGAGGGTAACAGAGAAGGGTAGATGAAAAGAGAGAATCAGCAGTGGCAGAAAGTAGTCTGAGTCAACAACAACCCCCAGAAAACAGGTAATCTGATACAACAGCTTGCTTTAAAGAGTAGGAGACTGAAGTCCTAATAGGTAATAATATTCATGGCCTTTCTGAGAATATTACCAGCTTCTTACCTATTGCCTGTAGTATTGTCTCTTTAATATGTGTGCATCTTATCTCCCCAATAAACTTATAAACTGCTTGAATAAGAGGCCATGTTCTTCTCATGCTCTTAAATTTACTTGTCTCCCGGTCCTACTAGGACCCCAACCCCACTGCTGGTGTTTCTGACTGAGGAATGCAGGAGATACTCTGTATGTAGTTACTTAAGTAGGGCCAATCAAAACCAATGTCCCTAAATATATATTTTAGGCAGAGCCCTATGCTGGACAATGGATAGAACACAGAATTATGTATGCATAAAATGCCATCTAAATCCTAATCTCAGGAAGTTGTATACCTGTGAGGAGACAAATATATAGTTGTTGACAAAAAACTGCAACATTTGATCACTAACAGTGTCTCAGAGTCTCAGAGAGTGGATGATTAAGTGGCACTAGTTCTTGGATGTAACAACCTGACTTCTCCATGCAGCTAATTCTTCTTATTATTATCTTTTAGACAGAGTATTGTGATCACAATTTGATTCTCCTCCTATTGGTGGTGTAGTAGTCAAGGTGGTGGACCCCCACATGGCTGACCATGGTTCAAATCCTGGACCTCCTGGCTTGAAAATCACAGTTGCATGTATGCATGCATGCCCAAAATCCCAGGAAAAGAATGAAGGAGAAGTGACTGTGGCATGGCCATTTCCCTGGGAGGTGATTTCTCACTTTCCCTCTCACTATCTTTCTCTCTCTGGCAAGTGCATGTGCCCTATGGCAAAAACCTGAAAAAATAAGATCCCAAACCAAATTGGTCTGGAAAGGCCTCCATACTCATCTATTGTGTTCTTTTAAACAAACCACAACCTCACTTGGGAGTCTGCTTCCTCAACAAACTGGTGAGTCATAGTCAATCACGGCAGCCATGCTTCAATCACAGACTACCTGTCCTTTAAACTGTGTTTAGGCAGACAGACACCAATAGTAACCAATCCAGTTATTTACCTCATTCTCTCACTTCCTCTTTTTTTTTTTTTTTTTTTTTTTTTTTTTTTTTTTTTTTTTTTTTTTTTTTGTACATCACTTTCCTTTTTTTTGTACATAAGTGTTTTTCCACCATGCAGCTACCAGGAGTTCCTTGGGAGTCATTGTACGGATTGTCCAATTTGTGAATTGTTTTTGCTCAATTAAACTCTGCTAAATTAGATTTGTCTGAAGTTTTCCTTTTAGCATGCCTCAGCCTCCCAGTTGGGACCACAAGCATGTGCCACCACACCTGGCTCTTTTTTAAACAGGGTCTTCCCACGTGGTTCCAGCCTGTGGAGCACAGCATCTTAGCCACATACACTACCATGGCTGGGCCTCTCTGCAGTACATTCTAATACCCTGAACAATATTTCACACTTCCCAAAGAGTGCCTAGTCAATGCATGAGAAGAAAACAAAAACCAGAATTTAAACAGAGAATAAAAGATTATGAGACAACAGGAAAACCAAACATCTACCATATGCCAACATATATAATAGCTAAATGAATGTTTTGAGATATAAATCAGATCTGATTAGTAGTTGTGTGGGGAAGGGATGGGGTCAGAGTGATTGAAAAGAGGCATGTTGGAATGTTCTGAAAGGTAAAAATATCTTGTGCCTTGAGAGAGTGTAGTGTGGGATTTGTCAAAAGTGATTGAAATGAACATTTAAGGTTTGAACATTGAAGTACGTGTACATTGTACTTCATTAAGAAAAACATTTTAAAAGTTAGGTAGTCAGGCAAAGAAGAAAAATAGTATATTATAGACAGATGAAATGGTGTCAGCATTAACTGAAAGAAGAAACTTGGATTTTTTTGTAGTTGTTTTTGGGTTTTTCCATAGAGAGAAAGAGACATAGAGAGAAACTGAGAAATCACCCCCCAAGAGAGATGGCCACGCCACAATCCCTTCTCCATTATTCTCTCAAGATTTTTGGCGGGCACGTACATGTAACCTTTTGTTTATTTTACTTGGAGAAATAGTGACTCAGATTCCAAGGGAATCTCTTGTTAGATCAAGTAGCTTGCTGATTGAGGAAAAACAAAACAAAACAAAACAAAACAAAACAAAAAAGATTTCTTGAAGTAAGATGCTCTTGCAGTAGGTTTAATCTGTGTGAACTTCCACCTGTCCTGGAGACTGTCCACTCAGTGCTCTGGACCTTGGAACTTGAAAGGTTGTCCGCCATAGCTGCCCTGCCCTCAACACTGGAGTGGATCAGTGCCTCACTTAGATGCATTAGTTACAAGTGGCTCCCAAACTGGCAAATTATCAGAAGCACCAACCTGGAAAAGTGATAAAAGCAAATTCTTGGGACTAGACCACTGAATCAGAATTTTTAAGTGAGGCTCAGCTAATTATGTAACAAAAAGCATCACCAGATGTTTCTGATTATCTATAATGTAATAATAATTTGGGCCTGGGAATCACTGGAACTACTTTATTGAAAGGCTAATGCCCACTGCCCACATCGAATGCCGTAACAGCAGATCTGACTGACAGCAGCCATCGGCAGGGTGTCAGGCATAGTTCCTTGTGTACACTGTCCCCAAAACCATCACTCACGATGGATGAGGTAGTTACATTAATCTCTTTTTCCTCTCCTTCCTCCCAGCCTTCAAAGAGGAAAAAGAGACATGGAGAGGAGGCAGAAAGAGAGAAAGGGAAAAAAAATAGTGGGATGAAAACAATAGCAATAAAAAAAGAAGTTAAATGATTGTGGAGAAATGTGAGCATAGTGTAGAACTCACTGCGAAAGTCAGATAAGATTTTAAATCAGGTTCATGTAACTGGAAAACCCAAGGCAGATATGTCTAATTTTATATTATGTTTGACCAACTTAATTAAATCCATTTGATCCAGTTCAACTATATTCCATCACTGACTTCAAAATGAATATTCAACACTAAAAGCAGAGGTGCCAAATTCATTTAAGCTGTTACTACGTGCTGGTCCGCCTTCCTTCCTCCCACTCTTCCCGCTCTTTATGACCCAACTTCTGTACTCAAAGCAGAAAATCTTGAATCTGCCCTCCCAGAAGCCACAGAGGCAGTTTGCTGCCCATTTTGTCAATCCTTTCCTAAGCTTGTCCTTTTTGACCTCTCTGAGCCATTTGAATCCATTTATATTTTGTTTCTTTCTTTTTCTCTTGTTTAATTTCCAGAGGATGTATGTGCTTGCAAAAGAGAGAGAAATAGAGAAATAAAGAGAGATAAGGCCCCCCTCACTGCGGTGTGCTTACTTCATAATTTCTTTTCTTCTACTTCTCCATTCTGTTGGGATTTCAGGCTTGCACATAGACATGCACCTGTTGTGTTTTACAAGATGTTGGGGTCAGGACTCAAACCTCAGTTGGCCTTGTGGGATCTGGATCTTTTAACCACTAGGATATGGGGCTGGCCCTATGCTCCCTCCCTCTTGAGTGTCTCTGCTCTCCTTATTCCCTGGATTGAGCTGGTTACCTTCTGTTTGTTCAAAAGTCCAGCATTACTGAGGTTCATTTGGTGCTCAATGCATTATGCTCAACACAGAGCTAAGTTCTGGGTCACAAAACTGAGTAGGACTCAGGTCCTGATCTTAGGAATGTCAGTGCAATAAGATGACTTCCTTCCTCTACTGTGCGGCCTCTTTTCTGGATCCTCTAACTACTCAAGTCTCTTTTAAGTATAAACACACCTAAAGTTCCCATCTGCTCAGCTTTATCTGCTCTCTAGTTTTCTCTCAGGGATTTTAGTTTTCTCTATGGAGATTAGGCCCAGTTATGGACCTCTGGCCCTGAACTCCTCAGCTTGGCAGCTGTACCTCCTGTGGTCTAACCTAAGCCGGCTTTCCACTACTGTATTCCTTTCTTTTCAGCAAGCATTAGTTGCTCTGTCAAAATTGGACCTCTTGCTGTTTTTCAACCATGCTCTTCTCTACCAGTCTCTATGCCTTTGATCATACTATTTCCATCTGCCTGAAAACTTTCCCCATCTGTGCCTGCAGAATAATTACTCATTCTTTAAAGCCCATTCTGAATGCCGCCACCTCTTGCAAGAAGAATGCAGTGGTGCAGTGGGGCAGTGGGGCAGTGGGGCTATGGGGCCAGTGTGTGGGTGGTAAAAGAGTTTACCAGAGACATAAATATAAGCATTAGTAGAAGTTAGGTTTATTAGCGCTCAGGCAAAAGTGCCTGGGAGAGCCCAGGCAAGAACACCTATGACGAGACCCGAGCAGATGCGTGGGTTTGTGCCTCAGGTCAGAGACTGACCTTTTTATGGTTTCAGTCTGATTGTAGGCCGAGAGTAAGGATAAACTCTGCAAGAGGGTTCGGACTGGGGGTAGCTGGTCACATCTCAGGAACGTAGAGCATCTATCAACTATAGGGGTTTTTGGAGGTGACACCAGATGGGGGGATCCAGAACGTCTGTTTTTCGTGATGTAAAAGCTTATCTTGGGATCTTTATGGAGGTCTTTATACTAGCCGAAGCAAGTTTACTTATTTCCTTAGGTAAGGCTCATCTTGGCCTGCCCTTAATTAACCCTGATTTGCTTATTTTCTTAAGAACTTTCTACAGACTTCTCTGATTCCTTCTCTAGTCTTCCATTTCTGGAAACTAGATGTATGCTCTTGTCTCCTCCTCACTGCTGGGACACACTGTGCCTCTCTTAAATCCCTTATTTTCTGTCTTGACTTGTGTTTTCATCCATGTAGGATGAAATTTCATTTGGCAATGGCTACTTTTGTCTGGCTTTTATGTCACTGATGTCACATAGCTTACAATGGATGGTCAAAAACTACACTTAATATACTCTTACCAGATTCAGCTGAAACCTACAGACTCAAGAAAAAATCATGATCACATCTCACCTTTCCTACCCCTTCAGCGTATTATCTACCATATTTTTCTGGAAAACTACTTTCAGGAAATAGAATTTTTAGGATCAAAAACCCCAAATTATTTTTTTCTACGAAATGTTTTGGTAGACAATTAAGACGTCCTTCTCTGTCAGAGATGGGATGATGGCATTTCTAGGAGCTGCCTGTGCTAAGGATATATGAGAAGCAAAGAGGGATTGCAGGGAGCCAAGGAGATCCCTGTTGTCATCTCAGCTCCATAACAATCTCCCATGTGACTGCAGCCCAGGCACTTATCATCTCAGTATCTCAGTGAAAGGTTAATAGAGTTAGTATCTTCCTTGGGATACATGGGGAAATAAACAGGATTTTATATATTTTTGTACATTAATAATTTATATTTTCCTTAAATACTATAGCTCAAGTTCTAGTAATGAGCTATGACACATGGGTCTACAGTTCACATTTATTCCTCTTTTAAAAAATTTTTTTGTTTGATTTTTGCTCTTTATTTCCCCCCCACTAAGGTTCTTGTCATAGGGCACATGTGCTTAATGAAGAGAAACAGAGAGAGACAGTGAGAGGGAAAGTGAGAAATCACCTCCAAGGGGGGATGGCCATGCTTTAATCCCTTCTCCTCCATTCTCCTCCTGGAATTTTGGGCGCTCATGCACCTGCACCCAGCATGATTCTCAAGCGGTCAGGTGCAGGACTCAAACTGTGGTTGGATATGTGGAAGTCTAGAGCTTTAACCACCATGCCATCTGCTGTAGCATATCCACAAGTGGAGCTTTCGTACCAAAAATATTCAAGACTTACAAATGCCCTATTTAGCCTTTATAACTTTTCTTTTAACAAAGTGTTAAGAAAATGTCCAAAGTACAAGACGAAGGAGAACCAAGTACTCTAGTAGGGGAACACGGGCCTCTTCCAACCCATCCTGCGTGCTATAGTGGTAATGCTAGTGTGTGTATGGGGGGAATTTCCAGAATAGTCTAGGAAATGAGATGCTCCAGAGAAATCAGCTGAAATCTGTTGCTTCTAAAAAATAAGGAGCATCTAACTCCCCCAGTACTTACATGCCACCTTCCACCCCCATTTGTAAACTGGGTATTTTACCACTATGTCAGCTTTTGTACATGCTGAATGCAAGAATGTGAAATGCATGTGACAAGAATAAAAGAGAAGGGACCAGCAGTTAGCGTAATGGCTATGTTGCTGGACTCCCATGTAGTCGACTGTGGTTCGCGTCTAGGACCCAGTGGCTTAAACTCACGCTGGGTGCATGTGCGTGCGTGCCCAAGATCCCGAGAGGAGAATGGAGGAGAAGGGATTGCAGCATGGCCATCCCCCCGGGGGGTGATTTCTCGCTTTCTGTCTCTCTGTTCCTCTCTGTCTGGCAGGCAAGAGCACACGCCATATAGCAAAAACCTCTTCAAAAAAAAAAAAAAAAAAAGGAAGAAAAGAGAATAATTATGATGGGTATAATAGTAAAATAATGGTGGTAGGATAATCATTTATTTTGTAAAAACTCCTTAAAGTTAAAAGACATTATTTAAACAAGTATATATATTTGTTTTAGAGGAATAGAAAATGCTAATCCTATCTTTTTTTTAAGGAAAAAAAGCTTGTTTCTTTTGAAGTATCAGATCAACTTGGTTCTTGATCTAGTTGTAGCCCTTATGAAACCAGACCAAGCCAAGCCAAGCCAGTGACAATACACCGAATTCAATCAGAAATGAGTCCTCTTTTAATGAGTTCAATGTGGGTTATTTTTTTTTTTTTTCAGAATATATGTGTGTTGAGGACACTCTTCCTTTTCAAGTAGCTTTTAAAACTCTCCAAGGACACTGAAAAGGTACATCTAGAGAGTTTTCAGTTTTTGGTTTAGTGTACTTTGGAATGGTCTTTTAGCACTGGCTTAGCAAACCTCTGTTAGGTGGTAAAATGCATGTGTAAAAAAGTTCCAACTATTATTTTTAATGTAGATAAAATACTTCAAAACTCAAGTTTAAAGTAGATTAAATGGTACAATAGATAATGGATACTGAGAAAAACACATTTAACTGCGTTGATTACAGTGGAAATGTAATTTTTAAAAAAGAGGGAACCCAAGGATGAAGGTAGAAACAGAAACTTAGTTTAATTAAACAAACACGAATATGTCATTCATTCGTAAATACAGTCAATCAATTAAATAAGACAAAATTTCTGTATGTACTTTGTCATGAATCTTAAGCCATTTTACCTGAAAAAAAAAAATCCTAAAGTTTTTGATTAAAAAACTAACCTTTTGGGGATCAGCATTTGGCATAACAGCTATGTCGCTGGACTCCCATGTAGTCAACCATGGTTCTAGTCCCGGACCAGGTGGCTTAAACTCATTCCAGGCGCATGTGCGTGCATGCACTAGACCCCGAGAGGAGAAGGGATTGAGGCGTGGCCATCCCTCCTGGGGGGGAGTGATATCTCGCTTTCTGTCTTTCTGTCTCTCTCTGTCTTTCTAGTGAGTGTACATGCCCTATAGCAAAAAACCATAAAAAAAAAAAAGAGTAACCTTTTGAATAAAAGGGGCATATCTCAAAATTCTGAAAAGGTTTCAAACAATCAAATAATACATAAAGAAAAGATGGGAGTGACTGTAAGAGTAATTTATAAGACTTACTTCTGGTATTGTTCCTTTTTTATTTACCTCGAATGCTATTTGTTTTATATTAATCTATGTAAATTAACATACTTACTATTTTATTTGAAATGTGACACAGTGATTCATAATTTTTTTAGGGAAAATACATGAAGATGATTTATGCTAGGCCTGTAAAAGTTGATTGCATCTAAACTCAGAAAAAGCCTTGGACACATTAAAAAGATTTCCCATTGGGTTTCTAAAAAAATTAGAGAAGAGAAGGAAAATGATCTTAGAAACGATCTGAGAAATTCACAGTGACATTTGGATTTGGTTTAAGTGCCATATAGATTCTTTATAACTTCCTTATCAACAAGCTATGAAGTAATGCAGTTTCTGTTATAATTTTCAGAACTTACTTTCAAAATCCAGGAAGAAATGTGGATAGTTTTCAATTTCCCTGGTAAGGACTTTGAGCAGGTTTCCCATCCCAGCAAACCTAGGAAAGGCAAGAACAGCAACAACAAGAAAAAAATACCATCAGCAATATGAAACCGAGACAGATTGGCACGAATACCACTGGATGCCCTATAGCCACCTCTGAAGACCAGTATCTGAAAGGAAGTATCTCTGTCCTGGGAAATGAGTAATAATTTGGCAATTATTCCTGAACTGATGACAGATACACATGTCCAAGGTGCTAGGTTTATAAAACTTAGAGACATCTGGCCTAAACCATACAAAGTACAATGATAAAACTGCCACAAGACCCTTTTGGAGCATATACTTACACCCTGCATATTATTTGCTATTTAAAAAACTTCCAAAGAGCATTGTATTAAATTAAATTAAATTAACCAGGCATTTTAGCTATAGGATTCAGAACTTAGGTGTATTCTACAAAGTACTTCTCTTCCTCCTTCACTAATCCCCTGAATCCTTACAGCTACCATTTCAGCCTTGCTGTTACCTTTTCATTGATATAGAATATACCATGTCAATCGACAAGCACAGAAAAAAATATTAAAACAGATATTAAAATAGCTGTCCATAAAGGTAGGTTTCTTAAAGTTCATGAGGAATATAGAAAAACACAGATTTATAGTCTCAGGGACTCCTCTTAATGAGTTTCTCAGAGGTATTGCTCTAAGACAAGTTAGAGGCTTTCATAATTTGACATTTCCATGGTTAAGAGACTGGGTACTTCATGGAGCATAAAAATGAAAAGGTATAATATACAAAGTATTATTCTCAATAAATTGCAGCCCAAGACATTTGCAAAGGTGAGTCAAATCAAGAGAGAAGCACACACACACTTTTACATATTTGCTGTCTCAAGCAAAAAAAATTCAAAATAGATAAAATGTCTTTTTTTTAAGCAAATAGAAAACTTTCTTCTGCTCTAAGCCCTAGACTATCTTTTGGGGAGGTCACTCATCCTCTCAATCAACCTACTCATTTATGGAGCAGCAATTCAACACTAGGCACCGTGCTCCTTGGAAGGCATTTCTGTAACTGGTAGAAGGGAACTCTCTTCACTCAGATATCTCAATTTGTGAAGGATCACTCTGAAAAATCATTAGGCCAGTGAAAGGGAGCTACAGGGCTACAATTTGTGATGCATATGGCTTCTAATCGTGTTTATGTTGATACAGGAAATGTTTATTTTTAAATGCTTACTACTTTTTAAAGTTCATTCATTTATTTCCTCCATGAATGAAAGACACATGCAGGGAGCACTCCTAACAGGGTCTTGACACCATGATTCACTCCAAGCCTGCAGCCAGCCTAGGATCATAGGCAAACTCATTCCCAGCATAATCAAGGAGTTTTTCTGGATTTGAACCAGTAACCTGTGTGGGATTTTCTTGCAGAGATGTCACATTTTACTAATGTGCCACTGACTGGCCCTGGCAAAGAACTCTATTTTCTAAGAGGTTTCTGCCTTAGGGCACTTGCACTTGCAGAAGAGAGAGAGAGAGAGAGAGTGAGAGGGAAAGTGAGAAATCATCCTGGGGAGGGGGGAGGGTGATAATGCTGCAACCCTTCTCCTCCAATCTCCTTGGATCTTGGACATGCACATACACGAACCCTGTGTGAGTTTTGAGCCACTGGGTCCAGGACTCGAACTGCGATCACCTATGTGGGAGTCTAGCGATGTAACCTTTACTCCATGTGCTAGCCCTGACAAAGAATTTTTAAACATATATCATTATAAGAAAGATACTGTAAGAGAAAAATGCACTAAAACAAAAACTCTGTACATGAAAATACATAGCAAGTGGTATAATCTGGTCTCCATAACCTCCACTGCGAAACACTTGCAGACAGCATTTATAGGAAATGCTCAAGAAACAATATATGCTCTCACTGTTGACGGTGATAATAGTTACCATTATCATGATTATTGTTATGCTTATCTTAACAGCCTCTGGACACTTATTTAGGATTATTCTATGGAAGATGGATTAGATAGGCTGTATAGAACTATAGGGAAGAAAACTAAGACCAATGCGGGAATGAGGAAGATCTCCATTCAATGTCATGGAAGAATTTCTAACCATTACAGTTGTCTGAATATTGATTTGTCTTGTGAAATAGTGAACTTCCTTTCACAGGAAATGCTTAAGCAGTAATATGCTATGTCAGCCCTTAAGAATGTTGGGAAAATGAGTTGTGTTTGGAAGAGGTTGGACTAGCTACTTTTTAGACCTCTCCTACCTTAAAGTGTATGAATATCAGGACATGTGCTTGTGTGTTCACAAGTGCACAGGCCAACATATACACTGTTTTTCTCTCTTTCTCAAGAATCCTCCTTCTATCTCAAAATAATCTTCCCTGTCCTTTTTGTCAATCTTCCTTTCTTCTCTGCCTTTATACACATTTCCTTTTAAGATATTTTTGAATAAAGCCCTGTGCGAGGTAGGTTCTGACAAAGCTTGGAATTAGTATAGTCCATTCCTGCACTGGGCAGCATTTACAAACTCTCCAGGGACTCTTGGAAGTATCTGTTTTTCAGCTTAATGAACAACTCTGCTCTCATCTGAAGACACTTCTTGTAGTGCTACTGTTTAGTAGCAGTCCCAACTGTCATATAAGATGCCTTAATGGAAGTTAAATAGTCTTAATTTCTCTAGTTTTGTGCTATGACTGTGTCACAAGAGACCTGCATGGATCTAGCTTCCTCCTAAAATTATGTCTTGTGTGTGACTTTACTATCAGAGTACCTGAATGGGAACTATGTCAAGCTTTCGAAATTCATAACAGACTGAAATAGACATATGTGGAAATACATCCTAGTAGCTGTAGAATTTGATCTCTTCAAAGGTTATCCGAGCTGTTTGGCTGACATGGTCAAATACTTTGGAACATGATTCTAACATGAACCAAGGTCAATTACCAAAGACGCCTGGGATTCTTGATGTGTCACCTCTCAAACAGGAACATCTGGATCAATGACTGTGGGACATTACAGAGCTTTAAGGGTCAAGTTGAGTCCAGTGGAACCTAGGAAACATGTGTTTAAAACCCCATGCAAATTCCCTAAGTTAGTACAGAAATATCTCATCTCATCCCCTTCACGTCAAAAAAGATTTGATACTTATGGCCTTCCTCCACGGTCAGTAATTCATGGGAGTACCTTCTTGTTTGGGAAGGTATGTAAGTGAGTTGGAACATCACACACACACATGGTCACTAAGAACAGATGAGGGTTATTCTTTTTTCTTGTTTTTTAATTTAATTTTTACCAAGAGGGCATATGCACTTATCAGAGAGACAGAGAGACAGAGAAGGGAGAGAAAAAAGCACCACCCTCCCCAACCCTGAGGAATGGTTACACCTTCCTCCTCCACCTCTCCATTTTATCAGGACCTTGGGAATGCAAGCACACATACTCAGTGCATTTCTCAAGCCACTGGGTCTGAGACTTGAACTGTGGGGTTAGCCATGTGAGATTCAGCTCCCCTAACCACCAGGCTCTGGAGCTGGTGCCAAGGTTATTCTTAACTAGACTCAGGGCTCTCCTTGGAAAGCTCCTGCTCCTGTATTCTTCATGACAGAGACTCTAATCATTTTAAGCAGCTTGTTAGTGAATATAAATGCATCACTATGTACTACACAGCTTATGACAAGGTGTAGCTAAAATAGAGATTATTTTAAAAAATAATTTATTTAGTAAAATAATTTCAGATAAGCTCTTATACATTACTATAGAGCACAAATATTTATATAGTAAAAGTGAAGAAAAGAGAAGAATAAAGGTAGAAAGTAAGATAAGTAAAGAAGTAAGTAGTACATAAATGATAGGCCATCTAGGCCGTTTAGTAGAGATGTCTTATCGATCTGGATGTGAGCTTCTGGACAGCCTAAGTAAAAAAGAAGGAGAAGAAAAAAGATTCCTTCAAAATTTGGTGGGAGAAAGAGTGCGACAGAGGGAGAGAAATATGGCTTTTGTGACTAAAAGAAAGGGAAATAATAATCATGGTTAAGTGAGAGTCAAGACAGAGAAACCCCTTCTAGATAAGAGTTGAGGCCGCTTCACGAAGATAAGTCCATCTGAGAATGAGCTGAATCTCAGAAAAACATGGGCAGAGCAGTGGTTTCACAGAGTGACTACAGGAATGAGAACATCGACTTTTTATTGAGTGTCCACGGTGTGCCTGGCACGGTGCATGGAGCTTTTGTACACTTTATTTCATTCAAGCCTGGGGAGGGGGAAGAGGTTCAAAATAGTTCATTCACTTTCCAGAGACTACAAGAGAATAAAAGAGAGAGTCAAATTTGACTTTGAAAATTTGTGAATCCAAAGTTGCTCTTTTCTGCACAGTAGAAGACCTGAGGCCCCAAACTCCTGGGAGCCTCTGTTTGGAGATTTCAGAGAGACTGTGGTCTCCTGGTATTATTGAAGATATGCACTAAGTTTTCTGGGGGAAAACTACTAGATTCCAGAGGGGCTTGTTCTATAATTCTATACTACTACTGCTGAATAGAATATATGAGGTAGGACATGTTAAATAACTCAGAGAAGAAAGAAAACCATGTGGGTAACATCTGGAAAAGTCACCTTTGTAGAAGTGAGCTGCCATTCAGAGGTGAAAGGTGCTAGGACGCAGATTGGCTGAGGGAAGTCTTCCTGTTAGGGGAGATGAGAAGTTTGAAGAAGTTTTGTGCAAAGAATAAGACAGAATGAGTGATTTATCAAGTTCTTTAAGAACAGAAGATTTATTCCTCAAGGTTCATTTATCACAAAGCTATTTTGAAATAAGTCCTTACAAATTTTTGTTTCCAAATAGTCTAGGAAAAGAATGTTTTTCTAATCACTTTAAGAGTGGAACAGTGGGGCCAGCAGGTGGCTGGACTCCCACATAATTGATTTCAGTTTGAGTCCCAGACCAGGCAGCTTTAAAATCATTGCCAGGCACATATATGTGTTTGCCCAAAATCCTAAGAGGAGAATAGAAGAGAAGAGATTGTACTGTAGCTTCCCCCCTTGGGGAGTAATTTCTCACTTTCCCTCTCACTTTCTCTTTTTCTGTAGTGAGTATATATGCCCTATGGCAAAAACCTTAAAAAAAAAAAAAGTGGTAACAATGCCTATAAAAACTACCTGCTTGTCCTTGATAAGAGAGGCCCTCAATAGGAGGGACAATTTTGGGTACATACATGGTGTTTTCTATGACCACTTTCTTGGCTCTCAAGTCAGAACCACTTCTACGGAAGTTGGCTCTCAGGGGCTACTCAGTGAAAACAATGAACCTCTTAAAGAAATAATTCTCTGGCAACATATCTAGTTTCAAGACAGAGGAAAGGATTAACACACATACATACACACACTTTATTCTTTTTTTTTTTTTCACTACTTGAAACTGTATTTTTGTTTGGAAGAAAAAAAATTAAATAAAACATTAGCTGCATTCCTAACGTGTAACATCGAAAGAAATTAACCAGGGCTATTTTTTTAAAATGTGACTATAGTTCATGAGGAAATTTCTTCATTTCCTATAAATAAAACCTAACAACAAATGCAGGTACAGGGTGTAGAGCAATGTAAATGATGACCTTTGCCTGTGTATACCAAAATTTCAGTACTCAGTTTCCTTGATTGGCACCTAGAAGAATACTCTTTTAGCAATGGCTATCTGAAAAGTGAATTGCTAAGCTAATACCATTCATCATCAATAAAGAACATAACATAAGAAAATAAATAAAAGTCAATCCTACTAGGGCTTATTTTATAATAATTTTTTCCTTTTTTTTCCTCCCGTAGGGTGTGAGCACTAGCCAGAGAGAGACAGAGATAGAGAAAGTGAGAAAGCACTCTGGAGGGATGTCTATATCACAGTCCCTTCTCCCCTAGACTTCTCTCAAGATTTTGGGCATGCATGTACACATACCCAGCATGATTTTCAAGCCACTGGGCTTGGGACTTGAACTGTGATTGGCCTTGTGGGAATTCAGCTCCTTACCCAGTACACCTCCTGCTGGCCCCTAAGATTTTTCTTAATGTCTAAAATGAAAATATGTAGTGCTTTTTATGAGAAAGGGTGGATTTATTTTTAGCATTTTGAATGAACTAATACCTTATAGAATCTATAATAATTACCATCCCTAGTGCAAAAACTATATGAAAGTAAAGACAGATTATCTATAACTCAATATTTTAGGGATAAAGAAGTCTTTGTTGATCCAATTTATTTTTGGCAACACAGCATAGAAACTACAGTCTGATCATGAATGCAACAATGACATGTGTAATTATATCACATTTTTGTCAAAGTTGTGTCTGGCTGCATTTATGCTCAATATGAGTATGTATTAGGAGGGTAATATTGGACCCATTTGATAGATAAGAACTCCATGTCCCAGGTATAGTAAATATCTTTCTAAGGTCTCTCAGAAGGATCCTGGATTTCCTGACTTGTAGTTCCAGTATATTCCCAAATTTCATCAGAATATCCTGTACATACAAATGAGACAATCTTTTTCAGCTAATTATTTTACCCAAACAACAGCAACAACAAACTTTCTTGAGGACCCACACCACATTAAAACCCAGGACAGGGCCAGAAGAGAGGTGTTGTGGCTCTCAGATTCAAATACTGCCCACTGACACAGAAAATAAATGGACAGGCTGGCCCCATGGTCTGGAAGTTAAAGAAACCCGATTCAACATGTCCAACCATGCAGTTTGAATTCCAGCATGGAAATCACAACAGGTGTGTGTAGATTGATGCTCCCAAATCCCAATAGTAGGAGAAGTAGAAGAGCTTCCTCTTCTACTGATGAATGACCAAGCTCCACTGAGGCAGGTGCTTTCTCTTCCCTCACCTGTGTCTTTCTCTGGTGAGCACATGCACCCTTTCACAATTTTTTAAAAGAAGTAAACAGATATCAAGTCCATTGTTTTATATTTATGTAAAAAATATAAGATCCAATGTGTGACTGTCACTAGGTTTTCTGCTCCTGCTTAGTAGGATCTCATCCAAACATACTGAACTTAGAATGCTCTCTGTCTCCTAGCCAGGACATCCTCATTGAGAATTCAGAACAATTTTTTATTTTTGTTTATTTCCCTCTGTCCCTACCTTGATAATCCTAATTCTAACCCTTAGCATAGCTTGTCTATGTCCTGTAGACAGTCTCCACACTGATGTTCCTGACTCCAATCTTGTCTCCCTCTGATGAATTTCCATACTGCTGGCAGAGCCATCTTTGTAGACAAAAATCTGATTGTGTTAATTCCTCTCAACATTCTTTCATGGCTCCCCAGGTCTTGCAAGATAAAATTAATCCAAATGTGTGTATTGGGCACAGAAAGTCTGACCTCTGGCATCTGCCCATCTCTGTCCCCTCTCTTCCCAACCTGTTCCTGCCCCCTCCAATCTAACCCTGCCCTGCACATTCCTAATGGAGCAGGCTCCTACTGCCTCAGGATCTGTGCTTGTTGCTCCTTCTACTTAACATTTTAAAGATCTTCAGGCCATAGGGATGTAAGTGTTCTACATTTTATTACATTTTAATTTCACAACAACTGTATGAAGTAGGAACTCTAATCATCCCAATTTTAGACATAAATAACCTCAGAGATTTAGCAACTTGCTGAAGCTCAAAAATGATAGAGCAGAGTTCAGAATCCAGTTCTATCTAACCTGTAAACTTCACCTCCCTGATATTCCTTTTCCAGTGTGAGTATGGAAATCAGGAGCCTTGGAAGGAGCTCTCTGAGAGCTCCTCAGTCTGCTAGTCCACACCAACCCAAACAAACCCACTCCCTTGAGCAAACTCATCTCACACGTATGCGTACCCTGAGGCTGTGGTAATTGGAGTGTGTTATAATTCATGCTTTCTCCTGTACCTCTCTGAGTGGAAGATCTTTGTGGACAGGGATGTTTTCACACTTCACTTTACTACTAGCACTTGGAACAGGGCCTGATATACAGTAAGCACTGGGGAGAATGTTCTGCCTAGTGTTATACCATTGCTCCAAGGCAACAGGAAAAACAGGCTATGTCACAAGCCTTTTGGAATGCCAGTTATTTAAAAATTTTGGTTACGGTGTCCTTACTTCTCTTATGAAATCATGGTAATAGTTGTATCCTAAATCCCCATGGTTTGACACTGATTTATAGACTTGTAAAGGCTAGGCAAAACTTGCCTCATCAGTGGTCGCCAGTGTGGGAGTTGAGCTATGCCTAAGGCCTGCTCTCTGCTTTCAGGGCAGGGCCTAGCCAACCTGCTACCTGCTCACTTAATTTTACCTGAGTCTGACCTCCTAACTACCACAAGACCCAGGAACTCCCCAGCAGAAGAGAGGAAAAAAAAGCTCTGTTTTGTCTTTAGAAATGTTTCTGGGGCCTGGATGTGGTTTTAGGAGGGCAATTTTCACCTGATCAGCAAGGATCAGAGTTGAAATCATGACAGGCATCCAAGCTTGGAGACTCCCCATGGTGCCCAGTCAAGCCCACAGCACCCATGTTGAACTCTCAGCTGTCACCCAGGAAGTGAGTCTAGAGGAAGGAGCACAGCTTTGGCACATCAAATGTTGAAATAGTTCAGAGACACTTTCTCCTAGTAACTACAGAGTCACTGGAACAACAATTATATTATCTTAGTGTTGTGAATTATAAGCAAAATGATCTGCTAACTTCTAATTGACCATCAGCCTATATAATATATCAAACAGAAAATAGGTGGCTTTAAAGCATATTTCTCTGGCTCAGCCACTGTGGCACAGGCCAGAGGAGCACTGCTATGTAATGCTGGCAGCCATACAATAAGGCCAATGGTTCATATCCTACATCTATCTGAACACACGGCTGGCTGGAGGATTGTGGTATGAAACTGTTGGAGATGTCTCTCTGTCTCTGAGGAAGGAAACAGATGGATGGACTAAAAGGAAACAGATGGATAGACTAAAAAGTACATTTTAAATGGGACCAGTAGGTGGTGTGGTGGTTCAGGTGCTAGACACTCCCACAAGGCCGACCATAGTCTGAGTCCCGGACCTGGTGGCTTGCTTTCTCACTTTACCTTTCTTTTCCTCTCTGTGTCTCTCTCTGGTCAAATTAAAATAAATTAACGAATAAATAAAATAATTATTTTAAAATGAGTACATATAAAAATACTTCTCAGGACCAGCAGACAGTGTAATGGTTACGTCTCTGGACTCCCACAGAGTCAACCATGGTTTGAGTCCCGGACCTGGCAGCATAAACTCACGCCAGATACATGTGTGTACATGCCCAAAATTCCAAGAGAAGGATAGAGAAGGGGGGTGATTACTCACTTTCTGTCTCTCTCTGTCTCTCTGGCGAGTGCATGCACCCTATAGCAAAACATCTCTCTCTCTCTCTCAAAAAATCAGAAACTTCTCAACTGAAGGACAACTATGTATATAAAATATTGCATCAGATGGGTACTTAGCCAATGTCCTAATACGGTCCAAGGGAGGAACATGCCGCACAACAGTGTAAAAAGCCAGTCATGACTCTTATGAACCACAAAAAAACCAAGGCCTATTTCTTAAATGACATAGTTTACTGGGTTTTTTTTTTTGGGGGGGGGGAGGGATGTGGGAAAGTATGATTGTAATGAAGTAGCTCAACTTATAAATTCCAGGAGCCTGAATTTGTTAAACCAGGTTAGCAATTTTAGATGGCTGGGCTGGGCCACCAGTCCTTTCCACATCTGCCATTTTTGCAATGAAGTCGTGAGGTTTTCTGTTCTGGTGCTGAATGTGTTGCCAAGAATCCAACAGATGATTTCATTTCAAGATGAAGGAGGAAAACTGAAGTGGAGTGAGTCTATTAAGCACTTTCATCTGACAATAAAAATGAGTTAATGGCTAAAATGTGTTTTCAAAATGTTTTAACACTACAAGTAATGGCACTCAAATGGGAAAATGCCTTGAATATTCTCATCGATCATTAATACCATGGTGTCCCTGAAATGGGCCTGGCATTCCCTGTGGAAGACAAGCTGCGCGCGTCCAGTTGTAAGACAATCTATGGGAATTCGCAAAAATATGCCAAGAGACCATTATGGAATTGAACAATTAAGTGCAGGTTTAAAATAGCCTTTTCAATATCTGAGTTCAGTTTTCTAAAATAGACTATGACCTCATCATAGCTAATTTTCCCATAAACATCAATAGTACAGCAGCAAAAGTCTCCAATAAATGAGGGCAAAATTAGATCTTTTTTAGGTAAATGGGGGACTCTATGTTCCCCCAATTTCAAATGCTAGTGAATATGGAAGTAATCAAACTGGAGCTGGACCAGCCCACTGCAGGGAGTCGTTAGTGACTTGTTCCCTTTCACTTGTGAAACCAAGAACACAGTTACGAGGAAGCAGCTGGATACATCTGTCTCTTACTTAAGAGGGCTGACAGTCCTGGCCCACCCAGGCCAGTGCTCCCTCGTTTCAAATAGAAAGAGGCCCCATGCAGAGCAACTGGCTGCAGCGAACCAAGTGCTAGTCTCCGAATTTCCTTTTACTTACTGGGTAATTAATGAGGGCCAGGTCTTTCCACCTCCCTTGGATGGCTTCCATTTCAGTCCATAAAATGAAGGGCAAAGCTGATGCTATTCTGACAGTCCATGAATTAAACAGACTGTCAATTCTCGTGCCTTAGGAACTTCTTTCTCCAGAATGCTTCCTCAGGTGTTTGAATGAACAACAGCCAGGACCCTCCTCTGCAGAGAGTGGAGCTGTCCTGAGGGCTTGCCATGTGAACTGCAGACCAAACCCTCTTCCCAAAGATGCAGGAGGGCCGGTCTACTTGCTTCCTTCTCATCTCTCTGAAAGCTCCTCCTAAGTTCCTGCTTTCTCCATCTGACCTGAACATGTTGGTCTCTCACATCTGTCACCACACTTGCTTTTCACCCTCCCTGGTAAGACCCTCCTGATTCCAAGTCACACTGGTATACGGATGACCTCTTATCCTCTCACTCACTCTGTCTTCAGCTCCAGGCTCATAAATCGAAGCAAAAATTTCCCACAAGCACAGCAATTTGGGAGGGCCATAATACCTGCAATTGTGCCCTCCACCTCCCTGGTTTATTGAAAGGTGTCATCACCCATCCAACTATATAAGCCAGAAACCCGAGAATCATCTGGGATCTCGCCACCCACCTCACGTGCCCCGTAGGTCCTTTTATCACTGACTTCTGCCTGCTTGACTTTGCATACCTCCGATGGGTCCATTCCTCTTCTCTGCGTCCTGCTCCCTGCTGCACCTGTTCCTCACACCCTCAGTCAGGCCTCCACCTCTGTCTCCGCCCACCACAATGACACCGGATCCTTTAGGCCTCTCAGATCAGTCGCCAGTCTCTGAACGTGTTACAGGAAATGTCACGTATAAAATGAATGCAGGCGAATTAAATCTCTCGCATTTCTTATCTTACAATAGAACAACAACAAAGGCTTTCTCTTCGTCTCTGCCTGGCTTTCATCCCACAGCAGCTTAACACGCATTTGTTCTTGAAATTTCTCTGCCTCTGCAGTTCCGTAAGTTGGAGAAGTATACCCTATCAGATAAGGCATGGCGTGGGGGGGGGGGGGTCCTCTTGAAAAGAGTCCTCCAGGCAGTCCAAGCCCTGAAAGACTCAACAGACCCAGGGTCATGGACAGACTTTATTTCCAGTCAAGATTTTCAGGTGCCAAGTTTTCTTAAACTAGGGTCTACACGTCAAAGATTTAGGGGAATTAGTTTCTAGGTTAAATTTGTTAGAGGGGGGTTGACAGTGTCAAAAATTAAGTAAGTTCTAAAAAAAAAAAAAAAAAAAAAGGCAACACAAGCAATTTTGCAACCTAAAAACCTGGAGAATTTGAGGCCAAGGGAGGCTGGCATGCTCCATTAAATCCTAAGCAGCAAGAATGTCCGAAATGCCAAACCTCACTTGAATTCTCAGACAGGTGTGGCTCTTCCTTTGTTTCTGGTCTCTGAAAGGAGCAGTTGCCTTGATTTCAAAATATTCTCCACTGCAAAGAAAACTAATATTTTAAAATAAAAGGCCTTGCTTGAACTGCAAGCAAACTGTGAAGATCCTCATCCTAAGTCTGGGACAAGACCGGGTGAGGTGAGCGTGCAGGGAGAAGGGCTGGGCCCGCCATGTACAGGAGCTGCTTGAACAGCATCCACGGCTGGCAGGATGTGGAGTTAGCTGGGTAGAGAAGGCCATGCTTCAGCGCAAGTACTTGCCAAGCTGGCTCCAGCGAAGGGGAGAAGTCAAGGTCACAAAGAAGCTCTCTTCCAAGTTCAGCCCTCAAGGTGAACTCCTCTGCACACTCTGTACCTTGGTCACACTAGAATATGGATGTGCCAAGGGCTGTGGCCTCCTTCTTGCTTTTACTCTTTGTTCATGTGGCTTTCTTCGCCTGGAATGCCCTCCTTCTCTCTGCCTGTGGCCATCTATCTTCAACCAAATGAAATAGTGCGCCCTCCCAGAAACCACTCTCCTGGCCCCCCAGGCCAAATGAACAACCCTTCTTTCTGTAGATGCTTTGTAGGACTGTCTTACTCACTTTCAGGGTTACCCATTTCAACCACCCCTCCTCACACCTCCTCACCCAAGCACCAAGCACAGGCCCAACACAGCACTCTTCACTCACGTCCGCTGAAAATGGCTGTTAGTACTGGACAAGAAGACCTGCATGGCAGTGACAGCAAAGCTGTCAGCTGCAAGCACACTCAGCAGAGAAAATAGTCATCAGGTTGGAGAAAACAAGCATTTCCCAGGGCCAGCAAGTGGCCTGGTGGTTAAGGTGCTAGACTCCTAAATGGTCAACTGCGGTTTGAGTCCCAGCTTGAAACTCATGCCAGGCATGTACATGCATGCCCAGAATCCTGGGAGGAGAAGAGATTATGGCATAGTCACTCCTCCTGGGAGGTAAATTCTTACTTTCTCTTTCTCTGTATGTCCAGTAAGAGCATGCACACTATAGCAAAAATCTCTCTTAAAAAAAAAAAAAAAAAAAAAAAAAAAAAAAAAAAAGAAAGAAAAGAAAAGAAAAAGAAAATAGGCATCTCCCCAAATACAAACATTTTGAATGCCTGATCCTTTTGGTTTAGGATCACAGACTACTTTAAGAATCTGATAAAAATTGGCCTTCTCAGAAAAATGCACAGGTGCACAGACTGATACATTTTGGGGAGGTAAAACACATATGCTGACACTGAGGAACAGGGCTCTCTCATCTATTTTCAAACCACAAATTTCAGTTCATAGACAGCCTAACAGAACGAGGAAGGCAATTCCAAGTGAGGATGCGGACCGCGGGTTAAGTCGCCTAAAGAGGAATCATTTGTGGAAACACCTCAAGCTTTGGAGACCTTGGGAGAGTCATTCTACTCTACTGAATCTGAATTTTCCCTTCCGTAAAATGCAAGTCATAATCCTTCCTTTCCAGTGCTGTTATAATGCGAGTGAAGTACCTAACACAGATTCTGGCATGCAATAGGTCTCCAGCAAAAAAATGACCCGTCTTGTATTTTAAAAACTTCCCACCACAATGCAAATCAGTCATTTCCCTTTTAGCAATAAATTCTGCACTGCTGCTTTGGAGCAGAAGAAGAAAGCCAACTCAGCCCACCGACCCAGTGAAGGGGTGAAGCGGGTGCTGAACGGCTGCTGAGGGCCCATTCACACGACTATTAATCATACAAGAGCCCATTTATGACAAACATAGGTTTGCATGACAAGGCGCATGGGTCCACAGAGCCCCATTATCCAAAAAAAAACAGAGCATTGTGGGTGACGCGGGCAAAGCTGAGTGCACACACACAGGCAGACATTGTAAGGCTGTTTGCACAACCCCGCCGTGCTCCTCGCGGATTTCCTGCCAGGGAGACATTTAGATCTCACAGAGTTGGCAGCAGACATTTGCTCATTCAACATGGCTTCAGGCAGTGGCTCCAGAAACCTGGTGCATGGCCCCCTCTGCTGGTCATCCGTGGAACTCCATGCTATGCATACCGAGAGGATAAAACACAGGAACAGGCTCTCAGGATCTCAGGCAATTTTCTCCCCTCCTTTTCCAAAGAACCAGTGCAGTAGGCGTGAGCTCCAGGGGCTGGAAAACTGAGTTTCATTTTCAGTATCTCAACTGTTATGTATTAGCTACAGGACGTTGGATAAGTCATCTGACGCCCCGGACCTTATTTTCTAGATGGAAATATTTCTCCCACAGGACCTTTGCACTTACTGGACCTTCTGCCTGGAAGGCTTCCCCCATATTTCTGTAAGCCTTTCCTTTGTCTTTCTAGTCAGGATTTAGTTTTTAGTGGAGCCCAACCTAGCTGTTCTGTTGAAAATAGTTCTTCATCCTACCCCTTGGTCATTCTGTGTATCTTTCTTGTCAATATCTATCAGCATTGATGTGCACTCCCAGCTCCCAGAACGGGACCTAGCACAGGGAAGGAACACCGCACACATATGCAGGATGAATGAAGACACTCACCCATGAAGACACCTCTCAGGGCTCCCCTGTAGCCTCTCCTCTTCAAACTAAACCCGTTTCTTCCTCCATACATAGAGAAGGAGAGGCTCTCAGACCGTCATGATGTCTTGGCCACGCACTGTCCCTGGATACTGTATAAGATCCAGATTGTTCTCCTCCCCCCATCCCTCAGTGTGGCCCTGCCAGCAGGACCCTCCTTTCTTCCATCTGGACATTAACTCTCTACTGATGCAGCCCAAGATGGTGCTGAGGGATTCTGGCAGGCATAGTACATTGCTAATATGCATTGATTTATAGCCAGCAAAATATGCAATTGGGAGTTTATCGCTTACTTAGTGAGCTGGATAATAGTAATAGCTTCCGTAGAGTCTGCACATATTCTGTGCTAGGCACTGCACTAAGTACTTAACATATATTGTCAAATTTAATCCCCAAACCAACCCCTCAGGATATGCACTACTTACAAAGGGGAATGCTGCAGCAAGCTGAATAAAATTTGCCCAGAGTTCCTCAGCTAATTATCAGCAGAACTTTTTTTTAAAAAACATTGTATGTATATATGCATTATTTTAGGTTTTTGCCCTAGAGCGCATGTGCTTCTTGGACAGAGACAGAAAGAGGGAAAGTGAGAAATCACCCTTTAAGGGGGGGGGGGGGGGGGAGGGTGGCCGTGCCAAAATCCCTTTTCCTCTTGGGATTTTGGGCATGCATGCACATGTACCTGGGGTGATTTTCAAGCTGCCAGGTCTGGGTACAGACTGTGGTTAGCCATGTGAGTGTCCAGCACCCTAACCACCATGCTGCCTGCTGGCCCCAAATGGTATTTATTTATTTTTTATTCATGACAGCACATGAGAAAGAGGGAGAGGAAACTCGCAACAGGGTCTCATCATACCATGAGCACCTTTCCCCAGCCCTGACCTTCTGAGGACCACGGGTCCATGCGTCTCAGGTCAACTGGACAGAGGACTTGAACTAGTGATCAGCCATGTGGCTCCCAGCACTGCAGTCCCACACACCACTGGCTGTACCAGCTGGGCTGAGCTGAGAACTAGAATTTGAATTTCTGGAATTTCCATCACACTGGAAAACTCACCCTCGAAGACACTAGTTATCCACTTATCTGATATCCCAGAGCTATTACTAGATATTTTTCAGAAACAGGAAATGCCTTAAGTCATGGCCTGGGTCTGGTCAGGGCAGAAGGGTGGTGCTGCAGGCACCATACCCATGGGACTATTAAACAATTTGGGTGTGAACTGTGTGGTACTGAGTAAAGTTTCTAAAAGCAATCAGTGTAGGGGTTACCAGAGAAAGCTTCTAGGAGGAGCTAGAACCAGAACCAGGCCACAAGAAAGTAACAGGAAGCTGGGGTGAATAAGAACGGGAGAGCAGTAGTCATCCCAGGGGAGGAAAATGCCGTGATTCTGTGGTAAGCATCATCCTAACGAAAGATGGTGTGAAACCATAAGACAGGTGTGCTTCGGGGGGCAGCAAAGGGGTAGAAGATCAGAAAATTGGCTGTGGGAACTTTCCAATGAGGAAAGGGGAGACTCCTGAGCAGAAACGCGGCATGGTTGTTCAGGCAGGTGAACAGGTTATTGTGTGAACACAACCTAAAGGAAAGAGAAGTTAGCAGCGGCTGTAAACTCAAGTGCACAGAGACACAGGCTGCATCCTAGTCTCTCTCAGCCACTTACTTGCTATAGGACCTTGATGGCGGTTGTTCCCCTCCCCTGAGTCTCCTCCTTAACATCTGAAACCCAACAGAACTGGGCTAGATGATCAGAAAACTCCCACCTGTCCCAGCATTCCAGAGTTTTCTACGATGAGCACACCACCAATTGCCAATACATATTTAGGAAACCTAATGCCACAAACCGTGAGCAAAGTTAATTAGAAAAGAGACGTGATTTTGATTGAAGGGATAATTGCACACTAAAGCATTTCTGCAGAGCATCTCCTGGCCTTGCTTTGGAGCCCTTCGGATTTCAAGTCATGTAGACAGCAGAGATGATGCAGTTACAACACTGAGTAGGCCGTGCTATCTCTAAAAGGGCCTCTGCTGCCATCAGGGGGTGCTAGAGAGTTTTTCTCTGTGAAAGAAAAAGCACTTCAGAAATCAGGTGGAACGTATCAAATGCTAAAGAGAAGTCACTCTCATGCCCTTCCATACTCAAAGCACCAAACGCCACGAAGTGCACCACTATGCTGACTACAAGTCGTCTTCATGTATTCAGTAAAGCAGACCCCAAAGTACCTATGAGAGCAACACGTGAACAGGTGGTTTATTCTATGCTGTGTACTCGCTTCGGTTATAGTGGCTCCCAAAAGTCCTTGGGTTGGAATGTAGTTCTGTGAAACTGTTAAGAGCAAACTTAATGCCTTCGTGATAGGAAATGGTGGGGCCTTTTTGGGAGTGATTAGAGTCCTCAAGGAGAGACCCCTAGGATTGAGTTCTGATGGGTTTCTAAGAAAGGGAAGAATTCCAGAACAGAGGGACCTTGGGACAGCTGTACTGCTCTGCTTCCATTTTTGTGATGACTTGGAACTTTGCAAGACCACACCAGAAGCTGGATCCTGGACCATGGACCTCCAAACTCAGAGCTGAATAATCCTCTACTATGATGAATCACCCAGTTTCAGGTGTTTTCTTTCTTTCTTTCTTTCTTTCTTTCTTTCTTTCTTTCTTTCTTTCTTTCTTTCTTTCTTTCTTTCTTTCTTTCTTTCTTTCTTTCTTAGATACAGAATGAGTTAATATGGTACTCAAAGCCTAATAGGATATTTCTCTAACTCATTTTTCCATTGGAATTTTACTAGCAATTGAGGACCTGCCGCATTCCCAGCCCTGGGAGCCCAGATGAGGTCTCAGTGCAATTATATTAACAGCAAAATTGCAGCATTACGGCACTAGGGTAAGGATGCTTTGCAAATACCAAAGCTTTCCAAAAATGCCAGGAGATGACTAAACGATGCTTTAAATAAAGATCCCAAGGCCTTTGAAACCTACTTACATTGCTCAGAAATGGCAGCATCTGGTTGGAATCAGTTTAAACTTTCCCCAAATTTCTAGAAATTACAAGTTTAACCGCCAAATCCAATGTAGTGAACACAACCCTATTGGCTCTTCTCAGTTATCTTGCTACTCACATTTCATTTCATTCAGCCACCCTCTCATCCCACCCAAATCCAACATTTCTCCTCAACCTTGCCATTTACCCACAAGGTCAGGCTGATTTCTTCTTTCTAGGGGATATATATATATATATATATATATGTGTGTGTGTGTGTGTGTGTGTGTATTATATATATATATATGTGTGTGTTTATATACATATATATATATATATATATATATATGTATATATAAAATCTCCTCTATATCTTGTATATATTTCTATCACAAATATGTTCACTTATGTTTGCTGAGCTCCTTGAGGCTGGTCTTGGTCATGGGCCTGTCTCCATACATAGCACGGTTATTGATACCATATAGAAAGCTGACGCACAAAGGAATATGTCCAAGGACATGGCTGCTTTTAGACACTAGGGCTAACTGAAAACTGGTTCCTGGAGCACGGTCCAGTAAGGGCGAGATGCTGTGTTCAAAGACTGTTGTGTTCAGGGTGGGAAGGGCTCTAGTGAGAACATTATCTAGGTACAGCAAAGCTTTTGAAGAGAGGACACAAAAGAGGAGCGGAGACCTCTGGGCTGGACTATCTGGGCAGGAAGGGTCCATGGTGCAGGATAGGGGAGAGGCAGAAATGGCAATGACGAACGACCGTGGGTGGAGCGAAGGGGCTGTGAGGAAGGGAGTCCAGGCCTTCGCTGTGGGCTGTGCTGTGATCGGGCACACTCAGACTGAGTGGAGAGGAGGGGCCTTCGGAGAGACAGATGTCACCGGATTGGCTTATCCTGGGACCAGTTTTCATCTTCAACCAACTCTGAAGGTGGTTCCCTGATGGGCAGCAATGCCAGTCCCAGGTCTGTGGGGAGAAGCCCCTGCCTTCTGTACTTCTGTGGTACAGCACAGTCCCACATTCCTGGTCACCCTCTGCCCTATCGACCTCTCCTAGAAGGTGAGTGTCCCCAGGACAGAAACTGGGACATGGGTCTGCATCCATAGCAAGTCCCTCAAGGAAAAAGGGTTTGCTGAATAAGTGAAAGAACAAGTGGACGGGTAATGGTCTGGACGCCAAAATGAGTTTCCAAGTCCTCATCGAGGACCTTCCAGCTGACTACTTGAAAGAAAGAAAGGAAGAAAGAAAGAAAGAAAGAAAGAAAGAAAGAAAGAAAGAAAGAAAGAAGGAAGAGAGAGAGCAAGAAAGAGGTAGATGGGAAAGATAACAAGAGAGAACACATAAGGAATGAAAGAAGGAAGGCAGGGTGGACCCACTCCCACCCCATTCATACTTTTAAAGCATCAAATGTCACTAACTGGTTCGAACTGGAAGTGTGGTCTACAGAAGGTAATAGGAGGCTCATGTGGATGAGAATGGGCAAGAAGCAGTCACTAATGTAGTGGTTAGGAGCTGTTCATTGGGAGCTAGATCTTAACATGGCTGACCATAGTTCGAATCCTGGCTCTGGAAGCTTAAAAAACACTCTGGGTGTGTGTGCATGTGCTTCAAATCCTGACGGGATGGAGCTATGGAGAAGAGATTAGTGTGACCACACCCCATTGGGGGTGCTTTCTCCTTCTGTCTCTTTCTGGAGAGTGCATGTACCTCGGGGGGGGGGGGGGGGCGGGTAGGGATACAACCTAAAAAAAGAAAGCATAGAGGGACGAAGGGAGAGAAAAGGAAGGAAGACAGAGGGAAATACAAAGCGTTCTTACCCTTTTCACAGCTAGTTTGGTAAACATGTAGCTAGTTGTAGGCATATGAAGCAGCACGCGGAGATTCCATGCTATGTCTGAAGGTTAAAAGTCATTAGAGAAGCAAAATATGTTCTCAACGATGCACAATTAACTTCTTCAAACAGAAAGCACAGGCTTGAAAGAGCCTGCCTCCCACAGCTGGGAGGAGACACCATGACTCACTCTGAAAGAGAAGCCTGGGAAACTGCCTCATCACTGACTCGGGCTGCTCACTTGCCACCCAGCTTCAGAAGGTCGAGCTGTGAGAAGCTCAGCGTCAGGGATGGCAGTAGCAAATGAGTCTCCTCACGACATGGAGGTAGATCTGAATTTCGTGGAGGCTCCTTTAAGCCAACCAGGTGCACGTTGATTAAGGCGGCTGGATCCCACATGGCTGACTTCACAGTTAAGAGTCCTGGCTCCGGTGGCATGAAAATCACGCTGAGGACATGTGTGTGTATGTCCAAAACCCCAAAAGGAGAATGGAGCAGAAGGGATTGTAGTGTGGTCATCCCTGTGGGGGGTGATTTCTTACTTTCCCTCTAGTGAGTGCATGAGCCCTATAGGGAAGGAAAAAAAAATCTAGAATTCCTGCACCTGTGAGAACACACATGGCTGAGAGACCCTGCAGAAGTGATAGCACCCGCCGCCTCTCGGCAGGTGGGCCAGCAGAGTCCTGTCCTAGCCGAGGACACAATATCCTTCAGTCGTCTTGCCTAATATGTATCAGAGGTGACAGAAGGCCCTGACACTGAAGTCCTGAAGGGATTCCAAAGATTATGTCCCTTATTCCCCCCACTTCCATGTAGGCCTCCCTGTAAGTCAAATCCTCATGATCAGATGCCCACGCTAACAGCAGCCTCTGGTATGTGTCAACCGTCAACCCTGTGCTGTATGTTAAGCACTGCACACAAGTTATCTAATTTAGTCTCATAATAGCCCTCAAGTATAGGTTAACAGTTTAGTTTCAGGAGTTACTAAATATTGTATATCTGTGGTAAAATGGAGAGCTTTCCTTAGGATAAATAAATGTAAGAGCTTGCAGTTACATAGGTTATCCACTAAGGGGCACAATCATCTCATGTTACAAAGCCCAGACCCCAGTCAGGTAGTACTTGGTACAAAAGCAGAAGTTCGTAAAAACAGGACAAAGCAGTGGGATCAGTTTCAATATCCTGAATATTTCGTAAATGTTACTGCCTTCGGTAGTAAAAAATGTTTAAACTCATAACTGTAACCAAAGTTAACTTACTGCAATAACTCAATTCCTGCTTCAAGGTCATTTTGAAAGCATGAATCTTGACCAGTTGGCCAGAAATGAAGCATTTGAGAAAGAAAAACTAATAGATTCAGCCATTTGGCTTAGTAATTATCCTCTCTGGCCCCTCCACCAATTTCTTAAATCACGTTTTCCACTAAGAAAAACATCTGCCTTGTGGTTGAATCAACTTGACTCCAGTTATGAAGCATTAAAAAAAAAAAAAAAAAAAGTGAAAAAAAAGTTGAAGCCCAGTTTTCCAAAATGAGTTTCTATGGCTTGCTGTAGTGAAACTCCCATTTAAAATCATAGTTTGAATCTGAAAATACCCTGGAAATGCAAATTAAGATGAATGGGGATCCTCAATGGTACCCCCCCAAGCCCACACTTACTTATGGGCAGACAGAGGGACAGCTGCTCCCACAAGGACGCCCCCACAGGAAGCTGGACATACACAGAGAGGGCAGCAGAGTCCCCGAGGAACTTTCCTGTTTAGATTGATAAACCAAGGCCACAAAAAGCCAAACAAACTCTCAAAGTTTATCTCTGAATTTCTGTGTAAGCCCAGCCCTGCTCTCGAGGACTCAGCCACACTCTACCCTGATGTAAACTTCCTCTCTGGCTGGGGTTCCCAGGCTGGTGTCTGCGGCCACACGTGACTCTACAGTTGAAAGTCCTGCCCTTCGTCCTCTGCAAGGCTTGCAGGCCTCACAGATCAAGTCCTGTTAAGCATATTTCTTCTTCTTCTTTTTTAAATGTCTTTCCTTCTTTCTTCCATAGGTGAGGGAGACAAAGAAAGATAGACAGCATTCTCCTGATGTGGGATCCACCCGCAGCCTCAGCCAGTGCCAGATCCTGGGCATGCACGTGCCCAGTGTGCTCAGGGTGGTCTCCAGATGTGTACGCTGGACCGCCCTTCATGAATCAGTCCGGCAGAGCACTGAACATGACTGTGGGTCCACTGCCTGGCCTCCTAGGCTGTCTCTTAATCCCACTTGAAGATAGTCGATTGCTCTTGAAACCAGGTTTAGAGCAGCTCCTCCTTGAAACCATCTGAGAAGCCAGTTAAACAAAATAACCTCACGTCACTTGTGGCTCAGGGGAGGGTGGAAAATGCACTGAGAAGAGAACATGGAGGCAGCCTTTCACCTGCTGCTTACCAGACCTCTGGCCCTGGCAAGGTGCCATGACTGTCCTCAAAGCTGCATATTCTTTTTTTTTTGAGAGGTTTTCGCTATAGGGCACGTGCGCTCGCCAGACAGACAGAGAGAGACAGAAAGCAAGAAATCACCCCCCCCCCCAGGGGGGATGGTCATGCTGCAATCCCTTCTCCTCCATTCTCCTCTCAGGATCTTGGGCACGCACGCACACGCGCCTGGCGTGAGTTTTAAGCCACTGGGTCTGGGACGCGAACCATGGTCGACTACGTGGGAGTCCAGCGACATAGCCATTACGCTAATTGCTGGTTCCCAAAGCTGCATATTCTTGAAAGCCTCCTTGATACCTCATTCTTTGCTGGTTCAAATGCTCAACATCCCCCTGCAAAATACTTTTGTCCAAGAAGGAAACTGAGGCATAACAGGAGCTGGAGCTCCCTCGAGACCTCTTCTGTGTGACTCGGTGACAGAGACTATACTGTGCTCCGAGCAGGTCTGAGTCATTCCGACCCCGAAAGGAGCTGCAGCAGTGTATGTTCCAGGATTTTCACAATCCCAACCATCAATGCATGAGAAGGGGCTTTTACTTCCTTTACTTTTCTAGGCTCTTGCTGCTCTAAGGGTGCTTAGGGGCCAGCGATACCAGCATCCACTTGGGCGCTCTTAGACATGCAAACTCTCAAGCCCCACCTCTGACCTACTGTATAGGAATCTGCATTTTAACACTAAGAATTGTGGTGCTTCAAGTTTGAGAGCCACTGCCCTCCAGGAAAGATCTGACACTAACTGTCAATCCCCTTCTCTGACAAGTAGACATTTCAGGATTGGCCACGAAGTAGGAGCTCCTCGTATTCTATTTTAATATGTACTTTTTTATATGTAAGTGGGCACACTTGATTCTACTTGGCATACATGCAAGTTTGAAATGTAGCCAGGGGGCCAGCCTGTGGTGTGGTGGCTAAGGCGGCTGGATCCTACATGGCCTACTGCATGATTAGAGTCCTGACCCAGCATGTTTAAAAGCAGGCTGGGTGCATATGCTTGCATGCTCAAAATCTCGAGAAGGGGAATAGATGGAAAAGGAGAGATTTCAGCATGACCATCCTCTGTAAGGTGTGATTTTGCACTTTCTCTCTCTCTCTCTCTCTCTCTCTCTCTCTCTCTCTCTCTCTCTCTCTCTGTCTCTTTCTCCTGCAAATGCATGTACCCTCTGGCAAAAAAAAAAAAAAAAAAAAAAAGAAAGGCAACCAGGGTTAAGACTTATTGAGTTCCCACTGGGAGCTGGACCTTGGGGCAAGTGCTTCATGCAGAGCATCTTACTCTGGAAAAAGACTTTCCACGTGGCTGGAAAGTCTTCACTGTTTTCCGTTATCAACACTGTCTCCCTCCCAGCCTCAGTCTCCTCACCTGAATAAAAGATCATGCAGAAGCTGGACCAGCTGATCTCTTAGATCCCTCTAAATAAGAGAGACTTTGAAAACGTTTATGGAATCTGTGCATTATTTTTAAAATGTATTGATTTCGGTGGGCCAGTGGGTGACGTGGTGGTTAAGGCACTGGAGTCCCACATAGTGACTGTGGTTTGAGTCCCAGACCTGGCAGCTGGAAACTCATGCTGGACACATGTGTGTACATGTCCAAAATCCCAAAAGGAGAAGGGAATAAAAAGGATTGCAGTATGGCAACCCTCTTACGGGGTTATTTCTCACTTTCCTTTTCTCTGTATCACTCTGGCTCTATGCTCTCCAGCAGGCACATGTGCCCTATGACAATTTATTTTATTTATTTTTTACAAAAAGTATCACTTTCAATTTTTTTGTACCAACATAAACTCAAGTTTTAATTCTGTTTTTCCACAAATGTTTTGAAGTCCCATGTAGAAAGCTTTCATGAAATTTCCAAAATAAAGCTATATCTATAAATCTTTGTTATAAAAGAAAATCCAGGTAGTTAAATGCAATACTTGCATATATACATAGACTGGAAGAAAACAATCAAGCCATTGTATGCAGCAGTCCAATAGTCTGACCCTCGACCCTCGAGTACTTGGTCGCTCACCAGCCAGGCAGCCAGCTCTCTGGGACCATCCCAGCAGCTCAGCACCCTGGACTGCCTCAGCGTGAACTGGAAGGTGCAGATGCCCGGCTGGCAGGCGCCATCTTTCTCCCCTCTGAAGGTTCTGTGGGTTGGCATGGTGACGCCTGAGACAGTCTTCACTTGATTCCTCTCTTCCCTTTCACTCTATTATCACTGTGTGAGATCTTGCCCCAGAAGGACAGCGAAATCCTGAGGGCGAGGCCTGATGTCAGGGGAGAACAAACAAGTCTTTGTTGGGCCCTTCAAGGCTACAAGGCTGGCCGGGCTCAGGCTGTGCACAGAGGAGGCCTGTGCTCCCTTGGCTGGGAGCAGCACGGCTTGCTCAGTGCCTTGCCCTGGGCACAGGAACTCCTGCTACTACTAACACATCCTAACTCCTCTTCGTTCCCTGACACCAGAGCTGGGCGAAGTGAAGGGGGCTGTACCCAGGACCTGCAGACATTTACACAGAAAGGGCTTCAAGCAGAATTTGTTGCCCACACCAGCACCAAAAAGTCATTGCTTGACATTTCCTCCCTCCTTAGCTGGCCTCCCCTCATCCATTTGCAATGGCATCCGTATTCCTCAATTATCCTTCCTCAAATCCTCAACCCACCAGCTCCACAGTCTCCCGCTTCCATCCTGCCTCAGGACCTCCTCACCTCCACTGAGAAGCTTCTTTGTTCAGAGAATGTTCTTGCCTCTGTTCTCCTAAAATAGGAAAAGTCTTCAAGAAGTTCATGGAAAATGTGTTTTATAAAAAAAAAACTAGGCATGGATTTGATTTCCAAAATTGCTTACACCAAAATAAACTCATGTTTTTATTCCAGTTTTTCACAAATGTATGGAAGTACCTGGTATTTCCTCAGCTATAATGGCACAGACGGCGTCACAAGCTACTGATGTCTGGCTGTGTTTATTGCTGTTGCTAAGTCTGGCTCTTCAACTCCATCACCACGGACTAATCTGCATCCAGGAGGTGCTTCATAGTCATTAAACAATTGAACCTACATCACGCTCCAGAGACATCCCTAAAAGAAAAGTAACTTATTTCTTCCACGAGCGAGAGAAAGTGAGAGAGGGAGAGAGAGGGCACCCTCCCCAGGGTCTTGATGCCACGGTCTGCCCCCAGCCTTCAGTCAACCTTGGATCATGGCACGTATGCCCAGCATACTCAAGGAGGTCTCCAGGCTTGAACCGGAAACCTTCCCATATAGGATTTCCTTGGGGAGCATTGTGTTTTACTGTTGTACCACTATCTGGTTCTAGACACTTATTTCCAGTGAAAATTCAGTGGACGCTTTAGGTCAAAATAAAAATAGCTAACCCTTACTGTGTCCTTACTATTAACTCACTACATTCTCCTAGCAACTTCATGAGGCTGGTGCTATTAGCATTCTCATTTTGCAGATGAAGGGACTGTCGTATGGAGAGGCTTGATAACTTGCCCAAACACACCAGTTAGTGCGAAGCAGAGGAGGATTCAGACTCAGGTAGCCTGATTCCAATCTCTCTGCACCATACCACAGCACAACACGACCAGAATTCCATGACAACCACAACTTAGTAATCTAGCTGATCCACTAAGATGCACAATACCTGTTACATGGGATCCCTGATAACCAGGTGCACGTGGCTCTCATCAAGTTTCCAGGCTTGTCGAATCCCACGTTATAGCCATTTCTTGTCTCCCTTGACTAGCAATATGGTCAAATCTTCAGGCCAGGACAGAAGAAAGAGCTGATATGCTGGAAAGGGGAA
Source organism: Tupaia tana (assembly GCA_026018925.1). NCBI lineage: Eukaryota > Metazoa > Chordata > Mammalia > Scandentia > Tupaiidae > Tupaia > Tupaia tana. The sequence goes on along the minus strand of JAKSZU010000003.1, from coordinate 216,507,811 downwards.
CCTGTGAGGAGGGGGGCCTACAGCCAAGCAGCGGTCCTTAGATGACGCAGCTCCTTTCAGAGGTCACCATTCCGTATAACTCCTCTGCAGGTGTGCCCCTCATCCTGGCCTCTGGTGCTGCCTACTTTCCAGGTCAGGTGGGGCCTCCATCCTTAGCACCACTGGGCTGGCAACTTAAGTCCCCAACATAGAAAGTCAGGTGTGCCTTCAGGGCTAAAGCCCAACACCCCCACGCTGATTTTCCTGTTTGCAACCCAGAGGAGAAGCAGGACAGCTGAAAGGAAGAGGGAGGACTGAAACGAAGTAACTGAACAGAGACTGCAATGACCCAGAGTTCTCAGCAGAGGGCTGGTCACCATCGCAACTGAGGCCCAAAGCCAGGCTGAGCCCCTTACTCTGAGAACCAGTTCAGCTCTTCTGTGAGTGGGGTTGATGGAGGCCCTGCCTGACACCTGCTGTGAGGAGGCTGAAGGTCAAAGGTCGAAGGTCAGGTCTCACTTTCCAAGCCTTCCTGTCATGGGGGCAGAAGAGTAAACCCCACGCTGGGGTTTTGCTGGTCAAGTGGATTTCGCAGGATTCAAGATCCTTTCCTGGGGTTTTTGAAGTAAAGTTCTAAGATGAAAGAAATAGGAAGATCAAGCCCAATTCCCTCACAGGTAAGACAGAGAGCAAGGAAGGGGGTTATCCAAAGTTAAACGCTGAGTTATTCCTGGAGTCTGTGTTGGAACTCAAGTTAATCCCAGATCACATGGCCAATTTCTTTCTTCCTCCCTCCCTCCTTCCCTCCCCTTTAAAAAATGTTTATTTTTTAAATTTGTATACCTGTTACACTGAGAAGTACCACAGAGAGGCAGCACTGTGGGAGTTTGGAGGAGAAAGAAACTCTTTCTATCTGGGCTAGCAAGGCAGGCCTCCTGAGGTAGGTGGTGCTGGTCTGGGTTCTGAGAACTTTGAGGACTCTAGTGGGTCCAATCAGAAGGAAAAGATCTCATTTCAGGGGAACCAGTATGAGCAGAGAGGCAGGAACAGGAGGGTGCTGGCCCACTCTCTCTGCCACCTCCTCTTTCCACCATTTTCTCTTTTTCTTTTAAATCATTCTGAGATTCACCTTATATGAAAGAAAATGGTCACTCCCCCTGCGTACAGCAAGAGTTTTAAAGAGAAGAAGATAACGTTCTTGTTGAGATCTTTTCTCAGACAGAGAAAAGAAGAAAGTCAGGTAATATGTCTTTTTCCCAGCCCAGCATGTCAGGAGAAGCAAATAGGGGCCCCCAAGAGCAAGACAAGAAAGCCTTGGCTGGCCAAGGCTGCCGCATCAGGAGATGGTGCTCCCTGAGGGGAAGTGGGGGCAGGGCATGCCACACTCTGCCCGTGTCTCTCCGAACCATCATCCACGCAAGGTACCCATCCTCAGCCTCTCACCGTTGAGGTTCTTCTGCCAACTATAAATGAGGTCTGGTAAGGTCCAGAGTTGACCCTGCAAGGAGGGAAGGCCCAAGGTCTGACACTAAAACTAGCTTCTTTGTAAGGTCATGAGTTCCCTGTCTGTGCAAGAATGTGACCAGATACCTCTGACCAGACCTCAGAATCCATACCAGCAAATGCCTCACTGACTCCATAAAGGGATGCCTCTGCGGTGCCCAGTTTTGCATTTTGGAGTCTAGTGAGAACCACACCAGAGAACAACTCTTAGTTTTAGAATCTCTTCCTTGGTTTGCCAGAAGCCCCATCTGTTTACACAGAGGGTAACATACAACAGGTATGATGGCAGAGGGGACAGCTGGCCAAGAGTTTGAATCCTGACCTCATAGCTGTGGCTTTGGGCAAGCCCTCCTCTCTGAGCTTCAGTTTCCTCTTCTGTGTTTGGCCCTGACCTCCTGGTGTGTCTGTGAACACCCAGTATCACAAAGTGCACAGACCATGCGTACCTGGAGAAGTGTGCAGGTGGTAAGGTTGGTTCTAACCCATTCGTCTTCCAGCTAGCAAGGCGCTGTGTTGGGTTCTACAATGAATTCTATAAGACACACACACACACACAAACACACACACTCATATATGTACGTATGTACATTTGTATATGCATGTACATACGCAAATACTCTCTCTGCATTTTGTCACCAGTGGTGAGGCAATTTATGCTGTTATATCAGTATTTCTGGAAGAAAGAGATAGATTCCTCCTCCTCTTTCTACTTCTTTTCTTGGTCCCCCTTGTCCTATTCTAGCGCACTAACACCTCCGTGGGGCCAGAGAAGACATCAACTCAAATTAGTCAGTTTGCTTCTTTTTAGTTGCTGTTGAGAACAAAGTGGGAGGGTGTGGAGGTGGCTACTAATGGATTTTTAAAAAGCAGAACTGAGGCATTATCTATGTGCTGTGAGCACTCTGGCTGTTTCCTCTCTACCATCATCATAGAAAACTGAGTATTGGCTCCTATCTATTGAGGATGGCTGTGTACTGGAAGTATCTCTCTTTCAGTTCCCAACTTCTACTCATCCTTCCATGTCCAGTTTTTTGGAGCCCTTCCTGATTCCCCAGGACAGAGGACAACTACCTGCTCTGTGTCCATATCACTTGTTCAAGAAGGTATATTGGTTAGAAATCTCTAGGAAGACAGAAGCAATAGGATATGCATAGGTATGTAAGAGGGAATTTATTAAGGAAATTAGCTCATGAGGTTATATCAGCTGAGAAGACCCACAACAGGCCATCTGCAATCTGCAGATTCTGGGATTCTGGTACCCTGGGTCCATCCAAATTCCAAGACATCAAAGTTGGGGAAGTCAATGATGTAACTCATAGTTTGAGACTGAAAGCCTGAGAACCTGAAGGTCCATTGGTATAAAATAAATCTTGAAGTCTGAAGGCAGATGGGCCTTGACTTCTGATGTTCGAGGCAACAGAGAAGTCTATCTTTTTCCCTCTCGAAAGAGACCTATTCAGGATCAGCAGATGGCATAATGGTTATGTCACTGGACTCTCATGTAGTTGACCACAGTTTGAGTCCCAGACCCAGCAGCTTAAAACTCATGCCAGGCACGTGTGCACGTGTGCCCAAAATTCTGAGAGAACAGAGAAGAGATTGTAACATGGCCGTTCCCACTGGTGGGGAGGGGAGTGATTTCTTACTTTTTGTCTCTCTGCTTCTCTCTGTTTCTCCAGCGAGCACACACACCCTATTGCAAAAAATCTCTCTACAAAAAAGATAAATAAAAAAGGAAGGAAGGAAGGAAGGAAGGAAGGAAGGAAGGAAGGAAGGAAAGAAAGAAAGAAAAAAAAGAAAGAAAGAAAGAAAGAAAGAAAGAAAGAAAGAAAGAAAGGAAAGAGAGAAAGACCGATTCATCGTTTGTACCTATTCTTTCTGGACCGTTTGCTGGTTGGATTAGGCCTGCCCACACTGAGGGTGGATCTTCCCCACCTGGTCAGCTCAGACTTGCATATTACTCTTTCCTGGAATCACCTCCCTGGATACATCCAGGGCAATGCTTTAGTAGGTTTTTAGGTATTCCTTAGTCCAGTCAAGGTGATACCCCAAACCACTCATCACCGTGGAGTTCTTACCCACTCTCTGTTCTTCTGACTGATGACTCCTCTGTCTTTGTCACATGATTAAAAAGTCCATGAGAGACTGAGCATATCTGATTTGTCCTGATGTTCACAAGCCCAGCACAATGTTTAGCGCGTGGTAGACACTCAGGTATTATCTGCTTAGTGAATGAGTCCTTTCTAAATAGAACACTCGTATTTTAGCATCCAATGAGAGAGGGCCAAGAGATGGGGACTATCTATTCATTTTCTGACTAGAAGAAAATACTGGGTTGTTGAAAAAGTCAGGACATATTTTTCTGTGCAAAATGCGGCTTGACTTTTCTGATGATCTAATATAACAAGACCCACGTCTCGTCATTTCTACTAGAATAGGATACGCTTTTGCCGTCTGCTCCCTCTTAGCAGAAATAAGGCTCAGTTCTAGCCACTTTCAGTAATTTGCCTACCAAGGCTGGGCGTGAAATGCTGTCAACATAATGCTGGACATCGGGGCACTCTGGGTGTGCATCCACTGTCAGCGCTTTCCTTGTTCCATTGATCCCGGTGAACTGACTTTACAGCTAAGGAAACGATGATCTTATAATATCAGGAGAAGATGTAAACTAAGTATTTTAATAAACTGAAAATGAAAGTCGGCCCTTTGTTTTCTCTCTCTCTCTCTTTTTATTCACCTTTAATCACTGTACAACTTTACAGCTTGCAACATGGTTTTTCCCAGCATGCATGCAATGACATGTCAATTAAGCCATAGATATTACCATGTACATCATCTTCAACAGATAACTTTGCATTCTGTGTCTGTTAATTTTTTTCCCGAGCCCCTTCCTGCCCTCCTCCGCACTCCCCCACTTTGCTTTCTAACACTCCAGTCTTATCAGTACACCCACTTTTGCTTGAAAGCTGTTAACAACTCTGAGTTGCTCTCAGAACAGACTCAAACCACTTGGTCTGATCTGTAAGGTCCCTCCTTAATTCTGCCGCTTCCTTCTGTGAATGAATCCTGGGTTTCTCAGATGTGCCTCACCTTCCACAAATAAAAGTGCAACAAATAAGAGTGCACACAGTTCCTCCAAGGGCCCCTTGCTTATGCTCTTCTGCCTGGGAATTCCTAAACTTTCCTGAAGTTATCCAAGTCCTAGCTCTGTACCTGCATAATTGTTCCTCATTTCTGGGATAGAGAGGGAACAATATGTCCACAGAAAGCTCCCCCCAGGCCCCCTTTATCACCCATTCTTACCACCACACTGATAACTGTGTGTTGTCTGTCTCCCAGTAAAACCCTACAAACTCAAGGGCATGCACTAATTCTAGTCACAATTTATCCCCAGTGCCCAAAGCGGGTGCTGACATACAAGAGGCACTCACATGTTTGCTGAATGAATTGATCCTCCCTCTACCCTGAAGGCAAGACTTAGCAATGGTCTATTATGTAAGTGAATTCCAAGGGAACGGGTAGAAGTGACCTCTGATAGGTTCCAGTGGAAAATTCCTACTCTCGCAAATTGGTTCTGTGATGATCAAATTAGGATGGCTGTTTATTTCAACCTAACTTAACAATGCAACTTCCCTAAGAAGCCTTGAACAAGCACCAGGCCATAGGCTCTTAAAGATGGGACCAAGACGCATTCATCTCCAGAATCTTAGCAGTGAAGGCTCAATAAAGGTTTTTTGAATGAATGACCAATACCTTATTGGTATTAGGTAAGACATCCATCAGTATTTCTACTTAGAAATGATTTAGAATGAGGAAAAGAGAAGAAGGGTAGAAGACTCTCTGGAACAGTCAGCCAGAACATGAATATCTAAATCCTTCCGGGGCCTTTGAGGTCCTGCATCATCTGCCCCCTCTTCTCTGCCTGGCCTCCTTCCACCATGCCCACATTCCTTCTGCCTCAATGTAGTTCATAAAGCTCAAGCACTTTGGCTCTTCAGAGCCATTGTTCCAGCTATTCCTTCTAATTTCACTCTCCCTTCACTCTCCCTCTTCCTCCAGATGTTAATCAAGTAATATCTTATGTAGGAAGCCTTCCCTACATAAAACAGTAATATCCATTTCCCTCAAGTCCCTAACTCTCTCAGTTAGTTTTTGTTTTTCTGCTTAATGTTTTTTTCCATAGTACTTAGTACTGTGTGATATAATCAGAGGGGACGTCAAAAAGTTAATGGAAATAAACCATAACTTTATTTTAGTGCAAAAAAATTCCACCTATGTACATATTAGGTCATTGAAAAGGTCATATTGTACTTTTCTATGTTTTCTGTGCAAAAATACATCATAACTTTTCCAATGATACAGTATTTTTAAATAATACATGTTTTTCATGAACTTTTTGAAGATTTTTTCCCCTTATATCTTTGATATTTGTTGAAGATCTCCTGATCCCACTCATAGGCAAGCTCTTTGTTTTAGTCTGCTACTGGGTTGCTAACAGAAATACCTGAAACTAAGTGGATCATAAAGAGTAGAGGTTTATTTGACTCATGATTCTGATGGTTAGAAAGACATAAGGAGAGCATCAGGCCAGCTTCATATGGCTAACAGAAGCAGAGAGGATGACAGGTATGTGCAGAGAGAGTGGTATATATTTCATGTTGTTTTTTCTCATTTTAACCTACTAACCAATCTCCTTCAAAAGGCCCCACTCTTCAACACAAAAATTGGATCAAGTTTTCACTGTCTTAATCTCGTCTTAATCTCTTTGCAATGGCTCAACACATAAATTCTGGGGGGACATATTCAAACTCTAGAACTCTTTGACAACAGGAACAAGAACTGTGTTTTGTTCTGTGATGCATCCCTAACACCAAGAATAGAACCGTCTGTTTGCAGCACAATACATGCTCCATAGATATTTGTTGAATATTTATGATGAATTTACCAGATGAAAGAGCTAGCAGACAAGGAAGAATACCTTGGGTGAGCAAGTGCTTAAACCCAAACTATCTTACTGAGTGCTGAGCCAGAACATTTGCCTCAGATGAATTGACCCAGCCCTCTGGGTCTTGGGAATATGCTGGTCTGCAGTGGAAAAGCTACTGTGAGATAGTTAGTTTTCAGCTTATACCTCATTGAACAGAGGATAGAGTCAAGAGGCTAAGACAATGGTGGCCTTGAAGCTGTAACACAGAATGTACTGGGCCAGCTCAGGCAAAACTGGATTCAGATGAAAGATCACCAGTTTGGTTCCCTGGTCAACCTGCACATGTTGGGTGTGCACATGCATGACCCCAGCTGGCTGGGGAAGCTGGGAGGGATTGTGATGTGGGACTCAGTTGAGAGTGCTTCTTTGTCTCTCTCTCTCTTTTTTTTTTCTTTTTCTCTCTCAGAAAGAAATATGCTTTAAGAAAAAATGTATACTGCCCCTAACTTATGTGTGTGGAGGAACAGAAGCTCAAGAATTTTAAATGATCTAAGCAAAATCACTCAACTAATAAGTAACAGCTGAGATTTGAAGTCACATTGTTTAATTCTAAAATTATTTTCCTTTCTGTTAATTATGTTATATCTCAGGGATAGAAAAATTGTCATACAGGAGCACTTGTGGTAGAAAAGCTGCAATTTTGTCCCTGACTGTGGAACCCTGATTATGTTTAATCTTAAGTGGATTCTGCGAGAAAACAGAGTTTCATGCTAGAGAAAGAAACCACAAGAGGAAGAAAGGAAGGGACCACAAAACAAACCTATCTTCCCCAAACTATAAGAATCCACAGGCCAAATGGCACAGTAATAAAATATGACGCTGTGCAAGACGGATCCATATGGGAATGTTTTAGTTTGGAGACCTCCCTGATTATACCAGGCAAACACATGTCCACGATCTGGAGCTGGCTCAGGCTGGGACTTAATCACAATACCAAAACTCTCTTGTAGGTGCTGTCTCTCTCTTTGTCTCACTCACTCATGGAAAAGAAAATAAACTTAAAAAAATGAGAATTTGTATAAGGAAGAAGTCGGAAAAAAATGTTACTGGGAGCTCAGAATCGGAAAATGTGTTAAATATCACCTGGTCTTATCTCCCCTCCTATGCTCAGCTTCATGAACTGTTTCTGGTTTTAGTTTTCAGAGAAATTTAAGATAACTAGCTGAAAAAGGAAGAGCTTAGGGACACAGGACACAGCAGAAGGTGAAACAGTAAAGGCACATGACTATCTCAGTGCATGGCCATCCCTTTCAGGATTTCTGATTTGGTCACTGGGAGTTCCCCGAGCCTGCCTCAGGGAGATGTGTTTATTAATATGTCAGAGTACAGAGAACTGAGCCCTCAGCAGATCTTAAGTTATCCAAGATGGGCGTCAGCCCATGTCAGGTATAAGTCCAACAAAGAAGCTCAAATAGATATGGCCTTATCCCTGCACAATAGAAGAAAATGTCTGTAATTGATTGGGAGTAGGTGGGGGAAGTAGGCAGTAACAAAAGAAAACTAGCAGGTTGGTGGTCAGAGAATAGGGCAATGGGGCAAAGCTGCAGCTTGTCCACCACAAGCGCTCCTGTATGATAACTTTGTGAACTGCATTTGTCTCTACAAATGGTACAGCAAGTAGAATATAAATCAGGTCTCCAACATGAGACCTAACAAAATTCCATCTCAGGTTGGCTGTCAAAGGACTTCTCAACTGGTAGTCTAAATCTGGTCAGTCAGAATGGGGGAAAGTAACCCTGATTGTGTTTAATCTTAAGTAGATTCTGCAAGAAAACAGTCGTCTTAAACTATAGTTTTAATCTTCTCTTCTCCTCCTGCATGCAGTTCTAAGCTATTCAATTTCATGCCAAAACACCCAAAAAACTCAGAATGGCACAGATCCCACTCAAAATGTGGCTATTGAACCCAGGAGCTTTTGACCACTTCAGAATTATAGCTGTCTTGAAATTTTTGTCAATTATTATTTATGCCCCTTCCCCTTTTTTTTGTTCATCTTTCTTTGGAGGTTTCTGATGTTTCTGATGATTAGAAGGCATGGCGTCTAATCGAAAAAGGCAAATCTGTTGAAATGACCATCCTTAGCACTCCGCATATTCGATAAGCATGCGTATGACATACACCTACACTAAAATGTCAGTTATCCCCATGCTAGAACCAAGGGCAGCTGTTTCTTACCTGGAAACACCTCTTGTGATTCCGCTTCACTAATCCAGGCTGATGGGATGAGCCAGCAGGACAGCTGTCTGGCCACGGCCAATCAGACTCCCTGAGTCAGAATGGTGGCTCCCTATCCCGTATCTTCGCTGTCCTTAAGTCAGTGATACCCTGTGAAAGGGAATACACACCACATTACTGCGAGAGGCCATTTCCTGTTCCCAGCTACTCATGACATACTTTTTAAGGAGAGCAAAGTCACAGGATCATAGATCACTAGGGCTGGCAGACATATGTGAGATAATCTTGTCAAATTCATTCATTTCGTACTTTGAGGCTCAGGGAAGAAACCAGCCTTACTCAAAGGACTTAGTGATTCAGGGGTAGAATCCATATGGGAACACAGCTCTGACTTTCTGGCCTTTGGAGTTTGTCTTTTTTTTTTTTTTTTTTTTTTTAATTTTCTGAAAGGAAAGTGGTACTTTTTCCAAATGGCTATTTTTATAGTTTTACCCCTGGGAGCTAAATCAGTAAAACAGTCCACCTCAGGCATGTGATTGGAATTGTTATCCCTGTTTTTCATTAGAAAAATATTATTATGGAATGCCACAATCCATGAGCAGTGGTGCACAGGCTCTGTTTTTCAGTGATAGGCACACGTGCACCCAGGTAGCGGCCCCTCCCTCTCCTCTTTCTTTCTAAACTTCATGTTTCAGAGAAACATGGTAACAGACATGGACTCTCCCCTCCTATGAGTATCCTTTATTTATTTTATTTTAAAAATTTTTATTATTTTTAAGAGATTTTTGCTATAGGGCATGTGTGCTCAGCAGAGAGACAGAGAAACAGAAACTGAGAAACCATCCTCCAGGGGGATGGCCTCACTGCAATCTCTTCACCATTTTCCTCTCTGGATTTTGGGCATGCACGCATACATGCCTGGTGTGAGTTGTAAGCTGCTGGGTCCAGGATTCGAACCATGGTCTACTACGTAGGAGTCCAGTGATGTAACCATTACGCCATCTGCTGGTCCCATGAGTATCCTTTGTTGTGGGATTTTTTAGACTATTGTACATGTACATGGTCACTCCTCTGTGCAGAAAACCAAGTTATAGAAAGAGGGAAGGGAGCTCGATCTGCTTAAGCAAGTAACATCTGTCAGGCAAATTTTGTATTGTATATTTTCCTAATTTGTCCTCAAAATATCCCTGTGATGTACCATTAGTCACATTTTTCCAAAGGGCTAAGAAACCCAGCTTTCAAGAGCTGGACAGATTTGCAGAGTCAGAAAAAGATACATGCAATGCACAACCAGAAATAATCCAAGTTTAACTCCTAAATCCACTTTTTGTTCATCTAAAGTAGACCAGAGTAATTGGGCCAGAATGCCAGGAATTGTCCATTTCTCCACTGTCTCAGCTCACATTTGGAAGCTGCAGTTGTTGTTAAGGACAAGAAGAATTATTCTTATTAGATTCACTTTCCTTTTTCAGACGGGGGTTCTAAAGGCCACGGCTTCCTGCCGGGCTCCAGTGGGGGGTTCATAGGCCCCGAGAGGCTGGACTGGACCTGGCAAACAGCAGCGGAGGACACTTCAGGAAAGCGTGATTATCACTGCTTGCTCAGGGCAGTGTTCCTGTTCTCAGACAAGGGACATGCCAGGAGAGAAGGGTGGGGGTGGAGAAAGAGGAAGAAAAAACAGGAAGTGGAGTGGGGAGGAGGGAAGGAAATGAGAGAGAAAACACAGCAACTCTGAAACGTCCTTGGCCCGATGAGAAAGTGAGCTCTGAGCTGACGTTGGTGGAGCTGAGTCCTGCATTTTGGGAATCCAGGTCATGATAGTAATGGGTAGAGGGGGAGGGTGTTTGTTTCCTCCACACTCAGGGTTGGCACCCCAGAGTTCCATTTCCTGTCATAGAGCACAGCCGGACACAGGACTCTTTCCCATGCATTTGGGTGTAGACACGGAAGGAGGTAGATTTGCAAAGATTCTGGGGTACGATCATGTCCCTCACCTCCTGGGTGTGGCTGAGAGACCAGTGTGTCATAAAAGGATCTGGAAACAGAGAAGCAGTTGAAGTGATCAGGCTTCAGGGAATGCTATTCTATCCCTACCTCTTTCTTTCTCACATGCTCTCACGGTAATAACCCAGTGCCTGATTGGACTTGATTCACCCGACTGGGCCCAGTAAGAATCCTACTGCCTTCTACCACAAAACTAAAAGGGTCAGTTGAGCAGGACAGTGATTCTAAGACACTTCCAATGTTTCCTACCCATTGTGTTCACTCTACACACTTACAGATCCTCACAGAAGTTTCCCAGCTCTAAAAGCACTTCGTGAAGCATGGCAGTAACCTGGAAAGTGGAACAACTACATGGACAGATAACCCTAAAGGTGAAGACCAATTCATACTTGCACCGCTACGGATGCTACCTCATAGCTCCCTGCTGAGTACCAGGAGGGGGCAGACCAGCCCTCAAGAGCACCTCAGACCCCAGTTCTCCAGCAGCTGCCCCCTCTGGCTGGACAATCTTGGAAGCTGATAAAGGGCACACAACTAACCCAGGGGAAGAGTCAGGATGCTTGTCTCATCAGAAATCTTTGGGGGAGTTTCGGTATTACTGACCTGACCCTGGTCCATGGATCACCATGTGGATAACATGAGCCCTCCTCTCACCTTATAGATAGGATCACAAAGGCTGTATAAGGCCTGAGGTCCCACAGCTAATGGCCTCCAGGGACCATTAGCCCTGGATTCTGTGAATAATTCTCTCACCATCCAAACAAACACAGGACAACAAAAAAGCTAGTATGTTGGTGAAGGGAGTCCAAGCTCTTTGAAGGGCTGCTAGTGGTTTACTTAGCGAGTCACCCACAGGTCAAAGGTCCATTAAGAGGAAGAACAGAGAGCAACTAGGGAGGCTTAGAACTTCCATCTAGAACTCCCACAGCAGCACAATCACTCATGACACCACACTAATGTGCCTTAGTCTCAGCAGCTGTGAGTGGAAGGGCTATTTCTCAGTCTCTCTGCTCCTTGCCCTGGTGAGTTAACACCACTCCAACATCAGAAGGAAGCTGCGCTTCCATAGCAAATGGCAACCAGAGAAATGCTTCTCAGTATCTTGTCTTCTTTGCCCATTTTAGAAGAGGCACAAAGCAAAGGGGTAATTATCCCAATTTATAAACGGAGAAGCTGGTCCAGGTGATGGGGCTGTGATAACACAACTGGGCTCACATGGAAGATCCTGAGTTCACGTCCCGGGGCTTCCCTATACACACTGAGCACACATCTGCACACCTGTGATTTGGCTAGCTGGGACTCGGGGGTGGGTCCTGGTGTGATCATGGGTACCTCTCTCTCTCTTTCTGTTTATTTTCTCTGAAAAAAATTAGTAAATAAGCTAAAAATATATACATAAATAAATAAAATGGGAAAGTTGAAATTCAGAGACATGAAATGACTTGTCCAGGATCAGAAAACAACTGGGACCAGAACAGGTACCTCATGGCTTCCAGTAGTCACCTCTTCACTGCGCCATGTGTCCATCCCACCCACTCCCCATTCAGGGGAGAGACTGAACAACAGATTACAATAGCTCATGTCTTCTATTTTGAAGGGTTCTGGAAATAGGAGGGCAGGGGGCAAATTAAAGCAAAGTCAATACAGCAGGTGAGAAGATAGAAGCCACAAAAGATCACATTCCCACCCACTGGGCCGGGAAGAGGAGGGATTGAAAGCCCAGATTGGGAGCTGCTTGCGCCAAGCCTGTTGTTTACCAGCAGCAGAGGTTAGACTCCAAATGACAAAAACTCAGCACAGTCTCTTCCCTGAACCAAGAGTACAGACCAATATTAAGGAATAAGAGGGGCCAGTTTTTAGATAATAAGAATAGCTAACATTTATTTACCCAGTATCTCTGGTGTATCAGATTTGTTTAGCATTGTCCATCTAATTACCCCCTGAAAGTTCACAGAAACCACACAAGGTAGACATGATCACTGTCCCCTTTTAGGGTCCAGGGAACTGAGGCACAGAATGGTTACGTCGCTTGTCCAAGGGATTTAGCTACTGAGTGGTACAGCCAAAATTGGATCCTAGACAGCCGGGTTTGAATTCTTGCTCTCAACCACTCTGTCATAATCCCTCTCCCTCTCTTCTTTACACTAGAAGAAAAACAGAGAGACAAAAAGGTGAGGCATGGAGAGAGGAAAAATGGTGGGAAAAGGAAAATAAAACAGATACACTAGGAACAGATGAACTCCCTGAAAAACGCAAAGGAAGAGAGGACTCACGAGGCAGAAAGGACCAAGAGGTGCCATGTAGACAGAGGCAGGAATTGTCCCTCATGCCCCCTTGGAAGGCAGCCCAACAGTGTCAGCCAACACCAGAACATGACATACTGGTCTTGGTGTTTACACAGTACCACTCCTATGAGCAGGGGGTGGCTGGCCTGGGGAGGAGATGAAGAGAGGCCCAGAGGGGCCGGTCATCAGGGTGGGTAGAGGGATGATGCTTTGGGAACTTGTTTCCATGTCCCAGAAGGAGGGAGAAGCTGGGCAGACAGGCAGTGATTTCTGTTCACAGGCCCCAGCACCAACAGGGGACAAACCCAGGGACTATAGGCCTCTGACGTGGCTGCCAGGTTTCAGCCTCTCAAAGCCGGGAGCAGGTAGGACAGGACATCTCTCCCCATTTCACAGATGGCAAGCCTGAAGTCAAAACAGGAATAGTCCAGGAAGAATAATAATGACAGCTAGCATTCTCCAAAAAGTTTTATCTGTTTCTTTCTTTCATGAACGAGAGAGAGAGAACACCCTATGGGATCTTAATGCCATAATCTACCCTCCAACCTCAGTCAGCCCTGGATCATGGGCATACACATGCCTGCCATACTCAGGGAGGTTTGTAGACATGAACCCAAAACCTTACCATGTGAGTCAGCCTCACAGACTGTAATATTTCCTGCTGCACCAACATCCAGTCCTTTTTTTTTGGGGGGGGGGGGGGCGAAGATTTTTGCTATAGGGCATGTACACATGCCAGAGAGACAGAAAGTGAGAAATCATCCCACAGGGGGGATGGCCACACTGCAATCCCTTCTCCTACATTCTCCTCTCAAGAGTTTGGGCATGCATGCACATGTACCTGGGGTGAGTTTCAAGCTGCCAGGTCCAGGACTAGAACCCCAGTTGGTCATGTGGGAAGCACCTTAACCTGCTTCTCTCCCTCACATGGTTTTAAAGACAGGATATTGCCATGCTGTGATCTTCCTGCCTCAGTCTCCAACTAGGACTACTGGCATGTGCCACCTGTCAGGCTTTTTAAATTGTATTTATTTATTTATTTATTTTTGGACAGGGCCTTTCCATGTTGCCCAGGCCAGCCTAGAGCTTGCAATCCTCCTGCTTCAGTCACTGAAATTAAGGTGCATGTCACCAAGCCTGCCTTAAGCGATCGAATACAGGTTGTCCGTGTTGTCCTAGCCTGCAGAGCACAGAGTCTCAGCAGTGTGTGCCGCTGTGGCTGGGCCTAGCCTCTGACATTTGGTGGCAGTTTAACACATGCCAGCAAATGAGCCAGATTATTTAATAACTATACCAAGTCCGTGAAGTCCAAAGGATTATTCCCAACATGCAGTTGAGTTAAATAGTTTCATAAAGGTCAAAGCTAGTAGGCTATGGGAAAGGATCTGAACCATAGTTCATATGCCATTTTGGTCCATGATCACACTCAAAACCACACGTGCTGTGAAATGTTGACGTGACAGCCTGTGATACAATGGTGCTAGGCCCCAGCCAGCTTCTGCACTCTTGAAGCACACCACACAGGCTGTTAACTAAACCTTTTCTCCACTCTGCACATCTACACTGGGTGCTGCTAACCACTTCCATGTACACGGTCACTATAATTAGGATGACCTTATGGTTTGTCACCCAAACCTGCACACTTCTGAGAGTGAGAGGAGGCCTTATTCATTGTGTTGCTGGGACAACAGGCATAAATTGGACTGTCCCAGGCACACAATGACACAGGATTGCCCAAATCTATCCACAATCCCTTGGGCCAGTTAGTGGTATGTGCAGTTGTATTGGTGGAGAATGGTCCTGGACCATCCCCTGCTTTCCCATCCACAGAAATGCTCCTTCCCAACCACTCTCTCTCTCTTTGTCCGCCAGACTTCTAAGTTCATCGGGCTTACCGGCCTTACATATAAAATGGGCTGACAACTGACACAACTCAATTAGAAAAGTCATACTATGATTTGAAAAGTGAGGTGTGGCAAGTTTTGGCAATATATTTCAAAAGGACTGCTGGGTTCCTTGTGCCCTGCTAGCTCAAAACCTGAATGCTCAGCTGTTCTGATCACAGGCTAGTCTCCAGAAGTGAGGGCTCTGTAGCCCTCCTATCTAGGGCAGCCCAAGGCAGCCAGATGGGCCACCGGTGTGGAGAGCTGGAGCTGTATTTCTATCCCGTCATCTAGAGAAAAAGCAGTCTACTTAAAGACAGGAGGCCGGTTTCCTCAGAGGTCAGCATGTTGCTGGGAAGAGGCCTGGCCTTTCTTTGCTGCGGGCAGGCCCTAACCCAGTCTGGAGGGTGAGACGCTCTAGTCTTCTTGACCAGGGATTCTCCTCTTTCCCCGATGGCTTGGGGAGGAGGGAGGCAGCATGTAAAGCCTGTCTTTGTTTTACTTTTTTCCTAAGACTGCCTCCTTAAGGATCTGTGGCCAAGAGGAAAAATAATCTGCTGCTCTTTTGAAACCAGGATATCAGTCTTGAATCAAAATCACACATCTGTACAGGTAATATAAAAATTCTAGAAGAAAAACCAGACGTTAGTCCATTATCAGAAGAGACTATGTCTGTATGTTCATGGAGCATCATGGGACTTGCAGCCAGGGACTTTTGGACACACTGGAGAAGCTAGCTAGATCTGAGCAACCCCCAAGACCTCTAATGGGGCTCCTGAGGACTGAACTACAGGGCTGTGGGCCCTCAGACGGTGTTAACACAAACAGAGAGGCTTTTATCTATTTTGCATAGGGGCTTCTGCAAGTGAAGGTAAGATCCTTTCTCCAAATGAGGTCATGGGTTGTGGGAATTAGGGTACAGACTTAACTTCTGGGAAGTTACCTTTCAACCAACTATAGCTTTTAGTATTATTAACCTTATTGCTGATGTTATTCTGGGGATACATGAGCCCAAAAAAGGGAAAGGACATGTCTAATGTTCACATCCCCCTCTTGAAAAAACTGCTGAGTGGATGCCTTCTCCTTGAGATAGCTCTGCAGTGTTACTTACTCCAGGGTCTCCTCTGGGTGGGGGAGTGGGAGATACATTAGAAACTCAGCAGATGACACCAAGCAACAAGTAGCAAAATGAAGTCCCAGACACTGGGGCATTCTACTTTCCCTCTTCCCTCCTCACGGCTACAACTACAAGATTCACATCTCGGAGAGGGGGACGGGACACAAGTAAAGCAGGTCTGAGACATGCAGATGATGCCTTGCCTTGTCACTTAGAATGGCAACGGTGAGACAGCAACAGACAGATCATGCTAGACCATCCCTGGCACCACCCAGGAGGATGCCTTGATGTAGCAGGAACTTTAACAGAGGGCAAGGAACCTGGAGTCGTTCCCAATTTGGCCTTGGCTGGACTGTGTGACCTTCTACCAGTCCGTGCTTTCTGATCAGATTCAATTTTTGTTAAGTGCAGATTATAAGAAGACATACATGAAAGGCATCCTTGGGCTACTTAGAAAATCTCATGAATGTTCTCTTCCAACTATGTTGTGCAGACGCGATCTCCACTATGGTGTGGAAAGTTCCTTAAGAAAAGGAGCCATGCCTGATTCATCTTTACAGGCTATTTTAACCAGCATGAAGCCCTGCACCAACGACACTGTTGATGGTTGGATTTATAAAATCGGACTTTGAGGGCAGTGAACAGCTCAGAATGGCTGGGGATGGAGGAAGAAGATGGCAGATACAGTAATCAGAAAAAGGCTGGTGTTGGGCTGCGGACAACTTTGCACATACTGAGGCTTCTAAAATTAATTTGTGGCTGAGTAGCAAGCTAGTATAGCAAATGGTTTTGTCACTACGTGGGAGGATGGAGCTGTGGAAAGATCTCAGGCCCTTGAGCCCAATAGTCGTGACCTTGAGCTCCAGCTTTGCAGAACCTCATGTTTTCTGAGCCTTGGCTGCCTCACCTGCACAATGGAGGTGAGGGCTCCATGTCGGCTATTAGGCTCACCTAGCATGTGAGCTAAAGTGGCCAGAGCATTGGCACCTATTTGAACTTCAGCAAACATAATTGCCCTCAGGGAATGGAGCAGAGCGGACCTGGACTGTCAGATGGAAACCAATGGCACAGCAGCTCAAGGCCTGTGCTGCTTCAGTGTAAGAATCTAGGAAATGGCGCCAGAGTCACACTGCACTGAGCCCAATCTGAAGGCCTGTCTGGCTAGAGACGGTGGTGCTCTGCATTTCCAACAACTCCAGCATGTCCTGCAAACAGATGCAGCACCCATGAAACCAAAAGCCAAGCCCCATTTGAGACCCGTGAACCACCTCAAACCCTCCAGGGACCCTGGCCTACAGCACCATCCACAGGGACGACATTAGGAGCCTTATGGTGGGTATTCTGTAGAGACCCAGTAATATCAAGAGGCCGGGGAGAAGCAAAGTACTCTGGGTTCCTGCTTTGACCCTTATCTTGCTCCAGCTTCTGCTTTGACTTGAAATCCCCCTCAGACATTGGGGCAAGCCCCTCACTGCCATCTGCATGATGAAGGCACTTTGGCCAAGCAGTCTTTGGAACTTGGGACTCTCGATGCCTACAACAGCCCATCAGTGGAGTGCTTCTGTCAGAGCTCCACCTAGAATATCTATGCCACTTAGAGTAATTTTCTTATGAGGCAAGCCTTTGTTAAAAATACCATGAAAATGGAACCCCCTCCCACAGCATCCCCCAGTCCAAACCCATCAGGAACATACTCAACACATCAGGAATACACCAGGGGTACCTGGTTTCTAGTTCCTGCCGGTGCCATCTCATTTTACACTTCTAAGCCTCAGTTTCCCCCTATGAGCCTCAGAGGCAACGATCCATAGTTCATACCTCTGAGTTTCTCAGCAAACTCTATTTTTTAACACTGCACAGAAAATACAAATCTCATTTCACTCTCACTCTGGGGCTGGTCATCCTTCACCTTTGTGGGCAGAGCCAGACACACTGTCACAAAGCAGGCAGGGGAAAATGGGAACCTTCCGTCATTCTTAGTAATGGGGAGTCAGAGTCAACAGGGGGAGGGATGACTGAGAATTACCTGCGACAGCTGGGAGCCGGCTTATCTACCACGCTGACAACGTCACCCCTGGCCTCAGCAGACAAACACTGGAGATTGAGCCCCAGACAATAGCACAGCTGCTCTTGTTCCTGGGCTCCCTGCTGCGAGGCAAATCAGGAGACACATGATCAGCATTCAGCTCTGCATTCATCCTCCACATGCAAAGGGATCTGCCTTCCCCACAGCACAGGGTGCACACCCAGGACCCAGGCCCCCACACCTTGCCATGGGAGAGAGGAAAGAGGGAGCAGTAGATAAGAGAATGAAAAAAGACAAGAGCCCCAGAGAAACGGACTACAGGGAAATGCACTTACCACGTGAGAGCTGCCACCTTGTAGCAACATCCACATTCCTAAGCTGAACGTTCAAGTCCCTCCATGAATGAGTCCATATTAATCGAAACCCATGCTTTACAGAAACTCTCAGCTGATGTGATTTACTAAAGCTTCACGCTCTTTTCCCCTGGTCTGCAGCCTAAACTTGTGCCTTCACCTTTTCTTTTATTTTTCTTTTTTTTGGGAGAGATTTTTGCTATAGAGTGGGTACTTGCCAGAAAGAGAGAGAAAAAAAGCAAGAAATCACCTCTCCAGGGAGGATGGCCACACCACAATTCCTTTTCCTCCATTCTCCTCTTGGGATCTTGGGCATGCACACACACACGCCTGGCATAAATTTAAGCCACTAGATCCAAAACTGGAACCACGGTCAACTACATGGGAGTCCAGCGACATAGCCATTACATCAACTGCTGGTCCCATCGCCTTCACCTTTTCTATCAACTTTGAAGGACAGCAGAAGCCTCACTTCCTCCATGATTCCTTTTCAGATAGTCCCTGCCGCCACAGTCCATGCTCACCTCCCACTCTGCTGAACTCTCACAGCACTTCTAATCTGTGCCACTCAGCTCTTGGCACCCAGGGGTTCTCACCACAGTTTGACCAAATTGTTGTACCAACTTCCTAACTGGTTCCCTCCTCTCTGGGCTGTGGTCCTGTACTCTGCAGAAAGTTTTTTCTAAAGCACACATCTGATGACACGTCTTCCTTGCTTAAATCCTTACAAGCCCTTCCCACAACCTTTAAGATAAAACGCAAAGCCACGCCATGCTCCTGCCCCATCCCCGGGGGCTACCCATACTCCAGTCACACTAAACTACTTCCCAAAGTTAGGTAATCAGGTGACACCACAGCAGAGCTGGAAATTCAGATCTCCTGACACATAGGAAAGCTAGGAGCTCTTGGCACTGAACATGGCCAATGTAAAAAAGTCAAGACCAGCTGAGTCCTTAGGCTTGGAGAGCTTGCATTATCTGACAAACCAGTCAATCCACCTGGTGACCATGTGGGCAAGTAGGCATCTGAGGCTCAGGCATAAGACAGTTCAGTTGTTCTTTATTGGAACAGTGGGAAGGGGATTACTATTAATTTTTCTCCTTTCGTAAGTATGGAAATGAAGGCTCACAATAGTTACAACTTATATCTGGACTAAAAGACTACTCAAGAACTTCCACATACATTCTGTCACTATTGAGCAGCCCATTGGCCATCACTTTGACACCACACGGGCATTCAACGTGTCTGATGCTGAACAACAGCACTCAGTCCTCACCCAGGAGCTAGGCTGTCCAAGAGATCCTACTGATGCATGTCCTGAGGTGTCTGCCGTTTGACCAGAGCTATCTTACTGCTTCTGTAACTCCTTTATGGTTGAATGGAAAGTTCAGGAAAAAAAAAAAAAGAATTCACCAAACAGGAAAGCAAAATCTCACTCTAACTGTCCTATACTTATCAAAGAGATAATCAAAAGAGATCATCAAAACACTGACCAGGCTAATGCTCCCTACAGCACATGACAGCAGTTAGGATGTGTGTTTTGGGTGGAAAACAAGGTTCAAAGAATGCAAGACTAATATGTGAACAGCAGTGCATGTGAACCCAAAGCATCTTAGAGCCAGTAGGCCTTAAAATTCTAATTCTAGTAAGAAAATTAGAGAATTGCTTATCCCAGGGAATGTAGCAGCACACCACTGAATGGATCCTTGAGTGGGACATGAGGTAGGGAAAACAGAAGATTTAGATTGTTGTTGTGGGTCAGGTGATGGCACAATAGTAACACAACTGGACCACATGGGAAAGGTTCTGGGTTCACATCCTGAAAACTCCCTGTGCATGCTGACACAGGCACACACATGTATACCCATGATCTGGGCTGGTTGAGGCTGGGAGTGGATCATGGCATGTACACCTTTCTGGGGGTGCCTTTCTCTGATTTCTCTCTTCTCTCTCTCACTCTTCTTTTTCTCTTTCACTAAATGAATAAATACGTAAGTAAGCAAGTAAGTAAATAGTAGCTGGAGCTCTGCCCCTAACTCACTGTCTGACTTGGGCTAGTTTCTTCCCAGCCCTTAAGTGAAGGATACATTGGTAGGGCACACTGGCAAATAGTAAGTAGTGAGGAGGCATTTGGCATTCATGACATTTATTTCTGGTTGTCACAGCTGAGGTGTGTGTGTGTGCTGCTACCACCAGGGATGGTACACCTACCATGTGCAGGAAAGGCCCCTACAACAAAGACCTATTACATCCCAAACGGTAGCAGTGCTGAGGCTAAGATGGTCTGATATAAAGACATCAACATGGTGGTCATTCACAGACCTTGAACACATCAGTATCCAGAAGGAAAAAAATAGGAACTCAGATCAGTCGGCAGAAACCTCAGCAGGCCAGTGGGCACAGAACCAGGTCACGAAGGCCACAGGTGGACAGCACAGGTATAAAACAGAGTTCTTGCCCTGACATGGTGCTGAATACACCCAGTGCTCAGTAGCAGTTTGTGGAAAAAGCACAGTCTGTCCAGCAGGTCCACACTCCAGTGTGTGCACACATCCCCCCATAGTGACACCAGGTGGAAGAATCTGACGGGCAGGATTTGGCCTTCTCTGGAGGGCAGTGAGAAGAAATGGTGTGAAGTCCCAGCCCTGGAGTCGGGTTAGACAAATAATCACTAGCTTGGCAACCACAGCAGCACTGGGCAGAGAACAATTTTATTTAAGTCACTTTCTAATGTGAGGTGAGACATCTTGAAAGGTGAGGTTTTCAAAGGCTCCTCTGGGGAGGCAATTGTTAAAACACACACAGCAGGCAGCCTTGCTTTCAACACATTCAAAACCACTTTTTCTTAGACAATCCTTTTATTCCCTGTACCACTTGGGACTGAAAAATGCATTTAGCACAAACCACCCCAAGCGGAAACGGCACTGGGTAAGAAACACCGCCGACGTTGCGGCAAGCGTGGGGAACTGCTACAGAATAGACTAGGCTGACACAACGCAGACACCCACCAGGAAAAGAGCAATGACATGCAGTAAGACTCCTGTCCCTCAGTCTCCGGGGCCTGGAGTAGCCAAAACTAGAGCTGAGACTCAACGCAGCGTCTCCTGAGAGTCTCTGGTGAGCCTGCCGATTTGGAGTTCTGGCACTGGGAGAGGGAGCCGATTCCTAAAGAGTAGACAATACAACTGAGGACCTCCCTTGGTGTCTCCCTGAAGATCTGTATCTGACCATAAAGCATCTGACTCACAAAGCCCTTTAATTCAAAGCCCAAGAGCTCAGAGCTAATTCCAGATGTGGCAGGAGCCAGTGGCTTCTCCAGCACCAGAAATGCCAGCAGAATAATGAGGATAATTTTGTTCTTCCTGGTTTATGAGTGACAGCTCGTGCAACTACAAATTAGGTTCACTGAATGCCAGAGCTGGAAGCCACCTGGTCTCCCACCCCTTCACTTTGTGGATAAGAGGCCTGTAGCCCAGGGGAGGAGGCAGTCAACCCCAGGCCTGGTTCTGAGTTTCTCACTGACTCTCAGTGGAATGCAGTGTTTGGGTATCCATGATGAGTTACGTATCTGTCTACATAAGCAGAAAATGTCTATAGACTCTCTCTAAGGCTTACTTGGAGCTCAGAAAAAGCTGGTTACTATCTAGGTAGATTCAGAACCACAGGATGAAAGCAGAACAGCTTAAAGGGAAAGAAATTTCTAAAACAAACACACACCAAACACAAGCTCTATCCCTGACCGAACTTGGTGCATTTCAGCCTTCATTTCTCACTCATTCCTCACATCAACATCCTAGCAAGGAGGGTTTTATTATGCTCAGGCTAAGGGAAGCAAAAACAATATGCTTGGGCAATTAGCTAATGGAGTTCTTTGATTTCAACATTTATGCCATAAACACATTTATTTAAAGTTGGAATATTGGACCAGGAGGTGGTATGCAGGATGAGGCACTGGATCTCACAGGGCTGACTTCACAGTTTGAGTCTCAGACCTGGTGGCTTGAAAATCACTCTGGGTACATGTATGTGTGGGCCCAAAATCCTGAGAGGAGAATGAGGGGAAGGGGCGCCGTGTGGCCATTGATTTCTCACTTGTCCTCTCTCTCTTCAGTGAGCTTACATGCCCTATAGAAAAACTAAAAGAAAACAAAAAAGAAAGAAAGAAAAGAAAGTAAAGTTGTAATATTTAAAGCAATAATATGATGATGCTGGGACTCCATGTTTGTTTCCCTCCAAATGCATAGTTTGAATCCTAAATCGCCAACGCCAGCACCAATATGATGGTGTTCGGAGGTGAAGTTTTCAAGAGGAATTAGAAAGATGGAGCTTCATGAATGAGATTAGAAGAGACATGAGGAAGATCATCTCTCTCCATCATGTGAAAGCAGCTACCCGCAAACCAGGAAGAGGCCCCCACCAGAACAGACCTGCTGGGACCTTGATCTTAGATTGGCTAAGCCTCCCAAACTGTGAGAAATGAATTTCTGTCTAAACCACTCAGTCTATGTATTCAGCTACAGGATCCTGAACTAAGATAACGACTTCTTCAGGCTGGTGAAATTATTTTGCTTTATTATTAATAATATCAATTATTGGGTTGCAAGTTTAAATTTTTTAATACAAATGATGACCAATATTTAAGTATATATTTTATGTAACAATCACTTTATAAAATACTCTCCCATTACCGAAACAACCTCACATAGAACCTCTCTCTCTCTCTCTCTCATCTTACTGATGCAGATACAAAGGCCTGGACTGTTCAGGTGAATATTCTGATCTCACACAGCAGCCAAGGGCAGGATGGTTTCTACTTCTAAGCCCTGTGGTCATTCTCCACAGTCACCTGCTTCTTTGCCAGAACCTGGGTTGACTCAGAGCTGGATCAAATGTTACAGATGCTTGAAACCAACTTCCTTCTTCGACATGTCCAGCCAAGTGAGGTTCTGAGGGCCTGGGGCATGGGGGTGAGGAATGGGGTGACAGCTGTGACTTCAGCTTGAGATCTGGATGTAGCCACATACCTTAATGGCACAGAGGACCATCACCAAACCCTACCAGGTGCGTAAGTCATTGTTTGGGGTACATTTAGACAGAAGGAGAGTACTAGGGAGGCAGTGGACTATCACTGGCTTCCGGTATTTCTTTCATTCCCAGGGAAGAAGACTCTGAGAATGAATGGTAGTGCCTCACCTGTGTGCTACCCGAAAATACAAATTTCTGCTGGCAACTCAATACAGTATGGTGGTTACTATAAGGGGAAGTACAGGCCAATCAGGAAGCACCAGTGACAGGCACTGGGCTCCACCTGTGTGACAGGAACCTGGCTAGGGAAGGCTCCTCCAGGCAGCCTGAGATTCCCAGCCTGGAACCTATGTGGTTCCTAGACAGGCAAATGGGGGCCATGAGGGTGGGAGGAGGGTGTTCAGGCGGAAGGCACAGGGCAGGAGTGGCATGCATCCTTACCCTAAGGTCCTATGCATCCTTGGGTCTGGCTGGAGGGTAAGAAAATATAAAGGGTGGTAGAGAGGTCAGGACCAAAGCATGAGCCAGGGGCTGTGCAGAATGCAGAGGGACACCAAGTCCTCAAAAGAAATCTTCTTCTAAAGGCAGGGTTTCACCTGTTCTGATTTGGCAGGGATGGGGGATATCTGATTTGATTCCAAGGCTCCTGCTTAAATTCTTTCCTTTTTCTATTTCACATTGTAATGTCTAAAGCAACAATATAATATGCTAGAGGCTGCACATCTGTATCCCCTCAAACGTGTGTGCTGACGCCTACATCGCCAACCTGAGGGTGTTTGGAAGTGAAGTCTTTAGGAAGGATTAGATTATGAGGATGGAGCCTCATGGATGATATTAGCGACCTTTTAAGAACAGACATGAGAAAGATGATCTTTCGTTAGGTTTGTATTTCATGGCACAGTGTGTATTTCATGTGGATAGTGTGTATTAGTGTATGAGTGTGAGTAGCACATGTATATATGGATGGATATGTGTGTGTGTGTGTGTGTGTGTGTGTTTGTGTGTGTGCATCTGTATCTATACACATCAATCCTCTGACAATAGTGACCTTAGTCACTTGCTTCTCCACCCTGTGGATTACATCATCTCTAAAACGGGAAAAAGATGACGTGCCCTTCATATTCCAAAAGCGTTACAGGAAAGTTAAGGGAAGGATTATTAAAGATTAAAAAAAAAAAAGAGAGAAACCCATATGAAGAATTATACTTGGCTTCTCTCAAGGCTGTGAAAGGAGGGCTCAAAACGTTAAATATTCACCATGGAAGAATAAATTGAGAGGTATCACACGCGCATAGGCCACACACAGCAGAGCCGTCACTGTCTGGAAGGCCCAGCTTGGCACTGCACCATAGCACCCACTTGCCCTCCATGCCTGGGCTCTGGGCTAGTATTTTTGTTCGTTTATTTTTTTAATTCAGGTCACATGTGCTGGCCAGAGAGAGAGAGAGAGAGAGAGAGCGAGAGAGAAAGTGCATAGGAGGGATAGCCACACTGTAATTTCTTCTCCTCTCTTCTCCTCTCTGGATTTTGGGCACACACGCACATGCACCTGGCATGTTTTTTAAGCCATCAGTCCAGGTCTCCGACTGCTTACTCAGTCATGTGGGATCCAACCTTCTTAACTACCATACCACCTGGACTGGCCCTGAGCTAACTTTCTGGTCTACGCAATGCAATCAATAATGGCAAGAAAGCAAAACACCAAGACCCTCAAACCCATCTTTCCTATTCATCCAATGAAAAAGATCCCATTTTGGATAAAAGGATGATTTTTCACAAAGCCCTTCCTGAATCATAGAGACTACCTAGATGGGTGAAGCATATCTGATATTCAGATGAAATGGCAGGGTCTGTGCCATACGGGTGGGCATGGAAATGCGGTCCGACTTCGGTTTCCTCTCTGTCAGCCCTCATCCTAGCTGTCTTTGATGCCTGCTAAAATAAGGCAAGACAGCAGGAGCAGGCTGCGCCTGAGTACCAGAATGCAGGGCCAGGGTGGGGGGATAAAAGCCTTCTTTCAGAAAGGAGCAGTTCCCCACCATTGCACAATTACCTTTATTAGCATAACGTCTCATTGTGCATTTTGTAAAACAATGTCTTATTCCATCTCAGGAAGAGTGCAGTGAAAGAAATTGCTGCCATTGGGGGAAAATGTCTGTAAAATTTAAACCATAGGGCATTTGTTCAAGGCTCCTGGGTAATGATGTCCCTTGATATATAATTCATGATAGCCTTAAAGCTTGGCCTACTTCTGACATAGAGATCATATATTTTGTAGAAGTCAAGGGAGAGGGGAGAAAAATCACTTTGAAATGGTTCCTTTCAACAAAGCCAGACAATATTTTGGACCGTTCTTTTCTGCCATAAGGGCTTCCCTTTTAGAGCTTTTTTATTTTATTTTTTTCTCTCTTAAGTTGAAGAGGCAGCATATCATCTAGTTTCAGTTTTATCTTCTGTAACACCGGATAAAAGATGAGGCTGAATCCATCTGTTAGCACATACAGACTGCAAACTGTGTGAAAGTATGTGTGTGTGTGTGTGTGTGCGTGTGTGTGCGCACGCACGCGCACACACACACACACACCCTTGCAAAAAGGGGGAAAAAATCTACACTTTAAAAAAATTTATCATCAGCAATCCTACCCAATGCCTACCAGATAGCAGCACTTTTATCCTTTTATGGGCAGATTCAGGAGGAAGCCAGCCTCACCCGCCACAAAGGTTCTTCCCCCATGCTGCCACATGAATTGGGATGCGGGACTGGCTGTAGGTCAAGACCTTCCCCCACAGAGCTGGGGTTCCAACCTCACTGAAATCAGGGATGACCCCCACAGGGTGCCATTACCTGTCATGTCCCAGGCCACCAGGGCTGGGGCTGAGAGAACTGCAGGGCACTGAGAGGGTTTACATCCCCAGCACCGTGGCCACGCTCTTGGGGCTTGTTTCTGAGACCGGCTGCCTGGGCTGAGTTTTGTGGAGGCAGAACTGGGAGCTCTATCTGATCCTTGGCCTCTCCCATGTGCTGCTAGTTGAGTGGTATCCTGTATTGCCCTCTCTGGGCCTGGAGAGCTGCTTTTGTTCCACAATTCCTGACAACACTGCATGTGCTACATGTGATTGATCTGACCTGATGCAGAGATTGGAGGTTGGAGGTGTCCTGGGCGGGCCCATTCTCACATGTCCTGAGCAACGTCTTTGCAGTGGGCACGGTGCAGATTGAAAGTCCTAACATGCACAAGGGCTCTTTTGTTTCTTAATTGCAGAACCAGTGTTAATCACAGAGTTCCAAAACTAAGAAGGCTTCATTTCACT
Organism: Tupaia tana; assembly: GCA_026018925.1. NCBI lineage: Eukaryota > Metazoa > Chordata > Mammalia > Scandentia > Tupaiidae > Tupaia > Tupaia tana. The sequence goes on along the minus strand of JAKSZU010000003.1, from coordinate 216,481,162 downwards.
AATGAGGTGAGGCTTGAGCACACAAGAGCTCCAAAGAGGATGGGGATGGGGGCTTGGGGTGACAAGCACACATGACTGCTGAGGCCACTGCCCTTCAGAGGGCTTGCATGGTTTTCAGGGATGGTCAGAGCCCCAGCTCCTCACCAGCTCCCCTTCCCTGGAGTGCAGTGTCCTGTGCATTCTGTATCTTCAGGGTCTCCATTTGCCCTCTCCTCTTTACTCCCACAGCCGCTGCCCTAATTTAGGCCCTTATTATCTTTCTCCTGGATGGGTTTGCACACACATCCAGATGACTCTTCCCAGAGCAGCACAACTATTACTGCAGTCACTCCATGGATCAGTGATTCCCCTATTGACTAAGAAATAAAGCAGAGACTAGAATTTCTAAGGCCTTCTTCACCATATCAATGGCCAAAATTCCAGCCTCATCCTCCACTTCTCTTTCTCCTGCCCCATACACTACCCCCAGCTGAGTACATTTCCAGTCATCCCACCTGCCTGTCCTTGGTCATACATTATCTTCTAAAACATTTTTCTCTCCCTCCAACTCCTCGATCCCAAATCCTACATATCCTTTAAAACCAAATCTAAAGACCATTTCAACCATGGACTCAACCTTGACCCTCAGAGAAAACATCTTTATCCTCTGAACTTAGATAATTTAACTAAACATCCATTACATTCTTCCATTGTAATAGATTCTATTACAGCTTGCTTTTCTTTAGACTATAACTGAGGGCTATAGTCTAATTTATCTTTGTGTACTCATTCTATCTAGCACAATTCTCCACCCATGGTAGGTGCTCACCAATGCTATATAAATATAGGCGTGAGTCTGTCTGCAGGAATGGAGACAGAAAGCTGTCTACGGGAGTGAAGCTCCATAAACTGATCATGTAAGTACTGCATGCAGAGGGGGCAAGCCGGGTGGGCTGGGTGAGTCATAATGGAGGACACAGTAACCTCCATGATGCTAAAACCACTGGTCAACTTTCAGTCTTCATGTTTACTAAACCCATTAGGAGTATTTGACACAATGGAGTCATCAGCATTTGTGGAAAGTCTTCATTTACTCTCTAAGAGATTAGAGATTCTTATTTTTCCTCCTATTTAATGGGTACTCCTTCTCAGTCTCCTGTGTTAGTTTCTTTTCTTTTTCTAAATCCTCAACATTGGAATCCCCCAGGACTTAGCCCATTGGCTTCTCTCTGCTTTATCAGGACCTAGTCCTTTAGTGATCTCATCTTAGTTTCATGGCTTTAAATTTCATCTATATTTTGATAAATTTCAAATTTGTATTTCCAGTGTCGACTCTCCCTTGCTGACAAGAACCAAAACTCTACTTAAAATTTGCATGTAGATGCCTTATTCAAACTTAGCATGGTCCAAAGCCTAATTCTTTGTTTCCCTTCTAATCCTGCCTTACCCACAGTCTTTCTCATTTCGGCTAATGACAATGACATCCTTCTAGTTTCTTCGAAGAAAAAAAAAAAATACATAGAATTATCTTAGCCTCCTCTTTATTTCATACCCCACAGCTAATTCAGGCAATTCTTTTGGCTTTATTTTTAAAATACATCCAGCATACCTCTACAGCCTTCTTTCCTTCCTTAGTCCACTAGAACACTCTCCTCCCAGATCTCCCATTTTCCACTCATGTCCCCCTATGTTCTATTTTCCATACAGCAGCCAGATGATGTGAACCATGAAAATGCAATCACGACCCTCCTCGGTCCGAACCTTCCAGGAGCTCTCCTGTTAGACTAGGGTCAGAGTCTTTCCCTATTTTTGTCTTCCTGAATCATCTCTCATTTCTCTGTCCTGCTGGTTCCACCACACTGGCCTCCTTGCTTGTCCTGAGATACATCAGTCACACTCACCTTTCTCTTTGCCATGAAATATTTTCCCCAGATATGCTCACCCCCTCAACTGTTAGAAGTTTTTGCTCAAATGTCAACTGTCAATGAGAACCATCCTGACCATCCTTTAAAAACTGCAGTCACAATCCCCTTTGCTTTACTCCATTTATCCCTATTGACCTTGTGACCTTCAAATACACTAGAAGGCAATAAATATCATCTTATATCTTTATCTTCAAGTTATTATTTATAATTTATTATCTATAATTACTATCTATAATAAATAATATAATTACGAACAGTACACATTATTGTACAGTACTGCAATAATTTCAGCATTAATATTACCTTGCTATTATTAAAATTCTTACTTAATATCTACTTTGTTTTTCAATGATGTATCATATCCTCCATGCTTAGACCTCTTCCTGGTAGAAAGCTGACATTTAATAAATATTTGTCAAATGCATGAATTCGTGACCTTAGCTAATGATCTCTGAACTGTTGCTTAAACAATAAATAAAATTAAGTCATAGAGAAAGGGAGCTGAAAGGCATCTACCAGCAGGAGCGGCATGAGATTCAGCCATCTTCCATGTCTGAAAATGTGACGGTGTTGCAAAAGCCTGGGTGACTGATGGGATACCCCGACAGAAGCATTGCTGAGCAGTTTTAAACTTGCCAGGCCAGTCAAGGAAAGTTTCAAGGGACTTCAATCTACAGTTACACTATTCGTTTGTTTTTTAAGATGTACAGTCATAATAAAAACAAACATACCAAAGTTGGTAAATAATTGTGTATAAACATTCCCTCTATAATTTTGTTTATTCTACACATTTTCCCACACCTTTTTCCCCCCTAAAATAGTATAAAGACAATAATCTTAGTTCTACCTCTTTGGCCCACAATTAGACTCCCTGGAAGTATGTTTTCAGGGCCAGGCCTACATTCACCTTGCTCACTGTCATACCCTCAGTACATGCCATCTCACACAACGTTTTAAAAACATTTGTTCAATGAATGAGGAATTAACTGACTGAAAGTCTTCTTAGTGTCTCCTGCATGCCTAGTTCCATGATAAGAGAACATATTCTGAAAAACAATTCTGAGAACGATTCTCCACTAGACTTGTCCTTAAGGCATCAAGTGCATTAGCCATGTCCAGCACAGTGCTTGACTTCAGAGGACATTTGACAAGTATTTGATGATTAGAAGTTAAGTTTACTTGCAGTCCTAAGTATGATAACGGGCATTTCCTGATGCTCTGGGCTAGCATCTCAGAACTTAGGACTCTACTATGTTGCTGTGGTTTGATCCAAGGTCAGGGGCTGATGCAGGGTGAAGTCAAATATCCCACTCAGTTACAGTCTGCCCTGCCCCCTGGGGAGGTTACAACTGGAGTCAGAAAGACTACTCTGAGATCAGTCCCTTTTGAGAACTAATGGGCCGAGACAAGGAAACCTCAGTGTTTTCATTGATAAAAAACAGAATCACCATACCCAGCGTGCCATGGTATGGGAGGATTTGTAAGGCCCTGTGAAGACTGACCCCACTGCATTCTGGCCCGCTGACCATTTCTCTTATGGATATTCCCCGTCACATCCTCCCAGGGTGTCCCGGGAGTATATAATGCTGTTTAAGAGGCACCCATCCTATGGCTGCTGTGGCTTAACTACCGTTGTCTAGTAGTTCCTTTAAGCTTGTTTTCTTTCCAGATGTTTGTGAAGAGACTTGCCATCACCCAATTCAGAAGTGTGATTAGGGTTTTGGGGCACTGATTGAAGTCAGGAATTAACTGGGCTCCAAAAGCAACTTCCTTAGAGGCCACACTTAGATAATCACATGGAAGATGATTCCACATCACTGTGCCTGCTTTCTTGTACCTCCTGGGGGTCTTTAACATGGAAGGGGGTCAATTACTGCTGTGGGAAATAAGAAGAAAGTAGAGCAGAAAAATAAAGCAGGCCATCTATAGCTCTGTCATCCATACGCATGCGGGTGCACGCACACATACACACACACACACACACATGCCCACAGTCACAGCCGCTTAGCGTCCTAGAGGCTAGCAGCTGATTCAAATTACCTCATATACACAAGGCTTGTCAAAGAATCTGATTAACGTCAAAACGAAGAAGTATAAATTCCTGTCATTGTGCTAGAAGTTAGAGGAGAAAGACTTGGGGCAGTGAGAGCATTCTTTCATCCAAAGTTGTATTTCAGTTGAACTTGCAGATGTTCCAGTGGACAGCTGGCAAGTGAGCAGGACTGATGCAAGAAAGGCAACATTCTTTTCATTTTTTTCCCATTATGAGGGCATTTTCACAACCACAACCAAAGATTACAAATGATTTACATTTGGCATGTGCTAGACTCTGAATTAACTCACCTGTGGTCTGTGTATTTATTTCACAAACATTTGCTAAGGTAAGCAATGAAGTAACCTGGGCTGCTACAGGAATGTGACATTCAGCACCAGAGGTCTTGGCTTGAACTAAAACAGTCCGGGGCCATGTACTCCCCTGTTTGAGATACTGTCCTCTCATAATAACCTGAAGCTAATATGCAATGCCCATGTCATATAGTTGCTATGATGTTTAAATGAGCTCCTATAATAACAAAGCTAGATCAGCATCTGATATGCAATAGACCTTCAAAAAATGCTAAATCAGAACTGAATGCCTGTTAAATAAATAGCATTCTATACATTAACCAAACATATTCTGCTTTCAACATGTTCATATTACTGAAAAAGAGAGATGGAATACATTCACCTACAACTCCAATATAGTGTAGAAAGTAGTAAAAACCCTACGTAGTCACAAAGACACTGCATTGTAAGGTGAGAAAAAGCAGAGATTATGTACAGCCAGGATATTAGCAAATGCTTTCTGAAAGAAAGGACACTTGAAGTAGGAGGGTGCCATACTTTATTTTAAAGACTATTTCATTTATACTTTATTATATAGAAAAGTCCAATCTGATATGCTTGGTTTAAGAAAAAAAAATCTGACAAAGACCTTGGTACTGGATAATTTATAACATAATTGGGAAGAGATCATACACACACACACACACACACACACACACACACACACACACACATAAAAGTTAAATGTCCCTGGGAATTTGTGAGAAATGTCCAATGTATAATTCAGATGACTAAAACGGTAAGAAGGGCAATGCAGTACAACCGGAAGTGTGCAGGAAGGTCCCAGGTGGTAACCATATGGCTCTGGATTTTCCCTCTCTGGGCGCCAGTACTCCTCCTGTCTGTACGATAGATGGCTTAGTTTAAATCAGATCTCTTCCACCATGTAGCAAATGTATACTAATTTATGCCCTCGGTCTAGGGTGACAACTGGTGAAATCAGGGTATACAGAACCTTCTAGTCCACCACCCTATGGCCACAAACAGCTCCACCCATTTTTTCTATGTGATGTATAAACAGTACCATTTTTCCATGTTGCCATGACATAAAACTTCTTGAAAATTCTTAGCTGATGTTATCTCAAAGAATCTGCCTATTTGGTCAAACCATGAGGCGGAGCTTACATGCTGCCCTGAAGATGGAAAGGGCTTAAGTAGGCTAAAAAGAGTGCAAGGAATCTAGAGAAACCGGTCAATGCAAGCAGTGATGGGGCTGTGAGCACGGAAGCTAAGGTCTCCCTGCACGATCAAAGAAGCCATAGGTAGTGTTGAGGCTTCCTGCTTGCACCTTCCCATTGCCTTTAATTGTGTTTACATTTACAAAAAACAGTCTCTTCAATGGTTAATCTTATGTATTAATTTGACTGGGTCATGGGGTGCCCAGATTATTTGTCCACACATTATTCTGTGTGTGTCTGCGAGGGCGGCTCTGAATGAGGTTTAAACTGGTAGACTGAGTAAAGCTCATGACTCTCTGTAATATGAGTGGACCTCATGCAATCCATGTAAAGACTGAATATAACAGTAAGGGATATTTTTCTCTCTGCCTATCTTTAAGTTTGCACTTTAGATCTTCTCCTGCACACCGACTTATATTTGGATTGGGATCATCCCTTCAGATTCAGGTGAGAGCTGTACCATCGGTTCTGAGTTTCCAGCTTGCCAAATACGGATTTTTGAACTTCTAAGCTTCCATAACCATGTGAACTAATTCCTTAAATAAATCTCCATATCTACATGCATATCTCTATCTCCTATTGGTTCTATTTCTCTGAAGAACCCTGACTAATGAAAACCAGTTAACAGGGAATATTGTAATTTGCTCAAGCGATGAAACCACATGTAGTAAAGCCTCTCTTCCAAAAAAAAAAAAAAAAGTTTTATAGCTCATAATATTGTTAGCATAAATTAATGAGTGGAAATCTAGCTCTGCTGGATCATCTTAGATGATACAAAGCAGGGAAATAAAAAAGTATATTCAATATTAATTAACAAATGTTTAAATTCAAAGCAGGTATGGAGTATGCTCTGAAATTCAAAAATCTTGTCTGAATCTTGTTTTTTGCCCTTTGTGGGCTACCTGAATATGGACAAACACATAAACTCAGTTTCCTTATCTGCGCCACCTGTACCTGCTACTCCTGCAGAATTATTAAAAGGAATAAGCCCCATCCAAGAGCTTAGCACACAATGTGTCCTCAGTAAATGTGAGTTTCTTCTGTCCCTGTACAAAATCCAGCTTATAAGCTCCTTTAAGTTCTTTCCATCTTCCACCCTAACCCTCACTCGCTCACTGCTGGCCTCATTCACTCCTCCACAGACACAATGCTCTCTGCTGCTGTTCTCTGAATTAGCAAAGTACACTTTTGCCTTGGGCCCTACCTACTTCTTTCTCCTACTTTGTATGAGCCACACTTTTCCTTTAGCTATTGACATGACTAATCCCAGACACATACACTTCTTGCTAATGTCTGCTCATTAGACTGTCTTGCCTGAACTACCTACATCAAAGTGATCCCCTTTCACTCTCTATCCATTACTCAGCTTTATTTCTTCTCATAGTACTCATCACTGCTTAGCATAATGCACACGAAGGGGACTTCGAAAAGTTTCTGGAAAACTTTCGACGCAAAGTATTTTGAAGTCCATGTGTAGTTTTTCATAATGCACTTTTCATAAGCATTTTAAAGACCTTTTGTATATGACATATATATGCATATACATGAAAGCAGGAGCTTTGTTGTTAACTGAATGACAAAATGAATCAGTGACATAACAGCCCCAATGCTACTACACACACTCAGAAGTGGGAAGAGTCTTAGGTAGACACTGATAGCAGGGTTATAGACAGGAAGAATTCACCCACTGGAAGCCCAGGCTGGATTAATGCGGAGTTGTCCCTGTTCTCCGTGCCACCACATGGATGGGATGGGGCTCGGGCTTTCTGTACAGTGGTCCTCTCCTGGACACTCTCATACAATCATCTTGAGTCACATAATAAATATTTTCATAAACAAATTATAACCCACTTGGCATCTGAGGAGTAAAGTGCCCTCAGAAAGCTTGGGCAGTAACTGACCATGATCTTGTACAAATCAGAGAGCACAAACTCTGGGACAAACACACTTGAGGGTTCAAATCCTGGTTCCTTCACTTACCAGCTATATAACCTAGACCGAGTGTTTACATTTCTGAGCCTTAGCCCCTTCTCTCCCCAGATGGACATAAACATAAGATGTAATTCCCTGGACAGTTGTGAAGACGGAGGGAGATGATATAGGTATGGAGCAAACCTGAAGATCAGTCTCCTTTCACCCTTGAACAATACTTACTTTGGAGTTATATACTGAATCTTTTCCTCAATAATGCTAGTAGAAAAAGATGATTAACAAGTCAATAAGGGCCTATGTTTTCCATGTTCTTACTAAAACACACCATTTAAAATAAGCTGAAACCTGTTAATCTTGGTGACAAAAGGATTAGATGTTGAGATGGATTTTGAAATGTGTGGATGCGTGGTGTGAGATTATTTAAATTGAATGTGCTAGAGAAAAAATAAATCTCAATAACAGAATAAAAAGCAGAATGATGTTTTACTATTTTTGAGTTCATACTGCAGCTTCCACAGGCCTCCTGGAGCAGTCTAATCCGGGATTTAGAAGGAAATAGCTAATGATGGTATGCAGTGACTCTATAGGGTACTGAGTATGTAGATGGTGCCCCCTACTGTGGGGGTAATCTGGGAGGACAGCACTTGTCTACATAGAAAGTCTCCCCCTAGAATCTCTGAAATGTGACTTTGAACATGTGTCCTGAGTTGCACTTCACACACAGAGACCCCCACACCTCTCAGATTGGCTGTCACATGAGGCATAATCCAGAAGCCAGGACAAAAATGGACAATGTCCCTGTGAAAGTCCTTTGCTCTTCAAGCGAGCACTGCTTTGGGAAGCTCCTATCTGAGCTATCACCACAGCAGTCTGAGATTCACAGACAGCACCGACTAGAAGTCCTGCTCACCCAGGAGGCCTACCTGCTCCTTCTGACAGCCTAGGCTGCAAACACTTGACATGTATCACCTCATTAAACCCTCATAGCATCCCTAGGAGAAAATGCTATTATTATTATCCCCCATTCCCTAGATGTAAATAATGAAGCATAGAGCAGTCGAATGACCTGGCCAAGGCAATATATTGGAGGAGTGATGTTCCAGGTGGTTTTTATTTTTTTGGAGAGGTTTTCTTGTGATAGGGCGCATGTGATCACTAGAAAGAAGAAAGAGAGAGAGAGAGACAGAGAGGCAGAAAGAGAAAAATCATCCCCCAAGGGGGATGGCCATGCCATAATCCCTTCTCCTCCATTCTCCTCTCAGGATCTTGGGCACACACACAAACGTGCCCAGCGTGTGTTTAAGCCATCAGGTCTGGGACTCAAACCATGGTCGGCTACATGGGAGTCCAGTTACATAGCCATTACGCCAACTGCTGGTCCCTCCAGATGGTCTTATCTATCTGGAAGAAACTCTGCCAGCAGGGAGACCCTCTGCTACACCCATTGCATGGTCTCTGGCTCTGCCCTCACTTGTATCTCAGTGTCTTGGTTTGCTTCGCTCTGGATTTAAGAGATGACCATTGTTCCCAGGAAGGCAGGATAGGATAATCGCCACCCACAAAAAGATAAGAAAAATAGTGAGTATTTTGGATGGTCCCAAAGAAAGACACAACAATGGTCAAAAGTACTTTGTTATCGTTTCCTCTGTCAAGGACACTTGCTCATGGCCCATGCTGGGGACCTTGAGTTAAGCCTGTACCAATACAGTTCCAGTTCTTTCATGTGATAGGAATAAAGGCTTCAGAAATCTGGTTTTATTTGAACTTAACAAGTAAATTGATAAATTGCTTATCTCTCTAGCATACAGTTAAAATGTACACTTTGCTACATTTTAAAATTCTAAATAGACTACAGAAACTTTACATGTATTTGATTCTCTTAGGTTCCCAGAATATTGGAGCAGATGTGACCTCATGCATTTATTCATAACAACCAGCATGTATTCAATACCCACTATTTGTCAGGCCGTGCTAGGTTTTACTCATAAGATACAGGGGGTAAATAATACCAAACTTACTTCATTATGGAGCTACTATAGTCTAGTGTGATAGTTCCCACTAAAATAGTGACACAAAATATAGGCTCAATTCCTAGTATCAAACATTATTTAACTAAGAATATAATAGTCACATCTTGTTTAGTAGGTTTATAGCCTATGAGTTAGACTGCATTATTTTCTCAATTGTAAATGATCATACAACCCTGCTGGTGGTCATGTGACTCGCATGAGTCTTCTCCTTGGGTAGGAAAGATGGATGTTTGCCTTGTTTAGCAAATAGAATATGAGTAGAGTAAAGAAAGAATGTACCTCCCAGCAGATGTTCCAAGAAGTGTGGCAAATTTCTGCCACCTTGCTTACTTTCTTTTCTCTGTCATAAGCATTACACTTTCCAAGAAGCAGCTGTCTTTTCAGCCCAGTCCCAGAATGAGAAGTGTGGAGTAGAGCCATAGGAACCAAGCGGCACTCCTACTATATGACATAACAAGATGTCTGTTGCTATCAATCACTGAAATTTGAGGGTTATTTCTTACTGCAGCGAAACTGACTAATACACACTTCCTAGATTGAATAATTTTATATTCTTGGGTATTATGTTGAGGTCAAATAAGAAGAAACTATAAACACTTTATAGATGAGCTCTCTAAGACATACAAGTAGTTAAGTGATGGCCCAGAATCAAACAGCCAAGACATGAAAGTGATAGGAACAAAACAAAACACATGATCAGAGCTGTGCATGATTTAAAATGAGACTGGTTCACCTTCAATGGAAAATTCTCTGCAAATTCTTCTGGCAAGTCAGAAAGGTTCTACTGGTCTCTGGGCCAATTTCTGATATCTGGGATGACGTAGCAGAAGAATAAGAGGCATTCAATAAAAAAAAAAAAATGCAGGAGCAAAGGACAGAGCTTCTGCCCCCACTAAACTGGGTGGGCCTCAGTTCTTCCACCCCACTACTGAGTGGCTCCGCATGGTCACACTAAAACATCTCAGGGAGAGCAGCTGCACCTCCCGGTCCAGTGGAGGCTTCCTGAGCTGAAAGGAGCAGCTCTGTAGTTGCTCCATGACAAATATTCCCGGAATGCCCATTACATGCCTAGAACCATCACAGGGAATGGCAACAATTAAAGGGTGTGTTATTTCACCCTTCAGGAAGTTCAAATATAAAGAGACCCTGACCTTAATGTCTAGGCAGGGAGGTAGTAACTCAGGACAGAGGCTCGTAAGATCTGACAGAAGTGACTAAGTCAATTTTCTTGTTCCTGGTGTTTTAAATTCAAACCTTATTGTTCTTTGTCTTTGCATTATTTTCTTCTTTCCTCTTACTTTTGCTTTTTTTTTTTTTTTAAAAAAAAAAAAAAAAAAAAAAAAAAAAAAAAACCTCTTTTCAACAGGACTGAGTGAGTCACCTTAATCATTTATTTAGACATATCATGCTTGCTCTCTGCTCTGTCCCCTTGCGGACATATATGGAAGGTGCTTTGTAGTAGCTGATCTTTTCACCAGAAAGCTTCATTTTCTACAGCTATTTCAGAGGGGTTGGGAGAGTTGGCACCCAGCATGCGGTTTTCTATGACTATTCACACCACTGGCTTCTTCTGACCCAAGCTAGGCTGACTTCGGACATTTCTCTCCCCCTGTGTACCCACAGATGCCATTTCATACAAGACTCCCTGTATCTTAAACAATAATTTCTTTCTATTATCATAATAACAACTAAATAAAACAGTCACCCACAGAAACTAATTAAACATGTACATGCATACAGCTGTAAAGCACTGCATAAAATGCAGACACTAAATACTAACATAAAACCAGGAGAAGTAATTCTGAAAGCTGAAAGAAAGCCAAAACAGCTAGGGACATACTAGCAGAAACAAAGCTGATAAAAACTGAGTTGTGAACACATGTCAGACTTTGTCCAAAACCTCTCACCAGGTATTGTATTGTGAACAGAAGTCCCTCCTAGGCATGTTATTTGCACCTGCAATTTGTACAGAGCTTTCGGCCTGTTTTAAAGACTTGTTATCTTTAAAAGACCTCTGAGAGGGACAGAGTCAGGACAGAAATCAGCTCTCTTGGAAAATGATGATGAATGCCCAGGAGGCTACTGATTTGCTTTAAACAGGACTTTGCAGACACAGAATTAGCTCTCCTCCTCCTCCTCCTCCTCCTCCTTCTTCTTTTTTAATTTGCTAGAGGGTGAATGCACTTCTCAGAAGAAGAGAGAGAGAAAGAGAGAAAGTGAGAATGTACCCCCCAGGGGGAATGGCCACACCACAATCCTTTCTCCTCCATTCTCCTCTGGGGATTTTAGGCACATAGGCATAAGTACACACACTTGGCACATTTTCTGAGCCACTGGGTTTGGGAGTTGAATTGAACAGTTGGCCATGTGGGATCCACCATGCCACTGGGCTGGCCCGACTCGCCACTCTTAATATCTAACACTGTGAATTGTGTTTTGTTTTGTTTTTGTTCTTCAGTGTCCCCACTTTAAAACCTGCAACACACAACTGAATCCAGAAAATCCAAGTGATCTTATCTCAAGTGCTAAGAAGTAGGTTTCTTCAAGAAGGCCCACTGGCATGTAGGCTACACAAGGGCAGGGCTGATCTGTTGGGTCCATACAAACACCTAATACAGTGTCTACACACAGACAGTTCTCAAAAAACAGGTGTGGAATAAGGAAGAGACAACTCTGCTTTTCCCCTCTTGCTTATTTTTCAGCAGACCCACCACCTGACCTTTCAGCAATTACTTTCCTCCCCAACTCCCATTAACAAGTACTCCATGATTCTACATTTTCATATATTTAAACACTTTGACACACACATACTTCTCTGGCTGAAAGTCTAATCTCATCACACCGTTGTGAAAATTCCCTAATGGCTTCCCACAAACTTCATTATGTCTTTAGCCTTGGTTGTCACTAATTGCACCCCGCCCCATGCTCTGACTCTGCTGAGCTACCTGTATCAACTGCTCAAAGGTGGTACAAGTTACTTTAATACGTCTTTTTATTTTTTTGCCCTAAGGATGCAAAACTAAGGTTGGGAGAGGATGTGAAGGTGGGAGAAGCCCCTGCACCAAAGGCCAAATGGCTTCCTTAGCCCTCTTCCCTCCCCTTGCTTGGCTCATCTGTATTTCCTAATGTTTTCTTGCTGCATCAGAAGAAACTCAAGCCTCTTGGAAACCAGTGTTCTGCTCTGTGACAGGAAAACCCCACCAGGGGAAGAGGCTCTTTTCATTCTGGAAAGGTCTCTGGAGACAAAGCCTTCTGGGTTTTGTGGGATCCCCCTGCAGTCCTCTGAGTCAGCAAAGTGGTAAGTGGAAAGTCCTGGCTGCAATCCCTACACACTTTGAGGGTTTCTGGAGAGCCTCCCTGCTCCAGCCTGCGGTCACTTTTTGTAAACACCAGTGCCCAGTGGGGTTGCCTTACTGTTGATCCTGGGGAATGTGGAGAAGCCCTCTCCCTCCAGACTCCAGTTAACACTCTCCTCCCCACAGTTTATACTCCCAGCTTTTTCTTGGCATCATATCCTTTCTGTAACAATGCCACCTGTCTGATGGCTGTCCAGAAAGAAATTGGCTAATTAGAGCTTGGAGCTGGCATTCCTTCTCCCAAAATTCCCTTGTTTATCAAAAGAATGGCAAATAATCTTTAATTAGGACTCCTGGCCTTAAAAATAAATGAATAAAAAGAAAGAAAAGAAAACACAGCAGAGGGCTTCATCAAAGCTGAATTCTCACTCTGTCCCAGGCCTTGTGCTATGCACCGGGGATATAAAGATTATGCCCCTGTTGGGCGTGGTGGCACCCGGCCTATGGCAAGAGTATGCCCCTGTAGGGCACCCAAGTTTGTGCAGGGGCAGACCAGTGAAAAGAGGACAGCTACAATAAATGCCTTGGTTGGAGCAGCACCAGAGGGCACTGGAAGCAGAGGCCGGCCTGTGATGTGCCCCTGGCCTCATTATCTGCCACCAGTCACTTATCTACTTAGCTATAGCCCCTGGCCTCACTGCTCTTTTTTTCACAGGCCAGGGACATTCCAGCCCAGGTCTGACACTTGTGGAACCTTTGGATCACAATCTCCTTGCTATCCACAGGGTTTATCTCTCACTGCCTTCAGGTCTTCACTTAGTTCTCACCTTCTGGTGAGTTCTTCCCTGACTACCCTACTTAAAATAGCAACTCTTTCCCCAAAGACCCACTCCTCCCTCTGTTTACCCATCTCTGCTTCATTTCTCTTCCTAGAACTTACCACCATCTAACAATACACTTTCACCTATTGATTTAGGGATGTGTTTATCTCCTCCAGTAGAAGACAAGCCGTGTAGGAAAGGGAGAGAGTTTTGTCTGGTTCACTACTGAACCCTCAAAGCTAGTCCAGAAGGGGAGTGGCTGCTTCATCATGGGTGCTCAGTAGGTATTTGCTGAATAAGTGGTTGGACAAATGGACAGATACATTTGGGAGAGAGTTGGGGAAGATTTCCAGGAGAATGTAATACCAGAAGTAAACCTCAGAGGATCTGACATGGTAAACAAAGAACATTCTAGAAAGAGGATGCAGCTCATTTGTGATCTTGGGCAAATCACATTCCCATTTATTTTCTGTAATATGAAGCTAATGCATACTATTTGCAAGTTTATGATGAGCCATGAAACTAAAATGGAGTTTGGGCCAGCTAAAGTGAGCTAACAGTGGTGTAGGCTGATGTAACATGGAAAAAGATAAGAGGAAGCATGCCTTTCTCCACAACCGCCAGACTGAGTCTCGGCCGGCAGACAGAAACTGGGGAAGCCCAGCAGAGTGAGGGTGGGAGCTGGGTCAGCCAGGCTTGCTCTCATGGTTTGACCAGGGGTGTTTCAGTTACAGGCCGAGGCAGAATCCCTAGCACCCTGTGGAATTGTGGTCTGTGAGTGGTTAATCCACAAAGCCTACCACAGCATTTAATATGCTGTCTGTCTTTGGGTACACAGAGTCTCTGAGTGTTAGTTTTGCTCTCTGTACAATGAAGATCACAACATCTTCTCCCATTAATTGACAGATGTGACAGTTTCTAGAACAGGGTCTGGCACTTTGAAGGCCCATAGTAAAAGTTCGTTAAATGGAAATATAATATACTGTTTGCATGAAGTTTATATTAAGTTAGGGAGAGCCAGGGGACTCTATTCTAGGGAAAAAAAAAAGCAAAGAAATCAATTTTCTGAAGCTTAAGAAACTCTAGTCACGGCAGGAAAAGGGATTTTATTTTTCTAAAAGAATAAAATTATGGCCTGAAAGCAGCGTGAGCTTTGTGGCATGAGAACATGTGGAACTTTTAAAGTCAGGCACACTTCAGCCAGATCCTGATACCCCATTTCAGTCTTATATCTTTTTTTTTTTTTTTGAGAGTTTTTTTTTTTTTTTTTTTTTTTTTTTTTTTTTTTGCTATAGGGTGCGTGCGCTCACCAGACAGACAGAGACAGAGAGACAGAAAGCAAGAAATCACCCCCCAGGGGAGATGGCCATGCCACAATCCCTTCTCCTCCGTTCTCCTCTTGGGATCTTGGGCACGCATGCACACGTGCCTGGCGTGAGTTTTAAGCCACCGGGTCCAAGACTTGAACCACGGTCGACTACGTAGGAGTCCAACAACATAGCCATTACGCTAACTGCTGGTCCCATTCAGTCTTATATCTTAAGGCAAGTTTTTCAAGCCTTTTACCTTTAGCATCTGTATCTTTAGAAAAGGTATAAGAATACCTACATTGCAAGATGGCAATAAGATGAGAAATACATATTTTAAAAAGACTAACAAAATAGGGCGTGGTGGCGCCCGCCCTATGGCAAAAGACTAGCAAAATAGAATCAATAGGTGCTAAATTGTGCTGAAATGCACAATTCATTATTATTAATATAGTAGATAATGTGGAAATAGTTTGGAAAATTACTGGCCACTCAGATTGAGTAACCTATAAATCACACACAAAAAAAGAACTCACATACAGATACCACTAAATAACAAACTGTAGCTATTTTAGTTCACGTGCACTACTCATACTATTTCCTGAATCTGAGGTTTGACAGATAAATTTACACAACCCACGACCTCTCTCGCAGGTTCAAATTTACAGTGTGAGGAGGAAGGACAGGGCTGTGATGCACAGGTGGTTTAAAGGGAGAAACTACAGGGACATGCACCCAGTGGCTCATCCACACCAGGACGAGCTGACACATTTGACCCCACTCAGGTGCGAGGAATTCCAATGCAGAGACCAAGGGGAAGAGGGTATCAGTAGCCATAACTGCAGGTCAGCAACAAACAAGCTCCTCCTCAACTCCAGAGAGCCTTTGGGTCTCCTGTGTGGGGACGGTCTTATCTCGTCAACCCCCAATTTGCTTTAGAACGTCTAGTTAAAGCTACTTGGTAGAGATGGAGAAGTGAAAACTCCAAGAGGGAACAAGGTTTGCAAAAGGTCAGGCAGGAAGTCAGTGGTGGAGGCGGGCTCAGTACCAGGGGACTCCCTGGGCAGGGCTGGCTCCACAGCCCAGGTGGTCTTCCTGAGCCTCAGCAGCTTAGAAGCAAAACCGTAACAATCCCTAACTCTGCTCTTCGGTTCCTCTTTCTTCCTCATGCCCATTCTCCTGGCTCTGCTAAGCTTTGCTTGGCTCTGACCTGAAAGAACTCGAATGCTGCGTGAACAAGAGGTAACCAGAGCCTGTCTGGGTCCACAGGGGCCCAGTCCGCCTACCAGTCTCTGCCTCTGTTTCTTTCTCCCTCCCATTCTTTTCTCTTTCATAATCTTTTTCTACCTTCCCCCAACTGACTATGAAGTTAAATGGAATACATTATTAGTTGTTTGTCAAAAACGTATTTGAAAAGTAGCATATCAAATGGATTTTTGTTTGTTTTGTTCTGTTTGTTTTTTTTTTTTTTTTTTTTTTAATATGCACAGGATAAAAGACTTCTGTGATTTGGAAGTAGAAAGATTAGCTATTTCTTCCTAAGAAGTGTAATTCAGTTGTTTCCTACCAGTTGATTTCAGAATTGCCTTTCTTGGTGGCCACTGGTTCCTGAAAGACAAAAGGTCCCTCAGCCACAGGAGCATGGAGCGCTGGTGTGGTTCATTCCATCATAAGCTACATGAAGACTGGAGGGGTCAGTCAGAGGCAGAGCCTTGTCCAGAGAGTAAGTGGCAAGAGTGCCCATCGTGGACCCTCCATGGATCTGAAAGGACCCCCCTGCAACACACACGTGTGAGCATACACACTCACACATATGTAGCCACATTCACACACTGACGTGACTCACAGCACATACATACACCAACTCACACATCACACACAGACACACCACACATTATACACTCATACACACACACCCAGGCTTCTCTAATTTGTAAGAGCCTGTCACTCCCAAAGGTGTCCTCATTCAGTGCATCCTGGTGTAAGCTCTATTTACAACTCCTAAGGGGCTCCAACAACCTGTGCAAACTAAAGGCTTTCAAGATCCTAAAATTCAAGGTCACTTCTCCATGGTAGAAACTGCCTGCCTATGGTCAGGCCACTGATTCCTATCGCAAGTTATTTCTAAGTGAGAATTTCCTCCAGGACAGCATGGCACATCCTCAGGAGGTAGGGTCACCAACTTCTTGTTTTTTTTGTTTTTGTTTTGTTTTCTTTGAGAGGTTTTTGCTATAAGGCACATGCGCTCGCCAGAAAGACAGAGACAAAGAGACAGAAAGCAAGAAATCACCCCCCCCCCCCCAGGGGGGATGGCCATGCTACAATCCCTTCTCCTCCATTCTCATTGGGATCTTGGGCACGTATGCACACACACTTGGCATGAGTTTAAGCCACCGGGTCTGGGACTCAAACTGCTGTTGATTACGTGGGAGTTCAGTGACATAGCCATTATGCTAACTGCTGGTCCCAGGGTCACCAACTTCTAAAACCCCATTAGATTCTGGAAGAAATGTTAAAAACTTCCAGCCTGGTAGTCAGGATTGTGACATGTTAAGCACAGACTCAAAAGACCAAGAAATAAAGAGAATGAGAGTGAGTGGGACTGGTCTGTCCTCAATCCCATTTTTCTAAATGGTCAGAAGTAAAGGCCTTGTCCACACAGACATGGATCATAACAATGAATTAGCCATTTCCTTGGGCAGAACTTGTACTGGTTCTGTGTTCCCCAATAGGAATTTTCACCATCCCCTCTGGCATTCCTCAATGCTGTTTAGCTATGGCCTTAATTAAAGCCCCCAAATTCAGAGCAGCCACTGGCGATGGCAGTTCCCATCAGAGCTTTGGGTGCTTGTTTGGTTTGTTTAAGCAGCCAGCAAGCCCAGGCTGCCTTGGGTAGAATGGATGGAATGGTAGTGCTGGGGCCAAGTGCATCAATCAGACAAGCCAGCTGAAGGTCTAGAAAGATCAGTGTCAGGAAAGAAGTAAAGGAAGGGCCTGAGGAAACCAAGACTGAGCATCCAGAAGCTTGTCATATTGTCTGGGAGTCTGCCTGGGGCTGGATGGGGCTCTGAGAATGCAGCCAGCAGGCAGTGGAGCATTTCCCACTCCTTTCCCTCTCTTTCGGGGCCCTAGCCTCCACTCCTGAACTCTCAAGAGACAGAAAAGAAGGCATTGACCAAGACACTCAGTTGCTAGGGGCCCGAGAAGGGAAGTGACAAGCCCAAGTTCACTTGACAAGCCCAGCACAGACCAAGATAAGAACTAAGACCTTCTCACGCTTGGTTCTCGGGTTTTCACTTCCCTATGCTTGCTCCTCAAGCCCTGGTTCCTCCTTACAAGACTAAAATGGTGAGTAAGATATAAAAATTCCCTTGTACCTTCCCCACAAGGCAAATAATGAAACTTGATTCTAAGCCACACTTCATGAAAAGTTCTCAGCTTATTTTTACTTCGAAGGGAGTTTTTGCTAATTATCCCAATGAAATTTTGGAACCTGTGTTTCTAAAAGATTTCATAGTTGTTTTGTTTTTGTGCCAAGCATGGCTATCCAATTCATTTCCTATCATTTAAGTTTACAAATATAAAACTAGCCTTTAATGCTTTTGATAAGCATGAGATGACCATGTAATATCTAAAAGTGGGACACTCACCTGTGTCTTCCCAACCCCAGGGACACTGTGGGCTCCCTTAGGATTTCTGCAATAGAGATCCGCAAATCCTTTTCTGAATCCCTTTGCTCAAATGTGCTTCCAAACTCAGCATTTTTTATATTTTAGAAAGTTGATAAAGTACATACACCATATATTATGTATATCCCCAGGAGAGTCTGGGGCACTCATCTTCCTGCTGAAAAACTCATTCATCCTGAGTTGGAGAAATAAGAACTATAAATAGTTCATGTAAGATGGAACCAGCTTTTGCTTCCAAATGAGTGATTTAAAAAAAAAAAAGAAAAAGAAAAAAAAAGCCTTTCTATTTTCAGAGATTTTGGATGTTGCACTTAAAAGTAAGGGAATATGTGTGTCCGAAAATAACATATGGCCCCATTTATTACTTCTGAAAATTTCAAGTTCACCTATATGAAACCTCAAAACCTTAGAAAAATATACATTTAAAAAA
The DNA here is from genome assembly GCA_026018925.1 of Tupaia tana. Classification (NCBI taxonomy): domain Eukaryota; kingdom Metazoa; phylum Chordata; class Mammalia; order Scandentia; family Tupaiidae; genus Tupaia; species Tupaia tana. Next base: position 216,462,190 of record JAKSZU010000003.1, on the reverse strand, counting down.
TGAGAGAACAACAGAGTGAGGAGATTGATCATAGAGTATGTGCGATGCTGACAGAAGTCATTACCTTTGTTACAATCCAGTGAATAACACAGCTAGGTTCATTTTGGTATAAAATGAAGGTTCATAAGTAGAAATGGAAGCCCAGATGAGTGAATTGTGGGGGTTTTGTCCAGGGAGATTCAGAATGTGTTGACAGAGAAATTTCCCTCCCAGAACAACACATAACAAGGAACATAACGGATGGAGGAAGAACTTTTGAAACAAATTTTATTCAAAGATCAGACAAAAGAGGAGATGATATAGTTATCTCTCACTATATCTCTGAGATGAAAACATTATATCAACGTAAGCTTACCAACTGGAAAATTTAGCAAGCTTAAGAAATTTGTTCAAGAAAGAGCCAATTCCAGTCCAGGTCTGTTTGCTTCCAAGCAAATGAGCAAGGATCTCTAGCACGCATTTCGCTTCTCTGGATTGCTAAGAATTACGGCATTTGAGTTCTTGGGAGGCCTCTGGCCTCTGTCTGTCTTCCTCATTTCTTCTACCTCTCCTTCCTTCTGTCATCAATCATCCATCTATATAGATCTTTCCCCATTTTGCTTTTCTTTCCTCCCATCTTCCCTCCCTTCCTTTCAATCCATTCTTCCATTCGTTCATCTCCCTGGCCTTCTACCTAATCTCTCAGTTTCTGTAGAATAGAGGAGTTAGACCAAAGGTGCGTTCATCCACAAACGACTCTTCCATTGTGTAAGCTGAGAACACAGTTCGCATGTGTTCCCACGACTGCAAGCTGTCCCAGGGAAGGGTCTGAAAAATAAGTTACACGCCACCTGCCTCGACTGGGAGGGAGCCACAGCTCAGCAAGGCCATATGCTCCAGGCACTGCGGGCTCAGCTCATCACTGCTGACGGCACCCTGACGAAGGGGGTGAGCAGAGGATACCCTGAGGGACGTCAGCCCAAAGCAGAGATGCCAGTCACAGGAAAGCACTTGAAACATGAGCTATATTATATTATTTGTATTTTGTGGTATAGAGACATCTCTGACTAGCAGGAACTTCTAGTTCTTTGAGATGAATATTTACCCAAGACAGATGCTTATTAATGCCACTCTCCTCACATGTGCATGCCTTTTATTTATGGTGTGGGTGGTAGCTAGAGTCTAGGCTTTGAAGGCCTATGGACTGGTTTCAGATACCAGCTCTTCCACCTTCCTAATGAGTCAGCTTTATGCATGTTCCTTACCACCTTTGGACTTCAGTTTCCCCATCCATACAATGGGATCATTTTGTTTCAAAAACGTTTCAGAAGACTGCTAAAAGTGGGTACTAAATGCTTGTTATCAGGCCAGCCAGGTGGTTGAGGTGACTGGATCCCACATGAACAACTGCATGGTTTGAGTCCCAGAGCAGCCAGTGGCTTGAAAAAATAACCATGCTGGGTACTTGTGCACACATGCCCAAAATCATGAGAAAAGAATGGAGGAGAAAGGATTATGGCATGGTCATCCCCTCCTGGGGGGAGGGGGTACTTAATTCCTCTCACTCTATTTCTCTCTGGTAAGTGCATGCACCCTACACAATTTTTTTTTAAATGCTTATTCTCTTGCTGGCAATACCCTCCATAGGTGCTCTGTAGGCACTACTCCTCCCACTTTACTGAGGGGAACATAGAACCTGGAGATGAGATAGCTCACCAAAGCTCAGGTGGCTCGTGAGTGCGTCACCTGGGCCTGAGGTCCTGGGCTTTCTTTGATTCTGTCTGTTCTTCCCTGACCACTGCAGGCTGCCTCTACGCTAGGTGGCTGGGATCCAGATTCATGACAGCCACCGGAGGGATTTGTACCTGGTTGCCAGAGGAAAGGAAAGAACATCAAGGGTGTTGGGGTAGGGGGTGTGTGTGTGTGTGTGTGTGTGTGTGGGTCATCATTCCTCATGATCACCAGATGAATGTGCCTTTTAATTAAAAGCCTGTGAATCATCAAACCAAATGATACTTTTTAAAAAAGGATGTTAACTTAAACCAGAAGAGCACACTGTAGTAACCAAGGCATTTGTGAAGTTAGCCACTTCCACATTCATGTTAGTGAAGGTTCTGGAACATGGGAGTCAGTTGGTGTCTTGATTCTCTCCCTCTGTTCTGTTCATTCCGTCTTGTCTCTTCCTGATGTCATCAGCCTTGACTTTCAATAATTTATTGGGATTTTATTCAGAATACGGTTTCCTGGGGATATAGCTCAGTGGTAGAGCATTTGACTACAGAATATGATTTCCTTCCTGGGAGGGAGAGTAAAGTTTCTCTGCTCTTTGAGAGAATTCCTTGAAAACAAGTTTGAATCTCCTCATCCACGGCTCTCTAGGCAACCCTGCTAAGGCTGCCTGGTTATGCTTCTTCACCTGCCACTCAAGAAAATGAGTCTGCGAGCTTATTAGAGTCATCAGGCTAGATATGGAGAGGCCCTTGGAAATTATCAAACGCAACCTTCCCTTTGCACCAACAGAGAAACTGAAGTACATATTTCTGCTTCCCCTCACCCAGGAATTGAGGAGTGGTGGTGCTGAGATCAGGTGGTCAACCTGCCAGGACATGTGCTTCTCCGTTCCATGCTCTCTCTCCATGCAACGCGCCAGGTATAATTCAGGTGCTCCACAGATAACACCCATGTGGAAGGAAACAGACTGTTGCAATCAGCGTTGAAACAATGACCTTTCCCTCTTCCCCTAGCATACTGTCCCCATGGCACCAGCCAAGCTCCACATGGGCACGTGTTTCCTCCTCTGCTTCTCCCATAGTGCGAGTGCTACCTGAGGGTGGGAACAATGCCATATTGATTCCTGTTTCCTTACATTCTAGTGCAGCACAGGGCAAGAGCCCACCCCACATGCATTTGTTAAATGAATGAATGATCCCATTTTTATGCTTGATCCATCATGAAACTGCAATTAAACTCTTCGGGGGCACTCCATTTCCCTAGTTTCATTTTAAAAATCTAATTATCTATGCCATACAGAATTTTTATTAGAAAGTAAAGTCATTAAATAAGCAGACACCAGACTCAGGCCCTGAGATAATTGCAAATAGAAACGCATCTGTCTGCAGCGCTCAGCTGGACCTGAGAAACACACTTCTGGGAAACATGGCGCCTGTTTTTGACACTTGGATTTGCTAGGGCTACAAGGATTTTAAACCAGGGAAATTGGGCTTCTAAATCACCAAAGAAAGGACAGTGAGCAATTCTGTAACAGCTTCTCGATATCTCCATCTTCCTAGACATGAGCTGCACTGACAGACGGAATCCAAATCACCCTTGCGTGTGAAGAGCCACCACCCACATTTTCTGCCCTTGTTGCTTCTCCCATCTCTATGTCCCTGGGAAGCACTTGTCATATTTTCCATTCGTAAGTTCAATTATAAAATCTTGGCCTGTCCGAAGGTTCAGTTCGTTGTAATGACAAACCAGCTATCCATTCTCACACAAAGGAAGTTACTTCTACCATCAACAAACATTTTCTCTTAACTCAGACATGGTAAAGTTCTATTCATCACTTACAGGAATGAAACCTCAGCCAACTGCAGAGAGGCTCATTAATGCTGTGCTGAGAGCAAAACCCTAATAAAGTCTTTAAGTATTTACTATGAGTCTCAGTTACAACACTGACCAGTTTCCACCCCCATTAAAATCTGCTTGCATTCTCCAAACACCATTATTTTAGGTCATTGACACACCAGCCAAGGAAGTGACAAGACTGTGTACTATGGCACAAAGAACAAACAGGACCTAGTTTTAAATTCTGGCCCTGCCACTGACTAGCTGCCAGATACTATGTAAGTGACTTGATCTTTCTTAGTTTCCTTAACTGTAAAATGGGGACATGAATACTTACATCACAGAGTTGTAATGATGACTTGAGTATGTGTGTATATATATAATTAATATAAAGTTAAAAAAAAAAAAAAAGCAGCAGCAACTAAACATGCCTGGAATACAAACTTTGAAGCATTTACTTTAAAGAATCCTCACAAATAGTCTATGTTTCTGAATCTCAGGGTTTTTGTTGCCATTTCAAATCTGTTCCCTTTCAAGAAAACAAAAGCATTGATGATCCATGCAATGCCCCATGTTGTAGAACATAGCTTATCTGGTGAGAGATAACACAAAGATTAACCAGTGGTGCTAGCAGCCTGAGCAGGGGCAATTTTTAACCTTCTCAGATAATGAATGGATCTCCAAAGGCCTGAATCCATCCACAGAGCTCTCTACCAAGGTTCTAAGAGGACCCAGAGGCCCAGTCGCTGAGAACTCTTTTCTAATCAATATAACTAAATAACAGCAAGTCTTCTATGAGGCAGGCATTGTGCCAGACCCTATAAATACATAGGATCATTTACTTCTTAGAAGGCTCGCATACTTATTGCAATTTACGATACGAAAATTGCAGCTCACAGAGGTGGGATAGGCCTTTTGGATAGGCTCAGATACAGCAGTAGTGGTGTTGAACGCAAGCTCACTCAAAAACCCACTTTCTTTCCAATCACCACACTACCTTGTCAGGTAATTCAGGAAGCTCCTGAGAAAGGATTCTACCCAAGATGCAGTAGGAACCAGACACTACTATGAATGGATGAGTCAAAAACCAGCAAAGAAGGCACGACTGGCCACCTGCCACGTGTCTCTCTCTCCTGCCTTGCTCTTCATCAATCACCCATCCCAGGAGGGCTGAGCCAGAGTTTCCCAAGTGGGCCGTGGAAATACACCTGTATTCCAGCCACAAAGCATAGGCCATCTGATTTCAAGACCTAGTCAAGTGATGGACTCTGAGTCCCACATCACCCTGCCTTTTTCCTTATCATGCCATCTATCCAGCTCTATTACAAGAATCTCTTTCCATTGCTGTCATTGTAGCCAGGCTACATGCTTTGAAAACAGGAATAATATTCACGGTTTTAATCCCTCAATGCATGTTAGATACATAAAGAAAGAAATGGATTCAACATCGAGGCTGGACAAGACAAATTGGGAGCATACCTCTAATCCTGAGACTTTATGGCTCAATTATTCCTAAATCATTTCTCAATCTCTGGACAGAAGCCCAGGGTCTCTTTAACACTGAGGTCTCTCAACAGGACTATGAGTACTTCCTCCCATTCAGAACACTCCCTTAGACTATTCTAGTCTATTCCAAAAGGATAAGCAACTATGGCACTAGGACAGAGGCTGTCAAGCCCATTCTAAAGACTGAGAAACTGAGGTCTATAGGAGTGAACTGCCTTCCCAGGGGTCAAACACTTGACAATGAAGCTGCCAATCCTTGATGTTGCCTTGCTAGTATAACACTTTACAGGCTGATTACTAACAAGCCCAGAGCCCAGCAGTGTGAAAGCGAGAGTGGGAAGAGGGGGTGGAAACGAAGAGAGGGCAACGAAGGGAAAAACAACAGGGCAGGGAGGGGACAGCGTCATGGGAGATTGTCACTGACAGTGGACAGTGGGTGACTTGAAGTCCCACATGAGCTCAGGAGGATCTGCACTGCTCTTTGTGCCTGAATCATCCTCTGGTTGTGTCTAGACCCTGGGAATAAAAGCAAACTGAATTCTTCTTGGTGCTGAGTAAAAACAGGAAGTGACACGTAGTTTCGCTCTGGTCTCCGTTTGGAGCCCCAACAGTTGGGGTCAAGGGTGCACAAAGGACATGACAGGCAGCTCCTTGGTAGCTCACTTTCAAAGGAGTACGGCAGCACATCCGAGGGTGGGGAAACCGGAGTCACCTTCCAGTGAGCCTTCTGGAGCATGCGTCTAGGGGCTGGGCTAAGGGAGGATCCGTGGTCCCTCTGGACACAAGAAGCCAGGGGGATCGCCAGCTCCATCACTTCTCCATTCATTCTACAAAGGCTGAGGGCTGACTCTAATACAGGCAGCTCGCCGCAGGGAAATGGCTCACAGGCTTTGAGCTTAGTTTGCACATCTGCAAAGTGGGGACAGCTCCTGCCCACGAGGCTACTGTGAAGATGAAAGGAAAGAACCTCGAGGAGCTCCTCCACCACACTGGGACCTAGTATTAGCACAGGGCAGTGTGCTACCCACTGGGCGACACAGGAGATGCTGCTGCCCCTTTGCAGAGCCGAGGAGCAAGAGGGAATGTGGGCAGGTCGGACCCAAGTCATTTCCTTACTGTCCCCTCACAGGAGCCCAGGGCCAGCAGGAGGTGAAGTTCTGCCAGCCCCAGGCTGGGCCCAGCGCCCATGTTTATGACTGTTTATTTCAGAGCAAGTAGAAAGGAGAAATTAGAGCCATAAAAGACAGGACAACAGACCAATAAAAACCAGCTCCCAGAAGAGTCAGGAGGAGGAAGAGAGGCAAAATTGTCACCATAGCAACACAAGACAGTCTGAAACACGCAGGAAAAACAGCCCTGTTCTGCCCCTGTCTCCTGGCAAAGCGAGCCCTCGAACCCCATTTAGAGCTCAGTGAAAGTAACAATAGTCCACCCAAGGCTCCAGCCCCCCAAGTCCACACCCAGCAAGGGACCACCCTCTTTCCACCCAGCACAGGTCCCAGCCCAGCCGCCTGGGCCCCAGAGGGACTCCATGCCATGCAGAAGGCCCAGGTCAATCCAGAGGAATTGTGACAGAGGGGAAAGTTTCCAACAGGGAAAGGAAGGGCCACAGAGCTGTGTGGAAGCCCAAGGCCCTGAACTCCAAGCCCAGGCATCTCACTATGAGTCTCTGAGGAGCAGCTGGGAAAACAAGGGCATGGGGGAGGAGACCCCGCCAGACTCCAGCACAGTGGCTACATCAGGACTGGGTCCTAGGCCCCTAATGCAGGGGCGATGGGAGCAGTTCTGGGGATCTGGGGCAGGGGATAGCTCCAGAGGCCTTAAATGACAAGGTTCCTGACTCTGGTCTCCAGGGACATGGCCAGCAAGTCAGGGTAGCTTGGATGAGGATCCAGGGACCGGCTGGACCCATTTTGACAGAGCCTTCTCTGTCCTTCAACTAGCCAAGGAGACAGGTGTCTCCACCAAAAAGCAAGCTGGCCTGCACCCAGCTTTTTGGGAAGTGGGTCAAATTTGTTCCCAAAGCTCGGCATCTGAGAAGTCCCTTTTGCCACACACTTTGGTTCTGGGTTCTTGGGGGTTGGAGGGAGGGTGATGGCAAGAAGGGCGGGTCTGGGCACACCGCTCTGGTTGGCACCTCTGTGGCGGTGGCAGAAGGATCCAGGTGCGCTGAGGCTCCAGAAGCGGGTGATCCCTGCCTTTGGGACTGGAAAGAGCCGGGAGCCTGTATGGAGGTACTGAGAAGGAGAAAACTGGGGTATCCTGTAAGAAAGGCGCTGAAGATACCTGGTGGGGGGCGAGGGTTGAGGGGCTAGGGAGGCTGATCTGAGAAAGGAACACGACCTAGAGGCAGACCTCAGAGACCCGGCAATCGAGGCACAGATGGCCCTCTGGCGGGCGACTGCTGGAGAAGGAAAGGCTCCAGGGCTGGGTCGTCGCGCTACCTCCCTTCCCCGAAGGCTGCAGGGGCGTCGGGAGCCGCCGACCGATGACCGGGTGCCCCGCGTCCTCTCGTTCCGCGGTGGTCCGACGTCTCCAAAGCCCCTATGCCCGCCTGTCCCCGCCCGCGCTCCCCAGCGCTCCCCGGCCGCGACCGCGCCACGCTCACCCGGAGTCGCCGCCACCCTCCTCGGCCGCCTGCTCCGCCGCCGCTGTGGACGCCTCTCCCGCGGCCGCCGCAGCCAGCGAGACGGCCTCGGAGCCCCGCCCCGCCCCGCCCCGCCCCGCCCCCAGCCCGGCCCGCTGCGGCCGCCCCGCCCCGGCCCAGGGGATCCCCACCCCCGCTGTCACCCGCCGCGTCCGGACCCTCGCTTGCGCCCCCGCTTTGTCTCGCCCGGCCCTGCCCACTGCGCCCCGGGGAGATGACCATCCGCACGCACGGTGTCCTCTGCCAGTCTCAATCTTGGTCGCTTGTCCTCGCCCTTTTGAAGGAAGTTTGGGCCAGCACTTTCTGTTTGTATACGCGGAATTCCTCCATACTCACCGTACCCCTCCAAAGAGAAAAGGAATCCCTGCCATCCCTAATTAGCGTCCCAAAATAGTGCCCAATCAGCCAGCTGGATCACCCAAACCGTGGTCCCAATCTCAAATTACTTAGAATTCGAAGCCCACCCACGTTCCCAGTCCCTCCCTGCTTATCCTGTTAGATTCCCAATGTGTGTGTGTGTGGGGGGGGGGGGGGGGGGGCGGGGCAGCAGTTATTAGATGGGAACACGAAAAAGTCGTCCCACGGCTTAGTCCGAAAAACGTAACTAACCGTAAAGACGAAGTCTGCAAAAACACTTAAAAAAATTCTGATGCAAGGTGAAAGTAGCAGATGACAGCATCATTGTTTGAAAACATCTGCCATGGAGGCTTTTTGCATTAGAGTCTGGGAGATTCAGGAAACCCAGAGAACTAGCAGTGCCAAACAGGTTGTGAGTCAGAACTCCTGCTGGAGGAGAGGATGGGGTGCTCTTGCAGACCCTGCTCGGGCTGCTGCCTTTTCCAGCCAATCGGCCAGAGCGTCAGGAGACAGGAATCCCTCCCGTGCAGTGCGCTAAGCAGTGTGCGGTGGCTGCAAGGGTTGGGGTCGTGTGTGGGTTAGCACAAGAAAGCCAAGGCCATATCTCAAGAGTTCAAGAAGCACCTGGAGAACTTGGTCAAGCCCCGCCCCTCTCTGAGACGTGTGCTCCCGATGGAGGACTTGGCACTGCCCAGTTGCGTTTTTCAGGCTCTGACAATCCAAGGTCTGAAAGTCTTCCATGAGCCGCCCAGCAAAGCTCTTGGTCTAGGTTTTAGCAAGAATTCATGGGCAGGAAGCAGGAGGGCACAGCCTAGTTACAATGAAATGGTCTCTGAATGGGAAGGAGACCTTAGGAATGGAATGACACTCTCCCTTCCTTCATTTCAGCCTATTAAGGTCACCATACCTTGGCCCAGTTCCTGTTGTCAATCCCCGAAAAGACAATTATTTTGTCTTTGATGGCTGTCTTAGAAAATCCTTCTTCCCATTAGGTGAACTGTGCCCCTTTTGCTGCAAACACACACACACACACACGCACCCCAATATTTCTGACTTACTCAGTTCACCTTAAACTTCTCCAGGTTTTGGGAAGGGCGAAGACAAATTAGCCAGAGACGCCATTCGTCCCCATAAAACACTATCATTTCAGATCATGAGAGGTCTTTTTCCTGTACGCCCGTCTGTGTCATCTGTGTCTAATAATACGGCTTACGTTGGTGAGTAGATTACTTGATATATGAGATTTCACTTCCACATACTTAGAGATGGTTTCTGCTTCAGTAGGTGAGGAATACCTGCATGGCATTGCCTAGCCCATTATGAAATAACAGGGCTTTTTAATTATCAGTATGGAACTTAGTAATTGTTTTCTAGGACAACAACCAGATGAAATGGTCTTTCAACTTCGTCAGTAATACTAATAACAAGTTTAAAGGTTATTATAATAAAGATGACAGTGAAATTAAATTGTCATTTATGGGGCAGATGAGTTGTGATTGAACTTCAGACAGTTTTCATTCATGATGTACATTTGCTAAAATGAACCTTACTCTCTTAATTAAATTAAATGTAAACTAAACAGTCCTAGTTTCTTTTTTTATTTTATTATTATTTTTATACATTCAATTGGTGTACATGATTTGGCTTGTAAAGAGAATTTACCCAACGTGAAATACACCTCAAACCAGTCCAGTTGAGAATACCATACACATTGTCATCGGCAGGTAATAAACCATTACTGTGTCCTAAAAATGTCTTGCCTTTCTATATTTTTTCCCTAACTTCTTTTGCTATACTCTTCCCCTCTCCCACCATCCTTCTATACTATCTCCAGTGTCCATAACTATTTTTAATGCTTTTATGTCCTCCAATCTTTCAGTCTCTACCATAGAGTGTGGACAGTTCGTATATATTAAGTGGAGACATACAATGTCCCTCAAACAGTTTTAGTTTCTAGGACATCCTCTTCATGTGTTTATTTTTTATTTTTATTTATTTATGTATGGCACATGTGTTTGCTGGAGAGAAAGAGAGAGAGAGAGAGAAAGAGAGAGAGAGAGAGAGAGAGAGAGAGAGAGAAAAGTGAGAAATCAGCCTCCTTGCCCCCAGCAGGAATGGCTCTGCCACAATCCCTTCTCCTCCATTTTTCCTCTTGAGATTTTGGGCAGGCATGTACATGTACCTGGATTGATTTTGAAGTCGCCAGTCTGGGACTCAGACAGTAGAGTCAGTCATGTCAGATTTAGTTGCCTTAACTTCTTGCCACATGTTGGCCCTATGTATTTATTTTTTAAAAAGAGGCTGGTTGAGTATCCACACAATACCAAGCTCTGTATTAAATGATGGACTAAGGACACATGTCCCTAGCCCTGAGGACACAGACAAGCTTCCAGCCCAGTCTATGTCAAGGCAGAATAGGAAAGAGGCTAAGATAGTTGTTTGCTGTGTGGACCCAGGAGAAGAAGGAACTCATTGTGCCTAGGGAAACTTCAGATTTTTGAAGAGGATCACTTTTAAGCTAAGCTTTGAGAAATGAGCTGTAGTCTCACAGGTGGGAAATGGGGATGAGGCCACTCCAGGTAAGGGATGAGGTGGAGGCCCTCACGGGAATGGTCTGGTGTGACCACCTGTCAGGAGGACTGTACAAAGTGAAGTGGAAAGATAAGAACTGGGATGTCAGCTCGAGAGGCTGCAGTTGACTCTGGGAGTTCCTTTGGATTGGGTGGCCTTGATCAGAGTCTAGAAAGGAGACTGATGATACATTAAGGGTTCTTAGGGCCAAGGAGAAGAAAAAGAGGAGGCTGCAGAAAAATGGTAAGTAGACAGCTACTGTTGTTCCCAGAGGCTGTGGGCTGCCCTCCGTAGACCACATCTCTGCTCCCTCACATTTGAAAACACACTCTCTGAAGGCTTCCCAGGGCTGAGAATATTACTTGGCACAAACTAGTGCCCATTAATATTACTGAATGAATAATCAGGTCACAGAAGATGGACATACCTCTGGAGTCTCAGCCAGGAGAGCTATTTCCACCCGGAACTCCTCTCCACCCACTGAGACCTATCCTAGAGCAAGAGGAACATTCCTTCTAAATCCCCCAATAATTAGATTTTCATCCCTCAGCATGACTTGTTGGGTCCTCCCAAGATTCATTTCTGTTTCTGGACCTTTGCTTGCATACCAGTTCATACCGACCTGGGATGGTTTCCCCCATTCTTCAGCTCTCAAAGGTCTATTTTCCAGTACTAATAATGTCTCACAGACAGTGTGACACTACTGTCTTCTGAGTATTTTTCTATAAAACTGCCAGTCTGAGCCCCTTACTTCTCTGCCTCATCACATGCTGTGTTGCCATCTCTCGGTACTGACACTGGGCACTTTTCACATCTGCAAGATTCCCGAGGACAAGAACCCTCACTCCCTGCTGCTAGATTTGGGGTCAATACTGAGCATAAATCCTAATTCTGCCACTCACTAGTTGTCTGAACTCAAATGGGTTACTTAAATCTTTTGGAGTTTTGGTTTTCTTTTCCATAAAATGGGAGTCATAAAATCTACCTGAGAAAGCTGATGTATGGACTGATACACAAGCTACTCTGCAGGAGTGAAAGGAAAACTATGTAAAATGTTGCATGTCTCTGTGTGTGTGAGTGTGTGTGTGTTGGTTGCCTTAAGGTGTCTTGAACTGTGCTGGACAGACAGTAAGTGCTCATTTCAGACAGGCTGGTTAATGAGTTGATTCAAAGATGAGGAGGAGATAGGAAGACCAAGGGGTCCCGTGTCCTGCAGGCCTTATGGTGCCCCTTGTTTGCTGCTCTACAGGAAAGTAATCTTTATTTTTGCACTCCAGCTCACTGATGTCCAGCAGGAATTATATAGCATTTTCCTTCTGGTGTTACTATAACGGCTTCCAAAGGTGGTGGGTTTTCTTGCCAATTACTGGCCGGGGTCTCTTTATGTAACTAGGGGTTTCTACGGAAACATGGCTCCGGCTTCAGAGGGAGCATAATAGATTTGATTATGAATATTGAGCCAATTTTCACAGCTGACATGGTGCACACTTTCTTGCTGCAGAACACAGCCTAAAGTATGTAGAGAAACTTTGTAATGACTGAAAATCCTTGCCATGGCTGAGTTGGAGCATGTGACTTAAGAGCTCAAACTTTAATCACTTTTTTAATCGCTGAGCACATTAAGCTCTTTCAGACCTCCCTTCCTTTGCACATGGTTCCCCTCTGATTGAATGACCTTCCGTCTGGGTCCATTCTTTGAGCTCCTATTCATTTTTTTTTTTTTTAAAAAAAAGAAAACCTCACACAAAAGCAAACCCTCTATAATGACTCCTTCAACTCTCCAAGGCCAAGCCAACTGCTCTTTTCTGTGTGCTTCCATAATATTTCACTTACCTTTAGAGTAGCACTCACTGCACTGTGTTGATTGCATCAGTTATACGTAGTTGATTCGTGTTATTCATAGAGCTGTGTTCTATAAGGTCACCGTGAACATTAAGTTAGGAAATACTGAATTATAGCTTCTAAGAGAAAGTCAGGGTTAGGTTCCTTTGAGCCTCTTGACATTATTTTTATCAACTAATCAATATATAACTGTGCCAAATATGTATTTCTGTTTAAAGCTTACTTACTATGTATTATTAATTCATTATTATTGAACTCATGATCAACAGCCATGTCTGGATGAAGCATGTCTAACATGTATTTTCTCTCTAAGAAGCATCATTGCCTTCTATGCTTAGGCACTTCAGCACTGGGCTTGGAATCCATATTTAGAAGTAAGATTGTCATCAAAGGCAAAAAAAAAAAATGACATGAAATAGATCACAAAAGGGACACAGTATGAGACTTGACACAGAAGGCAGAAGAACATCTCCTTGTTTGACCTCAACTGAGAACATGAGTGTCGAAGTGACTCACGTGTTTCGCTGCTTGGTTCATGTCGGTGAAACACTGTGAAAGAGCTCAGAGTATTAATTTTGAGGTAACACATAAATTTTAATGAGTAGGAAACTTCCCAAAATAAAATCCTCACAAAATGAGTCTCAACTGTGTGTTTCTTGAGAGGACAATGAACTCTTTAAGATCAGGATCTGTGTTTTGTTGGGTTCTGTATCTTCTTAGCACCCTGAAGAGTACATTTGTGTCCTGTCAGTTATTTGACAAGAGACTGAACCCTGAATATAAAGAACATTCCAGATGGAGTAGATTCTCATCTGTAACAAATATGGATAATATAGATGTTGGCTTCGAGATGGTAAAGGAGTACAAACAGCACCATTCACACATCTCCCCTGAAAAGAGAACTGGGAGCAATAAATTCTCAGAATCGAGAAAGACAGAATTAAATAATGACCAATAAGGAAGAGGAATTACATAACCCAGGAAGAGAGAGCAACTTTGGCGACACAGGTAGTAATGGGAAATCAGGGAGCCATGCAGGAGCTTTGCAGTGAGATCACTAAGTAAAGCCAGGCTCTTCTCTCTTTCCCACTTATAGCAGCATGACTTTGAGCTAGTTTCTTAACTTCCTTCAGCCATATTTCTCACATATATAAATGATGATAATGGCACTTTCCACAAAAGATTATCTATGTAACATATATTTATTGAATTGATACTCTGTGCCAGACAGAAATGTGAACGAGATCATGAATATGCAGAAAAATCACGAGCACTTAGTTCAGTGCCTGATGTAACTCTTCTGCCAAATTTAAATATGCTAATAGTGAACTATCTGAAGAAGAAATCAAGAAAGCAATCCCATTCACAAAAGAAGAAAACAATAAAATAAATTTAACAAATGAATGAATTTAACCAAGGAGGTGAAAGATCTCTACAATAAAAACTATGCAGCATTGATCAAAGAAATTGAAGAATATATAATAAATGGAAAGATATCCCATGTTTTGGAATAGCAAAAATTATTAATAATATTAAAATGTTCATACTACCAAAAACAACCTATAGATTCTATGCAATGCCAATCAAAACACCAATAGCAATCCTCACAGAAAGAAAAAAAAATCTAAAACTTATATGGGACCGCGAAAGACCCCAAATAGCCAGAGAATTCTTTCTTTTTTTTTTTTTTTTTTTGAGAGGTTTTCGCTATAGGGCGCGTGCGCTCGCCAGACAGACAGAGAGAGACAGAGAGACAGAAAGCAGGAAATCACCCCCCAGGGGGCATGGCTACGCCACAATCCCTTCTCCTCCATTCTCCTCTCGGGATCTTGGGCACGCACGCACACGCGCCCGGCGTGAGTTTAAGCCACCGGGTCCGGGACTCGAACCGCGGTCGACTACGTGGGAGTCCAGCGACAAAGCCATTACGCTAACTGCTGGCCCCGAGAATTCTTGAGTGAAAAGAACAGAGCTGGAGGCATCATACTACCTGATTTCAAAATATACTGTAAAGCTATAGTAACAAAACCAGTAAAGTATATGCATACAAACAAATCGATGGAACAGAGTTCAGAACACAGAGATAAATCTACGTATTTACAGCCAACTACTCTTTGAGGCACCAAGAACATATGCTATGAAAATGGCACTGTCTTTGATAAATGGTATTGAGAATACAGAATATCTACATGCAGAAGAATGAAACTAGACCCCTATCTCTTGCCATTCACAAAAACAGCTCTTAGTGGATTATAGGTTAAATTTAAGACCTAAGATTCTGAAACTACTAGAAGAAAATATGGGGAAAGTGTTTCATGACATTGGTCTGGGCAAGAACTTTTTGAATAAGACTTCAAAAGCACAGGCAACTAAAGAAAGAATAGACAAATGGGATTGCATCAAACTAAAAAGCTTTGGCGCAACAAAAGAAATAATGAATAAAGAGATGACTTACAGTATAGGAGAAAATATTTGCCAAGTATGCATTTGAGATGGGATTAATATCCAAAATATATAAGAAATTTAAACAGCTCAATAGCGACACAAGAAAAAAAAATCACAATAATCTGACTCAAAAATGGTATAAAGATCTGAATAGACATATTCGGCCAATAGACATATAAGAAAATGCTCAACATCACTAACTGTTAGGGAAATGGAAATCAAAACTACAATGAAATATTATTTTACCCCAGTCATAATGGCTATTATAAAAGGGACAAAAAATAAATACCTTCAAAGATGTGGAGAAAGGGGAATTCTCATTCACTGTTGGTGGGAATATACATTAGTACCACCATTATGGAAAACAGTGTGATGGTTCCTCAAAAAATTAAAAATAGACCTACCATATGATCCAGCAATCCCACTACTGAGTATACACACAAAGGAATGTGTCAAAGAGATACCTATACACCTGTGTTTATTGCAACACTATTCACAATAGCCATGATATGGAATCAGTCTAAATGATCATCAGAAGATGAATGGATTTTAAAAATATGGTATATTTACACAATGGAATACTATCCAGCCATTAAAAAAAATTCTGCTATGTGCATATACATGGATAAGCCTAAAGGACATTATGTTAAGTGAAATAAAGCAGCCACAGAAAGAGAAATTCCACATGATCTCACTCATAGGTGGAATCTAAAACAAGTTTATACAGAGTAGAATACTAGCTATCAGAGGTAAGAAGGGCAATGGGAGGTGGATTGGAGAGAGGGTTAGTCAGTGGATACATAGTTATAGTTAGATGTGAGGAATAAGTTCCAGTGTTCCACTGTGCCATGGGGTGACCATAGGTAAAAATAATATATCATGTATTTCAAAATAGCTAAAAGAGAGGATGTTGAATTTCTAACCACAAGGAAATTATGAATGTATGAGGTGATGGGATATTCTAATTATACCAATTTGATCATTACACATCATATTCATGTATTGAAACATCACACTGAACTCCGTAAATATGTACAGTCATTATGTGTCAAAAAGTAAATAAAATGGGATCTACAGGTGGCGTGGTGGTTAAAGGTGCTGGAATCCCACATGGATGAGTGTGGTTCGAGGCCCAGACCTGGAAGCTTGCTTTTTCACTTTCCCTCTCTCTCACTTTGTCCATCTCTGGTCAAATTAAAACAAACAAATAAATAAATGAACAAATAAAGCTAAATAAAGTAATTCTTTAAAAAAAGTAAATAAAATGTGATCATAGCTATCTTTACCCATATATTTATTTCTGTTCTTATTCCCTCTCTCTCATTTGCAAGGTTTGGGCATTTGACTACTATACTCTTCTATGTCCTGATTCTCTGATAATTTTTCATAGGTCAGTTGATCTTAATTTTTGGCTGGCCAGATGAATCCAGAAATTGCTGATTACGTTGATTTCTAGAACCTTTGTCAAAATGAGTCAGCTCCTCTAGGGTACTCAATCTCACTACCTACAAAGCTTGCACAGTCTCTAAAATCACCACAAACAATGTCATGACACATATATGGGAGCCTTTGAGCAAAGGCTTAGAGCATTTTACAGGCATCTCCTAGCCATCTGTGCAGCATCAAAAATAGGTAAGTAGGGGTCACTTATGACTGTACCCATTTTATAGCCAGGGAAATTAAGGCTTGATACAACTTGCTCAGGTCATCAACTGAGTCACAGCCAATCAACTAAAACAAAGGTGTCACTGCTCATAGTTTAGGGCTGAGCCTTAAGTTTCTTGGATAATCAGATCTTTTTCTTTGTGAATAGTTGCTTTGGGTTTCTGGAAGTATATTAGTGAGCAAGTAGACAGGTTTAATTCAGACAGGCCAGGAGTCTGTACTGTGAGAAATTTTGTTCAATGTAAGCATCTGAAAAACACAATTTGGGGACCATACAATGTTAAGACTCTCATCCATTGACTCTGCAGAACTTCTTTGCTAGCCATGCTAACAATATGGGAATGTTCTGTGTTTAAACGCCCATTACTATCTGTGACAACATGAATGACCATTTCCATGGTTTTTAATCTATTGTGCTTTCCTTTGAACTCTTTAGCCATTTGAGATATGCCTTAAAATAGTGATGCTCACAGGAATGGAATATATTTAGAATTCATACATGTTTTCTGCTCTTACTCTTTTCTTCAACCTCTTATCAGCTCTTTCCTGAGTTGTTTCAACACCTTCTGATTGGTCTTCCTGCCTTCAGATTTACCCCATCCAATTCACTGTCCACTCTGCAGCCTAGTGATCTTTCTAGAAGACATATATGATCATGGAAGTCCCTTTTACAAGCTCTTTAATGGCTTTCCATCATGCCAGGACAAAGTTGTCACCTTCCTTGCAGAACCAGCATAGCGATTTTTATTCTGCTCTTGTTTGTTCTTTCTGCTGTATTTCTTTCCATCTTTAGCTCAAAATATCATACCATTCCTCTCTGCCTTTGTATCTGCTATTTCCTCTCCAGGGAATGCCCCCTTCTTC
Source organism: Tupaia tana (assembly GCA_026018925.1). NCBI lineage: Eukaryota > Metazoa > Chordata > Mammalia > Scandentia > Tupaiidae > Tupaia > Tupaia tana. Next base: position 216,444,747 of record JAKSZU010000003.1, on the reverse strand, counting down.
ATACCAAATGGATACTCCAAGTTATTTTTCAGGCAGCTGAAATATTACCTTGAAATGAAGCTTTTTCAGGATTCTGATTCCCATCATAGCAGACCCGGTGGCTTGCACAAGATCTCAATATTTTAATTTTGCATATCAATTCCTCAGCTTTTATAATGGAAAATGTATACCCATCTATGTATGTACATATGCATATATTTATGCATGATATCTGTGCTCCCAATGCTTGGCATCTAATGTACATGTAATAAACATCTAACAAGTTGATCTGAGTTAAGCTGAATCCCTCAAGACCCAGAAATTTGGATAATTGTCCTTTCTCAAATTATTTATAGAAAAGTAAAATATAATCAAACCTGAAAGAGCACTGTAAGAACTTTTTGGTTTAAGAAAGATGCTAGGCTATGTTTTCTTTTCTTTCTTTCTTGGGGGTGGTGGTGAAAATAAATTTCACGATATCATGTGATCTTATGGTAAAATTCACATTAGTGATTCTTAATAAAATTCAACAAATAATCCTTGACTTCTTATGTTGAAACGTTTCCTTTTCCACAATGTCAGCACCTCTATATTTTCTTTGTCTTAATTATATTAAGCATCCTTTTGTTCTTCCTGGGACATGTGCCTGAGACTCGAGGACAAGCTATAAATAATAGTCATCATCATTATAAACAATATTATTTACACAGTCTATTTTTAGGGCTGAAGACTAACTCACAAGCAAGCCCAATATGACCCTGGCAGAGCTGCCGTTGTTTCTTGAAGAGAGTCTTGGGCTCGTGAATATTTCACCTGTCTCATTAGTGTCACTCATGTGGTGTGACTGCTAAGATGGCAGCTGCTTCATCTGATAAAACTCCTTCAAACTGCTTCCCATCTGTTAATGAGAGAGGAAATGGAAGATTTTAGAAAATCTGTTGACTTTTATGTATTTTTTTTTTTAGTATTCATTTTCTGATTTCTACATTTTATCTATATCTGGGCTTCAGTAAATCTATTTAAGGGATTTTTTTTTTTTCTAGAAAGAAAGAGAACATTACCTTTTACAATACATATTTAAGCACTTCAAGAGCTTAAAAGAATCTCAATGCAGAAGGGGGACTCAGAAATAATCGAATCCAATTTGTTTGTTTGACACATGAGAAACTGAGGCCAAGACAGGGAAAGTGATCTTTGATCTTTGAAGTCATAAGGCAAGTAAACACCAAAGCTGGGATTCAAAACTGGTATGCTGATTCCACTCTAGTGCTTTTTGCTCTTAGTGATTCTTTGAATACAAAAGTTTATGGCTTGTTGCATATCCAGGAAGCCAGTCTTCTGTTCATAAATTCTAGCGTTTCCTCTACAAGTTCTCACAGATCCCAATATCATTCCATTAGCCTGTGTTGGATCGTGTCTCCAAAAGGAATAAGTGTATGTAGTGAAAAAGGCCAGGTCAATTCTGGAGACAAGAATCTGAAACTGTCATTCTTTTTTTTTTTTTTCCTGAGAGATTTTTGCTATAGGGAACATGTGCTCTCCAGAGAGACAGAGAAACAGAAAGCGAGAAATCATCTCTCAGTGAAAGTGGCCATGCTGCAATCTCTTCTCCATTGTCCTCTCAGGATTTAGGGCATGAATACACAGGTACCTGGCATGAGTTTCAAGTCACTGAGTCTGAGACTTGAAACCATGGTCAACTATGTGGGAGTCTAGGGATGTAACCATTACATCATCTGCTGGTCCCCTGAAACTGCCATTCTAAAGAACAAGAGTGCTCTGGTAGGAAGAGTCTGAAATCCTAAGACCTGGATTCTAGGAACAACTCTGCTTTGAACTTGTTGTGTGACTTTGTGAAAGTCAGTCAATTTCTCTTGTCTCAATGTTTCCATTTGTTCACCATCCTGCCTTGCCTATCTTACAGGACTTTTTTTTTTTTTTTTTTTTTGGAGAGGTTTTTTGCTATAGGGCGCGTGCGCTCGCCAGACAGACAGAGAGAGACATAGAGACAGAAAGCGAGAAATCACCCCCCAGGGGGGATGGTCACGCCGCAATCCCTTCTCCTCCATTCTCCTCTCGGGATCTTGGGCACGCACGCACACTCGCCCGGCGTGAGTTGTAAGCCACCGGGTCCGAGACGTGAACCACGGTCGACTACGTGGGAGTCCAGCGACATAGCCATTACGCTAACTGCTGGTTCCCCTATCTTACAGGACTTTTGAGAGAATCAGACAAGGTGACAGATGTAAAAAGATTGCAAAAAGCTAAATGAAAAATTGTTATCTCATGCAACAGCAGAAACACAACAGAGTATTTTGCTTGTTTTTATTGCCAAACTGGCATGCATACTGATTTGACATTAATTTACTGCAGGTGATTAGGTTTTCTTTGGTCCTTATTGTTTTCCTACCAAGTAACACTGACATTTGGAACAAATTTTATGTTTTCATATATGAATAGGACTGATCTGGAGAAAGCAGGGAGAAATTAGAAATAACAACAAATGCATTAAGATGTTGGCATACTCAGGACCTTTTACACACTTTTCGTTTGGCTTAATTGAGGGGATATGAGAAAGTAGCTTTCTATAGTGGTCCTTATAGAGAAGTTTTCTGATATTCTTTTCACTTCTTTTTAGGTCTTTTGTCATAGGGTGCATAGGTCTTTTGTTGGAGAGAAGCTGAGTGAGAGAGAGAGAAAGTGAGAAATCTCTTCTCCATTCTCCTCTCAGGATTTTGGGCATTCACGCACATGCTCCCAGAATGATTTTTAAACCACTGGGTCCGGGACTTGAGTCATAGTCAGCCGTGTGGGAATCCAGTACTTTAACCACCATGGCACCTGCTGGCTCCAAAAAGTTTCTGATGTTCTAAGGAGATTATACTATTGGGTTGTCAGAAAAGTCATGAAGTATTTTTCTATACAGAAATGCATCATGACTTTTGCAATGATCCAATAGTTGTAAAAGTAGTTGGACATGTTTTAGCAACTGAAGTTTGATTTCAGCATGCATCTATTTCCTCTTGCCTCTTTTCTTGAGCCAAGCGCTATTAGTCTAATTCACACTAAAGAATAATGAATGATGGATATTTACCCCATTCCAAGGGCCATGTAAACAAAGATCAAAAGATGTCTATGTATCTGTAACCCTGAATATTCACATTTGTTGTGTAAATTTCACTTTTTCTGTCAAATAATTATTCTAGAATATTTATTTGAAAACCCTAGTACTCTACATAGCTAGTAGAAACTTCTAGTGCTAAGTCACTTATGGTTACTTTCTCCTTCTGGGCATTGAGAAAACTACCTTTCTCTGCTGTCTATGCAGGGCCGTTTGACCAGATCTGACCAATGATTTGTAGGCAGTCATAAGTTACTTTTGGAATGGAACACTTAATTGTCAATGTGAGATTCTTTAATGACTTATATCTCTGTTATCGCTAGTACAGCATAAACTTACCTAACCCAACTGACACATCTCCCTGCTCCGTTCCTATTTCATCCCATCCAGAAACAACTACTATCGTGAAGTAGTTAGAATGCTTCCATTCACATTTTCTAAATAAAAAATAACTTAATAGGTAACTAGATATTGCATGATCTTAAACTTTACATCAATACTTTCCTGGTATTCTTGTCCTTAAGTTTCTTCACTCTGTAGCATGGATTTTAAAAGTTATTTGTCATAATAATTATATAATTCTGTGGACTATATTCATATTCATTTTTATCAGAAATTAACAAATTCTTTTTTAAAATGGCTCTTTCAATACTCATTGTACTGATGTACTAGCATGCTCATATCTCTACAACTTTTCTAGCATTTCCAACATTTCTATTGTCAAGATGTCTGGTGCTTTTATTTGTGAAATGTTATTTTATTGTATTCTTTGACTTTTTTTGATTACTAATGAGACAAGGCATTTTTGGGGCATTTATTGGTTTTTCAACTTTCCTATGAAACAGTTGAATATATCTCTTGCAATTATGTCCAATGTGTTATTTATAAATTAAAATTTTATAGTTTACTATCATGTGTTAGAGTTGGAAAATTACATTCTGAAAATAAATTCTTAGTCTTATTATTTTCATTGCTATTTATTCATCTAATCTTTGGCTTGCTTTTTAACTTTGCGGTGTCTTTTTATCATATGGAAGGCCTTAATTATTTTATTTTATTTTATTTTTTTTAGGTTTTGCCATATGGCTCATGCACTTACCATAGAGAGACAGAGACTCAGAGAAGGAAACTGAGAAATCACCACTCAGTGGGAATGGTCACACCACAATCCCTTCTCCTCCATTCTCCTTTCAAGATTTTGGACATACATGCACACATGCCTGGCATGATTTTCAAGTCACTGGGTCCGGGGCTCCAACATGGTTGGCCATGTGGGAGTCTAGCACCTTAATCACTATGCCATCTGGTGGTCCAGATCCTAATTTTAATGAAGTTACTTTATATTGTTTTAAAAGTTTTTCTTTCTTTTTTCTTTGTTATAAAAGCTTCTTCTAACTAAAAATCAAAAACATATTTTTCCATATTTTTATTTAAAGCTTATTTTAAATTTTGATATATATAAAATATATTTGGAAGAATAATTAAGAAAAGTATTTTATTGCTTTCCTGAAGGAAAAGTCAGTAGTCCCAACACCATCCTTTCCACTTTGTTTTCTGTTTTCTAGCATAGATTAAGCTTACATCTATTTCAATCACTTACTACACTGATGTGATTAATTTATTTTGATAATATAACTTAATCTCTGATAGTTAATATGCTCACATTTTTCCTTATTATTAGAGAAACACCTTGGCTGTATTTGGAATTTTCTTTTAATATGGACTTTAGACTATATACATATAATCTCTCTCTCTCTCTATATATATATGTATATATATACACATATATTTCTTACATACGAACATATTGACATTTTGATAAGAATATTTTGATTTTTTAAAATTAATGTTAGGAGGATTGAAGTATTTAAGATATTTTATATTTTCTTATATGAACTCAATATAGTTATTCATTGTTCTTTTAAATTATTAATAGTGTTTAGTAACTTGTTTGTAATGATATTGCTCATAGTCTTAAGACTTTTTATATAGGTTTTTTTTTTTGAGAGATTTTTGCTATAGGGTATGTCTGCTCACTGGAGAGACAGAGAGACAGAAAGTGAGAAATCACTCCCTAGGGGGGATGGCTATGCAGCAATCACTTCTCCTCAATTCTCCTCTCAGGATTTTGGGCACACACACCCGATGTGAGTTTTAAGCTGCTGAGTCCAGGACTTAAACTGTGGTAGACTACGTGGGAGTCCAGTGATGTAACCATTAAGTCATCTTTATCATTTTCGTTGCTATTGGGAATGGGATTATTTTGATACTATGAATAGATTATTTCTCATTAGTTATGGCCAATATGTAAGAAGTAATTAATTTACTTATTTTGATCTTTCCAGCCATTCTGATGAAATATTTTATAAATTTTAAGTATGTCTTTTTTTTTCTATATTAACAGGGGTTGATAAAGAACGATGCATGGATCAAATATAACCCACCTTATATTTGCAAATAAAGTTTTATTGACTCACATTAATTTGTTTACATGTTATCTGTGGTTGTTTTTATGCTTTGATGGCAGAGTTGAGTATTTATAAAAGTATGGCCTGAAAAGGCTAAAAAATATAATTTCTTGTACTTTACAGATAAAGTTTGTCAACCCTTGTTGCATGCAATCAAATCAAGTACAGCCAAGGATAACTATGAATATGTCTTTCAAACCCTTAGAGTTCTTCATTTCTTTTTCTCATTTTCACATGAACTAAAACCTTCCATACACTGGTGAATAATGATACATATATATGAATCACCCTTGTCTTATTTCTGAGTTTATTGAGAATGCCTTTAAATTTTTACTATTAATTGTGTTACTTCACTAAGTCCTTACTAGCTAGTCTATGGGATTAAAATATTTTTTTTCTATTTCTAGTTTGCTAAGGGTCTTTCTCATAAACAATAGTAAATTATATTTAATGCATTCTCTACATCTCATAGAGTATTTCTCCTTTAGTAACTTTAATGTAGTAAAATATTCTGGTAAATTTTTCATTATTGAAATATCTTTGAAATCTTGGAGGAAATCCTAATTAAAGCTATTGATTTGAGTTGCTTGTGTAAATTTTATTCTGCTTTTTAATTTATATCATTGAACATCCAAATTTTAATAGCTTCAGAAGATTACTTAGGTAACTCTCTATTTCTGCTCTTAAAAAGTAGCCCTAAAAAGAAATAAAAATGATTTATTTCTTGAAAGTAAAACTCATATGTTGCAGGTATGTGTACTTGCCAAAGAGAAACAGAGGGACAGAGAGAGGGAGAGAGGGAAAGTGAGAAAGAATCCTTCATGAATAATGGTCATGTTGCAATTCCTTTTTCTCCCTCTCTCCCTCTTGTTGATATTTTGGACAGGAACATACATGTGCCTGGAGTGTTTCTCAAACCTCCATATCCAGGACTCCAATAGTCAACTATGTGGGATCCACCTGCTTTAACCACCACACCATGGGCTAGCCCATTTGTGAAATATTTGACTGGCAGCATCTTTCTAAGAAAGGACAATTTTTAATTACCTATTTAATTTCCGAAATAGAATTGGCTATTCAGTATTTTCGTTTTCCTCAAGTCAAGTTTGGTAATGTATTTCTGAAGAAATAATTATATTTAAATATTCAAATTTACTTACATAAGTTTTTGGAGCCTGCTACTGTGTTTTAAAATATTTTACTCAGTAATTATTTCACTTTATACATGATATTTATTTAAAGTTTTAAATAACTATATTTGATATTATTTTTCTTTTGTCTTAAGTCATGATTGGAGTTCTCAGTTTACTTAGATTTTTTTCTTAGTATGTAAGATTTTTTGTTTTATTATCATGAGTGGATTTCTGTTTATTTGTGTTACCTGTATCAGTTATTGATGATTGACTTAATTATACTCCATGTTTTCTATGTTTTTTTTTAAATTGATTTAACGCTCATCTTCTTTTTTCTTTTTTCTTAAGACCGATTTTTGCTACAGGGTGCATGTGCTTGCCAAAGAGACAGAGACAGAAAGCAAGAAATCATCCCCGAGGGGGTATGGCCCGGCCATAATTCCTTTTCCTCCATTCTCCTCTCTGGATCTCGGGCACGCACTCAACATGTGCCTAGTGTGAGTGTGAAACCATAGGGTCTGGAATTCTAACCACAGCTAACTATGTGGGAGTCCAGCAATATAACCATTACACCATCTGCCGGCCCCTAGCTCTCATCTTTTTTATTTATCTTCTATGTTTTAAAGATGTATTCTGTTTTTCTTTTCGTAGTTTCTTGAACAAAAGGCTCACTTTATTATTATTTACTTATTAATTTCTTATTCTTATTATTATTATTTATGAGTAAATAGATTTACCAGTACAGATGATCCTCTAATTACTGATTTAATTATAAGAAATTGTGACAGATGAGTGACTGAAAGAGATACTGTGTAGACCTTTCATTGTTTTTAGGTACTACATATTTATACTTTCTGTGACAATCAATTTCATGTGACAACTTGATTGGGTAATGTGGTGCCCAGATATTCCATTAAGTATCATTTCTGGGGGCGTCTCTGTGAGTGTTTTTGAATTATTAACATTTGACTTAGTAGATTTCAGTAAAGTTGATTGCCTTGCTCAGTATGGGTGGGTTTAATCCAATCCCTGAAGGTCTGAAGAGAATGAAAATCTGAGTAAGAAAAATTTTTTTCAGTCTGTCTGATTGTCTTCGGGCTTGGGCATTGTTTTCTCCGGTCTGTAAACGCAGAGTTAAACTTGAACTTGCCCATTGGTGTCTTGGTTCTCAGTCTTTGGGAGTTGAAAAGGGGTGGACCAGCAGTTAGCGTAATGGCTATGTCGCTGGACTCCCACATAGTCGACCGCGGTTCGTGTCCCGGACCCAGTGGCTTAAAACTCACGCCAGGCGTGTGTGCGTGCGTGCCCAAGATCCCGAGAGGAGAATGGAGGAGAAGGGATTGTGGCGTGGCCATCCCCCCTCGGGGGGTGATTTCTCGCTTTCTGTCTCTCTGTCTCTCTCTGTCTGTCTGGCGAGCGCACGCACCCTATAGCAAAAACCTCTCCAAAAAAAAAAAAAAGAAGAAAAAGAACCTTACCATGTGCTTTCCTATTGCTAACCACAGATCCTTCTGTATCTTTTTTTTTTTTTTTTAAGAGATTTTTGCTGTAAGGTGCTTGTACTTTCCAGAGAAACAGAAAGTGAGAAATCACCCCTAAGTGGACATGGCCATGCCAGAATCATTTCCTCTCCTCCATACTCCTCTCGGGATTTTGGGGACACACACACACATGCACCCAGCATGAGTTTCAAGTCTCTAGGTGGAACCATGTGGGAGTTCAGTGCCTTAACCACTATGCTACCTACTGGGCCCATACCTCTATACTTTTATAAATAAATAGATAATTTAAAAAAATTCTTTTTAGTTTTTGCTACAGGTCATGTATGCTTGCCAGAGAGACACAGAAAGAGCAGGAAAGTGAGACGTCATCCCCGGGAAGATGGTCACACCACAATTCCTTCTCTACCTGTCTTAGGATTTGGGGCATACATGCACATGTGCCAAGTGTGATTTTTCAAGCCATAGGACCCAAGACTTGAACTACACAGCCAGCCATGAGGGATCCAGCACCTTAATCACCACACTACCTGTTGTCCCACGAATAAGTTAATTTTAAACTATAACACAGACATGACCACACTCTGTTGTTTCTCTGGAGAACCCAGAAGTTTTATAATTACCTGGTTAGGACTTGGGCTATTAACTATTTGCTGTAACTGCGGTGTCAGAAGCTAACATTTCTTTTAGTGTCTTTTTTTTTTTTCTCCCTTTTGTCTTTTGGTTTCCATACGGACTCCTTCTTAAACAGGATCTGAAGTCTAATAATTATTTTAGCCATAATTCCCTGTTATACTTAAGTCCCTTTGATGTTACGGTAAGATGTTGAGGAAGAGCAAAGGTTCTACAATATTATGATTAAATCTCACTCTCTTAGTGAGCCTGGTCTGTGACCTTTGCAAGTGCTTCTCAGTGTTCTTCCCTCTTTCCTCTTTAGGTGAGACAGGAAGTCCAGAGGGGCCTAGAGGTGGCTAGTTCCCGTCCCCTGTGCAAATTAGGTTCACGTAGGACCCAAGTTGATTACACTCCAGTAATAGTATCTCTTGAGGGCAGAGCCCAGTTATTTTGGGGAACAGAATTATCTGGGCTTATTTTTAAATGTTTAGTTTTACCCTCTCCCCTTGGAAGCATGAAGGGATTTAAAAAAAACTTTATCTGGATAATTTATTGGAACTCCTGAAGGTAAAGCCCCTATGAATTTGGGGTACTGGCTAAGGCTAAACTCCCAGAAGTTATTTGTTCAAACTAGTTCTCACATGGTCTCCAGTAATTAGTCTATTACCCTGCAAGCGTTCCTACTCTGCTCCACGTGTTGCTTCTGCTTCTGGTAAACCATGGTTCTCTGCATCTGCCTGACTCGAGTTTTCAGGGCATGTGACCTGGTTCTCTGTTGGGCTGTTGGTTTTTAGTTGAAATACTCAAGTGTCTTCAATTTGGATCCCTTCCTGCATTCTGATTTTTTAGAGGTGTGTCTATTTCCGTCACTGGCCTAGGTGGATAGGAAGCTGTGTTACAGCTTTCTTGGGTTAGGTAGGCAGTGGTTTTCTTATAAATGGCAATGTTAGTGGCTAGAGAATCGTTTAGGCCACTCAGTTCCAGCTGCCCACCCACATGGAGCTGCTGGCTGAATTCCCCTCTGTGTGGCATTAATCACTAGTCCCAGCTGTTAAGGCCTGTAAGAGGTTCCAAACCCCTGTAACACTTCACAGTTTTGACTGTCACTTACCATTTACAAGATTCTCTCTCTTTTTTTTAATGTGGAATTTTCCATTTTTAATCTCAAGTTAGGCTATAAATTTATAATTGATATCTGATTTTTTCCATGTTTAATCCAGATAGTCTATGATAAAGCAAGTATCTTTGAAATGAGCTCAGTTTGCTTTTCTTTTTCTTTTTTTCTTTCTCTCCCTCTTGCTTTCTTTTTTTCTCTTCCTCTTGCTTTCTCTTTCTTTCTTTCAACTTGCTGGAGGGCCTGTGCACTCACTTGAAACTATGAGAGAAAGAGAGAGAGAGAGAGAGAGAGAGAGAAATTGAAAAAGTGCCCCTCATAGGGAATGTCCATGCCACAATCCCTTCTCCTCCACTTCTGTCCCCTTGAAGATTTGGGTCACACATGCTCATGAACATGCATGTTTTCCAAGCCACTGGGTCTGAGACTAGGACTGTGCAGTTGGCCACATGGGATCTAGCCACCTTAACCACCATACTACTGGCTGGCTCTGTTTTACTTTTCAGAAGACACAGAGATATTTATTTTCTAAGGGGATCATACATAACACCTTAGCACAAAGGGACATTTTCTGGTGGGCAGTCTAGATACCTCATAGGAGTACAGAAGATTCCAGGCTAAAGTTGGCTTATTTTCAACTCTCAAAGCATTCCACATATTTAGCCAAAGGTCAGCCCTGTCTGGTTACACAACCAACTCTTCCACTACATATTCTTTCTGTTGGCTTTTGACATCACTAAAGGCTGTGCCTGACTTGCCAGGATCAGCCTGGCCAATGCTTGCTCTGGGTGGTTTCCAGTTTGATTCCTAGGAGACTCCTTGACCTGCAGTATGTGCTTAGCCACCATGTGAGGTTCTCTGTCCATATCTACAGGAAAACATGAGCTCCACTTCAACCTGAGGCCACAGTTCTTCTTTTACATGTTTATGCTTTTGGAATTAATGTCCTCTTTTTCTGTCTGGGTCAGTTCCTGGGCTTAATACCTTTAGTTGAATACGTGATTGAAGTTAAAGATAGCAGAAGAGATGACTCTTTTACTATCTCAAAATTTATGGACTTGAAAAACAAGCTATCATTATAGTTTGATGACTTCAGACTTTTAAGGCTATGTATCCCTTTCTCCACATTTAAAAAATTTGTTTAAAGAAAATTATTTAGACCCTGAGGTTACTAAGTAATGAAAATAAGACTGTGTGAGTTTATTAGTTTCTAATATGATTTTTGTTCTCATTTTATTTTCCAATAAGGGAAGCTTTTTCAAATGATGTAGTTCAGAGGCTGAAGAGAAGGAATTATGACTGGTTTCTTCATGGTTATTATCAACTATAAGAAAAAAATTCTGCTAGCTTGCAATTTTCAAAGAAGTGGAGAGATTACTTTGTTAATATCTATTCGATTCATTTTCCATTTTGGGAATTAAGAATTCAAGTGTGGTTGCAGAGAAATGACTAGAGAAAGCTTAAATTTCAAGATAGTGGCATTGCTCCATCTGCAGAATTTTCTCTAAGTTGCTTATTGTGAATGTAGGAATGTCAGAACTGTAGCCTTGCTACATAGAACTGCACACTTACCCCACATAAAAGCTCTGGGTAAAGCTCACCATTGCTATCCAAGAAGCATCTGTTAAATTATCATTTGTGAATAGTTATTTACAAAGGCTGAAAAATACAAAGCCTCAATTAGAGAAGATGTCTGAATTTGTTGATGCTATTGAAAGTAGATGAGGGTATGGGGCAGCAGGTGACATGGTGGTTAAGGTGCTGGACTCCTATCTGGCTGACAATGGTTCAAGTCCTGGACCTGGTGGCTTGTGTTCTCACTCTCTTTCTCTCTCTGTGTGTGTCTGCGTGTGTCTCTATCTCTCTCGGGTGAGTACAAAGCCTTATCACAAACTACAAAGAATAATAATAATGATAAATAAAACTAGATTAAAAAATGATAAAAAATTAGATGAGGGTGACCTAGTTACTCACAGGATGTACAGACACCTGAATAAGTAAATACTTTACATAAAATTCTAGTGTGTTGAAATTCTATATAGACCAAGAGGATGTATTGAGGAAAAACAGAACAAAACAAAACAAAACAAACACTGATATGGGAATGAAAAAGTCCTGGTTTTAATCCCAACTTTAATAGCACTTAGCCAGGGAACTATGGAACTTGGGAATTACCCAACCTTTCTGGACTTTGACTATTCTCATGTGAAGTTTTAGGAAGTTAGACAACAGTTATTGGGGAAAAAAATGAATGTAGCTATAGGGTTTTGTTTGTTTGTTTGTTTGTTTTTGCATTTGGGTAATAAACCATGAGTCCTTACCATTAAGAAGCCTAGTATAGTCAAGAAAAATGAACAGCCACAAGTAACATGGCTTAGATCATGGCAATGATGGAAAGACTACTGACCAACTTTACTGAATCGCTGCAGAGTAAAGTCAAAGGTGAAGATGAATTATCAGACATGGCTTTCAGACGAAGGTACTAGAAAATGTATCTGGAAAGAAGGGCTTATGAACCAATAGAAAAAGTAACCCCAGTGGGATGAAGGCACGTATGAAAGTCTGGGAGGGCTGTTGTCAATAAATCACAGCTGAGCTTGTGTAGAAGTTTCCAGGGACCAATGAGAGCAGTTATGCAAAGTCCTGCATGGCCCCAGAGGACAACAACAAGGCCAGAGGTGGCCATTGCCGGGAGCCGAGGTCAGCTAGACCTAAGGGAGACTGCGTGGTGCAGCATGCTCAGTGACTGGAAGACAACGTAGCTTTTCCTGCTCCCAACTTATCCTGACTTACTGTGTGACTTCTAGTGGTTCATAGCAGCGTTCTGTCCCTGTTTTGTTCATGTACTGCTTAGGAACTCTCCACTAGAGTTACACAAATTTCAGAGGAATTGTTAGTGTGACAGGGCATATACTTTCACTGGACACATTCAGTTGTGGCTAATTGATCTCTGTAAAGCTGCCAAAGAGGAGAATTTCTACACTGGGTCAGCTCCTTTGGTTGTTCAGAGTCTCTGGTTTTTAGTATGTGGCAAAAATAGAATAGACTGAGGAAGGATGGCAGAGAAGGAAGTTGGATCCTCTTGAGTGTAGATCTGGAAACACTGTTGGGAGCGGCATGGGAATCAGAAGGGTCAAAGATGTGAGAAGAAGGCTGCAGCTGCCTGACTGATAAGGAAGAGGAGATGTGGGAAGGTTATGGGAGGAAGGCAGAGCCAGCTGGCCCAAAACTCTCACCTAGAGGGAAAAGGAGAAGCTGACGGGATCGTTCTAAGAATGGGAGGAAAATCTCCATGTGGGTGAACACAACACTGGGAAGATGAACATCTGCGTCTCTGCCAAGTTCAGTGGGCGGTGGGCTGTAACTTCTGGCTCATGATTCAGTTTGACACATGTTTGCAGAGGCTGTAAAAGCTGTTCAGGACATCACTGAGAGGGCACAGACATAGCCCTTGCAGTCCTGGCACACAGAGCTCAGCCCTAGGAAGAGAGATGGCCCATATATTGAAAGCTGGAACACAAGGCAGTCAGGGACTAGTGTAAATGTTCCAACACAGTCACAGTGACCAGCCTCAAAATGCAGACCAAAGCAGAAGTTTTGATGCAGCCAATTTGGTATGTCACTTAGACCTGGAGGCCTGAAAGTTTGTACGTTGATTCTAATGCCAACCCTCAAACTTGCCCTGGAGTCTCAGAGATGAGTAATCAGGAAGGAGGGATAAAACTGAAGGCTGGGTGAAAATATTTGTTCTGCTATTACTTGGTAAGAAAAACAACTTAAATTTTGATGGTTTAAACATAGCTGTTACAGCAGTCACATTAATAGTCTTGAGAATTTCAAGAACTGCGTCGTAATCTTCATGACAAAATGAGACAGGCTCAGTAGAGGAAAGCACACAGTTGCACAGGGTGCAGAGGACCTCCAGTGTTAGCTGGGACCGATTTCTTTTAATAACAATTCAGAGGTTTCATGGAAACTCCTCACTGAACTATGAATTTGTGGTAGCAGCAGTAGCATGGGTGCTATTGCTAGGTGATTCAGCCCTGTATGTGCAAATTCACCCCTCTTGACCCCACTGTACACTCACTCATGGGCTCGAGCACCTTCTGATAAAACCTCCTTCTGTCTAACTCTCCCAGTGCCAAGCCAGGCACACGGCACCCAACTATCAGTGGAGGAAGGTTTCTTGAGTTGTTTAAATAATGAAACTTGCTTTATGACCACAGACACCTGTTGCTAAGACCCCGGTTTATGCCAGCCTGAAGCCTGACTCCTGGGAATGGAGAAAGCTGAGATGCAATCAAGGCCAGAGGCCACCGATAGGATGTTCTGGAATTCCTGAAAACAACCTGGCCAGACTGCTTCCTCAACTCCAGGCAGTGACAAAGACTATTTGTGTGTCCCTGGTAGAGTTCCTTCTTTCGGTGTCTGCTCCCTGGTTCTTATCTGATCCCATGTCTCTGCTAGGATGGTACTCCAATTTCTCCCCATCTCCACTTTCAGTTCATTCTTTGTGCCCAGTGAAGCTCAGCCGTGGGCACTCAGTGTCCATGGATGTAGAACAAAGAGGGGAAGAGAAATGGGCGTCAGAGAGGCATGAAACCAGGTGGGACAATGGGGAGTCCCAAGTTTCAAGTTAAAGAGCAATTTTATAATGGGGGAACTATGATGTTTTTAGAGAGACTCTAAATTTGGAAGAAATGAACTTTGGAATAATAAAATAAACTTAGGCTTAGATACATTAAAGGAATAAATGAGAAGTAACATTTGAAGATAGGGTGGGACAGATCATGGAGTCGCCTAAATGTCAGGTTTAGTAATTTCTTGGGATTGTAGCCCAGTTTCCTTTTCTTCCTATTCATCTTTTCTCTCACCACAGTTTATTGCAAGGCCAATATGGGAGGAGGTCACAAAATTAACTCACACAACAACTTGGATTTGCAAAGAAAATGGTCAGTATTTTTAAAATTTGTATTAATTAAATAGTCTTCTCCCAAATCTCTACATGGTGATTAGCCAGAATACAAACACACACACACAACTATACATATGCATATATATTGGGTCATCGGGAAAGTTATGACACACTTTTGCATATAAAAATAAGAGAAATATGTCATGATTTTCCCAAGAACCTAATACATATACCAAACAAAAACTACTAAAACTTACATTTCAACCTGGTGTAAAGATTGATCTGATCTTAAATTTTAAATAATCTCTTAAGGCATCATTCAATTTCTCAATGAATTAAAAATGGCTTGATTATTTGGGGAATCCCTTTCCCCATTTCCTCTGCCTAACAAGGAGTCCAAGTATATCAGAAGGGAGGTTAATGTGGCTTCCAGAACTTCAGAGGGCAAAGGCCAATGGCATTATTGTTTTAAAAGTTTATTTGTTAATTTCTCCCATAAGTGAGACAGAGGAGAGAAAGAGAGAGCAAGGGAAGGAAAAAAAAAAATGGCAACCCCAGTAGGGCCTTGATGTTATGATCTACCCCTGCCGCAGCCAGTCCTAGATTATGGGCACGCATGCCCACATACCCAAGAGGTTTGTTAATGTGAGCCTGGAACCTTTTCATGTGCTCAGCCTTGCAGAGCCTTGTATTTCACTGCTCTGCAGCCGACTGGGCCCTTCACTACTGTGATTTTCATGCTCAGAGTTGCAGCGGGCTGCACCATTGGGTATCAGAACCATGCCGGTTAGCTACATGGTTGCTGAGAACGGTGATTGGCTGCTGAGAACACTGGTTGGCTGCCGAGAACTCTGATTGGCTGCCCTGTTGTCTCTGCTACTGAAGGGCTGCTCCTATCTGTGGGCTCCTGATAGGCCCCTGAATAGGAAGCACTCAGCGCAGACAGCAACCCGGGAAAGCTAAACTGGGATGAACTTCTCTCCTCTCTCTGTGTAATGAGTTCCTTCCCTCAGACTGCGGTACATCTTAGGGCTAGCAAAGAATGCTTTCGTTACACTTCGGGGAAATCTATGAATCAAATTCTATGAATTTAGTTCACGATTTGCCAACATGAAAGAAAAATACATTTAGACAATAATAAGGGTGAGGGACTGTTGTCGTGCCTCATGATTCTGTTCTTTTTGCACTCCCTCTGTCACAAATTCCAGTCTCCAAGTGAATCTCTCTCTCTTTCTAGCACGTTCTCTCTCTGTCGCTCTCATACATCCACATGCAGACATTAAACACACACATACACACACACACCACACACCCCACACCCCACACCCCACACCACACAAATCTCTGGAGAACAAGCACATTCATAATGTTTGAAATACTCTTTCCATTTACTTGTACCTGGCACCTTACTAACCTGATCTCTAGTCTCGCTGCATTCCCATAAGAAGCTCAGGGAATATTACATTGGTCTTTCTGGGCAGAAAGGAAGAAAATATGAGAGAAGGTTAAGGTCAGGGTGGGAGCAAATGAAACTTAGTAATGCTTTTATGTTTTTGAAATAAAAGATGTGGATATTGACTGGCTCTAGCGATTGGTAGATAGCACAATGATTTAAGGTTTTTCACTAGTAAAATATAAATAGGATGTACAAACATTAAAATCCTAGAGTCATAAAATAGACAAGGAATTCAATCAAACAGGACAGGGAAGAAAACATCCCTGAAGAAATCTTATTAAATATAAAAAAAAGGGTATAAATATAAGTCCAAAAGGCTACAATCAATATTGTAAAAGGAGCTCTTTAGACTGGGGAATAGCTCTGTACTATTGTAAGTGTCATACCTAAAGCGCAAGGAAACATAAACGGCAACACTTACATGGGCTCTTCTCTCTGTAAAGAAACAGTGCTGTAGTACAGCTAAAATAGCAATATTAATTTTAGGCAAGAGAGAATTTAAAGTGAAGATTTCTAAGCAAGACAACAAAGAGATGAAATAGTGATGAAAATTATAATGCTTAATAAGAATCATGGAATTCGCATAGGTCGTGGACTGTTACACGCTAACAATTTTTTTTTTTTTAAACAAGCAAAAGAAAAACTGATAGTGAGGGAAGCAGACAAATCTCCATTCTCGTAGGGCACTTTACACATTTGACTGAAATCGGCAGATTACACAATAAAAGGGGATGCTGAGCTGAGCTGAGCTGCTGCACCCCTCCCACAGCAGTGAGCCACAGATGGCTGGGGTAGTGCTGAGACGTTGATCCTCATGGCCATGGGTGGCCTGGCGAGACCGCAGGCAGCCGCAGCTAGAACCCATTACCTCAGGCTGCAGGCAGCTCTGTTCATTTCCTGAAGGTGCCATTCAAATGAATGAAAGTGTGAGCTGGCCGAATTTTGGAGCAACAACGAGTAATAAATAGGATATGATACATGATATGATGGATGTGTGTGCATAACATACACCTAATTTTATGATATGGATATACATGTGTTTTCTATGACATTTGTACCAATAAAGAGGAATGGTATATGTTCTTTCAAAAACATAGGTACTGACAAAAATGACAATGTACAACATCTTAAAGAAAATTTTAGTAATGTATCAAAAAAGAAAATACCATATACAGCATATTCTCTGGCTATCATGTAATAAAATCAGGAAACACACGCAAAGACACTAAAAAGTATTGATTTCAAATTAAAAAAAATTTAAAGATACAGTCTTAATACTTTTGGTGCACACTTCCGTATGTATTCTAGACTTTAATTAAAAGGCTAAATAAATTTTTTAATTAATTTATTTACATTTTAGGTTTTTGCCATAGGACATGTGCACTCACCTGAGAGAGACAGAGAAAATGAGTATCACCCCCCCACACACACACACAGGGTATGCCCATGGCACAATCCCTTATCCATTCGCTTCCCAGGATTCTGGGCACATATGCACATGCACCTGGCATGATTTTCAAGCTCTTAGGTCCAGGACTCGAAGAGCAATGGATCATGTGGGAGTCTAGCACTTTAATCACCCTGCCACCTGCTGGCCTTGCTAAATTAAAACAATTTAAACAAGATTTAAATTAAGGAGAAAATGAAAATGTCTATTTAGAAATAAATTTCAATGAATATTCTTTAACTTGAAAGGTGTAGAAAGTAGAATGGGGTGTAACAGATGCTGTGGTGGTTAAGGTGCTGGATTCCCACATGGCAGACAGTGGTTTGAGTCCTGGACACAGTGTCTTGAAAATCACATCAGGTGCATGCTCAAAATCCTGCCAGGGGAATGGAGAAGATATTGCAGTATGATCATCCCCCTGAGGGGTGATTTCTCACTTTCCCTCTCTCTGTATCTCTCTGGCAAGCTCATATGCCCTGTGGCAAAAAAAAACAAAACAAAACAAAAATCTGTAGAATGTTGGCTTGTAGTAGTCATAAGAAGTCTTAATTTCATATAAGAAAAAAGAAAAACTGAGAATAAAGAAGTAAGCGTACAATTAAAGAAAGCAGAAAAAAATTTGAAAAAGACTAAGCTTAAAAATATGGAAAATTTACGGGGGGGGGCCAGCAGGTTGTATAGTGGTTAAAGGAGATTTGAGTGTAAAGTCACACCAGGCATATGTGCCTGCATTCTCCAAATTCCTAGAGGGGAATGGAGGAGAAGGGATTGCAGTGTGGCCATCTCCCCTGGGGGTGATCTCTCATTTTCTCTCTCTCTGATGAACACACAGGCCCTACAGCAAAAATTCCTCAAAAATAAAAAATAAAGTTTTTTAAAAATGGAAAAATTTAAAAGACAAGGACTTGGACAATATCTCAGATGAAAAGGCTTCTGTGCTAACAGTCTGGAGCACAGAAAAAGAATATTTCACAGTCAATTGAATGATATCGTGATATTTAAACTCATATAGGATTAATACACGTATATGCTTATGTGCACACATACACACATGTACACATACACACACACACACACACATTTAGAAATCTTAGCCAGTCTGACAAATATATATGCAAAACTCAAAAGTAGCACACTCATAAAATTGAATTTTTGCAGTGCATTAAAAAATAGCACAGTACATTATGAGTACTGAAGGTTTGTCTCTCCTACCTTTGTCATATAATAATAGTTCCCTACCAGGAAAACAATTAATGAAATTCACTAATTGCCACATAGGACAAGAGACGGGGGATTATCTTGATATTGGGTTGTCGGAAAAGTCATGATGCATTTTGGCATAGAAAAACAGAAAAATACATCATGATTTTCCCAACGATAGATGTCAGAAAACATTCCTGATAAAACACACACACACACACACACACACACATTCACACTCACTCCTCAGTAAATTTACATAAGAAAATATGCTCATTTTGATTAAGTAAATCTACATAGTTAGACAATTTATTTAATGAAATTCAATGATTCGATGAATAAGAGACTTAAGTGCTTGAAATTAGACAGATTTGCAGGTCATTTAATGCTTTAAATGATTAAATACATAAGAATGAAGCATTTTCTTAGGGAGTTGTACTCAAGACCAACATAAAATTCCAATAAATTCTAATATATAGTGACTATTACTTAGAAGTTATAAAGAAAAAAACATGTACCTCCTGTTGCTACAAAGATTAATTAAAAATACCTAGGAAAAGTCCTAACAAAAATATGCACGGTCTATGTGCAATAAAATAGAAAACTATCACAGGCTATAAAAAACAAAGAAACAAACCAAAAACAAAACAAAATAAAACAAAAAAACCTCTCAAAAAAGAAAAAACCTAATTCAGTAAAAAATGTAACTTTACCACATAGATTAGTTCATAAATTATCTGTTGAAGATATTTCGATCAACGGGTCTGGGGAGAAATGTTCACATATCGAAATGGTCTCATTGTAAGCCAAACAATATGATTGAAAGTATATACAAAAATAAATAAATAAATAAATTAAAAAAAAAAATTAAATGCATCCCTATCTGGAATCCCAATAGAATTCAAAAAAAAGAGAGAAAGAGAGACTACTTGATAAACTGATTTAAATATTCATATAACATTGAAAATAAATGCAACTCGTCATACATTGAACTAAGCACTATGTAATAGGCATAATCGAAACCCAGATCTCTTTAAATGTCTTCAGAGGAGGTAATTTTCCTCTGCTCTTGCATAAAAACTCTGATTTTCCTCCTCAGTCTTGGATAACAAACTATTCCATGATCAATTTAAATTCCAAATAATCTCAATTTAGGAGTTGGAATTTGAATCCAAGATATTAAATGAAACTCCAAAGTTGATTTAGGGTTAACTTATCCTCAGTCTCTCAGCATAAATCTGTTCCAGACAAAAGTTTTCTATTTCTTTATTTCTTCCCTACACAATCCCCTGACTCTTCCTTCCCTGAATGAGTTTGATAGGTGTTTTCTATCCCATCCAATTTGGAGACTGGGAGTGAGGAGTAGTAAAAGGATAAGAAAGCTCTTACTTGAACTCATATCTTGACAGGGTGGTTTCCTGCTTCAGGTTTGGGAGATGTTAACAGTTCACACTTATTGGAGATATCCCTCCCCTAAGGACCTTTCACCTGCAGTTTCCAACTATATGACATTTAGAAGTATCTCTCTCTCTTTTTTAAAATATATTTGTTTTTTTAAAAAGAATTATTTATTTAATTTTATTTATTCATTTGAGTATTTTAGTTTAACCAGAGAGAGAGAGAGGGGGAAAGTGAGAAAGCAAGCCACCAGGTCTGGGACTTGAACCATGGTTGGTCATGTGGAAGTGTCCAGCGCCTTAACCACCACGCCACCTGCTGGTCCCCTTTAAGTCCACTTTGAAATGTTGTTTTATTTTAATTAGTAATGATATTAAAATGATCAATTTTAATTTTAAATCTGTTTAATGATGAATGATAAATTTACATTTTGATTTTTCCTTAACCATCAGTTATTTAAAAATGAGTTAACAGTATCCAGTTTCATATAGTTTTTGTCTTTAGCAGTTTGTTTTAATGTTTATAATCGATCAAATGTAGACATTGAAATATTTCATCAACTTTTTAACTCACTGCTGCTTTTCTTCTGGCTTTGCTTTTTTGATGAACTATATCCTGTAGTATAAGTATCATTTAGCATATGTTATACTTCAGAAACTATATTGTGTACTTTTCCCATTTAAATAAGTATTTCAACTGAACTTGATGTTTGTGTATGATGTTTGTGTATGTCTTATGTGTGGTATGGGTCAAGATTCATGTTTCTCAATGTGAAATCTATTTGACCTAGAACCATTTATTGAAAAGGCTGTCTTTTCCCTATGATTTTGAAGTACTACTTTGTCATAAATAAATTCCTAAAGGTTGTCATGGCTTTCTGGACCTTTTCATTCCATTTTAATTTTGGTATCAGCTTGTCAATTTTACCAGAAAAAGAAATACAAGACAAAGAAACAAGCAAATCTCTGGCAGTATGATTTTGATTACAATAAATCTGAAAATAAATTTGAGCACATTGAGATCTTTGTAACATTAGATCTTCCAATCAAGGATATGGTATATCCCTTTATATATACACACACACACATATAATATATAATATATATATAATACACACACATTATCTTTATAATATTCTTGCAGATACATATTGTTTTTGTTTTTGTCAGAGGGTACGTGAGCTTGCCAGACACACACACACAGAGCAAGAGCTCCATTGGGAATATTTAAAACAAAATATAAATATTAAAATTGATTCAAGAAAAAATAAAAACCCCAAGATGTTACCATTAAATAACCTTCATTTATAGTTAAAATGCCCAACCAGCAACTCTATTCCACACATTCCCATGCCCATATGGCTAAAAGTAAGCAGCTGCCAAGAACAGATAATCCCTAAATTATAGAAAATGTTCCAGAGAGCAGGAAAGGAAGGAAAACTGACAGACACGTTTTATGAAGCTATTGCAATCTCACAGACCAAAATTGATCATAGCCTGCTCATGATAGGAAATATAGAGCAATCCCTTTGAAGACCTAGTTTATGCATATTGGAATTTCATGGTTTAGCTTCTATTTCTCTTAGATCCTATTACCTATTTTCCGACTCTCTTCTGCATTCTGGATTATTGACTTTCTTGGGTATGGTTAACAGATTATTAACCTACATCACAGAGTCCCACCTCCCTTAGACTTAGTCCGCAACTCTTTCCTTCCTTCCTTCCTTTCTGTTTTTCTTTTTTTTCATCTTTCTGGGGTCTCACTGTGTTCTGATTCTTCTGATTGAGCCAGGCAAGTGCTCCCACACCTGGCTACCCTTATTTTTCTCTCATAGAATTTAGTTTTTATTTTTGAAATTTTCTCATTATGCTTTTATTCTATCATATTCTTACTTCGTATCTTCACTTCCTAGCTAAGACTATTTTAAACATTCTTGATCACAATTTCTCATTTTGTCTCAGTTGTTCATTATATCAGATGGCGCTGTTTTCACGAGGTTGCGACTGTTAGGTGGAGTTCCTTTTTTTGTGGGAATCTTGCTCGTGGATTGATTTGTGAGGACAGTCTTCTGGCGACCTGTGGGATTAATCAAAATCAAATCACTTTTACCAGTAATTTCCCAGTTTAGAAATGTTTATACCTTCTAAAAAGAGAGAGTGTCCTTTGCCACCTTAGCGCTTTATTTTCTCTCTGGACACTCTACCTGTCTCTTTGGTTAGGTTATTATGCTTCTTGTCCACTGGGTAGAACATTTCTAGTCTCACGCCACAGTCACTGCAGCTCATGTCATACTAGAATTTATATAGGGAGAACAGTTCCAGATCCCTTCCAACTATTTGGTCATAGCTCTTAATTTTTCCCATAGGTATTCAAATCTTAAAACTCCAGAATTATATTTCCAGTGGTACACATAGGAATTTAACTTGACTGACATTCTTACAACCATGAAGAGCTGAGTTCTCTTTTTCTTTCTTAGGCTGGGGAAAGTGGGAGTGTGATGGGTCTGCGTTATCAGCCAATCATCTATTTTGTCTGAATGTCAAAAGCAAGAATTAATAAATGTAATTTTTAAACAATATATTTCACACATTTGTAGCATTGGCCTGCCGTTTATTTTGCAAATGGATGCATTAACTAATGGATAGCTCCTTACCTGAACAAGATAATGAAATTGTTTTCAATTTACTTTATAGTTTATCAGGTACTTAGTGCATTTAGCACATCGGATGTACTCATTGAAAGGAATAACGGCAAATTCATGACCATCAGTGCCTTCTTAATTCACTTGTCACAGTAAAGCTCATAAAAAAAGGCTTTGAAGTGAAAATTAATGGTGACTTTGTTTGGTTGGGGATGTTTAAAAGAAAAAAATCTTCAAGTTGAAGGAATGAAAGAAGCTTTTCTTCACTTAGCTCCTTCTTCTGTAATGTGTTTTGCACCTGCTCTAGTTAGAATATCCTGGACCCAAGGTCTTTGTACTCTAGGGAATACTCATGCATGTCCTGCATTATTTAGGGGTAGGCGCATACCTCACTGGTAATTAGAGGGCTCGATCTGTGTCTGGGGAGCCATTCACATGTCCTGCAACCCAGGAAAAGCTGTCAAGAGTCTGAAATATTGGCTTTTAATGTGGAGAAGCCAGAATCAGTCAGTAAGCCAGGTTTGTTCTTTTGTGTGTGTATGTGTGTGTGTGTGTACACATGAGCATGGCAGTCATGCACAATTAAGGGAGTTGGTATTGGCAATGAAGTTAGAAATTCCTGGTCCAACTGGGACACTGATCTCAGCACACTCAAGGCTATGACTGCCTCTAAATGCTTCAGCTGTACTTCATGGACTCTGCAAATTCGGAATGACCTTAGGGATCAACTCATTTCTCAGTCTCATCCTATAAACCCAAAGCTGAAGCACAGAGCAGGTCTCAGGGGATCAAGAAAGGAAAGAGAGAATCCCTTCCTGAGCACTGAGATCCTCCTTCGGATCTGTGATAATGACAACAGCAACTGGGAAGATTCTTTGTTGACTTCTTTTTTTGTGTTTCAGTCAGTTACGTCATTATTCACCCAGAAAAAGAAAAGCAGCCCCTAATTATGGCCTCCTTGCCTTGCCACCAGATCAGGGTAAACATCACAGCTTCCATAGGTTGGCATTGGTCATGCCCTTCGGAGGTGGGTTTAGGGTTTTCCATACCATCTATATATCCCACAGCAAATTCTTGATTTTTTTCCCCCCCACAGGAGAAAAATCTCTGAGTTCCTAGAAAAGCCCAGCAAGATCAGAGAGTAAATACCAATTTCCAAAGGACTAATGAGACCCTTTCCAGAAAGTCTGTTTCAATAAAGGGAAAGGAGAGAGAGCCTAGGAGCTCAGAGCACCAAGCAGTGTGCTCCATGCAGAGTGGAGCCACTGCAGACTATCCCTCATGGTCCCATGTTGCTCACAGCAGCATCTTAAGCACCTTGATATTTACTTTC
The DNA here is from genome assembly GCA_026018925.1 of Tupaia tana. Taxonomy (NCBI): domain Eukaryota; kingdom Metazoa; phylum Chordata; class Mammalia; order Scandentia; family Tupaiidae; genus Tupaia; species Tupaia tana. Next base: position 216,420,428 of record JAKSZU010000003.1, on the reverse strand, counting down.
TTCCCCGACAAATACTTAAAAATGTCCTTGATCTGTTTTAACCAGGTATGGAAGGACATGCTGACACATACGTGACTTCTTTTGCCCACGGTTTCCTAGAAACGGGAAGTACAGAGGGGTGCACAGGGAAGCATCAGGACTGGTTGGAGATAGCAGTGAGGGAAAATATGGGCCGGAGCCTTTACTATGGTGTCTGCATGAAAGGAAAGGGGCAAGGCAAGCCAACCTGCGATGGCTAGTTTGGGTAACTTCAGCAGGCTCTGGGACAGAGAGACTTCCTAATTGTCTGGTGCCTGCCCTGAGAGGAGTAGGGCAGGGGAATATAATCTCCTGGGGTGTAAGAACCAGAGAGAAAAGGGAGTTGGGGGTGAGGGTTTTGGGTTGGTTAGTTTGCATATGAAAGTGCTCTCCTAGGCTAGTCTTTTGCTATCTCTAAGAATTACCTAACCCTGGAAGGAACAGTCTCTCCTGTTGGTGAAGACACAGATACCAGCCTATCAATAATACAGAAAATAAGAAAATACAGTTGCTACACCAAAATTGCTACTCTGGCCCTGCCTGCCCACCGCTTCCCCTTTCCCAGCCCTCAGACCTGGCTCCAGCTTCTCCTCTTGTTGGTCTTAAGCAAACTCTTATTTCTGTCATTTGCTCCAGCTAACTTGTTCTCTGGGAGTTGAATGGCCCTGGATCTCCCTCTACTGTTCCACTCCCCGCCTTTCCCTCTCTCGAATCAGTGCTGAGAGGGGGGGCTCTTGAATAGGATGAGGAGAAGGAAAGACTCATAAAACCTTATGGGAAAAGCCTTGAAGCCACTCTTCACTTGCTTCATCAGTTGTACATGGGGAGATGAGGGTAATGGAGTAAGAGACAAAAGGCATCAAGTAGAAGATATTAATTAATGTCAGGGAAGATGCTGGAGGTGGTACACATTCTACTTTCTTTTTTCTCCTAAGAGAATACTGTGCTTCATTAAAGGACCTCAGAATGATTCCAATTAAGCAATCTTTCTTAGCCTCAGTTCCTGTTTTTAAAAATTGAAATAGTAATATTGTCTCTGCACAATTTTATAAGCATTCTACAGACTGGGTATGTACGTTTTCTGGCACAGACTCTACCGCATAGGAGGTCCTTGGTAAATAATTTGTTCAAATTCAAAGATTCGCATTTTCAAGACTATCCATCTCCTTTCTTTGTCTTGGGAGGCATCCAAAGTGGAAACAACTGCTCTTTCCACTGTGGCACTCTTATCCCACACGCTCCCAGGCAGAAGCACGATGTTTCCAAACCTAACAGTCTTGGTCCTGGTCATTCAGTTCACTAATAAAATCTCCATCATGATTCTGCTCTCCCAGCAGTTTTGCTCAGACAAAGGCTTTCAAGACCTGAGCTGTGCTTTTCACATAGCTGAGGAGTGTGCTGGAAAAAAGCGCATCGTGGGCTGTGCAGCAACCTTGGTCTAGAGCAAACTACGCCTAGGAAAACAGGAAATTGGCATCATCATGTGTTGATATATATATTGTGAGACAAAGGAATCAACTTTATTTTTATATTATTAATGCGGGAAAGCATAGCCAATGTAAAAATTTCAACAATGTAGAAGTATACAGTTAAAAGTAAAAGGCCAACATACTTATAACTGCATGCAATCCACTCTGTTTCCCAGTAACCACAATGAACTATTTGAGAGTGTTCTTCCAAAACTTCTGCTATGCTTTTACATACATATATAGAAATGTTGATATTAGAAACACATCTATGATTACATTATATACATAACTTTGTAACTTTTTTATTGAATAGGTTTTTTGCACATAGATGTATGTATATATCAGCATGCATAGATATAACTAAATGTTTTTAAAAATTAACCTTTTATTCCATGAGAGAGATATATTATACACAGTTCAGCTAATTCATTTTTCAAAGAAAATTAGGACTCTTTAAAAAAAAATGAGCTCCCTATTGCAAAAAAGTTTCAAAGGACATGCACATTTCTTTGTGCAATTATGTGACCCCCCCCCTGCCCCCCGGAACACTGTTTATATTAGTTTTCTAGGGCTACCGTAACACAATACCACAGATGAGGTGGCTTAAGCAACAAAAATTTATTTTTTCACAATTTCAGAGCCAAGAAGTCCAAAATAAAGATTCCAGCAGGACTGGTTTCTGGTGAGGGTCCTCCCAAACTACCAGATGACCACCTGCTTGCTATGTCCTCACATGCTACTTTACTGTGTGGGCACACGTCTGTGTACTAATTTCTTCTTATAAGGACTTATTTATATTAAATGAGTACCCCCCCCCAAAAAAAAAAAGAAACTTATTTTTTTTTTCTTGGAGAGGTTTTTGCTATAGGACGCGTGAGCTCTCCAGAAAGAGAGACAGACAGAGAGACAGAAAGCGATAAATCACCCCCCAGGGGGCATTGCCACACTGTAAACCCTTCTCCTTCATTCTCTTCTTGGGATCTTGGGCACGCACGCACACGCGCCTGGTATGAGTTTAAGCCACCAGGTCCGGGACTCGAACTGCGGTCGGTTACATGGGAGTTCAGCAACATAGCCATTATGCTAACTACTGGTCCCAAAAGAAACTTATTTTTAAAAAATTGCCAAAGGGTACATGTGCTCAACAGAGACAGCAAGTCAAAGACAGGGGTGGGGGAGAAGAGAAAGTACCCTCCAATGGGCCACACTACAGTCTCTTTGCCTTCATTTCTTCTTGGGGGATTTTGGGCATGTATACACATGTACCTGGCAAGTTTTTCAAGCTGCTAGAGCCAGGATTTAAACTGCATTCAAATTCAGCTCCCACGTGGTTAACCTCTAGGCCACAGGGCAAGTCCAAGACCTCATTTTAGTCTAATTACTTTTTTAAAGACCGTATCTCCAATTATGAATGCATTCTGACGTAAAGGGAGCTAGTATTTCAACATATGAGTTTTGGAGGGACATAATTTAGCCCGTAACAATGTCCTAGTTACCACTGTTGATTAACAAATTGTTGCAAAACTCAGCAATTCTTAAACTTAAAGCACCCATTTACTTCAGCAAATGGGCTGCTATGTGCATGATAGGGACTGTTTGTCTCTGTTCCACTTGATTTCTGGGGTTGGAGATCGGAATCATCTGAAAACTCCAGAGAGAGACATGGGCTTCCAGAACCTTGCCACTCCCCAACAGGAAATAAAATCTATTTCCCTTCTACATGAATCCAATCAAGATTCTGTAACCACCTCTAAAAAATGGAATATGATATTGTAACTTTTGAGGCTAGATCAGAAAAGGCAACATGAGTTTGAATTTTCTTTCTATCTTGTTCTCTCTCAGGACACTTAATCTTGGAACTCAGCTATCACATTTAAGGAAGCTCATACAAGCCCAGATGAGGAAGAACTTGGGGTCCCCAATTAACATGTTGCCATCGTCAGTCTCCAGACATGTCCGTGGACAGGCCCACAAATCACACCAGTCCCAGATCTGCTGGGCCATATTCACATTCATGACCTATAAAATTTGTGATCGTAGTAAGTAATTGGTTTACACCATTAAACTTTGGAGGAATTTGTTATAAGTTGTAGCAGCTGGAACAGCTCATTTTCTCATCCGGCTGGTTTAGAGAATTTGAAGACTGAAACTCTTTTAAATTTTATTTATCCATTTCTTCTGAGAAAAGAGAGAGAGAGAGAGAGAGACAGAGAGAGAGAGAGAGAAACTCCAATAGGACTTTCATGCCATGATCCACCCCTATCCTCTGGTGGCCAGGATCTCAAACCTGCAAGCACACCCATAGAGCTCAAGAAGGTCCTGGAGCATGAACTCAGGACCTTTCCTGTGTTGGTCCAGTTGGGTTACCACTGTCCCACCACTTGGCTCTAAAGACTAAGACTTGTTATTGGAGTACATAATGTATGGAAACTGCCCTCTTCCCAAACTGCAGAGGAAACCCATGGCAGCTTCTGAACCAAATCACCTAGACTTTCACACATACCTTAAAATAGTAACTGAAGCAGCAGATGATGAAAGAGAAAGTCTAAGGGCAATCATACAGTAACAGACTCTAGAGGAAGCAGGTAACTTAAGACAGAATTTTTAAAAGGAGATCAAAGGTGTCTTCAGAAAAATATGAAAGGACATTGTATTCCTAAGACAAGAACAAGCTATTACGAAAAAGAACAAATTAGAAAATAAAACAGGGTTTCAGGGAAATTAAAAAATATGACTCCTGAAATTGAAGTTTCAATATAAGGATGGAAGAATGGGAAAAAATGAACCAAATGATTGACTAGGAAATAATTGTTCTTTAAGAGAGGTTTTTGCTATATGGTGTGTGCACTCACCAGAGAGACAGAGACAGAGAGACAAAGCATGAGACATCATCCTCCAAGGGAATGGCCACATCACAATCCCTTCTTCTCTTCTTCTCTCGGGATCTTGGGCATGCATGCACACGCACCACGCTTGAGTTTTAAGCTGCCAGGTCCACAACTAGAACTGTTGTTGACTATGTAGGAGTCCGGTGATGTAATTATTACACCATCTGCTGGTCCCTAGAAGATAAATTTGAGAAACTGTCTCAGTTTGTAAAGGAAAAATGGGCTGAGCTTCAGAAGAAGAGGATAAGGGTTAGGTTAATAGTAAACCAGTCTCTATCACATGATGAGCAGCAGTTCTCAAACATAGTTGAAACTTTTGACATTCATTTTTTTAAGAGGTGGGCCTCTGTCTCCTCTCTTTGAATTCAGACTTTAGATATGCTTATAATCAAGAAAGTTCAGTGAAGGTGGTATTGTGTGACTTCTGAGCTACATCGTAAAAGTCAGCGGAGTTTCTCCCTAGTTCACTAAAATACTTGTGCTTAGAGACTGAAGTTCCATGGAAGAGTCCAACAACCCAAGGGAGGAAGCTCAACCACACTGAGAAACCACATGTAGGCACTCCACTCAGAAGTCTCAGTAATCAAATCCTCCAAACCAGCCACATGAGAAAATGGGCTTTTCCAGTTCCAACGTTGCTTTCTCCTGTCCCATTTGTGTTCATCTCTGTGTGTCCCTCTTACAAGGATACTTAGGGTATGTGTAGATAACCTAGGATAATCTACCCATTTCAAGATCCTTAACTTGATCACTACTGCAAAGTTTTTGCTATATAAGATGACATCGAAGGTTTTAAAGATTACAACTTTGTATCTTTAAGGCCAGTATTGAACCTATATAGTCCACTTTCTGGCTCCCAGGATTCACGTCTATCCCACAGGCAAAACATATTTACCACATCCCAACATCAAAACAATCTCAATGAACTGCAGCTTCAATGGGAAGCACAAAATTTCATCTAAATATTGTCAATTAAAAAGTCCCAACTTTCATGTTTTACATCATCTAAATCAGGTATGGGTGAGACTATGGGTATGAGCCATCTGGGGCAAAATTTGTTATTTTCCTGTGGACTAAAAACAAATTATCTGCTTCCAAAATGCAATAGTAGGACAGGCGGAGAGTAACAGCTCTAGTAATTCCCATTGCCAAAAAGGGGAATGAAAGAAAAAAGAGGGTCAACAGTCTCAAACAATTTCAAATTCCAACAGGGCAAATTTCACTAGATTTTAAGGAACAAGGGAAAGATTATTTATGGCTCAAGGCTCTGCCTTTTGGGCTCATGACTCCACCCTCTGGACCTGTGTCTAATTTTTTCTGTAGCCTCTCCTGGGGCAGATAATAGAGAATAAATAGCTAATAACTCTTTTATTATTATTATTTTTAATGTCTTACATTCAATCACTGTGTATCATTAAAGCATACCAAATGAATTTTTTCATCATGAATACACTGTATATTGGTTCAGTCAAAGATATTACCATACACATTATTATCAACAGGTAATTTTCCATTTTTGTGTCCTTTAAATGTTTGCTTCTTTCTTTTTCCCCTTGATTCCTTCTCTTTCACCCTTCTCCATTTCCCACCCTCCTCCCACACTGTCTTTAGTATCTCCATTGTTCGCCATACTTTTACACCTTACAATTTTTTTAGTTTATGTCAGAATGCCAATATTCAGTTTATACTGAGTAGAGACATACAATGCCTTTCTTTCATAGTCTAGCTTGCTTGGCTTAGTGGCAAATCACCCATATTTGTCCATTTTCTTTTTTTTGGGAGAGGTTTTTGCTATAGGATGCTTGTGCTCGTCAGAAAGACAGAGAGACAGAGAGATAGAAAGCAAGAAATTACCCCCCAGGGGTGATGGTCATGCCACAATTACTTCTTCATTTTTCTCTTGGGATCTTGGACATGCACACACACACGCCCGGCATGAATTTAAGCCACCGGGTCCAGGACTCAAACCATGATAGACTACATGGGAGTCCAGTGACATAGACATTATGTCAACTGCTAGTCCCCATATTTGTCCACTTTCCATCAAATATCAGGGTCTCATTATTTTTTATGGCTGATTAGTGTTTTGTGGTGTACAGTGCCACATTTTTTCAATCTCCTTTGGACAGATCATCTAGACAAAAAATAAGCAAAAAGAGACAGCCAATGACACTTATTCTGATTTTGTCATGTACAAATCCATGGATAATAGAATTAGTATGACCCACAACACACTTCTCATCTCCTGTATCACCTACATAACTTACACTGCTTTTTATTCAGCATCTGTTCAAAAAGTTCAAGGAATATAGTGCTCATCATTCATTCACTTATTAAACAGATCTTTATTGAGCAAGTTCCATGTGTCTTACAGAGGGCTATATGTAGCAGGGTTTGGATACTGTGGAATTGATGATGAGGGGGAGGTGGAGAGTGAACAGTAAGCCAAGGTATTGCTTTCACTATTGATAGATATTATAAAAGGAAATAGGATAATATGATAGAGTATTATGCATACTACCCCTTAGATGCAATAATGAATAAAATCTTATCTAAGGAGAGAACCTTTGGCTTAATACCTAAAAAATAAGAAATACCTATCCATGTGAAAATAATGTAGAATAATCTTGCCCACAGAGGGGAAGCAATGAAAACACTGTGGAGTGCTCCAGGAAGAGAGAGAAGTCCGTGTGACTGGTACTGTGGGCAACATGGAAAGTGGTACAAAATGAGACTAAGGAGAGAAGCAAGAGAGAAACCCTGAGACTAAGAACAAAGTTTAGATTTTATTCTAAATTTAGCTGGAAGCTACTGCAGTGTTTTAAGGGATGGAACTATATTGTTTGATTTACATTTTAGAAAAAAAAAGTCACTCTGCTTCCTCTGAAAAGAAAAAGTGGAAAGATGAAGAGAGGATGGGACTGTGAAGTGATCCGAGTGAATCATTGCTGTAGCTTGGGCCAGTAGCATAATTGAAAAGTGTAGAGATTCAAAATGTATTTCAAAAGCGGAAACAGTAGGACTCACTGAAAAGTCAGAAGAGTAGAATCCACAGACATGTGCAGATTTTGGCTTTGAGTAACCAGATGGGTTGTGGTACCACCTGTTTGGGGAGAATTGAGATAGAATGGCAAGGTGTTTTGAGGAAAGTGAGACTCACAGGGCTCATTTATTTACTATATTTTAAATGTTTATTAGAGATTTAAGTGAAGATGCTGAATAAATAGTTGGCTAAGCAAGTCCAGGGGCCAAGGGTAGCCATGTAAGTTTTTAAGCCAACCTTTAGATATTAAATACACCAAGTCATGAGTCAAGAAGAGATTAACCATGGGGAAAATGTGACTAGAGAATAAATATGTCCCAGAGAGATCACGGCGTCCTTTAATGTTTGAGGTGCAGAGCAGAGGGAGAGAGCAAGGAGATGCCAAGGAAGTAAGAGAAAAACATGTGATAACATAGGAGGAAAATGTTTTTAGAAGGAAGTTATAAGAAAAGTAGAAATTCTTTCTCACACCTAAAATGCAGTTTGATCCCTGTTACTTTTACACATTGATTTTTGCTCTTAATTTTATAAGAAATGCAAAGAACGTCAAGTGAAATTTTACAAGCAGGTTTCCATAATGAGAAGAGAATACATATTGTAGGTGCCCTACTCCTAGTTTGAACACTTGGGCCAGCACTTCTTATCTGTTTGACTATGGACAAGTGACTTGGCTTTTGTGAGCTTTGGCTTCCTAGTTTCTGGAATGAGACAGTGACACACACTTTGTGAAACAGTAAAAACGCACATCACGCACTTAGTCTGTAATGTTTAATCCATTCAATGAATTATTAGGCTGACCTTTTTTCCCCTACAATAGCCCTTAAAAAAAGCTTAAAATTATCTTCCATATTTGTTTTTGCAGCTCAGATTTTATGAGCTGCAATTTCTTTCCTGTCCTTTTCTTTTCTCTCCTCTCTAGCTCTTTCTTCCCCCGTCTACTCAGTTTCCCAGATCTCAAAGAGTTCTAGAGCAAACAAGAGAGATCAGCCATGAGGTGATCCCGGTCTGTAAACATAATGGCTTGAGCCGTTTTGTAAAGTGGGGAACAACCGTGGAAAGCAAAGTGCTGTGGTCAAGAGCTGGGGTTCTCGTATGGGATTTAATTTCATTTCTACCACTGAGAAGCTATGTGGACTCAGGCAATTCACTTGTACTTTTTGTGTTACTTTTCTAATTTGTAAAATGGGAGTATAGTATCTGTCTTATCAGCCATCATAAGGATGACATGATTTCAAATGGGTGAAGTTCTTAGAAGAGTAAGTACCATGTGTTCAACACTGAGTATGCATTCAAGCAGTCAGTGGGATGGCCTCCTTCCCAAGATATGATGCCAGGGATTTGTGCCTCAAGGGAGTAGTTGGAATGAATTCTGAGGTCTCTTCTTGTCCCTGGTATTATAGGATTTGATAACTACTGAAACTTAGTGATCTTTGGGGTGCATTATTTCCAGACACGGAGGTGGAACAGAAGTATTTGTCCTTGACTCACAGAGAGCTAAGGCATGTTCAGGAAAAGTTAAGAAATTGGGTTAAAAAGTCAAAACCATTCCAATTTGGAATAGCACCCTTTTTAAATGTCCAAGCTTTAACTTGTTTTTCTGGCTCTTATTTTCTATTCTGGCTTAGATTTTAAAATTTTCTTTGGTAATTCATCTTCAGTTACAGAAACAATGTAATACAGAGGAAAGAACATGGGTCTGGAGTTAGTTCTAAATTCAACCTTCCAGCCCTTCTACTTACGCCAACATGGTTTAAGGTCCCTAACCCTCAGTTTCCCCAGGTTAAAAAGAGAAATAATAGGATCTGGCTTTCAGTAAAATAACATATATAAGAGACTCAGCAAGGTGAAGATTACATTATCTTTCATTATATATCCTGCTGGACTGAAACCCCTATTCCTGTTTATTGCCATTTCCTACCAGATTCCAAAAATAGCAATGCAGATGGCTCTTTTTGAAACTGGGTAAGTCATATTTATATATTTGCAGTAGCAGGTTTTATTATTAGATGCTATTTATATCCCACTGAAACTAGACTTATTATCTGAATTAATAAAAAAGAGTAGTTTCTACACCTTCTAAAAGTATTACTCATAAATAATGCTCTTCTTAGACCCCTAATGCTGAGTAAGCCAGCCTAGCCTCTCAGTTTAATAGGCTACTGATAGTTCCCTTTATGCCAATGGGAAAATTAGCTAGTGCCAAGATATTTTTAACTGGTCTGAACAAACACATCTTCATTTGCATCCAGCAAGATGTAACCTTAGCAACAGTGTGTATTTTTGGACTCCTTTTCATTTAATGCAAATGAAGCACCACTGATACTCCCGGAATCTGATGACAGAATTCAACGTGACCAATTCATGTGTCTGAAGCCTCCAAGTCCCTTGCCAGCCCCACCAGATTCTGACTTCCTGTTACCAAGATGAATCAGTATGGCCCAAACTGAAATCGATTCAGCGTACTGCTTCACCATGTTTTCTTTCAGATCACGTTTGACTGTCACTCTCATTATAAACGGCCCAAAGTGTGGAGGAAACTGTGTCTTGTTGTGTAAAGAATTTAGGTTGTGCATCGTGACAAAGAATTAAAAATGTGCCTATGCTCCCTCTGAACAACAACCTGAGGGCAGTTACCTGCCATCTCTGAGCCCTAGTGTCTTCTGTATTCTCCTTCCTTCTCAAGTTGTGAGTATGAAATGACACACAATATCTGAAAGTGAATTTTGAGTCTGTTTAGTATCATTGTTATTTTATGATAGAGAGTATATGTGTATGTACAAGATGTGGGGAAAACTGGACTAGGTCTTGTCTTCCTGTTGTCTCTTTCCCCAGCCCTCAGGCTCCTTTGGATCTTGGATGCCAGAGATTGCCTGGCCTGGCATGTTTTCAAGCTGACCTAGAATCCAAATTCATGGTCAGCCATATAGGTTCCAGCCTCGTAGGACACTTTCCTTACCACTGATCTACAGAGGTTGCTCCCTGTTTATTATTTTTTATTAAACATATTTATGGGGTACAATGCAATGTTTTGATGTGTGTTTATAAAGTTTAAATGAAGATCATTAACAAATCCATAATCTTACATACTTTTCTTTTTTTTTTTTTTTGGTAGTGAGAACATTTGAAATCTTTTAGCTTTTTATTTTTAGGAAGGAGGACATGCTTTTTCAACTTGCTACCTTTTGTTATGCCTGTCATCATGGCTGCTACATCACATTGGTAGCACTCTGAACTGAAGCAATGTTTCTATAAAAGGAGAGGGAGGAGACTGGCCTCCCTGAAGACTGGTCCTTCACCCTGTATTGTGATACTTGGTTTAGTTTGCATTGCTGTCCTTAGGAAGTTTATAGATGTACATACATGAAACTTTCTTAATGTCAGTGAACAAATTCTCATTTCCCCCCAAAAGTAGAGCAACCAAAAACCCTGAGTAACAAGGGACTTTGCCAGTCCTGTTTGAATAGCCGTCGCTTTCATTGCACTTGCTTCTCAGTCTCTTGCCCAGCATTGCCATGGCCAGCTCTTTTTGACCTCGTTTAACATCTGTGTGCTAAAGTAAGTGAACACATACATATATGGTCAGAACTTTGTCATTATTTCCTGATCATAGCATCACACTTGATTAAACTGGTTCATAAACCATGGCTTGAAACAGATGATTCAGGAGTAGAAATGTGAGCATGTGTAAGTTTCTGTGGGTATGTATGTGGGTGGTGTGTATGTAGCTGAGTATGGGGATGGGTGAGAACGTGTGTGTTTGTGTGTCTAGGTTGAGAGTCTATGCATGTGACTTCGTGAACTGGGATTTATAGGCACGTATGGAAATCTGTGAGCTTATGTAATATGTCTGAACATGAATGTGTTAGTAATTTTTGGCATAAGTAGTTTCTGTATATTTGTTGTGTAAGAGGAAGAGAGCAACTGAAGATTAGGAAACCATTTGTTTATTCATTTAAGAACTATTCACTTAGAGTAGGGAATCCCAACCCTCAGGGCACAGACTTACATTGACTTGTGGCCTGTTAGGAACTGGCTACACAGCAGGATGTGAGTAGCAGGTGAACTAGAGAAGCTTCTTCTGTATTTACAGTCACTCCCCATCACTTGCATTACTGCCCAAGTTTTGCTTCCCATCAAATTAGCCATGGCATTAGATTCTTATAGGACCATGAATCCTATTGTCAATTGTGCACATGAAGGATCTAGCATGCACAGGTCATGCTCCTATATAGGTTTTATGTTTCTGTGAGAATCTAGTGTCTGATGATCTGATGTGGAGCTGAGCTGGTGATGCTAGTACTGGAGAGCAGCTATAATTACTGCATTATGGTAGATTGTATAATTATTTCATTATATATTGCAATGTAATAGTAATAGAAATAAAGTGTGCAATGAATGTAATGCATTTAAATAATCTGGAAACTATTCCCCCACACTCCCTGACCCATGAAAAAATTATCTTCCACGAAACCGGTCCCTGAAGCCAAAAAGGTTGGGAACTCTCTGTCATAGTCTGGTTTGTTTTGTTTAGCCATACATCTTCCATATTCATCTACTTTCTATCAAAAAAATAAATAAACTTTATAAAAAAGTTGGGGACTACTGATTTAGAGAATGAGAGAGCCAGACTCTGAGTCTGTGAGGTCATTTGTTCAGACAATGGAGTGATCATGCCAAAAAGATGGAGAAATGTTGGCCTGGCTTGTGTGGCAAAATCCTGTCTGTGGTGCCTCAGATGGCAGCTCATGGGGCTTGATGAAGCCCTTTAATAATCTTCAAATTCATGCACATTAAGACTTAGAGAACAAAGCATTCTGTCTTCTCCTTCCTGTGTTCTATTCTGTTCCATTTCTTTGCATGTCCACATCTCTTCCAGAAAATCCACTTTCACCCTTTTGTGACAGGCACCTACTGAGCATGCTCCTTCTAATGAAGTGCTAGATGGCATGGGGACCTATCCAGTTGGCAAGGTATCTGTTCTCTTCTGTAAAGGCCCTACGATGTATGTGGCCTAAAACAGAGTCTATTTCATTTCACCTCGCATTTTTAAGTTAGGAAGATTATTATCCCAATTGTTACTAAATTGGCATTTTTGAGTGTCCTAGAGGAAAACAAAACAAAACAATCCCACTATTTCCACTTGTATCAGTTGGAGCATCAGGCAGGGATGAGATTAAATCTTTATATTTTTTTCTGGACTGGAGAAAGGAGGGTAGCCTACCCCAGAAAGAAGACATGCTCTATCCAAGTCTCATCAGGGCAAACCATCTCCCACTTTTCTGTAAAACTTTCCTGATCTCTATTTTCCCAAAAGATTCCAAGCAGACTGAAAGCCTCCTGACCTGCCCCTGTGTACTCCTGCTGAACTTGACAGCACATGAGGATCTCTGATCAAGGCTGAATCTTCTGTGTGGCCTTTACATACACCATGTGAGGCAGATTATTACAAAGGCTCTGCAGATAGAGAAATTGAGACTCTGAGAGATGAATGGTAAGATGCAAAACCAGAAGCAAAGGCTCAAGTTCAGGTCTTTCTAGACTTGAGTATAGTTGATTTTTCACACACCTATGCCCTACTGAAGGGCAGGGACCATGTCTTGCTCCTTGGTGTGTGCTCAGCACTGAGCTTGGAGCCTTGCTTGGTGTCTAGAGTTGGTTTCCTAATAGACTCTAAACTGGAAGAGGAAGCTTGCTGGGCATCTCCTCAGGATCACTAGCTGTGGAGGATAAAGGCAGTAAGACAGGGCAGAGGGAGCTCTACAGTGTAGCAGCAGGGGAGAGCTCTACTGACCCCATAGGCATTCCTGTTACTAGGACAGCACTTTGGACTGTGTTAGAAGGAGGACAAGGTTTCAGGACCTGCTGTTGACCAGTCCTTGGATGTATGCTGCCTCCAGAAAAGGGTGTGACTTTGGGTCAGGTGATTCTCCTTCATGAAGTACAATTCAGGGATTCAGGGAGAAAAACTCAACTGAGTTCAGAGGAAGTCATGGTTGTCAGCTACCAATACTCCTGCAGTCGGAAAGATGAGTAATTCTGCCCTGTAAGGAGTCTGGGTGACACCACAGAACAGTCCATAAACGGTTGTGAAATAAATATTTCTCTGCAAAATGCTTCCCTGTTTTGAACTCTTCTGGTGTGGGTTTGGCTTATCTCACACTGGTAGCAATAGATCTTTGAACATTGCAGCCTTCTGTGCTCATTTCTGTCATTGTGCTCTGGATGTCAGCTGTGTGTGTGTGGGTAAATGTATGCATGTGTGTGTTGGGGGCAGGTATATGCACACGTGTGGCAGACCTACCTAATTGTGCATGTGTTTCTCACCTACAGCTATCAAGGCTCATTTCTGTATTGGTTTCCCAGGAAGGAAGTTCAGTCGTCCTGGCTGACCTACCTTCTATGTGAAACTCCAGTGGGAGTAAGATCACCAGAACCCACTCTGCTCTGTTTCTGTGCTTAGAGCATCTCCAGCCTCTGAACCTATGACCTGGAGCACTTTCCTGACATGAGAGCAGGGAATCCACTCAAAGGGAGGACTCCAGGTTCAGCAGGGTCAAGGCTTTTATTGCCCCCAGGACCTTTCAAGGGAAGGACAGCCTCTGGTGTGGGGAGGGGTGGCTACTTTGGCAGCAAGGGACTTGGAGGACAGATACCAAGGCCTGTTCTGGAACAGTGGCTCCATTCTCCACAGAGGGTCAATGGTCAAGCTGCAGCGTGGTCACCACGGTGTCTCAAAGGCCCTGAATTCACATTGTGTGGAACTTGATGCACTAGGCCATGAGCATGACACCCTCTACCCAAACAGTTCTGTCACTGGATAGTTTTCTCCCACATTCAAGAGGGTATGCAGAGGGCCTGGTATGAAAAACCTTTCCTTTCCCGGGAGTTCGTCCTTGACCACTGCCTACTCTTCGTATTTTCTGATCTGGAAGTCAAGCTGGACCACAAGTCGGTGGAATTTGATTGCTCTCAAAGTCTGTCTTCTGGGCAGTCTTTTAAAGTGTAGGAGGCTGCTGCATACCTAGGCAACTTAGAGTCTCCAGAAAGACCCTCTGGATCCCTCCATCCCTCACTATTGCTTCATGGTTTTTCAGAGAGATCCTTGCTGGTTGATAGCAGAATTCCCTTTTAACAGATGACAGCATTTTCCAAAGATAGCTTAGACATAGAGAACATCATTGAAGGGGTGGGAGAGGAGCACAGTGTCAGAGATGTGTCCTTTTCTGGGAGCAGAGTATGTTTAAAGTACTTATTTATTTATTATTTATTTAGACAGGTTCTCACTCTGTTGTGATTCAGCTGTGTCAGTCTCCTGTAGCTGAGACTGCAGGTGTGAGCTATCATTCATGCCTGGTTTTTTTTTTTTTTTTTTTTTTTTTTTTTTTTTTTCGCTATAGGGCGCATGCGCTCGCCAGAAAGAGAAAGACAGAGAGACAGAAAGCGATAAATCACTCCCCCAGGGGGGATGGCCACACCGCGATCCCTTCTCCTCCATTCTCCTCTTGGGATCTTGGGCACGCACGCACATGCGGCCAGCATGAATTTAAGCCGCCGGGTCCGGGACTCGAACTGCAGTTGACTACGTGGGAGTCCAGTGACATAGCCAATACACTAATTGCTGGTCCCTCATGCCTGGCTTTTTAAAACAGGGTCTCATTATGTTGACTGGTTGAGAGCTCCTGATCCCCTGCCTCAGCCTCACCAGTAACAGGGACCACAGCTGTGCATCACATCTCTGGCTTCTAGTCTGGGTCAAGAATCAAACCTAGACCTCCCCTGTGACCTCAGTAGGAGGTCTTACTAATATATATGATGCTCATTAGTGGGGTCTCACTAACATGTATGGCATCACCACTGTTGGACCAGGCTCTGAAATGGAAAAGGTTACGGAATGGATAGAACCCAGAAGCTGGGAATGGCATCAAGACCATTGTTACAGAATTTATCAACACTGTCTCAATCTGGCAGGCATGTGACCTTCAGAAGGTCACAGAGAATATGGACATGATTTCCCAGAGAGGCTCACATGAGGGCCTGGCACTGGCAGGGGCCCTGGTGCTGTTTGTCACTTCTTGCTCATAGCAATTCTGGAAAGTAACTGTGTCCCCCACCTCCTCTTCTTGATGAGAAAGCTGGCTCAGAAATACAGTTTGGATGCTCATTTGTAAGATGGATCACCTCTTGTGGAGTCAAACAAAGCTTTTCAGATCAGGAGACATCTGAGATGATGAGGTTTCAAAGTGGGTTGGGAGTTCTACAAACAAGTCTTTGTCCCAGCCTTGCTATGTGCTGGGCGTTCTCAGCAGGAAGGGAAGGTCTTTTGGGAATGAGCTGTCAGTCACCACTGGGTAGATCAAAAATGAGTAGGAATTTCCAAGCAAGAGTCGTCAGTGAAACTGACTATAACTTCCAATGCAGTCTTAAAGGAGGAGGAAGAGAACTTACACAAAGGTAGAGAACTTACACAAAGATGAGTACAAAAATGTGTTCTTTGAAAATAAAGAATGATTTTGTTTTATAGAATGTATGTGTTTCTGTCCAGAATCAGAAACCTTATAGAAGGGGACTGAGGGAGGGGGCAGCCTGAAGGCTTTGTGGTTCCTCGACAGCACTTATTTGCCATTCACGAAGAAAACTGAGAGGTGCCTTAGAAAGAGAACCCTGGGCTGGAGCCACTGGCTTGAGTTTGCAACTTAGTTTTCTGGTGAGCTCACTGGGAATCCTTAGCGGGCTCCTTGCCTTTTCTGGATCCTCCTTTGCAAAATTAAAACCAAAAGGTGACTTTAAATTCTGGCCCTCTATAAATCAATTTTAAACAAAACAACAAAATCACGTTTACTTCCACCCTATGAGCTTGCCGTAACAGCATTTGCAGCTATATGAGCTTCTTAGAATCAGAAAGAAAGAACATTTGTGAAGTGTCAGCTCATCATAATGACTGGCAGCCAGGGGCTTCCAAGCCCATCACCAAAACCTGCTCTATGATGTGAACACAGGCCAGGCTGAGCAGGAGCCTTCCTGGAGCTGCTGCCTCGTGGGCCCCATTCTTGCTGACTATGCCGTGTGTTCTCAGGAACAGAAATAGAATCCGTCTGTCACACGGCAAGTGCACTCCTCGGAGGATGAAGTGTGTGAATGTGTGTGTATGTGCGCATTTATTTATTTATTTTTTTCCCTGATAATGCCCTGTGGGGAAAAAAAAAATTTAGGAAGTAGGGGGTAGGGACCCTGGAAAGCTGTCAGCTTCCCGCTAGACAAGTCACTTATCACAACATCTTGGCATTCCCAACTACAGACAGTGCCAAGAATGCTCAGCACACACCCTGAAGGGGTGTCATGGGGCCCACGTAGGAGGCCCGTAGACCTTTTGGGTGCGAAACTACTGCAATATAAAGTGTTGCTAGATTATTAGGACATGCTAGCTACCTTCTTCAAACCCTAGAATCAGGATTTCCATGAGCTAACCTAGTTAGCGACTGAGCTCATGTTGATCAGCCCATTTGCTCTGGGCTCTCCCTTTCCTCCGCCCACTTGGTATAGTGGTGTCCTTCTCTGCCTCTCATGAGGCTTAACAGCTGCCTAATTTACCATCTGCAGTCTACACAGTGGCCAGAAGGTCTCCTGTGTCCCAATCTGATCTCAATTTTGAAACCATCAGCAACCTGAGAAGCCCTGGATAGGAGATAGAATCAGAAGATTGGGTTCAAGCCCAAACTCCCCCACAAATAAGCTGTGTAACCTCAGGCAGATGTCACACTTCTCCGCATCATTGTCATCTGTAAATTATAGATCATGAAAGCACCATCTTGTTGATCTTGCGGATTCTTGCAAACACCCCCTAGGACAATGGGTATTTAATTGTTTTAAGCAAAGCCTGTCCTGGACAAGAGCCCATTGGTGCTCTATACTGTGCCGTGCCCAACACCTGCAGCTGTGGGGGAGGGATGAGAACACCATGCAGTCACTGCCAGGCACAAAGTTACTTTGGAAAGCAGGGAATCAGGAGTATGAGGGAGTAGAAGAGGCAAAAGGAGAGATGTATCTGGGCACCTCACCACCACCACCCCACCCTCCCAGTACAAACTCTCAGACACACCTGGGCTCAGGGGATCACTGTTATTTTCACATGCATGCGTCGTGTTTTCCAGCGCTGGTACAGATCTCTAAGAAAGCAGAGATGCTTGCTTTCTTGTTCTCACTTCGGAACCACCCAGCTTAGCACAGGTTTGTTGTGGGGGCTTAGGATCCCTCTCAGAGCTGCTCCCCAGCCTCCCACCTCTCCAGGCTGCTCTCCCAGGCTGCTTTCACAGCAGATCCCAGCACACAAATTCCTCCCCTTTCTCTCCTTTCCTCCTAATCCTCTGATGGGATCAGAGCCTCAGCTCTTTCCAGATGCCTTCATTCACTCTCTAACTCACTTAGGTCCTTCAGTCTTTGTTCAGTTCATGAAAATTGGCACATTTTAATCCCAGGTGGACAAGGGAACTCAAAGATGAGAAGACACAGTCCCTACTCATTTGGATGTTGGCTAGTTCTCCAATGAAAAGTCCTTACTAGGCCTGTAGAGCCCTGACTAACTCATTGCTGACATGAGAAATTGAAAGCTGCATTTTAATTGCATCCATGCCATCAATGAGCTTCCATCCTGGTAATAGCCTCAGTGAGGATTATCATACCCACTTTCCTGATGAGGAAACCGAGGCTCAGAGAATGCTAGCAAGCATCACAGATGAGATTGGCAATGAAGTCCTTTAGCACCAGGGATGTGCACCCTCATAAACCAAGATGCTTGAGCTCTATGAGGGGTTTGAGATGAATTTAGGAATGAGAATCATGGAAAGGGTACAAAAATAATTCTCACTCTGCCTGGGATCAGCAGATCAGCAGTTATTCAATAAATGAACATGAGTCAGTGGGAAGGAAGCATTTTCTCCTTGGAAAACATGTGTGTAATTCTGCAATTAGAAGTGCCAGTAAAAGAGGGTGGGAAGTTCTCTGGAAATATAAATTGCTATCAATAGGCGAAGATGAACAGCTGTAGCCACACAGGCTGAGGACCATAGTAGCTCAGAACTTCACGCTTTCTGTCATGGTTACCTTGGAACCCAGTTGACTTCGGCCGAAAATGTGTATTCCTTTTCCTCTTTTGCTTCTAGAACCCTCCCTCCTCCTAGTCATCTCAGTGTTACTTATTTTTAAAATATGTTATATGTGTGTGTGGGTTGAACATCCCTAATCCAAAATCTGAAATCCAAAATGCCTCTAAATCTGACATGTTTTGGAATGCCAATATGACATCACAAGCAGAAAATTCTACCTGAGCTTATTTGACAGGTCAGTCAAAATTATCCAACACAAAATTATTACGTGAAATTACCTTCAGGTTACATATATGGGCGCATAGAAAATATAAATAATTTGTATGTAGACCTAGTCTCATCCCCAAGATATCCCAGTAGATATGAGAGCATTTCAAGAAATTTGTGGAAAAAATGGGATTAAATTATTGGCTTATTTTATTTATTAGTATCATAATCTTTTTTATATTACATTGAATCACATATATCTTTACAGTATATTACATTTCTTTTTCCAGCAAGAATACCAGGCATAACAATCAAGACAAAGACATTACTATCCCCATCATCAAATAACTTTTCATCATTTTTTCCAGATTATTATTATTATTCTCATTTTTTAAACATTCAATCACTATATATCATTTTGCTTGTAAAAAGAATTTATCCAACATGAAATACTTCTCAGACCTGTCCAGTTGAGAATACTATACATGTTATCATTAACAGGTAATAAACTTTTTCTGTGTCCACTAATGTCATGCTCCACTATTTGTTCTCTTGTTATCCCTCTCTATACTCTTCCCTCCTCCCACCCCGTCCCACATTGTCTTCAGCATCCGTAACTATTTTCATTGCTTTTATTCCCTTCAATATTTCTATCTTTACCATAAAGTGCTAATAGTTGGTATATATTAAGTGGATACATACAATTTCTTTCATTCATGTCCTGGTTTGTTTCATTCAGCAATAAATCTTCCATATTCAACCACTTTCTATCAAATGCCAGGGTCTTGGTTTTTTATAATACTAATTTTGGTAAGCTTTTGGAAGACCTCTCCTCATCTATATAAATATTCTAAATTTGAAAAATAAAATTAAAATCCCAAATATTTATTTTCTCAAATATTTCAGATGAGGAATACTCAACCCATTATATATATATATATATATATATATATATATATATATATATATATAAAACCATGTCATTCTCTAACTAATATCCTTCTTTGTTTGTATGTGTGTACATTTGTGTGTCTCCAGAAGTGCACTTGCTTGCTGGAGAGACAGAGAAAGTGAGAAATCACTCCCTAGTGGCAATGCCTTTCCACAATCCCTTTTCCATTCTCTTCTCAGGACTTTAGGCATGCATGCACACATGCCCTGCGTGATTTTCAAGCCGCCAGGGCCAGGACTTGAACTGCTGTCATCAATGTGGGAGTCCAGCACCTTAACCACAATGCCACATGCTGGCCCCAGAAGGTAGAATTTAAACTCTTAACTATGGCTTATGGTATTGTCTTAGCAAATGTTGTCTCCAAAGCAGACCCTAAGGATGAGACTTGGGATCAAGAATTGCCAAACCGAAAGGTAAGACAACTGAGGTATTTATCCACCAACACTACTTCCTCACTGGTTAAAGTTTGTTTCTGGGGTTACTAATGATTCACCATGTCTATTCTACTCTTTGCTCAGTCAGCTCACTCCTAGGATCTTAAATGGAGACATACAAGTGTTGAAGGTAGGAAGTCATAGGAATGAGCTATGTTCTTCCCCCAGAATTCATGCATGAGACTTGCTTATATTATAAAGTTGCTAAATGAAAACTTATTCTCTTCATGGTATCGCAGAGCAGGGCCTTTGGATATATTAAAATCATTGGTCCACAATTTTGAGGTGCCTTTGGACCTTCCACATGGCCGAAATCATGCATGAGTCAAAGAAACATCTATTTTCTCAAATTCATTTAGTCTCAAGAATTTCTGTAAGCAGTATAATAATGGAATATGATGGTATATGAGAAAACCCTCCACCGAAGCTTCCGATGTTTCTCAGAGAGATAGTGAGTCAAAAGGATGTTAGTGGGTGACTGTGGCTTCTAATGTGAGGACTCTCAAGAGTTTCATTCTTGAGCTTCACTTTCTGCCCTTACACATGATTCAAGATTTCACAGAGATGTCACCCTATGTATATGAAAAACATGTAGGTCTTGGAGGAATCTCCACGTTGTTCTCTACAGTAGATCATATGATCTAGCAGTTCTACTCCTGGGTATCTACCCAAAGAATAGGACTACACTCATTGAGAAAGATACTCGCACATCTATGTTTATTACAGCATTATTCATAATTGCTAAGACATGGAATCAACCCAAATATCCAAGAACTGATGAATGAATTGAAAAGTATGGCACATATACACTATGGCATACTACTCAACTCTTAAAAAAAATGAGATCCTGGTGTCTGATAGAAAGTGAATGAATATGGAAGATTTAATGCTAAGGGAAGTAAGCCAGACTATGAGAGAGAAGCATTGTATGTCCTCACTTAATATATTCAGTTTTCTGAATTTTTGCTCTATGACAGAAACAGAAAGATTGGAAGGTATAAAAACTTAGAGAGCCACTGTAGACACTGTGAAAGAAGGGTGAGAAATTGGGGTGGATGAAAGGGAGGGAATCAAGGAAAAAAAGAAGCAAACTATTTAATGGACATAAAAATGGAAAATTACTGGGACTAGCATAGAGTAAAGGCTATGTCGCTGGACTCCCATGTAGTCGACCGCGGTTCAAGTCCCGGACCCAGGGGCTTAAACTCACGCTGGGCGTGTGTGCGTGCGTGCCCAAGATCCCGAGAGGAGAGTGGAGGAGAAGGGATTGTGGTGTGGCCATCCCACCTGGGTGGTGATTTCTCGCTTTCTGTCTCTCTGTCTCTCTCTGTCTTTCTGGAGAGTGCATGTGCCCTATAGCAAAAAATAAACCTCTCCAAAAAAAAAAAAAAGGAAAATTATCAGTTAATAATGTGTATGGTAATATCTTTGACTGGTCTAATATGCAGTGAATTCATGCTAGGAAAACTAATTTTATATGCTGTAAATATGTTCACTGATTGAATGTAAAAAATAAATAAGTAAAGTTAAAGAAAGACAAGTATGCAGATCAGACACAATTAGAGTACCTGTATAAGAATGTGTGTAGGGACCAGCAGTAAGAGTAATGGCTATGTCGCTGGACTCCCACGTAGTTGGCTGCAGTTCGAGTCCCAGACCTGGTGGCTTAAACTCACGCCGGGTGCGTGCATGCATGCCCCAGATCCCGAGAGGAGAATGAAGGAGAAGGGATTGCGGCGTGGCCATCCCCCCTGGGGGTTGATTTCTCATTTTCTGTCTCTCTGTCTCTCTCTGTCTGTCTGGCAAGTGCACGCGTCCTATAGCAAAAACCTCTCAAAAAAAAAAAAAAAAAAAAAAAAAAAGAATGTGTGTATCTGTAAAATCAGGCAGATTTGGGGAGATTGACCTGGCTATGAATTTCAGACTTTTCTTTTTTGGAATAATGTTCCATACCCTTAAATAACAGGCATGAGAAGAAACCAAATGACAATGAAAAAATAACTCATGATCATTAAAAACACAACTTCCTACAAGATTAGCAGGATGCAAAGCTAAGTGTAACACTTTCCCTCAGCCTGGACAGGAACAACTTAAGAAATTCTTCAGGCATTGTAGAGTTCCATGTTAGAAAGGAACAATTTAAGTGTATTCTTTAGATTCTCCCTAATAAGATAGAACAGGGTCTGAAGAGGTATGTAGAAATTTAACTTGAATTTCTGAGGAGATCCATCACACCTCTATGAAATTTTCTCTGACTAGCACATACAGATTTGCTCACTCCCACTCTTGTCTCTCCATCACACCTTTAATATAATTAATACTTTAATATAATTCTCAAAGCTATTAACCCCCTTTTGTACTTTGTTTATCTGTAAAATAAGTTGCTCATAATAATGAAGTTTATTATAATAATGATTTTGAAGCTTAAAATTTTGAATCTATTATAATTTCTTCTTTTACAAGCATAATCACATAACTTATACAATAATATATATGCTTTTCCTTTTCTTGAAAGAAAAAGTATTTTGGACTGGTTGTCAGAACAATTCCTTAATTCAAAGGCAATTGCTAAATATCTTCTATGTATCAGGCCTCATGGGATATAACTGAAATTTATTATCTTTATCCTAGAGAAATTTATTATCCTGCTAAGAATGTGACATAAAAGTCCAGGAAATAACTAAGAAATAATTCCAGTCACTTGGTGAATTAACAGGAATTCATCTAATAGAATTCACTATGAATTGAGCAATGCTTTGAGGATGAGCCTCAAAGGAAGAATGGAGTGAGGTGTTCCTAATGATAGGAAAAGGACATCCCGAATGAGTATAATATGGATTGCAGAAACACCCTGGGAATAACAAGGTATGAGGTTGAGGGAGATGAGAATTGTGTCAGATTGCTCTGAATAATCTATTTGTGCTGAACTCGAGTTGGAGATGTGGTGGGTAAGATAAGGATTAGGAAGAATGTGGACGTCATCCAATAGCATTTAACCTCTATCCAGTCAATGGGAAACCAATAACTTTTTTCAGGTTTACTGTAGAGTGTGTGCACTCAGCAGAGAAAGATAGACAGAGACAGAGAATGAAGGAAAGTGAGAAATCTTTCCTCTCCTGGAATGGGGGGATGGCCACAGTCCCTTCTCCTCCATTCTCCTCTGGAGGTTTTGGGCATGTACACACATGCGCTCAGCATGTTTTTCAAGCTGCTGGCTCTGGGACTCAAATCACAGTCAGCCACGTGGTATCTAGTACCTTAACCACTGCACCACCTGCTGGCCTAAAACCAGTATCTTTTATAAGACAGAGAAGCATTAGGATGTTTGTCTTTGAGGAAGCCCAGGGTGGCAGCTGTGTAGAGAGTAGATAAATGTGAGAGGAAGACCAAGAGAGTACAAGTAGGAGGATGACTGCTCAAGAGGCTAGGGAAAGGAAAACGAGATACAAATTTGTGGGATATTGGTCTAGTCAACAATGTAACAATGAGGACTGCAAGGTTTTCCCTTGGCCAGGAGAATGGGAGTGAAGTGTGGGTTGGGTAGGAGAAATTGGCCCCAAAGAGGTAAGATTTGTTAGAACCACATGAATTGTGTGTGTGTGTGTGTGTGTGTGTGTGTGTCTGCATGTAGAAGTCACAAACAGAGCTTAGCTTTGAGAAGAGGAAACAAAAACAGCAAAGGAGATAAAAGAAGTCAGAAATAGGATTTAAAGCCCATATCTTTGTACACAGCTTGATTTCCTACGTACTTACCCTTGAGCCATTCTTAGGAACACACAGGCACCCTACCTTCCCAGAACATCAATAATGCAGTTTGGAAATTGCAGGTCTGTCCCTGTATGAAGACACTGGGATTAGAAACATAAGCCATTTAAAAAGCTCTTCCTTTATCACTGTAATTACAAATGTAGCTCATGTTTGAGACCTGACATACAATTTAATTCTTAACTTTTCAGCACACGGACCACACAGTTCTCATGCTCTTTCTTTATGGCTGATGACTCTACTGACTTTTGTATGTATAAAAATGCAGCCATTGCTAGCCAATGCAGAATACATTCATAGATGTTTTGCACAAGAATCATGCTCTCTGGATCTAAACAGATTTTTGCCATCGCAATACTTCTGAAGTGTAAGTACACTCAGATCAATAACAGTGTGCACACTTCTGTCTCCAATTTCAGTGGAAGCCTCAGCACTTGCATCAGAATCTGGGGAAGAGAGAGTGGGGCACACTCTAGGATGCCTCCAATGAGGATCTATTGTTTCCGAGTTCAAGCACACCCTGGATGTCTTCTTCCACCTCATTTGTGTTTTCTGTCCTGGCCCTAGTCTTAAACCTTGCCTTAACTCTTACTTACCAAGAGCCTGCTGTAGTTTCCTCTTCATTTGAGCAACCACCCCAGCCTTACATAACTGAGAAAATCCTTTCAATTTGCTAACTTCATGCTTGCATTTGATGTTTCTTTATTTGTTTTAGTGTCTATCTTCCTGACTAAACAGGGAGTGCCTTGAGAGATGGCATCATGTTTTATTCATTTCTGAAGCTCAGTGTCCAGTATCATGCTTGGCAGAGGATAGACCACCAAAGCTTATAGGCTGAGTGATTAATAGGATGCTTTACGATTCTATTGCATGTAAGCTATTGCATCATTTGGTGCATTTATGTATGTATGTATGTATGTATGTAATTCCTCAAGTTTGGACAATTTCAAAACTCCTGGCTGTCACCTCTTTATCTTATCCTTACCTCACTTCCATCTGGGGAGGCTGATGGGGCAGTCTTATAAGTACTTTGATGTACTTCAGCATGAAATGACATGACTGAAGTTGACATCACCAGACTGAGGGGTTAGGACTGGTACCTAGGTCTAGTACTTGGGTATGGTGACTAAAGTGGATTTTTCCACTTCATCACATTTTATCTTTTAAGTCAGTATGCATTCCTTTCTGCCTTTTGGGATGTGGTCAGTATCTCTTCTCTCAGAGCCAGGTAGGAGACACCACAATGAATTTCTGGCCTTTTCCTCTTCTTATTATTCTGGAAGGAGTAAACCTTTCCTGACTGGAAGGACTGAAACAAGTTATATTTCTCAAAAGTCCAATGACTGACCTCCGATACCCCTCATTTCCCAATTAACCTCTGGAAGTCATGCTGACCCCACATGGCTTTGGAGTTTTCTTTTGGGCTGGAGGCAAGAATAATTGGCAAGTCCTTTTGGGTATCCATCTCCTTAAAATAGAATACTAGAACATACATTGCTCTAATGTTTGAACTTTTTCTTTTTCTCCTCCTTCTTTGCTTCCTCTTCCTCCTCATAATCTTTCTATTCCTTCTTACCTTTATATTTCTTGAAGCATTTGAAAGTTCCTCACAGAAATGGGTAAATTTATTCACTAAGCCACTTTTGCTTTACATAATAAAAATTCATGTGCACTTTTTTTCTCTGCAAAACTTTGCTGGAGTCCCTGGCTAGGATACAAGAATCCTGGATTCTAGCCATTTTTCTCTTAGTCACTGGCTTTGTGACTTCAGAGGAGACACATAATCCTTCAATTCTCTTGTCGATGGTGTTGCATTCTCATTTATTTTCACTATTGCCTCCTGTGAACAACCAGAGGGCTGGGGCAATATGCTGCTCCAACTTGTAGTCTCAAGACTTATTATGGTTTCTAGAAAATATTGATTGAATTCAATAGAACATTGAGTGTCAAAAAGAGATAGAGAAGCAATTAATTGCAGAAAGGGACACCGAGAAGCCCTGCTGATCTGTCTGATGCTTCCTCTAATATTTGAGAGGGGAAACAGCAGAGTTAGATTGGCAGAAAGCACAATGATGATGATATATGTGTATGCACACACTTGAGCATTCATGACATTTGTTTAGAATGGAGAACGTAAAGTTGTTGGCAGTAAAGGAGAGAAAGGAACTATGAATGACAAAAGTCCTGAAAAAATGTTGTTTAATATCAGGATCTGATGTGACAAAATAAGTAAAAATTCACTAGTCACACACCCAACAAATACCTAGTCAGATATCCATGACCTTAGCACTATTGCATGGTAACAGTCGGGAGTCAAGAGTTCTTCTAACTCATTAGATGATATGAAGAAAATTATCTCTAAATTTCCAAGAAGATAAAAGACAATGAGAGTTGTCAGCTGGACTTAGAGGGGGGAGGGTGCAAAAATGCACAGTATTATGTGTAATATTCCATTTTATAAGGAAATAGAGACATACAAAGTTTTGCTTCTTTGGAAATTTCTTCATGTCAACACTGCCAACAGAAAAGGCTAAAGACTGACAGAAAACCAAAATCTAAGTACTCAGGATTATAAGGACGACTCAAAAGGTAGGAATTTTGTCTAAGATAAAGACTGTGAAGTATATATGAAGGTAGAAAACAGAACAGAGTGACCACATGTGATTAGCATAATTGGGACCAAGGCATTACAGAGAAGGCAATCCTACTCAATTATTTAAAAGCACAAGAGATACCACAACTGAATCCTAGGAGAGCACTCAACTCGAGAGGTTGGCCAGAATGTGAGAAAGATTGAAAAGTCTCTTTACCAATGGGAGGGTAGAATAGAATGTGTTTTCTAAGGTTGTTTCATTTATCATATTCTTCTTGGGGAAAATTTCAACATTAATTTTTTCCCCAAGATTATATAAATGATGACATTTATGTAAAAAACTATTTAGTTTTAAAAGGCCCAGAATCTCAGGCATCTTTGAAGTCCTCAAGTAGTCTTATGACTGCCACAGAGATAATTTTCTTGTGATTAAGCAGTCTTTAATTCATTGACTCTCAAATGCTTTTCCATTACAATGGTCAGTGTGAGACAAAAAGATGCTCACCTCCTTCCTAATACAAGAATTTAGGAGGCACTTTAACAACTCAGCTGACTGCGTTTCATTTGCTCATAGTACTGGTTTGATCACTCTTCCTTATGGAAAAAGAACATAAAACAATGAAAACCAAAACCATTCAATTCCTGTGACTTTCACACCTTCTAAGTGTGTAAAAACACTGCACAGATTGGTGCTTTCTGAGAGCATCAAGGTAAATCAGGTTTTGTTTATTTTTCTTAAACTTTTGCTGTAGCAACAACAGAAGATACTCATGTGAAATGAAGTGATTTCAAAGAAAAGAGACTTATTCAGCTCATTGGTGAGAGGGTCAGGGTCCAGAGATTGCATTTGGCGAGGGTCTTCTAGCTGTATTACAAGATGGTGGAGCACAAGAGCACACAAATCTGTATTTACGTGTCTCTGTTCTGATGTCAACCCCTATCCTTATAGAACTACCAGGAATCGATAATGGGACCCTGCTAATGATCTTGATCCTAATCTTTTTACAATGGCTTCACATTCTAATGTTACAATCTGATTAAGTTTCATCCTCTTTTTTAAAAATATATTTATTGTTATTATTATTGTTTTATTATTTTAAAATTTGCTATAGGGCACAGTGCTCACTAAAGAGAGACAAGAGAGAGAAAGAAGGAAAGTGAGAAAGCAAGTTGTCAGGTTCAGGATTTGAACTGCAGCCAGCATGTGGGAGTCCAGTGCCCTATCCACCATACCACCCGCTGGTCCAAGTTTCATTTTTTGAATCCCATCATGACCAAACCTCAACACATGAATTCTGGGGGACATTTAAACCATACTAACCTCAGAAGCAGATTCCTTCCCATAATGATCTGGAGTTGTTGGGGGTGACAGCGGGTCTGTTTGCTTTGTTTACTTCCTCAGAGCACAGGGTTGTCTGCACTTAGCAAGGACTCTGCCGGTTGTCGGATTCAACTGCCTCCTTCCTGACTATCTCACTGGGGTTTTACTCTGAGCAGATGCTGTACTTTAAGGGGGTTTATGTGATGCTATTAAATCTGAGGATCCATGGCAGAAGGATGCAACAATAAATACTGTTTCTACATCATCACAGGAAGGAGTCTTTTATGCACATGTAGCCAAACTTCTCACAATATAAAAAGACTATAAACATCAAAGCACAAATAGAGCTGAGACCACCAAAAGCCCAGACCGAGGAGGAAAATTCAGCTCAGGATATCTTTAGTTTGAACACAAGTGAGTAAGATTTCTGGGCAGATAGTCTAGAAGAAAAACAAATGGGCACTGTATCTTGATTTGCCTATAAGGTGAGGAAATAATTCATTTGTTACTAAGGTGTCAAATGGAAGTTGGCTGTAGGTTGGCAAATCAGTGATTTTGAAAGGTTTTCTTTCATAGGCACTAGCTTCCACACTCTCCACATAGTGATCCCAGACTGTCTCTAAAGCAGTTGGTACCCTAGACTCTTCAAGAGATTGGCATTGGAGTTGGCAGGTGGCATGGTGGTTGGGGTGCTGGACTCCCATGGGGCCAACTATGGGTTAAGTCCTGGACCTGGTGGCTTGCTTTCTCACATTCCCTCTCTCTCTCATTCTCTCCCTGTCTCTCTCTGGTCAAACTAAAAAAGATAATAATGATAGTAAATAAAATTAGGTTAAATAATTCTTAAAAAAGGTAAAAGGACTGGCATTCAGTAATCTTCCATATAGAAGGACTGTTTTCTAAGGCATGCCATCTCCCAGCCTCCCCTTCTTATTAAACCCCCTTCTCCTAAATCCTCATGTAAATGGACTCTATGTCTGACATCAACAACTGAAGAAAAATTCTGCTTTCTCTGCCTGTAATTTTGCAGTACAGGGGTCAACCCTATTTTAATGTTCATGTTCAACATTTCTTGACTTGCATTTTCCAAGTTCGTAATCTCTCCTTAGAGCTTCCAGGAATCTTAGGTTCTGACCACTGCCTGGCACCTGCTCACTGTGACGGCTCCTGGGCAATTTTCTTCTTTCTTGGCCACAGTTTCTCCAACTGAATTTTAAACATCAAAAACGTACTGCACTTAGAGGCAGAAAACACATTTCAAATAAAATGATTTAATATAATTGTGACGTGTCTCAACTACATGGAAGGTTTCCTAGGCTCGTTTTTCCCAGAACGCTAGTGCTTTCTGTCTAGTGAGACATTAGCCCCCTTGCTACTCTGGGGACTCTTGCTGTCCTCTCTGAGTTGAGGCTCACATGCTATCTCCAGCAACAGAGCACTGCCAGGCTGTTCAGAATGAAGATTTATGTGTGCTTCACTTAAAATGAAGCTCATCCCTGTCACCCGCATAAATTACATCTCAGGCCATCACCAAGAGGAAATTCCAAGACTGCTAGATGCCTTCCTGCTCGTGACACAAGAGCACAGGAGCTGTAAACCAAGTGTGAGTGCCTGCCTGGTTTTTCAGCCTTGCTTTCCCCAGATCTCCCACCCCGGGCACTCTTGCTTCAGACAAACACAATAACTTGTATTTTTCCACTGTCTGTGTTCTGAATTGCCTCTCGGCTTGCATATGTGAGCTCTGCTTCATCTGGGGATCTTCCATTCATCCTCCAAGCAAAGCATCCCATGCTCTATTTATTGTTTTATTTTATTATTATGTTTTTAGAATTTTATTTATTCATTCACTTATTTTTTTTTTTTTGAGAGTTTTTTTCACTATAGGTTGTGTGCGCTCGCCAGAAAGACAGAGAGAGACAGAGAGATAGAAAGCAAAAAATCACGCCCCCAGAGGGGATGGCCATGCCACAACCCCTTGTTCTCCATTCTCCTTTTGGGATCTTGGGCATGCATGCACACGCACCCAGCGTGAATTTAAGCCACCGGGTCCAGGACTCGAACCGCGGTCGACTACATGGGAGTCCAGCGACAGAGCCATTATGCTAACTGCTGGTCCCTTCATTCATTTATTTTAATTTGACCAGAGAGAGACAGAGAAAGAGAGATAGAAAGAAAGCGAGAAAGCAAGCCACCAGATTCAGGACTTGATCCGTGGTTGGCCATGTGGGAGTGTCCAGTGCCTTAACCACCATGTTACCTGCTGGTCTCCTTATTTTATTATTTTTTAAGAGAGATTTTTACTATAGGGCATGAGCACACCAGAGGAATAGAAGAACATAAAGTAAGAAATCACAGCCCAGGGAAGATGTCTATGCTGCAATCCCTTCTCCCCTGTTCTTCTCTCAGGATTTTAGGCAGGCATGCATATGTGTCTGGCATGAGTTTTAAGCCACCGAGTCCAGGACTTGAACTGTTGTTGACTACATGAGAGTCAAGCAATGTAACTGCTATGCCATCTGCTGGTCCCACCAGTTATATTTAATGGTGAAGTTCCCATCACTATTTTTCTCCTAATGGTCTGACTTTCATTTTTCTCCCATTCTCTTTATTATTTTAAGAACATTAAAAAATGTATAAATGAGCATATGTAAAATATTCCTGTATTGGGAACCAGCAGTTAGCATAATGGCTATGTCGCTGGACTCCCACGTAGTCAACCGTGGTTCGTGTCCTGGACCCGGTGGCTTAAAACTCACGCCGGGCGCGTGTGCGTGCGTGTCCAAGATCCTGAGAGGAGAATGGAGGAGAAGGGATTGCGGCGTGACCATCCCTCCTGGGGCGTGATTTCTCGCTTTCTGTCTCTCTGTCTCTCTCTGTCTGTCTGGTGAGCGCACGTGCCCTATAGCGAAAATCTCCCCCCCCCTCCCCAAAAAAAAAAGACAGCTGGATCCCACAGGGCGGACTGAGGGGTTTGGGTCCTGGACTGGCAGCTTGAAAAAAAAATATTCCTGTATTTTAAAAAGTAATAATAAATTGAACACTCAGACACCCCGTATGTACCTTAATTACTATTATTTTTTATATATTTATGTGCTTTTTCCTAACCCATTCCCTTTCTGCCCCTGGAAAGGTCATGGCTTCTCTGAATTTTCCAGTTTTTTTATTTGCATAGTGTTTGTCCACATATTACAAAGTTTTGCTTATATTTGACTTTGATATACACTGAATTAAATGGTTAGCATTCTTCTGACTTTTAAATTTCACTCAACATTATATTTTCTAGATTTATCTATGATGATACATGAGACCAAAGAGTCCACGTGTTCTTTCATTGCTTCATAGGATTCCATCATATTCTTAAATCACCATAATTTATGTATCCATTCTCCTGATGACAGAGATTCTTTTTGTTCTGATGAAAAAAGCTCATAAACATTTTTTTACTGTTTCTCCTAATATAGATTGCAAGTGTTTTTTAAAAGATGTATATTTAGAAATAACCATGTTGTGTCAAAAGATATGCACATTTCAATCCAATAGGCAATGCAAGATTGTTTTCAAAAGCGATTATACCAATTTATCCTTCCTTCAGTACCATTTGTGGTATCCAAGTTTTTGTTTTTCTTTCTTGCCTTCTTTTGGACTGATTTATATCCCCTTATACTTCAGTTTTCTCCAACTACTGTGAAAGTTATACATACATATTTATATTCTATACATATTTAACTTAATTCTAAACTTGCTCAATGTTTTAACTTCTTTCAAATAATACAGGAATTTCGTAGCACATTAACTATGACCAACCCAGTTCTAAATAATATATTATTATCCTGAAATTCAACTTTTCTTTTTATTTAGCTATGCAAGTTAGACATATTATAACAGTGTGATTCAATAAATGTTTTTATATTTACTGACGTGTTTAACATTTTCCTTGTTGACTATTCCATCTTTATTCTCTAACTTTCCTTCTCGAACTGTTACATTTCTTTCTGAAGAACCCTATATAGGGTTCTAGGCTGGCAGCTATTTAATTATTAATTCTTTTTACCAGAACTTCGACAATGAATCTCTGGTTTATTAATTACTCTTCTTCATGCTTTCTCTTAAGATTTCTCTTTGTATTTGTTGTTCTATAATTAGACTGAGTGATAGCTGGGTGTGGGTTTCTTACTTATGCTTGGGATGTATTAGGTTTCTTGAATCTGAGAATTATTGCTTCTCATCAGCTCTGGAAAATTGTGATCACAGAATTTTTTTTCTTCAAATATTGCTTCTGACTCAGTCTACTTTCTTCTTTGAGAAATCTAATCACACACATTTGTAAGTTCTCATTCCACTGCCCACATTTCTCAACTTTTCTTCTCACTCTTGCATATTCTTTTAAACTTTTCTTGTGTTTTTTACCTGATATTTGTCTTTTGGGGTCAAATTTTGAATAATTGTTTTAGCTAAATCTTCAAGTTCATAAATTTCTCATCAGCTTAATCTCTAATTGAATGTAGACTTTAAAAAAATATTAAATTTTACTTTGAAGTTATTTTTTGTCTTCTTTTCTCTTTTTTTAGCTCTGCTTATTCACTGTTGATAATATTTTATTTTTCATTACACTTTAATTCATCTTTAATTTTTAGGAACATCAAAAGTATTTGTTTCACATTATATTCCTTGTCATCAAAATACTTCCATTCTTTTTTGGTCCAGTTTTACATTATATATGCCAGGTATGATGGTGACACTTCTTCTTGTCTGTTTATTGAACTCATGCTCTTTAATTTTTTTTAAATTACTTAGTTTTATTTATTATTATTATTATTATTATTATTATTATTTTAATTTGACCAGAGAGAAAGAAATTGAGAAAGTAAGCCACCAGGTCTGCGTCTCAAACCATGATTGGCCATGTAGGAGTCCAACACCTTGACAGCCACACAACTTGCTGGTCCAGCTCTTTAATTCTTCATCTGTGAGAATTTGTTGAGGATTTGGTTTAAAATATATTTACACAGAAATGATTTGCATCTTGCTTCTTCAGAGAAGTAACAATGTAGAACCATGGAAAACTAAAGCCTAAAGGGTATTTATTTTTTCTTTCACTGTAGAGATAAATTTAATTTCGATCACAAACCTTCAGGAGGCTTAAGTTTAGATGTTATAAAATAATATTTGTTTTTGAAAATCAATTTATTATTTTTCTGTTCAGTCAGCACATAGCCTCACTATATACTTTTTGTTGGGTGGGTTTTTATCTTCTTGTTTTCCCACTCGAAGTGTTGCTTCTCAAAGGAGCCTGGCTGTTTTGGGTATCTCTAATTTAGACAGTCCTGCTAAAGGCCCAAGTTTGTCTTCTATCTTACTTCCTACTCATGAAAACCTTGGTTCTAAGCACCCAGAAATCAGCAAAACCCTGATATGGTTTTTATGTGTCCCCCCACTAAATTCATGTGTTGAGATTTGTTTGTGACAGGATTAAAAGGGAGGAAACTTATTCTGATTACAGCATTGAAAGGTGGACACTTTGGGAAGAGATTAGGATTAAGGTCATATGATGGGTTTATAAGGAAAAAGAATGAGGCCAGAGTAGAGACACATGGACACAGATGTATGCGTTCCAAACTACTCCCATGCTGGGACGCAGCCAGAAAACCCTCACCAGATGTGGGCCTCATACCTTGGCCCTCCAAACCCTGAGATGAATATACCTTTATGTTATTAAATTAATTTAACTCTGATATTTTATATTGTTAGCAACGGATTGGATTAGACATAGCCCCAGAGTAGTCTGGCTCCCTGACTTGATTGGCCTGTGTACTCGTGCTTCATGGATCTTTATCATTTCTGACTTCTGAGGAATTCCCTTTCCCTTTACTTCAGCCATGAATAAAAAATGCTTTTAATATTTTAACTTCCTTTAAATTGTACTTTACTGGACATTTTTCTATAAATACTTAGTCTACCACATTGTCAGAGAGAGAATCCCCACCCTGAACATTCCTCGTTTTAACCTTTCTCTGAATAATTTTCATGGCTAGTTTATTTGTCTGACTCTCCATGAGAGCTTCCTCAAAGGCAGAACTGTGATCTCTTCACCTTCTAATTTCAGAGCCTGACACAAAGTAATGAGTCAATCAAAGATGGTTGAATGAGCAAAATAATACATTTATAAAATATACATTATAAGACTCACTGCTGCAGTACACCTGCTTCATCTTCCAGCTGGGATTACAGGGGCATGCCACCACACCCGGGCTTTAGGTTAGACTGGGAATTGATCCCTAGCCTCCCATGCGGTCTTAGCCTGTGGAGCACAGCACTTTAGCAATGTATGTCATGGTGACAGCCAAATAGTACATTTTAAAAACCAATAATTCAGCAACTAGAGATTTCCCCTATACCAAACAGAATCAATTAGTTTTATTTATGTATTTTTTTTTTTTTAAGAATTATGCCATAGGGTGCATGTACTCACTGGGTAGAAACAGAGATAGTGAGAGAAAAAGGGAGACATCAACCTCCCTCCAGGAGGGAATGGCCATGCCACAATCCCTTCTCCTCAATTTTCTTCCTGAGATTTTTGGCATATAAGCATATGTGCCCAGTGTGATTTTCAAGACACCAGGCCCAGAACTTGCACTGTAATTGACCATGTGGGGGTCCAACACCTTAACCACCACATCACTTGATGGCCCCCAGAATTAATTTATTAAACTTGATTGTCCTGATATTCCAGGTTGATTCCCTATAAATTGGATGCTTAAAGCAATAAAAACTATCTCCTTTCATAAATTCTACTAGCAGACTCATGGGGTCTGAAGCTGAGCTGAGAGTTAATTAGTTCAGATATGGTACACTCTGAGGGACTATGCAGAAAGTGCTGGAAGGAATAAGCCCAAGGGGCAGCAGGCTGGAGAGGTGGGGGATCTGCTAAACATGTGCATTTAATCAACTGAAGAGGTACTAATGGGACTGGCGGCCTCCCTGTGAGACAGCAGCAGGGTCAGTCTGCAGCAAGGAGAGGGACCTGGGCTGGTTTCTGCCCATGCTCTAGATGCTGCCTGGAGGCGAGGGATATCGCTGCTTCGGCTGGTCTGTGCAGGACCATCAAAGGACTCTGAGCTGGCACACAGTACTAATTTTTCAGTCATAGAACAATTCTGGCTGAGCCTCTCCTGGCAGCATTAATTAAAAAACTATTGGACCTAAAAGAGCTCAATGTAGCCACAATTCCTCTTTACCTGATTTCACAATTTCAGGATTCGGTAACAGCTCTTCTCTCTCCAACAGCTACCTCTAGCCCTCCACCAAAGAATTAAAATAGTTTAGATCTTGAAAAGGGAAACGAATGTGTATGCTCCCTTCCCTTACTCCCTTTGTGTGGCTTCAGTCACTGCTGTACACCTTGCTAGGCGACCTCAGACCAGTCACTTCATGCAGGGACCTCTGATTCTGCAACTATACAAAGGGGGCAAGGGATGCAGAATGTGCTTCTTTAAGGTGCTTACTAGTTTAACAAGTCTAGAATCTTGTGACTAAAGACTTTTTTCTTAGACCTGTTGGCTTGGAAATCACACCAGGCATGTGTGTGTGTAAGTCTAGAATCCCAAGAAGAGAATAGAGGAGAAGAAATCACAGTATGGTCATCCTCCCTGGGAGGCGGTATTTCTCACTTTCCTCTCTCTCTGCCTCTTTCTGGCAAGATCACACACCCTATGGCAAAAAGCTTAAACCAAAACAAACAAACAAACAAGCAAAACCCTTTTTTTCTTTCTGATTTTCTATAGGCAATGATGTATTTCTTACTTTCTATTTTCCAGTCATGCACTCAGAAATGTCAATACCTACAAAAAACAATGGTGAATCTTTGGAATCTGTTAGTAAATATTGGGTCATTGGAAAAGTCATGACACAGTTTTGCATAGAAAAACAAAAAAAATATACCATGACTTTTCCAATGACCCAGGAGTTTGTCCATAGACATCAGGAGAACTTTGATTACTGCTGATTACTTTTCCAGGAGCCATACATTTGAAAAATCACATCCAGATGAAAATATTCCACCTGTTACTCATTTTTCCTGTGGGTCCCTAGGTTTACCCCCTTTTTCTTAGTGTATTAGATTACCTCAGGTATCTTGCATTTACATATGGTTATTTCTAGAGACCCTGGCAGAACTAATTCTTCCACATAATCACAAAATAGAATCATTCAATTGACTCCGAGACCCAGGACCAGACTAACTCTAGCTGTCTGTTGTATCTAGATCCCTACAGTTTTCAAGTAGTCCTCAGTTCCCCTTTCTTAACTCCAGAAAATAGAGCTTTTGGGTCAAACGAATTGGTTTCCTAGTATTCTATGCTCCACTTCTTTTACGGAGATGCTAAGGGCAGCCCCCCTACCCAGACAACCTAGTTTCTTCAACATACCTGTAATGAGCACACGCCAGGTGCTAGGCTGGGACACCAGGGGAAGAGGAGTTACCAGACCTGGGGGCTGGGGGGAGGCAAGGCTACTCTGTGATGTTCAAGGCTGTAGGCACTTTTGCCTTCATGGGCTTCTTCCTTGTTAAAATAAAAAGTTTAATACTTGAAAATTATATTTTATGACTGAATTGGCACAAGGATGAAAACAACCTGGACTGGATTCATGATTACATGTTCATTCTTATCTTCAGTTTGTCTTTTGATTTTAAAGGAAATTAAAACACTTTCATTTGTCTGTAAACACATTATGAACCCTAGGCATCCTGACTAATGGAAAAGTCAGCTCTGGGCAAGGGAAGAGGGTTGATATGAACAGATGCTAGAAGTGAGCAAAGGCAGGTGACTGTGGGTGCCTGGTGCCCTCTGGGACCCAAAGCAGGGCTTCTTAATTCAACATGGGCAAGCTGCCCTTGCCCAGGGCGGTGAGGTATGGCCCAAGCGTTGAGGCTGAGCAGGAACTGACCAGCAAAGAGAGTCGCAAGGTCCATCTGGGAAACAGACCACATGAGAACTGAAGAGGCAAGGAAAGGGAGGGTAGTATAGAATGAAAAGCTCTGTGATAGGAGAAGAAAAAGTACCAAACACGAGTGGTCTGCAATAGGGCTGCAGAGGTAGATGTGTCAGGTGGAGTGAGCCCTGCGGGTCAGTTTAGTAGCATGGACTTCATCCTGGGTGAGCAGTAGGGGGGCTTTAGGAGAGCTTTGAAATGAGGATAGCATGATGAGATTTCAAATTAGGAAGACTGGAAAATGCATTTTTAAATTGAAAGAGCTAAGGAAAGGACGTGTGTGTTGTGTGTTGTGTGTGTGTGTGTGTGTGTGCGTGTGTGTGTGTATACATGTGTGGTAATTTCAGGAGATGTTAGAAAGCACATTGTTCTCCACTAGGCCTCTTTAATATTTGTTGTTGTTGTTGTTGAGAGCAATAGAGTGCATGTACTCTCCAGAGAGAGAGAAACAGAGAGACTGAAAGTGAGAAATCACCATCAAGGGGAGATGGCCATGCCTCAGTCACTTCTCCTCTTGGGGTTTTGGGAATGCATGCATACATGTGAGCTTTAAGCTGCTGGATCCGGGACTCAATCCATAGTCAACTCCATGGGAATCCAGTGACGTAACCATTGTTCCATCTGCTGGTCCCACTGGGGCCTCTTTAAAGGCCAGCAGACTTCCATTAATATTCTGTGGGTCCTAAAGGCACAGTCTCTGACAAGGTCAGTTTTAGGAGCAGAGGCTAAGCAGTATGGTATCTCAGAACTTTCATGACAAAAGTTCAGTTATACAGTTTGTATCCTCTGATATCACTTATGACATTATGTGATCTTGGTACTATTCCCAAGAAAGGGAGATAGAGAATGCCTGTTAGAGATGCCCCCACCCTTCCTGCCCCACTACATACCGCATGGTCTCTCTACTCAGAATCCCGTTCCTTCTTTGGCTTGCATGCTAACACCTGCTCCAAATGCCTCCTATGCGGTTCTTCTGATCCTTCTTTCTGGCGGCTCCTCGCCCTCTCTTTGGGTCAGGCAGTAGCAAGGCATGTTCTTCCCTGTGGAGCAGAGGCACCGTAATTAGGTGTTCCACTGTGAACTGCTGGGTTACCATGGAAAGGCAGATCCTTGAGGACACAGACTCTATTTAAGTATATCCTGGGATCCAGGCCAGTGCCTAGCACATGGGATCCAGGCTGAGCTTGAATCAATAGACTATTTACTCCTGAACTCACTTCGTTCTAACAGAGTGGACCCATTACTCTGGGTTTTAAGCAAAGCAATCCAAATCTGAAAAACAGCCAACAAACAGGATTTTGAACCTTAAGCACCTTAATCTATAATGTAGTTTCTTCTACAAAAATTTTTATGCTTTAATCTCCAGTTTTTCCATACTATCTCCCTTCTTCAGAGACTGTGAATCTCACATTAGAGTTGCCAATGTCATCACCATGGAGTGCTTTTTTTTTTTTTGTTGTTGCATGAAAAGTAGTTTCAGGCACACAATTCATGTCAATATATTCAACCATAGAGGCTTTTCTAAATGGAATCGTGCATGTGTTTAATTAGAGTTCAGTTTTCCGGCTTGATTTTTCCGCCTTACACAGAGAAAGGCTTTTAGGAATGAGCTGAATGCTTGTGATTCACATGGCAAATCTGGGTGATGGTGTGTCCAGGGCCTCTGAGGAAACAGAGATGATAAAACACATTCAAGGCTCCTCCAGATCGGCGCTCTTCTGTTTGTAAAAGATGGGGTAATGGTGCAAAAGCCTTGAGCATTCTTAAATACGTGCCTACATCTGCATGTAAGCAGGTGCTCAGGTCCTCAGTGCTTTCCTCTGTTTAGCTGGGTCTTCTGGCCCCACAGCAGGAAAACAGGCTGGGCTGAGTGGGGACAGACTAAAAGAGGCCACTGAGAAATAACTGCCACCATTTCGTGCAGGTGTGCCCTGTGCCGGGTTCTCTGCTGGGATGGCAGACATAGCTTCATCCAGTCCTTGCGGTTCCCTCTCAGCTATTTAACAAGCAGCTTCCATGCCTCATTGTAGACAACGGAGATACAGACATTGTTAAATGGTTAAAACAGCAACATCCTAGCTCCCTGCAGAGCCTAGTTTATGTACAGAAAGGCACACAGACAATAGCTAAGCATGTGAACAAACGAATCAATAAATGTGGAGTGTTGACAAATACAGTGAGGAAAATAAACAGAGCAAGGAGATAAAGTGTGATGGTGCTGTTATTATTTTTTTTTTGTATGCTGTTTTATATAAAATGATGTGCGAAGACTTCTCCAATAAGATGGCAATTTGGGAGAGACCTGACTGAAATGAAAAACCGAACCATACAGAAAAATGGAGAAATGAAGACTTTGGCAGAGGGATCAACAAGCATAAAGGTATGAGACAGGATTGTTTAAAATTTAACAATCATCCTTTTTAACAATCACCCTTCAAGGTAATTACTATTATGTCCCCTTTCAGATAAAGAAAACTAGAGGTACAGTAAAGAAGGCAGCTTGTCCAAGGTCACAGGACAGTGAGTGGGTAAAATTGTTATTTCGGCCTGAGTTCCTCTTTGTTCTCTCCATCACACCGCCATGTCTAAAAGCAGCTTGTGTAGGTCTAAATAGAGAGAGTGAGACGCTTTCTGAGCTTATCATCAGCTCACTGTTCCTGGGATGTCTCCTGGATCTACCCTACCTCAGGCAGGTCATTTTGGCTGAGTAACTACTATGGGCCCATTTGCACTGGGTGCAAGGGTAACCCAACGTTTTGAATCACCTGATGTTTTCACTTAGGAGACAGCAAATAGAAAGACTAACGCCAAGCCTGGAGAAGGTCAGAGAATCAACACTCCCTTTCAACCTGGGTTCCTTGCTGTAAGAGTAGACTATGGACTGGATATAGAAAAATGAGAAGAGTAGATTGGCTTCCGAGTTGGTGCCTGCTCAGCTTCCCCATCATCTCCGCTCATGCAAGATGGGTGTATTTGTTTGGCCATTCTTCCTTTCTCTACCTTGCCAAGTCTCCTCTAGGGACAGAATATCATCTGTTGCAAGGACTTTGACCTTGACTGTGCGACTTTCAAGGGTTAGGAATGTGGGAAGCAGTGATGGGTGTCAGCTTTGATCTGAAGCTTTAAGAGTCATGACAAGTCTCTGCCAGTCTCTCTTTACTCCTCCACTTCACCTGAGAAGAAAAACATGCCAGGTAGACGCCGGACCCAGAATGAGTAGACATTGTGGAGCAGACCTAAGCCCAACCCTCTGTTCAGGGCCAAGCTCAGCTGGTCTCAGCAGATGCCAGCAATGTGACAGAAATCTGCACCCCTTTGGATGTGATGTCAATCTTGCATAACTCCGTATTATTGCAGTAGTGTTTGAATAATACCCCTTTGCTCTCGAGCATAGGTATACTCAGGTGAGCCTATTAGCTACCTGGGAATGGGGGGGCTCATGATGGAAACCAATCTGAAAATATGTCAGTCACTCTCAAGGAGTCTACAGTTCCAGATTCTGTCTCTGACTTTGTAGGCATTCCAAGATTGTGCTTTTGCTCCCCTTCCTCACCTTCACTGTCTAGCCTACACATTGTGCATAATACAGTGCCTAAGGAATACAAGAAAAGGTGATTCCTGTGTCCCAGTCATTTTTATTTTCCTCACAGTGATGAATATTCTCTGTGTTTCACAGAGTCCTGAAGCCTTAAGGGGTTGCTGAGGGGCTGGCTGTGATAAGAGGATGACGAGATCCGGGATTCTAGACCCTCATTTGGACTATAACTAACAAACTTCTATTTTTATGTGTTGTATACAGTAGCATTCCTTATAAAATTTTAGCTGAAATTAAAATTCACTGTTAAGAAAGTCTGTGGGTCAGCCAGTGGCACAGTGATTAGGCTGGATCCCACATGGCTGACTGAGTGATTTGAGTCCCAGGCCTGGAGTCTTGAAAAACACTCTAGGGGCATGTGGGTGCCCAAGTATCCTAAGAGGAGAATGGAGGAGAAGAGATGACAGGCTGGCCACCTCCCATGGGAGGTGCTTTCTCATACTCTCTCTCTCTGTCTCTCTCCAGTGAGCTCACATGCCCTCTGGCAAATACGATATGAAAGAACAGAATGTTTGAAATATTTGTGTATGTGAAAAGCACCAACCCCACACCCAGATTATTTAAGGACCTCCAGGGCTTCTTCCCTTCTGTCTGATGGTAAATCTTGGTTCTCCCTTAGCTTCATCCCTGTGCCCAATAGTACCTCATTTTCTACTTCCATGCATGTTCAGTTCTCTTTGCCTCTCATGTTTTCCACATCCATCCCCTCGCTCTCTGCCAAAGGCATGGCTTGTTCCTCAAGGCCCAGCGTCAGTGACTGAGTAAGGGTCTCAGAGAATGCCTGATACTCTTATTTGTAACGTAACGGGAATTTGTGAATTCTAGCATCAATTAAATATTTACTAAAGACAGACACTGATAAGCATTTTTATGGACCTTCGCACGGTGAGGTCCTCAGCATTTTGAGTCGTGTACTATTATTGTTTCCATTTTGTAGATGGAGAAACTGAAGCTCCAAGAGGTGAAGTAATTTGCTTATAGTCGTACAGCGAATCAGTACATCATTAGTGTCTGAATTTACTTAGGTCCCGAATATGCATTTTAACCCTTGAAGAATATTGTCTTCCACATTTTATAGATGGAGAAACTGCCCTTGAGTGGAAAGAGACTTCTTAGGGACACATAGCCACTTTATGGCTAGTGCCCAGATCTCCTGGTGCCAGTCCCATTGGCTGAGTGCAGAGCTATGCCTATGCAGGAGGTGCAGAACTGGTGGCAGGGTTGGGAGGAATCCTTGCAGCAGTGTCCCTTGACAGCTGGCCACACCTCTGTGCAATTCCTCCTGGCATTTCCTTCTGCTTACGAGTTCCATCCCATTTACTCATAAATTTACAACTCAGAACTGGAAGGCATCTTGATGCACCTCTGGGTCAGTGACTTTAACCTGACGGTCCATTAAGTGAATCCGAGAAAGCTTTAAAAATACCACTAAGCTGCACTCTCAGGGATTCCTACCGAATAGCATGGGGTTGGGCTAGGATGTTGGTATTTTGTACACGTTCCCAGCCAGGGTTGAGGTGCTGTGTGTAATTCAATATCCTGCTGCCCCACCCCAATTCATAGAAAAAGAAATGACCTGTGCAAGCCCTCAAGTAGTCAGAAGCAAAGCCTAGCCTGGGAACTAAGCTCTCTGATTCTAAAGCTTATTACCCAACCACATGAAGCTTCAGCTTCTCCCGCTTCCTAGGGCATCTGGGCCAGAACCCAGAGCATAAAAACCAACCTGACTGGTTGGGAACCAGCAGTTCCCGCTGGACTCCCACGTAGTCGACCGCGGTTCGCGTCCTGGACCCGGTGGCTTAAAACTCACACCAGGCGCATGTGCGTGCGTGCCCAAGATCCCAAGAGGAAAATGGAGGAGAAGGGATTGCAGCGTGACCATCCCCCCTGGGGGGTGATTTCTTGCTTTCTGTCTCTATGTCTCTCTCTGTCTGTCTGGCGAGCGCACGTGCCCTATAGCGAAAACCTCTCCCCCAAAAAAAAAAAAAAAAAAAAAAAAAAACAACCTGACTGGTCAAAAAAGGAAAAAGAAAAGTCAGGTGGATACTGTCACAAAATACCATAAACTGGGGTGGCGTGAGAGGTAGGGGTTGCTTACGAACAACAGAAATGTATTTCTCAGAGTTCTGGAGGCTGCAAGCTTGAGCGCAGGGTGCCCGCATGATTGGACTCTGGTGTGGGGCCCCTTCTGGGTGGCAGAGGACAACTTCTTGTGTCTTCTCATGATGGAAAGAGCACTTGCTAGCTCTCTGGCCTCTTCTTTAGGGAATAATCCCATTCCCAAGGCTTTATCCTCACGATTTAGTCACCTCTCAAAGGCTCCACTTTCTTTTTTTTTTCTTTTCTTTTTTTGTAGAGGTTTATGCTATTGGGCGCGTGCGCTCACCAGACAGACAGAGAGACAAAGAGACAGAAAGTGAGAAATCACCCCCCAGGGGGATGGCCACACCACAATCCCTTCTCCTCCATTCTCTTCTTGGGATCTTGGGCACGCACGCATATGCGCCTGGTGTGATTTTAAGCCACCCGATCTGGGACTCAAACCGCGGTCGACTACATGGGAGTCCAGTGACATAGCCATTACGCTAACTGCTGGTCCCAAGGCTCCACTTTTTAATATCATCAAATTGGGATTAGCAGTTTAACCATGAATTTGAGGAAGATATAAACATTCAGTCAACTGTAGGCGTGGAACGTGAGAGGTTCATTGAGGTACTCAGGATGGTGCAGTTCAACTGTTGGGCGTCAGGGATTGTGAGCATCTTCAGCTTTTCCATTGTCCTTTGTATTTAATTCAGTAACTCATCCTCCTACTCTTCCCTTGCTGTCCCCGGCCCCACCCACACCCTAGACTGT
Organism: Tupaia tana; assembly: GCA_026018925.1. Taxonomy (NCBI): domain Eukaryota; kingdom Metazoa; phylum Chordata; class Mammalia; order Scandentia; family Tupaiidae; genus Tupaia; species Tupaia tana. The sequence continues at coordinate 216,377,200 of JAKSZU010000003.1, read as the reverse complement.
TTCAGCTCTCACCCTTCCCATGGGGCATGGGCTGAGGCGGCCTGAGGTCTGACCTCTTCTCCATCACCCAGACCACTCACCTCAGCTTGAAGCACACCCTTAATATCGAGTTTTTAAAATTATAGTTACAGAGAATTATCTAAACACATCATATTTTATCTTTTCTTTTTCATCAAAGCCTTTATTATCTGATGTGTCACTGCCAAAAAGAAAATTACAGTACAGGAAAGCCAGCTTCATGAGGGTTAAAGACTTGTCACCTTTACAACCTCTTGCTAAGGGATGGTCCCTAGTTACTGTTCTGCCTCTGTCTCCACAGAGACCACTCTGGGCCCAGTAACCATGGTGATAGTAGAGGACGTGAGCAGATGGGAGCTCTACTTAGAGAATTTAAGCATCCTTGCATTGGGGGGAGGTGTGTGAGAATGAGCAAAGGAGAGGAGAGAAACCTAAAAGGGGAGGGAGAAGACACAAAATTCTTAACTTGGGAATGGGTCCCCAAGTTGGGTAAAACCAAAAGGCACCTTTTTGCTACTGAGCCAAATTCTCCTTGACCTCCAGAATGATTTATTCCCCTCTCTTTCCTTTGCAGTCAGATCCTTCTAGACAGCACCATTCCCTGGGAAATGGAGACGAACAATTTCAGTAGCGTGCGGAGTTGGAGGCATTTTAAATACATACGCAAGCATATTGCACTAATATATTTTTAACAATGTATTATTCGGCTTGAAAAACAAGGTCTGAAACTGTGTTATTTTAGGTACCATATGATTGTGGCATCTTTGGAAGACCACAGCCAGAGAGGAATGACATTGAGATGGTGAGCCTGGAAAGTCCTGAGCTGATCTCTTTGTCCAGAGACTTGACTTTCATCTATTAGAGCCTTTGGCATATCTGTTGGCTCTGAAATGATGTGAGCAAAATCTTACAGGATATTACACTGAGACTTTCTACTGGGCCCCCAGAGGATGAAACCAATAAAAATAGGTGGCAGATGACCATGCAGGGCATGTGAAGAAATTTCAAGATAGTTTTTCTAGTTTTCAGCCTACAAGAAGATAAAAGAGTGGACAGGGGAGATTTCTTCAGAGAGGGTTTCAGTCTGCTGAGTATCACTCTAGCTCATAAAGGAAGAGTGAGCCATTTTCCCCAACTCTAACACCCCCCATTCTATCCCTGAGGAGGGAGACATCAATACACCCACTTGGAGAGCTGGACTCATGTAAGAGTGGGACCGGATTATGTCACAATCCCTTTCCCTCTTTTTCTCTGTCCTTTCAGGGTTCTGGGCATGAAAGCAAACACCCCACTTGTTTTTAAGGACACTGGGGCTGGAACTCGAACCCTGGTCAATTACATTGGATCTAGTTTCTTCTGTGTATTACTTAACTGCTGCACAAGGGGGCCGGCCTACCTCAGATTCTTAAATGTAAACAGGATGCTCTGGCCACAGCCTCCTGCACTTCTGGAGGCTCATTTTTCTCCCTGCTTCTGATCCTGTGTGCAGAAAAACTCAGTACCTTCACTCCATACTCTCTCCTGTCAAGCCAACCTGCCCTTCTCCTTCCTTGTTCAACATGGGCCTTAGGGCCATCCATTCAACCTTCTTTGTCAATGTCCTTAAGTCCTTTCCCTGCTATCTTCTTGTTGCAGTTTCCTCCAACAGTCCTAACTCTGCATTGATGTAACTGTCTGAGCCTCACAGGGACCTGGGGGAAATTCACACCACTGTGAGGCTGCTGCCTGAGAGCTCTCATGGTCTCCCCCCCCAACCCCTCCACCACCAAAGCTGCCAAGCAATCCTTCTGTTTCCCCCGAGTCAACTTTCTTCCCCATATCAGCTATTTAAAACCTTCTTGACGGTTCTCAAAGTTCCCACCCACCACCTCCCACTCCTTCCCTGCAGATAACCTTATCTTTCACTTCACAGAGCAGAGAGGTGGTACCAGACACCATCTTCCTCTGCTTCCTGCCTTCACACCTACAAACTGCTTGCATCTCTTCCCATACTTTAAACCTCCTTCTCTGCACCCAAAAAGAAAGCCTTCTTCTTCCCATACTGTCAGCCTGAAGCCTCTGTCTAAGATCTGATTTTCTGATGTTTGTGCTTTCTCTATCCTTGCCCACTGATCAGCCACTTTGACTTGCCTTTGAATCCTTTCCCTCTCTGATTTTGCTCTTCAGCTCAAGTTTCTTCCATCTTTTGTCCTCCTTTGAATATAGCTCTTCTCGTGTCCCCTTCACAATCAAACTTGATGAAAACGGTGGTAAAATCTGACACTGCAAATTAATCCCTTATAGGAAGGTTCCCAGTTCAAGTCTGGAGACTACCCTGACTATGCTGGGCACAAGCATGCCCACAGTCTTGGTCTGGAGGAAAGTGGGAATAGTTTGTGTTATCAAGATCCTATAGGGGGTGCTGTCACACATGTGCTCTCTCAATCTCATTTGTGAAAGAAAGAAATAAATAAACATAGAAAAAAATAATTTGATCTAAGCATTGTCTATGCCATTTGAATTTTATCCCCAACCCTCATCTGAAACTACTCACAAAGGTCCCAAACCATCTCTGTGAAGCTAAATTTCAGGGTAACTTCTCCCACTGACTGCTCTGATGTTTCTTTTTTTTTTTTTTTAAATAGAATTATTTTACTTAACTTTATTTATTTATTTTTACATTTTTCACCAGAGAGGGACAGCGTGAGAGCGAGTGCAAGAGAGATCATGAGAAAGCAAGCTGCCAGGTCCAGGACTCAAAGCACAGTTGGCCATGTGGGAGTCCAGCGCCCTTAACCGCCATGGCACCTTCTGGCCCCTCTGCTGCTTTTATTACCACACTTCTTTCACCTTTGACCTCCTCTAGCCCATTGTGCCACTCCCTAGGTTAATCTCAAGATTGTTCCTCCCCCACCCCCAGGCATTTCTTTATGAGCTCCTCATTCCCCTGCCCCTACGTTTTGGTCTCTTTCTCTGCTCTTCTCTTTGTTCTGATGTGTGTTCCCTGGGGAATTCCCTTCACCTCCTTATGAAGCTTTCTGATTCCTCAGCATTGATGGCTCACGTGAGATTTTAGATCTAGCAATCTGCCACCTTTCTATTCAGAAATATCACAGATACTTTCTAAAAATGGAAGTCATTAGAGTTTGCCCAGTACACATCTCTTCTGGAATCCCAACCTCGGTGTGTGCACTAGATTGGATGGCGCTCCCTCTCTTTCATGTCTGCTTGAAACTGTGAATGTGGCCTTGTCTGGAAAAGGGTCTTTGCAGTTGTAATTATGCTAAGGATCTCAAGATGAAATCATCTTAGGTTAGAATGGATCCTAAATATAATATAAGTGACCTTAAATGGGAAGAGGAGGAGGGAAGTCATGTGAAGATGGAGGTAGAGATTGAAAAGATGCAATCACAAACAAAGAAACACCAAAGGTCGCGTAGGAGGCGTAGGAGAGTAAAAGTCAGGGGACAGGCCTAGAATGACTTTTTTTCCAGTACTTCCAGAAGGAACCAACCCTGACATTGGCTTGATACTAGATTTCTGGTCTCTAACATTAAGACAAAACACATTTATTTGGTTTTAAGCCACCAAGTTTGAGGTAATTTATTACGGCAGTCCTAGGGAACTAATACAGTGGTCACTACCACCTCCCACCCCACTGCCTGGGTCTGGAAATTGCATCATTCTGACTCTTTCTGTCAGGACTCCAAGTCTCATTGCTTAGCTTTGCTTTTTCTCATTTTCATCCACTTCTTAACTCTCCATCTGAGCTCTCCATACTGACTCTCTTGGTCCCCTACTTCAGTACAGAGCAGTATATAAGAGCTGGAGGTCACAGGTGTGAGTTCTGAAATTAGCAGTCGTGAATAGCAAGTGCCATGTATTACTACTTATTTAACACTGTTTAGTTTCCTGGTCCTAGACTAACTTGTGTGGACATAGGTTGCTGAAAGATTAACCTAAGTAATGAATGTGAATCAGTTAAGATGGTGCATTTACCATAATAAAGGTTGCAAAAAACATTCACGTTTATTACTACCTGTCATCTTATATAGGTCACAGCAAAAGCCACCTCTTTCAGCCTCCCCCAACACCAAGGTATGATCCACAATTCAGATGGAGTAATGATTCTAAGGGAAACGGTTTTTCTGTCTCTTTCCTACTCGTATGTCTTCAGTCAAGCACCACAGACAATTTAAGGATGAACTCTAGCCTCATTAAAGTGATCTGTAGGCTCTTCATGAGCTGATGGCTGCTTTTCTCGCCCATGTCATCTCTCACCACTCGTACTTTGGACTCCATGTTGTATTGGTAGAAATGTGAGCCCTTACCTCTATGTGTTCCTCTGGGCCTGCTCACCTTAGGGCCTTGGCCCATCCTCTTCTCTTTTCAGAGCACTCTTCCACCTTTTTCTCTCTCCCATGTGAATGACTCCTGACCTAAGCTTGGAAGGCTGTGGAGGGTTTCTCAAAGCAAGCAGAAGTGAAGCTGAGGCATGATGCCCCTGACTTCCCAGGCTTAGGAGAGGCGGCTTTCCATGGATCAGGCCATTTTGGTTCCACCTTTGTCATGGTCCTTACCACACTGTTCTATGATCATCTGCTTCCTTGTCTGGATTTCACCTGGTCTGTAAGTTTCTTAAAGATCAGAAATGCTTGTTGTGCATAGATATTTTCTAGCAATTAGCCCACTTCCTGGCATATACTTACGTACCTGATGGCTATTTGTTAAAGAAATTCATTTACTGAATACTTTTTATAAAAGAGGCATAGTGCTAAGTCTTTAAACCCTATATTGATTTAGGTGACATTAAATGCCATAACACATAAATATGAAATCTCAATGACTAAATATAGGAGAATTTTAATTCCTGGTTCTATGAAAATTAATAGGTGGGAGAAGTTTTGCTCCATAAAGTATTGGGGAATGAAGCTAAGTGATGTTTTGCCACCATTAAGGCCTGACTTTGTAAGCCACTGTGACTCTCAGCTTCTAGTTGACAAAAGGGCAAACAGAAAGGATGAAGGATTCCATGAAAGGACTTTATGAACCAGGCTTCAAAGTGTGCATATTGCTCTCACTCTTATTCCAAGGACTGGAACTGGAACTCAGTTGCATGGCCCACAATGTAACGGGGTCTGGGAAATTTCCCCTTGTTGGATCTCATGCCTTTAGTGGGGGAGAGGGAAGTCGGCCATCTCTGCCTCACACTCATTGTCTCATCTGACCCTTCCTGCAGCCCTGTGCAAGCAAGGTAGTATTAGTCCTTTTTACAGAGGAGGAAACAGAGACATCAAGGAACTTTTCAAAGTCTCTTAATCATTCACAATGGAACCTGCACTAAGACTCAGGTGTACATAATTTAGTCCATTGTGCTTCTTTCACGCTGTTGTGTCTACAGTGAGACCCAGTTTACCAAAAGTGCATGAAATTCTTCCTCTGACTTTTCATAACTGACCCCTGAATCACCAGTAGTCACCTGTCTTGGATGTTTTAGTCTCTGACCACTTTTTCCCCACAGTGAACATGGAGGACATTTGGTTCCTTTTAGAACTTCCTCCAGAGTTCTAGAATCCAGTTACATGAACCATTGGTTAGATTACTCCTGGTGTAAATTCAGGACACCCCTGCTTCTCGGGCTTCCTGAATGGGAATGGGAAGGCAGTTGAGATAAGGCTCTGGGAAGTCACTGATGTACTGAGTCAGTGCCTACCCTGGAGCTTTGGCTGTTCTTCTTTAGAAAAAGACTTCTGAGCTGAATTGAAGCTTTGGCTCAGTCCTTCACTGAGTTTTCTCCTGAGTGGAGGCAGTCTCCTGCTTTGGCACATGGGGCTCATTACATCTGCTTGTTCTGGCAGAATTAGGTACTGATGCTAAACTTCTTGGTATGACATTCAAGGCCCTCCATGATCGTGCCTCTGCCTAAAATTTTAGGCTTGATATCAACCCCATCTTCTCTTGCACCCTCATGGCCCAAGTGAATAATTAATCCATTTTCAAATCCTGGGATCTTTCATGTGTCCCAGTAATTGCACCAGCTGTCTTTGCCTGCGGTGTCTTACCCGGTGTCCATCAGAAACCTCCTCAGCTTTCCAAGAGGCACCTGCAGGCTGTTCCTCCCATGTACATCTTATACCTCTTAGCACATTTTCTCTCCTGAATCGTGGATGCCTCATGGGCAGGGGCTGATTGTTTTCTGGTTTGAATCGTCTGTCCTCAGCCCAATTGTCACATTCAGTTAGTAAGTGAAAATATGCTGATGGAATCAGAGAATCCTACCATTAGCAGGAATGGAGTGAAATATTATTACTTATCATTTAAGGAGAGGAGAAGGAATAAAGCAGAGGCTCGGAGAATTTCAGTAACCTGATGAAGTTTGCAGAGCCAGTTGGCAATAAACTCGGGGTCGTCAACTAATAGCCTTGACCCTAGCCATTGACAGGAAGACCCACAGGTTCAAAGGAGCTCATTAATCAGGCCTCTCAAAACCCATATTACCTTTTTCTTGTTACCTATTAATGGGAGTGGGGGGGCTCTTCTCATTACCATGTTGCCTTTAGATACCCCTGGGATCTGCCAAGAACAGAGCCCAGTGTTGGGGACCGGCCCCGTGCTTTGCCCTCCTCAAGGTGTGTAGGAGAGCCACAGAAAGGCCTTACAATCCCTTTCTTCAGGTTGGCATGGTTTTTCCTCTGAGGAGGATGCTGTGGCAGGTGGAGCAGCCATGGCTTATGCAATGGTCTTGTAAAAAGTTCAGAGAACATGGGAACCAGCAGTTAGCGTAATGGCTATGTCGCTGGACTCCCACGTAGTCAACCGCGGTTCGCGTCTCGGACCCGGTGGCTTACAACTCACGCCGGGCGCGTGTGCGTGCGTGCCCAAGATCCCGAGAGGAGAATGGAGGAGAAGGGATTGCGGCGTGACCATACCCCCTGGGGGGTGATTCCTCGCTTTCTGTCTCTCTGTCTCTCTCTGTCTGTCTGGCGAGCGCACGCGCCCTATAGCGAAAAACCTCTCCAAAAAAAAAAAAAAAAGTTCAGAGAACAGATGGACCCAGCAGACACACAGTAACAGATCTGGAAGAAGCCCTTTGCTAATGTCCAGTGGCTGACTCATCTCCCGAATCTGAGCTGAATCTGGATAAGTGTGGGCGGGGGAAGGGGTGCACTACACCACTTGGAGAGTTGAAGCAAACAGTAAGTAAAAACAACTGTGAAGAGAAACTGGTCTCATGACCCATACTGCTTTATAATCACATTTTTTCCTGCCTTTTGATTTTGGCTTTATCTCATCTGTTTGTTTTTGAGGCTTCATGGAGGCCAGCTACTCCTGAGAAATAGGAAATGACACTACACAGACAGCTGAGGTTTGGACAATCCCGAGCCATATTAAACTGGGGATTTTCAAACGATTTCATCAGAAAGAAATCAGTGAACAAAGAGGGTAGATGACAAGATCGTCAAATATCCTCCACTGTCAGCCAGTGAAAATACCGGCTGATTTACACATAAATTACATCTTGAGGATTTCTCTCCTGTGGCTTGATCGTAAGAATGATTTTGGCCAACCAATGAGGTTAATTTTTCTTTGGCCGATATTGCTGCCAGGTAGTGATTCCCCTTCTCTGCTTCCTTTTGGTCCTGTGGCTATAGCCCAAGGTCAGCTTCACCATCTTGCTGTGAAGCTCCTACCTGTGAGGTGGGCTCTGTCTTGCTCGCTGTGGCCTGCCAATCAGTCTTGGCCTCATGCCACAGCAGCTGTGCCCATCTTCTAAACTGCCCGGCCTCTTCACTCTCCTGCTTAAAGCCCTCCGATGGCCATCCATCACTCTCAGATAATGCAGAACTCCTTAGCACCACACACACAGGTCTCATTGCCTGCATCTCCAGTTCCTCCCTGCCTCTGTCCTGTCTGTCTCTTAGAATCTATGGCTCAGGTACACCTAAAAGACTTTGTACCCGGTCCAATGTGCCTCTGCCTGGAGCCCTTATCCTTTCGATCTCATCTTTTAGTTCTTGGCTCATGTGGTCCCTGGTCTATGAACCTTTCCCGACCACCTGATCAGAAAACTAGTCCACCTTTTTAGCCTCTATCCCATTACCTGTTAAGCCCCATTGCCCCTTCTATGTACTTGTCTGTCTGTCTGCTGGTCCAGGAGTTTCTGAAAGTTGGGTCAGCTCTGTCTCAGGAAGGCCTGAAACAGAGTAAAGGCCAGTGGATGTTTACTGAGTGTGTCAGAGGATGAGAATTCATCTCAGATGTAAGGGTTTGCGTTCGCTGTTCACTTCTCTGTCTAGCCCCTGCCTGTCTTTGCCTCATGTGGAGACAGCTGCAGAGCCTGCAGGCCAAAGCTCCTGGGTCAGAGAAACAACTGTCTTGTGTTTTCTCCAAAAATGAAGATTGCAACATTCTCATGGCCTCAGTTCACAGCTGTGGGAGGAGGATACATGGGGTAATGGAGGGGTCAGAGGGCATGGGTGGGGATATAAGGATCACCAGCCAGAGAGAGCACTGAGGGAGTCCTGGCCCTACCCTGCCCACCCTCAAGCCTGGCTGTGCAAACTCTCACAGGAAAGGCTGTTCTCAGCTCTTTCCACAGTCCACTTTTTCTCTGTATTGAGTTATGGGTCAGTTGCTTCTCATCCCCTAGGAAATAGCACCTTAATGAATTTACTAAATTGCAGCCCAAGCTACTATTATTATTATTTTTGCTGGTGATCAAGCTTCAAGGGCATTCAAACGACCTTCTAGAAATGCACAGTGGCTTGGAGAGTGGTGCCACCTGGTGGCCACAGGGGGTTAGTATCCACATTCGCAAATAGCAGGAAGCAAAGAGCTCACAGGGGCCTTGTGACCAATCTCCGGGGTCCTGATTGGGCTCAGACTATGACCTGCTGTCACTGGGGCTCAATGCTTAGTGGTGATAGGGTTGAATGAGCATGTTCTGGGATAGTGCAAAGGATGATGAAAATTTATCCTTCTAGAATCTGAGCGCTGAAGAGCATTCTTGTAAGAAGAGGCCAGGTCTGGGACCAGCAGTTAGCGTAATGGCTATGTCGCTGGACTCCCACGTAGTCGACCGCGGTTCGCATCCTGGACCCGGTGGCTTAAACTCACGCTGGGCACGTGTGCGTGCGTGCGTGCCCAAGATCCCGAGAGGAGAATGGAGGAGAAGGGAGTGTGGCGTGGCCATCCCCCCCGGGAGGTGATTTCTCGCTTTCTGTCTCTCTGTCTCTGTCTGGCGAGCAAATGCGCCCTATAGCGAAAACCTCTCCAAAAAAAAAAGAAAAAAAAAAAATAAAAAGAGGCTGGGTCTGTGGCTGAGTTGGGTTTGCATGCTGTTTGCAACGGGAAATCATTGGAGAGCTTCAGAGCAACAGTGACACGACCTCCCTCGTCGTCCCTCAGGTCATTCTCCTGCGTGTCAGTGTTCAAGAATGCCTGCTTTAACGGCCCCTCATCTCCAGGAACATTCTCCTCACGGACCGAGTTGGGGAAAGTGTCCTGCTGGGCCCTCCAGTTAACACCCTCATGTCTCTGTCATTGGGCCTTCTACCTTGTTTTCAAATGAACTGTTTCGGTGTCTTTTTACTTCGCAAGATGGTAAATCACCCATTGGGAAAGACAGCAGTGAAGAGTCCAGATCTAGTCCAGAGTGCCTAAATGCAGGCTCCACACTTAGCACCAGGGTAGCCATGGGTGACTTCTTCAATGTCTGTCTCTATGTCTCAATGTCTTTATCTGTAAAATGGGGATAACTGTCCATTTTGAGTAAGATCGTACTGTAATTAAGTAATATCTGCAAGAACCTCAGGAAAATGATAAACACAAAGCAGCTGCTGTGTAGATGGTACAGATCATTCTGGGTATTTTTTGGGGTCTGTCACTAATAAGATTGGGCCCAGCATCTCTTAGGGCCTTTGCAGTGGTGTGTATGGATCATTGACTCGGGAGAGAGTGGGTCCAGTGAGAGCTCAAGGAAAGGGCTGAGCAAGATTAAAGGAAGGTATGAACAAAGGAAAAGGGATGACTTGTTTATTCCTTTAGCCAACATGGGTGAATAAGACAAAATGTCCTGTTACTTTCTGGGTCTTAGGTTGTTCATCTGCAAAACGTAGCAAAAAGAATTTGGAAACAGGTGGAAAGCTGAAGTTCAGATGGTAGTTTTGTCTAGGAAGCTCTCCCTCCTCATGTTCAAATTAGAGCTTCTTTATACTCTTTAGAATTTGCCCTCTTTTAAAATTGCAAGCACCCCTTTGCAGAGCTCCTGGCCCACAATTACATTGTTATTATTACTGCAAAGAGCAATTTGAAACCTCGTTAAGAAAGAGAACATTATATCAGAAGGCAGGTGACAAAAGAGTTCTTGAGGCACTTGATTTTTTTTTTCTTTATTTTTTTAAGGACAGGGTTTCTACATATCACAATCCTCCTGTCTAAGCTTCTCAGCTGGGCCTACAGATGGACCCCACCATGCTCAACTTTTTTTCAGACTGGGTCTTGCCATGATTCCCAGGCAAGCCTGGAGCTCCAGTCTTCCTGCCTCAGCCTTTCTGAGTCTTTGGGAACACAGTGCGTGTTGCCAAGCTCAGCCTTTGGATTGGACTGGGAATAGAACCTGTGCCTCCCATGTGGTTCCAGCCTGCACAGCAACAGCATCTTAGCAGTGCATACCACCACAGCTGGACCCTTGATTTGATTAATTTATTTTATTTATTTTTTGAGAGGTTTTTGGCTATAGGGCACATGCGCTTGCTAGACAAACAGAGAGAGACAGAGACAGAAAGTACATCCCCAGGGGGATGTACATACTGCAATCCCTTCTCCTCCATTCTCCTCTCAGGATCTTGGGCACACACACACATGCACCCAGTGTGCATTTAAGCCACCTGGTCTGGGACTCAAACCACAGTCAACTACATGGGAGTCCAGCGACAAAGACATTACACCAACTGCTGGTCCCAACCCTTGATTTAATTTTAACAGAAAACAAAACAAACAAAAATTCAAGCAAAGTGAAAGCACAGTATTTTGCATGGTTCTTATGGCAAAGCACCAGCTAGTTTGTTGGAAGAGTTCGGTGTATCTCAATAAGAAAGTGACCTTGAAACCCTTGGCTAGAGCCTCTTGTCTTCAGCAGCACAAGTCCAGGTAGCTCCTTGTTTTAAATGATCACAGTTGATATTTCACCTTCAACATCTAACACAAAGCTGCCACTTCTCCCTGCCTCCTCTGGTCCAGCCTCCGCCATCACACTCAGTGTCCTGAGTGGTTTCGTCTCCACACTTGCCTCTTTGCAGTTTCTTCTCCACCTAGGAATTGAGCAAAGCCCAGGACATCATAGGCCATAAGAACCCCATGAAATCTGATTCCAGGAACTTCTCCATTTTTTGCTACTTTCCTCATGCTCACTCCATTTCCTTCAGTCTGTATCTTCAGTAGGAACTGTGACCCTCAGCAAAGCAGTGAGTACTAGGTTTTCCAGAGAGCTGGAATTATCTGGTCCTTCCTTTTCTTTTTTCTGACCTTTCTTTTCCCTTTTCTCCCTCTTCTCTCTGTGCTATTTTTGTTCCTTAGTTACTAAATAATTTATTGTGTTTCTCAAGCAAAATGGAGGCTGGTTCCCTTGGTACAGCAAATATGTATATCCATTCTTCTCTGCGTTGGAAGCACATTGCATAAATGTGATCCAGAGAGAAGCCTTACAGAAAGGTTAAAGCTTGTTAAAAACAGTTTCTAAATACTTCAGTTAGGAGCTTTATATTTTTAAATCAAAGAATTTACTGCAAGAGTAGAGAATTATCAGCCATGTTGAAAGATTCCACATTGGTGAACACATTTTATTGGAATATGGCTAGATAATTACTATGAAACTAGATCTAAGAAAAAAATTTCATGATTAAATATCATTTTTAAGAATTTTTTAAAATTTATAATATATTTTATTTTATTTTATACATTCAATCACTATATATCACTTAGCTTGTAAAGTGTATTTTTCAACATGAATACATTCCACACCTGTCCAGTTGGGGATACTATACACGCTATCATTAACAGGTAATAATTCATTTCTGTGTCCCATAGATGTCTTGACTATTTTTCTCCTTAATGTCTTTCCTCACACTCTCCTCCTTCTCCCAACCTCTTTCCACACTGTATCTAGTATCTATAACCATTTCTCGTGTTTCTATATCCTCTAATCTTTCAGTTTCAGCCATAGTGTGGATGGTCAGTATATATTAGGTGGAGACATACAATGTCTCTCCTTCATAGGCTGGCTTGCTTCACTCAGCAGTAAATCTTCCACATTCTTTTATTAAAAAAAAATTTACCAGAGGGTATATGCCCTCTTTGGATAAGGTCAGAGAAGAAGAAAAGGAAATGAAAAAGGACCCTCCATGAGAGATGCCATGCTGTAATCCCCTCATTTTGGTTTCTCCTTACCTTCATGATCCTGGGTATGCACACATTTACCCTTAGCCTGTTTCCCAAGCCACTGAGTCTGGGACTCAAACTGCACAGTTGCCCACATGGGATTCAACTTCCCCAACTACCAGGCCAAGAACCAGCCTGATTAAAGATAATTTGATTCTTAAACCTATGAAAATTTATCAGAAAATTACTTAACCTTTTTTCCTGACATTTGCATTTCATCCTAGAAGGAGATTGTAAATAACTTTATATAAAAATATCTCTTTACAGACTAAGTTTGGTTTAATTTTTCTTTTTCAATGTTTTGGAGAGAAGAATTTAAATGGAATTTTATCAAAGCCCCAATCTTTGTCTTGTGACAAAGTTCCCCAGATTGAAAGAGTTGACACCGAAAGAGTTTAAATCAAATGTTAAATTGTTCATGATTTGTACATAGGGCAGTCACACAATACTGCAGGGAATTCAGTTAGAGTCTCCAGAGAAAATACACCAGAGGTCTGTCATGGCAGATGGGAGCAGCCACCTGCCTGTAGGACCAGAGGGAGAGCTCACTATCTTGTCATGCATAATCACTTCAGAATGGAGTCAGTGTTGGACAGCTGAACCTGTCCTGAATATGCTTTGTGTCCCTCAGCTGGTCATAGTAGCCTGGGTTCTATTTTAGGCCATCAATAGTTTTTAACCTAGATTTTTCAGTTTTAAGAAAAGAAAATTGACTTTTATCTAGAAAGTTCTTAGTACCAAAAAAAAAAAAAAAAAAAGAAAAGAAAAGAAAATAACCTATCTCCATTACAGTCTACAAAATAAAACTTTTATATCTAGAAAATATTAAGATTAAAAACAAAACTCTGGACATTATAAATCATTTCTTTCTAGTCTATTATAGATTTGTTTTTACATAGTAAATACAGTCTTATTGTATTTTAAACATTTTTACATTTACTTTTCAAAGATTCATTGTTTAAGTTTACTTAAAACTTTTAAAATTACAATTACATCTAAAGCATTTTCCCTTATAAAGTTTCTTTTTGTTTGTTTGTTTTGTTTGCTATAGGTTCCATGCACTTGTCAGAGATGGACAGAGAGAGAAAGAGAGAGAGAGAGAGAGAGAGAGAGAGAGAGAAAGAGAGAGAGAGAGAAAGTAAACTGAGAACTCACCCCCAGGGGTGGGTGATTGGTCATGATGCAATCCCTTCTCCATTTTACTCTTGGGATCTTGGGGGCACACACACACACACACACACACACCTGGTGTGATTTTCAAGATGTCCAGACTGGGACTCCAACTGCTGAGTCAGTCATCTGGAATTCAGCACCTTAACCTCAACACCACCTGGTGGCCTATAAAACTTATTCTTTTTTATTTTTTTTTTGGAGAGGTTTTTTTTTTTTTTTTTTGCTATAGGGCGCGTGCGCTCGCCAGAGAGACAGAGAGAGACAGAGAGATAGAAAGCAGGAAATCACCCCCCATGGGGGAAGGCCATGCCGCAATCCCTTCTCCTCCATTCTCCTCTCGGGACCTTGGGCACGCACGCACACGCGCCCGGCGTGAGTTTAAGCCGCCGGGTCCGGGACTCGAACCGCGGTCGACTACGTGGGAGTCCAGCGACAGAGCCATTACGCTAACTGCTGGTCCCAAAACTTATTCTTTATAATACTTATTTTTCTTTGTTTCATTGAAAGATAAATGAATTTTTTTTAAAAAATCTGGTAGCACATAAAGGTATACAGTGTAAATTACACTTCACTTCCAGTCTAGACCCCAAGTACACCTTGCAAGTTAAGGTGAATAAGGAAGGTATTAATAGTAAATAAAATGCTACAATAGGGTCTTTGCCCATGTTAGCAGAGGCCCTAAGCTAAGAGCAGTACCATACGTGCAGAGTCCCTCTCCGCTAAACTAGGTGTGAGATCACTTGCCTGGGGCATGCTCAGGGACCATAAAGCAAATTCTTCTGAGAAGGGCAAGCACTGATTTCCAATCTATTAGTAGGGCTGAGTTGGGCAAATAGTAAGGTGGGAGACTTGGAGAGAATTGTTTGGATGTTGTGAATATCTCCCTGTCTGCTTGTCCCAGCAAGAGAAAAAGGAGTAATGAGAGGCTTCAGCTTTGGGTGATACAAATTTTCAACTCCATTATAATCATACAGGACAACCATGGTACATGTGGTCCTCTACTGATTAACACATGTTTTGTAGTGCATAACTGTGTGTGCATGCATGTTTGTGTGTGTGTGAGTACATATATATATATATATATATATATATATATATATATATATAATAATAATATATGCCTACTGTGGTCCTTCTTCACCCAATCATGGTTTCTAAGACTGAATCAAGTCTGCTTAGTACATGATTACATAATGAGTTTGAATAAGAATATTCTGAATGGTCCTTTTATGAAAACTCTTGGAGGGCCTTTTTTAATACAGAATAAGACTGTTCTTCTGTGTAAAAGTGACCTGGGGATCCTTATTTCTGTGAGTGTGTTTAGAAAAGATTTGAGATCTATCTGTATTTTTATTCTAAGAGATGGGGAAAGATCTAGCCCACCAAACAAATGGAAGGGACAATGGAGAGAAAAAAATAACTGCTATCTGTCCTATTGAGTTCTACCTGTTCAATAATGCAGACATGACAGTCTCTATTTTATTGTTCTAGAAATACTGGTTGCAAACACAAGTATGTGAGTATATAGGGACAGGTCTACTCTCCGTCCTTGTGCGGGTCCCTCTCTGTAACATGCACTTCGTTTTGCTAACAGAAAAGGTTAGGAGGCATTTGCATTCTCCTGTTTGTCAGAGGAGCAGATTAGCTGGTGGGTAGATGTGGAATTGAGGTGAGGCTGCAGCTGCGGGTGGGAATATAGGTCCACTTATTTCAGGCCTGGGTTGTAGCTCCCTTGGCAGCTGAGATTCTTCTGGACATATTGGGGTGAGTTGTCCGTCTGTCCCACCTGACTGCCCTGTTTCTGGAGTTGGCAAGGTGCAGACCTCCATACTTATTTACAATTTTTGCCTCTATCAGGCTTCAGAACCTTGAGTCATCCATCTACCACATCACTTGGGAAACACTGGGAACTTGGTGGTTCCTTGTTGCCCATTCCTGCCTCGAAGGCTACATTCTTCTCTTGTGGTCTTTACCTAACACCTGGTGGCACCACTGTGCGTCAGTAGATGTAGTGGCTTATAAAAATCCAGGCACTAGAGCCAGCAGGTGGTGTGGTGGTTAAGGTGCTGGAATCTCACATGGTCAATCATGGTTCTAGCCAAAATCCTGAGAGGAGAATGGAGGAGAAAGAATTGCAGTGTGAACATCCTCCCAGGGGGTGTGATTTCCTACTTTCCCTCTCTCTGTCTCTCTCTGGCAAGCACACACTCCCAATGGCAAAGGAAAACAAAACAAAATATCTAGGCACCAACAAGATGTCCCTCTGTACTTTGTACAGACACGCCACACTCCTGGATGATTGCTCAGCTGTGTTTGGCTCTTGCTGGCACAGACTCTCTTTGGCCTTCTCATCAGGAATCTGGGTGGTCTGAGAAGGTAGATGCTTGCCATCACCTTGTTCTGTGCAAATGTGTGTGACAGTGTGACCATACCCTTAATTCAGTTGTATTCAAAAATGCATAAATTCTTTGCCTAAGCAAATTCTACACTTAAATATTTACACTCCATAAAAATCTTATTTACAAGGACATTTGTAAAAGCTGAAGACCAGGGAACCAAAATATTTGATTATTTCAATGCTGGGTTAAATAATTAGTAACATCTATGGAGTCAGATGTTAATAAATAAAACAAGTCATTAATAAGAATGAGACAGGCATATGTGTTGTGGTAGGCAATTATTCCTAAGATGTAAGGTTAAGTAAACAAAGCTCATTTTCAGTTACTGCAAAACATTCCCAGATTTATGCATACCATACTTTTACTAATGCCACATCCCAGGGGTAGTCAGTTGTGTGGTTTGCTATGTTTCATCTCTAATGAAATGAAGACCCAGTGAAGATTAAATTCAATCATTGTGAACTCTTCATTAGATTTTTACTATGCATCTTTACTTCTTTAGGATAATCACAGAATTAGTGTTTCGGATGATTAAGTATACACATTTACTATTTGGATACATATGGCCAAATATCTCTCCAAAGTAGTTTGCACATTTACGATTTTATCAGCAGAGTATGAGGATACTCATCCCACCAGAGCCTTTTTGTGTTCAGCAAACTTTTAAGATGGCCCCAGTGATCCACACCTTTTGGCACTTATTCTTAGTGTTCATGGGGATAACAGTTTGTCCTAGCCCATGACTGCATTCCAACAGAAGTACCTGAACCTGGGTCATTTCATAAGGAAATATAGGTTTATCTACACACTTACAATTCTGAAGTCTGAAACATCCAAAGGCCTAGGCCTACAGCATGGCTGATGGTAACAGCATGGCAGAGGCATGTGGAGACAGAGAACAGGCAGCTTGCTCATTATTATAGCAATCTTCTCTGACAAGAACTAACCTCTTCTCATGAGATCTATCCCTCACTGGGTCTCATGAGACATGATTAATCTATTCAAAAGGGTGTTTCATTCATAGCGAGATCACCATGAACCAAATAATACTCAGTAAGTTTCATCACCTCCCAGCATCAAATTCTAAAATATAAAACTTTAGGGGACAAATAGCAGTGATTTAAACCAGAGAAGGTACCTAACACCTTTTATGTGATTCTCTTCTCTCCCCTACTAGGACTGGACCTAGTAGTTTGCTCCTGAGGAACAGAATAAGGAAAAAGTTATGGGATACTATTTTCATGTGGTTGCAAATGACTATGACTCTGTCTTGCTAGAACTGTGAACAGTAAGTCAAACAGAGTTCCTAAGATGACCCTGGGGCATACTTGTTACAAAATGCTCTAAGATGACTTGAAAGGTCGCACAATGATTATTTGCTTTATTACCAACATTTAGAAATATACTTAACATATTTTAGCTTTTAATTATATTTAGTTCTATAATATTCAAAGTCTTTCAATGAATACTAAACTTGGCACTGAACATTAACTGGGGACTAAATGTAAACTGTCTGACCTTTGCCAAACAGAATTTAATTTTTAAAAATAAATATGTAGAAATCTAATTAGCTATTATACTTAGGCCCCATGAGGCTACCCATGATGTGTAACTCACACTGCCAGGTGTCCTGCTGGCAGCTTGAATCAATTAGTGATCTTTATTGAAGCCGAATATAATTAATTACACAACTTGGAGATGTTCAAGTCTAATTTCACTAAAATTACATCACAAAACTGGGGCATTTGCAGGACTTCCAGCAGAAGAGAAACAAGCATGAATAATTACTCAGCGGTAAACTCATAGCATATATTCATATAACAAAATGGGACTCCTTTAGCTTACCATGGTCAGAGATAAAAATGCCTTCAGGTTCAACGTATGTGGGGAATGTTGAATAGATGCTCCCCATTAAAAAAACATGTGTGATGTGGATCTAAACTACAAGGCCTTATGGAATTATGTGTACAGATATCAGCTTCTTGAGCTTTAAGCAAATTGTCCATTTATTATAATAAAATCACCATGACCCACTTTGGGGACACGGTAGGTTATCTGGGGTCTGAGCTGCAGCAGAGGCCTGAGTATGTGGGATGATGCCCAAAGACCAGATCTAACATATATGGACTCTTGAGACACACAAAGGGCTTGGGAGCTAATGCTGACTTTTGCCTTGATTCCTCCTCTAATTTTCCTGAGGTGTTACTTTAAGATCCATCTGATATAAATACCAAAGAAATACAATAAATATTCTCAGAATTTATATCAGTTACCTATTACCACATTAATGTTGTGTAACAAACCACTCCAAACAACAATGTCTGAAAATACTGTCTGTTGATTATTGCTCGTGAGTCTACAGCTTGGTTCTGCTGTTCCTGGTGAGCATTGTTTGGGCAGTTCTAGTTTGAAAGATGGCTTAGTCACCTGTCTTGTAGGGGCAAACTATCACCAAGGTAGAATGGCATTGGCTCAAGCACCTGCCTCAGTTCCAGAGGTGTGATTTCATGGCGACCTCAAAGGTTTGTGAGATTACAAGCTGTAAGGTTTTGTAAGGCCTAGATTCGGAAGTGGCATGACATCATTTTCCCAATATTCTGTTGCTCAGAGCAAGACAAAGACCAATGCAAATTTAAGGGGTGGGGAAATAAACTCTTATCTCTTAGAGGAAGGTCTTGAAAAAGACACGGTATAAAGGCAAGAAAATTGGAGTGATTGTTCAGCATCCACAAAGGGATGAACTTATTCCTGCTTGCATTCAGAAAATATGCCATTGATTTTCATTATTCACAGAAGTTATGTTCTATAAAGTCACCAGAAATACTAAATCGGTGAATACTGAATTATTGCTTTTAGAGGATATTCATGTAGATTCATTATCCAACAACCTTGTGAAATAAGCCAGTCTCATGAGCCTTGAAGATCTGTCCTTCTGCTTAACTCTGTTCCTGTATAATAGTTAGCAGGTATTTTCTAAATTTTCCTATAGGCTTTAGATCTGTAGGAAATTTTAGAACCTACTTCACTTGTAAATTTAAAATTTTTCACAGTGTATCTTTCAATTGCATAAGCCAACCAGCACTACAGGAAGATTTTAGCCTACTCCTAACCATGGATTAAGATGACATAAATGTCTTGGCTTTTAGCCTCCTAAGAAAACTGTTCACCTTCCTTTTTAATTGGTTGTCACCTCATGACTCCATAAATGAGTGCTTTCTTTTCTTTTCCTGACCTTCATCATGCACTACAGATGTTGCTTTAACACTTTCAGGAGTGGCCTCACATCTGGGCTGGAGAATTGCTTCCTCCTTTTCCTGGAAGTATCTAGTTGTTGATTCCTTGATGTTGAGCCAACAGCACTGTAATTCACGCCTGGAAGAAGCTTATCTAACACGTGTATTTCTTCTGCATGGCATGTTAAGTCTCCTTGTGCTTGGAATGCCAGGTAGTACTTAAACTTCATGCTTGTGGGCCATTGCAAATAGCATGGTCACTGATAGGAAGCACAATATGGAAATAATGGCACTAAAGATGGCAAAAAAAGACACTTGTTTATAGTTTGAGAGTTGAAACAGAAGGCAGAGAGCACCTTATTCTACCTCAGCTGGGAACAGGCACATCTAGAGACCCAATTCTTCTTGCTTGCTGTACAATTTCTACAAGTATTGATTTTGAGGTTACAGGTAAATCTGAGAAAGTAGACAAATTCACAAATGCGGGCTCTGTGAATAATGAGGACAGACTCTGTATGAAAAACCTGCTCTGAGTTAAGCCCTGGGGATGAAGACATGCAGAGACTAGCCCATCTCTCATAGCATGTTAGCGTCAGAAGCAAGTGGAAAGAAATGACAGCGCAGGCTCCCAAGGGCACAGATTCTGAAAGTAGAAAATGTTTGAGGATTTCGGTTAGATTTTTAATTCTAGTGTGGCTTGGAGTCCCTATTTCAGACTTTACTTAAATTCACTGCAGTGGGATAGTTGAGTTTGGGATGCAAGGAAATGCATTACTCTGATGTTTTGATTTAACTCAGATCTTCTTTTCTCAGCAGGGAGTGGAACTCAGAATAAAGGAGTTACATGTTCAAATCTCTCACTACTTACAACTGGCTGCTATGTAGAAAGCCTGCTAAGTGTGGTGGTGTGCTGTATTGGGACAGTTGCAGCTCCTGGCTTTATGAAAGCTCCCCTGGGGATAAAGGGTGAGACAGAGATTCTCCCAAACAGTGCTGATCACATGACTGGATGTGACAGAGTACCAGCTCTTCAGAAGTGGAGAGGTTGTTTCTAGAAGAAGATATATTGGAGCAAGCAGGTGGCATAGTGATTAAGGCACTGGGCTTCCATGTGGTCAACCACAGTTTGAGTCCCAGAACCAGTGGCTTGAAACTTACACTGGGCACATATGCATGCATGTCCAAAATACTGAGAAAAGAATGGAGGAAAAGGGATTGTGGTCTGGCTATTCCCCCTACTGGGGGTGCTTTCTAGCTTCCTGTCTCTCTGTCTCTCTGGTGAGTGGATGCACCCTATAAGTAAACACTCTCAAAAGAAGAAGATATATGAGGTTTCAGGCTGTAGGGTATTATTTTTTATTTATTTATTTTTTTTTTGAGAGGTTTATACTATAGGGTGCGTGCGCTCGCCAGAAAGACAGAGAGAGACAGAGAGATAGAAAGTGAGAAATCACCCCTCGGGGAGGATGACCACAGCGCAATCCCTTCTCCTCCATTCTCCTCTCGGGATCTTGGGCATGCATGCACATGTGCCCAGCGTGAGTGTAAGCAACCAGCTCTGGGACTCGAACCACGGTCAGCTACATGGGAGTTCAGCAACACAGCCATTACTCTAACTGCTGATCCCCAGGCTGTAGGGTATTATTAATCCAGGAATATTTTCTTATATTGCAGTGTGAGAAGGAATGTTTTAATCAGCAAGAACATAGGTTATGTAGTTCAATATTTCTCATCCTTTTTAAAAGCAGGGTCCTATAAATCTAATTCACTCTTTTTTGTGCTTTTACTATCAAAAACTTTTGAGCTTGGGGTCAGCAGGTGGCATAGTGGTTAAAGTGCTGGCCTGCCACATGGCAGACTGTAGTTCAAGTCCTGGACCTGGCTGTTTGAAAATCACACCAAGCACCTGTGCATGTGTGCCCAAAATCCCACAGGGAGAATGAAGGAGAAGGGATTGCTGTGTGGCAATCTCCCCTGGGGGATGATTTCTCATTTTCTCTCTCTCTGTCTCTCTCCAGTGAGTATGGCACACACACGCAAAAGTATTGAGCTTTACATTCTGTATTTTATATTATGAAATCAATAAATACACTACATGTTTGCTTCATATTCTTTCCCTCCAGAACCTCTTATGAGGTTTGGAGGGATTCCTTCCCCCATGGCAGTGTTATTACCTCATTATCCTCACCAGGACTGGCCATAGGAGACGGGGAACTCCTGGGTAGCAGGGGTGATGTCAGACACAGCTCCAGCTTTCAGAACCCAGTACAATCTAGTACCTTAGCCCAGAGCTGCTGCTTAGGAAGTATTTGCTGATAGAAAGAAATGGTTATGGGAAAAAAGAAGGAAGGAAGAAAGAAAGGGAGGGAGGAAGAGAAGGGAGAAAAGAAGGAAGGAAAAAGAGGACAGTAGTAAAGGAGAGGAAGGTATGAAAATACAGGAAAGAAGAAAAGAATGCCGGTGGCTTTGTGGGATCCAAATGCTAGACAACTTGAGTCAGTCTTGCCTGAGGTCCCTGCTTTACTATTGGGGTAGAGAATCTGCTAGGCCTTGTGGAGATTCTGCTGCAAGGCTCTCAGTGTGGGCCAGGGAGTCGTGTTTGGAATAAACTCCCTGGGTGAGACCGATGAAGAGCAAGGGTTGAGGACCTCTTGCAAAGATGATGTAGGATATCAGATCATTCATAGGGTAGTTGTACCAGTGTTATATGTGGTCAAGAATGGGCTTCTGGGGGGCCAACAGGTGGGGTAGTGGTTAAGGTGCTGGATTTCCACATGGTTTGAGTTCTAGATCCAGTGGCTTAAGACCAACACCAGGTGTATGTTTAAATGTGCCCAAAATCTCAGGAGAATGGAGGAGAAGGGATTGTGGCATGGCCATCCCCCGGGGGAATTTCTCATTTCCCTCTCACTGTCTCTCTGTCTCTCTTTGGAAAGCACATGCACACTATGACAAAAACCTTAAAAAAAAAGAAATGGGCTTCTGCCATCTTTCTTCATCTACCCAAAGTGTCACAGAAGCTGTAGTGGGGGCTCCAACTTAGATTTGATTTCTGTAGGCCCTTCCCAATGCTCTGTGCCCAGAGAATTGGATGGCCTTCAGAGAAGGCCTCTTCTACTCTTGTCTCTAATGCAAGATTTTTTTTCCAAGTGTGCTCTTCAGATACCTACATCAGAGTCACCTGCAGAGTTTATGAAAGTGTTGCTGGGTCCCATTCTAGAGCAATTTGTGAGCTGAAGTTTTCCTGGTAATTAGGCACAAAGCCTTGTAATATAGGTGCTCACTATTAGATATGTGGGTGCTTAATTTTTGTTATTGATTATTCATTTTTGAAATTGATATTTATGATGTACCCCATGATGTTTTAAATTATGTATACATTATGGAATGGCTAAATCAAGCTGATTAACATATGCATTAGCTTACATACCTACCATCTTTTTGTGATGAAAATACTTACATTCTTCTCTTCAGGCCCATCCATGGTGGTCCCCATGATAGGGCGCATGATTCTAGAGCCACACTGGAAGGCCCGAGGTTCAGATCTCGGGTCCACCCGAAGATGTCATGAACACCTGTGATCCTGCCTGTCTGGAAGACTAGGAGGAGAATCCCAGTGTGACAAGGGATCCCTGCCTCTCTTTTTCTTTCTCTCCCCCTCTTCTCAACAAATAAATAAATACTTTAAAAAATATCTGCTGTCTTGGCACTTAACTATACAATAAGTTGTTATTAACTATAGCCACCATATTGCACACAGATCTCCTGAATTTATTTCTTCTAATTTAAATTTTGTATTCTTTGACCAACATCTCCCATTCCCTCTCATCTTCCCTTCTCACCTGGTAACCCTCATTCTATTATCTACTTCTACGAATTTGACTGTTTTTAGATTCCACATGTATGTGAGAGTAAGCACTACTTGCCTGGCATTATTGCATTTAACATTAAGTTCATCCATGTGGTTGCAAATAGCTGCACCTCCCTTCTTTCTAAGGTTGAGTTGTATTCTGCTGTGCATATAGACCACATTTTCTTTATCCATTCATCTGTGGATGGCCACTTCACTTCTGATGGAAGGAAACAACTTCCCTGTGCGTGGATTCATATGTACCTAGTACAGCGTGCTCTTGTAAGCCATTTGAGTATGGAAATAAAACATTAAAGCTTCTAATTACATACCTCCATTTTTTTCTTTTCTTTTAATTATTAGGTTTTTACAATAGGGCACATGTGCTCATAAGAGAGAAAGAGGCAAAGGGACACAGAGAGAAAGAAAGTGAGAAATTAAGCCCAGGAGGGATGGCCATGCTGCAATCCCCCTCCCTCATTCTCTTCTCAGCAATTTTGAGATGCACACACGTGCACCTGGCATGGTTTCCAAACCACTGGGTCTGCTACTCGAACTGTAGTGGACCATGCATGACTCCAGGATCTTCACCACCACACTACCTGCTGGACCCTTACATACAGTTTTCAAATCTCATCCAGTTTTATTATATTTTTAAAATTTAGTTTAAAAAGGGCAGCAAAGCCCATGCTCTGTGATACCACCAGTTCCCACCTGGATTAATACAGTAACTTCTTGCCCAGTGCAGCTCTGCCCTGGCCCTGCCCCACAGCACTTTTCTCCTCTCAGTGGCTGGAATGATACCTTGACAATGTGAGTGAGGTCAAGTCATACTCTTCTCAAAACCCACCATGGGTTTTCCATTTGACCCAGTTAAGACTGAAGTTTCTAATAGCCAGCGTGACCTGCCCTTGAGTGTTCTCTCTGACATCCTCTCTTCCTACTCTAGGCAGATCACTTCACTTCAGACTGCTCTGCAAACGTGCCAGGACTCTCCTACCTCAGGGCCTTTGCACTGGCTGTTTCCGCTGCCTTGGTGAACCTCTGCACCCACATGCCTGACTCCTCACCACTTTAAATCTTATGTAGATTTCATTTTCTCAGCCTGCCCCTGTTAACCTACAACCCTCCTTACACAATGTCTGGCATATAACAGAAACTTGATAAATCCAATACATATTTTTTTAAGGATTGATTAAATGAATGACCACACTTCTATGAAGTGCATATATAGCACCGAAGTCACCTCTATATAATTTATCAGTATGTATATGTACACTGAAGTAGGGGCTCATCTCGATTGTTTCCTGGATCGCCCAGTGTGATCTCATGATCTATTGGGGTGTGGAAAGAAAGTATTGGAATTTCCAGTTACTGTTTTAAAATTACATCTGTTAATAAGCAGTGTTAAAGAAAGACATTAAATAAACATTGGTTTAGATGTGTGGGGTTGGATGATTTTTAGGTGCAGTGTAAAGTGTTTCTAACTATGTCCAGGAGATGGTGCTCGTTCCCAACAAATTACTCAAGAGCGGTCACTGCTGAGCATCTCGAATCCTTAGTGCTCGCAGGGTCCTGTCACTTAGGTCATATCAATGGCTCCGATATCATCGTGTGACATACTCGTGCTGGTATTTGACTCGCGCCCCCATCATTCTCCCATAGAGAAGGACTTGACGTCAGTGCTTTGCAGATGGCAGCTGCCCATGGGGGCCGGACTGTGCTCTTGGGCTCCCTGCTGATCACAACCCCCTTTCTCTGAAGTCCTCTTCCTTGTGTGATGCCCCAGACCTTTGAGGGCTTTCCCCACGGGCAAAGCCCATCACCCTCGCAATGGCTGTTGCTTGCTAACAGCCAGTTACCTTCCAGGTACTGGAAGGGCCTGTGTGCACAGTCTAATCCTCTCAACTGGAAGGAAGGAATTTAGAGCCCCATTTTGCAAAGGAAGAAATAAAGCTTTACAAGATTCAGAGCAAGTGGCAGAGAAGCAGTCCTTGCCCCTAAGGCAAATGGCTCTGTGTATACTTTTCTCTGCATGCCGGAGTCCAAAGAAGTAAGAACTCAGAGGTGGGCAAGCTCAGGTTTCCTGCCTTCAGGAGTTCCCTGTCTGGAGAGAGGGAGAGGTTCAGAGAGAGACAGAGGGAGACACGCAGAAGCCCTGGCACAAGGCAAACGGTAACATATGTTGAGACAAAGGTGAGGGTAACTTTCCAAAGAGGAAGTGCATTAAGTCCAGGGTTCCATGTTGGCTTATTTGTCTTTTGTTTATGCTATTAAAAACTTGTTCTCAGGTTCTCATGTGGAATTCTTCAGATGAGTGCTTCTCAAATATTACTTGAGAGCAAATTAAAACTGCAGATTGTGGGCCAGTTTGATAGTACAGAAGCAATACCCTGCTCAAGCAATACTGGATTCAGATGAGAGATTGCGAGTTTGGTCCCCGGATCCGATCTATACATACTGGTGGGTACACCGATCACTGCAGAGACCCTGTGGAACTTACTTGTCTCTCCCTCTTCTCTGATGAAAGAAATACGTAAATTTCAAAAAAATGCAGATGCTGCTTCAGTAGTGGGGCCTGGGGCTCTGAATTTCTAGGCATCCTTCCCTTCGGGCAATCCTGATGCTGCTGGGTCAGGCCACACATCACACAGCCTCAAGCTAGAAGGGAAGTCAGGTCAAGGCCTGTTTTTGCCTAGCTAAGAATTCCTTTTGTTTTTGTTTCTGTTTTTTACATTATTATTATTATTATTATTATTATTTTTAATTAGAAAGCACATAGGCTCATGAGAGAGAGTGAGAAAAAGAAAGAGAGAGAGAGAGAGAGAGAGAGAGAGAGAGAGAGAGAGAGAAAGTGAGAAATGACTCCCCTGAAGGAGGGGCTGGTGGTGGTCTCATCACAATCTCTCCTCCTCTAGTCTCCTTTCAGAATTTTGGGCACACATACATGTACACACGCCCGGCATGATATTCCAGCTGCCAAGTCCAGGACTTGAGTCGCAGTCGGCCCTCTGGGATCCAGCATGTTAGCATCCATGCTACCTGCCGGCCCTGTTTTTTTTTTTTTTTTTGGTTGTTGTTGTTCTTTTTATTTATTTATTTATTTCATTTTTATAGAGTTGTGAGGAGAAAAGAAAGAGAATATTTAACAGATCATATGTGGCCTGCAATATCTAAAATACTTACTACCTGGTCCTTTATATACAAATAGTTTGTCAGATCCCTGGACTAAACTAACACTGCGGATCTCTTATTAAACCCAACTGGGAGTTGGAAGAAAGGACCAGGCATGCTCAACCCTGCCTTCTCTTCAGGTGGGAGTGCTGGGCAGGAATCACAGAACCCAGGGAGCTACTTGCCAGGAATTTCTGCGGAGCCAGGAAGGAGCCTGTGGGCTCCAGATGGTCCAGTGACCACCAGATGGATGATACATTGGTGAGACCACGTTTCAGGAGACCTAAACCAAACTCTCCAAACCCCTTTATTAACAGTAAAGAGGATAGCTTGGTCTCTGCCTAATTCTTATTTTTGTGTCTCAGTGATTCTTTTTTTTTTTTTTGAGAGATTTTTGCTATAGGGTGCATAGACTCACCAGAGAGACAGAGAGAAACAGAGAGACAGAGAGAAACAGAGAGACAGAGAGACAGAGAGTGAGAAATCACCCCTGAGGGAGGTTGGCCATGCTGCAATCCCTTCCTCTCCATTCTCCTCAAGATCTTGGACCTGCATGCACATGTACCTCGTGTGAGTTTTAGGTCACTAGGTCTGGAATTTGAACCATGGTTGACTACATAGGAGTCCAGCAATGTCACCATTATGCCATCTGCTGGTCCCAGTAGCTCAGTGATTCTGAGGTTGGGTGGGGAGGAGTGTTCTTTCTGGGCTCCCCAAGCTCAAGGCTTTCATTTTCTCTCCATGTATGTCTCTACTTGTCTGTGTCTGTTGGTCTTTGCAGCAGGTGCCCCTCTGTGGGCAGGGTTTGCATTCTGACCTGGCAGAAGGATGCATGCACAGCCCAGGGACTGCACTCGTGTGCTGCTAAATGACAGGTGAGCCAGGCCATGCCCCCAACTGATTGTCATGTCAAAATACTCATCAGAAGCCAGAGTTTGAGCTCTGTGTTAGAAAGCTTTTGTGCATCTTGAGACCAGGCACACTCTCCACTGTCGCCTGTCCTTCAGGTGCTATCTCAGCAAACTCCTCTGGAGAGCAGCCATCAGCCACTCTATAGCAAGTGGCCAGAATCATGGGAGGGTGGGCCTGATCTGACAAAAGCAGCAGCCATCTTTTTGAGGTGTAACCATGGTAATGAGATCAGATGTAAAACTGTTCCTTAATGCTGGCGATGCTCAAATACACATGGCAGTTTGGGGTACTGGAGATGGGGTTTAATTTTAGATTCCAAGCCTTGCTTTATGCAATAAAGAGCTTTAGAGCAGGGCTTATCACAGAACTTGTATATCTCCTTTCCCTTCCAGGACTGCAAAATGCAATTGCAGGAAAAGTTTGTATTCACGGGTTGTAGAATATGCTTTCCTTGTGATGTTTTTCTACCTGCTACAGCTATCGTGTGCCATTAGAAAGTCACTTTGTCTTGGAAATTCCCCGGGGTATGAGCAGAGCAATGAAAGAACTGACCTGAAGAATATGCTGATGTTTTTATTATTCCATATTCAAACGAGGCACTTCAGCAGCCCTCTTAATCCTCACTGAAACCTCTCAGGGTAGTTACCATTATACCCATTTTGCAGATGAGGAAATTGAAGTACAGAGATTCTGCAATCTGCCCAGAGGCCATAGGATGAGTCAACAAAGCAGCTGATGTTTGATCCGTGCAATCTGGCTGAGGTCTCGTGCTCTTAGCATGGCATCGATGTCATGATTAGCTGTGTGAGCCACAGCACGGATGCTAGGGGGATGAAAAGTCACTGGCAGGGCTATGGGGAGCAGTAAATTGAGAACTTTCTGTCAGTGCCCATTGCCCATGCCTCTGGAAGGGCCAGTTTCTGTGCCCTCTAGAAGATGAGGCTCTTGGTCAGAATTTCAAGTGCAAATCTACGTCTTCCCACAATTGCAGGTCTGAGGGGGAGGTCAAGAGATGGAAATTGAAACTTTGTCAGGGCTTGAGATAAGGGATAAAAGGAGAGTGAGGCAAAACCACGGATATCACACTGAGGAGGGGGGACTCTGTTCTACAAATAATGTGAAACCACATGCACAAATTTAAAAAGAGAAGAGGACAGACCAGCAGATGGCATAATGGTTACATTGCTGGACTCTCACATAGTCGACCATGGTTCAAGTCCTGGACCTGGCAGCTTAAAACTCATGCTAGGTATGTGTACATGCGTGCCCAAAATCCTGAGAGGAGACTGGAGGAAAAGGGATTGTGGTGTGGCCATCCTCTTGGGAAGGTGATTTCTGGCTTTCTGTCTCTCTGTCTCTCTCTGTCTCTCTGGCAAGTGCACACCCTACAGCAAAAATCTCTTTAAAAGAAGAAAAGAGAGGAAAACTAAAAAATAAAAAGAGAAGGCTGGCAGATGGTCTGGTGATTAGGGGTGTTGGACTTCCACATGGACAACTGCAGTTCGAGTCCTAGACCTGGTGGTTTTCTTTCTCACTTTCTCTCTCTCTTTCTCTCTCTCTCTCTCACTCTGGCCCTCTCTTTTCAAATTTAAATAAATAAATAAATAAACTTAAATAAAATAATTTTTTTTTTAAAAAAGGGTTTGTGTGTGTGTGTGTGTGTGTGTGTGTGTGTGTGTGATGAAGTCTTAAGAGGCAATACTCAGAGGAACCAGCAGTTAGCATAATGGCTATGTTGCTGGACTCCCATGTAGTCAACCTCAGTTCGTGTCCCAGACCCGGTGGCTTAAACTCACGCCGGGCGTGTGTGTGCGCATTCCCAAGATCCCGAGAGGAGAATGGAGAAAGGATTGCAGCATGGCCATCCCTCCTGGGGGGTGATTTTTCACTTTCTGTCTCTCTGTCTCTGTCTGTCTGGTGAGTGCATGTGCCCTATAGCAAAAACCTCTCAAAAAAAAAAAAAAAAGGCAATACTCAGAAAGATTTATTCACGTTGTACATCAGTTCTAGCTTTTATTAGGCACTGCATTTTCGTACGTGCTTCCCAACATAAGCATTATTGAATTTTGGAGCATGTTCTCAGGGTTTCCTTGGATGGAAAAGCCAGATAGCTCCATCCACTAGGGCAGTTGGAAGCAGATGAACACAGTGAACATGGAATTATCTTGAAGCGCACTTTCTCTTTTTCTTACTTTTATAGCATTAAACCACTTGCACCCCAGGGGTTGCATTGTCCTGTGTCCAACGTCATCCCACCTCAGATGCTACAAACCCAAGTGTACTTAGCACACACCTTCAGCCTGAGAGAGGGCAGTTCTCAGACTTGTAAACTTGGTGTGTATCACCTTATTTACACCACGTGGATTGCTCCTCATATTATCCCCCTACTCACTAAGTCTGCATGTGTTTGTTCTGTCCCAGAATCCCTGGTTATTCAAACCTTATGATTGGAACATCATTGTATAGTCAAAAATCCTGGCCCTTTTCACCAAAACCGTGCAGTAGGTGGTGCAATGTTTCAGTCATTTTTTTTTTCTCTGTAGGTGTCTATATCTATAAATATATAATACTTTCACAACACTTAACTCTGTGTCAAGTGCAGGTTTCAGGGCTTAGATTAATACCAGAATCTTTGGGATCACCCATCTAGGTAGGCACTGTCTGCATTTGCTCTGTGGGATAATAGCAAGTACTACATGGTGGGAGCTCGACAATGCTGACTGAGTTCCCCTCTCCTGCATCAGCTGGAACTCTGAGACCACCAAGGGAATGACAGCCTGCTCGATGCTGAGTGGGAAACAGAGGACTGAGAAGCCTTCATATGACAGCTAACCCTGACACATTATAGTGCCAGGCATGGAGATCAGCTGAGGTGGCACAAATTGTAACAACTGTCAGCTGACCCAGAGAATCATGAGTTGGGTAACACCTTTTCGTTTTAAGCTTCTTAGTTTGGGGGTAGCATTTTATGCAGCAGAAGCTAAGTGGATAATTACGGATCATTAATTTTCAAAGAACTGGCATGCAATCAGATGATTAGTACTGATGTACACTAAAGGTTTTACTGCTAATAAAATTGGGGATGGGGACAAGCCACATAGACTCGCTAGTCTGAACTCATCTACACAATGCCATCTGTTAGCTTTGTGACACTGAGCAAGTTACATTGCCACTCAGATCATGGAAACTACCTTTCAGGATTTTCAAAAGTATTTAAGGGATGTCTGTGTATAAAACAGTTAGGGTCACATAGAACATGGCCTATATACATTGATTATTCTCTTAGCTGGTCCATGATCTGACAATGAAGTCAAGAGAAATAGTCTCTTTCCACAAACAGTTCTCTGTGTCTGTCTCCTTCATTCTCCTCTTCTAAGTACAGACGATGCTCAGCTATTTAAATGTACTTACCAAACTTACTATGGCAGTTAGTACCAGATTCCCCAAATTAAGTATTGGATTGGTTTCTGAAGAGTTAATTATTTACACAAATATGTGAGTCAATGCTGGAATTTCCAAACTAGTAGATGCTCCTGCTCAATTAATACTTCCCTTCCCCAAGATGGGCAAGTAAATAAGTAGCAACCAGTTTAGGAGACCAGTCTAATTGCTCTCAATGTGAGGTTCCTTCCTGTACATCTTCCAAGTGTCCATAAAAAGCCTTAGATCAAAAGATTGAGGGTATCTACTCCTGACTCTTCCTTTTTTATAGGTCTGAGATAATGTGGCGTTCCAGAGTCAGAATATTTCTGGAGAACTGGTTGTAACATTTCACCATTCATGATTTAGTGGATTATTAGCCATAGTCCATGCCCTCATAGTGCACTTACTCTTGAAGGGGTCAAGTATGTGAGTTACCACTGTGTCATGCAGGCTATAGTAAAAGTTATATACTGGAATGCTAAAAAGTGTATTTAATGTGTTCCAGGCACTGGACTGAACCTACAATGTGTTTTAGTGACCCAAGGAGCTTAGCAATAGTGCAATGTCATTGCTACAAGAAACCTGACCATCTCATCTAAAATAATCCCTGCCTCCCCATTATATTATATATCAAAGTTAAAACCCTTCTGCACAGTACAGGAAACAACAATTAGGGTGAGGAGGCAACCCTTACAATGGGAGAAAAAATTTGCAAACTATGCTTCAGATAAGGGTTTGATAGCCAGAATATATACAAAGATCAAGCAGCTCACCCACAAAAATTAATAATACATGGGGCCAGTAGGAAGCATGGTGGTTAAGGTGTTGGATTCCCACATGGTTGACCATGGTTCAAGTCTCAGACTTTGTGGCCTGAAAATCACACAGATAGTAGGCATGTGGCCCCAAATCTCAGCAGTAGAATGGAGAAGGAATTGTGGCATGACCATCACCCCCCAGGGGGTGATTTCTCTCTTTCCTTCTCTCTCTGGTAAGTGCATGTGCCCCATGGTAAGAAAAGAAAAAAAAATCCAATTAAAAAATGGGCAAATGAAAGACAACTCTCTAAGAATATCTGAATGATCAAATCATATATGAAAAACTGTTCCACACATCTTATCATAAGGGAAATGCATATCAAAAGTGCAATGAGGGGCTGACAGGTGGTGTTGTGGTTATGGCACTGGACTCTCACATGGCTCGTAACTGTTTGATTCCCAGAATTGGCAGTTTGCTTTCTCACTTTCCCTTTCTCTTTCTCTCTATCTATCTTTCTCTGGTCAAATGAAAAAATAAATAATAATATCAAATAAAATGAAATGAACTTAAAAAAATTTTTAAAAATGGGACCAGCAGTTAGTGTAATTGTTATGTCGCTGGACTCCCATGTAGGCGACTGCGGTTCGTGTCCCGGACCCGGTGGCTTGAAACACGCTGGGCACGTGTACATGCGTGTCCAAGATCCCGAGAGGAGAATGGAGGAGAAGGGATTGTGGCGTGGCCATCCCCCCTGGGGGGTGATTTCTCGCTTTCTGTCTGTCTGTCTGTCTGTCCGGTGAGTGCACACATCTTAAAGCAAAAAACTCTCCAAAAAAAAAAAAAGTGCAATGAGATATGATTTAACCAGAATGACTAAGATAAAGAAAAACAAGGAACGACAAACTGGCAAGGCTGTGGTGAAAAGGGAACCCTTCTATACTATTAGTGGGAATAAATTATTATAATCACTATGGAAACAATATGAGGTTCCTTAAAAACCTGCAGACAGAATTATCATATGACTCAATAGTCCCACTCCTTGGTATTTACCCAAAGGATAGGAAAACACTCAGCTGAAAAGACACTTGTATATTCATATTTATTGCTGCATTATTCACAATTGCTAAAATGTGGAATTAGCCTACATGTCCAAGAACTGATGAATTAATTGAAAAAAAAGTAACATGTATACAGTATGGAATACTATTACACAAGAATGTAAAATTCTCTGTTGAAAATGATGTGTATAATAACATCCTTGACTAGATTGTTGTGTATCACATG
This sequence comes from Tupaia tana, assembly GCA_026018925.1. Classification (NCBI taxonomy): domain Eukaryota; kingdom Metazoa; phylum Chordata; class Mammalia; order Scandentia; family Tupaiidae; genus Tupaia; species Tupaia tana. The sequence goes on along the minus strand of JAKSZU010000003.1, from coordinate 216,344,558 downwards.
CATACATGGAAAGATAATATTTTGTACCGTATATATGTACAATGATGGAATGAAAATAAGAAAGCATTAAATAAATATGTACAAACGTGCATACATACATAAAATAAAATAAGACTTCCCTCCATTCTACTCTCTCTGGCCCCAGTTATTTCGAGCTCTTTCTTCCCTGCCTTCTCTTTTCAAACTACTTATGGCTCTTTGAAATGATATTTATGTGCAGTGACCCATAAGAGAAGAAACTTAGTCTATCTTGTCTGTTGCTGCCAGTGTTGCCTGGCACACAGAAGGCCTTTGTTGAATGATGGCAGATGGACATTAGAGGAATGGATGTTTACTTGGGTCTCTTTCACCATATAGAACAAGAAGCATTCCAGGACTGAGACTATGCTGTCTAGATAACAAAAGCTCCCATATAGTGCTGGGAACATCATGGGCCCTCAATTAATACTGGTTAATGGGTAAACCACGAGACTGCACTTGAAAACAGTAATACCCACTGCAAACAAGTAATTTGTGTTATCTGAACTTACCAGCACACTGGAGAAATTCAGCAATTAGGTTCCCTTGAATTAATATTTTTCCCTAAGTGAGAGATAAAGATAAAGAGGACAGAGAGATACAGAGAGACAGAGAGACGTTACCCTAGATGGGATCTCAGTGGCAGGACCTAGCGCAGGTCCAGCCAGCCCTGGGTCATGGGGAAGTAAATGACTGGTAAACAGGGAGGTGTCTGAGCATGAATTTGGAACTTCCTCATGTGGGTCAGCCTCAGAGAACATCACTTTTTATTACGTGCCACTACCCAGCCTTCACATGGTTACATTTTAAGTAATAACTGCAAGGAGAATAAATAGATGCAAAATTTGCTTATTTATTTATGTATTTACATTTGGGGTAGTACAGCCTAATTATACTAATTCTAGCTCATCACTCATCACTAAGAATATAATTTTTAGCATTATCATTTTATGCTGTATTTAACAACTGTCACGTTTTTCTTCCCCAGGAGACATCAAACCCTTGGAAGGCAGAGATGTTTACCTCTTTTTTTTTTTTTTTAAGATTTTTATTCACGGGGCACATGCACTTGCCAGAAAGACAGAAATAGTGAGAGGGAAAGTGAGAAATTGCCCCCCAGGCAAGATGGCCATGCCACAATCCCTTCTCCTCCATTCTCCTTCTGGGATTTTGGGCATGCGTGCACTCAGCATGATTTTTAAGCTGCTAGGTATGGGACTCGAACCATGGTAGACCATGTGGGAGTCCAGTGCTTTAACCACTAGGCAGCCTGCTGGCCCCCAGGGAGCTTTATATCATTAATGATCAGCTCAGTACTGTTTATAGTGCATGCTTAGTAAAAGTTGAGTTGAGTTACTGGATAGATGGATGAGCATTACTTATCATCCCTTGCATTGACCTATGATGCCCTCAAGAACTGCTCAGCTATTTGGCTACCTGACCCCACACACATTAGTTCCAGGCTGCTGTCCCCATATCATGGTTGTCTTGCTTCTTCTCTAATGATTTCAGTTACATCTTGTTTCTGTTTAGCTTGCTTGTCTGCTAAAAGTAACAACTGAAATATTTCATGGCTTTGCCTGTGACAGTACCTTTTCTAATTCTGATCTCTTGTGGGTAGAGGACAAGAGCACAAGTTTGTTAGCATTTGTGGCACAATAAAGAAAGATAAAATTCTTTGACACTTCTTAAATCAAGAAGTGGATCTCCATCTCCATCTATTAAACCTGGACAGTCTCAGCAGCTGCTTGGACCAATAGAATTCAGTGGATCTGGTTTTCAATTTCCAGCAACTGGTGGCATTTACTCCGTGGCTTAGGGTGCTTTTGGAGTTCTGAATAATAACATGAGATGCCCATCTACCTGCTTGAGGGACATGAGGAAGGGGAAGCCTCTGAGCCTGTATGGAGGAGAGGGACCCTGCCACTCCCTGCCTATCAGCTGACATCTTGATTTTAGCCCATGTTACTGGGAGGATAATGTCTCCCCTAAAGTCATATGTCGCAGTGCTAATTTTCCCTTGCCTTAGCATGTGACAGCATTTGGAAATGGGATCTTTTTTTTTTTTCTTTCATTTATTTATTTTTACATTTTTCCACAAACATTTACTTTACATAGCAAAAAATTTTAGCTCATACTCCATAATTCTTGACAGTTCACAAACAACTTTCAAAATTTCAAAATACTGAATTTTAAAGATAATGTTCAAAATATGTCTTATAATTTTGTATAATTTTATCTTTTAAAAGATAATTAAGTTTACGTAAGGTCATATGTGTGGGTCCTAATCCAATAAATGTGGGGTCCTTATAAGAAGAGGAAATTTAGACACAGACATGTACAGAGGGAGCCTCTGTGAAGACCCAGGGAGAAGACAGCCATATACAAGCCAAGAAGAGAGGCCCCAGAATGAAACAAACTCTGCCAACTCCTGATCGTGGATTTTCAGCCTCCAGAACCGCATGAAGATATATTTCTCTTGTGTAGGCTACCCGTTTGTGGTAGCTGACTGAGACCTAGAAAACTAGCACAGTCTTGTACTTCTTGCTACTGTGTGTCACTAGGGACAGAGTAGAGGATGGACGCAGTTCTGGCTCATAGTACTTCCCCATTGCATTGGGCCTCTTTCTTTCCTGCTAGACTATGGTGCAGTGGTTACAAGTTTCTTGCATTTTAATATCCACCACTGTCTCTCATTAGTCAATGCAGTCTTGGTCACGTTACTTACCCTTTCTGTGTAGCAGTGAGGATCATGGCATGTAGTAATTGTTCAGTGACTCTCAGGTATTGCTTTTGGTCTCTGTATCCCAGACTGTGAAAGGGTTAGTAGAGGGTCTAGAAAAAAGTCCCTGAAGACTTCCCCTTGAATGTTGGTCACTTAAAGAGAATGGCAAAATGAAGTATAAGATCATGAACATAAATACTGCACACTGGAGAAGAGTGTTTCTTTCCTAGTGCCAAGTGTTAAATTTTGCAGCCAAATCTCTACTATATCAGCTGTAGAATTTGTCATCATCTTCAGGGGTGGAAAGTTCTGCATCAGTGTCACTGTCATTAAACAAAATATAAGTGCCCACGGAGACAGAGAATAGCCCATGCAGATTCGCAAAGAACCTGCAATCAGTACCCTGCTGTTCAAATCGGAAAGAAGGTAGGTGCTCACAGCAGAAGCTTCTGGCGGCAGACTTTGTCCATGATTCTCATAAACCTTGAAACGTCTTACCAAGGCTAGCCTCTCTGCTCCCTTATCCAGCATCTTCCTGAGGGGGTGCTCTTCATCTGTCACAGATGATCAAGGTTGTGTGAAGATGTTTTCGGTTTCCAAACAGCCTGAGGGAGTTTCTTACAGCCACTATGAATCTGTGATGTTAGCCCCAGAACCCAGAATGGCAAGACCAGGGAGGCAGAAAACAATGCAGATGGCTGGCTGTGCAGCTCAGGAATCCAGGTCAGTCCTCTCGTGTCTTGATGTTTTGTCTGTTCTGAATAATCTCCAGCACTCACCATCGTGAGGCAGCAAAGGAACGAGTGCACAAGCACGCAGGCCCATGGACTGCACTCAGCTGCTCTGGCAAACCCATCAGAACCAGCCATGTGAGGCCATTGCATAATGCATGCCAGAGCAGGACAGAGCTAAGATCTGGGAAATTCTGAATGAGAATATACATATTTTAGAAGGAAAGAGCAAAACCACATACTCTTTAGCTCTGTTTTCTGGTGATTATCGTTTTTTATCTTATATAACTAAAAACAGTTTAATCAAATCTAGTCTTTTTCTCATTAAAAAAAGAAAATTGTCTAGACAGTTTCATGTACCCAGCTTGCCCACCCAGACCATTGGTGGTCACTAGAAGACCTCAAATGCCAGGCTAAGTGTGTAAGTTGTCTTTTCTCATACTAATAATTCATGAATAATGTTAGTTGTTAACTTTTTCTGTTCTTGTTCATTCATTCAATGTGTGTTTTTAGTATGATTACTCTGCACCAGATGCTGTGCTGAGTGTTCAGTGCTTAAAAAGTAATAAGCGAGGGTCCCTAGGTGCAAAGGAATTTATAGTGTAGTGGGAAAACAGCATAGGCTGTTATGTTTCATTAACAGTTTACAATATGCCTTCATAAGTATCTCATGTAGGTAAAGATTTCTCAAAAATGTCAGAGAGTGTGGGCGTGAGTCAAACAGCTGCTTATACTGTCTCTGGGCTATGGAGGGATGTCTGGCCCATCTCTTCCTGAGCGTTGAGGGTAAGGTCACGGATCAATGATGAAAGTATCTTAGAATACTTTCTAGCAGACAGTCCAGCTGTATGACTCCAAGGGTTCACTCTGGAGTCTGGAAGCCCCCAGTGGAACCAGAAGTACTCAAGGTGCACTTCCTTCCTGAGGGCACTGGCTCCTGCTGAAGTCTTGGCTTCCAGGATGGGCACAGGAGTGTTGGGAAAGACAGGACGGGGAGAGACTGAGAGGAGCAAAGAGAAAGAAAGAGAGGAAGAAAGAACACAAACAATGAAAAGGAGGAGGAGGAAGAAGGGAGAGAAGAGAGTTTCTAAGTGAGGAAAGCACTGAAGATGGGAGGAAGGGATGAGAGGGAAAGCACAGAGTCCCGGTAAGCTTTGTAGAATCTTCCAATGAAGTTATACTTGCTATGCTTGTTTTTAAGTAGTTCCTATTGCAAGTGTAAAATAATCTCTGTAGTGGATAATTACCCATCACTTATTAATGCTATTTGGCTAAATAGAATAATCTGGGTAGAGATACAGTCTGGGAACAGGACTTTATAACATAATGAGCATTACATTACATTTGAAGGGTTTATAAAGTACCATAAGGCTTTATCAAGAACATTGCAAGCACAAATGTTCCTTCATGCCTGACATAGACTCATGCACTCATTTAAGTAAGAACATTTTTTAAAGTGGCAAGCATTAGGGAAACGAAGATGGTAAGACACAGCCCGGCACTCCAAGGTCCCACAGTCCACTGATGAGACAGACAAGCAAATCATCATGGTTCAGTATTCAAAGTGCTGAGGGCTAAAAGCTCAGGGTACTATGGGATGCACAGAGGAAGGAGAAATGCCTGAGCTGAGAAATGGAGGTCAATGGGTCATGGAGGTAAAGGCTTCAGGGGATCAGTATATGCGAAGGATCAGGAGGTAAGGTTGCTTCTAGGATTCACCAATAGAGGAGAAGGCAGGACGGGCCGCATGTGGGAGAAGAAATCAGACAGCAAAATAACCACCAGGGCCAGCAGGTGGCACAGAATACAACACTCTGAAGTGTATAGACCCATATGGGAATGTGCTGGCTCGTTGCCCAAGGCCTCCCGTAGCTTTCTAGGCTCACACTTGCCCAGGATTCCTGCCGGCCAAAGCTGGGGGATGGATTGTGGAGTGGAGATCCTGTTGTGGATACCTGTCTCTATCTCTCTCACTCTATGTCTCCCACTTTCTCGCTCATGGAAGACATTAATTAATTAATAAGGGCTGAGAGACAAAAGGCTTCACAGGCTTAGCTACTTTTGGGGAACTCTCTTACTGAGACTTTTGCAAAAATCTTGACATTTGGCAATCTGTTCTTAGAAGTATCTGATCTCCTTGTTTCTCCTTTCCCTCTCTTCTTCCCTCCCTACTTTTCTCCTCACCTCCCTCTTTTCCTTCCATCCATCTTTTCTTTCTTCTATTTTTTAGAAGGGGTCACTACAGTTTACTACAAATGTTCAGTAAGGACAAGAGGGTGGGAGAAAGGGGAGAATGAGAGGAAAAAAAATCAAAGAGAAAATAGAGAGGCAAGACATTTATGGGACACAGAAAGGTTGGATTATCTGTTGATAATATGTATGGTATCTTCAACTGGACTGGTGTGAAGTGTATTCATGTTGGGTAAGTTCACGTTACAAGCTGTAGTGATGTATAGTGACATGACTGTATAAAATAAAAAATAGAATAAAATATAAAATAAAAAAGAAAGGGATAAAACATCATAGCTCTTCCTGAGGGAAGCAGCAATTTCACCAGGTCTATTTCCATTCTTGGCTACTCCCATTTGCTCCAGAGAAACCAATTCTAAAAGTGGGATATGTAGCATTTGGGACAATGGTTCCTACAGTTAAGTTAGGAGTCTCCGTTCCTTGGTTTTTTGACCTTTCCAGGACATTTATCCACTCTGGGCCTCAGTCTCCCTAAATGTAGTATACAGAAAAAAGAATTGATTTTTTTTTCAAATTGTCCTTTTAAACTTAAAATATGCCCTATTTCTCACCTCTGCTTTCACCCTTCCCTTCCTACTCTGGGGTTCCCATGGCAGACTGGCTTCCCTCCATTGTGCTAGTGCTGGGCTCAGGGTCCTCTTCTCTGAGTTCTCTGCTTAATAAATGTTTTCAGTTTGTGTTTTGTATATTGTAGCTTTCATAAAAGTATTCGATTTTAATTGTTATGCTATGTTAAGAAAATTTTCAAACATATTCAAGGTAGACTGGCATAATAAGCCACCATATGCCTAGTATCCAACTTCAACAAATATCAACATCTTGCCATTTTTGCTCATTATTCCCCATTTTCTTGTTGTACTTATTTTTGCTTAGGGTTTTGAAAAGCAGTTTCTCTATATTTTATTACCTCTCTGGAAAACAGTTATCTTTCATAGTAAAAACAATTATGATAACACTGGGACACTTTCTACTTTTTTTTTTTTTAATGGGATGAGTTGCCTCTTGCCCTGACATTCACTAAATCATACGATTAAACATTATTTTGAAAGAAATCAATGATGAGAAACATCTTTTTATCCTCCATAGTCAGTATCAAGTAGTTGATAACTCAATCAACGACTGTTTCAGAGACCTTCCAAAATTACCTAGCATTTCATTGGAACCGGGTATTATGCTGGGAACTTTAGTATTTGCTCCTTTATTTAACTATCAAGGTCATCTGTGGAGTGACAAATTCAAATCCTGATTGTTTTATTTCAAAACTCACACTCTTGGCATACATTTAGCATCACCCTTTAAATCTACAGGACAGTTTCATGAAATTACAGGACAGTCCCATGATTACTATGCATCAAAAACCAACTATATGACAGGGCCAGAGAGGCTGAGGATAAGGAGAAGAGCATGCGCCATACTGTCAAGAGGAGGTGAGAAGCGTGTAGCTCTAGTTGTGGCTCCAGACACAGTATGAGAACGACTATGAAGACTCTGTGGATGCAATACCATAGGACATGGATCATAGAGAGTGGGGAGATTTAGTTCAACTGAGCTTATCAGTGGGAGTTTTGTGATTGTCAAAGTTGTTCAGCAAGTTCAGGTATAAGTTGGAGGTGGATATACAGAGGTGAGATGGTTTTCTAGAGCAAGGCAAACCACTGAGTTAAATCAAGTTCTGCAGTATCTCACAACATGTTAGCAGCCATAACCATGATCACTTATTAAGCACTTTTCATGGGATAGAAATTGTTTTAGGCATTTTACATACATAATTACTTACTAACAATTCATCTTCCCAATAATTTTACAAAGTAAATAGTATTGATGTCATTGCATAGAAGAAGAAACTGAAGCCTACTGACTCTCTCAGGGCCTCACAGCTAGGGTAATCATTGATTCATTCCCAGATCTATCTAATTACAAAATCTGGACTTACTCCAGCCCACTACGCTGACTCAGTAAGGATATTTTGAATGAAAAGGTAAGAAAAGGGGAGCAGTCATTTCACCAACTCTGTCTCTATATCTGGCTAATTGAAGACTGTTGTCTTGAGAGAAGAGCTCACTTGAACCTTGGAATTTGTCTGTAAGATCCAACAAGATTAGTTATTATCACCAAACAATGAATCTACCCCAAATTTGACTACTTTCTTGCTCCTAATATAAAGTAAAAAGCATTTATAGTAATCCTCATAATTTCCTTAGAGCATTCCTTCTGATTCCCTTCTGATAACATTCAGAACATACTATCCCAAAATAAAGTCCCTGGGCATTTGAGAAAAACACTGAAGTAGAAAGTCTATCCTCACATCTCAATGGGCCATCAGTCACCCTCTTGGATTGTTGTAGTCAATCCAGCATGGTCTCTCAGAGCCTTAGTGTCATGAAGACCAAAGATAAATCAAAGATGATCAGGGTTCTGCAGAAACTCTCTTCAGAAACCCTTCCTGAAGTAGAGGAATGGGAGGCATGGAACAAGATAGAAAGCTGAGGCAGAAAGCCGATATTGAAGAAAAAATTTATGCTGATACTTGTTAGAAGGCGAAGGAGACTATTTAAAACCATTGCAATGGTGTTGAGACTGTCATCACAGATGGGGCTGGCTCCAAGCATGCTTCCCCAAAATACAGCCTCTTGGCATTTGAGAAGGCCACTGAAGCAGGAAGACTTTCTGATCTTCTCCAACCTTGTATCCTGAAGCAGACTATAAAACCCAGTAAAAAAATTCCTGACTTTCTCCTGAAGTAGATTATAAAACCCTCATAAAAAGTACTCACCCTATACCTGAAGGAAAGAGACCGCCTTAACTCTGAAGACAGACACAGAGGAGAATCTGAGCAAAGAAGCCTCACTGTTTCCTCCAATATTATGAGTAGATAATTCCCTCCCAGTCCAATCAATTCTCCAACATTATCTACTTCTTCATAAAATTTAGCATAAAGATATACAGATTTCCACATTTCTTTAGACCTTATTTCATTCTTTCTTTTTTTGCTATAGAGAGATTTTTGCTATAGGACACATGCATTCACTGGAGAAACAGAGAGAGAGACAGAGGGACAGAAAGCGGGACCCCCCACACCCCCTGGGGGATTGGCCATGCCGCAACCCTTTCTCCTTCATTCTCCTCTCAGGATTTTGGGCACAGACACACATGCGCCCCATCTGAGTTTTAAGCCACCAGATCTGGGACTTGAACCACGGTCGACTACGTCGAGTCCAGAGTCACAACCATTATGCCATCTCCTGGTCCCTAGGCCACATTTCTAATGGCTCCTGTGTCATGTTAAACTTATAGTAAATTCATTCATTTGCTTATTTCTCATTAATTGAAATTTTGTTACAGGTGCTTCAGTTGTGAACCTAGCAAGGGGTGAGAAAATAAATCCTTCCTCTCCAGCACTTCTCTTAGGGAGTCTATCTCCTGGATTCTATTTTTAAAAATCTTTGCCCACTTCTGAGCTATGCCTTGTGCTATGTACCTCTTATTCTCCATTCTTTAATGTGTCTTTTTTAAAAGAAGAGAAATTTACACTTGCTTCTCTCACACAGCAATATACTTCATGGAATCTGAGGCTCAAGTGAAGCAAAGAAGCAGAGCAATTCACCTGCCTTTTAAAATTAAGTTTAATAAATTCATATTTCAGGTTTGAGCTGAAAATTCTGGTTAAAGGAAAAAGACAGTATTTAATGACTTCAGTGTATTAGGGTTTCTTTTTTTAAAGGAGTTTAAAAGTCAAGTGTTACATGCTGGGAGGAAAACACACATGCACAAAAGAGCTCTTAGATGTGTCTCTGGGTCAGCAAACTTTGTGATTAAAATTGCTGCTGTCAAGTGAAGAGTTCTTAATGAAAGAACCCTGTCTCTCAAAATCTTTCCATCTTGATGCATTCTCATTGCCAGCATGTCTGCTGCTCTAGTTTAATAAATAGCCTCTCTCCTATCATCTTTGCAATCAGTTTCCCTGGTGGAAAAAGACAGGCAGAACCAGCGACCAGCATCTTTAAACTCTACTTTCTTTCAAATTTTTCCATTTATAAACTTTCCTCATTTCTCAATTCAATCACTCACTAATTAAAACACATTAATTTACTGTGTAATTAAGAACACAGTAAGTATCTACTTTATTCCAGATACTACCATATGTGAATACAAGGAGGGACAAGACAGTATCTTGCTCTTAAGTAGCTGGCCTAATTGTGGGGAAAATAGACAAGCCAATCTCTATTGAAACAGTGTTATAAGTATTATGTTAAGGACAGATAAAGTTGTGTAGGGAACACAGCATAAAGAATGCTCAAGTGTGCCTGTGGAAGTCAGGAAGCCATCACCATTTAGGACCTTCAAGGATGAAGAATTCTAATAATTAATAATGGCATTGAGATGAAAGACTGTATATGCAAAAACATATTGCTATAATGGTACATGATGAGACATGAGTGGCAAGAAATTGGATGACATAGGACGAAGGATATAGAAAGTGAAAGGCTTCTTGATCTGTGATAAAGAGCTAGGAAAATATTCCATGGATGAGAGACAAAAAGTAAAGTCACTCAGAATGATTTAAGGATGAGAAGGGTATTATTTCAGATTATATGGAAAGAACATTCTGATGCAGGAGGCTTTTAGTTAGAAGGCTATTGCAACAATCCAGGAAAGAGCTAATGGAATGTAATACTTAAATAAAATAAATAGGGTAGTAAAAAGTGGGAATAGGACCAACTGTTGATGTGGTGCTTAAGACGACTGGGTCTCATGTGGCCAATTGCACAGTTTGAGTCCTGGACCTGGAAGTTTGAGAAACACACTGGATAAGTGTACATGCCAAAAATCCTGACAGGAGACTGAAGAAGAAGGGATTATGAGTTGCCATTCCCCCCTGGGGTGCTTCATCACATTCCCTCTCTCTCTCTCTCTCTCTCTCTCTCTCTCTCTGTTTTTCTCCAGTGAGTGCACAGGCTATATAGCAAAAACTTTTTAAAAAGTGTTGATAAAAAAAGACTAGATCCGGGAACCAGCAGTTAGCGTAATGGCTATGTTGCTGGACTCCCACGTAGTTGACCGTGGTTTGCGTCCCGGACCCGGTGGCTTAAAACTCACGCCGGGCGCGTGTGCGTGTGTGCCCAAGATCCCGAGAGGAGAATGGAGGAGAAGGGATTGCGGCATGGCCATCCCCCTGGAGGGTGATTTCTTGCTTTCTGTCTCTCTCTCTCTCTCTCTCTATCTGGAGAGCGCACGCGCCCTATGGCAAAAACCTCTCAAAAAAATACAGTATTTTGTAGATTGACCAAAGACAAAAATAGAATGTCATATTCAAAAACTTATTGCTCAGATATATACAATTAAACATTTCCCCAGTTCTTCCAAGAGTTTTATAGTGTCTGAACTTGTGTTTAAGTCTTTAACCCATTTTGAATTAATTTTTATTTATGATGTGAAATAGTTTTTATTTTATTCTTTTGCATATGAAATTTAGTTTTCCTAATACGATTTTTTTTTTTTTTTGGAGAGGTTTTTCGCTATAGGGCGCGTGCGCTCGCCAGACAGACAGACAGAGACATAGAGACAGAAAGCGAGAAATCACCCCCCAGGGGGGATGGTCACGCCGCAATCCCTTCTCCTCCATTCTCCTCTCGGGATCTTGGGCATGCACGCACACGCGCCCGGCGTGAGTTGTAAGCCACTGGGTTCGAGACGCGAACCGCGGTCGACTACGTGGGAGTCCAGCGACATAGCCATTACGCTAACTGCTGGTTCCCCTAATACGATTTTTTGATGAGATTATTCTTCCCTCATTTTGTAGTCTCGGCATATCTGTTGAAGATCATTTGACAAAATATGCTTAGGTTGACTTCTTGGATCTTTATTCTATTTCATTGGTTTTTATATGTTTGATTCTAGTACTGTAGTGTTTGAATTATAGTAGTTCTACAATATGTTTTAAAGTCAGGAAATGTGAGGCCTCCCTATTGTTCTCTCTCTAGATTGTTTTGGATATTGAAGGTTATTTGTAATTCTATATGAATTTTAGGTTTATTTTTTCTATTTCCAGAAAGTTTTTCATTGGGATTTTGATAGATATTCCACTGAATTTGTGCATCACTTTTGGTAGTATGGACATTTCGACCACATGAAGTCTTCCAATCCATGAATATGGGATACATTTTCATTTGTTTGTATCTTCTTTAAATTCTTTCAGCCATATTTTATAGTTTTCAGTGTACATGGTTTTAACCTCCTTGATCAATTTTATTTTTAAGTATTTTATTATTTCTATTGCTATTGCAAATGGGATTTTTAAAAATTCTTTTCAAATTATTTGGTTTTATTGTTTGGAAACACAATTAACTTTTATAAGGACTCTTTGGATGTAACGCCAAAAGCACAGAAGAAAAAGAAAAAAAATGACAAATAGGATTTTATCAAGAAAAATAAGCTTTTGTACAGCCAAAGAAACAATAAATATAATGAAAAAGCAACATATTAAACTGGAGAAAATAGTTGTGAATCATATACCTAATAAGAAGTTAATATATAGGGACCAGCAGATGGTGTAATAGTTAAGCTGCTGGATTCCCATGTAGTCAACCACAATTTGAGTCCTGGACCCAGAGGTTTAAAACTCAAGCTGGTCACATGTGCTTGTGTGCTCAAAATCCTGAGAGGACAATGAAGGAGAAGGGATTGTGGCATGACCATGGCCCCTTGGGGGTGATTTCTTGCTTTCTGTCTGTATATCTGGCACATGACCTATAAGAAAAGAAAGAAAAAAGTTAAAATACAAAATAGATATGAAATTCTTACAACCCCATAGTAAACACCTACAGGTTGATTAAAAAATAAACAAAGAACTTGAATAGACCTTTATACAAAAGTCTATACTAATGGCCAACAGGTACATAAGAAGATGCTCAATGCTGCTAATCACCAGGGAAATAGAAGCTAAAATCTCAATGTGATATCATCTTACACCTGTTAGACTGAACATGAAAACAAAACAAAAGCACACGAAACAATATAGCAAGCATTGGTACAGATGTGGAGAAGCTGGAACCTTCTTGCACTGTACACAGGAATGTAAAATGGTGCAACCACTATGAAAAACAGCATGGAGGTTTCTAAAAAATTGAACTAGAATCACTATATGATGTAGCAATCTTATTTCTGGGCATTTATTCAAAATAATCTAAAATAGGATCTCAAAGGAACACTTATACTCACAAGTTCATTGATATATTATTCACAGTAATTAAGAGATGGAAAAAATATCTACTGAATAATAAATGAATGAAGAAAATGTGGTATATACAGACAATATAATATATGATATATATTTATAATGGGAATGCCAGAAGAGAGAAAAAGGCAGAAAAAATATTTAAAGGAACAATGGCTTAAACTTTCCCAAGTCTGATGAAAAAAACTTTACTTATAGTTTTAAGTAGTATTTGAACCCAAGTAAATTAAGTACAAGACTTATCTACATGTGGCCATACCATCAGCAGTTGAAAAACAAAACAAAAAGAATCTTGAAATCAGCAAGAGAAAACAGTATTCATCACATATAAGGGAACAAAAACCATTATTAATGGCTAATTTTGCATCGGAAACTATAAATAATAAAAAAAAGTTTAATGGCATTGCTCAAGTGCTAAAAAAGAAACCTAAAATTTTTATTTCATTTTTTTTGAAAAGTCAGAATTAAACTTTATTTTACGTTGATAGAAACCATGAAAGACATTTACATTTCTCCACGTCACAGCACATTTCAATGGAATAGTTCTTGCTATAAATCAGATCTTGCTAATTTGTACAACTGAAACAGAGTATGTTCTTCAAGATAAAGCAAAATGACTTAGTAAATGTTTAAAATTTTTAAATCCAGACATAAACATATGGTTTCATTATTAACATCCAATACAGTTCATTACTAAACTATTTCCATGAACAATTAGTACCCATTTATAAAGATGCATTCTTAGCACTGTTTTGGTCAGTGGGAACACAGCTGAAAAATTCACACAGTTCAGAGATACACGAAGCATATGGTTTTGCTATTATTATTATTTAGTTAGTTAGTTTTAAAAAAATGTCTATTTTTCAAAGAAAATCAGAAATAGCTGATTGGAAACCTACTTATCCTTCAACTCCAATTTTGTTTTCTTTAAATTTAGAAGTGACTGACTGATTTGCTATTTTAAATAAACTCCCCCTTCCTCCTCGAAATGTTTACCTTCTACTTGTACCGAATCCTTTCACGGAGATTGCTCTTTATTAAACTGTGTGGTAATTATATCATACTTATGGGTATCTAGCTAATCTTCATTATCAATAACTTTATTTTCAACTCATTTTTACCAAAAATCTGGAAATTCAGACTATTTAAAATCAAATGATTATTATTTTTATGTTTGCACAAAAAACTACTTAAAAAATCACTTCACTAAAGCAAAATTTTCAAATAAGTCCACTAAAGAAAAAAGTAAAGCAAAATTTTTCTACTGGGTTGCTTATTTTGTACAGTAGTTTGTTTTACACAAATGTACAGAATAAGTAAACTCTATGTAATAAGGCAAACAAATTCCATACTTTTATTTTGAAGGCGAAATAATGACATTTTTGTGAAAAAAAAAGAAATGAAAAATTTTTGTTAGCAGACTTAGCTTTTCAAGAAATAGTAAAGGAAGACATTGAGGCCAAAAACTTTCAGATAATAACTAATGCATAAGAAAATTATAGTACCTTAAATGATAAGTATGTGGATAAATACAAAAAACTGTATAAAATATTTTCTTAATTTCTCAATTTTTAGAAAAGTAATAGATTTTTAATACATATATGAAATGTATGTGGCAATAATAGCATAAAGGAGAGGAGAGAAGATGGAACTATCTTAGAGTTATATTTAACTGGAATTAAATGTTAATCTGAATTAGATAATTTAAGAACCATATTATAATCCTTAAAATAACCAATTTAAAAAACTAAAACTAAAGTTAAAAGCCAACAGAAATTTCCACTTCTGGCCCAAATGGAGCAATTGGTGCCAGATTTACTCTCCTGCCTGAAATGATAAGACAAAATAAAACAAAAGCCTGGGTCAGATATATGAAGCAACAGTTTTTAGAATCCTGGATCACATGCACAGAAGGACAGGGATAAACTGTACAACTACCTCAGTTTCTGACTTTGAGAGCGTTTCCAGACTCTGGCATAGAAGAAGAATCCATGTAGAGTCACTATCCATTGACAACATAAAATTGAAAGTCTAGGGAGACAAAGTAGAATTCACAGGACAAAGTACTGGAAAACTGAAATAAACAGAAAGAGAACTTGGATATTTGCACAGAACCCTTCTGCCCCTTGAATATTCAGCAAAGTAAAAATACAATGACTTGAAGACCTGCTGCTGCTTCTGTATCAAGACTGGTGCAGGGATACGTTCAAGTGTTGCTTCTGGGATGCCCGAGACAACTACAATGTGTGCGTGTGTTCCCACATGGGCAGCATAAATACACAAATGTCAGAGGCAGGGGAGTACAGTAACAGCAGATAGAATTTATTGGGCATCACCATGGGCTGGTAGTACCTAGCTTTCACAGTAACATTTCACAGAAATATTGTCTGAGGAATAGTCTTTATCATGCCTTTTCTAAGGATGAAGAAACAGAGGGTGGAGAAGTGAAATGATTTGGTCAATGTCATGGGGATAAGAAGAGAAATAGCCAGAAAGAGACCCCAGTGGTGAGATAACAGAACCTAAGTAGCTTTTAAACAACAAATAATATTACCACTTTAGGGTGCTAGAATTCAGATCTTGATCCAAATATTTATCAAAGCTAAGCCAATTATTTTCTCCTAGTTTTCTAATTTGGAAAATGGTGGTATCACAAAGTTTTTATAAGGACCAGATCAAATCTGTGTAATGTATATGATTAGGCTTTACAATTTATAATATACTACATGAATATTAGGTGAATGTTATTATCACAAAAGCACTGAATATTACCAGATCTCAAGCTGACTAAATTGTAACAAAAGCACTAGTATATAATGCTGACCAAGCCAAAATCATTGCCTTCAAAGATTATGTACTTGTTCTAATGATTCGAGCCATTTGCAGTAAATATGTTCTGTTGAGTATTATCAATGGGCTGTAAGCTGCTTTGCGTTAAAGTTTTATAAGCAACCAAATGTTACTTTGATTCAAATCTGGTGAGGAAGTGAGGAACAATTTTCATAAAAATAAAGAACAACTGAAATAATAACATTACTTACTCATGTGACCTTTGATAGATTCTGAAGACTTTCTCCAAATGTTACCCAAATATTGAGTCACAAAGAATGGTTGAAATGAGTACATCACCTCCATCTCTGCCCCAGAGACTGGCTTCATCAGAGTCCACCAATTCACATTTTTGTTTTTTGTTTCTGCTTTCTTCATTTTTCAATTCTGCCTGTAAATTTTATGCTCTTTTCTCAGCTCACTGGAGTCCTTTTTGTTTCGTAAATGAGATGCTGTCTAATCTATGAATCACTAATATGAAAGTCAGTTTCATCTTTGAACTCCATTTGTTGAAATTTTATTTAACAAAAGCAACACACATTATTTTTCCTTTATTCCATCAAACATCCACCTCTATTTCACTATTTCTCAAGGGCCCATATTCTAGAATTTCCTCTAGACCCACTTGAGTTTAGACGTCTAATGCCCAGAACAGACCTACAAGCACAGAATGTGCAGAGGATTGCAGGACACTTTATTTCCACTTCCATTTTCATTTTGTTGAAAAGGGCAACTGTCTCTTTGCTGAGTCCTAAAAAGATGAGTAGGAATTTACTAGATAAAAACGAAATTACAGAAAAAGATAAAAAGCGCAAAGGCTGAAAGCCGTTAGGGTGCATACATGTACAGTAAATTGCTCTACATTTGGTGTAGTTTTCATATTCCTGAAACCCTAAATTGGCTAGAATTTGTGACGTTTATGAAATGGGAATTGTATGAGCACAATTTAGCTTGAACTGGATGCCATTTCTTCCCTTTTAGCTGCCGTCAGCGTGCTGGGCTCTATCAGACATTTTTAGCAGGGATAAAAATATACACATTTTGGGGGTAATGCTTTTGATTTTTTTCTATAGAAAATACCTCCATAATGGATGTAGACTAGAACTAGTTTGTCTCAGCAACCTGTGCTCATTCTATTATACTATACTGGCTCTCAATTTTAAGTTTATTTTTCCCCCTAAAATTGTAATAGCAATGTGTATTTCCCTTCTGTTACAAGGGTCTTTGTAGCCACTGAAGAAGGAAAAAGTAAAATCAACTTTCTGTTTAAATGTTTTTTTCTCTTCTGTATTGCTTGATGAAAATATCACTTGTAAAGTGTCTAATCAATACTTTCTGCTTAATATATCTTAAGTAAAATAATTGAAAGGAAACAAATGTGTCCTTATTATAACTTTATTTTTGGCCAAATGCTATTCCAGGAGTCCTGTCATCTATAAAAGTGTTAGTGATAAATAAATAAATACACTGTAGCCCACAAAGATATACATTGATTACATATAAACAAGAAATCATAATTTTTAAAAAAAGACCAGTGTATGTTATAAATTATAATTAAATAAATAATTCTCTATAAAATAGAAATAAAGATTGATTTTTTGAGACTAAGGTTAGATGACAATTTGGTTTATTTTAGTAAGAGAATGATCATATTAACCTATAATTGTGTTGTATAGCATCTAAACCAGGTTTAGATATTAATTATGATGTAGTCAATCTGCCCCAGTAACTCACATTTATGTCAGTATTGTTCTAAAGTTTAGAACAATGAAAATTATACTCAGTAAATATCTTGCACAGAGAATAAAAAAAAAGTGTCAGAAGTGTTTTGGGGGCATTTGTGCAGCCTGGTAATTAAGATTCTGAAATCATAGCAGCCTATGTTTCTGTTCTTTCTTCCTTTTATACCCATCACAACTGTACCAGAGAGCCAAGGGCCTCCCTTGATTTATTCTCTAGAAGTCAGGTCCTGAGAAGGGAGGGAGGCTACCACATTTGCCTACAAGACTCCTACAGACTTTAAATAATGCTGACTGGGTTTTTTTATTTTTTTATTTATTTTATTTATTTATTTTTTAAGGTTTTTGCTATAGGGCGCATACACTCACCAGAAAGACAGAGACAGAGATAGAAAGTGAGAAATCACCCCCCAGGGGGATGGCCACGCCACAATCTCTTCTCCTCCATTCTCCTCTCGGGATCTTGGGCACGCACGCACACACACCTGGCATGAGTTTAAGCCACCAGATCTGGGACTCGAACCACAGTCAACTACATGGGAGTTCAGCAACATAGCCATTACGCTAACTGCTGGTCCCCTGACTGAGTTTTGAAATATCTGCTGTCATAAAGAGATTGGAGAAGTGTTTAGCAAAACAAACTACTCAGTCATGCATAAGATGAAAAATAAAGCAAATGACATTGTCTCAGCAGAACAAAAGAGATGTAATTTTCCCAGGTGCCAGCTTCATTGCACACAGACATGACGTGGATAGAATCTTACCCTCTTCAACTCCTTTGAGAAAGGGATACCTCCATGGGATAAAATCCCTGTTCAGCCTCTGGGACTCAGGCACCGAGGAAAGAAGCAAGTCTGGGACCATAAGCACAAGCTTTCTCAGGGTGGAAGGTCAAATACCTCCTTCCCCAGAAAGAGGAGCTGTTTGCTGTCTCTGCTCAGCCTGCTCCACATTCTTGAGAAACCTACCAACGAGCAGCTGTGTGCTACTGAAGCTTGTCCTTGCAATCCCCTCAGTGTGGTTAATAATTTAAAACCAAATTAATGCATATACAGAGTTCTAAAACTCCTAAGAGGAAGTAAGCTTAGAGGAAAAGCTGTAATCTTCTCCCCACCATTCCTCTTCCTACAGCAGCCTTGTTCCCCAGAAGCAGCTGCTCCATGCTGCCCACCTCTGCTGTCATTCTGATCATTATTTCCATGTGTCCACATGACAGTGTTAAGCCTCTAAGTTTTGGCTTGACAAATTCAGATGTGACCTACTGATTTCCTGCTATGAGAGATGAGGATTTAGCTCACTAATACCTTCCTTTGCCTCCCTCCTCTAACTTCATAGAGCATTATTCCATTGTGTTTAGTTCTACTTCTGGTTACCTTTATAACTAAATAGCATGTACACATACCTCTAGTCCATTTCCCCCAATTGTGGACACCACCACCTCCTTTTCATCGATTAGGATTATATATCATTAGTCATGAAGGCTCGCATCACCCAGCTACCTTCTTCCTTTCACTATCTGGAGAATTACTTTTATTTTAAAATCTTCACAATTAATGCTGTTGCCTTCCATCCTAATACCATAATAGAGTTTTTAGTGCTTTATCTAAAGGTTTATTTTAAAACATGAAAATATGAGTATTTTAATACTGCTTTGGAAACAGTAAGTTGGGATCCAGGATTACATTTCCTTTTTCAGCCAATTTGTCTGTTTCCTGGAATTTGCAATCAACTCCTTATTCTGGCAGAAAGTAGAGGGCCCAGCCAATGGGGCTACCGAGAAGTGTTTAATAAAAAGTCTATTTACAACTCGGGGGGAGGGGGTAGTTGAAGGTTGAAAGGGAAGCAATAGGTATGGTGAATTACTTAGGCCTAGAAAGAGTGGGAAGTATTGCCCTGCCTGGCTTGAAAGAGGAAAGTAAGGGAGGAGTTATCATAGAAAGGAGCTAGGAGCTGTAGTTATGAGAGAAGACCTGGCTTTAGACGAGGGACCGTGACCACCAACCAGTCTTGCCCATTGGTCAAATCCAGCTGGAATTCAGAGGGTGAAGAGTGCATTGATATAGCCCATAAAGCTTGGCCTTCTGATACACAGTGGGACAGAGAAACGTGGACGATGGATCTGGAGTGAGCAAACAGTATTCAGATGGCCTTTGTTCATTTCTTCATACCCGATACTGGCCATTTGGTTTCTAGCATCCAGTCTGAACATAGATTTATATAGTGAATAGGAAAGGAGAAATTAATAGTTGGTATTCAACTGTTGGCAGTCAAAATAAGCTTTGAATTTCACTCTAAATTCATGTCTTTAAAGTCAGAGTTGATAGGAGCTAGGCTATGTTGACAGGAAAAGTGTTTTTCACTTTTAATACAAGGGCTAAGTGCACTAACATCCAGGACATATTTTGTCCCATTCATTTAGACAAAAGTAGAAAAATTACTAATACTAAATATTGCAAGAGAAGCTTTATAACTCAAAAGGATAAAGTTGGAAGAAAACAAATTGGAAAAACACACTAAAATTTAAGAGGCTGCTGTAAACTTGTAAAAGGTCCCTGATACACACCCAAGCACAAAATCATTGCCAGACTTCTAAATCGTTTTGGTTATTTTAGTACCCCATAGTGTATTTTGGGGAGACTTCATACCTTATAATTTAAGATCCATATTTAACTTGGTACTTGAACAGAAATTGCTGACTGAAATGTCTGATAATGATAATACACAAATACTTATATAGCACTCAGTTTGTAAACTCTGCTTTAATCACATTGGTTATATTAACTTCTTTCATTCTCACAAAGAATCTACGAAGTAAACACTATTATTATTATTATTATTTAATAAATGAGAGGAATGAAGCACAGAGAGGTTATTTGACTAGCCCAAGATCACACATCTGAGAATACAAGGTTGGAAATCAGGGCCAGGAAGACCATCTCCAGTATCAATCACTACTACAAAAGAAGCCTGGCAGCCAACAGATGCTGTGGTGATCAAGAGCTGAACTCCTCACGGCCAACCAAAGTTCAAGTTCTGAACCTGGTGGCTTGAAAAATCATGCCAGGCACATTCACATTTACACCCAAAATCCTGAGAAGAGAATGGAGAAGTAATTGCAGTGTGGCCATCCCCCTGAGGGGGGGATTTCTCACTTTCCCTCTCTCTGTCTCTCTCTGTCTCTCTGATGAGCACACGTGCCCTAGTACAGAAACCTAAACAAACACAAGACAAACTAACAATCAACAGCAACAAAACAAAAGGAGCCTGAAAGCAGCTACTGGCAATACAGTAGAAAATATTCTGGGATGAGAGAGTGCCCAATATATTTTGTGCATGTGTTCTGAGGAAAGTAGAATCTCTGAAAGTGAGTCAGCAGATCTGCAGGGCATTGGAATCTGCTAAGGAGGATGGAGAATGACCTGAATAAACATAGTGACCAATTAGAAATGTAGAAGTTTCTGCCAAGAAAGTGGGAACAGATGAAGAATGATTGTTTATCTTGGAAAATGCTACCAAGAATACATGCTGGTGACAAGGTGCCAGACATCTCAATGCTTGGATGATATCTAAAACCACTATTCAGCCCTATAAAAATTAATAAAAAGCAATTCTTATGAATTAGATCACCTTGAAACATACCCTCAAGAAAGGAGAAAGGGAGGAAGAAAACTTTAGATTGATTAGTGTTTTCAGAGACTGAAAATTAAACTAGAAGTGGTTGACTGTTTCCCAAATTAGTCAAGAGTTAGTTGTCTGCTGCTGAAGAGGAATATTGTTCCAGAGGTAAGTTGATTTTAGTTACAGAAAAATGAAACAAAGTAATATTTTCACTAATCTAAAAATTTTGACAGTGAAATTTGTACCTAGTGCATTTCTTACTTACTTAAAAGTGACTTTGTGTGTTTGCCTTATCTATAGGCATTTGGTGGCTTCTCTCTGCACTTCCTCTACATCAGTTTTACCAAATAGTAGTACAGTTTAGGGCTTCTGCAATTACGTAGCTGTGCTGTCTTTGAGAACAGAGGCATATTCTTTTTTCTTTATTTTCTTGTTTGTCCTCTTCTTTCTTTTCCTTTTCTTCATCTTTTCTTTCCTTCCTCTTTCCTTCATTCTTATTTCCTTCCTTCCTTCCCTTTTTCCCCCCAAATAATTATCCTAGTACTACCTGGCCTATTAAATTGGTGCTTCACAGGTATTTTCTCCAAATACACGAGTGAAAACATCTAATTATTAACCTTAATTTGGACCCCTGTGATCCCTGAGCTCCAAAAATGATGCATCCTACCTGATTGTGAGAGATTAAATGCACTAAAATTAGTTAGGATGGAGTGGACATAGGAGCTGAAAGAAAGTTAGGCTCTCAGAGACTCTTCACAATGTCCTCAGGGATAAAGGGTTCTTAATTTTCTCCACCACTTATTTATGATCTTGCTGGAAAAAAAAGTCTCCAACAAATTATAAAGGTTAAATATTATTATTGAGAAAGGTTTATTACTAAAATAGTAACCTATTGAAGTAGGATACAATTTATGGGTGCAGAACTCTTTAAAATTGTTCAGGTGATGGTATCTGTATATTTTGTTTGGGTAAAATTTGGAGAAGTAGAAATCCAAATCCAAGTTACATATTCCTATAACAGTGAGATAAAGACAGTCACAAAGGACTTTAGCTTCTGATGGTGGAGAAACTATTACTGGCCTAGTCCTTCCAATATAAACAACCATAAAACTAAACAACATGGTCGAAGCAACATATTCAGTTCTGACCACCAGGCAGCACAAGACTCTAATTCATGAGAAAAGTCGTGGAGGAGAGTTTCACAGTTGCCCCAGCTTTCTGCTCACTGAGAGACCTACAAACAGAGCGTGGTGGTCTCACTGGCCCGAGGAAGTAGGGAGGTTCTAGAAGCACTAAAGTGACTAATTCTGGGCAGGGAACCAGAGAAGAAGGAAGTCCATAGATCAGAAGGGAGACACAGAATCCTGGGTAGAGGCTCTTGACAAACCCATAGCTAAGGACTGGACCGTGCATGCACATGACAGACTTCATGACCTTCACCGGAGAGTGGGAGCTAAGGGTTTAAAAGCGGAACAGATAACCTGGCAATCTGTCTGGGATGGGGAACTTCGAAGTCTGATCTAGCTATTGGGTTGTCTGAAAAGTCATGACATATTTTTCCTGCATTTTTCTATGTAAAACTGCATTGTGACTTTGCTACCAATCCAAGAGAATATCCAACTCACATAATCACTTTTTTGGTCACACAATTGCATAATAAATGCTTAAGTATATATATATATATATATATATATATATATAATTTTATTTTTTTGTAGAGGTTTTTGCTATAGGGCGCATGCACTTGCCAAAAAGACAGAGAGAGACAGAAAGTAAGAAATCACCCCCAGGGGGATGGCCACGCCACAATCCCTTCTCCTCCATTCTCTTCTCAGGATCTTGGGCACGCACGCACACGAGCCCGGCGTGAATTTAAGCCACTGCATCTGGGGCTCGAACTGCGGTCGACTACATGGGAGTCCAGCAACATAGCCATTACACTAACGGCTGGTCCCCTTAAGTATATTCTTTAGGCTGAAGTAAAATGACCTCAGAGGCAAACTAGGATCTACAGAAAGGATAAAGAACACAGCAAATGATAATTAAATGAATCAATATGAAAGGTCACATTTTATTTTTCTCATAATTTTCAACACAATTGTTTAATGAACTATAAGTAAGAAGATGGGAGGAAGGTAAATCAAATCACAGATTTTCTAAAGTTATTGTATTTGTGAGAGGGGGACTAGACAGTGAGAATGAGAAGCATCAGGTATGAAGTTCAAAGTAGGAATTAGAAGATGCAGTACACGGAATGTGGAATACAAAGTGAAGCCTCAAGTGCAATATTGATTCTAAACAGACTCTGAAAGCTTACAGTGTATACCATTAGTCCCAGAGCAAGAACAAAGCAGGTATGAAGTCAATATGAAAAATAAAAGGGAACAAGAAAAAAAAAGAGATTTTTGTACTGAGAAGGAACATATTACAATGGCACAAGGGGAACATGAAGTAAAATGTGTATGTAAACCAATCATATTGATAATTGCATTAAGTATAACAGACTAAAGGCTCTTTTTTTTTTCACTTTGTTTATTTATTTATTTATTTTAATTTGACTAGAGAGGTACAAAGTGGAGAGCAAGAATGAGAGAGAAAGTGAGAAAGCAAGCCACCAGGTCCAGGACTCGAACAGTCAGCCAGGTGGGAGCTCAGCACTCTTAACCACCACGCCACCTGCTGGCCACCAGACTAAAGGCTCTTAAAAATAAAATAGGAGAGAGAGAAAGACAGAGAGAGAGAGAGAGAGAGAGAAGAATGCTAGAATAAAAAAAGATAAAACAATATCTGACTACCTCTTATCCTTGAACAAGACAAGTTCGAACTGCAGAGGTCCACTATCGTGTGGACTTTTCTCAATAAATATACTGAAAATGTTTTTGGAGTTTAGAGACAATTGGAAAACTACTCCTTTGAACAGTATAGCCTAAACATATCAAAACAAAAAAAGAAAAATATCGGTATGTCATGAATGCACACTATGTAGATGTTAATCTCTTTTATCATTTGCTACCATAAAATATACACAAATCTATTATTAAGGGTTAAATTTGATCAAATCTATGCATGCGAATTCTTACAGATCTCCCATGGCATCATTATAGTCAAGACAATGTAACTAAATACAATATAAAAGAAATAAATAGTATCTACATAAAGTCAACTGTAGTAGAAACTGCTATTTAATAATTTTGTAGCTACTTTCTGTCCTATTGTGCTGAGTTCAAGTGCTGCGAATATCCAGTTAAAATGCATCGTGACTGTGAGTGATTTGTCTCTCTGGTAAACTGCATATAGCATTATAAAGTAATCCCTGAATACAGCTGCTGGTGTACCAGTAATGTCTGGGAGGCTGGATGCCACATGGGGGCTTGGAAATCAGCCTTAGCAAGTAGGGCATGGTCATGTCTGTCTGTAATCCTGGCCAACTGGGAGTCTGAGGTGGGAGAATCACAGCATGGTGAAACCCTGTCAAAATTTCTATCTAAGTTCTCTCTCTTCTCTGTCCTTCATCTTTCTTTCTCATGAAAAGAAAAAAAAAAAGATTTATAATGTTTCTTGCATATTTTTCATTGTGTTTATTGCAATACAGTAAACCTTGATTAACACCACGGGATCTATTATCTTTTTATTTTGGATGTCTGGTGTTAGTAAAACACGTAACATCGACAGTGTTTTATATCATGTGAGATAGTATTGACGTAGGTACTAACAGACAGATGGTTCATCTTGTCAACAGCATAAACTTATGTCCATATATTTGGTCTAGTGCGTCAACAAATATTTTCTCTCTTGTGATTTTTAACTCCTTTCTTTAGCTTACTTAACTGTAAGAATACAGTTATAATATATGCAGCATATGAAATATGTGTTAATCTATGTTAATCTACTGTTTATGTTCAGTAAAGCTTCAGGTCAATAGTACTGTACTAAAAGTTAAGTGTTAGAAGGGTCAAAAATCTTATGTAGATTTTCGACTGTGAGTGGTTGTACCCCTATCTCTTGCATTATGCAAGGGTCAATTGCTTAACGCTGTCGATAAGAAATGTGTTTTAAATATGAAAACACTCATGGGTTAAAAGCAAAGCATGAGTAAGTTAAAAATGAGTTAAAAGCAAAATAAAACCCAATGCAGACAGCAACCGTAAGAAAAATCTTTATCTTGGGACCAGCAAATGGCATAATGGCTAAGTCGCTGGACTCCCACACAGATGATCACTATTCGAGTCTTGGACCCAGATGCTTAAACTCATACTGAGCGCGTGTGGGTGCATACCCAAGATCCCAAGAGGAGAATGGAGGAGAAGGCATTGTGGCATGACCATACCCTCTGGCGGTGATTTCTCACTTTCTGTCTCTCTGTCTCCGTCTGTCTCACTGGTGAGTACACATGCCATATAGCATAGCAAAAATCTCTCTTAAAAAAAAAAAAAAGAGGGACCAGCAGTTAGCATAATGGCTATGTTGCTGGACTCCCATGTAGTCGATCACAGTTCAAGTCTCAGACCCAGTGGCTTAAACTCATGCCAGGCACATTCTCTTAAGACATAAGTAAACTTTGAGACAGAGTATTAAAAGAGATAAAGAGAGACTTCATAATGACACAAACAGTAATACATTTGGAAGACATCCAATCATAAGTATATATGAATCAAAAACAACTTCAAAATTTCTGAATGTAAAAATTAAAAAAACTAAAATGATAAAAAGACACAAGTAAGTTTTCTAAATCAATGCTCCTCTCAGTAATTGCTAAGACAAATAGATAATCAGTAGGTCCGTAGAAACTAAAAAATACACTGAACTAACCTTACATAATTGAAGTAAACTTACTTTTTTCCCTGTCTATTTTAGTGAGGAATACCATATGTGCAGTAAATGACATGCATTTAAATTGTACAGTTTGATGAGTTTTATTATTGCATATACAGAAAACAATTGCCACAATCAAGGTGAGAATACCACCTTCACTACTGGAAAATTTACCATGACCCTGCAGTCCAATTCTCCCATTGTTCCAGTCCCCAAGCAACCAACAATCTACAATTTTGTTACTGATAAACTGCTTTTTATATAAATGTAATTACTGTGTGTGTGTGTGTGTGTGCGTGTGTGTGTAGATGTGCATGATTATAAGCACACGGATATTTTTCACATATTTTCGTGTGTTAAATCTGTTACTTCTATTGTTTATTTGGTTCTCAAATTATTCTATTCTATTTTGGGAGAGAGAGAGCCTCTATAAATTGGCTACTCTGTCCCCTTGACACAGCTCCAGTTGTCTCTGATACTTGACTTGCTATCTGACATGAGAAGTGTTTTATCTGAATATCTGAATGTCTTCTCTCTCAGATTTGTTCTGGTTTCTTTTGGTGTAAAATGGTCTTTAGACACCAGCACAATAAAAAATGGCTGAAAGACTTGAATGAACACTTCAAAAAAAGAAGATACAAATGGCTAAGTGAACACTTGAAAAGATGGCCTATATCAGGACTTGGCAAACTTTTTCTGTAAAGGGTCAAATAGCAAAGATTTATATTTTACAGGCCATGCAGTGTCCTCAACTACTTCAGTTGGTCATTGTCTTTCTATAGGTAATTTATAAATGAATGAGCACAGATGTGTTCCAATTAAACCTTTTTTAACTTTATTTTTATTATTATTTTTCAATTTTTTCAGAGAGATAGAGAAAGCAAGCCACCAGGTCCAGGACTTGAACCATGGTTGACAATGTGGGAGTCCAGCACCTTTAACCACCATGCCACCTGCCAGCCCTGCAATTAAACTTTTTTTTTTTGGAGAGGTTTTTGCTATAGGGCACATACACTCGCCAGGCAGAGACAGAGAGACAGAAAGCGAGAAATCACCCCTCAGCGGGGATGACCACGTCACAGTCCCTTCTCCTCCATTCTCCTCTTGGGATCTTGGGCACGCACGCACATGTGCCTGGCGTGAGTTTTAAGCCACTGGGTCCAGGACTCTAACCACGGTCGACTACATGGGAGTCCAGCGACATAGCAATTATGATAATTACTGGTCCCCCAATTAAACCTTTTTGATGAGCACAGAATTTGAATTTCCTATCAAGTATCACAAAATAAGATTCTCACGAAGTTATAAGTTATACAAGCATTTCTCATCTCATGAGCATACCGTGACAGGTGCATGGCTATATCTGGCCCATAGGCAGGGTCAGATTTAAGGCATGTGACCTGTGCAAGCTCACATGGCCCTGCACTGAGAAAGGCCTCTCTTTTTGTTTAAGGTAGTGCTATTATCGCGAAATGCTTAATGACTTTTTGTTTTGTTTTGTTTTATTTATTTGTTTTTAATTTGAAATGCTTAATGACTTTAAAAAAGTGGCTGGCCCTACATTTTCAGTTTATACTTATTGTGAAGCTGGTCCTGTCCATGGACAGAGTTTGCAGATCCTGCCATACATCATTAGTCATTTACTGGTTATTAAGCAAATGAAATCAAAATCACAATGGTAATAGCACTTTTCACACACCAGAGGGCTAAAATAAAAAAGACTGACAATGCTAAATGGAGACAAAGATGTCAATGAATTAGAACCTTCACATATTGCTGGTAAGGATGTAAACATGGTAAAATCACTTCGGTAGTTTCTTGAAAGATAAATACTAGCCATCTAACCCAATAATTTCACACCTAGATGCCGGACCTGCTCCAGCCGGGGTGGGTTGAGGCTGGTACACAGGAAGGCGACGCAGGCGAGAAGGAATCAGACTGAGACCTGGATGCCCTTCAGCATGTTCTCAGCCGCCTACAGCCAGAGCCAGCTCAAGACTGCAGCCTCCGTGGCCATCAAACATACGTATTTATTGCGGGATATTTTACAGAAGCAGGAGGGGTGGGGGGAAGTAAAAGATTTTACTCTAAAAAGTAAAGCATTCAAAACATAGGAGCAATAATCATAAAACACAATGTCTGTTTTGTTTAGGTATAAACAGTCACAATCCTTAGGACAGGGAGTCCATTCATCAGGTGCATTCTCTTTTTAGATCTTGATTACTGGGAAAGATCTTTTGGGTGAGGGGGCTCCCAGGAATCTTAATAACCTCAGTCCCAGGTCAGCTTGATAACTTCAGCCCCAGGCTAGGGTGGCAGCGGATTGCCGGTTACAAAGGCCTCGATAGAAATCCTGTCTGGTTAAGTAAAGACAAGGTCAATACATACTAAAGTGGAATACCTGTATTATCTCTGGGGTAAGCAGTTTAGCGACTGACCTAAAGGTTATTGTGTACTTGTGACCCTCTACGTGCTGTTCTATATAACGGCTATGGCTCGGGGAGTGGCAGTCTTTCCTTGTCCTGAGATCAAAGATGACCCACGGTCTTTGTTTGGGGTAACAGCACCTCTCAGATGAGTCTCTGAGCCCCTCCCAGCTACTGAGATCGTCTCACCAATTTAGTAACTTTCCATTAACCCAAAACTTTCTAATGCTATCTATGTAATCCCCAGTAGGAGAAGTGAATGCAGCATTCTTTATTGACATTTTCCAGGCGGGTGGGGTGAGTCTCATGGGAGTAATTCCCATTCACTGCCATCGCCTTAGGGGTCCGCATTCCTTCAGGATTATTGTAAAAGTTACAGTAAGGCTGGGGGTGTTATTTTACCTTTACAGGGTACCGGGGTACCATAACGACAGTAAAGCCCATGGCAGAGAGATTGAAAGGACAAACGTGCACAGCAACACAGCTGACACCTTGAGCTCATGGCTGCAGCTTTGCTTGCAGCTTCTTCTCAGCCAAACCTTGCTTAGACATGAGAGGCAGCTCCCCAAGTTCTGCCTGTGTTAGCTGCATGGGCTCCGCCGCCTAGATGTTCATCCAGAGAAATGGAAATGTATGCACATGAAATGACTTCTGTAGAAATAGTCATTAACAGGTAAATGAATAAGCAAACTATGGGATGAGCAGTGGATTATTATCAGCAATAAAAAGAATGGGTACATGATACCCATAATGACTGAGATGAATCTCAAAAAGATGATGTTTTGTGAAAGGAGCTGGAAACCAGAGTATGTTTTGTTTTATTTCATTGACTTATTTGAAACTCTGGAGCCAGATTACTGGACAGTTACAAAAGTTGAAATAAGGCCAGCATTGTCTTAGCAAGGAACAGGGCGAATGACTATGAGGCAGATAAGGGAGTCTATAGGATACAGAAATGTTCTTTCTCTTTTTACTTTAATGAGTTCTTTTTTCCTCCTTCAGTTTATATGTTTGTTTCTTGAGTGAGACAGAACGAGAGAGAAACGAGAAAGAAACCCAACAGTGTTTTGACACCACAATCCACTTCAGTCAAACCCGGATCATGGGCAAATGAATGCCCAGCATACTCAGGGTGGTCTCCATTCTTGAATTGGGAATCTTCCCATGTAGCCCTGCCTCATAGAGCATTGCATTTTTTCACTGCACCTATGCCTGGCCTATCTCTCTTTTTATTTTTTTTAGTCTTGCTATAGGGGATGTGCACTCATCAGAGAGAGAGAGAGAGAGAGAGAGAGAGAGAGAGAGAGAGAGAGAGAGAGAAAGTGAGAAATCATGCCCTTCCCCCCGGAAGAATGGCCACACCTCAATTTCTTCTCCTCCATTATCCTCTTGGGATTTGGGACACACATGCCTGTCTTGTTTTATATGCCACTGGAGCCAGGACTCAAAGGGCACAGTTTGCCATGTGGAATCCAACTATCTTAACCAGATGCTACTGGCTGGTCCATTCATTCTTCATTTTTTTTTATTATTTTTTTATTATCATCATAATTTTGTTTATATTACATTGGATTGCATATAACTTTACAGTGTATTACATTGCTTTTTCAAAAGGGAAGGTCGATTCATTCTTAATAAGGTAGTGTTTGTATCATTTATACAATTGTCACAAAGCACTAATCTGTGTATTTATAATATATGCATTTGTTTGCATATAAGTAATGCTGCAATGATGTTGATGAAAAAAGATTGCATGAGATAGACTGGAAATTAATTTCATGTTTGTTTCTACAAAATAAATTTTTCAAAGGGAAAGACTGGTTGAGAAGGGGATTGTGAAATTTATGTTTCTGGAGACTCAAGTGAAGCTTCAAACTGAATGATTTTACAGCTGTGTGATTACAGGCTAATAATTGGAAGGAAATCTGTAAGGCTCTGGTTGGTTCCTTATTTCACAGGGAGATGTGCAACTGTGTCTGCTGGGGGCTGGCACACCCCATATGTGAGAAGGGCCATCTTCAAATTCAGTAGCTTCATTCAACTTGATTTGGTGTGAAATGACAGAGAAAATACAAGCGACCCCTCTGCACAGTAACTGCCTCATATGCAGCTGTACACTTGGTACCACCACCCCAGGACCTGACTGTTGGATAATAAGTAGGACTGCATCCTTCTTAGAAATAGAACTTCCTGTCCTTGATGCAAAAACTGGCTGTGTTTGGGAGCAGCAGTTTGTGTAATGGTTATGCTACTGGACTCCCATGTAGCTGATCACGGTTAGGGTCCCGGACCCGGTGGCTTAAACTGACGCCAGGTGCATGTGTATGTGTGCCCAAGATCCCGAGAGGAGAATGGAGGAGAAGGGATTGCAGCGTGGCCATCCCCTCTGGGGGGTGATTTCTTGCTTTCTGTCTCTCTGTCTCTCTCTGTCTTTCTGGTGAGTGCACGTGCCCTATAGCAAAAACCCCTCTTAAAGAAAAAAACAAAAAAAACAAAAAAAAAACAACTGCCTGTGTTCTCTCCTATTCAAACACAGCTGGTTGGAAATGAAAGCCCTCAGTCAACAAGCCTCTTGTTCCTCCCTCTTTGGGATACTCAAGGCATATGTGGCCCTAAACAATTCCTTGTAAATTTTGACTGCTTAAAGTTACTAGCTGAAAGACAAACAAAAATCTCCAAGCTGACCACTATGTAGTAATTATCAAGATGTCCTTCCTATGTCTGGACTGTTTAAATTTATGGATTAATCAGTGCTGAGGAATATTTGTGAGTCAAATAGTGTTTTGGTTACAAGACAAATAAGTCATAAAAGCTGAAACTGCAAAATTAGATGACTTCTCTGTGCCAATCCATCCTATTATTACAGACGGTGCTCATCACTCGAAAACTAAAGCACGTTTCAGTACGGGAAGGAAATCCAAGAGGCTGCCTCTGACGGTTTGGGCCCTCCTTGCTATTGACGGGCCCTTTGCTGTAGTTCCATTCTTACAGCCTTTGCCAATCATTAGCAACATTTCCCATGAGCCTATTTACAAGTCAGTGCAAAGTATTAGTGCATCCGCCCTATTGGATCTGTGAAAGTCCGAGGTAAAGGGGAAAGCTGTTCTCCCTAATTTTCTTCCCTTCTGTGAGGCCAAATCTTTAAGTCCTTTATATGTTAAGAGTTCTAGTTTGGGGGCCAGCAAGAACATGGTGATTAAGGTGCTAGACTCCCACATGGTCAACAGCAAGTCATTACCAGACCTAGCAGCTCGAAAATCACACTGGGCCTGTGCATATGCAACCTCAAAATTCCAGGAGGAGAAGGGATTGTGGTGTGGCCATCTTCCTGGGGGATGATTTTTCACTTTTTCTCTTCCTCTCTGGTGAGGACCTATCCCCATAACAAAAAACCCTAAAAAAACAAAGTTGCCATTCTTGAAATCTTATTAATCAGTTAACAAGGTTTCCATTGCATACAACTCATATCATTCTCTTCTTTTTTTTCTCTTTTTATCTTAAAAATCTCTCTCTACTTATTCCTTCTCCAAAGGGTTTAAAAATTAGCATGGGGCCAATCCTATCTTGGGAGTGAAGGTGGCTGGATCCCACATGGCTATGTGGTTTGAGCCCCAGACCCAGCAGCTTGAAAAACAAGCTGGGTGCATGTGCATGCACACACAAAATCCCAGAGGGAGTGAGAGATGGAGGACAAAGGATTGCGGTGTGACCATTCCTCATAAGGGGATACTTTCTCACATTGTGCCTCTGGCAGTTTTGTAAAGGTAAACCTACAGGATATTCCATTATTGATATTGAATTCTAACTGCAGTACACCTATTCCCCGTTTTGCCCCTATGCACCCTGGTGAAGGAGAGAACAGCACTTCTGGGAATCTGTACACAGCACTATAGAATTCAAGTTCCCAGGCACTGATATCTCTGCAGTTATAGACAAAAACTGTACTTTCTGGATGATTCCATTTCCTGAAGCCTCATCCCCAAACCTCAGCATTCCTCCAAATGAAGCTATAAAGGATGTATTTGGGAGTGGTGAGCAAACAGTGAAATATACCTCCTTCTTTAAGTCACTGTCATTAGCTTGCTGTGTGACCTTGGTCATATTACTTAGCTTTCCCGGGCCTGCAGTCTCAAATCATCAGAAATGATATTTGCTCTCCGTTTTCTTTACTGAGTCGGGGATTAATCAGCTAGCGTCTGGAAGGGTGTTTGAACGCTTCCCTCTTTTAAATTTTCAAAAGCTTCTCAAGGGCAGTTCTGACAGTGTGAATCTTTTTTCCATGAGGTAGAGCTGGTCTGAAGTACCAAGACTGAATTCGCATGGGATGACATATTGATTTTTTTTTTTTTAAGAGGTTTTTGCCTTAGGGCACCTATGCTTCTGGGGGAGAGAGATTGAAATAGCGAGAGGGAAGGTGAGCAATTACCCTTCCAGGGGGAATGGTCATGCCACAAGCCCTTCTCTTCCATTCTCCTCCTGGGATCCTGGGCATGCATATACATGTGCTGGGTGTGATTTTCAAACCACCAGGTCCAGGACACAAACCATGGTCAGCCATGTTGGAGCCCAGCGATGCAACCGCTATGCCATCTTCTGTTCCCTACATGCTGACTTTTAACATGACACATGTATTATCAACCATATCTAGGATGTTTTCTTGGTTAATGCCTTTAAAAAATAGTCAAAACCCTGATTCCTAATTCCTACAGGTGTAACAAGTACACATAGCAAGCTTCATGTAGAATTCAAAATTTTCATGGATCATTTCTGGGCTATTCTTGGGCCTCCTCTCCCCCAGCTATGTGTATGCTGATACTCTTGCATCTGTTCTCCACTAGGAATCCCCCTCCAATGACACCTTCTGGTCTCACACTTCATCTACTGTCCCTTTAGTCTCTGACTCGTGACCCTTTAGCAATTCATTTTTCCTGCAGAGAGGTTCAATTTGGGTTTATTTATTTTTTCTTTTTAATTGTACTCACAGGAGTTTGAGGGAGAAGGCACCTCCTCCCCAGTGGGGTACTGTCGCACTGCAGTGTTTTTTCCTCCATTTCTCTGTCCTATCAGGATTTTTGTGCATGCACACACATGCACCTAGTATGGCTTTTTTTAGTCATAGAGGAAAGATTCAAATGATAGCCATGTGGGATTTGGCTTCCCATGCACAGGGCTTAACCACTGCACTGTGGGGCTGGCCCTATTTGGGTTTAGATCCTTCTAAGACATCTTCTTCTGTTAATTAAAACCCAACTTCCTTCTCAGCTCCTAGAAGGAGGAGGCTTATATATCCACGGTGTTATGTGTCTTTCTGGCCTATTCCACCCCCTCCCCCCCATACACACACACACACAACTATCGTGAGTTTCTTTCCCTTTGTTCTTGTTCATCCCTAGTATCCCCAGGGGTTCTGTTTTGCTCCTATAGTTTGCTCCCTCCACATTCATTGCTTTAATTCCCCTTTGTACATTAAAGATACCAGTCTTCATATTCCCAGCTAAGAATTTCCTTCTTTCCTTCTTGCCTTGATAAGAGATATTTAATTGCCAATTGAAATCTTCACTTGTGAGTTACTCAGGGCATTCCAGGTCAACATATCCTAAACTAAATTCCTCACCTCTTGCCATTGGTCTGTAAGTTGCTTCTCTTTATTTTCCCTATAGCTCACAAATTGACTCACTATTTTATCTTTACCCCAATTCGGGCCCTTATTTCAACTCTCTGATCCATCTTCCACACAGCAGGAAGATTAATCTTTCTAAATGAGAATATGATCATGTTATAAACACATCAGTTATTGCACATTGCTGTTATGATGTGAAACCCCACAAGTATCTCTTCTATTTCTTTAACCTGGGGTCAACCTTTCCCTGTAAGGAAGATCCAAGAAAATAAGACCCTGAAAGAGATGAGCAAGTTTTTTTTCTGCTTGCTGTCTTGTATTCTCTGGTTTTATCATTTTTTAAATCAATAATTCATCATTTTTTCTTGTGATCACATAAAACATGCCCATCCTTTCAAGTAAAACTTCAGTTGCCCTTGAGATCTCCTCAGAAGTGCCATATGAAAAGATACTCTGTAACCTTTTATAGAAAAAATACCAACATGTAATAACAAAGGACCATTAAAAATTTTTTTATTATTATAATTATTAATGCATTTAATTGCTATACATCATTTAGATTGTAAAGAGACTTTACACAGCATGATATACACCTCAGTCCAGCCCAGTTGAGACTACTATATATATCATCATCAACAGGTAATAAACCATTTCTGTGTCCCACAAATGTCTTACCTCTCTATTTTCTCCCAAATTTCCTTTCCTTTGCTCTTTTCCTCTCACACTCTCCTTCCATTTTGTCTCTAGTGTCCATAACAATTTTCAATTTTTTTATGTTCTTCAGTCTTTCAGTCTCTACCATAGAGTGTGGACAGTTGGTGTATGTTAAGTCGAGGCATACAATGTCTCTCTTTCACAGCCTAACTTGCTTCACTCAGCAACAAATTTTCCATATCATCCACTTTCTATCAAATGCCAGGGCCTTATTATTTTTTATGGCTGAATAGTATTCGATGGAGAATATGTGCCCCACTTTTTCAATCCATTAATCTGTTTGTAGACATTTGGGTTGGTTCTATGTCTCAGCAAATGTGAATAATGCCACAATAAATATAGTTGTGCAAGCACTTTTCCGACTGAGTGGTCTCCTGTCCACAAAGTACCATATTTTAAGGAAAATTATTTATCTGAAACACCCAAAGATGCTAGCAGTTTTTTGTTTGTTTGTTTTGTTTTTTGGCGCTCACACACACATACACACAGAAGATGCTTTTTGTATTTAGCACTATACAGGATACTTACCATTTTTTTTTTCTTGGAAGAAAATGAAGTCTTTGTTTTCTAGGGAATTTAAAACTGATGGGCAAGGATGCTCATTCTGATGACCAGAATCAGGTCCCTGACATTCACCACTTGACAGAGAAACAAGAGCTGGTGAATAAGGAAAGGAATTTATTCAGTGAGGTCAACAACATAACCATCTAAAATTATTTCCTCTGTACTGGAAGAGATACAAACCTTACACAGCGTAGGAGGTCAGTGTGATGTACTGTCCAGAAACAAAGCGCAAGTTATTCGTTATCTTGGGCCAAAATGACAAGCAGATCTGGTCGTTGTCTTCAGGTAGGATCACAAGGAGACTTGATAGGGTGATCGAAAGTGGGGAAGAATCACTGGGGCAGGGTTTTCCTTTCTTGCATGGGGCAGAATGACCAGTTTCAGTTCTCTGCAAAGGGATTAAAGGTAATCACTTGAGACAAATCTTAGGTCATGGTTTAGAAGCAGCCAAGTTCTGGGTGTGGCTTTGCAATGCTTGAGCTGATAAAATCGTCTTAGCTGGTCCTATGAGAGGGGACTGGTAGATTTTTCCCATTCCTATTTCTATAGTCTGGTCTCTGCAAGGATTTAACAAAAGTATTATTAACTTTTATTGCTAAGCTTTAGGCTCTATCTTCTGAAGGAGGAAAAAAGTTAGGTTCTATAGGACTCACTATAAAATAAGTTGAAGACTGATTTTCCTAGGGTTTAATCTGCTAAGATGGACTCTGAGA
Organism: Tupaia tana; assembly: GCA_026018925.1. Classification (NCBI taxonomy): domain Eukaryota; kingdom Metazoa; phylum Chordata; class Mammalia; order Scandentia; family Tupaiidae; genus Tupaia; species Tupaia tana. The sequence continues at coordinate 216,308,565 of JAKSZU010000003.1, read as the reverse complement.
CTGCGTATAATATACAGTCACTTTGGTTCTCTTATGTCTCAGTTACAGAACTAATTCTAAGCACTATGGTTGAAAGAAAGAGATGAACTAAGAGAGCTGATTGGAAACCTTTCCCCCTGTTTCTTCTTTATTTCATTCAATAGACCAGTACTCTTTCTTATGTGATTAAGCCCATGTGAGCTACACTTTTTACTCTAAATCTTTTGTGCGCTTCTTATTTCCCCCGATACTTCTACTGCCAATGACCCACCAATCCCAGAGATTCACCACCTTTTATACACACCTTTTGTATGGTCAATAAGAAGCTCATTCATTTCTCCCTGCTTGCTGAAAATAGGTCTTTTGACCTATACCAAATCACTACTGGGTTAGGGGCTGTGATGATTTGTTTTATATGTCAACTTTACTGGATGGGAAGCAATTTTGAATGACAGCCCCTGGTTGGCCAGGAATATAACCTGGATCTTTGACAAGTCTGAATTCACTTATTTGGCAGTCTATGTCTATAAGCTCCAGGTGTTATTCAAGCATCAGATGCTCCACCTCTGATTACTTGTGGTTCCCCAGGATGGTGGAAAAGAAAAGATTCTCAAGGAAGCTAGATGAGTAAACTGGGTAAATGGTGCTTTTCCCAACAGACACATGAGGAGTACTCTTTTTTCTTAAATCTAGTATGTTTATATAAATTAATCTTTCTTCTTGTTAAAGAATTATTTTACTTATTTATTTATTTATTTTAATATGAGTTTTGCCAGCGAAAGATAGAGAGGGGGAAAGTGAGAAAGCAAGCCACCAGGTCTGGGACTCGAACCATGGTCGGCCATGTGGGAATTCCAGTGCCCTAACCACCATGCCACCTGCTGACCCCTAAATTAATTTTTCCTTTAAAGTCAAGAAAGTTGGGATTGGGATTATCTCGTTCACTTTATGAAAGCTCTAAAAAAATTTCAATCCATGTAGAGAGCAGTAAAAAGAATTTTATCTAGAGGGAGCGTAAATGATCGCTATGTGACATCAGTTTACAACTATTATAGTATCCCAGTTTCCTACAATAGCATCAATGAGGAAATCCTTTCCTCTTCTTTTTTCTATCAACATATCCTTTCCCAATATTGTTTGCAAGTCTCCTTTTCTTTTAGTAAAAGTAAAATTCCAGGGACCAGCAAATGACATAATGGTGACGTTGCTGGACTCCCATGTAGTTGACTGAGGTTTGAGTCCCAGACCCTGTGGCTTAAAACTCATATTGGGCGCATGTTTGTGTGTGTGTGTGTGTGTACCCAAAATTTCAAGAGGAGAATGGAGGGGAAGGGATTGTGGCATGGCCATCTTTCCTGGGGCATGATTTCTCTCTTTCTGTCTCTCTGTGTTTCTTTGTCTCTCCAGCGAGTGCATGAGACCTATAGGAAAAATTCCCCCTCCCCTCAAAAAAGTAAAACTCCAAATGCCAGAGACTGCTGCTTCAGAAAGACCTATCCTTGTTTAATAGCCACTACATTGAGTGAAAATGTTTTCAAAACATATTGGATTAGTTGACTCTTTCCTCAATGTGTGCAATTTTGAAATTGAAGAGTTCTCACTGTACTGTAAAGTGGGACCACAGGAGGACTAAGACGGAAATGGTTTCTCACGCAGCACAAAATGTTCATTAACTGCTGTGACTTTTGATTTCCTATATTTCTCATATTTAGCTTTTATTCTCCTTTAATATTACCTGACAATTCTTTTCGATACATCTGCCTGTGCTTAATTCCCTTTTCTACTTCAAATTTTTTGCTTCAAATTTACCATCAATTTAGAAATCAGTAAACATGATTTTTAGGTCTGAGTGTAGATAAAGAAGTAGATCTTTCAGCTAAGGATTGAAAAGCCCTCTGTGAGTAACGAAGTGCCTTATATAATTTCATTTGCTAGAGATTAGTTTTCTTTTCCTAAAACTTTTGGGTAAATTACCTCTGAAAATTGAATAACTAAGACTCTCAAAATTATGCTTTACACCTTGCTACCCCCAAACTACCATTCAGCTAGAATATCAAAAGGAGACCCTTCCTATCCTGCCAGTGTCTGGGAGAGGAAAATTATTTTACAGTTTATGTGGTGATGTTCAATCCAATTTCAGAGGCTAGAGAATTAGAGGTTGTTTTCTGAGGAAAGGAACTATTCTTTCTCCAAGGGTGTATGAGAGCTAAACCTCTTGGTAACGAGATGGAAAACTGTGCATATGGTTCTCACGGAAGCTGAGTCACCTTGTAATTTGGAAGAGTTTTGTTGTTGTGATCAAGTCTTTGGTCAGGATCAATCTGTTTAGGGAATTCCTGGGCTTTTGAAGGTCTTCCTGACTCTAAGGAAACTTTCAAATTAGCACTCATTTTTGTGGAGGATCTTACCATCATACAAACAATCTAAACTCCTAAGAAGGTGACATCAAGACTCTTGAGAAGTTACTTGGAAGAATAGATATTCACCTTATTTGATAATTCTAACTGGTCTATGCACCTTGGAAGGAAGGGAGAAAGAAAGAGGATGGAAAGAAGACAGAATCAAGGAAATGCTTATTGTCTAATATTCCAAGTATTTTATAAGCTTTTAAAAATATTTTAAAGAGTAATTTAATCCTCTCAATCATTTTTTGGGGGAAAGTATTATTAACTTCTCTTAACAAACAACAACAAAATATAACTAAAAATCACAATGTGCTCTGAGAGCTAAACTACCTTGTAAATGTTGCAGAACTAATGAACATTGCAGCCAGTTCAAAGCACGTGTTCTTGCCCAGCTCATAGGTGTTTCCTAAAGGAGAACTCTGTAATCTTCTGTTTTCAGCACACCACACCTGAAAACACATCAGACCCAGAAGACAGTGGAGTAACAGATGTTGCAGTCAGCTGGATCTAAACACTTAATTACCTGAGTCTGTATTTTTCTCCTGCTCAGTTTGAACGTAATTCAGCAGTGGTGACATTTCTTATTTTCTTTCAGACACACTTTTATGAAGTCTTTTTTGGGACACGCACATAAACGAAAATGGATGATGAGAGATTATTACAGTGTGTCTCTGTTGACATAAGGTGTGCTATTGTCTGGCTCAATTGTAGACTTCTAAGCTACCTCCTTTTTCTTCTTTAATGAAAGCTGACAAACTCTGGATCATGAACTGACCATTCCATTCACCTCCATTTCCAAAAGACATCTTCTTGCTACTTCAATGATATTCTCAAAGCATGGCCTCTCACTGAGTGTGTGATGTGCTTGACAAATAAATATTTAACAGGAACGAATAAAACAGCTTCTGTTTATCTCTTTTCCTTTAATAAGGTCAGAAACTCTAGAAAACTTCAGTCCAAAGGATTTCCCCTTGATTTTTAAAGGGAATACCTCTATATAGTGGAATTTTCATAATGGCTACAGGACACACTTAACACATGCTGGAAAATAGCATTTACAGCCCACTACAATTGACTTCTATCCTCACCTTTACTCAAAACTGCTCTCCTTCAGCTCACTAAGTGGTCTTCATGTTGGAAATCCAATACACACTTCTTAGTCCTCTTAGTTAATCTCTCTTACCAGGTTTTCATGGCAGAACTTCCTCCCAGGTTCACTTCTTTCTTCTCCAGCCTCCTTTTTTGGCTTCCTTGCTCTTATCACTAGGTCCTTATATATGAAGTTCTTCCCTTTCTAAATAATATTCTCTACAGAAATTCTGATCTAGTCCTCAGGTTTTAGTTTAACGAATGTACTAGTAACTTCCAAACTGACTTTTTGGAATCCAAGTAGATATCTACACTTAGCATGTTCATCTAAACTCACCTATTACCATCAAAACCGCTGTCCTGTGTTTTATCGATCTCAGAGACTGTCATGGTCTCATTGCTTCCTTTTACAAATGCTAGAACCCTGGGGTCATGCTTTAGTCTTCCTTCTCTTCATTTCCTTCACTTATAGGCTCTGTTGACTATGTTTACCTTCTAAATATGTTTACAATCTACACTTGCTAAGCCTCACTGTCTGCTATGTGCATTACTAAAATGTCATGTGGTTTGGGTCTCCTTCCACCTATCTGCATGTTCTTTGAGTTGCTATCCACTTGGCCATTCCAAAGGATTACTTTATATGCAAATTAGCTGCATAATTTTCCTGTAAAACAGTGTAATAGTTCTTCATCACCAATAGAATAAGAGCTAAAGACAACCAAGTGTTAACAAAGCCCTTTATTAGCACCCTCAGCCTACCTTTCCAGCTCCATCTGCATCCATGTTCTGTTTCTCACTTTACACTCCCCTGAATTCCACTTCTGAGCGTCCTCTGCAGACTGAGGTTATTTTTTCTCCCCCCACCCCTTTTCTATGTTATTCCATTTTAACTGCCTCCATTGTGTTCCCCTCCCCCCCAAAAAAAAACACATAAACAACCAAAAGAAACAACCAATTAAATAAAACCAGCATTTCTCTTCCAAGTTCTTTTATTCTTTAAAATTTGGTCTGGAATCTAGTTCGAAGACATCTTTCATGATCCTCTCAATTTTCCAGAGTAGGCTGCATGCCCACTTTTCTGCTCTTGTAATACCCAATGACTTCCATATCTCATAGGTTATCTTGAGATGCATCATCTTTCTTTAATAGTCAAAGATCTTTAGAGCATGGTAATATTTTTACTTGTTTCCCTAATATTTAACAAAGTGCCTGACATAGAACAGGCACTTAATAACATTATTGGATTAAATTATATAAAGAAAATAAATGAACAAATGGATCTGAGCTAATCCATAGCAAAAGGTAGAAGTGAGAGATTTGAGAAAAAAGCATACTAATAAAATTTTAATTATAACATAATTCATTTTGTGACGTGGTGATTAGGGAATTCTATTGCTTTCATCATCTTTTTTTCTTCTCTCAGGTCAGAGGGATGAAAGATAAATTTGTGATGTTGGCAGAACATTTGAGAGCTGAATTGAATTTGATTTCTATAGTGGGGAGCAGAAAGCCTGGATTGAATCACTTAGAAGTCTAAAACTATCACCATAAGCATCAAAAGTAAGAGCAAAAATGTTTGCTAAAAAAAAAGCTTATTCAAAAGTGAAGAGAAAGACCAGGGACTTTCCCAAAGATAACTACAGTGGACCCATTTGTCTCATGGCATGTAGGGGAAGCCCTGCTTGTTCTTGGCTCACTGCCTGCTTTGAATCTCCTTTTCCTTCAGAGCTACTGGTGGTAGCACACTGCTGTCGACACTTTTCAGTTTGAAGTGCTGCTGTCTTATCCCCTTAGCCAATTTCAATGACACCATCAAGGTCCTTAAAATGAATCTGTGCCATGTATTTCTTTTTCTGAGCCATTTGTAGTCTGGCAGAAATGTATTTTTTTCCCCAAAATCTATTCAACAATGGGCTGATAGTCAAGTTATTTCATTGAACTTCCTTTTCCCTTGTCATCTGCAGTATGGTAATCCATCTGGTAATATTGAATGTTGTAATGGCTTTCTCAAAAATTTATTCAGAAAGATTTCCACATCCATCTTCCTAAACTCCATCTGGTCTGTGGACCTAAATAAGACAATCTGACCACTGGAATGGTGGTCTCAAGAAAGCAATCTTGTCCACTAGACCGCTTCCTATGAAATAATGAAGATGGAGGAGTTGGAAGGTTATATGTGTCTCTTTTGAAACTTTGGGATTTCATCTTGATCATTCTTGGGTATGTTGCAACTTTTTTTTTTTCTTAATAGCACTCTAGGACACTTAATTCATATACTCTCTGAGTTTTAGCTCCAACAAAATGGGATAGTTTTTCTCGTACTCCTGACCCTTCCAGACAAAAATTCTGAATGCAAATGAATGGAAAAATGTGCAATTCTGGCTACTGGAATGAAGCATACCAATTTTGTGGGGGTGGAGAGAAAGCAATGACCTTAATTCCTGGGAATGGAATACCTTAGACCCACGGTATGAGGAAGAGAGGAATATTTATCATCTTTTGTCTTTAATAACCTCTGCTAGAATTTTCTTTTGGTGTTGATCTCCCAAACTGTTGCTAGTGCCTTTCATCTCACTGACTGTTGGATCTGGTGTCTCCCTGAGTACCCTAATGAGAAGTCTAGCAGAAACGGCAACGGATGGCCCCAGCTCCTGTACCTCTCACTGAAAAGTACTGGAGATTTTTCTAATTGCCTTCTTAGCTCTGATATGAGTTATTTCATGGAGAGGATAAATGCCCTTTGACTACTAGCATGAATGGACAGGACAGCTTGAGATGACTTCCCTTACGTGGTACCCTAGGAAAAAAGATTCTGTCTCTCCCTTCCTTCCTTCCTTCCTTCCTTCCTTCCTTCCTTCCTTCCTTCCTTCCTTCTCTTTCTTTCTTCCTTCCTTCCTTCCTTCCTTCCTTCCTTCCTTCCTTCCTTCCTTTCTTTCTTTCTTTCTTTCTTTCTTCCTTCCTTCCTTCCTTCCTTCCTTCCTTCCTTCCTTCCTTCCTTCCTTTCTTCTTTCTTTCTTTCTTTCTTTCTTTCTTTCTTTCTTTCTTTCTTTCTTTCTTTCTCCCACTCTCTCTCTCTTTCTTTCTTTCTTCTCTCTTCCTTTCCTTCATTTTTCATTTATTTATTTATTTTTTTGAGAGGTTTTTGCTATAGGGTACATGCACTCACCAGAAACACTCGCCAGACAGAAAGAGAGAGACAGAGAGACAGAAAGCGAGAAATCACCTCCCGGGGGGATGGCCATGCCACAATCCTCTTCTGTTCTCCTCTCAGGATCTTAGGCACACACATGCACCCGGCATGAGGTTAAGTCACCGGGTTTGGAACTCGAACTGTGGTCAACTACATGGGAGTCCAACAATAGCTATTATGCCAACTGCTGGTTCCAAGGAAGAAAGATTCTTTCCAACTGAACTTAGAGCCCTAAGATGACCCCCTGGGAGGCTGTATTGGAGGTGCCATCAGCTTCTACTCTTGAACAAGAAAGGTCCCATTTGATAGGTCTTGACAATTGCTCTTTTTAGGGGCACCATGTGAGTCTTTGACATTTTCCTCTTAAAATCTGGAAAAAATCTTGCCTGAGTCCTCAGGACACAGAAATTCCCTGTTGGAGTGGCTGTAAGTGTATTTATCAGTAAATAATTTAAATCTTAGAAGGCTTTAGAGATTTCTGCAAAATGAGGCTTCCGTTAGTTATTTGAAAGAGCTTCCTGGAAAAATAACTGACTCAATATTTTTGCACATCCTGAAAAAATAAAGGTAAATTGTCCTACCATTAAAAAAGGTCATATGGAATGTATCATTGACTTTAGAAGGCATAATCAGTGACACTAAATTCAAAGCTAAACAACATTTAGGTCAGTGTCAATTCAGTGGCCAGGGTTGTTTCATATTTCACACCAAAGTAGAATCTGCAATCACTGGCTTTATACCTTAGGCCAAGTAGACATGTCAGTACAGAGAACTAAAAAAAATCAAGATAGATTTAAAGATATAGTTTAATCATTTATGGTATTTGTTCTGTTGGTTGAGTTCTGGATTCCAGGAAAAGGAGGATGGGACGTGATTGAATTTGATATGTTAAATTGACCTCATGTTATTGATTAGAGTATCATAGTGTTTTAATTGAATGCTGTATGGGACAATCTGAATGAAGTTGGTCTCAGTCCCATTCAGTGACATTAGTCACAGTAGCTAAGATAGTGATGAAGTCATGGGAAAATTAATGAGAAGCTAAGTTGGTATAGAAATGAAGGAGGGTGATAAAACTTGTTGAGAGATCATCCTCTATGGGTTCCTTGCATTTTGCATATCTTGAAAATTGTAATGCCAACAAAATGTATTTTGAACTTCATTTTTAAGTGTAGTCCTATAGCAATCATGTGTCCTTCCAGGACAAAGGCAAATCAGGGCTACTGAGAGACATTATGAATAATTGCAATTTCCTAAACTAAGGATTTCTTTCTTCTAATGCAGCCACAGCACATGCAGGCAGCACCTGGCCCTTTACATATCATGCTGTAGGAACTGAGCTTGGGAGCTGGTCACAGAAATAATGACACTCTGACTACTGCTATTGCTGTGAGTAGTGGACTGTTCTTTGTATCTTACCCATGCTTCTCAGATCTTCCATAGCATCTGTGAAACTTCAGACATCCATGAAACAAGAATAACCTGTTAATTTGTAAGTAAGACAACATCTCAAACTCAGAGCAGTTCTTAACAGCCTTAAAAATCATACACTACTGGGGTCAGCAGATGGCATAGCAGTCATACTGCTGGACTCTCACATGGCTGACTGTGGTTCAAGTTCCAAACCTGGTAGCTTGAAACTCATGCAGAGCATGTCTGTGTGTGTGCCCAAGATCCTGAGAGGAGGAGGAGGAGAAGAGATTGCAGTGTGGCCATTGACCCTGGGGTGAGGGTTAATTTCTCACTTTCCCTCCCTCTCTCTCTCTCTCTCTCTCTCTCTCTCTCTCTCTCTCTGGCAAGTGCATGTGCCTTAAGGCAAAAACCACTAAAAAAAAAAAAAAGAAAAAAAATACTATTTATAGCTTTTAACAAATACAAACATTTGTTTGAAAGCATTGGAATGCTCCTAAGATTGAAAAAAGAAAAAAATTCAGGCCCAATAGGTGAGAGAGGAAGGAAACCCAGAGAGATAAAACCCATATTGTGGTACTTTTCCCTCTTAGGTAGTTTTTGATCCATTTTTCTTATTTCAACACTGTGGGGAAAAACAGAATAAGATCCATTTCTCTTTGATGTGTGGTACATCCAGTCTGTGAAGATATTCTCCATGTATGTCCTAAGGCTTTTTTCCTGTTGGTTAATCATTCCTTTCCTTCTGCGGTTCTTCCCAGGAAGTGGTTTGAAGTCCATTCTTTACTCTTCTTTGCTCTTCCTGGAATAAGTTCTGGTTTGTCAATATCCCACGCAGAATGTGACATTCAGAAATGGGTAATTCTTCTACTAAAATAAATGATGCTTAGGTAAGCATAACAATATGTTACTGGAAAAATAAATAAGTATAGTACATTTTGCTATAAGCACACAACAAAATCTCATGTCACAATGAAAGTAATACTGTCAAAGGATGTTATCTGCCTATCTACCTATTTATTCTGGATCAAATAGTATGCTTTTCACCTCCACCTCATCCCCTCTTCTCAAAAATAGTGTCCATCTGGAACTTCAAAATGGGATTTTATTTGGAAACAAGATCTTTGTAGATGTAATTAGTTAAATTCAGGTTATACCTGATTAAGTTGAGACTTAAATTTAATGACTGGTATCATGAGCAAAGCATATGAGGACATGTACACACCAGAAAATGAATGCCATGTGATGAAAGACAGAGATAGGAGTGATTTGTCTATGAGGCAAGCAATACCTAACGTTGTTGGCAGCCATCAGAAGCTAGGGAGAGGTAAGGAAGAGCTCTTTTCCAGAGCCTTTGGAGAGAGCATGGCTCTGCCAACACTTCATTTCAGACTTCTTACCTCCAGAACTGTGAGAGAATGCATTTACTTATTTTAAGCAATCCAATATATGGTAATTTGTTGCGGCAGCCCTAGAGACTAATACACCATATGACTACATTAGTTTTGTTGCTGGTGTGACAAATTACCAGAACTAGTGTCTTAAACAACACAGATAAATTCTAAAATATTATGGTTCTAGAAATAAGACATCCAAATATGTCAGTAGGGAGAACTGGGACCAGCAGTTAGCATAATGGCTATGTCACTGGACTCCCACGTAGTCGACCGCGGTTCACCTCCCGGACCCGGTGGCTTAAAACTCAGGTGGGGCACGTGTGCGCGCGTGCCCAAGATCCCGAGAGGAGAATGGAGGAGAAGGGATTGTGGCATGGCCATCCCCCCTGCGGGGGTGATTTCTCGCTTTCTGTCTCTCTGTCTCTCTCTTTCTGTCTGGCAAGTGCATGCGCCCTATAGCAAAAACCTCAAAAAAAAAAAAAAAGAAAAAGAAAATGGGAGAACTCTATTCCATCTCGTTTCCAGATTCTAGAATCTGACAGCTTTCTTTTTCTTCATTTTTTTTTTTTTTTTTTTTTTTTTTTTTTTTTTTTTTTGAGAGGTTTTTGCTATAGGGCGCGTGCGCTCGCCAGACAGAGAGAGACAGAGAGATAGAAAGCAGGAAATCACCCCCCAGGGGGGATGGCCACGCCGCAATCCCTTCTCCTCCATTCTCCTCTCGGGATCTTGGGCACACACGCACACGCGCCCGGCGTGAGTTTAAGCCGCCGGGTCCGGGACTCAAACCGCGGTCGACTACATGGGAGTCCAGCGACATAGCCATTACGCTAACTGCTGGTCCCTTTTTCTTCATTTTTTTGAGAGGTTATTTTGGTATAGGGTCCATGCACTCTCCAGAGAGACAGAGTGAGAAATCCTTCCCTCCCCCACCGAGGGGATGGCCATGCCGCAGTCCCTTCTCCATTCTCCCTTCGGGATTTTGGGCATGCACGCACATGTGCCCAGTGTGTTTCAAGCTACCAGGACTGGGACTTGAACTGCTGGAGAGTCCAGCAGTCCAGCAATACAACTGCTACACCATCTGCTGGTTCCCCCACTGGCCTTCTTTAACTCATAGTCCCCTTGGTATGCATTCAAGCTCTAGTACTGTCTTCATATGTCCTTTTGTGATTCTGACTCTTGAGTTTTTCTCTTGTAAGGACCTTTGCAATTACACAATTACACAGTGCCATCCAGGATAATCTTTACAAGTCAGGTTCTTACATCTGTAAAGTCCCTTTGGCTATGAAAAGCAACATTTGCAGTTTCTGGGGGTTAATACATATCTATCAATAGACATATATCTCTAGCTATCTAGTTATCTAGCTAGCTATTTATACACATGGACATAAAAACAAGTGCGATAACAGAAGGGTAATACTTCAAAATGTCAAAATGGTCATCCCTGCGTGATAAATTATTTTTTATTTTATATATTTAGCTTAATACTTAAAATGCATAGTGTGCCATTTCACATGGCACGTAAAACATAATATTGCATCAGTATCTCAAATACTAATTAAACTGTCAATCTGAATGCACAAATAATCCACATTCTCTTTGAAATATAATTCCACTTGCACACATTTTAAGTTTGGTCAGGGACCTAGGCTTTAGAAAAGACCCTTGGGTCATGGGTTAGAAGGCCAGATTTGCAACCAGAAAGTTCCACAGTTCTCTTTGTTTCAGTTCCATTGGGTAGATTTGTATTTTTACTGGGCAGAGGTTTTGTCTTTTATTCAATTTATAAGTGCATTGATACCTTGTGGGTTCAAGCCCTGTTCCTCCAAAGACAGGGATTAGTGATACTTATTCCTTCACTCTGGGTGCACACAGTCTGGAGGGGAGGGAGTTGGAGAACAAAAGTTGTACCTAATATGGTAACTCCGGAAATAGGTTCAGAAGCAGGAAGGAGTCAGGAACAGCATTCCAGGCTACTGAAGGAGATACAGGGATGAATGAATTCTTGGTTCATTTTAAGTAAAAAGCAAACAAATAAAACCAAAAAATGTCTCAAAGACGTAAATACATTTCTACAGCCATCTTGATGACTCTCTCCTAGAGCTACAAAGGCTTTTGGAGTTCTCAAATGGTGCAGTTCACCAGTAGTACATGCACCAGTAAGGATAAACCATTGCCTGGGCTGGTTCCTTAAAACCAGGACTTACCCAAGTTTCTCTTCTTCCAAGACCTCTTCCTCACTCCTTCCTGCCTACTTTGCTCTCCAGTATTTTTTGGGGGAAAGAAGGTTGGCAGAAAGCTCAGATATTCTGCCTGTTTTGTTGTGCCCCATATGGGCATTGTCTTGAAGAGGAGCTGTTATGTAGCTGTGTTACCTGGGATTGCAAAGCCTCCTTTAATTGTAGGTCATCCGCTTGGTTGAGCTTCTCTCTGCCCCTAGGGGTTCTTATCCACCTGCTGAAAGGGTGAGAAATTCCCTGGTGCAGATGCAGCTGGCCACACTGAAGAAAATGATCCATGTGTACTAAATCTTTGCATATGTGTTATGAGTCTGTTTATGTTTTAGAAAAGTATATGCTACTTTTTGCTCTGCTATGTAGCATAATAATTAACCCAAGAATCATATTTCTTGGGTTCATATCCTGACTTGAGTATGTTCATTAGCCTCTTTTTGCCCTGGTTCAAGTAGAAAATGGTAGGATTTCTATGAAGATAAAATTATGCCATGAATGTTAAGAAATTAGCAGAATGTTTGGCAAAGAGTAAAATCCCAATATATGCAATCTATTACTGGTAGTAACTTTCTAATAGTTAATCCTTTATTTACTTATTTATTGCTGAATACAGGGCTTTTACTGTGAGTGAGAGATACTTTTCAGTAGTTTATGGAAAAGAAAAGGTTCAAGACCAGAGGCCAAGGTGTTCACAAACACATAGCTTAACACGAAAATAAGGCATGTGCATGAGAGTCAGTGAAGGGGCCACGTTAAGCATTTTTCAACGGAGGAGACTGAATCAGCCAGGCAAAGTGACTTTTCCACCCTTGAAGAGTCCTTCCAATTAGAATTTTCTCTTTGATGCCAATACTCTTTGTATTCAAAGAGTAATATCACAGACAACAGGGATTATGAGGCCTTCAGAAACTGGTGAGGTCAGTGCTTCTCTAGGTGGACAAGTGCTGTTGGGATGTTCTAGGAGGAACTTGGGTCACAAGTTGAATGCATCTGAACTGGTAATGATACCTTCCATTTTTATGAGTACTAACTTGTGAAGTATATTGTCCTAGACATTCTAGTAAAAAAAAAAGTATATAAAGTAATAATTCACATATCTATATGGAGAGCTAAATAGAGAAAGAAGAGATGTATTATATGACTTTCATTTTCTTTTCCATTTCCATTTGGTGTTATTACAGGTTTGTTATTGTGTGCACACGTGTATTCATGTGTACATGTGCATGCACAAACTTCCTTCACAAAATTCTGAAGTTTACAATATAATCTTAGGCTTTGTTGTGGTTAGTAAAATAATCATAAATAATAAGCACAAATAAGTATTTATGGAGCTTCCTTTATTATTATGTTGCATTTTTTGCTCAGAAAAATGAGGAATTCAATGGAATTACATTTTCTCTTAATTTCCTAACTAAAGAAATTATTCTCCAAATTTCTGTTATAGTTTCTTACATTGTTGGAGCTTATGTTTATACCCTTTGGAAACTATAATTTCCATAATTGCTTTTAGCCTCAGTTTTCTGTTTAAATAGATTCAGTGTGAATTATCAGTTCACTGATATAAATTGTCTTTTTTTTGGAGAGGTTTTTGCTGTAGGGCACGTGTGCTCACCAGAAAGACAGTGAGAGACAGAGAGACAGGAAGCGAGAAATCAATCCCCAGGGAGGATGGCCATGCTGCAATCCTTTCTCCTCCATTCTCCTCTTGGGATCTTGGTCACGCACGCACACGTGCCCAGCATGAGTTTAAGCCACTGGGTCTGGGACTCAAACCGCAGTTGACTACATGAGAGTCCAGCGACATAGCCATTATGCCAACTGCTGGTCTCTGTCTTCTTCTTTTCTTTCTTTTCTTTTCTTTTTCTTCTTCTTCTTCTCCTCCTTCTCCTCCTCCTACTCCTCCTCTTCTTCTTCTTCTTCTTTCTTTTTAAAAGAGATTTTTGCTATAGCGAGCATGCACTCACCAGAGAGACAGACAGAAGATGAGAAACATCCCCGCTAGGGGAATGGCCATGCCACAATCCCTTCTCCATTCTCTTCTTGGGATCTTGGGCATGTGCGCACATGTGCCTGGTGTGAGTTTCAAGCCGCTGGGTTCAGGACTTGAATGACAATTGAATATGTGGGAGTTTAACGACATAACCATTACTCCATCTGTTTGTCCCTGAAGTCCAATATTTTAGCTCTTATTTATTTATTTATTTATTTATTTATTTATTTATTTATTCTTGAAGTCCAATGGCTTCACCAAGATATTTTTTGGCTTTTTAGTTCTGTATCATTTTTCCAGAAATGTAGTGTTCTTTCTCAAACTTCACATACAAGATTCTGTGTTTTATAAAAATGTTCTTTCAATATACATTTGAACATATTTTCTATTTCATTTATTCTGTTCTCTATTTTTAAGAAAACCATTCATGTGAATGTTGGATGCACTTTGTCTTTTTTGACATTGGTACAATTTTCTTTTTAATAATTATGTCTCCTCAAAATTTTCCAACTACCCTGCTTGATTTTTTTTCCTCACTCTAAGTCTCTTTCACTTTAACTCGGTTTTCAGTTAGACTTCCTGTATACAATTTTGAACTAGCATGAAAATTCTGTCAAATCTTGCCTTGCTTTTGATGCTGGAAGAAATCCTTCTAACATTTCACTGTTTAGTCTATGTTGTCTTTTACAAGATAGATAACAAATGTTTATGAAATATACTTCTATGCCTACTTTATTAAGCAACTGTTTAATCATGAATCAGTGCTGGATTTTATAGACTCCTTGATCTGAAGTCAATGAAATAATTATTGCATTTTTTTCTTTTAATCTGCTAAAGTGTCAAGCACTACTTATACATCTTACCTGTTAAATCAGTTATAAGTAAAAACCAAACGATACATCTTCTCTTTACATACAACAAATTTGTTTGCTAGTGCTTTGCTGAAAATTTTACATCTGTTTGAATACATGTGTCTATAATGTTCCTTTGATATATGTCACCCCTGTCAGATTTGAAATTATTACTGTCACTTTTTTAGTCTCTACATAGTTCTCAATAGTGAGTGACTTTGCCCCCAAGGGACACTAGGTAGTGTCTGGAGGCTTTTTCTATTGTCATAACTGAGGTCAGAAGCTGCTGGCATCGAGTGCTAGAGGCCAGCGATGCTGCTAAACATCTTACCCTGCACAAGACAGCGCTTCATAGAAGGAGCAGTGCCAACTCTGAGAAAATCTGCTCTAGATCTTTTTGAATAAGACAGAAACATTTAGGTCTTCATATTTTGGTAGAATTTGCCTATACACTCATTCAGAGTTGGTTATATATGTTATATATGGGGAAGTAATAAGAACCCTTTTGACTGTATAGATAAGTAAATTGAAGTGCTGAGATATTAAGTTAATGTAAGGATAGCATCTTGAGGGACCAGCAAATGGCGCAATGGTTATTGCTGGACTCCCACGTAGTAGACCATGGTTCAAGTCTCGGACCTGGCAGCTTAAATTCATACCAGATGTGTGTGCATGAGTGCCCAAAATCCTGAGAGGAGAATGGATGAGAAGGGATTGCAGTGTGGTCATTCCCTCTGGGGACTGATTTATCACTTACTGTCTCTCTGATGAGTTCACGTGCCCTATAGCAAAAAAATGTCTCTCTCTTAAAAAAAATATCATTTTGAAACCAAATTGGTGGATGCCTTGTCTTCTTTTACCCGAGTTAATTTATCGATTTCTTCCTTTATTATATACATTTTAGGACTTCTATCTGGTATTGAGAGAATGTACAAATAAAGGCAACATTGCCCTGAAGAATTTTGGTAAGAGATATCCAGAGATAGATATATAATTATAACCCAAAACAAAAAGGAGTAAGTATCATGGGAAGAACATTAAAAAAAGTCTGTAAAGGGGGAAAGAGATATTTCAAATCCTGGCCAGGGAATCAGAGAAGAAAACTGATGGCGCACTTTACATAAGTAGATCCAGGGGAAGCTGGATGATCAAGCTTTGCATAGAAAGTGGTGAGTCATTCTGGAGAGGGCTTACGGAAGCCACTACAGGTAATCATGTCATGAAGAGAAGCTGAATTTTAAGCCTAGAGTCACAACTACAGGTTTAAATATCACTCTGTAAACCACGAAGAAGAGCCCCTGAAGTTCTCTGTGCAGGAGAGTTGAACGGTATGTTATTTTCCAGTAAAAGTATTTCAGAAGCTTTTTAGACATTTACAGTAGGGCACTTAATATCATTTCAAAAACTGGGAGTTCTGTCCAGGCCTCATTCTAGTCACCTCTGGCTCCCTTACCTGGGGTCTATTCCCGTTCCTGATCTGGCACTTTTGCAGCAGTTTGTGTTTGATGATTGCAGTTTGTTCATTTTAGTCTGATATTCTTCTGATCTTCTGCCTGCCACTAAAATTAATGTGTTCAGTCACGTTTCACAAATGCAGAAGCCAAAATTCTGCAAGCTAGGGTGGTCCCCTGCTGTCTCCCAGCCCATTTGGGCAGAGTGAAAATTGGATTTTGCTACCCAAAACAGGGCAGACAGCTGCTGAGCCCCAGGGAACTATACATCCTGCCAGGATCCTTGCTCCCCTCACTCTCAGTGCAGCCAAAGACCACTTTTTTCTTGTGTGTGAGCTCAGCTATGCATGAAATTTAATAGTTTCCATAGATAAATCTGGCCAGCATGACCAAGTACATCCAAGACTCTGAGAGAAAAGATAAGAATTAATCTTTTTTTTAATCAATAATTCTAAGCAAATTGAAAAAGATAACAACTCCTTCCAAAGTTACTTCAAGCAGACAGCTTCTCGTCACTACCTTTCTCAGGGTGATGATTCATCAGTGATTGTGTCTGTCTGTAGCATTTGTCGACCAGTGAGGAAGAAATAACAGATAATGTGAGATTGAAAAATCCATTTCCTTCTGATAAAACCACTGAGTTTCAACTTATCCAGCAAGGGGCAAATATGATGATCTCTCTGGTTTCCAAGGAGATGGAAACTCAAGCATCTCATGTGTGGTGAGCTTGGAGGTACACACAAACATACACATATATAAACATATACACACACATGTACACCAGGGAGACACCACTTACACACATCACTTTGAAACATAAATTACATATATTATTTGAAACACCTTTCAAAATGTAATTTTGTATACACACACACATCTAAATGAATACAGGCATCCCTTCATAACACATATGTGCAAACAGACATGTATGAAGGCAAAAACAGAATAAAATACATCATGAATACATAGTATGCCCACTGAAGTTCTAAAAGACAAAGAAAGATATACGATTAAAAAAGTGTCTAATCACCTTATGATTAATTACGAAAGCGTAAATGAACAGATTGCTATAGGAAGATTTGTTAAACTTGTATGAAGAACATGAAGCAATTTCTTGGTCTGACCTCGGCTAAAGAAGTTATCTAATTGGGAACAGATTTATTGAGTCGTCAGGCAAGTTATGCCACGTTTTTGCATAGAAAAGCTTTCCCGATGACCTAATATAATCTCTGCACTCTGTTAATAAAACAACTCATTCTGCCAACGTAAAATGAGGAACTGGGGAAAGCAATGGGGTAAGGAAGGTACAGACTAGAGACCACTGTCTCTGAGAACTAGCATTATAAGACTGGAATTCAGAAAAATTAAACTTCCAGATTTCATCTGCCCTATACTTTATAAAATATTAAAACTGCTAGCAGTAAAGAAGAATATGCAAACAATGGCTCTGACTCCACTTTCCAACTTCCGTTCTGCTGAGTAAATGCCAGTTATGTGCTCTGATGAGTGTGACTGACAATTTTCCTCAAGTTAAAAGTAACTGGCAAGTTCTCCACTATAAACTATAGTTATAAAAATAGTTCAGGTTTTGTTTAACATGCAGAAGAGAGAGGGTGAGGGTGGAGAGCAACTTGAATTTTGACACTGTTATATGTCTGGCACCATTCAAGGAGTTTCACGAGTTATTCAGAATTTTTTTTTTTAAGTAAAATTCAATATAAAATTCAGATAGAAAATTTCAAATCTTCCACTGTTGTCAACTTTGCACTTTTCAAAATAAGATTTTTTTGTAGTCATCTGAATAATGTGCTTTCTTTCTCTTCTTTTAAAACTAACATGTCTTCACTTTAACTGCCCTGTAGAATAAGCTATAGGTAGGAAACATAGACCATATGAGGCCCACAGGTGGCACGGTGTTTAAGACACTGGATCCCACATGGCAACTCTGCAGTTGAGTCCCAAACCCATGGCTTGAAAAACATGTGACATGTGTGAGTGAGAGGAGAAGGGACTGTGATGTGGCCATCTCCCCTGTGGAGGGATGATTTCTTTCTTACTTTCTCTCTCTCTCTCTGTCTCCCTTTGGCAAGCACACATGCCCAATGGCAAAAATCAAAAAAAAAAAAAAAAAAAAAGAGGGAAAAAATACAGTGCATGTGTATCCATCTGGCTTATATATCTTCAAGAATTTTGAGTCTCGGCATGGAGAACAATGAAAGCTAGTCTTAGCCTATTTGGGATCTCCATGTTCTCAATCTGTAAGCAAATATCACAATAGTAACATGTATATCTTGATAAGATTCTCACTCTATTCACCATATGGTTCTGAATAGTTATAGTCTTCTGCTGGGAGAAGGATAAAATTAATGGCCAGGAATTTGGAGAGTTATTGGAACTTGAGAGTTTATATTTATGAAAACCCACCTGGGTGAAAACTGACCTGGGAGTTTGCCTAATCCCAAGTGACAGAGAAATATAACAAAAATGCAAGTCATATTTTATTTCTTAGGATTCAGTCAAAGATTCCAGTTTTAATTATATTACTTCTGGAGTCATGATGATAGAGGGGAAGAAAGGAATTTAATTTAGCCTCCTGATAATTTCACAGGAGATCACAAGGAAACAAAAATTATCTCACATACTCCAGAGGAGAAATGTTGTGTGAACCCATGCTGGGTACCAAGTAAGTGAAGATGGCTAAGGGAATGAAACTTTATCCAGCCTGTTAAGATGCTTGTGGTACAAGTATAGGAGGTACCAAAGGCATTCAAGACAATATATTTTCTAGAATGTTTGGAACCAGGCAATAAATCCTAGGTAGGCTGGGAATGTTTGCTGAAAAACATAAAAACTGGAAATAGAGCAGTGGGCAGGATTGATCAGAAAGAGATAAGCAGATACTAGAATGTTCCTAAGAAAGTAAAAGGACCATTTGGACTGATTCCAATACCAGTGTGGAAGCATTTGGAAATACAGAAACAAAAATGAGTAGTATGCATCAATTATCCACCAATTGTATGTCCTATATTATTATGACTCTTTTTAAATATTGTGTTACATAATCCTCACAACAGCTCTATGAAAACATAAACTATTAGCCTCACAACACAAAAAGAACATGATTTTTGATCTGTGGAACTAGCTCAAGCTCTAATATCTAGTTGAAAAATGTAGGCATTCAGAGGTCTATAGCTAAACTAGATCTTGCTAAAAATAAAGGAGCTTTAGGGGGCCAGCAGGTGGTGTGGTGGGGGTGCTGGATTCTCACATGGCTGACAGTGGTTCAAGCCCTGGATCTGGCAGCTTGCTATCTCACTTTCTTGCTCTCTCTTACTCTGTCCTTCACTGTTCAAATTAAAAAAAATAAATATATAAAGTCAAATAAAATAATTCTTATGGAAAAAAAAGAGCTTTTCAAGAGTATAATGTGTTGTCAAAAATCTTTGGTATTTTCTAGTATCCAAGCAGACCTGTGGTGATTACCAGCTGTAATAGCTTCCCGTACTGGTGAGATTTTGAAATGGATGAGATTTCAGGTCATTGACAAATATAAGATTTTATGGATTCTGTGGTAATAAGCACTATGAATAAGCACAAAGTAAATTTTGACCTGAGCCTTTGTATAAATGTCTCCTGAAAGATTTCTTCTTTGCTGTTCTTAAAATGTGTTTTTGTGGTTGATTATTTATTTATTTATAATAGAGTGTGTGAGCACATGAGAGAGAGAGAGAAACACACATGAAAGGGTCTCACCACATCATGATTCTTCTTTGCAAGCTCTTTGATTCCTTAGAATTCTAGGTGTTCTCACAAGTGACCAACAGATTTGCCAGCTGTTCTGGGGAGCTGAACTCATGGTTGGTCAGCTATATGGCTTTCAATCTTGCAAAGAATTTCTGTTACAGCAGTTAGGTATTAAAATGTGTTTTAAAAGCTATTCTTGGGACCAGCAGGTGACATGGTTAAGGTCACAGGACTCCCACATGGCCAAACACAGTTAGAGTCCTGAACCTGGCAGCTTGCTTTCTCACTTCCCTCTCTCTCTTTCTGTCTTTCTCTCACTCTGGTCAAATTAAAATAAATAAGTAAAGTTAAATAAAATAATTCTTTTTTTAAAAAAAAGCTATTCTCTGAAAGCTGCTGGTGTAAATTATGTTTATAAATTCTACCTCCATATAGCTTGTGGTTAATTTGTCTACAGACCTTAAATCTAGCAAAATTTTATGAGCTGAGACTTTCAATGCAAGTGTAATTAAGATACACTTTACAATTTTAGGTTCTAAATGATGGTTTATGGGCAGAGAGAATTTTTTCAGAGGTTAAAAACAAAAGTACAGATTTTTAAAAAAAAAATCCCTCTATCTGATATAGAAGAAATGCATTCTAAAGTGGAAAATTTTGGAAATACAGAAAAGCAAAGATGTTAAAATAGCATCAACTCTTAAACCCAATAATCTTAGATAATCACTCTTAGCAATTCAGCCCAATCTTAATTTATCACATTCTCTCCAAATTTTTTTTAGAGAGTTGAAACAATGGTTTTTAATAACAGGAATTCTCAAACTGCTTGGTTTACAGCCCTTTTACATCTTGAAAGTTATTGAGGATTCTAAAAAATTTGTTTATATGATGATATTGTTATTCACTATTGACTATTAAACCGGAGAAAATATTACATATTTCTTTATTTATTTAAAATTGGTGAAGTCAATCCATTACATATTAATCAGTGCTATTAACATATTTTAGTAAGTGTATTTTAAAAACAATAAAAATGTAATAAAAACAATCTTATTGTTTCACAAATCATTTTAATGTTTGACTTAATAGAAAACAGCTGAATTTTTACATCTGCTTAGTCATTTAATCTGTCATGGCATATCGTTTTATCTAAAGTACTTGAAGGAAATACAGCTTCATACAGATCGAATGTTGGGAAAAAGGAAGATAGTTTAAGAGCCTTTCCAAATAATCATGTCTGATAGCTTCTGGATTTAGCATTCCTAACAGAGGTGAATATTCTGTGTGCTTCCTACATGTCTCTGCTCTTCTGGACCCATGCAGAAAGGGCTGAGAGGCAGAAGCAAAATGGGCCCAGTTCTTGGGCTTGTAGTACTCAGTAAAGCCATTCAGGAGATGGACTCATCTCCAGAAATAACCAAGGGCTTGAGGATGAGGTCTGTCTCTGCCTCATTTCTTCTCTGGATTCCTTCAATAATCCCTTAACTAGTAAATAAAAACCAGTTCTGTTCACCTGTAATTTATCTGACACAGAAAAGACTCCTAATGAGAATTATAAACTAATTAAAACTCTTCCGTTACACACTCAGGGCTAGAAGCATGTATCAAACTCTGTGCCTTGACCTGCAAGGCCATTCACACTCTCTGTCACCAGGCATGGCTCTCACTGCTCCACCAGTCATGTCAGCACTCTGCCTCAGGCCATTTTCTGCTGCCTGTATATCCCCATCTCTGGCAAGACTACTTCTTCCTCTAGATCTTTGCACATGCTGCTTTCTCTAGGTAGAGTGCATTATTGCATTAAACTACTAAATTAATACTATCTAGCCCCTCAGAAGGAGTTCTGTCACTTACACCTCACAATTGACAGTGCTGATCTGTGTGCTTCTGAATCTCTAATGATTCTAAGAGTTCCCTGAGATGCATGAGTCTAAGGGTCTTATATAAGAGATGATGTTAGTAACAAAGAATAACAAATAATCTATGAGGCAGTTTTTGCAAATAAATATGAATGATTCACATAGCTATTACAGAAATTTATAGGATGGGGGTATCTTTTGAAGGAAGTAGTAATTGAACTGACTTTTAAATGGTGAGCTCAAATCAACAGGAAAATAATATTCTTAAGGAGAACAAACTAAGAAAAATTATAGAGGGAAGAATTGGTAAGTTTTTTTGGGAACAATGAAAGCATATGATTGACTAAGTAGGAAGTTCATATCATTATGGGGGATAAGTCTGGAAAGGAAATTTGAGCTAAAGCAGGACAAGAGTCAGGATTCAATATTACATGAAATGGGAAGGACATTGAAGGATTTTAATCATCAAATGAAACTCTGAAGTCAACACTGAATTTACCAGAACAAAATTGAACCTGAAAATGTCAAGTTTAAGCTTGTATTTTTGCCTGTAATTACAAATACATAATCCATCCTAAACAGTACCTGCCTTAGCCTTCCTCAAGGAAGATGCTTGGGAAATTAGAGGCAATAGAGAGACTGACTCATTCCAATTACTTTTTTAATCATGAAAGAGGTAAAGGAAGTAAATCCCTTTAAGAGCTTAGGAAAATTGTCAAGTGCCCCTCAGATTGCAGTAATTGTATGGCAGCTTTTCCTGAGCTGAGATGGACAGTCCAGGGAAGCAAGAAACTCAGCAAGTAAAATGCTTTCCTCCATCAAGAGTCTGGAAATAGGGAACCAGCAGTTAGCGTAATGGCTATGTTGCTGGACTCCCACGTAGTCGACCGCGGTTCGCGTCCCAGATCCAGTGGCTAAAACTCAACGCCGGGTGCGTGTGCGTGCGTGCCCAAGATCCTGAGAGGAAAATGGAGGAGAAGGGATTGCAGTGTGACCAGCCCCCCTGGGGGGGTGATTTCTTGCTTTCTGTCTCTCTGTCTCTCTCTTTCTGTCTGGTGAGCGCATGCGCCCTATAGTGAAAACCTCTCAAAAAAAAAAAAAAAAAAAAAAAGTCTGGAAATAGACTGTGATCAGGGTGTTTATGTGTTCCAGGTAAGTTTCCATGGAGGAAGAAATGTCCTGAGGAGTGGAAACCTTCCTGGGAACAGGCTAGAGAACATGATCTCTCACTTCCCAAGGCTCTACCCTCTCAGATCTTCTTGACCTCCATTTCTCATGGTTGTTGCTCCAGTACCAAAAAGTTAGTGCAAAATTAACCCTAAGAATAACTTGGCAGTTGGAAGTGTGGGTTTCAGCAATGGAGGGAAATACCACTTGAGGCTTAAGGAGCCCCAAGAAATAGCACATATCTCTGAATGCAAGACAGAGATCAAGGAGTTATTTTGGTTGCTGAAATTAAACTGATGGAGAATGTGGGCTAAGCATGTTTTATTTTTATTTTTTTTTGGAGAGGTTTTTGCTATAGGGCGCGTGCGCTCGCCAGACAGACAGAGAGAGACATAGAGACAGAAAGCGAGAAATCACACCCCAGGGGGGATGGTCACGCCGCAATCCCTTCTCCTCCATTCTCCTCTCAGGATCTCGGGCACGCACGCACACGCGCCCGGCATGAATTTTAAGCCACCGGGTCCGGGACACGAACCACGGTCGACTACGTGGGAGTCCAGCGACACAGCCATTACGCTAACTGCTGGTTCCCAAGCATGTTTTAATGATGAGGTATTACACATCATAGGACATCTGTATATCTCCTCATTTGGGGTCCTAGACTATAAAATTTATAACATGGAAGAGAAGAGTAGAATGTATATTTTCAAAAAATAGTGAATTTTCAAGAAGAAAAGGGCAAAGAAAAAACTCAGCTTCTCGTTCCCTGTTTTATCCTACCCAATTCATGATTAAATAAAGTCATTCATTCTCTCTAGAGGATGAGTAATTAAAGAATAGGACAGAGACTGAGAGAATTAGACAATCTTCCCTCCAGAGGAAAGGAAATATAACTAGAAAGGTGTGAGGCCAGCTAACAAATTTCTGAAATTCTTGTGCTTTTTATTTGGCTGGAGGAAGCCATTTGAACAGCTAAAAGAGCAAATCCAGAGTCCTGATTGGTCTCATTGAATTTGATTTATAGATAGGGAGGTAAGAATGGTCCCTGTATTAGAGAGATCAGGGAAAGTTTCATAAAGATGACATTTGGTCTTTAGGCCTAAACTGATCAAACGAACATTTTACACAGAATATACAAAAGCATCAGCTTAGAAATCCATGGCATACCAGAAAATTCGAAGTGTTCTATGTAACCCTGAGTTAGTAAATGCAAAAAGCCTGAGATTGTATAGATACATAGGTGTGCCCAGCCTTGATGGGGGAAGAGGTCTTGCTTTTATGAGACGATTTTGTGCCATTAAAAATGGAGTAATTGGGAACCAGCAGTTAGCGTAATGGCTATGTCGCTGGACTCCCACGTAGTCGACCGCAGTTCGCGTCCCAGACCCGGTGGCTTAAAACTCACGCCGGGCGCTTGTGCGTGCGTGCCCAAGATCCCGAGAGGAGAATGGCGAAGAAGGGATTGCGGCGTGACCATCCCCCCTGGGGGGTGATTTCTCGCTTTCTGTCTCTATGTCTCTCTCTGTCTGTCTGGCGAGCACACGCGCCCTATAGCGAAAAACCTCTCCCCCCCAAAAAAAAAAAAAAGTGGAGTAATTGACCTGGTCCCATGAACCTAGTGGTTTCTGGAAGTAGATCTCACATGATCTACTGAGTGCTTTAAAATCCAGCCCTAGCACCACGAAAACTATGCCAAACACTTGTGTATGCATGCCTCAAATCCTGACACAATGGAGACATGGAGGAATTGTGATAGAGCCATGCCCATGCACTCTCTGTCAATTAAACAAAATAAAATTTTTCAAAATAGGAAATTCACCAAAGAGAGTTAAAAATTATTTGCTCTCTAAAGTTCTCTGACATTTCCGTGAGTTGAACCCTGATATTTTGTTGTATCCATCTTTGACACAGCTCAGCTTCTACTCTGGCTATTGCTATAAAGTTTATTACAATTTGACTTTCCATGTCCTATTTGATGGTGGACAATACATTCTTTTATAATTCAATTGAATTTTGTGACTTTTTACTAATAATTGAGTGAAGATGAGGAGGCATAAAGATACCAAAAATGGGCCAGCTAGTGGCATGGTGGATAGGCGCCTGGATCCCACATGACCAATTGCACAGTTTGAGTCCAGGACTTAGTGATTTAATAAACATGTGTGTGCATGCCAGAAATACCTGAAGGAGGAAGAAATAGAGGAGAAGGGATTGCAGCATGACCATTTCCTATGGGGGGATACATTTTAATTTTTTTTTCTCTCTCTCTCCTGGGTGAATACACATGCTCTTTGGCAAAATTAAAAAAAAAAAAAGACAAAGAAAAAGGAAATTAAAGCATGATCCTTATTTTTAAGAAGTACCTTCTATAGTGTAGGAAGACAGGTGTGTACACACTAAATCTGGAATATATCAGTGTTAGCCCCAAAAGAGGCGTGAATGAAGTGCTCTTGGAGCAAAGAGAAGGAAACCCTGAACACTCAGCATAGGGGGTGGAGTTAGGGAAGGCTGCACAGAAAAGATAACAACAGGCAGAGCAGAAGGCAGCTGTCATGCCAAGCATGGCCGTGATGCTAACCTCTATCTTTGTTTTCATGTACTTCAACCTTGTTCACAAATGCGTATAATAAATTGGAACTTGTACATAGCTAATGGTGAAAGTAGATGATGCAAGTCTGGAAAGACAGCTGCAGAGAGATGGAACACAGGAGACACAGACACAAATGACTTATTTCTCAGGTGAGATTGAAAGGAAAGCTGTCCTTTGAAGATAATGGATGAGGAAGAACAAAGATGAATTACTGGGGCTTCTGACTCTGGTGAGTAGGTGGAGGTTACTCGAGCTCTTAGGAAAATAACATGCAGCTGCCATAACGTGTCTGAGAGTAATTCCTGCAGGAAAAGTCTGTGAAAAACCTTGGAATATTAGGCCAAAAATATTACTACTGTGAGAATTCAATTGAAAAGCAGAAATCGTCTAGGACACCCTTCTCAGTTATTTGATTTTATAGAGTCCTTGTGCTTTACTTTATTAATGAATTATTGATAACTAATAATAATGCAGATGATTCTCACTTATACATACACAAATAAATTCTTTCCAGGGAAGAGGACAATTGATTTCTCCCTTATCTCCTTGACAAAGTCAGGTTTTACTATTTTTAAAAATTTCATTTTGGGCCTGCCTTGTAGCTAGTGGTTAAAGGGACCAGATCCCACATGACCTGACAGTAGTTTGAATCCTGGCCCTGGTGGCTTGAAAAACATGCCAGGCACATGTGCGTGGGCACCCAAAAATCTCAAAATGGAGGAGGAAGGATTATGGTATGTCAATACCCCAATGGGGGTTGTTTTCACTCTTTCTCTCTGACTCTCTCTGGTGGGTGTACATGCTCTCTGGAAATTAAAATAATTATTTAAACATTCCTACGAGTCTGTGTATATGTGTATACATATGCACGTGTGTGTGTGTGTGTGTGTGTGTGTGTGTCTTTGAATCCTCCTTTGAATTGGCTGTAGTTCAGCAAAATCTTTAATTCATGCTAAATTTACATTTATTTAAGAGTCATCATCTTTTAAAATTAAAAAAATAATAATTAAAAAGTTATTCTTGGGCTGGCTCCTTGGTGTTGCAGTAACACACTGCTCGAAAGAAATCAGATTCCACATAGTGACCTTGGTTCAAATCCCTACCTGATAAGCTTGAAACACAGAGCATGTGAGTAAGTGACTGGGAACTGAAAGGCTGGAGGACTTGGAAGGGGCTAACAGTGGGACCAGACCCTGTGAAGGGTGCCTCTCTCTCTTGCTCTCATAGGTGTGTACACGTGCTCTCCCATAAATACAGAAAAAGTAAATTAAAAATACTTTTTAAATAGGCCCAGTTTCTGTGGCACAGCAGTGTGGTGGCCTGTACTGTTGGAAGCCATGTGGCAGCTGTGATCCAGTCACCTTCCTTACTACACTTGATCTTAGCCAAAAGGCCGAGAAGCGATTCACCTTCCTTACTAACCTCACATTTGAAAGGACGGGAAAAGGGCTTCCAGTTCCCTGACTTGTAATTCAAGCTCCTGCTGCCTAACCCAGAACTCCACCAGATAAATAACTGGAGACTTCTTTCTTTCTGGAGAAATGCCTAACTGAGGTGACTATTTCTATGCTGTTCTCTCCAGGGAAGAACAAGTATGTAAAATTGAAGGACGAGATAAGGACTTCTTGCTTTACTTTTAGATTTTTAAGTCAGTTGCTTATTTTAAACAAATACTGTGCTCTACCTGCCGCCTTCTCACATTCAGCTCATGAACTTTTTACTTATGTCTGGAGAAAAAGAGATTAAAAACCAGTGGAACAGAATAACCCATTGGGGAATGAGTCTTAAGTGTTAGCACTATTTTCATAAAAAATAAAATTCAATAGTCTGTTTCCTAGATAGAAATACATCTTATCTGGGGACACTCAATCGTCCTATCTCATGCTGGTTTCCGATAGCAGATTTGACTGTCCCTTCCTTAGAGGTCTCCGCATGTCCTACATGTCCTCCTATACTTAGAGTTGCAATTCTTTACTGTGTTTATTTCTTAATAAATCTGTTTTCCTTGCTAAGTCATAAGTCTCTTGAGAGTAGGAGGCTTACTTGATCTTTACCTCCACTTCAATTGCAAGTATGGAATATAGTAAGTTTCTAAAGTGCATTTCTATACATCTAGACAGCTCTCACAATTAAAAAAGGCCTTCCACGCACAGTCAGAGCTAACCTGCTTGTAATTTCCACCCATAGATCCTAAGTATGCTTTTTAGAGTTGTACAAATCAAATATGTCCCATAAATAATCATGGAAATGAGCCACACAAATAAATTGCTAAGAAAAAAAGCAGTTTGAAAGGTGGAAGCCACTGAATTAGAACCTGTCTATACAGTCTATAAGAATCATAGAGACAGAGAGGAGAGTAAGTAAAATTCCAAATAGACCATGCCTGCAGAATGATTGTAGATAGAGAATATTAAAGCTTCCTCTCATATTTCAGTTGGGGAATACCTTTTTTAAATTCATGGATTGTTTCAGGATCACACGTCAGAGCAAGAAGTCATGAAACAGAGGTAGATACGCAGGACCCTGGGTGAGACCAAACCCAAAGAGCACCAGTAAGGTTCATAACCAGGAAGAGAACGTCCCACCTTAAGTGATGACAGATGCTAGGATAGGAAATCAGAGCACCTGAGAAGTTAACAAACCAGAATCCAGGTACCTAGTTCGAGGTCATAGAGGTAATTGCTATACTATTCCAAAAATTCCATATATTTTTACATTTTCATCACAATATGTTGAAAACATATACAGAAGCCATCAAAAAGGCCAAAAAAAAAAAATACAGAAGAGAGAAAATGTGCTGTATAAACACAGGAGAAAAGTCACTGCCCTCCTGGGACTTTAGACAACCTCCAAGAACCACAGAGATGGAGAAGAGAGGACGGGGATTTGGAGAGGGGTCTGGAAGGAAACACAGGATGATCTGCTCACCAGGAGATGACTTGACAGGCACCTTTCCTTGTCCCAGTGACTGAACACTAACTTGACAACTTGGGGCTTCAGATCTCCTCAGGTTGGGATGTCTGTTCTTATTAGCACTCTGCAGTAAACTCTCTTCATTCCTTGGATTTGCTCTTTTTTTAAAAAAGTTTTTTTTTAATTTTATTTATTATTGTTATTTTTTGATGTGCTATAGGACACATGTACTATGTACTCATGAGAAAGCAAAAGAGAAAGAGATATAGAGAATAAAAGTGAGAAAGCAAGCCACCAGATCCAGGACTCAAACCGTGATCAGCCATCTGGGAGTCCAGAGCCTTAGCCACCATTTCACTTCCTGGACCCTTGAGTTCGCTTTTGTTCTTGAAATTGGGAGATTGCATTTTATTGCAGAGATTAAGTTGTTGGGACTAGACATAGAATTAACAAGTAAACACTTCAGACATATGATAGGAGTCCAAAGATTTTAGATTTTAGGTGCTAAAATAGAACTAAGGTCCAACTGTACAAGAAGTAATCGAGCTAGGAATAGAGTGGCTCTTTTAGATTTCCAACTTGTCCTTCCCTGTTGTCTTTCTGAGGTATCTTTTCTCTACTAGGGCTCAACAAGGACCTGTGCTGACCTGATCATTTTTTGGACGTAACTGGAAAAACATACACAGTATGTTTTGCTCAGGGAATAAGCCTAGGGAACTAACATTTGTTGAAGAAATGTACAGAGCCAGGCATCATGGTAGGTGTTTTGTATATGTTTTATCAGATATTTTCTGCTTAGGTGTCATGGAACCTGCAGCCCCATAAAAGAGTTGCAGTTAAGTTGAGATATACTTACCCTCCATCTAATAGGTGGATGAACAGAGCATAGGGCAGCCAGAGCCACTAGACCAGACATATCAGGCCACAAAAAGCTCATATTTTCTGTGTAACATGAAATAGCATAGAAATATCTGACTAACTTTTGTGCTCTATAATTTATCCTTCATGGTAGTAAACTATAAGGTACATATTACTTTCATCATTTTAGATATGAAGAAACTGAGGCACAGAGGAGTACATGAGTTCATGTCAAATCTCACAGCCAGAGAGTGGTAGAGCAGGGTCTGCAGTAGGGTCTGCAAAGGAGCAAGAGCTGAGCCTTTGCTATGCACCACACTCTTTGTCCTTAAGGCTAGCCTTGCTCTGTGACTTAGACATCTCTGCACTATATTTGCAAACTCACAGAGGGCAAACACTCAGATTTGAAAGCTGAAGGAATGAAGACCCACAGACAACATCAAGTTCTGGAACATGTGGGTCTTTTTGTTGAGCAGTACAGTCTGATAGCAGCATGCTTGTGGGACAAGACTGGTGAAGCAGAGAGGATTTTCACCATCTTTAACCTGAGTTACAGGGGTAGGAGACTGTGCAATGTGACACGAAGAGTGAAGGAGCCAATGAAGATTTTTTTAATTTCCCCTTCAGTTATCTTGAATTGCTAAGTAGACTTGTAGGCACTTAATAGGTGGATATGTAGGGATATTTAATGGGATATGCAGCCATTTTAATAGCAATGCCCAGGCTGTAAGAGATCGGAGGGACCTCTTGTGTGATGGCAAGACCCAAATCCATCTAGGGTGTCTTCAGCTGTGTTGCATCTCTATTATCACTTGCCTCCAGGCTTCACTGGCATCCTTCGTTCCCCAGTGCCTTTCCACCCCATTGCCTTCCAGTGTTTTGAACTATCCAGTCACTGGTTTACTGTTCTAAGTAGAGTATTTACTCATTATTTAGGTCCACGCCATTGAGATAAGTACTGTCACTATTGCTTCCTGGTAAGATAATGTTCTCTTTTTTCCTGTTCATTTTCCTTTATGTTAAGTTCTTTGATCTCCTAGAAACTTCCACCTGTGGTATAGGTTAGTTAAGGCTGCTAGGATGTTCCAGGTAACACTCATCATGAAGTACCATTGTTCCCTTTTAATCTTCAGGCCCTGTTACCACGCCTGGCTCGTTACAGTAGATTTCTTTTTTTTTTTTTTTTTCCCTCAGGGTATTTTCTCTTCATAAGGATCCCCATTTTTTTCTTGAAATTTTATTCACTAAATTATTCCTACCCATTTACCATACATGCTTGTAGATATGTTGGTGTCCAAATCTTGCTATTAGAATTCTTTTTCTTTCTTTCTTCTCCTTCTCTTTCTCATTTTCTGTTTCTCTTTTAAATTTACTATAGGGCATTTGCACTTGCTAGGGAGAGAGAGAGAGAAGGAAAGTGAGAAGGTACTCCCCTCAAGGGGATAGACATGCCACAATCCCTTCTCCTCCATTCTCCTTTTGGGATTTTGGGCGTGCATGTATATGCACCCAGTACGTTTTTCAAACAGCCAGGTTTGGAACTTGAACAGGCACAGTTGACAATGAGGAGTCCAGCCACCTTAACTACCATGACATTGACTGGCCCTAGAATTCTTCTTCTAGGAGGCAATTTGGTGTTCATATCAACAGGAGTGAGGAAGTCACATAATTTATAAACATTTTCATCTTATTTCAAAAGTATGTCATGTTTATTATAGATTTTGGAATACAGTAAAACAACGGGAGGAAAATAAATTCCACAGGTAGTTTTTCCACCCAGAGATAAAAGTGGTTAATATTTGCTGAATGTCATTTATAGTTACTACATGACTACTCTGTACCTGGTATTGTGCTAAGCACCGGCAATCAAAACATAACTCCCTGCCGCCCACATGGGAGTACACCACAAGTGTTGTTGGTAACCTGCTCTCTTTCATGCTACTCTTTCATAAAGCCTAATTCTTCTTCTGTATTAATGATGACAGAGTTTTCTGACATTTCTCCTGAATTCTGAATCAGATCATGTTCAGACACAAGCCTTTTCAGATTTTTCTGGGTGTCTTGCTTTTCCCTGCAATGCAGCATTTTTCTCCCATAGAATACTTCATTTCTCCCTTTCTCTGCTCTCAGTCTGTGATTCAGCTAGCTATCATTTATTGCCTTCAGCTCCCCTCTGTCCACATATGTGGGGCTGTTGGAGTCTTTCTCTCCTACCTTCTCCAAGGATGTGACACTTCTCGCCCCAACCCCCAGCCCTTGCCATACTCCAGTGCTGAGCTTCCAGTTAGCATTTGCTTACGTCCGGAGCAGGTGCATATTCTGTGTAGCTGACAGCTTCCCTATCCCCAGTAAATGGTGCACTGCCCTCTGAATTAATAGATAATGTGCAGTAGGGGTATACATCTCATTATGTACCATTCCCAGTCTACCTAAAAGATTTTCTTTGTGAAGTCTGTTCCTCCCAGAATGCAGTGTGCCCCACCTAGTCCCTTTCTCGCTGTGTTCTGACCGCATCAGGCTGCATCTATATGTAGACATGACAGCAGAGGGTGCTGCCTCATGAATCAGGAGCTAGTGATGCCTATGCTCAGTGTTCAGTTTACAGACTGGTTCAGATGCTGGGAAGTCTTTGAATTGGAGGATAGATAAAGAGAGAAGTAAAAGTCTCTTCTTCTCTAGGTAATCTCTTTTTATTAAAGGAAATCTGGATAGACTTTTCTCTGTCTATTTCTAAACCCATTTCAATTAGTAGAAAATTATCTCTTTAGGTTGTTAGTCCATCCTCATAGTCTCTGTTGCTATTTTAGTTTCTTCTTTCCTTATTCTGTGTTCAAATTTTAATGGGCAGTTAGGAAATAACTTCTTATTCCACTGAAGGTGGAATCCAGTCTTTTCAATAGTCATACTAATTGCTTTATTGAACAACTATGTGTTGGTATTTTTCTAGAACTTTATATTATTGCTTTGATTCTGATCCTGTGAGGTAGCTGTTGTCATCTTCATCTTACATATAAAGAATGCAAGACTGAGAGGTTAATGAAGAATTTGCCCCAAAATTAAACTTCTAAGATACACAGCCTAGAATCAAACCCAGAACTTTCTCACACTAAAGTCCTTGACATTTCTCCAGTTTTGTAACATATTTAAGGTTGATTATCATATTGAATTATTCTGAGACATTCCTTTACAGATGAATTAGGATGGAACTCATGCACAATTTCCACTGAGGCCTGGATTACTGTTTTGCAAGTTAAGGATGTGAATGAATACTTTAATGCTGTTCAGCATCCTCTCTGCCTCCTTCCCTCCCTTCTTCCTTTCTTTTTCTTTCTTCCTTTTTTCATTCATTCATTTGACTCTTACCCCCCGCCCCCAATCATCTTTACTCCAGCTTCTCATGAATCAGTAAACCCATGCCCCAGTACCACTTGCTTTCTACATGCCTAACATTTATAGAGGTTGATTGGAAATAAGTAGGATCAAAAACATTGGAGTAAAATGGCTCCTGATACCTGGAAATGGAGTATAGACTTATTCACAACCGGGAGTAATTAACTGACTGTATTTTTATGTATCAGTGGGAAGAAGGAGACAGTTTACCTTCAAGAGGAGGCACAATTGCTGCCTGGCTTTCCACCAGCATCTGAGCTCTGTGTGGAGGCTAGTCAGTGCCCTGCCAATGTCACAGGGGAATGTCTGCTACACTCAGGAGGCACTCATGGACCACTCCTGCCATTTGAGGGATGATGGAATAGAGTCTCCCTATCAATGGCTCTGACAATTAGACTTAGGGGGTGGAGGATTACTGATTCCAGACCTTTCCATATGCAACAAGTGTGGTTGATGAAGCCCATAAATTTAAATAACAAATATAAAAACTATCAATTTTCTTTATGAACTCAATAGCATTATGCTTTTAATGAGCAGTTTCACTGATTTTAAAGAGTACAAATTCCAATGCTTGGTTTGAACTAGTCTTTTTAAAAATAAAGTATTTTAGATTCAATGATAAAGCCTCTCTCTACACTTGAGCAAGTATGTGAGACAAACAAGTTATTAATAGATTTTTAAACAATTAATTTTTCTACCAATGTACCTTTAAATCCATGAATATTCTCAATATTTCTACAGTTGCAGTGAGACTTGCTCCCCAATAAGTCATTTCATTCCTGTATAAATATAGCCATGGTTTCACCTCACCTATATTTTCTATGTGCAAAGCTACATGTATAGATAGATAATGGCTCATAAGATATTTATAAAATTTGATGTACATCCCATAACTATATGATGAGTGTCCATTACTTGTCTTGGTTCAGCAGACTAGTTTGTCTATACATAAATTTATAGTGACAACTCACAAGAGTTCCCTTAGTGAACCTGTCATTTATCTGCCCCACAGGAAATCAGATTGTCATAGTTGCTAGCTGAAGTGTATGGCAATATATGTCAGAAAGCTGAAGCTACAACCTCGAATAGACCTTCCAAAAATACAAAAACAATTCTAGTGCCCACAGGAAAATAAAAAGGATTTTAGATAGTGTCTTAGAAAAAGCATTGTGCCTCACTCACAAGCTTGGAGATTGAGAGACTAAAGTTAGTGACAGAAGCCACCAGTATCCTAGAGAAAGAAAGACACATTTTTTTTTTTCCCTGCAGGGATGTGCACTTGCCAGAGAAAGACATAGAAATCACCCTCTGAGAGGGTGACCATGCTGCAATCCGTTCTCCTCCACTCTCTTCTTTGGCATTTTGAACATGCAAACACGTGCCCCAGCATGATTTTCAAATCAACGGGTCCAGGTTCAAACCATGCAGTTGGCCATGTGGGATCTGGCACCTTAACCTCCATGCTATTTGCTGGCCTGAAGATCTCTTTAAATACCTTTATTTACTTATTAAAATAAATTGCTGTATGGCATGTGTGCTCACTGGTGACAGAGGGTGGGGGGAGGGAGAGAAAGTCAGAAAGCACTCCCCCCGCCAGGGACATGACCATGACACAATCCCTTCTCCTCTATTCTCCTCTCAGGATTTTGAGCATGCATGAACATGTGTCCAGCATGTTTTTCAAGCTGCCAGGTTAGGACTTAAATCACATAGTTGGCTATGAGGGATTCAGCCACCTTAACCACCATACAAAATGGCTGGCCCTAAATAGCTTTCTTGAGATATGACTCATATATCATAAAATATAATCATTTAATGTACCTAGTTCAGGGACCAGGAGTTGGTGTAACGGCTATGTTGCTAGACTCCCATGTAGTCAACCATGGAGAGGGGAATGGAGGAGAAGGGATTGCAGCGCGGCCCTCTCCCCTGGGGGAGTGATGTCTCACTTTCTGTCTCTCTGCCTTTCCTGTCTTTCTGGTGAGCACAAACGCCCTATAGCAAAAACCTCTCAAAAAAAAAAAAAAAAAAAAAAGGCAACTTTATTGTGAAAAAAAATAACAATAATGATAATAGTAGCTGCCAATAATATTTAATAACAAGATAGAATTAATATACCAGAATAAAAATAACTCGTGGGACCAGCTGATAACATAATCGTTAAGTTGCTGGACTCATACATAGTCAACACAGTTTGAGTTTAGGACCCGGTGGCTTGAAACTCACGTGTGTGTGCGTGCCCCAGATCCCCAGAGGAGAATGGAGGAGAAGGGATTATGGCATGGCCATCTCCCCTGGGGGGTGCTTTCTGTTCCTCTGTCTCTCTCTGTCTCTTTCTCTGTCTCTTTGTCTCCAGTGAGCAAATGTGTCCTATCAAAAAATCTCTAAAAAAACCCCCAAAGTAATAAATAAATAAATAAAAATAGCTTGTATGACAGATACAGATAATCTAACTTTTTTATACTATTGGGGGAAAGTTACAATTGTTAATTTTAAACTTTTCAAAAGTTGCTATGTTAAAATTTTAAAGCATATCAACAAAGTAATGAAAAAAATAAACCAATGAATGCATAATCTGCCAAATCAATAGTTGGAAAAAATATAAAAATTACTCCAAAAGAATACAGAGAAAATACAAAACTGATTTATGAAACCATGCTCATTTCAAAAACGAGAACAGTAATTCTTAGCATTCCATGTCAGTCAGGGTTGATGTGAGGTAAAATGATCAAAATAATGTGAAAATGTTCTATAAAGCATAAAATTCTGTGCACCTGTTCTTTCTTGGTTTCTGCATTCTTTTCAGTGCTCCATATATAGTAACGACTAATGTCATGTATATGTCTAACAGAAATGGCTTTATGGGTGTTTGATCTATGCAGTTGACTTACACTTGATTTAATGCTCTGGTGTTGCTGTCTTGAAATTGTTAATATTTTTAAACTTTTTAACTGATACACAATAGAGTACATGTGTGCCTGTGAAAGTGAAAGAGAAAGAGAGGGACAAAGAAATAGAAGGAACTGAGCACCCTCAGAGAATTTGGCCACACTACGATCCTCTTCCTCTGGTCCTCCAATATGGTGGATCTTGGCAGTTGCATGTGTGCCTGGCACGTTTTAGGCTGACCATAGTGGAAATTTCAATCAAGGTCACCATGTGGGATTCAGCTCCACTTGAGCAGTGAATTTGCCAGCCCTGTAATTTTTATTATTGAGCTTATGTTCTATAATTTGAATTTGCATTAAATTGGATTTGTATTGAAATCCAATAGGATGATGAAGCCTGCAGGTGAACAGAGGAGATACGTGCAGTACACACGTCCTCTGTTTCTTATCAGTTATTTGAATACAGTATCCACAATGTCACATGGATGTAGAACTCCAAGTGGACTCAAAGTGCATGGAGGCCAACAAGACTCCAGTACAAAGTAAGATTGTTAAGACTAAGATCATGACATAGACGGAAAGGGAACGATCTGGCATCCTGTAGTTCCTCTTCTTTCAGTCTATCTTTCTGAAGGTTGTGAGTGTTCACAGAATGTGTGTGCATCACAAAGTGAAATACAAACTATTGAGTTACTTTTATGCACTATTTCCACTGCTGTAGTAGGAACAAAATACAAACACATCTATAGGCTATGAAATACAAAATGTAATTTCAGTGACTTCTCACAAGCGTTAAATGCTCTTACATATGCATTTAAAATTGGCATTACCCCAAATCAGAATGGACTGTAAAATCCAGATTAAGTATTTACTTCTTGAAATTTTCTTCTCTTAAAACACCATTAGGTAGCAAATTAAAAGGCACTGTGGCAAGAGATGCTGGAAGAAAGGAAAATGATTTATTTGCCAATACCTATAAAAGATTTTTCCCTCTGCCTCTTGACAGGGGGCACTGCATTTTAATTTTGTACTGGCTCCCACAGATTATGCGACCAGTGAAATGACTGATCAAATTGCTCTGTGAAACACACATTGGTTGAAACACAAGATAAATTGCCTCCTACTAACACCAAATTAATTTAAGAAAAACACAAGATTGATTCCTTGTTTTGAAAACCACAGACTTTCCAAATGAAAATCAGGTTCTAGCAGGAAAATCAAGCCCCTCTAAAAATAGCTTCAACTATTTTGAGAATTATTTTCCATTGAAATATTAAGAAAAAATTATTCAGGGTCAGCAGGTGGCATGGTGGTTGGGACACTGTATCCCACATAGCCAACTGCACAGTTTGAGTTATGGACCTGGGATCTTGATAAACATGCCCAGCTCATGTGGGTGTATGCCCAAAATCTTGAGAAGAAAATGGAAGAGAATATCTCTGTGGTGAGCACATGCACACTCTAGCAAAAATAATATATATATATATATATATATATATATATATATTGCAATTTCTGATTTACATATATGTGTTACCCATCTTTGTGGTATGCAGTATGATTTTTTTTTTACATTTTTAAATTTCATTTTCTTTTATACATTCAATCACATTATTTAGCTTACAAAGTGAATATTTCAACAGGTGAGCATTTCTCCCTAGTCCAGTTGATAAAACTATAAAATATCTTCAACAGATAACACCGTATTTCTTTGTCCCATTAGCGCTTTGCCTCTCTATTAAAAGTGTGTATGATAACCAGCTCAAGGGCAACAGATATATTCTTTATCTTAAATATTTAACATTACAATATGTTGTTCATGTATGTTGTTCTACTAGTTATTTTTTGTTTTGTCTTTTGTTTTTGTGGGAGAAGTATATATTGAATTGTCAACAACAATTTCTCCTCTGCTATGATACTTCATTCCACAACCTAGTCCACTCACTTACATGTATTCTTTATTATTATTATTATTATTATTATTATTATTATTGTTTTCTACCAACACTCTCCACCCCCATGCAGCTTGTTATATTTACCCTTACTCTAATTCCAAGCTATCTGCTCCTTTAGTTTCTTCCAAAGAGTGAAGACACTAAGTGTATGCAATGTGAGGACACAGATTACTTGTCTTTTATAGCCTAATTTGTTTCGCTTAGCATTTATCTTTGATGTTGATCCACTTTGTATTAAATTGCAAGAATTCATTCTTCTTTGTGGCTGAATAGTATTCCATTACGAATATGTGCCACATTTTCAATTATATGTAAATCAGAAATTACATATATAAAATAACCAACTTGCTTATCATCTGTCTATTGACAGAAAAAAAAACAGAGAAATATTGAAATATTCTTAGCCAACCTAAGTGTCTGCTTCCTGGAAAAACATAAACTAAAGTGACCTTGAAAAAGTGCTTCTGGATGGTTACATTATTGCAGTTATTTTACATTTTTCTAAGAGCTGGAGATACAAATGAAACTGTAAATCAACACATGGAAATTTTACATTGGTTTGGCCCCAAAAGGCAAAACATCTAGAAGCAGCTACTTACATATCCTAGGTGGGTTTAGAAATTCTTAGGTTAGTAATTAGTTAATAGCCAAGGATTTGTTTTAAATAAAATCAGTGTCAGCAGAATAGAATGTCTGAGTCTAACTTTAACACAACTCAGAAGGCCATTCTAGTCATCGTGGTATGCTATGCCATGGTCAGAATGTGAGGAACAACCCATAATCATTGGATCAGAGAGCCTTATTTAGTAAGATTATTGGCTAGACTCTCCCTAGGCCCTTTGAAAGAATTTAAAACACAGGAAGTGGTCAGAAGTCAGTTCTCTGCCCACTGTGAAAAAATACTCCAAGGATTTTGGCAGGTAAGAGCCACAGAAGTGTCCCCAAGGCCAGAGCTTCCACTATGCCCTCTAGATAATTTGTCCAGATGAGACAGGTAGGCATTGGTTTATTCATAAACCACGCCTTGACTACATTTTAAGGGTTGTGTGCCAAGACGATTTCTGAGCTTCATCCTCAGAAACAGAAGAAAAGGACTGGAAATATGTCAGGATATTAAAAAAGAAATTCTAAAATACTGGTTATGAGAACTTAGGAGCATTCTTGAATCTGCTGCATATTCTCTAAGTTAATATTTTTTCTTCTCTTTTCTCTTTCTCTTTTTCTTAATGGTTTATTTATTTTTTTATTTTTTTATTTATTCTCTCATCAAACATTACCAGGAAAGGTTACATAATGAGAGTTAACATTGTGCTTTTCTTAGGGGATAACAACTCCCAGATTTAGGTGGGGTAAAACCGGACCTAGAGTGGGCATGGCAACTGTGATACTTAAGAGAAATAGTGTGAATCTGGTCATCTTTGCACTGAAGGCAATGAATCTATTCCTCATAGTCAGGGCCTAAATCTTTCAGCCCTTGCCAACTGTATCAGAATATAACTCTGCCTGTCAAGAAGGAGATGTGAAAGAAATGTGAGTTGAGCAAAGGCCCATTGCAACTTGCCCTTTATGTAATTTTGACACTGCTGTTAAGGTGGATAAGCAGATGGAGACTGGAAACACATTTCCTTAGGTGTTTAATTTATTCCTAATAACCATGCTGCATCGTTCTTGGGCAAAAATCAATTTCCTTTCTGTTTACGTCAATACTTATGTTCTCCCTTCCGTATCTTAAAATCACTGAAGCAGAAATTTCATATCAAGATCTCATTTTGTTTAGAGAAACCAAACTGCATAAAATCATTTCTGCTCTTGCAACATATATTTTTGGGAATTTTCTGGAAAGTAATTCTTTAGATTGAAGATATCACAGCAGCATCTAACATAACTAAGAGCAAATTATAGGCTGAGGTCACAGGATCTTCTTAACCTAAAATGATGTTTGGTAAGTATTTTCATTAAATTAAGTAGATTTAACACATAGTTTAAAAATACTTAAATCTTAATTCAAAAACAGTTGTGACTAAAGTTGAAATAACTGAAAAATTAATATACAATTGATTTGAAAGCAATACAAAAATAATATTGAAGTAGAAGTAAATAGAAGTAAAACTCATGTAAGAATATGAAATGGAAATAGAGATATTTACTGAAATTTATTTCTGGGGTCATTATCAAGTTTGTTATAGATGAAGAGAGAAAATACAGAGGATCTGGAATTTGTACCTAGAATTGCCACTGGACATTGGTGGTAGCGGGGATTCTAGTCTTTTCTAGCCTGGGGTGGTGATTGCTTACTCATCCGAGTGACACATGTCTCCAGATGATGCTGGTGGTGGTCAAGGGACATAGTCAAACTCAGTCACATGGAAAAATGAGAGAAACCACCTAGCAGTGGTATTGGGCATGCAGTAGTCCTCGCATAGTCTGCAGGCAGTAGTGACTCAGTCTTTGAATTAACATCTCAACTCTAGAGTTTTAATCATGGATTTAAGTTCAAGAGTGGCAAGAATAATGCAGCTTGATATGATGTAGTGGAGCATAAAGAAAGCTTTTGACTCAGGAAAACAAGACTGGGGCTACTCTTCAGACCTGGCACAGATCGGTCATTATATAGATAACAGCCCACTTCCAGGTGGGTTCAGGGTCAAGGAACAAGCAGATGATATAGACTTGGTATAGATGGTGCCTCTGAATGTGAAGCAGGAACCGATGAATCATGCTGGCTGAAAATGGTGTGGAGATTAGGAAAATCTTAAAAGATGAAGAGCTTCCTGGCTAGAAGCCAAGAAGAATCTGCTCTTTGGGAGCCTTCTGTGCTGCAGCAGTCCAGGTTAGAGGGTTATGAGGATTGGCCTTTGTAAGTGGCCTAATTCATTAGCTGCTTATTTAAATTTTCTTTTTTTTTTTTCACAAATGGTAAGGGATTTTCAGACTATTTTCTCATTGACCTCTGCATTTGGAATCTGGCAGGTAGTTATTGTCATCAGAAAAAAATGAAATGTTTTTGAGAAATGAGAGTACTGGATTACTGGTTGCTTTAGTTCTGTTTATTCTTCCCACTAGAGGGAAGGAGGAGATTTTGGCCTGAGAAAGAGATGTGCAAAGTGAGGTGTGTATCTCACTTGAGGTATCTGTGACTGTTTTTTGTTACTCTCCAAAGATTAAAATGCCAGCCCCACCTCCTCTCTGATGATTTAGTGGGAACAAACTTTTATCAGCAGTAACAGAAATAAAATGTCAGGAGCAGCAGTCTTCAGCTATTTCTATTTCATGGATGAGTACCTTTCTATTTTATCATCCAGTAGAGAGGCCAACTTGCTTCCCAGTTTCATCACTTTTTAAAATATATAATTCTTTTTTTCCCCTGTGCCATTTAAGCCTTTATCATACTTCTTGAGAGACACTTCCCATTTCCTATCCCCACATAACCCCTCCCTCTGTAATCACTCAGAAAAAACACACATGTGAGTTCACCTACAGATATGAGACAACTGACGAACTAGAAGCACACTTTGAAAGTTGTAGAAGGTTCATCCTCGCACAAGTGACTCCCTTCTGCATTGCCTGTCAGTGAGGTCTGAGTTTGCGTATTTCAGAAGCTGAACCTAGAGCATTTTACGAAGTCTGGACAATAGGGTTGAGGCGGAATGAATAAGCTGCATGAGACTTCCGTGGTTAATTATTATTATTATTAAAATTTATTTTTAATCTGACCAGAGATAGATAAGAATGAGAAAGAGAGAAAGAGAGAGAGAGAAAGTGAGAAAGCAAGCTGCCAGGAGGTCTGGGACTGGAATCATGGTTGGCCATGTGGGAATTGTGAGTCCTTAACTACCACACCACCTGTAGGTCTCAAATAGTGATTTTTTTTTTTTTTAACAAATGAGATTACACCCTACTGTGGTGGCACAGGTGGTAGACTGTTATTTTATAATGCCAGAGTTACCTAGAAAACCACAAATCAGATCCTGGGTTGACCTGAAACATTGTGGATATGTGTGCATGTGTGTCCATAACCTTGGCTGGCTTGAAGGCTGTGAGCATGGGGGAAGAAGGGGATTACAGAGTGACAAGACTCTGTCGAAGCTCCTTTTTGAAAAATTTTTCTAATTCCTTCTTTCCTCACTCTCTTTCTATCACATAAAAGAAAAAAATAAATAAACTTAAAAGATGAGATCACAAAGTAGCTGGCACAAATCCCTGCAAAAGGAAGCTTCTTAAAAATTTTTCTGTTCCTTTTTCTTTATAGTATTGTATCCACGTATTAGTGTTATTGAATCAGTAATAGAAATTTAATTTTCTTTCTAATATTAACCAACACAAACTGAGCAGTTGAAATTACTTAATCTGGACCTTCCCAAAAGATCTAGGTCAATATTCATTAGTACTATTGAGCATCTCTCATGCTCCAGGCATTAAAGAAAACAGATAAATCTCCTGCCCTCATGAAGATCATATTCTACCTCTGGGTAATTTTTATTTTTTGAAAACTACATTGCCAGCAAAGTTTTGGTGCACATTAAGTCTTCTGCAACAGTACTGAATCTGAAAATTTTCAGTGTGTTTAGTTGGATAATCTGAAGTACTCTCCCAGACAAATAAAACCCTCCATTTTGGATACATTTCATAGGGCAGGCATCATCATGCCTCATTTTGGATGCATTTCAAAAAACATACTTTTTTTTTTTTTTTAGAGGTTTTTGCTATAGGGTGCGTGCGCTCACCAGACAAAGAGAGAGTCAGAGGGACAGAAAGCGAGAAATCAACTCCCAGGGGTATGGTCATGCTGCAATCCCTTCTCCTCCATTCTCCTCTCGGGATCTTGGACATGCACGCACATGCGCCCGGCGTGAGTTTTAAGCCACCGGGTCTGGGACGCGAACCATGGTCGACTACGTGGGAGTCCAGCAACATAGCCATTATGCTAACTGCTGGTCCCCAAAAAACATACTTTTTAATGTATCATCAGGCTCC
The DNA here is from genome assembly GCA_026018925.1 of Tupaia tana. NCBI lineage: Eukaryota > Metazoa > Chordata > Mammalia > Scandentia > Tupaiidae > Tupaia > Tupaia tana. The sequence continues at coordinate 216,266,234 of JAKSZU010000003.1, read as the reverse complement.
CTGTAAATGAAGTGAACTCTTTTCGAAGATTAAAGAAGAAACTAGCAGCCAAAGAAAAAACACCTATTAAGGCTAAACTCAGAGCAAGAATTTGTGAGTGGCCATAATATGCTAATCGTGGGAAAGGTGATGTGCAGACACCCTCCTACACTTTCACAGTCCAAGCCTTACAGCCACCAGCAAAAACCACTGTAATAAGCCAGTTTCCTCCATATGAGCTAAAGGGAATCCAAGTCTCTCACATAATTATGGAAGCCGGCAAGTCAAACTTCTGCATGTGGGGCAGCAGGTGGAGACCAGGAGAGCCCATGGTCTGTGGAACCTGATGACAGTGTAGGAGAATGTCCTCCTGTTCAGGGAGATTTGTCTTTTGGTTCTAGTGAGATCTTCAACTAATTAGAAAACATTCACTCACGATATAGAGGGCAATCTGCTTGCTCAAAGTTTAAGAATTTAAATGTTAATCTCATCCAGAAACACCCTCCTTGTTGGCGTGTAAGATTAACTATCACAAGAGGAAAAAAGTATTAAATCCATTATATTTCAGCAATGTGATGTTCTACATAGAAAATATTAAATAATCACAAAAATCAGAGAAATCCACAAAAATAAGAGAATTCAACAAACTGTTGATTCTTCCAAGATATATTTATATTTAATTAAATTCCAGCTTAACTCATAATTATTTTGCTATTGCTATTGTTTTTTTTTTTTTTTACTAACTTTATTCTAGAATTATGATGAAGTTCATTTTAAAATGTATGTATAAAACAAAACCTAGGGAGATCTCAGACAGTTCTTGTTATATGATTGCTCTACCAGATAGCAAAGTATATTTCTTTAGTAATTAATACTGTGATAGTGATATAGTAATAAAATTGCCTAAGAAACAGAGAATAAGCTCAGGTCAAAGACAAAGATTTATGAAAACATAATATATAACAGAGTTGACATTGATGATTATTTTGAAAAGGATGAATTATATAAGAAACGGTGTTTGGAAATTAGTCACCTAAACAAACCAAAGAAACTTGACATTATATTCCTCCAGCTTTGATGCAACATGAGACCTGGGGCCAGCCAGTGACATGGTGGTCAGGATACTGGATTCCATGTGACTATTACACAGTTTGGTTTCTGAGAGGAGAATGTAGAAGGGATTGTGACATCCCCTCTGGGGAATGCTTTCTCATTCTCTCTCTCTCTGCTTCTCTGTTTGTCTCTATCTCTCTCCAGAGAGTACAAGTGTTACATAGCAAAACTAGAAAAACAAAAAATGATGCAACATATTTATTAGAACCTCATCAAATGTACAAACAAGTTGCAAGGGAAATCAAGATTTAACTGTGAAAGTGAAAATTTTAAATTTTAGAAAGAAATAAAACTATCTTAGATTGTTTGAAACAGATTTCTAATATAACAGCTTAAAAGTCATAACATAAAATAAACATTAGTAAGTTCAATTATTTTAATATTTAAGTTCAAATATTTAATATTAAAATATTTTAAATATTTTAATTTCCCCAGAAGAGAGTGAAAAGACAAGTTACAACTTGAAGATGTGTAATAGTACAGGTACATTAAGAAAGTATCCTGCTTATCAACAAGGAAAAGATAAAAATACAATAGATAACATGAGCAAAAGATATGGGTAGTCTTGTAATAGGAAACATGTTAATAAAATATGGAAAATGTACTTTGCTATTAATCAGAGAAATGTAAATTAAAACCACAATAAAAATCCCATTTCCTCCAATTACACTGGTTGAAATTTTATTAAGAAATCTTATTAAGTCAAGTGTTAGAGAGGATTATGACTACTGAACATTCATATAGGCTCAAAAGAATAAAAGGATATAAATTACCTTGGAAAGCAATTCACCAGCAGAGCAATTCTGTTTCTAGGTATGTATCTGGAGAACAACACATGTGCAGTAGGAGATGTGTAGAAGGTTCATATCAGTTTGTTTCATAACAGCAAGACAAAATAAAACAACCAACACAGTCCTAGAAGCTAGCAAATATCCATCAATAGAGGACTGAATATATTGTGGTCTTATTTGTACATATGACACCATACACAATAATGAAATGAACAAGCTATAGTCACATACAACCACATTGTGAATTTTAGAGACATTAAAAAAAAAAAACAATCAGAAAAACACATACAATGATCCTGTTCAAAATACCAAAACTAAAGAATTTATTCTTTATGTATATAAAGTATATACATTAAATAATATAAATAAATAATAAAATTATTTTTATTTTTTAAGTCAGTCAAGATAGAATCAAAGATAGAAATAAAAACACATGACAAATCAACTATTTTCTTGAAATTACTGGTATGAATAGAAATGTCATTATGTATACTTTAATCCTAATGAACATATATAATTAAACCACTTTGTGAAATAACCTGCTACACAGCAGAAATTGGTTAATTTTCTAATGAACATATTCTATTTTTCTTTATTTTTTTTACACCTTTCCATCTGTCAAATGTTTCCTCCCTTTGTACCTCACACCCACTCTCACCACCTATTCTCTACCATCCACTCTCCCTGCTTACAGACTAGCATTTACAGTATCCTCTTCAACATCACATTTTCAGTCTCTCAACCTCTGCCATAATACTCAGTACACATTGAGTGGGGATATACAATGTGTATCTTTCAAAGTCTGGCTCACTTCACTCAATATTAAGTCATCTATATTCATCTATTTGAGGCAAAATATAGAATATCATTGTTTCTTATAGCTATGTAATATTCCATAGTATATATGTGTCATTGTTTTATCAGTTTGTGGACACCTAGCTTGGTTCTATGCTTCAGTAATTGTAAATAATGCTGCAATAACTGTGGATGTGCAGATATCTTTCTAATTGAGTGTTTTGCTGTCCTCTGGGTAAATATAAAAAAGTGGAATTACTGGGTCATATGGAAGCTCTATATGTAGGTTTTTGAGTAAACTCTATATTGTTTTCCACAAGGTTGAACTAATTTACATTCCCACCAACAGTGTAAGCAAATGTTTTTCACCACAGACTCACCAACACTTGTCATTATTTCTTTTTTTTTTTAATTCTAGTTATTCTAACTGTGGTTAAATAATATCTCACTGTAGTTTTAATTTGTATCTCCCTAATGACAAGAGACTTTGAATATTTTTTCATATGGCTCTTGGGCATTCATAGATCTTCCATAGAGAATTGTCTGTTCAATTCATTTGCCCATTTTTAAATTGTATTATTCATTTGTTTATGGGTGAGCTGCTTGAGTTTTCAATGTATCTAGATATCAAGCCTTTGTAGAGAATTATTTTGAAAATATTTTTCTTCCATTCTGAGGGTTGTCTTTCACTCTAGGTATAGTTTCCTTTGCTGTAAGAAAGCTTTTTAGCTTTTTTTTTTTTTAACTAAAAGAGGATTTTATTTATTGAGAGCAAGAGGATGCAAACAATACAAAAATCAAGAGCTTATCTGGAATTTTATTAACTTTTCTTTCTCTGTTTGTCAAATGGGAGTCTAATTTTCTTTGTACATTTTCTAAGGGTCCTGACTCATTCATGAAATCCTTATACAGGGGGAGCTGCAAGGTGGATTCATTAAGTGACCCTATAGGAGAACTCTTAGCAGGATAGGAGTACTTGGTCGGTTCTTCCTACTTCTTTCCCTTATGTACTATAAGATAGCCGTTGCATGCAATGGTGAAGCCCACAATTAGTGAAAAAAAGTTCTGGAAGCCCACTTTGTCATCTTGGCACTCCTTTATTATCTGTCCACAGCCAAAGGGTCATTTTGATTTTCTAAAACTCTTGGGAACTCCTGTTCCATGAGTACTCTTAGGTATTCCTTTGTCAAGTAGCCTTTGTACCCAGCAAATTTGTGAAATGTAAACATCTTGGTTTCCACGGTGTGTTCCATTTGAGATGGGTTTTGGTGATATCTGCTGAAACCTTGATGGGCAGGCAGGAGTGGAAGCTGAGTGAGCTGAGATGCAGGGTGGTTGTGAGGAAGCTTTTTAGCTTGATACAATCCCACGTGTATATTTTAGGGAACACTGTCTATGCTTTAGGGGTCTTAAGAAATCTTTGCTTACTTCAGTGTCTTCAAAAGTTTCCCCTAAATTTTCTAACAGTAGTTTTGTAATTAGAAGTTTATATTTAAATCTTTGATCCATTTTGAGTAAATTCTAGTTACTGGTGAGAGATAGGGATCCAGTTTCATTTTTTTCTGCTGATGCCTATCTGATTGTTCCAACATCATTTGCTGAAAAGACTTTTTTTCCTCCACTGCATTGTCTTATACCCTTTACCAACGATCTGTTGACTAATGATTTAGGGTGTATTTCTGGATTCTCAATTCTGTTCCATTGCTCTAAGTATCTATTTTGGTGATAATGTCATGCTGTTTTGATTATCACTGCTTTGTAAAATATTTTAAGGAAGAGTAGTGAGATATTTCCTATTTTATTTTATTTTTTGGTACAATATTGCCTTGGCAATATGAGAGATTTTTGATTCCAGACAAATTTTGTAATTGTTTTTTTTTTTTCTATTTCTGTAAAGACTGTCTCAGGTAATTTGCGAAGAATAGCATTGACTAAAGGGACCAGCAGTTAGTGTAATGCCATGTTTCTGAACTCCCACGTAGTCGACCGTGGTTCGCGTCCAGGACCCAGTGGCTTAAACTCACTCCGGGCGCGTGTGCGTGCGTGCCCAAGATCCCAAGAGGAGAATGGAGGAGAAGGGATTGCGGTGTGGCCATCCCCCCTGGAGGGTGATTTCTCACTTTCTGTCTCTCTGTTTCTCTCTGTCTGGCGAGCACACAAACTCTGACGCCTATAGCAAAAACTTCTCCAAAAAAAAAAAAAAAAAAAAAAAAAAGAATAGCATTGACTATGTAAATTAATTTGGATAGTACTGACATTTTGATTATACTGATACTTCCCATTCAAGAGCAGGGTATGTCCGTCCACTTTCTTTTTGTATCATATTCAATTTTGTTTTGTTCAGATTATCATGGTTTTCCTCATAGAGATATTTTATCTTTTTGGGTATATTTATTCCTAGATATATATTTTTATAACTATTGCAAATGAGATTGCTTCCTTCAATTAAGTTTCAGTCTGTTCATTGTTGGTATATAAAAATGTTACAGATTTTTAAACTGACTTTGTATCCTACAATCTTACTGAATTAATTGATCATTTCTAGGACTTTTTATGGATTCCTTTGGATTTTCTACGTACATAATTATATCATCTATAAATAGGGACAGTTTAACTTCTTCGTTTCCTATCCAGTTTTGTTTTCTTGTCTGATTACATTGGTTAAGACTTCTAGTACTATGTTAAAAAGGAGTGAAGAGAGTTGACAGTATTTTCTTGTTTGAGTTTTTTTTTTTTTTTTTTAAGAGAGATTTTTTGCTATAAGGTGTGTGTGCTTTTTGAGAGAGAGAGACAGACAGAGAGACAGAAAGTGAGAAATTATGCACACACACTCTCCCAGGAGGGTGGCCATGACACAATCCCTTCTCCATTCTCCTCTTAGGATTTTGGGTATTGATGAACACATGCCATGCCTGGCATGAATGTTGTTTTGTTTTGTTTTGTTTGTTTTTTAAGTGTTTTAAATTTATTACATTTTAAACCAATCAATCCCAGACATGCATAACTGGATCAGTAAAAGGGAAGCGTTAGGTAATAAAGTTTATTAAAAACTCAAAAACAATACAACATTTTAACATTTTTTCAGGTTAGTCAGAGTTTACATTTGAAACCTGATTTCACAATTTCAGTTTAGTAACTGGTGGGCTGACCATACTTCTGGAAAATCTCAGCAAGGCATGAACATTTCTTCAAACCCAGCTGCAATGAGAAAGTAGCTAGATTCCTGAGCAATGATTTAGACTTTCTAGGACTAGTCTTCTCCTCCTTATTTTTCAAGGATAAGCCACAGGCTTTCCTAAGAGTTTTTTTCTTTTTCTAGTGCTTACCTGGCTAATTAAGCCACTGGGTCCAGAACTCAAACCATGGTCGACTACGAGGGAGTCCAGCAACATAACTACGATACCATTTGCTGGTCCTCTTGTTTAATTTTTAAATGAGAAGGCATTTAGCTTTTCCTCATTTAGTATGATGTTCACAGTATGTCTGTCATTTATGGCTTTTATTATGTTGAGAAATGTCCCTTTTATCCCAATTTTGCTGTGAGTCTTGATCATTCATGTTCATTTCATTGAATGCTTTTTCTGTTTATATAGAAATTATCATATAATTTTTTCTCTTTCTTTCTGTTAATGTATTGTATTACATTTTTTGCTTTACATATATTGAGCTATCCTTGCATGCCCAGGATAAAGCTTACCTGATCAGGGTGTATAATCTTGATATGTTATTGGATTTCATTTGCTAGTATCTTGTTGAAATTTTTTGTATTAGTAGTCATCAGGAATACTAGTCTGTAGTTTGTTTTTTGTTTGTCATATTCTTGTCTGATTTTGGAATCAAGGTAATAGAGGCCTCATAAAATGAGTTTGGGAGAGTTACTTCATTTTGAATCTTTAAGAATAGTGTGAGAAGGATTGGAGTCAACCCTTTTCTCCTTCTTCTTCTTCTTCTTTTCTTTTTTTTTATTTTTTGAGAGTTTTTGCTTTAGGGCAACTATGCTTGCAAGAGAGACAGAAAGCTAGAATTCACCCTCCAGAAGGATTGGCCATGCCACAATCCCTTCTCCTCCATTGTCCTCATGGGATCTTGGGCACACACACACGTGCTCATCATGAGTTTTAAACCACCAGGTCCGGAACTTGAACCTTGGTCAACTATGTGGGAGTCCAGTGACATAACCATTATTCTATCTGTTGGTCCCAGCTCTTCTTTAAAAAACATTATTTTTAAAAGAAAGGCAGCCTGAGAACTATACAGCATCTCCTCTGGAAGGAAGAAAGCTAGAGAATCAAATAGAGAAGAAAAAAAGATGTAGATTCTGAAATACGGCTATTATTTTAGGTCTTTAGATAGTGATCTATTTATAGATTTTAAAACATTATTTTGAGTTAGGGAACCAGCAGTTAGCGTAATGGCTATGTCGCTGGACTCCCACATAGTCGACCGCGGTTTGCGTCCCAGACCCGGTGGCTTAAAACTCACGCCGGGCGCATGTGCGTGCGTGCCCAATATCCCCAGAGGAGAATGGAGGAGAAGGGATTGCCGACATGACCATCCCCCCTGGGGGGTGATTTCTCGCTTTCTGTCTTTATGTCTCTCTGTCTGTCTGGCAAGCGCACGTGCCCTATAGCGAAGACCTCTCCAAAAAAAAAAAAAAAAACAAAAAAAAACCCAAAAACAAAACATTATTTTGAGTTATGGTTTATGTATATGTTATATGTATGTATTTGTATGTATAAAATGCTTTAGAATATGTATTTTTAAAATGCACTATTCCTTTGGAGAGAAACAGAAAGGCAGGAAGACAGGCATCCCCAATAGAGTTTCCATGCCATGATCAACCCCTGGTATCATCTGGCCCAAATCATGTGTATTCAGCATGCTCAGGGAGATCCCGGCATGCAAACCCAGAACCTATTCTATGCAGGCCCAGTTGCTTTACCTCTGTACTGCTGCCTGGCCTTGAAATGTTATAATATACTTTTTAAGCAAATGTTGGAGTAGAGGATAAAAAGACTAGGGTACATACAATCTTCATAACCACACAGTACTGCATAAAATACTATAGTTAAAAAGAGAAAACTACAAATTTTGCAAGGCTGCTGTTTACATCATCTCATTTAATGCTTATAAATAAATCCATTAAGAGGGAAAATTAGTTATTTCTATCATAAAAGAAGTAAATCACCTAATCTTGTTAGTTAGAAATAAGACCTACTTCTTCCTGATCTAGTTCTAGCCCAGATGTCTATTAAATTGTGTGGTGTCAAAGGATGAGAGTCACTAAATAAAAGAAAAATATTTTTAGAAAAACTACCATTCAGATTATAGATTTTATCATTTTAAAAATAATTACATCATTAAGGAAAACACAATCAATTCTAGGCTCAGAAAATCTTACAAAGAGCCTCCTCAATATAACCTAGTGTATATTGTTGTGGTAGAACTGGCTTTCAAAGTCAGTTTCTCTTTTATTATAACCTAATCAATGAACATAGTATTTTCTAAGCAAAATGTGTACATACAACCTCTTCAATTCTAAAACTCCAATAATCAATCAAACTATCAGAGGTGAGAGGCTTGTAATGAAAGATGCTATATTCTGTGATCACATGAGAGGCTACTGTACTAACATCACATTTTGTCTATCCTGGATTTGTTCCAAATGAAGAAGAAAAAATAAATCTTGTTAAAAGTTAAATTTACGCACTAAATGTTAAAGACTTGTGTGTTGCAAATTATATTATAAAAAATAAAGATAAGTCCAATAAAATGACCAAATCTTTCCTATTAGTTCATTTGTCCAACTAGCTTAGCTTTAGATCCTTAACTAGCTGATCATGTTTCTTTTTTTGTTGTATGGTTTCTTATTTACATTTATCTTTTGTACATCTTTATAGCATATGATATGATTTTTCAAGGCACTCATGCAGTGCATGTCAATCAAGTCAAAGATGTTACCATATACATCATCCTCAACAGATAACTTTCCATGCTTGTAGTTGTTAAATGTTTTATTCCTGAGTCCCTTTCACCCACCCTCTACTAATCACCACCCTTTCTGACAGTCTCTGGTATCTACAAGGATCAAACTGGTATCTCCTTGCAGCAAACTGGTTTATTGTTCAAGCTGCTCTTTGATGGGTACTTACAACTTGCCCAGTATTTTTCATCTAAAATAGATTTGGTCATAAAAGTTACAGCAGGTGACATTATGCTATTTCTCCTTTAAGTCAAGTTCACTTCTAAGTTAATTCTGAAACTGACCTTAGAATTGGTGTCAGGGCTAGCAGCTTGCGTAGTGGTTAAGTTACTAGAGTCCCACACGGCTGACAGTGGTGTGAGTCCCAGATCTGGTGACTTGAAACATACCGGGCACATGTGCATGCATGCCCAGAACCCCAGGAGAAGATGGGATTGTGGTGTAGTCATCCCCCAGGAGGATGATTTCTCATTTTCCCTCTCACTGTGTCTTTCTGTCTTTCCAGTGAGTGCATATGCCATATGGAAAAAAAAAATATCAAGATATTTTTTGGGGTAGAATAACATTCTTATTTGCAACAGCTTTCTGAGGTTTTCCTTCAAACTTCACTGTTTTTAATTGCCAATATGAGCAATTTTGTCCTATTACTGCATGTTTTCCTTACACAAATGGCAGCTTTTAGTAGCATTTGAATTTTCAAAATAATAAAATCCATACTTTAAATAAGCATCAGTTACATCTTACCTACATGGATTACAACTACTTGCCACCCATTTATCCATTATAGTTGAGACAGCATTCTGTTCTCTTGTTTTTAGCAACTTACATCTAAAAAGGAATCTTCAAAAAGTTCATGAAAAATATGTAAGAACAATAAATTATTTATGGATTTCAAATTTTTGCACCAAAACCAACTATATTTTAATACCATTTTCCACAAACTTTTTGAAGTCTCCTTTATCTCGAGTATTTATATTATGTTATTCTGAAGCTCCCTTTTTCTCAAGTCTTTATGTTATGTTATTCTTTGTTATGTTATTCTGTTATTTCTCTTTCTGAATGAAATAGAAAAATGAGAGCAGGAAGAAAAGAGAGTCAAGATAGGAAAGAAGGGGGAGAGGGAGAAGGGAAAAATATTTCTGCTTTCCCAATATTCTCATATCTAAAAATCCTTAATTAACAATTTATTATTTGTAGAATTACCCTTAAGATGGAAGGACTCAAGAATCATGTAGAGGAGATGCAAAGGAACCATTGAGAGAGCACTCTCTGTGATTGAGCATCCAATGGATTCTTGGCACACTTTACCACTGTAGTATGTGAGCTGATTTATGTGTCCATGCAGTGTTGAAATGCCATGCAAAAAGCCAGGAGTCTGGTCTGATTTGCTGATGTGTCTCCAAGAGAGGACCCTATTGTACACACATACATGAGAGGCTTCTCTTGGGAGCTGAGGAAATAGACAGCTGTGGACTGTGATGGTCTCTACCAGGACTGGAGAATTCATTGTCAACACTTTCAACAAGCTGTGAACCAGAGAAAAGTCACTCAGAGCATCCCATGACAGGGTAACTGTCTCTTACATGCCACGTTTGCCCATGACTCTACTAGGTGGGAAGAGCTGGGGGAGTAATGGTGTGGGACTCTGTTGAGGGTGACTTTTTCTTTCTCTCTGTGAAAAAGGTAAATAAACTTTATAAAAATGAACATATATTTTTAGAGTGAGGGAGGGAAGAAAGGAGGGGAAGAGAAATATTGAGAGAGGGCCATTAGGCAGTTGAGAGACAGATAAATGGATTCTTGATTCCTACTCAGGACAGATTGCTTGGTGAACAGACCTTTTATCCTCCCTGTAAACCAAGGTGGTTTACCATTTTACAGCTCCATGAATTCTTGGTGCAGACAATGAATCACAGAACTTTTTCTCACTAAGTTCCCTACAGAGAAATCCCACAGTGTTTGTAATTTTGAAGGCAGAGAATTTAAATCGTTTTTTCTAAAAGTGAGAAAGAAAATAGTCCCAGAGCACCCAGAAACCCTCCACAAATGTTGAGAGAAGGCTAACTTAAAAGATTACTGGGGAGAGTAAATGTGAGAGCCGTGACTCCCCTCCCAGTAAATGCTTCTCTGGGAAAGTGCTTGTTAACTCCCACTGAAAAATATGCCCGCTGTCCAAGTCAGCAGTGAATTACAGAAGAAATGGTGCAAAACTTCACAGCCTGGAGAGAAAACCCCAGTTGCACTGAAGTGGAGTTGTGAAGCGATTCCTATATTTCAAGAATGATTTTTTCTTTTTGCGAAGTCACAGAAATAAACAATCACAGTTACAAACTGTGAAAAACAGGAAGAAACACTGTGCAAATACATAATACACATGTTACTACTATAAAATAGTAAACATAAGTACATTTATATACATCCAAAGTAAACAAAATAGGTTCACACCTATCATCTTAAGATTTACAATGGCATCTATCAGAAGGCTATTATCATTTTAAATTGTAGATGAGAATCTAATGTTCAAGTAGGTTTCAGTGACTTCCCTGTGGCAACAAAGATGGAAGACAGTGATGCCGAAATAGGTTCTAGTCTTCTGAATTCTATTCTATGCTTTTTTTTTTTTTTTTTTTTTTGGAGAGGTTTTTGCTATAGGGCACGTGTGCTTGCCAGACATACAGAGAGAGACAGAGAGACAGAAAGCGAGAAATCACCCCCCAGGGGGGATGGCCATGCAGCAATCCCTTCTCCTCCATTTTCCTCTCGGGATCTTGGGCACACACGCACACGCGCCCGGCGTGAGTTTTAAGCCACCGGGTCCGGGACACGAACCACGGTTGACTGCATGGGAGTCCAGCGACATAGCCATTACGCTAACTGCTGGTCCCTCTATTCTATGCTTTTAAAATCCCAATTGTAGCTACTAGAGAAACATTTTAGAAGCCATCTATGTTACTATTACTGTGAATATGATAATTTTTCACCTGATTCTTTGTTGGAGTTCTCTTAGAATTTCCCACTTTTGAAATAAATGACAGAAATTATTTACTATAATGTTTGTGTAGCTATTAATTTATTTTTAAACTTTTATTATTTATACATTCAATCACTATACATCATCTAGCTTGTATAGAGAATTTACCCCATAAGAAATACACCTTAGACCAGTCCAGTTGAGAATACTATACACATCATTATCAATAGATAATAAACCATTTCTTATAGAAGGCAGTTCTTCTACATGAGAATTATGTTTTGGGGTTCATAGAAATATATTAGAAATGTGACATTAGCATTTAGCTTTGAACTACTTACTGAACAACTTGAGCCATTTCTCATGTATGAGTTCTGAATAATATTTGCCAAACCATATTGTATCTCTAGGGCCTGCTGAGAAGTGTGTGTCCGATGAATGACAGCTATTGTTTTTGCTCTCGTCAGAAAGCATGAAACTATACATTGTGTGTAGATCAACAAAAAGTAGTTAGAATAGAATTGCATACACACATGAGGAACTAGGAGATGAAGAAAGTACCAGTGCTATTGGACAAATTAAATCCGGTTGCTCCTTCCTATGGTCAATGAAACAAGAGGCAGAGGTACAGAGGATTCATCATGTTTGGACAGTTCAGCACTCACTTACCTTTCTCCAACAGCCTTGGTCTGCTTTGGGAGAAGCGCTCCTCTCTCTGTGTGATGTATGTGGGGGAAAGTCAATCTATGTGCCAACATTGCTCTATGAGAGCCTTAGTGGCCACTGCTGCTTCTCCTGGCTGTGCTACTGTGGAGCAGGCTAAGGACCTGAACTCATCCAATCTAGTACCCTCTCCATGATTTCCATTGAACTCTTGTGGATGAAGAGGAGTTATTCTTTTCCCTTTGAGGAGAGGTATTTTCTTGTTTTCCCATATTTCTTGCGGTCCTGTGGTGATTTCTAGTCATCTGAGGAGTGGAGAGACGAGAAAAAAAGAAAATGAAAAAGAGAAGAGAAACAACAACAAAATAACAGAAAAACAAAACAAAACAAAAAAACAGCAAACAAGCTAGCACTGCATGAAATGACTACATTGCAGGAGCCATGAGGAATCTTCTGCTGAAGGCCTGGCCTCTCCTGCCTGGGTGGGAGGATCAAAGGGGATTATTAACAAGACAAAAGGTGGAGTTAAGAGCAAGAGAGAAACTTTACCTTTAAAAAAATTTTTAAAAGGAAAAATTACAAAAAATGAGAAGATGGGAGCAGGAGAGACAGAGACACAGAAACACAGAGACAGAGATAGAAGGCTAGATAGAGGAGCTCCCTACCACGCTAGCTTGTTTGCTGGAGGCTGAATTATCAGTAGGAACTCTTCATTTCTCTTTTACCCTGAAATGACTACTTCGCAGGAGCCATGAGGAATCTTCTGCTGAAACAAATTACCTCTTACAAGTTTTCAGTGGCACTTACTCTGTAAGAAATTTGAAATTTGAGGATTTTTATACTTTGAACCCTAACTATTTTGCTTTTTTTCTCTAAGTCATAATGTATAACGTTTTTAACACATTATTTAATATATACTGGACAAATTAAGAGTACCTAATTTGCACATGGAATATTAGGTGTAAAAACATAGAGAGTCAATATGGTATCTGTCAAAAGAGCTCACTAGTAATTAAAGAAACTATTATGCAAATAGTCCAAAATGTACAGAAGCATAAGTTTGATGTGCTTAACTCTATAACTGAAAAAATATGCAAAAATTCCATAAATAAAGAAAAAAAGGAAGATGACCACCTTGAAAACATTACTTGCATAATTTACTACAAACATTAATTTTCTTAATACATTAGAAACTCTTAAATAAATGAAAGTCCAACAACAGAATAAACAAGTAGGCAGGGGACCTATACAGATAACTCATAAATATAAGAATATACATGATGAATGAATGCGGGGTCAGCAGATAGTGTAGTGGATACATCACTGGACTACCAGCCAGCTGTGGTATGAGTTCCAGACCTGGTGGCTTGAAACTCATGCCTGGTTCATGAGCGTGCCTGCCTAAGATCCTAGGAGGAAACTAGAGGAGAAGGGATTGCAGCATGGTCATCCCTTCTAGGGGATGATTTCTCACTTTCTCTTCCACTGTCTCTGTCTCTCTTTCTCTGTCTGATGAACACCTGCACCCTAAAGCAAAACCCTCTAAAAAAAGTGAATGAACATATACAATATAATTGTCCTTGCTCACAATTAATGACATGAAAAATTTAAACAATACAGCTGTTAAGTGCAGCATGGCAGTGCAAACAACAAGCATGTGCTTAGGGATATCTATAAAGGTTTCTACTGATAAAGTGGTATTTGCGGTATGTATTAAAAGATGAAGAGGAGCACACTGGGAAAATAAAGTAGATATATTCTACACAATGAAAATTATTTGAAATATATGGTTTGTTTGGATATGGCAAAAATATGATTATTATCGGAACATAGGGTGTGTAGTTGGCATAGTAGGAGATACAGTTGGTAAGATTAGCTGAAGTACAAATGGACAGACCTTGTATACTGGCTAAGCATTTGAGAGTGCTCCTCATGGATGACAGGGAACTTCCAAGGGATTTAAGAATGAGGGGCTATGAGGTGGCATAATGGTTAAGGTAAAGGACTCCCATGAGGCCAAATGAGGTTCAAAGTCCAGACTTGGCAACTTGAAACTCATCCGGGCACGTGTGCATGCCCAAAATCCCAAGAAGAGAATGGAAGAGAAGGGATTTCAGTGCAACCATCCCCCTCTATAGGGAGTTATTTCTCTCTTTCTCTCTTTCTGTCTCTCTGGTGAGCCCACAGCCCTATAGCAAAAATCTCTCTCTCAAAAAAATAAATATGGGACCAGCAGTTGGCGTGATGGCTATGTCTCTGGACTCCCATGTAGTCAACCATGTTTTGAGTCCCAGACCCAGTGGCTTAAACTCATGCCAAGTGTGTGTGTGTGTGCATGCCTAAGATCTCAAGAGGAAAATGGAGGAGAAGGGATTGCAACATGGCCATCCCCCCGGGAGGTGATTTCTTGCTCTCTGTCTCTCTGTCCTTCTCTGTCTTTCTGGCGAGTGCACGTGCCCTATAGCAAAAACCTCTCCAATAAATGTATAAACAAACAAATAAATAAATAATGACTTAATCAGTTATAAAGATAACAGTAGTGTGGGAAATGAACTGGGTGTTCCTTTAGGAAATTCTTACAAGTGAGACAAAATAGAGGTCTAAACTCAGGCAGTGGCAGGGAGGAGGCAGAAGAGATTTATGATGCAGGGCTTTCAAAGGTATGCAGTGGACTGAGAGGGATGGCACCTTTTTCAGTTACAGCAAGATCACTAAAATTTGTATTTTAGGATCCCATAGTAGTGATGGAAGACACAATACATTTAGATGAAACTTGTACTACTACATCAGTATTAATTTGGGAGACTTTAAAAAGTATGACAAGTATAACAAATAATATTTTGAAGAAGATGAAACTATATCTCTTAGACAGAAAAACAAGTATCTTGGTATGTTTAAGGTATGTTTCTATTTTCGTAGCACAGGTATAGTAGATCATCTAAATATTCTTAACTTTTTATCTATAACAGAGGGATTATTTGGTGAATCCAACAGCTTCCTGAACACTCAAATAATGTCACATGACTTGGAGACTTTAGCTATCCATTGTAAATCTCATAAGATAACTTGACATCAGAAGCAAGGAATTCTCAAGATTTTTAAATTGAAAGAATTAGAACATAGACCCATTCAAAATTTATTCAAATCCTCCTTCCGTTGGAAACTATATTCTGACATCCTTTCCTTGGATTATTTTAATACTTTATTTGCTGAAACTAAAATTAATATTTGCCATATTCTACCTTTTATTCCAATTATTGGCATTTATAACTGCTTATTCTATAAAACAGATATTATAACCTAGTGATAATAAAGTGTCTAAAATATATAAAGCCTTTCTTCTGTGACAAGCACTGTTCTGAGTCATTTACATATATCTTCATTTAATAGTCATAAGTAACCTGTGAGAAAGGTACTGATATTATCAATCCTATTTTATAGATGAATAAAGTGATGTGTAGGAAGGTTATGATTTAAACAATGTTGGATCCAGAGTCTACATTTAACCACTGTTTGTACTGCCTCTCATTATCTATGATCTCTCACAACACAAGAATAATAGATACCAAGGAGAAAGAAATTAGCATGTGTTGGGTCATTGGAAAAGTCATGATGCATTTTTGCATAGAAAATATGAAAAAGTATTTCATGACTTTTATGATGATGCAATAATTAATTTCTGAACAAATGTCAGAAATTGTAGTCCATGCTATCCACATTAGGAGATTGACTGTAGGATCCAGAGGAAAACAGTAGCCTGGAACTTCCAGATCTCTAACCCTTGATCCTTCTGGTTTCCCTCTGAGATCTGAGATCTAGAGGAAGGATATGTAGACCAGACCTACATACCTCACCAATACCTCTGGAAACAATGAGAGTAAAAGGAGATTAGTAAGGAAAGATGGAAAAAGGTGCTGTTCTCTATCAGCATGACCATCTATCTATAATATAATTATGAAAATGGAAAGTGTCCTTCGATCAATCACGTCACTAAAGCTGAGATGGGCCAGGAGAGAGGGTCATTACAGCAGTGTGTACAATGGGAAGAGTCAACATTAATGGGACAACTCGGGAGACTCTTTCCACAGTCGCAATAGCTTTCTTCCTCCAAAAATGTATTGGGCCCTGGGCAGTCTAAAACAGAGTGGATTAATTAACTTTACCTTTACAAAAATTGATTTCAGTTATGCAAATACAGAACAGAATCTTAGCTTTGGAGATAACCATGGATATTATCCAGTCTAGATCGAGGAAAGGAAATTCTACCTAGAATAGAAGTCCAACTAGTGGCAAAATTGCTTTTGAGTCTTTATGCATGAAGTATGTATTCCTTTTTTTTTTTTTTAGTATTTTTACATTAAATCACTGAGTATCATTATAGCATACCAAATAAATTTTCCCATCATGAATACTGTGGAGAACAATATGGAGGTTCCTCAACGACCTACAAATAGAACTACCATATGATCCAGCAATTCTACTCCTGGGCATCTACCCAAAGGATAGGAAAACAGTCAGAAAAATACTTGCACAACCATGTTTATTGCTACATTATTCACAATTGTTAAGACATGAAGGCAACACAAATGCATATGAACAGATGAATGGATTGAAAAAGTGTGGAACATATACACTGTGGAATACTACTCAGCCATAAATAATGAGACCCTCATATTTGATAGAAAGTGGGAAAATATGGAAGATTTACTGCTAAGCAAAGCAAACCAGACTATGAAAGAGAGGTATTGTATGTCCCCACTCAATATTACTGAAATATGCATTCTTGTTAGAGGGCTTTTATCTAGGCACGAAACCACACCCCTAGTTATAAGTCCCAGGAAGTGACATTTGTATCTAATGGATCTCTTCTCTTTTTTTGGAGAGAAAGACAGAGAGAGACAGAGAGACAGAAAGTGAAAGATCACTCCCTAGAAGGGATGGCCACGTCGCAATCCCTTCTCCTCCGTTCTCCTCTTGGGATCTTGGGCATGCACGCACACGTGCCCCGCGTGAGTATAAGCCACCAGGTTTGGCACTTGAACTGCGGTCGACTACATGGGAGTCCAGCTACATAACCATTACACTAACGCTGGTCCCATGGATCTCTTCTTATAGGTAGAAAAAAATGTCATTCTGAACCATTTATATTAATTACATTTCTGGGAAAATATTCAAAGTGTTTGTTGTTAACACAAAAAAGTTAAATTCCTTCACATGAACCCAATTTGCATTTTTTATTTTTATCTCTCTTATACTTTACAATCTTATAAATTGCATCAACTCACATATTCCTCAACACAAGATCATATTGCCAAGATTTCCTTGATTTTATCCTTCTCTGAACCATATCTTTTTCACCTTTTCTGATCATCAAAATGTGTCGTATCTTTGAAAGGCCACCTGAAATACCTCCTCCACTTTAAAGGTCTTCTTCCTGAGTACCTTTTCTCTTCCTGAATCTTTTTTTTTTTTGTTTTCCCTTCCTGATTCTTCAGTCTCTTACATCTGTAGTACAACATACCAGAGTCGAAAATGTCTCATTATAGTTGTCTATATCTACCAGTATTATTTTCACTCTTTGAGAAGTGCCTCACTTGGTTTATGGAACATGGTATTTAACCAATAAATGTTTGATGAATTATGTTGAACTGATTCATTGCTGGGAGAGAGTGAAAGAGATATAATGAAAAGAGCACAGGTTTGAAATTGTCATGTCTCTGTTCTAATCCTACTTCCTCACACCTTCCGACAAAAGTTATGTGACCTAGCTAAGAATTTTACTTTTTATGTGTAAAATCTGCATGAAAATGTTTGAAAATCACAGATTTATAGTCCAGTTTAACCAAAATGACACCTTCAGAAAAGTGTGTTATAAACTCAAGATCTGCACACATCACAGATGTTTAAAGTTCCCTGTTTATTGGGGGCCTTGTTTGATCAAGAATGGTTGTTTCACAGCAAATATGGAACTTGATGCTGTTATTTCAAACTAAACAAGCTGGCTGGCATTTCTTCCTCAGACATGGACCCCCTACACACCGTATCACAGCTGGATAGGGCTTGCTTTCTGATTCAATGCCTTTTTATAGTCATTTTTCTCACAAGCCAACTAAACAGAACACACTCTTCCTACTGCTAATCAATGCCACATGTACTACAATGAGCAATTAAGCCCAGAAAAAGGAAGAGGACATTAATAATAGAATTCTTGATTACTGAGAGATTAGAACCTGAAATTGTGTTTGCATTCTCAGTTGGAAGGTATAATTTAATTAGCCAGCTTGGAAAGGTTTTAGATATGACAGAAAACTAATGCTCCACTTCTGCAATTTCATTGCCCTCTTTCCTTCTGGAAAGAAATAGTTTCAGAATAAATGTCTAAAGTATGCAGATCTGTTGGCAACTCCAATTACCCAAATCTTGGGCCCTTGTTATTATAAGAGCTCTCACTACTCCTGGTTCCTACACTGCCTCCTCACCACAGGAAAAATTGTCTCCAAAGTGTACCAGGTTAGATGCCAACCTTGCTACCAATTGTTTCCCAAGGAACATATGTGGGAATAATTTTTCCCTAATTGCTGTAAACTGTCTAGAAGCCTAAACAACACCCTAGCTCTTCCACACTCTGTGCCCAATGTAGGAACCTCAATGTAGAGTCTTGAGCTAAAAGTGCAGGGTTAAAGTCAGTTTAGGTCTACTGAATTCTTATTGAAACAGTGCTAGTAAGATAAGCCTTTGTTCACATCCACCACATTGTGCTTCTTGCTGGAAAGAGCTACAAGTAATTTATTCTTCAAGGAGTGGGGTCCTTGGAATTTTTTTGGAAAGTCAAAACACGAAGTTTTTCATTTCCTGGAAGATTTAACACATGGCAAGGAGTTGACTTTGGGAAGGTTTGTCTTGATTGGCTGTTCCTAGAAAGGACAGAACCAAGAATAGTCTATTTGCCAAAATCTTCAGCCTTTGCTAGGTCACAGAAACTTCTAAAGAGACAGGAGAGGGAATTGGCTTGGTAGGTCACAGAAACTTTTAAAGAGAAAGAGAGAGAATTGGCTTGGGTAAGACTTGGGTAAACACTAGATGCTAAATAGAAAATGAGGTTCATTATATTGAAAGTCTGACTTGTGATAAATTTCAGTGTAGGGAAAATAGCATATGGGGAGAATTGCTGAGAGAATTTTATTCAAAGCACCTCCTTCAGGTATTTCCTAACCTGAGAAGGAAGACATACTGTCTTTCTGGAGCTTGCTGGCAGTAGAGGGCAAAGGAGGTGTCCCTTTCCCAAGGAGATAATCAGCTTTCAGCATAAAGACATATAAAGGAGCCTGAGATGGCCTGATTTGGCTTTACACATCTTAACTAGTAAATATGTCACCGAGAGGGCCTAGTAGCAGCATGAATATTTATACTACCCAACCCTAAGAACATCTACATAGTGATGAGAACTAGGCCCATGAACTTATGGTGGCAGAGGTGGGCTAGGTCTAGGGTTTTCAGACAAAAGACAGAACAACCAGTTAAATCTGAATTTTAGGTAACACTATTTTTAAAGATAAGTATGTTTCAAATATTACAAGAGACATACTTATTGTAAAAATTATTTGTTGTTTACTTGAAATTAAAATTCAACAGAGGGTCCTATATTTTCATTTGAGAAATGTGGCCACCCTATTTAAGATAATTCTCCTGTCCCAGAAGGTTGGAGACTCCTATATTAGGTTCTGGAATTATACCAGAGGACGGGCTTATATGTCCTTTTCTTATCCAGAACCCCTGGGATCATACTGCTTGGATTTGGAATCTTGAATTCTCCAATACTAGGTTATAATCTTGGGCATGTTACTTCTATATGCTTCAATTTCTCATCTATAAGCTAGGAATCATAGTAACTGACTATGTCTCATTCTGCTTTAGAGATTAAATGAAGAAATATATGTAATGTCCTCTGACTAGTGCTTGTAATACAGTTAAGCACTTAGTAAACATTTGTTGCAAAAAACAATGTAGATATTATTATTACGTTAGGGGTTCAGCACTCAGGACCATGAGTCGTGCTGCCGGAGGGAGCTGAGAGCAGTCAGTAAAAGAAGATGGCACAGTAGTCTAGTGTTCTTGCACAAGGAAATTGACTCCCAAGACCCCAATTACCTCAATCTTTCAATGCGAAAACTGAAAGAATAGAACAAACTAAGTCAGGGCACCATGAACAAACGTCAGACTCATGCTTGAAAAGAATCAGATCCTTTTGTTGAGGCAGCAACCACTTCTAGTGCAAATGTTGCCTTAAATCTGCACAAGAAGGTGGAAATTGGCAATGCAGCTAAGAAGCATGGGCAGAGGGCTAAGAACATGGCCCATCTCAACATTTGTTTAATGATTCCACTTGTTAGACGACCTTCTAAACACCACAAACACTAAAACCCTTTTCTCTGTCTTTTTATTAAACATGTGCAGATGACTCAGGGACCTTCTCAGCTCTGTCAGGCCCTGGGGCTCTCCTTTCTCTCTGTCCCAGATGTAGCCTTGCAGCTTGCTTTAAGTTCATTTTCTGAGCTGATTCTATTGCATCCATTGCTAAACCTGGCTGGGAAATTCACATTTTTCCCAGTCTCCTGGTCTGATGTTATCCCTGAAGATAAATACATGTAGTCTTTGAGGTTTAAAATATTTTAAATTTACTCTCAAGAAGAGACTGAACAACTAAGAACTGTCCCCACACCATGGCGGGAAGATCTGAGCCCGATGACTGACAGCTGCAGTCTGCTCTGTCCTCCGTCTCTATCACAGACCCAATTTGTGGAATCAAGCTGACTGTCCAGCCTGGGCCTCAGTTTCCATAGCTGAAAGGAGGATAATTATATTCCCTGTACTGCACGGCCTACCACACAGGGTCGTTTTGAAAGTCTAATGAAATAATACATGTGAAAGAGTTGTGAGAACTATTAAAACACCAAAAAGTTGTTATTTTTGTTGTTATTAATTCTCACTGCCTGTGAGAGCCGAAACCTTGTGTGAGAGACATTACCATATGCTTGCAAACTCTAGATTTGGGGCATTTATTTCCTGCAAGAGGAACATTGAAATTAAATTTTTAAATTCAAGAGTGAACTATGCTGTGTCTGAATCAAACATTTTTATTTCTACAGCCTGAGTGCATTCCAAGAATGTTACTTTTACTAAATTAATTCGCCTAGTTCAGTGAGGTCTCAGTGCCAAGTGGTGGCTGTGATCTATAAAATCATAGAACATCTTTTAATATAATTTTAATAAGTCTACTGAGAAGATACTTTCATTCATGTGACCAGAATGGCATCTCCAAGTGGTTTAATGCCACCACTTCTAGGATGCTAAAATTACAATCAAAGCTAAATCAAATATTTTAATTGAAAGTAAGAGTTTAACTCAATAGTTGACTGCCTAAGATTGAAAAAATGTACTTTCTTTTCTATGGTGCAGGCTTAAGTGACACCTCCTTAATCTATCACTATATCCCAAGGAACAACTCCTTCCTTCTGGGTCTCTTCAACCCACAGAATTCATTGGCTGAATTCAGTATTATCTGCCTCTTTGCAGAAACATACAGATAATTTACTAACTCTTCATGTTTGTGAAATAGAAGAGGTTGTAGTTTTCTTTTGTCAGTTTTTCTTTTTCTCTTGTCATTTGATAGTCTTGACTCTCTTAGGGAATCTCTCTTCTATCTAAAATTTTTCTCTCTGGCATATTTCTATACTGTAGTTATGCTAAGGAAAGAAAGAATGAAGGAAAAACCTGAGAGAGAAAGAAAGAAAAAGAGGAAGAAATAAAAGGAAGCCGGATGAGGAGAAAAAGGAAGAAGGAGGATGAAGAGGAAAAAGAAGAAGAAAGAGGAAGAAGGAAGAGAAAGAAGAAAATGGAGGAGTAGGAGAGGAGAAAAAGAAGAAAGGGAAGAAAAGCAAGACTTGTTATTAGCAAATTTTAACATTCTTCTAAGCCCACATTTTGAATCTCTCAGTGTATGCACCTGATATATTTTGGTGCTACCTGAGCAAAATTCTTCTCTATTAAATAGTTTTTATAGGCCTGCTGAAATTCAGGTTTTAAAAGCAAGTAGTTTAGAACCTACTTTAGTCACGCCAACATTCTTACGCTCAGCTTGTTCATAAAGGAGGTGTTTGTCAAAAGAACTGACACACTTGGAAGACAGAATACCTCTCCTCAAGTGTAAGATGCAAATCAAACTATTAGGTGTGAATTATGGTCTTTATAGTCAATGTGGATTACTTGAAATGAAGCTGAATTCTGAGCTGCTATTCTAGTCTTGCCTATTTATTTTAATGTCAAAAGGAATTCTACTAGGTTTCCTTGTGAGTTTAATATTTTCTGGATCATTCTGGACAGGAATCTGGCAGTGAAGGTCAAAAACCAGCCAGTTTTCTGTTTGCCTCTGCTTCCATATTCAATGATGCAATGTGACTTGTTATCCAAAGAAATTAGGAAGCAGAGGTGGGGCTGAGGCAACGGAAAGAACCTATTTGAGTGACAAGTGAATTGGTTGGTACAGAAGCTTTAGTAGACATCCAAACTGGAAAAGGCCAGATCACGAAGTGGAAATTAAGCCATAAGGTATCAAAGAGCTTGAATCAAAGCTATACTGAAGTTCACAGGCAAAATCCCTCGACAAAGTCACAAGTTTGAGAAATTAATAGAAATCAAAGTGTCAAGTCATAATAAAAGTAAATTAAAGAGTTCAGAATTTTCAGAGCAAGCGACCATGTTCTCCTTTTTCAATTGATAACCATCCTACATATTGACTAAAAAATGATTTTTTCATAAGATGCACATGCACACAAATGCTCAATGACTGCATGTACACACATACACACAAAATAAAGAAATAGCTAAATGTATTTCCTGTTCCAGGAAAGGTTTCTAGGTTGAATTGTGCTAAACTAAACAAACAAACAACAAACTTGGAACCTGTTTTCAAAGGATAATCCTTGTTTCCAGCACCTCCCACTTATCTCTTTATAGTACATCTCCTGAGGATTTTGGAGTTAATGAAATTCTCACTGATGCATACTGACTGCTAAGTTTTTTGTTCTGAGGAGGGTAGTGGGTATGATCCTTGACATAAAGAAACAGAGATTTACTATCCAGTGGATAAAACTATGTTTTGATTTTTACTGAAACACTTCCACCAGCAAATGGCAGAGAGACTTTCTGGTTTTTGCAGAGCTACTGAAGTTGGGATCTCTGTGAATCTTAAAGTTCTCTCCTTCTCTTTCTTGGAATAAAGGCACATGGATCAAAAGAGTTAGATACCATATGACACAACTTATGACTCCAGCTAAGTGCCAAGAAACTGAGATGAAGGAAAGGAGGTACTGATACATCTTCAAAAGATTAGAAAGTAATGCCCAAGAGAAATATTCTTAGGAAATAAGGCCGCAGTGGCAGGATGATATCTCTACAAATAGCATCTGTAGTTGACATGACAGTAGAGAGAAGCTGAAATGGATTATGATAGAAAGCCATGGGATAAATTTGCACCTAGCTTTTACAGGCTTTGTTCAAGGTGATATTAGTTAGTTCCAGGCCAGAGGTATGCACAGCCTTCATTCTGTGTGCTAGAGTTACCTGTGTCTCATCTCTATATTGATCCAGAGAGAACTATAATGTTCAACGGTTCCTTGAAAAGGCATTCCCAGTACAATGAAATCTTGACTTTCTATTTAAGTGGTTCAACTATGCTTGAGGCTATTCTATTAAGGCACTTCACAAAGACTGGCTCACCAAAAAAACAAAAACAAAAACAAAAACAAAACTTGCCTGGTAAGCAAGGGAGTCTTCCCATCACAATTCACTGTCCTGCATGTAGATGCATTCAGTGGGACAAACACATCTGGGATGCTTTCTAAAGAGATAAATAAAACCTTCTTAAAAGGGACTGATAATTAGAGGAATAGTGCTAGAGACTGTGCTCAAATTATATTAAATTTCTCATTTCTCAGAAAAAGCTAAAGTTTAAAGGGAGAACTTGTTATGAGTGTCTTTATCTTGTTTTTAATTATTTTTTTTAATGAAAAAAATGATTGGCATTGTAGTCAGGGTAGAGGCTTTCCAGAGCTGAGCTGACTGACTGGTTCACTGGTTAGGAATGGAAAACTCTCTCCTCTCTGTCTTATTTCTCTATGAGGTAAGAAGAATGAAAATAAATCTGTTGTCTACATTTAAATCTTCTATTTGGTAGTCCACCTAGGAGCAGATAAGAAGGTCTTTCTGCTTTTCTGGACCATCCTACACAATATCATGCTTCTCTAGATATGGATACAATTTATTTCATAGTGCAATAAAATCCAAGTGCTCATGAGGCTTGTACTAAGGTTGGGAAATAAAGTTAAGCCCAGAAATATGGGTGGTGTCTGAATTCTCTGCTATGGGGAAGAGTATAAAGTGGGAATCAGACTTCCTGAGGCATGAGTTCATTTCTAGTATTAATACTCTGTGTCACCAGGAATTAGTGCTTCTTCATCTCTCTAAAATGAAGAAGCCAAATTAGACTATTCTTAGAAGCTACTCCAGCTCTGTTTCCTTAATCATAAAATTCTTGTGACAAGTTCTTGACTTGGTCATTTCTCTCAAATAACAGGACTTAACAAATAAGAGGCTCTCAGTAAATATTTATCCAAAGAGTAAATAAGTAAATGGATGATCAAAAAGAATTTAAATACAGATGGTTCACATTAACTACATCATTAGCAACTGTGATCTATTGGCTAAAATATAGTGCTAATTTAGGAAATGTTTCCTATTCTTTACTCTTTGTACACTTCTCCATGGTCTAA
This sequence comes from Tupaia tana, assembly GCA_026018925.1. Classification (NCBI taxonomy): domain Eukaryota; kingdom Metazoa; phylum Chordata; class Mammalia; order Scandentia; family Tupaiidae; genus Tupaia; species Tupaia tana. The sequence goes on along the minus strand of JAKSZU010000003.1, from coordinate 216,241,112 downwards.
AACTTTATAGAGACTCATGATGGTTAATTTTGGTGGCAACTTGGCTAGACTGTGGTGCATAGTTGTCTTATCCAGATGTTGCTATGAAGGTATGTTTAAGATGAATTAACATTTAAATCAGTAGACTTGAGTCAAGCAGATTATCATCCAAAATGTGAGTGGACTTTTTTTAATCAAGCCTTGAGGGCAAAGCCGGAGGTCCCTTGAAAAAGAAAGTCTACTTTGAGTGCCTTCAAACTAAAGCTGCAAAATCATCTATTTTCTAGGGCCCCAGTCTGCTGGCCTGCTCTGCAAATTTTGGACTTGCCAGCCCCAAACTCATTTGAGCTAATTATATAAAATCAATCAATCAAGGAGCTAGTAGGTGACATATTGGTTAAGGTGTTGGACTCACATATGACTGACCATAGTTTGAGTCCCAGACCCAGCACCTTGAAAATGATGGCATATACACATGTATATGTCCAAAATCCCAAGAGGAGAATGGAAGAAAAGGGATTGTGGCATGCGTATCACCCTCTGGGGGGTGATTTCTCACTTTCCATCTTTCGGTATCTCTCTGTCTCTGTCTCTCTCCAATGAGGGCTCAAGCGCACTCACCCTATGGCAAAAACCTAAAAGCAAACAAACAAATAAATCAGCCAATCTCCACAACACACTCTTCTGTTGGTTCTTTTCTCTGAAGAATCCTGATTGATACAAGACCCACAGGGGACAAGAAAAAACAAGAAAAGTGTAATCTCTGTGTGTTCTTATCTGGATGCTCAGAGTCTCAACTTACTAGCTCTAAAGCCTCACCCTCACTTCCTGTTTCCTCTTGCTATATTTACTTTCTGGCTTACAATGTTTTGGGATCATTGAGCTCAACTTTTTCTACCTCACCTATTCTTTTTTGTGACGAGTTAATACCCGCAATAAGTGTTGCTTCTCTGTTAGAAAAATTTGACAAGATTCCCCTCAAACACCAGTGAAGTACAAAAGGTCCTCAATGAAATTGTGTATAATAAATGGACATGATGGCTTCTAGCTTTGCATAAGTTGATTTTTTCTTCTTTCATTACTCTCCTTTGTTTTCAACATTGCCTTAGATTCCTCCATCAACTTTCCTCTCTTATTCTTGAAGAGTCATTTTTTAGATGAGAGAACTCATCTCTTTCTCTGCATTTACTCCACAAACCTTTATGAGGTAATCTCATTTACTTGACATATATGTTTTAGCCTTCTAAATGTTACTTTTATGCCCCCCTTTAAGAAATTTGTATTATTTCAAGGATCCCAGATACCTGAACCAAGTTAATTTTTCCTCAGTCTTTTCATGGTAAGCCTCTATATCTGTGATTATCCTGTTGTGTTCCAAATACTGCTTATATCTCCTTCCCCATTACTAAATTGTCTTTCTGGAAAGAAAGACCCATTTCAACTTTATATGCTCAGGATCTAGCACACAGGAAGGTTTATTTGGCATGTGTGAAGTGGCTGGCTGGTTGTATATAGAAATATATTTTATCCATATGTCCTGAGCTTTCTTTGCAAACAAAAGATTTAATGATAGCATTCTAAGTGGAAATGGATTGATGTATATAATAAGTAGAATTCACAGAGAGATTATTACAGTAACTTCTATTTAAAATGTAAAAACACATAAGGTGTGGGCATGATTATGGCCACCAATAAAGTTCACAGGTCATGCCAAATCTTCTTTGCATTACACCAATATGTCTAGGCATTTAAATAATTAGACTGAGCAATGACCCTGTTTCAGATAAATCTTTAGCCCCTAGGAATAAATCACCTTCCTAATTCAGAAGCAAACATCTAGCATACTGCTAGTTGTTTTTTTTTTGCACATTATCTAATTTATTCTTCACAACAAGCCTTTGAGGCAGATTTAATTACCCTGTTAAAAATCTGAGTTTTTGCTATGTTGAAAGCTTATTTGTGGTCTCATAGTTTATAGATGGTAGAATTGTGCCATATACTGTTCTCTAACTAACTCATCTAAGTACTTGGGATGTACTAGTTTCCTTAAAAGCAACATGAAGACATGGCCAAGGCCACCATTATATTCTAATCAGGGATTCACTCCACAGGAAGATGGATTATGCACTCCCTTTCTTTATTCCTCATGATACCAGATACAGAGCTTTGTATGTGTGAAGCACTCAGCAAACTCATTGCACATTTCCAGGTCTGACAGACCCAGGCCCACCTTAACAAAGCTACTTCCGGTTTGCAACGACTTGTATTATTTCCTATGATTGTTCAATTTTGATATTGCAAGATCTCTTTTTTGAGGAAGCCTTTTATTGCATGTATATCTTATATAAATATGCATTGATAGACACGTGTTTTTCTTGTTTACATTTTATTTGAATCAATAACTCTGAAATTAGAAGTGAAGGATAAAGGGTGAGAAATGTTGCCAGCAGGCAGCACATAAGACCTTGGTATGTCGTCAGTTAGAAAGTATTGAGTCAACCTGTTACAATTCCTTTACAAAACTGCCCATCCTCATGAAAGACCAGACTTTCCTGAACCAACTTACTTTTGATCTGACAGAATTAATAACAAGCCACCTGCAAGTATTTCCTCATATACCTGTAGAATTACTATTTCCTTTGTCTGGAAACAGACATCTTCTCTGACATGTTCATGTAGCTAGTTCTCTCCAGTCAGGTCTCTGTGCAAATGGCACATAGAGAGGTCTTTGCTGGCCATCCTTACAAAACAGACACTCTAATCATTTTCTAGTCCCCTCTCAGCATTATACTTCTTCATAGCATTGACTAATATTTGACATATTTATTTACTTTTTTATTATCTAGTACGTACACTAAAAAATGAAATTCCTAAGGACATAGAACATATTTATTTCTATCACCATTGAATCTTCATGGGTTAGATGAGTACCAAGTAATGAGTAGATATTCAATAAATATTTTTCAAAAATGTGAATTACAGATTTTAGCATGTTATAGTAACCCTAATATCTATGTGGCCATGACTCAAATAAGGACCAGCAGAGAAACCCTCTCGCCTCTAAGTTTACATAACCTGCAACTGAGTCTTTAACTTACTCATACTTACATATCATTCTTACTGCAACCTTTTGTTCTTTGAGTTTTTAAAAGCCAGATGGTTGAAATTTGCATTTTAATCCTTTCCAAACCATGTGAGCTCACTGCCCCATTTGCACGTTTTACAAAAGTCTACTAAATGGGTAAGACCTGGTCAAATGTCAACTCTGAGACTGACCTTTGGAGAGAAGACTGGCTATATGCTCTAACAGTATGATGGTGTCGAGAAGAGATGGTCTTTATTTCAAACTTACATCAAAGACACAATGATCTATTCTGGGTATTAATATGTTTGTTTCCATAGATACCAGATTAAAAAGACTAATTATACAAATATCTTCTCCAAACGTATTCAGATTCCATATCTGATTCAGTAAACCTCCCAACATTTTATTCAATTTCTTTCTCATTTTCCTTTAACAATATGCAAATGCTTTATTAAGACTTTAATAAAAACTGAATGAATAGAAATTGGATTTTACATTATGGAAATATGCCTCCGCTTTTCTTCAGTGTAGTGAATGCTTTTAAACATATAGACTTAAAAGTTTTCTCCTAATTTTGACAATCTGTGTGCCCAGAGCACTACTTTATTCTAGTGACAAACACACATACATGTATTCAGGTACATTTCGATATCAACTTGCAGAATTATCTCATTGAGCACACTGTATGACTAAGAACAAACAATTTTTTAGAAAGTAGATTTATATCCCAACTCTCACTCCAGTATGCATTTTCTAAAAATGAAATACATGTATTTCTAGTAGTCCATATTCAAGCTCTTAGAGTGAGACAGTAAGACTCACACATAAACCCCAATTTTACCCTAACTGGACAGAACCTTTGGGTCAAATTAGTTCATATAATTTCTAAAGATAAAAATAGAAGGTAGTGCAATCTGGTTCTTTCTAGATTCTCCTTTGATGAATGAGCTTCACCAGTGGCAGGCATCGCAACTGTTTGATATTTTAAAGTGGAGCAAGATCTCCAGTGTAAAGATCAGGTGAGAGTGTGTGAGTTTGAGTTCATTTTGAGATGAATGCTTCATGCTCTCACTGTACTATTATGATTTTTAAAAATTATCATTATTTTAAATAATTATTTTATTTAACTTTATTTATCTTAATTTGACCAGAGAGGGACAGAGTGAGAGAGAGGGAAATTAAGAAAGCCAGCTGTCAGGTCCAGGACTTGAACCATGGTTGGTCATGTGTGAGTCAAACACCCTTAACCACCATGCCACATGCCACCCCAAATTTTTTAATTATTTTATTTATTTATTTTATTCATTATCATTTGTTCATTTGACCAGAGAGAGATAGACACAGAGAGAGTGAGATTATTATGCATTATAATAATCTCCTGGATAGAAGGGAGACATTTTCTTTTAAAATACATCTCCACATATTATTTTGGTCTTCAAAAGTACAAAGACTTATTATTACATGACTTCTATTGAAAAGCAATTTAAGATATGGAAAAGTTTCAGAGAAAAAAAACTTTCTTGGATTTGCAGAACTAGTTACATATGAGAATATTTCAGATCTAGAACTCTGGTCTCCATTTCTTAATTCTATATGAAATGTGTTTCATATAAGAACTAGTGCTATGGTAACAACAGTATTCTATAATGTCTTCCAATAATCAATATATTTCTATAATCCTCAAATGTGACATAATGTTAAGTGTGAAGATACTCTAAATCATTTTGTTTCTTTTTCTTTTTTTTTTTTTTGTTTTTTTTTTTTAAGATTTTGCTATAGGGCACCTGCAATTGTCAGAGAGACAGAGAGAAAGAAAGCAAGAAATCACACCCAAAGGAGATGGCCATGCCAAATCCCTTTTCTTCCATTCTCCTCTCAGGATTTTGGACATGCATGCACACGTGCCTGATGTAAATTTTAAGTCTTCAGGTTTGTGACTCGAACTGTGGTTGACTAAGTGGGAGTCTAGCAGTGTTACCATTATGCCATCTGCTGGTCCCAAGTGTGAAAATACTCTAAAGGAACTAAAGTATATCTGTGTGTAGACAACATACACACACAGACACACACAGAGAAACGCACACCCACTTGCACACACTTACCTCCTTACCTTTTTCCTCATCAGTTTTTTTTTCTCTTCTCACTTCCTTCATTCATCTTTTTTTAGAGCTGTGTCCTCTGAATCTTTTTGAAATCTAATGGATAATATCCCAAAAATATTCTTTTGTGGAATGATGTTATAATACTATTATGATCTTTATAAGGTAATGCTTGGACTTTTTAATCATTTCACCAATATTAAATGAACACAGTATACTTCCTGACCATTTAAAGATGAAATGCTTAACAAACTAATAGAAGCTTAGGAAATTTTAATCATTATGATCTGGTCAGACAGTTTTGAAATTACTATCTCTTAGTAATTATGATGAGATGTCTGCAGAAGCAGCTGCATGGCAATTTTTTAAATTGTCAATCAGCTACTAAATTGGTCTTCTTTGCAATACATAAACAATAAGAAAAATATAACAAGCAGAGAAGACCTGTTTCACATAGTTTTGTTCTGTGAGATCTGTAAAGGACTTTCTTGAGATCAAATATTGTTCCATGAACCACCTTCTGTATAAAGAGTAGCTAGATCCTTTGTAGGATAAATTATGCTGGATGAGAATGACATTTATTAGAATCACCACTGGACTGGTAATTAGAAATCTAGAGTCCATATTATTTTCTTTATTGATCATATATTTCCTTGTTTCTTGAATTTCCCATATATAAAACTGCATCTGGTGACAGAAAGTGATATTTTACTATATGGGAAATGCTAAGTAGTTGCTCCAGGACCAGTAAAACCCTATCATCATGAATGATACTATTCCATGCTGTGTTGCTGTTCACACATTCCCTCATATCTACCGGACACTTGGTTTTGGACTTTACCCAGAACCTTTTTTTATTTCTGTTTTGGTTTGTCAATTTCATGAAGGCTTTGAGGTTATGGTACAAATGTCCAAGAATAAAAAAGAGATACATATCCAGTATCCAAGTGACTTAGTAGAATTGTTAATTATTAAAATGAGGAAACCTCTGATGGCTTTTCAAGCCAAACTCCTTTGGGTCTTGTTTGACAATAGCATGTCATAAAGCTTTACTCCCTTCCACTTCCCTCCGTGTGAGTGTGAAGAACATAATCAGCAAATTGATTACTCTGAGAGTGAAGGGCAGTGTGTGAAATGCTGAAAACCACAAATGGAGATTCCAGGTGGGAGATTTGAATCCAAACGTTGCTACTTGTCAGTTGTGAGGCTTAGGGTGAATTCATTTGAACTGTATGTCTTAGTGTCTTCATCTGTGGACTAGAAATAATACTAATACTTGCTTCAAAGAGTTTTTGGATTGACTGAGTAAGTTAAGACATGACAAAGTCCATCTAGCTAAACCCTAGGCAGCTTGGGAAAGAAATTTATATTTATTCAAGAGCTAAATGATCAGAGAGCAACTTGGGTTTTGTCTTTTCTTCTTCTTCTTCTTCTTCTTCTTCTTCTTCTTCTTCTTCTTCTTCTTCTTCTTTTTCTTCTTCTTTTCTTTTTTTGAAAAGAAATGAGAAAACTTTAAGAGAATAAAATCTTCCTGGGAACTCAACACTAACCATTGTTTCTGGAGCTGTCCTGAAATGTGTCCACATTCAACACCATCTTTTGTCTCTTTTCTCCCTCTCTGAAATCATAAAAGATTTCTCCTGAGATTTAAAATGAAATCAGCTCCAATAAATTGGAGTGTTAAAGGCACTTTCTGGTATTTTCATGCCATAATAAATAGAACCATAGGCTACCCTATAAGCCACACTGCACAGTGGTTGAATGCAATACATCAAGAACCGGACCCCACACGGCCATGTGGTTGGAATCCTGGCCCGACTGATTGAAAAGCATACAGGACATTTGTGCATGAGTGTCCAAAATTTTGACAGAATGGAAATGGAGGAAAAATATTGCAATGCGGATCTCTGTTAGGGAGAACTTTCTGTCTCTCTCTGACTCTGGCAAGTAAGAATCTATTAATAATAGATCTTTCAGAGAAGACCACCTTTTAATCATTATTACACTTCTTTTCCCAGCACTGTAGTATTAGGTAATTATGCTCTCTGAGAGAACCACCTTCTCTGTGACCCGTTTACACCTCAGGGACAGAAGCTGATTCTTGCAGTATAACATGCATGGAGGCTCTGGCTTTCATATTTCTTTCTCTTTTTTAAAAAAGAACCCCTTCACACCTTTGCACATACTCAGACACTTACATAACATACATGTCTTCATGACTTACTATTTTTTAGATAAATACCTTTTTCAAGTTTTCCATCTAAAATACCTGGTTTCTCTAAGCAGCTAAATTCTTAATATCAGACTTCTACCTACCTACCTTCCACACACAACCTCTATGAATTTTGTAAATTGACTTTTAATAAATTTACTTATGTTTAGTCATAAAAATTTACTTATGTTTAACTACAAAAAATCAGACTAAAATATTAATGATCTATAATGACTTTTTTTGGAGAGTTTTTTTTGTTTTTTTTTTTTTTTTTTTTTTTTGCTATAGAGTGTGTGCGCTCACCAGAAAGAGAGAGACAGAAAAGGAGAAATCACGCCTCAGGGGGGGATGGTCATACTGCAATCCCTTATCCTCCATTCTCCTCTCAGGATCTTGGGCACGCATGCACACGCGCCCGGCATGAGTTTAAGCCACCAGGTCTGGGACTCAAACTGCGGTCGACTACATGAGAGTCCAGCAACATAGCCATTACACTAAGTGCTGGTACCTATAATGACTTTTACTGGTTAATCATGAAATCAATTGAGGGCTGGGTCCTGGCTCCGTGGTGCAGTGGTTAAGCACTGCACAAAGGAAGCTGGATCCACATGACTGAATGGGCTTGAGCCAGCCCCGAAGGCTTGAAAAAACCACACGCATGAAAAAAACCACACACACTTGCATGCCTAGGATACTGGTGGGATGAAGAACTGGAGGAAAAAAGATTGTGGCATAACTGGGTCCCATTAAAGAATGCTTTCTCTCTCTTTCTCATGCATGCTCACGTACCCTCTGGCATCAAATAAATAAATAAACAAAACAGAAAATGCACTTACCAGTCTCAAAACATGACCTAATATTTGTCTATTTGGTGCTTCCTTGCCTCTCTTACATCTTTGTTCCTTGAATATGTCAGTAATAAGGTACTGATCATCTGCATTCCCCAGGAAATGGTATCAGGAAAGACCTTTGAAGAAGCAATGGAATGGTTATCGGTGGAGATGTGAGGGAAGGGTTTTAGATTAGATAAGAATATGAGTGAAAACAATGATTTTTAAAACGTCATATATATTTTATTTCCCATGACCTGATACCCCATGTAAATCAGATACTGAGTACAGATTTGTCACTAGGATTTTAAAGGGAAGGATTGGGAAGGAAGCAGAAAGGGAAGATGAAATAAAGTTGCAAAATTAAGAGTTTAGTCCTCGGTCACCACCAGTTGTTTGAAGCACCAAAAAGAAAGATTTGGCTGGAACAAAGCGTCCTGTTTTTTTGCAACTAAAGATAAGATTGTTTTGATTCTGAAAGAGCAAAACAAGGTTGTTTTAAGAAAGCAGTCTTGACAGTCTACTTAACCTGAGAAAGTTGGGCAATGAGCCATGACTTACAAAATATTCTTCAATAAATTGAGTGTATCTTTTATCATTTTGATCTCACTTTTTAAAGCAGAAACAATGATTACCTATGCCTTTTGTCTTTTGCTTTCCCAGAGTGGAAGCATTACAAGGGGCTTTACTATGGCCTGAGAATCTCATTCTCAGTGTTAATTCAGCATTGGTTGGGTGACTTCCTGTCAGGGCTGGAGCTTTCCTGAGTCTTCTCTGTAGGCTTGATAAATTCCTGGGTTAGAAAAGGGGGAAGGTGTCCCAATTCAAAAGTTTTTCACTTGGAGACGCCAAGGTGAAGCTCAAACACACAGGATTTGGAGAGTGAAGATTCAAGACCTGACAGAAACTTGTCATTTACTGCTTAATTGGCCCAAGCTGAGGAAACACTGCTCTCTGAGCCTTGGTCCCCTTGTCTGTACCATGAGATAACCATATACACTGTTTTTCTTATGGATTTGCTATGTAGCTAGTCAAGATCAGTCATATGCCAGGGCTTTGTAAACCCTAAAGAAAGCATGATAAAGAAATACAAACATGGGGCCAGGCAGTGGTGAAGTGATAACACAACTAGACTTATGTGGATAAGGTTCTGGGTTCATATTCTGAGACTTTCCTGGGCATACAACGGATATGCACACATGTGTCCATCACCCTGGACAGATTGAGACTGGTGATCATGGTGTGGGACCCTATTGGGGTGCCTTTCTCTCTTTCTCACGCTCTTTCCCTGTCTCTCTCATGGAGGAAATAAACAAACTTCTAAAACAGAAATATCACATTTCCAGAAAAGAAAAGAGTGTGTGCATGTGTAAGATAGGATGTGTGCCTGTGTAAATAACACTCTTCTTATTGGGGGTTTATACTCTGCAAAGAAACCAATTACAAAGGATCTATCCTCTTTGTGTATGTTTGAGCAGACCGCTTCATATCTCAGCTCAGCAAATACAACCCACACATATTGTGAAGATAAGAATAGCTCAAATGCATCATTTCCAGGAAGGGCCAAGAAGACACTGCGGAGTACTGTCTGGTGCTTTCCTTCTGTCTCTTGTCATTACAATATCCGATAATAGTACTCACACTTGCATGACATTGAGGATTCACATGGTGTGTATGCAATTTCCTTCTGTTCAGCATATTGAGGACTGGCCCCTCTGAACAGTCCGGGGTCATGGTAGGAGATTATCACCAGGAAATTGACTAATTTTCATGTTTTCTTCTCACTTCAGTAATTCCTGTTGATAAAACTGAGAAACTTAGGACCCCAAACACCTGCCTGTGAAGAAAACTGCAGCCCCTTGCTTTGAAAACTCATACTTGAAATAAGAAAGTAAGGCTTGCAGTAATAGAAAGCTGTTGTTGGGATAATTTTTATTCAATTTTTCTAAATAATGTCTTTCTCATCTCTTTCCTTAAGGGAGACATGTCTCAGAAGAGTTACAGATCTTATACACATTATGGGTCTTCATTCACCAAAGACCCATGTTTATTTCCAATTTATTTCTTGTTTAAACCAACAGCAAATGGAGGAGTTAAGTATTTGTATATGACATTTACTAAGAGCATCACTGATTTGAGATCACATTGTCATAGACTTGAACCCCAGCTCTGGAATTTACCTGCATTATGACCTTGACCTAGATATATTATACCTGTAAGCCTTAATGTCTCCTACTTCAAATAGTTACAACTATATGAAGGTTATATGATTACTTCGAAAGGTAAAGACATAAGCAGGGCACAGTTCGAAGGGCATTTCATTATCTTTGTGAGTTCAAGAGGGTCTGTGAGGATAACTCCATTGCTCATGTTCAAGACAGTACATTTTGGCAAAGATGTGTTCAAATATCAAAAGAATTCCCTTTCCTTATCATAAGCTGAAGAATCATGAATAATCATTTTCTCTGTGGCCATGTTTTGTTTTGTTTTATAGTACCCATGTTTTCTGAGAATCCCAGAAATGTACAGGTGAGGAACAATGTTTCTGTTGCCTTCAAAATCTAATGTTATCAAAATTTATTTATAAAATGGAAATATGCTTCCTTGTTAGGTCATAAATGCCCACAGGATAGATCAGCTTTATTAATTGAATGAATAGTACATGACCATATACAAACATTGGGGTGTTTAGACCTTCTATCTTAGGGTAATTGTTCAATTCTCAGAAATCAATGAAAAATAGGGGAGATTTCTGAAGTAATACAATCTGCATTTATGGTTGGAATAGGCATGATGAGAATCTCATTTTCCCTGCCTTATGTCCATCTGGAGATGTTTCAAGTAGTAAAACACTCTGTATCTCTTACTAGCCATTCCCATACCTCCTTATTGGAGTCAGTAGCCTAGTTGGCAATATGGAAGTTGAAATTTTACAGAAAGATATATCTCTTCCATTTTGGGGTGGAAGGAATATGTCTCCAGTCCACTCTCCATCATAGGTTAAAAAATTTATTCACAGGGCCAGCAGGTGGATAGTGGTTAAGGTGCTAGACTCTCACATGGACAGGACTCACAGTTCGAGTCCTGGCCCTGGTGGCTTGAAACTCATACTGGACACATGGTGTGTATATCCAAAATCCCAGAAGGAGAATGGAGGAGAAAGGATTGTGGCATGACCATCTACTACTTTAGGAGTAACTTCTCACTTTCTGTCTCTCTGTCTCTCCAGTGAGCACATGTGCCCTATAACAAAACTCTCTCAAAAAGAAAAAACTCTGCTTCCAAGAGGGAGACATGATTTTTTCTATAACAGGGTAATTCTGTCAAAGTTACAGTTAAATACTAGTCAATTACAGTTGCTAAATTGGTAAGGCAGTTTTCTGCTTTTAAAGTTAATAGTTTTAAACCTGACATTGATATCTCCATTTGTCTGACTCTTTTTTTTTTTTTTTTTTTGAGAGGTTTTCGCTATAGGGAGCGTGCACTCGCCAGACAGACAGAGAGAGACATAGAGACAGAAAGCGAGAAATAACCCCCCAGGGGGGATGGTCACGCCACAATCCCTTCTCCTCCATTCTCCTCTCGGGATCTTGGGCACGCACGCACATGCGCCTGGCATGAGTTTTAAGCCACCGGGTCCGGGACACGAACCGCGGTCGACTATGTGGGAGTCCAGCGACAACCATTACGCTAACTGCTGGTTCCCCATTTGTCTGACTCTTAATCTCTGAACAGATACATGAAAGGAATACTTCAGTAGGGAAAAGAAGGATGTATTTTTTTTAACTTCCATAAAATTAAAAAATATATTATTCAGTTGTCAAACATTATAAAGTATGTCAGAAATTTCTCTCTGTTGGAGAGAAGTAATAAAAATCACATATGTATACTATGTATTCTCAACAGGAGTGATCTCAACCTCTTTAGCATACACTGTTCATGAATTCACTAGTCAGCTTGACTGCCAGAAGAAGAGGTGGTCAGTGTAGCATAGCTCCAGCTGGCAGGCAGAGCCCAAAGAAGAAAGTTACGAAGTTCTCAGGAAGAGGTTCTTCCAGAGGAGGTTCAGAGAATGTCAGTAATTACAAACCAAGCTGAGTTCCTTCTCAAAAAGCATGAATGGTCTGATATGAGAAAGCAGAAGCTTTAGTGAGTGATTAGAAGGTAAGAGTCAGGGGACATCAGTAGATGGAAATTCTACCCAAATTAATCTACATATTTAATGCAATCCCAATCAAGTGCCAGAGACATTCTTCACAGATTTAGAAAAGACAATCATATAATTTGTCTGGAATCATAAAAGTCCCCATATTGCCAAAGAAATCCTGCACAAGAAGAGGGGAGTAGGTTGCATATCACTCCCTAACCCAAAAATATACTACAAAGCTGTGGTAATCAAAACAGCATGGTATTGGCACAGAAACAGACAATGAACCAATGGAACTGAATACAGTCCCCAGAAATAAACTCCCAGACATATAGCCTATTAATTTTTGACAAAAGGTGCCAGTCAATCCAGTGGGGAAAGGAAAATCTCTTTAGCAAATGGTGCTGAAAAAACTGGATATCCACCTGCAAAAAGATGAATCTGAACCCCTACCTCTCACCTTTGACAAAAATCAACCCAAAGTGGATCAGAGATCTAAAGATAAGACCTCAAACTATTAAACTGCTACTGGAGAACACTGGGGAAACTCTAGGAGACATTGGGGTAGGCAAAGACTTCTTAAATAAGACCCCCAAAGCACAGTCGATAATCCCCAAAATAGACAAATGGGATTACATCAGACTAAGAAGTTTCTGCATGGCAAAAGACACAGTAATTAGTGTGAATCGACAGCCCTCAGAATGAGAAAATATTTTTGTAAACTATGCATCAGATAAGGGAATGACAACCAGAATTCACAAGGAACTCAAGCAGCTGTCTTGAAAATAGATGATTAACCCAATTATAAGATGGGAGAATGAGTTGGAAAAAAAAAAAAAAAAAAACAACAACACTCTCTAAGGAAGACATAAAATAGCCAAAAAACATATGAAAAAATGCTCATCATCCCTCATTGAAAGGGAGATGCAGATCAAAACCACAATGAGATACCATCTAACCCCAGTCAGAATGACTAAGATTAAAAAACAGAAAATGGGGAACTAGCAGTTAGCGTAATGGCTATGTCACTGGACTCCCATGTAGTCGACCGCGGTTTGTTTCCCGGACCCGGTGGCTTAACACTCACGCCGGGCGCGTGTGCGTGCATGCCCAAGATCCCAAGAGGAGAATGGAGGAGAAGGGATTGCGGCGTGACCATCCCCCCTCGGGGGTGGTTTCTCACTTTCTGTCTCTATGTCTCTGTCTGTCTGGTGAGCGCACATGCCCTATAGCAAAAATCTCTCTCAAAAAAAAAAAAAAAAAAAAAAAGAAAGAAAATGATAAGTGCTGGCAGAAGTGTGGTGAAAGGAGAACTCTCCTACACTGCTGGTGGGAATGTAAATTGGTCTAGCCACCGTGGAGAACAATTTGGAGATTACTTAGAGACCTACAAATATAACTACCATATGATCCAGCAATCCTACTTCTTGGTATCTACCCAAAGGACAAAAGAATTATTAATCAGAAAACTGCTTGCACATGGATGTTTATTGCAGCATTATTCACAATTGCTAAGACATGGAACCAATTCAAATGCCCACGAACAGATGAATGGATTGAAGAACTGTGGCACATATACTCTATGGAATACTACTCAGCCATTAAAAAAACAAGGTCCTGGCTTTTCACAGAAAGTGGATGATTATGAAGCAAGCCAGGAGATGAAGGAGAGACATAGTATGTCTCCACTTAATATATACTGAGTGTCTGCACTCTATGGCCAAAACGGAAAGACTGAAGGCTATAGGAACTAAGTAAATGGTTGTGAACATCAGATATGGTGTGGGAAGAGGGTTGGTGAAGGAGTAGAGGAAGATAACTTTCTAGTATGGTGAACTGGATTGGTGAGAAATGTACATATGTTGGAATATTCACTTTATAAGCTGGGTAGCATGTTTGAATGTATAAAAGAAATAGAAAAAGAAAAATTTTAGAAACAAGATTATGTCTAAAACTTTGTTCAAATATCAGAGGAAACAGCATAATACTAATAATTGCCATTTATAAAGAACATGAAGTAAGTATTTTATACTCATTATCTAATCCAACCTTGCATTTTAGAAGCTCTGGAATCTCTGCCCTGCTCAAGAGTAGGACATACTAAAGGTAGCAGGTATTCCCAGATATCTTAGTTCACTGCTGTGTCACTAAACAGACATATATGAGACTGGGTAATTTATAATGAATAAGGGTTTATTTGGCTCATAATTTTGGTGATGGTAAAGTCCAAGAGCATGGGCTGGCATCTGAACCAGTCTTACAACATGGCTAAGAGAAGCAGGCAGGTCAACAGCCATGAGCAGAGACAGGAAAGAAAGGAAAACAGACTTCTGTCTGTCCCTTCAAAATCTCAGCAAATTGTATGGTACCTTCCCACATTAAAGATATACCCATCAATGACATTATATTAGGGATAAATTCTAAAAATGAACCTTGGGGAGACAAATCATTATCTAAACCATAGCATTTCACCCTGGCCTCCAAGGTTCATGTCTTATTCACATGTATAATGCAATCATCCCATCCCAATAGTCTCCAATCATAATTTGTATCAACACCAATTCAAAAGTCCAAAGTCTCATCTGATAAAATAACACCACTGTTAGCTCACAGGCCCCTGAAAAATAATCATTAATAAATGGCTGCTTTGTTAAGTCATAGAGTTCCAGGATAGTTTGCTGTGCAACAATAGCTAACTGACACAGAAGTTTGTTGATAATAAAAGTAACTTGTCTAAAATAATAATTTGTAAATAGCAGAGCTGAGATTCACACTCAGATGTTTTCATTTCAAGAGTCTTCCACTTGGGACCAGCAGTTAGTGTAACGGCTATGTCACTGGACTCCCACGTAGCCTACTGCGGTTCGAGTCTCGGACCTGGTGGCTTAAAACTCACCCCGGGTGTGTGTGCATGTGCGCCCAAGATCCAGAGAGGAGAATGGAGGAGAAGGGATTGCGGCATGGCCATTCCCCCAGGGGGTGATTTCTCACTTTCTGTCTCTCTCTGTCTGTCTGGTGAGTGCAGGAGCCCTATAGCAAAACCTCTCCAAAAAAAAAAAAAAAAAAAAAAAAAAGAAAAAAGAGTCTTCCACTCAGTTGCTTTCAGTTCCTTTAACCTCTTCATCAAAACAACGCACTACTTGAGATAAAAATGCAAGAGTTTCCCTTAAGGTTCAACTGGGGTATAGGATAGAGGTCTGACATTGACTCACTCCAGAGACCAAGAGGAGCAGACATGCGGATTCCTTAAGAACTAACACTGTAAGCTCCATGAAAAAAGGAACAGATTTGTATTGTTTATGGTTTCCTCCTCAGTGACTCACAAAAGGCTTGTGTAGAGTAAATGTCCAATAAGTGTTGAATGAATCAATTAATGAGTGACACCATTAATTATATCATTTCAATTCATTTTGGAATTTCGAAGAAAGAAAGCCCATTAAATATATTTAATACTTAATAGGAATTACAAATGTTATCAGATTAAGTGCTGAGAAATTTCTCAAGAATCTTCTAAAAATGTTGAATGCTTTGCAAAATCAGGCTTATGTGGCCTGGCAAATGGCATGGTGTTTGAATCGCTGGACCCATATGACTGATAATGGTTAGAGTCCTGGATCCCGCAGCCTAAAAAACAAAACAAATAAATAGATAAGTAAATAAATGTTTAAAAAGAAAAATAGTCAGGCTCATGCTTTGTGAAGTCCTGGAAAATAAAATTATGGATATATATATATATTTTTTTTTTTGAGAGTTTTTTGCTATAGGACACATGCACTCACCAGAAAGGCAGAGAGAGACAGAGAGACAGAAAGCAAGAAATCACCCCCCGGGGGGATGGCCATGCTGCAAACTCTTCTCCTCCATTCTCCTCTCAGGATCTTGGGCACACACGCATACATGCCTGGCATGAGTTTAAGCCACTGGGTCCTGGGTTCCAGCAACATAGCCATTACACCAACTGCTGCTCCCCCAATGGACTTTTTTTTATAAGTGCCAAGGTTGTGGCCTGAATTAATTCTAGGTTATGTGGCTTGAAGATATGGTGGGATCCTTATGCTATGCTAGATTTTTCTGGAACCAGTGGACAGTTGCTTCAAAGTCTTTTTTTTTTTTTTTTTTTTTTTTTTTTTTTTTGAGAGGTTTTCGCTATAGGGCGCATGCACTCGACAGACAGAGAGAGACATAGAGACAGAAAGCGAGAAATCACCCCCAGGGGGATGGTCACGCCACAATCCCTTCTCCTCCATTCTCCTCTTGGGATCTTGGGCACGCACGCACACGCGCCCGGCGTGAGTTTTAAGCCACCAGGTCTGGGACGTGAACCACGGTCAACTACGTGGGAGTCCAGCGACATAGCCATTACGCTAACTGCTGGTTCCCCAAAGTCTTTTCTTTTTCAACTGTCTTCAACCATTCTCTTTCCCTTATTTTTATCCTGAATTCTAAATGACATGGTACCTTTGATTTCAATTTTTTCAGAAGACAAAAGAAAGAGATAAACAGAGATTAAGTGACATTGTGATTTGTTTTTATATTTTGTTTCCTTTTTATGTGCCCTTTCTGCTCCAACTCCCCTGGCAAGTTCTAAGAATCTAAATAACTCCACTTCACAATGGATTTTGCTTCTAAGCAGTTGTTTGAACTTAGGTCAGTCACTCAACACACCTGAGCCTCAGCCTCCTAATTCTTCATCTTGGTAATAAAGGTGCTGTATTGAATTAAATCCAAAGTTTTTTTCTTCTCTGAAAAATTGATGATTGTTTGTATGAGGGGCCACCAGATGAGACTACTATGGTGTAGACTTTTCTTTGAGGATGAATGATTTATCTTTGAGTTATCTTTGAATAATTATCATGCCCTGGACATTGTGCTGGAAAGAACAAAAAATGTAAACAAGAGGGATTCAGTGGACTTAAGATGTATCCAAAAAAGAACTGTGAACTTGAACATTTGCTGTTTTCCTCCAAAAGCAGATGAATGGCCTTGTTACAGAAGACTGTAACATTCTAATGGTCCTACAGAGAATGGGCAGAGGGGAACTTTGTTAGCTAAGCTGTTTCAAATAGCTCAAAATAAAGATAAATTCAGGTTATTTCAATAAATGGAGATTTATTGTACTGATACAAGGGCAGAGGGGAAAAAAGAGAAATTCTGCAGTAGCAGTGCCTCTTGGGAAACCCAATATCATGATACAGCAGTAACTTGGGAATGGTGGTCTCCAAAGAGCACCCAAAGTTACCCAGAGTGCAGGAAGAAAGACAGATTAGGGCATCTATTTATATTCACTTTCATCTCATCAGGTTTTCTTAAGTGGATTTCTGATAATATGTATCATACATTAGGACAAATATCTAAGTCATAAATACATAAATATGTAATATTAATTGTGTGTGGCAGAGAGAATAATGCCTACCACTGCTGCTTCCTTACATTTCCCAGCTCTACACAATTAAGGTAGGTGAATCCAGGTGACTAGTCTTAGGGAACAAAGTTTGAGCATAAGTGATGTGTCATTTCCAGATTAATGAAAAGTGTGTGCATGAGCCTCTAGTCTGCTTAGTCCAAAACACAACTAAAGAGTCTGCATGTTCCAGTCGATGTTCTTACAAGGCAGTGAAACCATTCATTGACCTGGGTCTCTGAGTAACTATAGGGAACAGAACTGTACTGGCCCTGGACAAAAAGTGTGTGTAAGAAAAATTTTTTAAGAATAAGTCACTGAGATATTAGTTATTATAGCATAAAATTTCCTCACTGATATAGAGTGTCTACTCAATTTTTCTTTTTTGATGGAGTGAACAATTTATATAATTTATCTACCCACATTTTTTTTTTCCTGACTAACTCTCTCCAGGTTTCCTAAGAGATACAATCTCTGTTTTTCCTAATATGAAGACAGCTATCACATTTAGTCCAGTTACCTGTGGCTGGGTAGACAGGTTCTTAAAATGGGAATGGTACTTTCTGTGATCACTTCTGCCATTAGGGGAAGGTTTTTTGACTATGGTCTTGTGTTACTTCAGTAGTTTTTGTTTGTTTGTTTGTTTGTTTGTTTTGTTTGTTTTAATTGCAAGTAGTTTTTAAAAGTTTCTTAATTACTTTTAAAAAAAATTACATTTAATCATGGTACATCTTTACAGCATACAAAATTGTTTTTCCCAACATGAATACAATACATATAAGTCATGTCAAAGATATTATCTTATACATTTCCATCAACAAATAATTTTTCATTTTTGTGTCTCCTAAATGCTTCTCTTTCCCCTCCATTTCCTCCCTCCCATTCCTGACTCTTCACTGTCTTTATCATCCTCAACTGCCCTCCTTGCCATTATATCCTCCAATCTTTCAGTTTCTACCGTAGACTGTGAATATTTGGCATATATTAAGGGGGAAATATAATATCTGTCTTTCATAGCCTGGCTTGCTTCACTTAATATTAAATCTTCATATTTACCTACTTTGTATCAAATGTAAGAGTCTCATTTTTTTAATCGTAAAAGGCCCATATCATCAAACCAATACTAGGCACAAAGAATAAAGTAGGAGGCATCTCATTTCCTGACTTCTAAACATATTACAAAGCTGTGATAATCAAAATAGCATGGTACTGGCACAAAAACAGGCGTGTAGACAAGAGAGAACCCAGAAATAAACTCCCAAAGATACAGCCAACTGATTTTTGACAAAGGGCACATGATAATCCAATGGGGGAAAAAATCTCTTCAGGAAATGGTGCTAGAAAAACTGGATATCCACCTGCAGAAAAATGAAACTGGATCTGTATCTTTTACCATTAACAAAAATCAACTCAAAATGAATCAAAGATCTGAACTTCAGACTATAAACCTACTTTTAGAAAACTCAGGGGGAACTCTTGGAGCCATTGGGGTAGGCCAAGACTTCTTAAATAAGACTCCCCAAACACAGGCAATAAACCTAAACATAGTCAAGTGAGAGGTCAGTAGTTTTTCAGGCCTGCACAGAACAAGAACACATGCCAACGATTTCACACAGATTCAATTCAAGGATTAGAAACTAACAATCTCTTGCTTACAAACCTTATCTATGTCAACTCTGCATTTTAATTTCATATGGATCTTAATCAACAGATGGCAGTTAGTAAGTGATCTGTGAATGAATAAAGGGGCTGGATGAAGAAATATATGCTAGAATCAGCGGGTTTTTCTTTCGAGAAAGGTGGCAGTGTATTAAGTCTTTGGTAGAAAGCCAATCCTTTGGGAATGGTGTCTTAATGGGAAAATCTGGAAACATGTTCAATTCACACATTTGTTCAGCAAATTCTTATTGAGTGCCCTTTATGTTCTCAGGTCATTTTCCCAAAATAACTGCAAAGAAAATGTTTTCCACTTTTTCTTCTTCATCTAAAATGATCTATTTTAGAGGATAAGATTATGGATTTGAGCACTGCTTTTTGAATACAGTCACGAATCCAGGCATTTGGTCCAGGCAATGCTGAGAGGAGAATGGGTAATGATTTTAACAGAGCCTGCTGCAAACGCCCACTCGTTCTTCCACAAGCAACTAATCTTAGGTCTCAGCAATGCAATATCCTAGTGAGTAGAAGATGAAACTGACTGAAAGGTAAAATGCTGCCAGCAAAAGAAGCCAGAAAGAAACTTACTCCTCAAGGATCACTTGCTGGTGTCAGCTCAGGTCAGAATGATGATGCAGTGGTCTGGTTATTGATGGGTGCTACATGGGACCTCTTCATCCAGGGAGGTGGGATAAAAGCTGATGCTCTTAGTTTTTAATATAATGTCTGGGCAATTTACTTGTAAATAGAAAAGAAAATTGCTGAGAATGCTTTCATATTTGCCTTTAAATAACTGTATATAGAAAGTTTTTAACTGGGTTGTGAGAGTTAAACTTAGATAAGTTATCAACCAAATGTTTCCATGACGGCAGTAGGTAAGTACTAGAGGGAAATCAATACAAAACTCTGCCTGTAAAGGGCTAATGCTTTTACAGAGAGACAAGAATAGCCCAAAGAAAATAATAAGTGGATAAAAAGTACCCAGAACAGAAAAAAAATAATATTGATAAACAAAACAGTTTAGTGTCAGTGAGGCAGGTTATGGAACCAGATAGCCTGGGTTCAAATCTTAGCTCAACCACTTAATAGCTGAATAGCTCTAGTCAAGTAACCATTGAGCAATTTTCTCATTTAAAACATGACAATGATGAGAGTATTTCAAGGTTGTACATGTGAAATCTTAGTGACTAGAATGTTGGTAAGGAATGAATGTTAGTTCTTAGTGGCACTTGAAGGACATTTTGGTCAATTATTTTCTCTCATCAAAGGTTCTTGCTGTGTTATTACTTTCCTATTAGGATTTGCCTGACTAAAGGAATATCGATTACATAAGCATAATCTGTTTTGCATAAGAACACTGGTCTTAAATCTAGACATCTATGATTCTCTGCCATCTCTACAGTCTCCCTGTGATGTCCATGATTAAATGGATGAAGGATTTCCCAATGTTTCAATCTGTCCTGGGATCACAAATGGCTTCCCTCCCACAAAAACAAAAGAAAAAAAAAAAAAAAAAAAAGAAAAGAAAAGACAATACAAGGAAAAAAAGAAAGAGTAAAAGAAAAGAAAAAAGAAAAAAACCAAAGCCTTTATTACTTCATATATCCTTATATCACCTTTAACCAAAATAGCCTATCTTCTCCTTTTTACTTTTCTAAATCCTGTAGGATCCTGGATCCTGGATCCAGAGGAGGATCTCTAAGTAAGGGTGAAATGGGAAGAAGGGTGGACTTACTAAGTTGTAAGTTTCCTCTAGTCACTGCTATGAGTATTTACCTTTCTAAGGTTTTTTAGCTGTAAGTGAATATCTGGTGCATTCAGTGGGCATGGCCCCTTTATATTCAGAAGATTCTCTCTGATGACATACAGTTATCACTACTTAAGTTTCCTTGTTGGCCAGATAAATTTGAAGAAAAAAATGCTAATGAAAGATGCCCATATACTTTTTCTAGCCCGCCTATCACTTCTTCTTTCTTTTGTCTTATGACTTTTGATTAATAACACTGATTCTTATGACCTAAGCTGGTTGGTAATTGACCTGGTGCAATTCACTCGTATTGATGATGGCCACCACACTTTTGTGTTTACCATCAAATTGGTGGCATTGTTGGTCAGGAACATGTCGTCCTTCATATGAGCACCGCTGCTGTATTCCAGTGTACAGCCTCACCTAAAAGTTAATCTCCAGTATGCCCTAGGGTTGTCTTGATGCCATGCTCAGGACTAGAGGGAAACTAGAAAACAGGAAACGGCTGTGATTGTAAGAAGCAGATCACCACTGTCAGGGTTTTTAGTCATTCCATTCATTTAACCTTTCTATTATTCTCTTGCTCCTTCACTTTCCCCCTCTTATCCATTCATGTTCTTCCCTCTCTCCTTCCTTTTTTCCTCCACTTTTTTCTTTTTCTTTTTATTAAACGTCTAAAGTAATATCCTTGACTTGATTTTTGTCAAAGGTGTGAGGTAGGGGTTAATAGTCATCTTTCTGCAGGTGGAAATCCAGTTTTTCCAGCACCATTTGCTGAAGAGGTTTTCCTTTTCCCACTGGATTGACTGGTAGTCCTTGTCAAAAATCAGTTGACTGAATGTTTGGGAATTTATTTCTGGGGACTCTATTCTGTTCCATTGGTCCACATGTCAAGTCAAGGTAGATCAAGGATCTAAATCTAAGACCTCAAACTATAAAACTGCTCCTGGAAAACACTGGGGAAACTCTGGGAGACATTGGGGTAAGCAACGACTTCTTAAATAAGACCCCCAAAGCACAGTCGATAATCCCCAAAATTGACAAGTGTGATTACGTCAGACTAAGAAGTTTCTGCATGGCAAAAGACACAGTAATTAGTGTGAATCGACAGCCCTCAGAATGGGAAAATATTTTTGTAAATTATGCATCAGATAAGGGACTGATAACCAGAATACACAAGGAACTAAAGAAGCTGTTTGGAAAAAAGATGATCAACTCTATTAAAAGATGGGAGAAGTAGTTGAAAAAACACTCTCTAAAGATGACATATGAATAGCCAAAAGGCATTTGAAAAAATGCTCAACTTCCCTCATTGTAAGGGAAATGCAGATCAAAACAACAATGAAGTACCACCTAACCCCAGTCAGAATGTCTAAGATTAAAAAACAAAAAATGATAAGTGTTGGCAGGGGTGTGGTGAAAGGGGAACTCTTTTATGGTGGGAATGTAAATTGGTCCCAGACATGTGGAGAACAATTTGGAGATTCCTCAAAAATCTGCAAATAGAACTACCATATGATCCAGCAATCCCACTCCTCAGTATCTACCCAAAGAACAGAAGAATTCTTCATTGGAAAAGTGCTTGCACATCGATGTTTATTGCAGCACTATTCACGATTGCTAAGACACGGAACAAACCCAAATGCCCCCGTACAGATGAATGGATTGAAAAACTGTGGCACATATACTTTATGGAATACTATTCAGCCATAAAAACCAACAAAATCCTGGCTTATGACAGAAAATGGAAGAATATGGAAGATTTACTGCTGAGTGAAGCAAGCCAGGCTAAGAAGGAGAGACATTGTATGTCCCCACTTAATATATACTGAGTGTCTGCACTCTATGACTGAAACTGATTGACTAAAGGATATACAAACACAAGAGATGGGTGTGAATGCCAGATGTGGTGTGTGTGGAGGAGTGGGGCCTAGGGAAGGAATACAGAGGAATACAGAGGCAGAGCATTGACGGGATGGGGAGATGTGGTGTTATCTGTTGAAGATATTTTAATCAACTGGACTGGGGAGAAATGTTCACATATTGAAATGTTCACTTCGTAAGCTAAACAATGTGATTGAATGTATATAAATAATAATAAAGAAATAAATAAAAATAAATAAATAAATAAAAATAAAGTAATATCCTGTATTAAGTGCCATGGTTTATAAACATTAGGGGAGACTAACAGGCAAATCTCAGTTCTGCCAAGGTCTGACAGTGGGACCTTAGTAAAGTCACATTTTTCTTTCTTAGACATATTTGTAAGTTGAGGTTCTTGATTTAGATGACCTTTAATTACACTCTAGTTGCTGTATTCCATAGTCTAGGAGACTCAGGTTCTGTATCCAAGACTATAAAACTAGCAAAAAATGTTCAACTTTTTTCTCTACTTCTAGAATCTTATTTGTGGTAGATATTAATTACTTTACATATTTTCTATTTATTTGTTGATAACAGAACTTTATCAGTTTCATAGGAAAAACAGTCTTAATAAAGATTAAAACCAGCCTCCCTTGCAGCTAGGTGTGGCTTATATGATTAAGTTCTAGAATATGTGCTATGTGTCCCTTCTGTGTGATGTAATAAGGTGGGAGCTGCTCACCTTCTGCTCCCTCTTTCTTTCACCATCTGCTTTGACCCTACAGACAGAACTGTTTTATCTGACACCTCTTTTAAATACATTAAGAAAATAGTGTCTACATTAAGGTTGATTACTTTTCCCAGCTCTAGATTAGTTGCAGCTATATATAAAGGCTGGAAAACAGAGCACAGCATCTCCTACATTGTCTTCCCTTAGTGAGAGATAATCCTGTTATGATTCTGATTCTTTCTCCTTTGTTCAGAGTAGGTCATTGATCATCTACCCTGGCTTTCCATGTACACTATGACAAAGGTCCTTACTGTGACTATAAAACATTTTACTTTTTTCTAAAGATAGTAATTATTTTAGACTTTGCAAGTCACATACAAGTCTCTTTCACATAATGTAAATATTTTGAAAATCATTTCTGCAGGATAGTCTCTGAGTGGCCTTGGATAGATAGAGTTCCCCTAACTCCTTCCTTTTTCCTGTATATAGTTCTCAGAATAACTGAAGAATGTGCTGGGAATGTAATGTCCTGAGACAGGAACTGCCTGAAACAGCCAGAGCCTTGTTCTTATTCCTTCTAGAAAAGGTGACATCCTGATTTAAAGAGGAATTTCTCAGGGTAGGGAGGACTTTGTTTCTACCTACAATAGAAGCAGTATGTCCTTCAAAGTTTCCCTCTGTGTGTCATGTTGCCCCTGGGGTACATAACCTAGGGTGGGCTCCTTTTCAGCATCCCTCAGTTGTGCTGCAAGAAGGGCACACACAGATGAGACTCCACTCACCCCAGCAGCCTTCTTGAGTGCGGGAACACTGGCTCACAGTAGATCTGCATCTTCTTTTGTCTCTTGATGCTTATCTATAAGTATAAATGCAAATCATACAACTTGTTGTGTGAGAGAGAGTATGTTCTGTCTCACTGGACTCAGGCAACTGGTTAAATTATAGTCCAGGATGCAGTGGGTGGAAGTGTTTGGACTCATATTCCTGGTGGTTGGCATAGTGAGGAGCTCTGCTCTCCTCCACATAGTAGGAGTCCTCCCTTGGGACTGGTAATTAGCAAAACTGCTCTGTCCATTCTGTAAAAATATAAAAAGCATTTCATACAACTCAAGGGCTGTATACAATCTGCTATGGACCAAATATTTTTAAATCAGAAGTTCCTACTTCATTTTCTTTTAAACAGTTCTTGTCCCAATTTATCTTGTTCCTCTCACATTTTACTATGAGCAGCAGGAAACCAGACAGTAGTTTGGTAATCTCCCTTGCTAATAACCAGACTCACCATATATAAATTTGGTAATCTCCCTTGCTAATAACCAGACTCACCATGTATAAGTTCTGCTTTTACATGACTTCCGGAGAAAATTCCACTATGCTTTCTCTCACTACATCACAAGGAACACCTTTCCTCCAGTGGTATGTTCTTCACTTCCTTATAAGACTTCACCAGCAACACCTTTAAAGTTCTTATTTCATGCTGGCCTTGTAGCCTACTTCAGTCTCTTCTGATGTTTAAGAGTCCTTGTCCAGCCTCACACAGTTGTTGGAAGAATAATTTTTCTTGAATCTGGAGAACTCATAATGGCTTCCTCCCTCAGGACTCACACAAGAGCATCTTCCTTCTAGTTCTTTATTTTTTTCATCAACTCATCTTACTAGGTTGTGCTCATCCAGGAAAATGTACCTTTTAATTAACTTAATGTTAATTGGTTAGAACTTTAATTAAACTTTCCAAATCTTTTAAGTTTTGTTTTATAAGGTAGGCTAATCATGGCAGTTGTATCGTATCATATTTATGTCCACACTCAAGGGTAAGGATTGTGTAAGCCTTACATAAATGGTAAACCAGAGAACATGGTTAGGAATCTTAGGTGCCCTCTGAGAATTCTGTCTATAACAGTCTGGAAAGATCTTATTTAAACAAATCTAAAGATCCAGAGCATCTCTTCATTGAATTCTGACACAATTTTTTTTTTTTTCAGTTTTTCATGTCGTCATGCAAATTATAATAGGCTTGATGTATGGAATAAATTAAGCCTAGTTTTCACTGTTTTATGTCACAGCTTTAATGGAACTCAAGAGATTTGCTTTTAATCACATCTCTGCTTCAAGCTGAGATATTGAGTCTTCTCAGGGAATAGACTTCATTTCAGAATTTCTGTGTCTTTTTAATGTGTTGAACATATTATCACCAGTTTTCCTTCTAGCTCTTGGATTCTTTGATTCAAAGATTTATATGTTTTGAGGTATAAATGTTTGACATCATATCCTGAGTTAAAAATAGAATGAGAGGATGAGGATAACAAGAGCTAAAGGTCACTAAAGACAAGAGAAAATGATAAAGGAAGAATAGGTAGTGTTAACTACCTTTCATTGCCCAGATGAGGAAGGCTCTGCTTGGGAATTTGGATGAGGAATCTCTTCCCGATGGAGATTTTTAGTGAGCATCTCAGGGGAAGCCAGAGGAACATGTACATTCCCAGCCCACATACTGCTTTTCCAATCCTGAGGCTGAAGCAGCCTTTATCTATAGCATCTTAACTGAAAGTATGAATTAACATTAACTCATCATTTTCATGGGTGTTTTTATGGTATAAAAAGTTGACCCCAATGACTAGGGGTTTCAAAGCTAGACATGTTGCACAAATCAAATTTACAACCAAGTAAGATACGCTTAACTCTTCTACATACTAACTTTAATTTTTAATTTTCATTTTTTTCTATTTTGTTTTGTCAGAGGGTTCTTGCACTCACAGGAGAGAGACATGCAAGAGAAAAATAGAGAGAGAGAAAAGTAAGAAAGAGAAGGTAAGAAAGTACTCTCATGGGAAATGGTCACCGCACAATCCTTTCTTCTCTATTTCTCTACCTTTCAGGATTTGGGGCATGCATGTACATGCACCTAGTGTGTTTCTCTTTTTCTTTTTTTTTTAGTTTTTTTTTTTTGCCATAGGGTGTATGTACCCACATGTGTGTGAGAGAGAGAGAGACAGAGACAGTGAGAAGGAGAGTAAGAAACTACCCCCTAGGGGGATGACCATGTCAAAATCCCTTCTCCTCCATTCTCCTTCTGGTATCTTGAACATGCATGCATGCATGCCTGGTATGATTTTCAAATCACCAGGTCTGGGACTAGAAATACAATTAGCCATGTGTGAGTCCGGTGACGTAATCACTATGCCATCCGCTAGCCTCACACCCAGTGTGTTTCACAAGTTGTTGGCCATGTGGGATCCAGCCGCCTTAACCAGATGCCACAGGCTGGTTCAATATTCAATTTTCAAAGGGTATACAATTTTTTAATTGGTCTATATATCTTTGGTTGGAATATTTCCTACAGCACAGCAGCAAGGTCTGTGGCTAATGGTTTTATATCAAAGTTGAATCTATCTGGAAGATAACAAGTTTGCATGTCTCCCTTCAAGCTGGACAAGCCTCAGTGGAGACAGACGGCAGGAACTGGCCCTGAGATAGGTGATTACGTTGTGCAGGGATAATAGAAAATGGCTTCTGTGAGCCTGAAGTGAAATTAGCAGAATCCTTTGTAGTCTTAGAATGCCGATAGTGAATGAAAAACATCATCTGAGAATCTCTTAAACTCCTGAACTCAGTCATGACTGATTTCTGTTCACAAAGGTCAAAGAAAGATACATAGAGTATATAGTCTCATGTTATTACTGACAGCTTTCTCCACAGTGAGCTATTTAAGTACTAAGTGTAATAAAGGAGAGTCATTGAGCAATGGAAGTTCTGTGTCTATAGTTACGTGTGCCCTGTAGAACAATGGCCACACATATACACACACATGCATATTGATTAGGCAAAAGCTGATCTACAAAAGTAATGTTTACATTTCAGATGAGACAGAGACAGGTGAAGAACTTACCTAAGACCACTCAGTTGTGTCTGTGTTGCACAGTAGAAAAAATAATAAAGAGATCAGAAGCAAAGTGTCTAGATATCTAAGAAAATCTTCTCGTACTTTTCCTTATGGACACACATTTATGGTTCACAATGTTATATCATGTCAAGTAAAGAAATTGTACTGTAAATTCCAAAATAGTTCAGAAGGTGGGATTGTAAACTGGGAAGACATGATAAATCAATACTACAAAGCACGTGCCAGGGCAGGAGTTGTAAAGATGTAAAAGAGTTTCCTAGGTCACCAAGGAAATGAATAAAGGGCTTGTCCTGGAGAATAAAGACAATGTATAAGTACAAGAGAGAATAAAACAGAATGGTATGTTCTAAGAATTCAAGTAGTTTACTTTTTTTCTTATTAGAGGTTTTTGCCATAGGGTATGTGTGCTTGCGGGATAGAGAGAATAAGAGATAATGAGAGGGGAAGTGAGAAATCACTCCCCAGGAGGGATGGCCATGCCACAGTCCCTTCTCCTCCATTCTCCTCTTGGGATCTTAGCCATGTACACACATGCACTTGATTTTTCAAGTCACTAAGTCTGGACTTGAACTACAATCAGCCATGTGGGAGTCCAGCAACGTAATCACCATGCCACCTGCTGGCCCTGTCAAGTTGTTTACTCTTACAGCAGGATAAATTTAAAACACAGAGTGGAATATTATACTATAGATTGAAACATTGAATTGTTGAATGAAAAGTAATAGGAACAAAACATTTTGCAATATTTTATATATTAGAGTGCAATCTATTATATTCATTCATTTTCAAATATTCAAAGAGCTTCTACTATGAAAAGCACAGGTTTCAGTAGAAAAGACTCAATAAAGTGCAAGAAGAGCAACCTCCCTGTCTGTATAATATTTAACTCCTAGAAAGTAGAGATAGACAACACAGAGCAGGTAAACAAACACAAGTAAACATGGTCATTTCAGATAACCACATGTATAACAATGAAGATAATGCAATGATGTGGAAACCCTTCTTTAAATGGAATCCTCTGGCCTTCTGAAGAGGTAACATTTGAAAGAGGACTTAAGTGTTTTGAAAAAGCCAGACACACAAAAAATTAGGGACACACATTTATAGCCAGAAAAACAAGAAGTGCAAAACCATAAGGTATGATTAAGTTTGCTGTGTTCTAGAAGCAGAGAAGGAAGGTAGTAAATGATTTCAGGAAGACAGTCAAGAACTTTTAGACTGGAATACAGAATTTAGGTATTTATTTTCCTGAATGTCACTAAAAGGAAATGAAAAGTTTTACATAAAACATTGCATCACGTAGAATAGATACAACGGGGGTAATGCCAAAGTTCAGGAGACCATTTAAGAAGTTGTTTCTTATAGTACCCCATAAGAGAGTTGACAGTGGCATGAAGGGCTGGAGATAAGTGGGTGGATTTGGGTCAAGTTGATGATGGTGGCACTATTTCATTGGGTGGATCAATACTACTTCTGATTCTGGATCAGTGATTATCATCTGCAAGGTTGTCCTAGTCAGTGAGTAATAGATTCTTAGAGAAAGTCAGTTTTCTCATTGTACTTTCTTCTTTTCCAACACTGAAGTATTAGGTAATTATGTTCTCTGAGAGAATTGCCTTCTCTGTTACCTGTTTATGCCTCAGGAAGAGAAGTTGATTCTTGCAATATTAGAGAAACAATTACATGCACAGAGGCTTCGGCTTTTGCATTTCTACAGGGCATGATTTCACTGTTTTGTGGCATGGGGCATTGCTTACCTCAAGGACTGGTGGAAAGCTTGGTGTACTAATTAAAGGCATTTCACTGTGACTCAGCATCTCCTTGAGCCTCTACAAGCTTCTGTCTTTTAAATACTTGCTGACTTTTGCTTGGAAGAACACAGTGATTAGCCCTCAGTGTCTTTTTCAGGTAGAGCTTTACTTAATGCTCTCATTTTATTCGTTGTGTAATATCAGTCTGATCTCTCTGCTCCTGACCCAGAAGAAACAGTAAATGAAGACACAGCAGTGCAGACTCTCATGTGGCCAGATCTTTACTTAAACCTAGTGTTTCTTCTTCTTTTTTTTTTTTTTTTTTTTTTTTTTTTTTTTTGCTATAGCGCACGTGCGCTTGCCAGAAAGACAGAGAGACAAAGACAGAAAGCAAGAAATCACTTTCCAGGGGAGATAGCCACGCCGCAATTCCTTCTCCTCCATTCTTCTCTCGGGATCTTGGGCACACACGCACACGCACCCAGCATGAGTTTTAAGCCACCAGGGGTCCGGGACGTGAACCAAGGTCGACTACATGGGAGTCCAGCGACGTAGCCATTATGTTAACTGCTGGTCCCTAAACCTAGTGTTTCTAATGTTCAAGGTTACTAAGAATGCAAGTGTTATACCATAGTCATAAAACTTTTTTGAATCTATTTTTAGGTTCTGTTCTTAGGTCCTTCAAACAACATGCTGCTTCCATCAGCAGATGCTGAAGTTATCCAGGTATGTATGTTGGTAGGTTTTCCCCAAATAGCTCATCATTTCTTAGAGAAATTGAGGACATTGATAGTCAATTTTAACACCATTTATTATAAGATTAAGATACATACACCCAGAATAATAAAATAAAATAACCACTAATTCTATTTTATAGCAATTACTTGTTTTGGGACCAGCAGTTGGTGTAATGGCTATGTCGCTGGACTCCCATGTAGTCGACTGCAGTTTGAGTCCCCGACCTGGTGGCTTAAACTCATTCCGGGCGCATGTTCATGCATGCCCAAGATCCCGAGAGGAGAATGGAGGAGAAGGGATTGTGGCATAGCCATCCCACCTGGGGGGTGATTTCTTGCTTTCTGTCTCTCTGTCTCTCAGGTGAGTGCACACACCCTGTAGGAAAAATATCTCCAAAAGAAAAAAAGTAATTACTTGTTCATGGTTTTATCACCCAAATGTGCATACTAAATTATACTCTATAATTTAATATTCTAATTTAAAAATGTGTTTTTCCTTTAAGCCTCTCTATATAATCTACAGGTTCTATTAGTTGAACAAACTAGGTTATTTGGCATGTAGCATTTCCCACAATCTAGAATTTTTTGATTGCACACTCATGATGCAGTTCAATATCTCTTTTAGTTCTTTGTGTTTCTTGGAAATTATCAGTTGAAACCAAAAGCTCACGTAAGGTTGATGGGAGCTGATGTGAGGTTGAATCTTGGCAAGACTAGAGACAGTGTAAGTTTCTTTCATCACAAGGCAAGTAATGTCTGATTGTTACTCTTTTTTATGATGTTAACATATGTTAAGGTACAATTAATTCACTGCAGGTTGCAAAATGGTAATATTTTTCATATTTCTTATTTATTTATACATTGAAATATTTTTATAAATAGACAATGTTTCTCACACGATATTTTTTTATTTTTAGTGGTACATCTTATTTAGAACAGGTAGAATAAATACTCAATTCTTTCAACTTTTAGAATTGAGTTTCAGGATTTTGCTTCATGGAGCCCCTTCCTTTTTGTTTTCATGTAGTATTCAAAGATAGGGTGGCCTTCTTTCCAAAACCTTTTAGTTTTATTACCCTGAATTTATTTATATTTTTCTACCCCTCTCTTAGTCCTAACCTGCTCAACCAAATCTCCTCTGAGCAGTTTCTCCTCAGTGAGGGTCTCTGTCCTAGAAGTGTGCCTCCATAGCTCAATTTTAAATTCTCATGGCAGTCAATCTACCACAGCTCCTTCAAGCATCACTATAAACTTGGTTTAGAGTAGAAGAAAAAAATCTTGGTTTCAGTTGCTCAGTTTCAGTCTTCAAATGAATCTACATATTGTCTATTTTTAGGTCTTAATCTCAGGTCCTTCAAACACCGTGTAACTTCTGTCAGCATAGATGCTGATATTACCCAAGTATATAGCTGTTGCTAGGTTGTCCTCTCATGCTTATCTTTTGGAATTCATGGGACTACATGCCAATTAATTATTTTCTAAGTACTATTCATGGTTTTTGCTTTTGCTGTCTATTTTATGTTTTTTAGTTTGCATGTGCATATTTATACATTTTAAAAATATATGTCATTTCTATATCTATCTTCACAGAACTTGCTCAAGTTAGTCTAAGTTTCTATCCATACTAAGATATCATTGTTGAAATTCTAGATATGTTGGTTCAGTTAAAATCAAATCTGTAATCATAACACTCCACATGTCTGAAAAGGTACCGTGTTTCTGCAAAGCTAATTCAATTAATCAACCAATTATAATGAATAAATACCTAGTTTATGCACGAAGTAGAACCATTGAACACTGAAGATGGGAAGAAAATTAAGTCATTTATTCATTAATTAATTTACTTATTCCTTTGTTCATAAAACATACACAACTACATGACTATTTACCATGGCCCACATGGCTGAATATATGTTCTGAGTGAGAGCGGCTGTGGATTAGAAATAAGCATAAAAACAAACACACAAAGACACACGAGGAGAGAAAAATGGGATAGGTTGGTCCAGATTCCTCTTATGGAGGCAGTTGTGACCCCACGTAATTTCTAGGTTTATTCTTTTAAAGGGCAAAAAGGGGAGAAGGGTAAGCAGAATGCAAAGCCAGTTATTTTCAGGTGTCAATTGGCTGAAGATGTAAAAACTTCTGATGCCATGTAGTCCTATGCAAGTTTTCTCTTAACTTCTCAAGCGCTTTCTGTTTAACACACAGTTTCCTTTAATGATACTGCCTTGCAATTTCAACACAAAGGCATACAGTTTATTTATTTGTTAATGGCTTTCATTAGCCTTGCAACAGCAGTCCAAAGAAACACATTTCTACATGTGTTTAAAGGTTACCATTATGTTGCTCAGATCCTGCAGCTCCCTACAATTATTAACTACAGATGCTGTGATATGAATTAGAATAGCAAGTAAAGAAGACATAAGGCCAACTTTTTCACCATGACAATTAGTCCATTTAGCACAACTTTCATAATTGCATACTATGTGTCATGTTTTACATTAAATTCTGTTCTAGATTAATACTGAATGTATAAAATCTATGACCACCTCCCTCACATCAAGCTCTAGGACCTTAGGAACATCACAGGCTTCTTTGAACTCCATCTTCAAATTGTATATAGGAGTACCGTTTACTTACTAAATGCTTTTAAAAATTAAAAGATAGAGCCTTTTGGCCTGAACTGCCATCTTCTAGTAATTAACCAAAATGACGAACACAAAGGGAAAGAGGAGAGGCACCCGGTATATGTTCTCTAGGCCTTTTAGAAAACATGGAGTTGTTCCTTTGGCGACATATATGCGAATCTACAAGAAAGGTGATATTGTAGACATTAAGGGAATGGGTACTGTTCAAAAAGGAAAGCCCCACAAATGTTACCATGGCAAAACTGGAAGAGTCTGCAATGTTACCCAGCATGCTGTTGGCATTGTTGTGAACAAACAAGTTAAGGGCAAGATTCTTGCCAAGAGAATCAATGTGCGTATTGAGCATATTAAACATTCTAAGAGCAGAGATAGCTTCCTAAAACGTGTGAAGGAAAATGACCAGAAAAAGAAAGAAGCCAAAGAGAAAGGGACCTGGGTTCAACTAAAGCACCAGCCTGCTCCACCCAGAGAAGCACACTTTGTGAGAGCCAATGGAAAGGAGCCTGAGCTACTGGAAACTATTCCCTATGAATTCATGGCATGATGGGTGTTAAAAATAAACTAATCTGTGGTCTATAAGAAAAAAATTAAAAGATAGAAAAGTTCAGAAAACTTTTGTAATTTATTAAAGACTTTCACATGCAAGTTTCACTAAGTATTCATTGAATAAATGTTGAGTATTTGCTTGATTTGATATAAATGCTTATTCCCTCAAAAGTTTATGTTGAAATTTAAGTGCCATTTTAACAGTATTAGAGTTGGGACCCTTCAGAAATTATTAGGCCAGGGACCAGCAGATGGCATGATGATCAAGACACTGGACTCCTGCATGGCTGATGGCAGCTTGGGTCCCAGACCTGGCTGCTTGAGAATTACCCTGGGAACTTGTGTGTTCATGCCCAAAATCCCAAGAAGAGAATGGAGGAGAAGAGATTATTGCAGTATGATCTTCCCCCTAGGAGGTGATTTTTCATTTTCCTCTCTCTCTACGTCTCTCCAGCAAGCACATACACTCTATGGCAAAAAGTTTAAAAAAAGAAAGAAATGAAGAAAGAAATGATTAGGCCAAGAGACATAAGACATACCCTCAGGTGTGGGACTGGTGCTATAATTAGAAGGGTAGGTGCAGCTCTCTCTTTCCCACTTTTGTCCTTCTGCTCTCTGCCAGCAGATGCAGCAAGAAGGTCCCTTGATCTTGGAATTCCCAGCCTGCAAAAAAATGAGCTAATAAATATCTGCTCATTGTAAGTTACCAAGCCTCAGGCAGCTTTTTGTTGCAGCACAAAAGAACTAATACAGAACAATATATCAGGCACTATTTTAGTTTTGGGGACTAGAGCCAAATAAAATTCTAGCTCTCCTGAAATACATTCCTCCAGGAGAAGAAATATGTTAAACTTACGATGAAACTATCTCAGGCCACATATTGCTCTGATATTTTTAAAACAAAATAATGTAAAAGAGACTAAGGTGCTCCTTAAACTGAGTAATCACAGGTAACCATCCCAAAGTATCCCATCCCTTTTTTTCCTAGAACATAATAACAAAAAGGAAGCAGTCATACAAAGATGAGGTTGTAAAATGTGGGCTGAAGAACAGCTGGTTAAATGGCTCATAGTTGGGGATGTGTTTTGTGTGACCAAGTGAAAGAAATCAGGTGAGCATGGCATGAGATGAGTTATAAAGCAGGGAACTGATAGGAGGTGAGGTTGAAGAAGAACCTGAGAACTGGATTGTGAAAGTCTTCATTAGCCCATGCTCCAACTGCAGACAGAATTCTTTATTATTATTAGTGCTATTATTTTCATTGGATTATTTAAAAAAATAAAAACTATGGAGTGATTAGGCACTTAGGAAATTATTTATATAGTTCAGGTAAGGCATGATTAAATGAAGAGAAAAGAAGGAAAGGAAAGGAAATAAAGAAAAAGAAAAAAAAGGGAAGGAAAATTGAAAACAAAAGAAAGAGAAGAAAAGGAAAAGGAAGAAGAAGAGAAATAGTGTAGGTAAGAAATAGTTCAAGTAGGAAATGGGGGAAAGGAAGGAGAAATGGTGATGGCTTAGATTAAGATTGCAGTGAAAACGCATGTGTAAGCTTTTTCCGGTGTTCAAGATGTCGAAGCAAGGACATGATGGGTCCTCTGGGGTAAAGTTCCGGATTTCCCTGGGTCTTCCAGTAGGTGCTGTGATCAACTGTGCTGACAACACAGGAGCCAAAAATCTATATATCATCTCTGTGAAGGGGATCAAAGGACGGCTGAACAGGCTTCCTGCTGCTGGTGTGGGTGACATGGTGATGGCCACGGTCACGAAAGGCAAACCAGAGCTGAGGAAGAAAGGTTCTGCCATCACGGGACCAGTGGCAAAGGAATGCACAGACTTGTGGCCCAGGATTGTATCTAATGCTGGCAGCATCCCGTGATTCTCCAGTGTGTTTGTAAGAAAAATAACAACCCAAAACATTAAAAACTATTTGCTCAAAAAACATAAGAAAACAAAACGCAAATGTAAGAAACCTTTATTAGCAAAATATTTTGAAGATAAAGTAAAGAGGACTTGCTGATGAATCACTTATGAAGAATTATGTAAAGTGAGTAATCAAAGCTAACTCTACAAAGTTTTGGCTTAAGAAATTGAAAGATGGTGAAACTATTTACTGATACAAGAAAGAACAGAATGAGTGGATGTGTACTTTGGAATGAGTAGGAGTAGTGTTTGGGGAAGAATCAAGAGTTCTGTTTCAAACACGCTAATTTTAGATGCATATTTGACATTGAAATGATTATGCCAAGGCCTTACATATATGAGTCTGAGATGTACTTCCTGTAAGAGGTGTGAGATGGGGATTTAAGTATTAGATCACTAAAATGCAGATATTATTTAATTTTACATGAATTGTAGTGGTTACCTAGGGAGAAAAGACTTCTGTATTACAAGTGAGAGAAGAATCTAGAGAAGACTGAGAAACAGGGGTCAGGGAAGTAGAGAGAGAATCAAAAGACATATTATTTCTAAAGCCAAAAAAGTTGTGGATTTGAATAAGGGTGGAATGTTGCTGGGATTTTGAGAGAGAGAACAGCAGAGAAATGGTCATAGGACTTGGCAATGACAAGGAAGGTCACTGTCTTCGGTAACTAGGACAAGAATAGTTTCTTGGAGTGATGGGGTCCAAATCTTATCCAGAATTATTGCTATAATACAAGCAAAGGTATCATATCTAAGGGTAAATAGCAAGGGAATAACCCAACGCTACACTTTGTAGTAGTTTAGATACAGATTAGTGCAGAAAAAGTTGTCAAGGCAGACGTTATTTGAGTAGAATCTTAGTGTAGTTGTATTTATAAAACCAGATATAAAGAGGGCATTCTAGGCAAGAAAACTAATAACAAGGCAGAGTTTGAAATTGGTATGTTTCCTTAGACTTTTCCTAAGAATAGGGCACCAATGAACTGTTTCCAAAATGAAAGGTAAACTTTAACTTGACAGCAATACTACTTTCTAGATAGCCATGGAGGATGGAATATATCAACAATCTGAAATTCCTGAAGCTTCATTCTCCAATGTTAGTTACAAGCTAATCATATGCAACTACTGAGACTTTGAAATGTGAAAAGTAATTATTAATATTTTATTTAAATTAAATTAAAATTGAAATGGTCACAAATGGCTAGTGGCTACCATATTGGGCAGTACAAGTATGTTTTTATCATCACAGACAGTTCTCTTGGACATCACTTCTTTACAGGACAGATTCTTTCTCATTGACCTTAATGGCTAAGGAAACATAAGGACTCCCTGATTTGAGTAAAGATTGAAAGAAAAGGGAATCTGAATACCTCTCGATCTGTCCACAGAGCTAGGAGATACACTGACCACCAGGTTCTGGATGATTTCCAAAGCTAGATGAGATTCAGGAAAAAGGAAAAAAACAAAAAACAAAAAAAAAAAACAAAAAAAGCAAGTCATTGTGAAACAGACCAGCCATCAAGAGATGCCATTGTTCACAACTTAAATAAGAATTACAGCATGAAACTCAATCTGAGTCAGCTAAGCGTGCCAAGGAATTAAGACAGCTGCTGTCAAACCACACTAGTCCCAATTCCCAAGAAAGAAGAGAGAGAACAGGTTTCTTTGGTTACATTAAATTAAAAAGTTCTAAATAAGATATAATTAGGTAGAAGTATTGCTTCAGAAATATGATGATGCATGGAAAATTAACACACTAATTCCTTTTTCACTAGTCTTATTAATTATACCACGATTCCATGGTAAGAAAAATTGAATGCCAGTACTTCCATGCAACAAATTAAAAAGTTTCTTTCTATTTATTCTTTTATCAATTCTTAGCAATTTACACTTAAATTATAGTACTGAATGTATCCTATTATCTGTCCTATTGTTTGGTACCACTCTTCTATGTGGTACTTATTGCCATATTCATTTCTCCAAAATCCAGTTTTGATGACATCATTCACCCTGTCTTCTTCCATAATTTCAGACCTTCTACCATTTGGTCTCTGACTCTCTCTTTGTCACATTTCTTTCTTTCACAATCATGCCCAGTTCATGGAGATGGGTCAATCCTCATTCAATCTATTTACTGAACATGTAGAAAACTGATGTCTGGAGAAGAGCAGAGATGTCTAAGAAGGCACAGTAAGTTAAAGCCTTATTTGTTATTGTACTTAGTTTATTCAGGTTGTGATGTGTTAATCACGTTATTTTTTGAATGACTACCTATATTATTGGGTTGTTTGGCATTAAACTAACCAGAGTTTGAGAGAGATGACATCTCAGCAACTTTCATCTTCTATTCCTCCATAGAGTTTAATACAAATCAAAGCGAATAAGGAGAAACTAGTCCAACTAGTATGCATACTTCTTGATTAATTGACTTACCCTCAGAATATTGCATTTTGATGATACCAGGGTTAGCTTATATGCAAGGGCCCTAGAGGTGAACTAGATTCTCAGTTCACTCTGGCATCATACATGACTGAAATAGATTAATTTTTTTTCACAGGAACATGCTATCTTTGAGAAAAGCTATTGGTAGAAATCTTACACACTTAAAAATTAATGCTTAATTAAATTCAGGATTCTCTCTATTCATTCTATGAATATCATTTAAATATTTATTCTGAGCCAGGTAGTGTATTAGGCAATAAAACAGCAAAGGAAGCAAATGCAGTCAGTATCTTAGAGATCGGTGGAGAAATTGACGTAAGTCCTGTGAATGAAGTCCAGTCTTACGGTAACTTATGTTCTGAATATTTGTCTGATGGCCCTCTGCTCTAAGTTCACTATTTTATATTGTAGTCTAGGAATCTTTCTCCTATATATTTTTTCTTTTTAGCCACCAGAAGAATTATGTCCTTGAAGAGAAAGAGAAGAGAGAGAAGGGACAGAGAAAGAGAACCCCTTTAAACAGGACGTGGTCAGGCGACAATCTTTTTTTTTTTTTTCTTTTTTTTGTTTTTTTTTTCATTTTTCTAACCTGACAGGACTTTGGGCACCCACGCACATACCTGGTACTTTTTAAGCCTTCGGAGTCAGAATTCAAGTTATAGTTGGCCATATGAGATCTAGCACCTGATGCACTGTACTTAACCACTGTGCTATGGGACTAGCTCTCTTCTGATTTTTTTTTTTTTAACTAAAGCAGTTTTAGTTTTAAAAAATCAAAATTTAAAAATAATTTAAAATTTTGATATTAGTCTGAAGGCTTAAAGGCAAGATTGAATCCAAAACATGAGTCCTAACTATAGACAAGCAAGAAAACTCAAAAACAATGGGCAGAGATAAGGTCTAACAAGAGGCACAATATCATTTTCTTCTGAAACATTTTCCTCTCAAGTCTCCCTTTGACAAAAGTGAGGCATAGTAAAACTGACTTATTTATGGGGACAGTAGGTGGTGTGGTGGCCCAGGTGCTGGATTCCCACATGGTCAATTGTGGTTCAAGTAATGGTCCCAGAAGGCTGAAAATCATGCCAGGCACATGTGTGTGCATGCCCAAAATCCCAGGAGGAGAACAGAGAAGAAGGGACTGTGACACTCTCCTGAATTTTTAAGATAACTTTTCCAACAGCTTTTACTTAGGCTTTGCCAATACAAAGTAATAAAGGAAGGCTGACTTCTTTCTTGTGTCATTTTCTTAACAATACCCCAGATGAAATTTGCTCTAGCGTCCAGATTGTTCCAGCAACCTCAGAACTAGCCTTACTATACTCCTTCAAAGAAACTACCAGCACTTGCAGTCATTTCCTTGACTTTAAAAACAGAACTGATTTCACTGGATTTCTTGCAGAAAAGATTTTTTTAAAAACAACGACACATTCGAGGCTTTAAATCCAAGTTCAAGTCGTAGCCTTTAAAAAAAATTCCAAGATGTTTATAAAAAATATTTCTTGGGAACCAGCAGTTAGCGTAATGGCTATGTCGCTGGACTCCCACGTAGTCGACCACGGTTCGCGTCCCGGACACGGTGGCTTAAAACTCATGCCAGGCGCATGTGCGTGCGTGCCCAAGATCCCGAGAGGAGAATGGAGGAGAAGGGATTGCGGTGTGACCATCCCCCCTGGGGGGTGATTTCTCGCTTTCTGTCTCTATGTCTCTGTCTGTCTGTCTGGCGAGCGCACGCGCCCTATAGCGAAAAACCTCTCCAAAAAAAAAATATTTCTTGTATCTGTCAGATATTACTTATGTGATAAATAATTTAGTTATATAAGTTGCACAATTATAAATGGGAAAGAAAGAATGATAGACCCTTGAATTCACAGATTCGTTACATTTTACAAAGGAAAGCTGGCATATCTGTGGGAATATTGGGTCCCTGAGAGTGAATAGAGTATCTAGGTTGACTTGGATAAAGCTGGAAATTTCGAATCCCCAAGTCTTTCTCAGGACCCCTTTTTATAGCACATGCAGTTCTTCCTTTCCCGTAAGAAGAAGGTTTCCCTTGCTTGAAATAACCTCACCTGGGGTGACTTCTTGGTGAGGAGGGCATGCTGCCCTGCCTCCCTACCACTTTCTTTCCTCCTGCAAGATCTACACCCAGCTCTCATGGCTCCTAAGATTTACGTTCTAGCAACTCAAGATGATAAAAGCAGTCTGACTTCGGAGAAGGCTTGCAGTCCTAAAGAAATGCAAGATTTTGCTAATTTGTATTGAAAGAAAACTGAGCGCTATATATGTTAATTAATTATAAGGGTTTTTAGACAAAGAGGGATACAATATATCATTTAATTGGGTTGAATTTTTTTTTTTTTTGGAGAGGTTTTTGCTATAGGGTGCATGCGCTCGCCAGACAGACAGAGAGAGACAGAGAGACAGAAAGCGAGAAATCACCCCCCAGGGGGGATGGCCACGCCGCAATCCCTTCTCCTCCATTCTCCTCTTGGGATCTTGGGCACGCTTGCACACGCACCCGGCGTGAGTTTTAAGCCACCGGGTCTGGGATTCGAACCGCGGTCAACTATGTGGGAGTCCAGCAACGTAGCCATTACGCTAACTGCTGGTCCTGGGTTGAATTTTTTGACAAACGTGCACAAATCTGAGATTCTGGATGTAATATATTGACTTGTGTGCTTCAGTGGCTGTAACAGTTTCTTTCATTGACTCACTAAATATTCAATAAAGATGAGATGCTAGGAATTATTTGACACAATATAAAGGAAAAAATCCAAAGGAGGTAAGAGTTTTGGGATGCATTTACTATGGATGAAGTAATTTCCCATCTAACTAAATATATTGAGAAGACCCAAGGGTAACTACTTTCATTAAATTATTGATAAACATATTTATATAAAGTATGGCTTCCTTTAAAAGTTTTCTAGTTGCATTCTCCTTTATCTGCAGGCCAGGTGTCTTAATCTATTAGTGCTTCTAGAAGAGAATATCTGAGATTGAATGCTGTATACAGAAAAGTGGTTTATTTGACTCATGATTCTGATCATTGGAAAGTCCAAAGATGGTGCTAGAATCTGTTTGGCTCTGGTTAATGTCAAATACCACTTTGCACCATGGAAGAAAAGTCAAAAGGCCAGAAGCATGTGCAAAAAGAAACTTACAGTCAATAGAGTTGCTTTATAATGACTTGCTCTATTGATAGCTAATTAAAATTCATTCTATTCTGGAAAAAGACCTTAACCTATTCATGAAGGATCCATCCCTCCATGTCTCAAATACTTCCCATGAGGTCTGACCTCCCAACATTGTCATATTGGGTGTCAACTTTCCACATAAGTTTTGGTGGAATACTCACACCATAGCACCAAGGTAGATGCTGCTATGAGGATAAGAGCTTTATTTTCAATGGTTGATGGGATCCCCAATCTCTAAGTACAGAGGCAAAGTTGCAGAGCATAACTACCTGAGAAAAAGTAGATGCCGTAACCATAATGGGCTGGAAGGATAAATTTGATATCAAAATGCATTGACCTTCAGGAATCTTCAGGGGTGGCTAATTAATGACAGTGTTCCTAAAACTTGAAATAGGGGACCAGCAGATGGCACAATGGTTATGTCGCTAGACTCCCATGTGGTTGACTACAGTTCAAATCCAGACCTAGTGGCTTAAACTCACACCAGGCACATACACGCCTGCCCAAAATCCTGAGAAGAGTATGGAGGAAAATGGATTGTGACATGGCCATCCCCCCGGAGGGTGATTTCTGGCTTACTGTCTCTCTAGCAAGTGCACACACCCTATAGCAAAAATCTCTCTAAAAAAGAGAACAACAATAAAACTTAAATAGAAGGTCAGTCTATTATTAAAACATTACTGTCTGTAAACCAGAAGATAAACCTGTGGTCTTAACTGGTAAAATCTGTCTTGAGTTGCCACAGTGGAGAACCATGGTTCCTCAACCACTTATCAGATTCATTGTGGATCAAACCCTGAGCCTCTTTATTGAAAGAAAAGCTGAGACTTTTTTTTTTTTTATTTTTAGTAAGAACTCTGGAATGTTGCTAAAACTATGTATTATAAGTCTTCCTACAAGTATTACCGAAAGAACTTTGGAGTCTTTATAAGGAAATAAGCACTGGTAAAAGAAATACTAAGAACTTCTGGAGATAACTAGAAACTCACTCTGAAATAAAGTGAATTCCTAGAAATGACACAAGGGTTCCCAGTAAAGGGAAGTTTTGTGCAAATCAGGTAATAGATGGAATCTTGACCCAGTTTCAATGTATATTAGACTTATGGCCTCATGAACACATCCATGATTATTTCAAAAACTCCTAAATGTATAAATAAAATATGCATAACTCAGAAACTGGTCAAATCCTCACATTGTCTCCCCAGTTGATAGAGGGAGAGTCAAGTGAAAGCCCTTAGAATTTAACTTACATACCAAAAAAGAAAATGAAAATTAATACTATAACCTTGAAGGAAATTGCAGCAATTAGTGCTGCTATCAGAGACTTTAAAAAGTCAAGAATAGTAATTTTTAACAAATCTTCATTTAATTCTTTTGTTTTCCTGAAGGCGGGTAGGTCTTGAGGATGAATATGAATTATGAAATTAATCAGGTGAGAATTCAATTTTAACTACTGTTGCAAATGCTATCTCTTTACTGAGGAAAATCAAACCAACCTTTGGTCCTTGACACATAGCTATTAATGCAGAAAAATAAAGTGTTGTTATTATTTTTTTCATAACCTCCACCCTCTAATACAATTTACAAGGATTGAAGTAAACAGGTTGCTGTACCTTGCAATACCCATGGCCATAAAAAGGAAGCATGTTTGCTTATCCTCTGGATTTTGAAGGTAATACACTGCATTCAAATATTCTATTATGAGACATTTCTTGAAAAACCTATAGGACTGGGACCAGCAGTTAGCGTAATGGCTATGTCACTAGACTCCCATGTAGTCAACTGCGGTTCGCGTACCGGACCCGGTGGCTTAAAACTCACGCTGGGCGTGTGTGCGTGCATGCCCAAGATCCCAAGAGGATAATGGAGGAGAAGGGATTGCGGCATGGCCATCCCCCCTGGGGGGTGATTTCTCGCTTTCTGTCTCTCTGTCTCTCTCTGTCTGTCTGGCAAACGCGTGCGCCCTATAGCAAAAAAAAAAAAAAAGAAAACCTCTAAAAAGAAAAAAAAAAAAAAACCTATAGGACTGAAAGTAGTAAGACAGAAAGTTAGAGAACTCGTGGTAGTAACTCCAGTTGCAGTGTAAGAATGTCTTCCAGGGGGCTGGGAGGTGGTGTGGTAGTTAAAATGCTGGACTCCCACATGGCTGACCATGGTTCAAATCCTGGACCTGGCAGCTTTTTTCTTATTCTCTTTTCTCTCTCTCTCTCTCTCTCTCTCTCTCTCTCTCTCTCTCTCTCTAGTTGAATTGAATAATAGTAATAAATAAAATAATTTTTTAAAGAATTTCTTCCAGGGACCAGCAGATGGGATAATGGTTATGCAGTTAGACTCCCACATGGCCCACCGAGGTTCAAGTCCCAGACCCTGTGGCTTGAAACTCAAGCTGAGTGCATGTGCATGCATCCCCAAGATCCAGAGAGGAAAATAGAGAAGGAATTTTAGTGTGGCCCT
Source organism: Tupaia tana (assembly GCA_026018925.1). Lineage (NCBI taxonomy): Eukaryota > Metazoa > Chordata > Mammalia > Scandentia > Tupaiidae > Tupaia > Tupaia tana. Next base: position 216,197,767 of record JAKSZU010000003.1, on the reverse strand, counting down.
TCCCCTTGAGAATGATTTCTCAATTTCTGTCTCTGTCTCTCCAGAGAACTCACATGGCTATAGCAAAAGCCTCTCTAAAAAGAAAAAAAAAAATCTTCCAGTTGACCTTGGAAAATAAGAACGAAGTCTAATTTCCAGTCTTAATAGAAAGATCGCAGCAAGATTTAGGGTGTGGGAACAAATTTGCCTCCTTCTGCAAATAACTGTTCTTTTTTGGGAAACAGCCCTTACTTTATATTAATCACGGGTAGAGACAGATTGCCTAACCATGGACCATTAAGAGATTATGTAATTTAAACTCTCCATAATGAATTGGCTGTTTTCAGCTCGCTAAGAAATAGACAAAGACTTCAGAGAAACAAACCATTAAGCAGAGTAAGATCTTGACTATCCAAGTTAAGTTGCATAAGCATAGTTCAAACTGTTTTCAAACTTATATCGCTTCCACCCCCTAAACATAATCTAGGGCTTCAAGGTGAGTTATTTATGATGAGGTGACTATGGATACAAAAACGCTGGCTATTCCTGTTTTGCAGATGCTTTTGCACAGTAAATCAGCACCAACTGGAAACAGACTGCTGTGGTATTTGAACCCCCAAAAGGAATGTTACTGGAAAAAAAAGAAATTGTGAAAGGAATTCTTTCCAGGAGGCAGAACTTCAACCAGTGTACTTAGTTGGCTACTTTGTTTGAACTGAGAAATGACTGGGATTTTATTTTTATTTATTTATTTATTTTTTATGACCAGAATTTTAAATATGCATTGATTTATTTTCAGTGGTTAGAGGGTGAGCAGGACGGGTGTTTAGGGACTTCAAAAGGCCAAGATTGCAAAGATAATGACAAGAAATTTGGCAAAGAGGTATGAGGACTGATCTCTGCAAATCAGGGTCAGAATATCTATCTGCTTCAAGGAACAAATTTAATGACAAAGAGTCAAAAAAGGATTCTGTAGATGTTAGTCAACTTTTGCCCAGGTACTTCAATATTTGTTCCAGGAGCTCATGACAGCAGAGATGAATATAAATGGTGCCAACTGGAAGTGTGATGGCTGTGTCCCATGTGGGCGACCATGTAATTTAAGTACTGTGACTTGAAAAACATACTGGGTACACATGGATATAGGCCCAAAATCCCAAAAGGAGGGAGAAATGGAGAGAAGGAATTGCTGTGTGATCATGTCTCACAAGGGTGCTTTCTCACTTATCTGCCCCCCCACACCCCTCCAGTCTCTCACTCCAGCAAGTATGTGTGCCCACTGGAGGAAAAAAAAAAAAAAAAAAATATATATATATATATATATATGTTCATTTATATTCATATATATATATATATATATTCATATATACAGGATATGGGTTCAACAAATACTGACTTCTCCTCACCAAGGATATGGTGGCTCGTGCCACTTCTAAGTGCCTAAACTCGCACTTTGTAGAGAGTGAAGAATATGGTGACCTAATCCCTGAAGGCTATTGATATCAGTCACCCTCAGGACCATGTATAACAGAGTAACACCTGACTTCATGAGGACCCTCTTCTGTCTTCTTACACTTGGCAAACAAAACGGCATTCAGAGGAGCCTCAGGAAAGGACATACAGCATGTGAGACATACGTAGTAGATCTAACTGTTAGAAAGAAAGAGAGAGGAAGGTAGAGAAAAGTAAACCAGGCTAACAAGAGTAAGTAGTAATTTACTTAGCTTGCTGAGTGTCTTTCTTAGACTACATAAGTAATTCCCACACCAAACACCATAACTGGGAAGAGAAAAAAACACCAAAGGAGGGTGGGTATCAAGTGATTATAAGAATGCTAACTTCTGTGCTGCCCTGCACATCTCAGAAGAGCTGGCCTAAATTTACTGGACATATAAATGACTATAACCATCATTAAGGACCAGCAATGTCTCAGGGATTTATATAAATTTATCATGTAGATAGGAGCATATATCTGAGGGCCATATTTGAATAGGCAGGATCATGACACCACCCCCAAAGAGATCCATGTCTTAATAAATGGGGTTATGAATACTGCACTGCTGCTCCTAGCCCATTGTTTTATACTCTTTCAAGACTTTTGCCTAAAAAAAATAACCCACCAACAACAATAGAAAGAAATTAATCATTATTTTCAGTGTTTAAACTTTATTTACTTCCCTAGGCTTTTTAGCAACATGGTCATTTGTGCTTTTTAGAAATACATTAAGTTATCTCTGCATCCTAGTAAACAATTATTTAGAGATATTTCAGAATTTGAAAACAATGCAAATAAGGTATCAAAGTATTATATAGTAATCACACGCACATAAATTCTTAACCGTTTTGCCTGTCTTGTAACTTTCCATTTACTTATTTATCAAAGATTGTTAAGTGTTGAACTCGGAGTCCAATAGTTTTTGCTATATGTATTATTTTAAACAGAAAGATTACTCTATGAAATTTAGGTACACGAAATATGAATCTTAGATGCACAATATTTAAAATATGGGGATCAGCAGTCAGTATAATGGCTATGTCGCTGAACTCCCATGTAGCCGACTGCGGTTTGAGTCCCGGACCTGGTGGCTTAGACTCACGCCGGGCACATGAGCATGTGTGCCCAAGATCCCCAGAGGAGAACGGAGGAGAAGGGATTGTGGCATGGTTATCCCCCTGGGGGGTGATTTCTCACTTTCTGTGTCTCTGTCTCTCTCTGTCTTTCTGGCGAGTTCATGCGCCCTATAGCAAAAAACTCTCCAAAACTAAAAAAAATTTAAAAAATAAAATATGGGGACCAGCAGTTAGCGTAATGGCTGTGTTGCTAGACTCCCATGTAGTCGACTTCAGTTCAAGTCCTGGACCCAGTGACTTAAACTCATGCTGAGTGTGTGTGCGTGCGTGCCCAAGATTCCAAGAAGAGAATGGAGGAAAGAGGATTGCGTCGTGGCCATCCCCCCTGGGGGGTGATTTCTCGCTTTCTATCTCTCTGTCTCTCTGTCTTTCCAGCGAGTTCACACGCCCTATAGCAACAACCTCTCAAAAAACAAACAAAAAACAAAAACACAAACAGAAACAAAATAAAACAAAACAAAATTTTAAATATGCATGCATCTTTTTACATCAGTAAAACTACCAACCATATCAAGATATGGAACATTTACTTTTCATGTGAATGCTATGCTATTTACTACATAGCTTCTAAGTGTTATATCCCATATTGTCTGTTTTATAAGTGCAAAACACCTTGTTATATATGTGGATGCTAGTAAAAAATTTGCACTCTATTTCTATGACTTATAGTTTCACTATCTTTAAATGATCTTAGAAAGTATTCTTAATTACTGCCAGTATATTTTCAGTCTAGCAAAGATGATAAGATTGTATTAGAAAATAAGGTGGATTTATTGTGAAGGCTCCACCTCCAATCCACTTTCCTGTGTGGTTGAAGGGCAGAGGTAAACCTAGCTGGAAAACCAGGAGGATGAAGTTCAGGGTCATTTCTTCCTCCTAGAGGACAACTTCAGGCTCCCCCTGCAGGAAAGAAAGTAGAAGCCTTGCCCAACTGGTTAGCATTAAGACATTTTAGCACCACAAACACATACTCAGAATCAAAGGACACATTCCAAGAGTGAAAAAGACAGTTCATTCACACTAAACAGGGATAGTGGCTCAATTAGTGGTGCTAACACGAACTATAAATACTGTTCCTGGAAAGAGAAGACTCAAGGCTATCATGGAGATGACAGAAAAGATGTTAAAATATCAAGAAGAAAGAGACATCAAAGAGAGACATTGCTACTATTTTGTGAAGCCCAGTGACAGTGTTTACAACTGAAAATAGGGGGAGCAAGAGATAAGAGCAGAAGCTTAGGCACAAAGGTTGGAGTTTGAGCTGCAAGAAATAAGATAAATGTTTTATTCTTACAGTTTCTGCTGCATAAGGAAAGGTGGTTCCATTACTGCCCTAATATGAGTGTGGAAGAGCAAAGATAGAGAATTCACAATCACTTTCTTCAATGCTCAGCAAGGCCAGAATATCTGGTCTACCAGGAAGGTCTTTTTGGAACCCCAAGAGTCACACAGTAAACAACTCTGATGCAGTCCATTGTCCTGCTCACAAAAGGCCTTTAGGGGGCCAGCAGGTGATGTCCTGGTTAAATTGCTGTATCCTACATGACCTACTTTGCAGTTTGAATTCCAGATCAGAAACTTGAAAATTGTATAAGGCACATGTGCATGAGTGCCCAAAATCATGGCAGAGATTTGAAGAGAAGAAGGGATTGCAGCAGAGCCATCCCCCTTGCGGAGTGATTTCTCACTTTCCCTCTCTCTGTCTCTCTCTGGTGAATGCATGAGTCCCATAGGGGGAAAAAAATGTCTTTAGGTGCCTGTGGACTCAATTTTTCCGGCTGTTTCTACATGAAGATGTTGGAGACTGATTAACACTATACTAGCCACATGTTTCTTTCCACGGTACATTAGAATGGCCAGACTATTACTTTAGGACTTAAGAGGACCTAGGTCTCATAAACAAGAGATTTATGTGGAATACAAGGTAATTCTTACCAAAGCAGGGTGAAATCTGTCTGCATGAATGCAGAGCAAAGCATTTGTCAGCAGGCTTTAATAAAAAACAGTGAAAAGGGCCAGATAAAAGCCCATCTCATCCACATCTTTATGAGATTAGAGCTTGTCGTTCACACCTATTCCCTTTCACAAATTAGTTTCCAGAGTCTGATATTTTAAAATCAAATCAGGTCTCTGAAATCCATTTTATGTTTATAGTCTTACAGCTGACTTGAATTGTTTTCTGATCTGGAAATGCAAATCTTCAAGAGTTAGATACACTCTGCCTATTCTGCCTGGAATGTTCAATCCACAACTCTCCTCCTGATGAACTTTTTAAAAAGCCCATCCACACAAGCTGAGCAGCCTCTTTCCTCCAAATTTTTAAGATTCAGTCATGGCACATTGAGAAAGTTAATTCATGAATGCAAAAACTCAGGGATCAACATTTAAGGGACACAAAAATGAAAAACTGTGGATGATGATGCATATGAAAAACTGTCTTTGGACTAATTTACAGTGTATTTATGCTGGGAAAATTTATTTTGTATGCTCTAATGGTATAAAGTGATTGAATGTAAAATAATAATAATAATAATAAATTTTTAAAAATTCTTGGTCTCATTGAGTCAATGGAAAAGTTATTGTTTGAGAAATAAACTAGATGAAGAGAACAAGAGAAGTTCTGAAATAGGCAAGTGGCCACAACCATTTTTAACAGCTCTGTTCTGAAAATGTGGAGTATGGTAGCCAAAAAAGCGAGGACAATGTGAGGGCAATTTTATGGTTACACAGAGAGATCTAACCATACCACACATAGAGACCTTATAAGCATGGCTCTGAAGCTGACATTCATTAGCAATAGACTAATTACCTCATCCCTCTCAGTCTCCATTTCTTCACTGCCTCACAAAGTACTTAGGTAAAGGTAACGAAAACATTTTTGTGGGGAATAAAAGAACATAAAATATTTAAAACAGAACTTGGTACTAGCAAAGTAAATAGGTATTTGGTTCTTTATCATCATCATTACTATTGCTGTATATAAAAACTTCTTACTAAAAAAAAAAGACTTTCTTAGTCAATTTGGAGTCATATTTCATGACTGAAATTTTGATTCTGGTTCTATGTTTTTTTCATTTTCTTTTTTGTGTATCTAACAAAGAAAACATCTATTATATCTTGAAATTCAAGATTAAACTTTAGCAAGAGGTGGTATTAGTTTATTCATGTAACACTTATACAGATGTTTTAACTGGACTATGCAAACATTGCAGGGGTGACACAGGTAAATAGTTGTGGATCCATCTTCCAAGATTTTATGTTCAAGAAAGAGAACAAAAGTTAAACAAGAGAAAAAGCACAGTAACAAAATAGCTCTGTATTTAATAGAGATTACACTGAATCTGTGGAACAATTTAGGGATTATTGCCATTTTAACAGTATTATATCTTTTGATCCATGAACATAGATTTTTTTAAATTTATTTAGGTTTTCTTTCAATTTTTCTACAATGATTTATAGTTTTAATTTTAAAAATATGAAAATCTCTATATAGATATATTTGCTAAACTTACCATTAGCAATTTAACTAATTTATCATTAATATAAATGAAATTCTCTTATCAGTTTTATTTTCAGATTATTTATTGCTAGTGTATAAAATATGATTGATTTTTTGTATTGATCTTGTATCTTGTCATTCTGCCCCCTCATTTATTAGTTTTGTGTACATTGAGATGATTATGTAGTCATTTATTCCTCTACTATGTTATGCTACATCGATTGACTTTTAGATATCAAACACTTTGTTTTCTTGAGGAAAATTCTACCTGGTCTTGGTATAATTCTTTTTATAAGTTGCTGATATAATATATTAATACTAACACTATGATGAGGAAATCATGTCAATATTCTCAAAGTATACTGGTGTGTGGTGTTTGTTTCTTGTGATATCTTTGCCTAATTCTCATAGTAGGGAAATAGCAGCTTCATAAAATAAGTCATGAAGTGTTCCCCCACCTTCTACTTTCTGTGATGTGTGAAGGATTTATACTAGCTCTAAACATTTGACAGAAATTTCCAGAATAATCTGGGTTGATGTTTTTTTGTTTGTTTGTTTGTTTGTTTGGATGCTTTTATGTTTGGGAAGTTTGTTGATTTCTAGTTTAATCTCCTTTGCTGTTATAGGTCTATTCACATGTTTTAATTCTTTTCTAAACTGTTTCACTAGTTTGTGTCTTTCTGAGTAGTTGTCCATTTCATCTAGGCAAGTTATTTATTGGCACATAATTTTTTGTAATAATTTATTAAAAATCTTATTTCTGGGGTTTCAGTGAAGATATCAACTTTTTCATTCCTGATTTAGTAATTTGAGACTCCTTTCCTTTTTCTTAATATCTATTTTCAAGTCTCCAACCACTATTGTTGAATATTTTTATCTTTTGCTTTTGTTTTATTTATTACATTTTTAAATATTTTACATATTTTTCTGGTTATCATCTTACTTTAAAACAATCTAGATTGGATTCACACAAATTTTCTTTCAAAAGTATATAAAGCCTTGGGACCAGCAGTTAGCATAATGGCTATGTCACTGAACTGCCATGTAGTTGATAGCGGTTGGAGTCCCGCACCCGGTGGCTTAAACTCATGCCGGGCGTGTGTGCGTGTGTGCCCAAGATCCCAAGAGGAGAATGGAGGAGAAGGAATTGCGGTGCAGCCATCCCCTCTGGGGGGGGTGATTTCTCGCTTTCTATCTCTCTGTCTCTCTCTGTCTTTCTGGCGAGCACACGCGCCCTATAGCAAAAACTTCTCAAATAAAAAAAGTATATAAAACCTTTGTTCTAATATAGTTGCATCACCTCTCCCCTCATTTGTCCTATTACTATCATACAAATTATATCTTATTTCTTCATATATCTTTTATTTTTGTTTTAGTTACTATTCTGTTTAAATCCAGAATTTGTCTTACTTTATAATTCCTGTCTCTTCATTGATATTCTGTATTTGGTAAGATAATACTCTCATACATTTTTTTAGTTCTCTAGGCATGATTTATTGTAGTTTCTTGAATATATTTATAATATCCAAATTAAACCCTGTCTATGAAGTCCAATATCTGAGTTTTCTCAGGGATGGTTTTAGTAATTTTTTTCTCCTGTGTATGGAAATCAGTCCTACTGATTTCTTTTTATAATTACTGCTTAATTCAGTTTTCTTTAAAATCTGATAGAAGAGTCCAAAGTCCCACCCACCTATGTGTCAGAGGACCAGGGAGGAAGCTATTGAAGAAGCACCACTGGAAGTTCCCCATTGGTGTTCTGCTACTCGGGTTTCTGCCTTTGGATCCTTTCATGTCCCACTGCCCCTCCACTGCCATTTCAAGTCCCATCCACCTGCCCAGCAGACACCTGGGGAGCCAGGTGCTTCCATATTCCACAGTTCACTAGCCTACACACTACACACAGTGTGGTAAGAGACTTACACTTCTTTCTGCAGTTACATATTTCCAGCACAGTTCCCAGTACATCTCATCCTGAGAGGTTGTTAGAGGATCCAAGCACCTGAATCTGGCTAGACATTACCTTACTTTGATGGAAAGACACATTCCCATACCAGGAACACACCTGGGAAGAAAAGCTTTTCTTTTCCCCTGACAATATTCAAAAAAGTAGGAATAAGTGTGTACTTCATCAGATGACTAAAAACCAAGGCAGAGGCACAAGAAATATGAAAAAAACAAGGAAATATCTCTTCCACAAGGGAACACAATAACTCCTCATCTACCACAGACAGCACAAAAGATCCCACTGAAATGTTAGATAAAGAATTCAAAATATTTGTGACGAAACTAAATAAGATGCAAGAAAAAAGAACCAACTAACCCCAGGAGATGAGGAAGTTCTTGTATGACCTGAAGGAGGAGATAGACACCATAAAAAAAAATCAAAACAGAACTAGAGATGAAGACCAACTACAGGAGATTAAAACCTCCCTTGAAAGTATTAATAGTGGAACAAACCACAGAGAAGACCGAATCTATGCTCTAGAAGGCAAAATCTCTAACTTAGACAAAACCACTAAAAAGGCTGAAAAAATAAGTAAACAAAAATAGGGATAACCTCTGGGGAATACTAGACACCATGCCAAATGCCAAAATACCCAAATAATTGGTATTCCACAAGGTAAATAATTTAACAAGGGCATAGAAAATCTATTTCATTGAAATACCTTCAAAAAAAAAAAAAAAAACTTTTCAAACCTAGAGAACCATTCAGATATCCAGATTCAAGAAACACAAAGGACCCCAAATAAAATCAGCTTAAGAAGATCCTCTTCATGGCGCATCATAGGCAGATTGGTCAAAATAAGACAAGATTCTAAAAATGGCAAGAGAGAAACATCAAGTTATTTACAAAGTTTATTTCATTAGATTAATATCAAACCTCTCAAGTGAAACAATGTAAGCCAAGGAAAGAATGGGGAGATATATTCAAAATGCTAAAAGAGAAACAATTTCAGCCAAGAAAATATATATATATATACTATATCCAACAAACTTTTCCTTCATATGAGGAAAAACAAATAAAATCATTCCCAGGTAAACAAAAATGGAAAGAATTTACTACTTTAAATCAGCTCTTCAAGAAGTACTGAAGGGAGTAATATATCAGGAATATTAAAGAAAGACAAACAGAAATAAGAAAACAAAAACAACCAAGAAAATGGCTAACAAAATGACCGGGTCAAGTCTGCAAATATCTATAAAAACAATGCATGTTAATGGATTAAATTCTCCAGTCAAAAGACAGACACTGACTGAATGGATTAAAAACAAAACAAAACAAAAACAAAACCACTGGAACCGTTTATATGTTGCCTACAAGAAACACACCTCATGGATAAAGACAAACATAGACTGAAAGTGAAGAACTGGAAAAAGATATTCCAGGTCATGACGGGCAGCAAGATGGCCAGCAGGGTCATGCAGGTAGTCAAGCTATATACATCATTAATAAAGTTCCCTGACAGAAGACACAATCCTAAACTCAATGTATCAGAAGCTTTGCGATTGACAGGGTTACCAACTCTTTCTTCTGCAGTTTTACAGCACTCTAAGGGAAATAAATCAGATTTCCTGATGTATCAGGTTCCACCAGATGTGGCAGAAGTAATAAAATTTTTATCACTTTACCTCAGAAATACAGAAGGAAACTTGTATCTTAGGAAAAAATTGAATTTACCCAACATGGTGGTCAGAGTAATCACTGTGGCTGCTGTTTTCATCAGATAGGAGAATTATTTTTATAATAAGGTGCTTTCAAAATGAATATACAAAATTGAATCAGAAATTGTATATTAAACTATCATAATAAGTATTCTGTAAAAAATAAAAAAGGAAAAAATATTCCAAGTGAATGCAAATCAAAAAAAGGCTGGAGTTGCAACATTAATAACAGGAAAAAATGGATCTTAAGACAAAACCTAAGAAGAGATAAAGAAGAGCACTATACAGTACTAAAAGGCTAATCACCAAGAAGCTATAACACTTATAAATATCTATGCACCCAACACTGGAGCATCCAAATACATGAAAGATATTCTACTTGATCTAAAAGGAGAGATAGACTGCAAAATAATAACTGGAGATCTCAACATTCCACTGTCTCCTCTAGACAGAGCATATAAACAAAAAAAAAAAGTAAAGAGACACAGGATCTAAACAATACCATAAATCCAATGGACTTGACAGGTATCTATAGAACTTTCCACCCAATAAATATAAAACATATATTTTTCTCACCCCACTCATGGAACATTTTCAAATATTGACCAGATGATAGGGCATAAAATAAGTCTTTAGAAATTAAAATGGATAGAAACTATATCTAGAATCTTCTTTGACCATGATGGGATTAAACTTGAAATTAATTTCAGAAAAATACCCTCAAAAATACACAAAAATATAGAAACTAAACAACCTACTCCTGAATGACTTCACAATACTGTAGAAATGAAGACTGAAATTCAAAGATTCATTGTAAGCAAGGATAATGAGCACATGTTTTCATAACCTATGAGACATAGCAAAAGTAGTCATAAAAGAGAAGTTCATAGCAATAAGTTCTCACAAGAAAAAAATGGAAATGTATCAAATAAAAAGCCTATCAGGGATCTGGAAAGACAACAACAAAAAAAGCCCCCCAAAAATACCAGGAGAAAAGAAATTTCATTTATTTCATTTATTTTCATATATTCAAGCAGAAATAAATGAAATAGAGAATAAAAGAACTATAAAAATAAATGAAACCAAAGCTGGTTCTTAAAGAAGATAAAATTGAAACACCATTAGTTAGAATAATTAAGAAGAGCAGAAAAAGGAACCAGATAAATCTAATCAGCAATGAAGCAGGCTATATTACAACAGACATAACAGAAATACAAAAAGATTATCAGAGAATACTACAAGTGACTATACACCAACAAACAAGACAACCTGGCTAGGATGAACAAATTTCTGGACACATTTAATATACCAAGATTGAGTCGGTAAGGAATAGGAAACCTGAATAGACCAGCAACAAGCAATGAGATTGAATAAATGATCTCCCAAGAAAGAAAAGTCCAGGTCCTGATGGCTTCATTTATAAATTTTAGGAAACCTTTAAAGAAGAGCTAACCCCCATTCTACTCAAACTATTTCCACAGATACAAAATGAAGGAACCCTCCCAAATTTATTCTATGAAATTTCTATCATTCTGATTCCAAAGCAGACAAGGGCATCACCAAGAAGAGAAAACTACAGACCAATATCCCTGATGAATTGCAAAATTCTCAACAAGATACTAGCAAATTGTATCCAACCACACATTAAAAAAGCTGATGAAGTTGGCTTTATTCCAAGGATGTAAGGGTGGTTCAACATACACAAAACTATAAATGTAATACATCATATTAATAGATGGAGATTTTAAAACTGTATGATCATATAAATTAATGCAGAAAAAGTATTCGATAAAATATAACATTTCTTCATGATTATAATCATCATAGAAGAACTTTTCTCAACAAAGTAAAAGCCACATATTAAAAAAAAGCATAGCTAACATCATACTGAATGAAACAAGAACAAACTGAAACAAGACAAGGCTGGCCACATTCTCCACTCCTTTTCAATATAGTACTGGAAGTCCTAGCAATGCAATCAGAAAAGAGAATAAAGTAAAAGACATTCAAATAGGGAAAGAAGTGAAACTATCTCTATTTGCAGATGACATAATTATATACATAGAAAACCCCAAAAAATCTGCTAAACAAAACTTGTGGAAGTAATAAACAAATACAGTAAAGTGACAGGATACAAAATCAATGTACAAAAATCTATAGTATTTCTATACATCAACAGTGAACAGACTGAGGTAGAATTGAAGAAAGTAATTTCATTAACAATAGCTACAAAAACAAATAAGATATCTAGGAATAAACGTAACCAAAACAGTAGGAGACCTCTGCAAGGAAAGCTATAAAAAACTTACAAAAGAAATTGAAAATAATCCAGAAAAAGTGGAAGGATATCCCATATTCCTGGATTGTAAGAATGAACATAATCAAAATGTCAATTCTACCCAAATTACTTTATAAATTTAATACAATCCCAATCAAGTTACCAGAGACATTCTTTACATAATTAGAAAAAAATCATAAAATTTGTCCAAAATGATAAAAAAACATTTATTACGATAATTACTGCAACAAAAGAATAATATAGGAGGCATCTCATTCCCTCATCCCAAAATATTTTACAAAGCTGTGATAGTCAAAATAGCATGGTATAGCACACAAGCTTACATAGCAATGGACCAGAATACTGACCCAGAAATTAACCTCAAAACATACAGCCAACTGATTTTCAACAAACGGCACAAGTTAATCCAGTTGGAAAAAGAAAATCTCTTCAGCAAATAATCCTGGAAAAACTGGATAGCCACCAGCAGTAAAATGAATCTGGACCCTTATCTCTCCCCACTAACAAAAATCAACTCATATGGATCAAAGATCTAAACATAAAACCTTAAACTATTAGACTGCTCATGGAAAACACAGGGAAAAACTCTTGGAGACATCAGAGTAGGCGAAGACTTTCAAAATAAGACCTTCAAGACTCAGGCAGTAATCTCAAAAATAGACAGGTGGGATTATAGCAAGTTAAAAAGCTTCTTCACAGGGAACCAGCAGTTAGCGTAATGGCTATGTCGCTGGACTCCCACGTAGTCGACCGCGGTTCGCGTCGGACCCGGTGGCTTAAAACTCACGCCAGGCGCATGTGCGTGCGTGCCCAAGATCCCGAGAGGAGAATGGAGGAGAAGGGATTGCGTCGTGACCATCCCCCCTGGGGGGTGATTTCTCGCTTTCTGTCTCTAATGTCTCTCTCTGTCTGTCTGGAGAGAGCACGCGCCCTATAGCGAAAATCTCTCAAAAAAAAAAAAAAAAGCTTCTTCACAGCAAAAGAAACAATAATTAGAGTGAAGAGACAACCCTTGGAATGGGAAAATATATTTTCAAACTCTCTCTGAATATACAGGGAACTTAAGCAGATTACCTGAAAAAAAATAATAATAAATCCAATTAAAAGATGAGAAAATGAACTGAGCAGACAACTTTCCAAGGAAGATATATGAACTGCCAAAGAGCATATAACAAAATGCTCTATATCCTTTACCATAAGGGAGATGCAAATCAATACCACAATAAAATTCTATCTAATCCCAGTTTGAATGGCTAAGATTTTAAAAATAAAGAATAATAAGTGCTGGTGAGGCTATGGTGAAAAGGGAACTCTCCAACCCTATTGGTGGGAATGTAAATTAATACAACCACTGTGGAGAACATGGAGATTCCTCGAAAATCTACAAATAGAACTACCATACAATTCAATAATTCCACTCTAGGTATCTACTCAAAGGATAGGAATTCACTCAGTTGGAAAAGTACTTGTACAGCTCATTTATTGCAGTATTATTCAGAATTGCTAAAACATGGAATCAACCTGAATGTCCCAGAATAGATGAATAGATTGAAAAAGTGTGGCACATGTACACTACAGAATACTACTCAGCCATAAAAGACAATGAGACCCTGGCGTTTGATCAAAAGTGGCTGAATATGGAAGATTGAATGCTGAATGAAGCAAGTCAGACTACCAAAGAGAAGCGTTATATGTATTCACCGAATACATAGCAAATGTCTGCACTTTATGGCAGAAACTGAAAAATTGGAAGGTATAAAGGCATGGAGAGTAATTGCAGATAGTAGAGACAGTGTGGTAGGAGAGTGAACAATAGGGATCTGGGAGGGAGAGAATAAAAAACAAAAATAGCTAAACATTTAACAAACACAAAAATGGAAAATTATCTGGCTATGATAATGTGCATGATATCTTCGACTGGAATAATATATAGTGTATTCATACTGGGAAAAGTCATTTTGTTTGCTGTAAAGAGATACAGTGAATGAGTGTTAAGAAAACATAAAAGAAAGAAAAGAAAAAAATCTGATAGAAGAAAATAATTATAAATAAAAATACATTCATATCATTTTGTGGGTTTTATTATTTTTTCTTTTCTTTTTCTTTTTTTCCCTACATTTTTCTATTAGTTCCCTTTATCATTGACTTTATTTCTCTATGTGAATTTTGGTTTCTGTCTGATGTCTTTTTTTAGATGGAAAGACTATCATTTCCTATCAGACAGTTCTGCCTGTGATCAATTCTGTAAGATTTTGTTTATCTGAGATTGTCTCAATTTGACCTTCAATTTTGAAGAATAGCTTTTTTCTACATAGAATTTTTCATTAGTATGCTTTTCCTTTCAGCATTTGCTTGTGTTGTACCACTACTTTCTGAACTTTATGCATTCTGATGAGCAGGTATTAATTCTGTTAAAGAGTACTTATGCATTATGAATAATTTCCAAGATTCTGTCTTTGCATTATGCTTTTGACAATTTATGATACATCTAGGTAAGGGTATTTTAAAATTTCTCTTTGCTGTTTGTTGAGCTTTTTGCACATACGTGTGTGTGTAAGAGAAAGAGAGGGAGACAGAGAGAGATGTCTCTGGTTAGACTGTCATTAAGCAAATATAGGTATGTTTGATGGTATCTTACAAGGCTCTCTTTATTCTTTATCTTTGTTTCTTTCGCTTCCTTAACTGGAAAATCTTAATTGACCTAAATGTAAGGTCTCTGATGTTTTATTTATTTTTTTCTTTTTTCTGCTCAAATATGTTGTTGAGCATCTCCAGTGAATTTTTGTTTCAGTTACTATTCTGTTTAAATACAGATTTTTGTTCTGTTTTATAATTTCTGTCTCTTCATCGATATTCTCTATTTGGTAAATCATTGCTCTCACACTTTTTTTTAGCTCTCTAGACATACTTTATTTTAGTTATTTGAATATATTGGTAATATCTGAATTAAACTCTGTCTATTAAATTCAATGTATGAGTTTCCTCAGAGACAGTTCTAGTAAATTTTTCTGTGCATGGGTTGAAGGTTTCTGTTTCTTTGAATTTCTCAAATGTAAATGGTTGTTAAAAATTGAACATCTGAAAATTAGAATGTACCTGTTCTCTAAATTAAATACCTCCTTCCTCTGAATTGTTTATTATTGCTTTGTTTCTGTGGCTGCTGTGTTTGTTAAGTGTCTACATTGTTTGATATATGTGGCCACTGAAACCTTTGCTCAAGTAGCTCAGTGGTCAGCTAATGACTGCACAGGGATTTCTTTATTTGTCTTTGAATCAGTACCTTTAACAGTCTTTGTTTCTGTGTATGTTGAAACATGTCTTTAAAGCCACAAGAGGTAGTTTTAAACTCCACTTTCACCTTCATTTTCTGCTTGTGCAAAGTTTCAATGTCAAGAAGTGAAAAATTAGGTTTTTCTTGTGTTGTTCCTGGCGTGTGCACAATCCTTCACAAGCACATACATTTCCACATTCTCAGAAATCTGAGATTCCCAGCAATGTCTGATATTCCTAGATGTATTAAAGCTTTCAAAGCATCTATGATCCTCTCATTTTTCAGTTTTCCTTTTAAGTGTTTTGTTTAGCCTCTTGTTGCTCCCAATTGCTATGGATACCTAAAGTACCTGCCTTTCTTTCTTTCTTTCCTTCTTTCTTCCTTTTCTTTAATAGTTTTTTGCTATAAGGCATGTGCTCTTGCCAGAGAGACTGAAAGAGACAGAGAGAGAGAGAGAGAGAAAGAAATCACTCCCCCCCACCCCAAGGGGTTGGCCATACCGAAATCCCTTCTCCATTTTCCTCTTAGTATTTGGGGCAAATACGCACATGCTCCCAGAGTGATTTTCAAGCCACTGGGTTGGGTTCTCAAACAAGGTCAGCCATGTGGCAGCCCAGCCCTTTAATCACTAAAGCACCTGCTGACCTCAGTGCCTGCATCTTAAATTCCCACTGAATGTTTAAACACCCTAGGGACACAGCTGTTTGCAAGAGAAATCAAGTTATATCCTGACAAGAGATTTTCAGGGAGTTGTTAACCCTCATCTAAGATGTACAGTTCTCGTGTTACATATCTGATGAATGATTTATTTCTAATGTGATATATATAAACAATAGAATACCTGCCAGCAACAAAAAAGGATGAATTTCTGTCATTTGAGGCTGGATGAACCTGAAAGAAATAATGATAGGTGAAATAAAGCAGGCTCTGAAATGCAAATACTTTATGTCCTTACTCATTAGCAGTAGCTGTAAGATTTTATTTCATAGAAGTAGAGAATGCTATGGTAGATACCTGAAGCTGGAAAGAATGAAGGGATGGAGAAGACAAGAGAACTCAGTTAACAGATGCAATAGTGCAGGTAAACAAATGCAATGTGTTATAGAATATCATAGAAAAAGTAAAGGACATTGGTGACAATCTAATATATATTTCAAAATAATCAACAGAGCAGATTTTAAATGTACACAACACACAAAATAACGGTAAATTTTGGTATTTATATTTTACTAGTTTTATTATTACACATTGCATACAAGCTTTGAAAACCACACTGTACACCACGAAGATGTACATCTGTTATAGGAATTATAAATTGCAATAAAAGTATATTTAAAAACTGTGCAGTTCTCTGGGAAATCAGGCTTTCAGGTAAATTCCAAACATGTTCTACCCCTTTTGGTGAAGAATGCTGTTGGTTTCCACCGCCATTGAAGTTGTGAGGTTGTTAGCTTTTAAGGCTACCTCAGAGAAGAAGAAAGTGGTGTGGGATGGGAATAGGGCAAATTAAATCACTAAAAAGCTCATTGTTCTTATAGAGATCCAGCTGGGGATTTTTTGTCAATATTCTAGTTGCTTTTATACAAGAATAGATTTTTTTTATAAAGAATTATTTTATTTTAACTTTATTTATTATTATTATCATTATTACTTTCCAGTTTGATCAGAGAGAGACAGAGAGAGAGAGAGAGAGGAAGTGAGAAAGCAAGCCACCAGGTCCGAGACTTGAACCGTGGTCGGCCATGTGGGAGTCCAGCGCCTTTAACCACCATGCCACTTGCCAGCCCCAAGAATAGATTTTTAGAGGTTTTTACTCTGACATTCAAGAAGTGTTTCAATGAGTGAAAACAATAAAATATTGAAAATCAATTTAAATCACAATTCCAAATATTGAGTATTTAATACGTTATTGCTTTAATACCTCAAAATATTTATAAATACTTCTACTGCTTCCATATTTTCGATATAGCAAATATGCTGAGATGATCATTCTTGCCCAACCAAATTCTTACTCTTCGAACATACCTTGCACATTTCTGCTCTTGGCATACCAATGCAGCTGGCAGAAATGCCTCCCATCTTTACTACCCGTCACATGCTCCAATCATTCTGCTTTATGATCCAACCCAATTATTGCCTCCACTGTGAGATATTTTTAGGTTCTTTCACAGAGTGAGTTCTGTCCTCTTATAATCATGGCTTTAATTTCTAAGTGCACAGTTTGTCCCATGATATTGTAAAAGTTGCATGCTTGCTGACATTCTACCTACACTCTACATTCCACCTAGACTCTCAGGTCCTACAGAACAAATATGTTTTCTGAATCAATCTTCAGCCTGAGTCATTAAGAATATTAACTTGTATGGGAGCAGCAGATGGTGAAATGGTTCTATCACTGGACTCTCACATGGCTATCCATGGTTTGAATCCTGGACCAGGTGGATTCAAACTCACCTTCATGCCCAAAATCCCGAGGAGAGTGGAGAAGACAGGATTGCCACATGGCCATCTTCCCTGAGGAGTAATTTTTCACTTTCTCTCTCTCTTTCTCTCTCCGGAAAATGCACATGCCCAGAGCAAAAATTTATAAAAATAAAATAAACTTGTGTGTATACTACCACGCTTTTATTTATACACTACATCCCAGAGTCTCACCCTTGTCTTTTAAGACTGTCATCTCTTTGGTTTTGCTATTTATCATGTCAACTCTCACCTATGAAAATAAACCACAAGATCTTCATCTCAAAAAAAGAAAAAATATGGGCACTGAATATTTTGGCTAGCTCACTGCCCAAATATGATGTCAACAGATCAGTAAATCCCATGTACACCAGGGCTGCTCTGTAGAGCTCCCTAACTTTCTTTTAGTATGATCATAGCTTGTACCTGTCCAAAGATTTCACTCTCCATATGCTCATTTGAACATGGTACCAGAAGTGTTTGATTTTCTGTAGCTTAATCTGATCTGTATATTTAGTGCCCAAAGCTAGTCTTGCTCACTGTCCTTCTCTTGCTCACTGCACTAGTGTCTCTCAGGAAGTCAGAACACCTTGGGACCAGCAGTTAGCATAATGGCTATGTTGCTGGACTCCTATGTAGTCGACCGCAGTTCAAGTCCCAGACCCAGTGGCTTAAATTCATGCCAGGTGCATGTGTGTGCCCAAGATCCCAAGAGGAGAATGGAGGAGAAGGGATTGCAGAGTGACCACCCTCTCAGGGGCTGATTTCTTGCTTTCTGTCTCTCTGTCTCTTTCTCTTTCTGGCGAGTGCATGTGCCCTATAGCAAAACCTCTCAAAAAAAAAAAAAAAAAAAAAAGAAAAGAAAAGAAAAGAAAAGAAAAGAAAAGAGAGAAAGAAAGAAAGAAAGAAAGAAAGAAAGAAAGAAAGAAAGAAAGAAAGAAAGAAAGAGAAAAGGAAGTTAGAACACCTTACAGTGTGACATCAATTCAGTGGCATGCTAGGAGGAGGAAGAGTTCAACAGGAAGTTGGCAAGTCATAGGCACAGAATTTTAGACCCCAGCCCTCACATTTAACCACACAATACATAATATCAGATCTTTCTGAGCTCTAGGCCATGTATGGAGAATCTAAAGGATCCTCAGGGAATAGACCAGTGACAATTTTGGAAGTGCAGAGTTGTGGGCGTAACAGGGAGATATAGCCAGGATGTCCTGGAATATTTGTCTAAAACAAGGCATGGAAAAATAAGGAAATTATTTAGTCTATGAGATAAGTATTGCAGGATCAAGTACGTTGGCATGTATCTGATGGGCTGAAACTCCAGCCCTTGACCCATGTGGTTTGCCCACTTCTTTGAGGCATGTAGTAGGACTCTTAAGCAGGCTGTAGTGCCTTGTAGGATATAAAGGTCCCCACCAGAAGGCTTAAGAGTTCTTTCACTGGTGTACTCAGGCGTCAGTGCCTTTGGGAACAATGGAACATCGCCAGTATCTTCCTGTCAGACATAAAACAGTCACTGCAATTACAGTACTCTTCTTGGCTTTGAGTGGTAAAGGCTACTCATATCATGACTATTTGATTTTTCCTTAGTTCCAAAATATTCAGCAGGTGTTTACCTATACTATATCTGCATAGCATTCATTTATTCTTTCAGCTGTCTTTTATATTTAAAAAATCCTACTTGTCATAAAGAATGTAGGAGAGGAAGCCATAGTTTGCTGATTAGCTGCAGAAAGAAAAAATAAAGACTTTAAGTATTTTCTGTGTTGTCACTTGCAGTTTCAAATGCTTCATTGCATCTATTCACAACAGAGAGAGCTGAATCCACCATCAAAAAGGTCCCTGTCCCTTGATAGCTGTTTTCTGATGCTCTATTAGATCTTCTGATGTAGCATTTGTTTAAAATGCAGAAAATAGTGTTCATTTATTTTCTCCTTGATGTCCTCTGCTGTTAGGACATAATGTTCATTTTTTTTTTTTGGTATGATAATTAGTACATCAGATCAGTCAGTCCTTCCATGTATCAGAGATGGGTTGGAGCATCAAGACTAAATAAACATTTTCAAAGAGACTTTAGCACAAAGACAGTTTCTATAAAAATTTTATTTATGAGAGAAGAAGAAAATACAAGATCCCTGGGAACCAGCAGTTAGCGTAATGGCTATGTCTCTGGACTCCCACGTAGTCAACCGTGGTTTGCGTCCCGGACCCGGTGGCTTAAAACTCACGCCGGGCACGTGTGCGTGTGTGCCCAAGATCCCGCGAGGAGAATGGAGGAGAAGGGATTGTGGCATGACCATTTCCCCTGGGGGGTGATTTCTCTCTTTCTATCTCTATGTCTCTCTCTGTCTGTCTGGCGAGTGCACGCGCCCTATAGCGAAAACCTCTCAAAAAAAAAAAAAAAAAAAAGAAAAGAAAAGAAAAAAGAACTAAAAATTAAAAAAATCTTGATTATAATGCATAATAATCAAATCAAGTCAATAAATATATCCACCATCTCAAACATTTATCATCAGTTTGTTTTGTGTACATGTGAAATCCTCTCTTAATTTTTTTGGAGCATACATAAAATTGCTGACCATAATTACTCTACTATGCTATAGTGCTCTAGAACCCATTTCATTTACTTTCTTCCATTCTTGTAACTGTTAATTAAGTTCTATCTTCCTCACTCCCCTCCTTTTCCCAGAGTCTCAAATCTACTATTTCATTCTTTATTTCTTTTTTTGTTTGTTTCTTTGGAGAGGTTTTTGTTACAAGGCATATGCACTTGCCAGAAAGACAGAAAGACAGAAAGTGAGAAATCATCCCCCAAGGGTATGGCCACACTGCAATCCCTTCTCCTCCATTCTCCTCTCAGGATCTTGGGCATGCACACATGCACCGGCATGAGTTTAAGCCACCGGGTCCAGGACGCGAACCACAGATGACTACATGGGAGTCCAGCGACATAGCCATTATGCCAACTGTGTCCTTTCATTCTTTATTTCTATGCTATCAAATTTTTTGCTTCCATTAATGAATGAGCACAACACTATTTGTCTTTCAGTAATAATACTTAGCATTATTTCCAACAAATCTGTCCAAATTGTCGCAAATGTCAAGATTCCACTCTATTTGGCTGAATAATATGCCATAGTGTGTATATACCTCCATCCACTCATTTATTAGAGCACTTAGGTTGATCCCATAGCTTAGCTATTGTGAATAGTGCCACAATAAACATAGGGCATAGATAGCTCTGCAACATACTTACTTCCTGGGGCCAGCAGGCAGTGTGGTGGTTAAGGCATAGGATTCCCACATGGCTAACCATGGTTCAAGTCCTCTCTCTGTTCATAACTGGGGACTGGTGGGATGATTTCTCACTTTTTCCCTCTCTGTCTCTAGTGGGTGCCCTTGACCTATGACAAAAATCTAAAAACAAAAACAAAATCTTCCTTCCCTTTGGGTATATATAGCCTTTCTCAAAGAAATGGAATTACTGGTTAATAAGGTAGTTCTATGTGTTTTAGTTTTTTTTGTTTGTTTATTTGTTTGTTTTTTGAAGAAGTAGCATATTATCTTCCTTTATGGTTGTACTAATTTACATTCACAACAGTGCACAAATTTTGTCTTACCCAAAACCTCATCACTATTTATTAATCTTATTTTTTTTTTTTGAGAGGTTTTTGCTATAGGGCACGTGCACTCGCCAGACAGACAGAGAGAGAGACATAGAGACAGAAAGCAAGAAATCACCCCCAGAGGGGATGGTCATGCTGCAATCCCTTCTCCTCCATTCTCCTCTCGGGATCTTGGGCACACACGCACACGCGCCCGGCATGAGTTTTAAACCACTGGGTCTGGTACGCGAACCATGGTAGACTACGTGGGAGTCCAGCGACATAGCTATTACGCTAACTGCTGGTTCCCTTAATCTTATTTTTCAACTAATAATTACTCTATTATAATTTCATGACCATAACTTGAATGGATATATTTTCTAATAATATTCTAAGTTAAAGACCTTGGAAAATGCCAATATCTTTGCTTAAGATAACCACATCTGATTAATGATTATAATTCTATTGATTTTTCAGTTGTTAACTCTGAGTTTCAAAAATTTGACCTTGCTATTTAAAACTTGTGTCCTCAGAAAGGATATTTTCTTTTCCTCTCAAATTCTCTTTGTTTTCTTTTTTCTATAATTGAGTCTATCACAAGAAAAGATACATATCTTCTTCTTATTTATTTTTTATAGTTTTAGTTTTTTTATATAATCACTGTAAATCATCAGTTTGTAAAATGAATTTTTCCCAGCATGAATACACTGCACATTAGTCCAGTTAAAGATACTAACATACACACTATCATGAACATATAATTTTCTATTTTTGTGTCTCTTTAATGTTTTGCTGCTTCTTAGGGTGTCTTAAAATAAGACTTACAACTATTTTGCCATCTCACTTTCTACTTCAAGAGGAAAGTTGAGAAATGGACAAAAATTATGATGAAAAATAGTGTTAATAACTTCAGGGATCTTGTTTTTTTTTTTTTTTTGACAGGTTTTCGCTATAGGGCACGTGCGCTCGCCAGACAGACAGAGAGAGACATAGAGACAGAAAGCGAGAAATCACCCCCCAGGGATGGTGACACCACAATCCCTTCTCCTCCATTCTCCTCTCGGGATCTTGGGCACGCACGCACACGCGCCCGGCGTGAGTTTTAAGCCACCGGGTCCTGGACGCGAACCATGGTCGAGTACGTGGGAGTCCAGCAACATAGCCATTACACTAACTGCTGGTTCCCAATTTTTAGTTCTTGTATTATAACCTAATATAGATTTATCCTGGAGAATGTTCACGTGCTTATAGGAAG
Source organism: Tupaia tana (assembly GCA_026018925.1). NCBI lineage: Eukaryota > Metazoa > Chordata > Mammalia > Scandentia > Tupaiidae > Tupaia > Tupaia tana. The sequence goes on along the minus strand of JAKSZU010000003.1, from coordinate 216,175,102 downwards.
AATATGTATCTTTTAGCTGTTAGTTGAAATGTTCTGTAAACGTCTGTCAGGTCCATTTGGTATAAGGTTCAGTTTAACTCTAATATTTCTTTGTTGATTTTCTGTATAGATGATCTATTCAGTGCAGAGAGTAAGGTCTTGAAATCCCAGCCTATTGTTGTATTGAAGTCTATTGCTCCCTTTAGCTCTAGGAACATTTGTTTATATCTAAGCTCATATTTTAGCGTCCTGGTATTGGGCACATATATCTTTACAGTTGTTCTCTTGCTAAATTAATCACCTTATTACTATATTATGACCTTCCATGTCTCTTTTTACAGATTTCAGCTTGAAGTCATTTTACTAATATCAGTAGAGTGACTCCTATTTGTTTTTTGTTTATATTTGCATGAGATATTTTTTTCCATCACTTCACCATCAGTTTATGTGTAACTTTACAGATGAGGTGAATTTCTTGTAGGTAGAGGGCTCCTTTTTTTTTTCTTTATCCATTTGACCAGTCTGTATCTTTCAATTGTAAAATTTAATCCATTTATATTCAAGTTATCACTGATAAATACATATTTTACCTTCACATATTTCTTTCTTTTTTTTTTTTTTTTTTTTTTTTTTTTTGAGAGAGAGAGGTCTTTGCTATAGGGCATGTGCGCTCGCCAGAAAGAGAGAGACAGAAAATAAGAAATCATCCCCCAGTGGGGATGGCCACACTGCAATCCCTTTTCCTCCATTCTCCTCTCGGGATCTTGAGTGTGCCCAGCATGAATTTAAACCACCGGGTCCGAGACTTGAAATGTGGTCGATTACCTGGGAGTCCAGCGACATAGCCATTATGCCAATTGCTGATCCCAACCTTCACATACTTCTATAATAATATTTATCTCCCTTTCATTTCTAGATGTAGATTTCTTTTTTGTTGATTGATTTTTTTAATTGATCTGAATTTTTAGTTAAATAATACCTGTATCTTTTTTTGAAATTTCGCTTTTATTTTTGTATTTTTTTACATTTAATCAATGTACATTTTTACAGCATGCAAAATGGATTTTTGCAGCGTGAATACACTATATATCAGTCCAGTCAAAGATATTACCATATTCATTATCATCAATAGATAATTTTCTATTTTTGTGTTCATTAAATGTTTTGTTTTTCCCTTCTTTGATTCCCTCCCTCATGCATTTCTTGGAAAGCTATTCTAGTAGTAATAAATTATTCCAGTTTTTTCTTGTCTGGGTAAGATTTATTTATTTACTTATTTGTCTATTTATTTATTTATTTATTTATTTGGGTAGGTATAGAAAAGTGGGGCGTTTATTCAAAGAGAGGGAAGGCTAAACAGAGCTCCCAAGATGAGAGACATGCTGGAACATGGGTTGCCAAGGAAGAACTGTGATGAGGGGTTTTTATTTGGGTCAGGAAGGGCTTTGTCCAGATGTGTTCTAGATGGGGCTTGTGCAAGCATTCCCTTCCTGCTTGGGAGAGGCATCTACTAGATGGGTCCAATTATTCAAATTTTGGAGTGGATATGAAGGTCAGGATATTCTCTGTCTAGAAGCTTGTTCTTGAATTATTCAAGAACAAGATTTACATGTCTAAAGTCAAAGGAATATGGTGACTGAGAGAAGAGGAATTGTCAATAGTCACACAGCAGTGGCTCTCCTCTGGGGGGGCGGTGCTCTACCTACCTGTAAATGAGGTTCAACTCCTGACTCAACTCCCTCTTCTGAAGCAGTACCCCTAACTGCTGTCAGGGAAATGGGCTAAAGATCATTCTGGCTGCTTTTTGCTGAGATGGAACAATGCTGCTGTTGCTGCTGCTTAGAGGATGGCAGTCAGGGGGTTTTTCAGAGGTATATTCAGGACCCCCCAATCCATAGATGTCATGGTGGGCATTCATTGAAGACTTTTTCTGGACCACCATTTGCAGTTTGATGGATTCTAAATGAGAGGAGCAGTTTATTATAATAGTGATGTAATCGACAATTTTATATACATTTTTGGAACTCTTGGATTTTCCCAATATAACTAAACCTTCAATAACATGTCTGGGTAAGATTTAAATTTCTCCTTTAATTCTGCAGGATATCTCTGCTGAATACAATATTTTTGTTCTGAAAGTATTTTGATTTTTTTCATTACTTTGACTATACCATCTCACTAACTCATGAACTTTAAGGTTTGTTGAAAAATCTGATGTTTGTCTAATGAAGATTTCTTTATATGTGATTGATGCTTATCTCTTGTTATTTTTAGTATTCTCAATCTTTAGTTAATTTTTAAAATTTTCATTGAGTTGGCTTCTTTAATTTTTTTAATTAATTTTTTTTGTGGAATACAGAATTGTTTTTCACAGCATGCATACAACATGTAATTAACAAATCACAGAGATAGATTCATTTTTTGGCAGTTTGAATATAATGTGCTCAGAGAAGATCTTTTTCAGTTAAATCTTTTTAATGTTCTTTGAATTCCCTAAATTTGGATGTTTTATCTTTCTCTGGACTTAGAAAATTTTGGGTTATATGTGCTAAGACTTTTCTTGGTTTTGCTTTTTTTTTCCTCCTACTAGAGAAATAGTTGATCACTTAATTATGTTACCACAGCTCATGTAGACTTTATATTTTAAAATCTTTTGTGGCCAGTAGGTGGTGTGGTGGTTAAAGGCTCTGGATTCCCACATGATTAAATGCAGTTTGAGTCCTGGACCTGGCAGCTGGCTTTCTCGCTTTCCTTTTCTCTCTCTCTGTCTGGTCAAAATTTTTTAAAAATGATAATAACAATGGGAACTAAATAATTCTTTAAAAATATTTTTTAATTTCTTTTTATTTGACAGAGTTACTTCAAAAGTTCTTCCTTCAAAATCAAAAATTCATTCTTCTGATGATCAAACCTGCCAATGATACTCTAAACTGCATTTTAAACTTTTGTGTATTGAATCCTTTATCTCCAGGATTGCTATTTGTTTTTTTTCTGTATAGTTTTTATCTATGGCAGAACCTGAAAGACTGGAAGATAAAAGAGCATGGAGAACAATTGTGGATACTAGAGTGTGGGAGGAGGGTGAGAGAGGGGGAGGGTGAACAGAAGAAAATCAAGAAGAAAAAGAAAGAAGCCAAACATTTAAGGAACACAAAAATGGAAAATTATCTGTTGATGATAACGTGTATGATAATATCTTTAACTGGGTTAATATACAGTGTATTCATGTTGAGAAAATTCATTTTTCAAGCTGCAATGATATACAGTGATTAAATGTATAAATAATAATAATAAGTAATACTATCCTTGGATTTAGGGCAATCATGTGGCCCATTCATGTCCAATCAGCACTTGGCTATAATGATTAATTATAAGACATGAACATTGCCCAACTTGGACCAGTAACAGTCAGATGAAGGATTTTTATTTAAATTATTAAGGTGAGAGAACTCAGAAGAATGTGTACCTGAAGCTATTGGCAACCATCCTGCTGAGAAATGATGCAACCTGGAGGATATCAGGACCAAGAAGTGGGAAGAACATACATTGTGCTAATGGTGCTTGAGTTGCTGGATCCTACCTGCCTGAAACTAGCTACCGCAGACTTCCGTTCAACATTTCTCTCTTTGCTTAAGCTGGTTCAAATTGAGTTTTACGTCATTTGCTATCCAAAGAACCATAACTTATGCAACACATTTGGCTATGATAATAATAATCCTCTTTCCAAAATACTTCCCTAGCCATCATTCTCTCTGATTCTCTTAACAACCCTGTGATGCAGTCAAGGCAAAGACGATCATCTTGAGAACATTGGCTGACTGATCTAGGGGGCTATGATGATGTTTTCTCAAGCACTTTGAAAACACAAGGAGTGAAGATTGCCTTCTGAGACCTAAACTATGAAGTCAATATATTATAGATCAAAGCAGAGTAATCAAAAGTCACCCTAAAGAGCCAGGATAATACTCAGCCTTCAAGACATGTCTGTCATGTAATCAGGTATATTAACATATTTAAAGTTTGTGTCCATCATGATTCACCATGGAAGCCTAGAAGACAGAGAGTTGCAAAGGCAGCATTTCTGGTGGAGAGGAAATCCTAACTTTGTATGTTTTGCTCCAGTAGCAAGGCTAGATCTAGAGAAATGCTTTTAGCTATTAGTCACCGAAAATCAAATTGGTGGAGCAGTATAAAGAAAAAGAGGTGAGAGTGAACCCCAGACCGACCAAAGCCTATTGGCCGCTACATCCCCCACATCCAGAGCCTACATCCCAATTTCATTGCCACCATGCCCAAGAGAAAGATTGAAGGGGATAAAACCAAGGTGAAGGATGGACCACAGAGAAGATTTGCAAGGTTATCTTCAAAGCCTGCTCCTCTAAAGCCAGATCCCAAGCCTCAAAAGTCCCTTGCAAAGAAGGGACAGAAGTACCAAAGGGAAAAACTGATGCTGACAAGGATAGGAGTAACTCTGAAGGGGAATTTGTCACCAATAGAATGTCTCCATAAGTGGATTGATTTGGACAGCTTTCCCTTTTAATTTTGAGAGACTTCCTCTTGTCTCCCAAGAGGAGAAATTCCCTAATGTTGACACATATAGCCACCTTGACACACATGTCTTGTGGAGTGGAAAACTTAACATTTATTTTTATGTCTTCTACCTCTCTACCTTCAGTATAGGCTTAACTCTCTTAAAACAGAGACCTGTTGGGACCTGATACAAAATTATTGGTTATCAGTGTATCAGACAATCTGAACTTTCCAATGACATTAATATGGCATCCTTCAAAAGAACAGCAGAGCCTTTTCTATATTGTTGGAACTTCATGTTGATAATTCTGTCACTTTTGTTTCCCAAAAGGCAGGGTCAACTTGTGAAAAGTTGTTAAACAACATACTAAATGTGAAATGTCAACCCTCATTCATCTTTTTCTGTCCAGAGCATCGAATGAAGACTTCAGTCGTTTTTTTTGTTTGTTTTTTGGGTTTTTTTTTTTTTTTTTTTTGGAGAGGTTTTTGCTATAGGGTACATGAAACAGAAAGACAGAAAGCAAGAAATCACCCCCCAGTGGGGATAGCCACAGTGCAATCCTTTCTCCTTCATTCTCCTCTTGGAATTTTGGGCATGCATGCTCACATGCCTGGCATGAGTTTAAGCCACCAGGTCCGGGATTTGAACCGTAGTCAACTACATGGGAGTCCAGTGACATAGCCATTACACCAACTGCTGGTCCCCTTCATTGGGTTTTATAGTGGATTTCTGATTTGGGTTTGAAAGTTGTTGTACACCGTTGGGGTGTTTGAAAGTTCTTGTGTACTATTAACAATTGTCTCCCTGTGTCCTTTCTGAAATACCATGACTGCCTATGAAAAGTGTCTTTAATAAGCTATATACAGTTTGGCTTATATAATTAATTAAAGATGGCTGAAATGTCTTTGCCATTCCTCTCATTAAGGGGTAGCATCTCTTTTCCTTTCCCTTAAATCTGGACTCACCCTCTGACTGAAAAATAGAAATAAGCATAAATGATGATTATAATTTCCAGGTTTGGACTATAAAAATATTTGCAATTTGTAGTTTTGCACAGTGGAAAGGCTCCCTTTTGGAACCCAGATGCCATGCTGTGCGAAGTCTAAGCCATGTGGAGAGCCAATGTACTTTCAGCCAATAGTCAACATGGGTTGACAGTCATTAAATGAGCTTTTTAGGGCATTCTAGTCTCAGTTAAGCCTCCGATGACTGCAGTCCCAGTCAACACCCTGTAGAATAGAATAACCACCCAGTTGAGCCCAGTCAACTCCCAGGATCATGAAAGATTAAAAAAATGGTTTAAGTCATTAATTTTGGGGGAGATTTTAAATAGTGCAAGAGATAATTGAAACAACAGTGGCTTAAACAACAAAGACATTGAATGATTTTTGGGTAGTGTTCATAAGAAAATAGACAAGCAAGAGTTAATAAAGAAGATCTAAGATGAGCCTTACCTCAGGAAATAAGTGAACTTGCTCAGGTTAAGGGCCCAAAAAAAGGCCCCCATCCACTCCACCCAGATAAGTTTTTAAACAGGGAAAATCACCTCTGGCAGTCACCTGCTGCTGATACCACTTCTAGCAACCACTCGCAGCCGATAGGCACTTTGCATTCCTGAAGAAAAAGCATGTGGACTGGAGTGTGTAGAATTTATCCTTAACTTCTGCCTCAGATAGAGATCATGAAAAGTTGACCCTCCCCACCAAAAAGCTCAAACCTGTGAACCTGTTCAGGCTTCACCCCCTCTATTCTTGCCTAGACTCTCTTGGGCGCTCTCTCTCAGCCTCTAATAAACTACTCATGCCCTCCCACACACACACACACACAAAATAATAAGAAAAGAAAGAAAATTTTGTCTTTGTTGAATTTCTCATTTATATTTATATTCTGGATGGGTTGCTTAATTTTGGTGAATTGTTTATCTGGATTCTTTTGCCTTCCCTTGATTTCTCTTAAGATCATTATTTAAATTTTTTTCTGACACTTTTTTGGATTTTCTCTTTCTTTGTAGTCTATTACTGGAGAATTATTGTATTCCTTTGCATGAGTCATATTTTCTTGTGTCCTTGTGTTGACACATGGGTGTCTTCCTGTAGTGGAGAGTTCTCCTCTGCTCCAGGTCAGTCATGGCCTGGTCCTTTGTCTCCTTTTGCACATCTCCATCCTAAGTCCTGGTGCCTCAGCAATTTCTCTTTACATTGTTGTAATCCAGTGTTCCTTCCTATTTTCTCTATTGTGTGTGTAGTTATGTATTAAGAGTTTATTTTAGTTTTTTGTTGTCATTATTTTGTTGTTGTTATTTGGTCTTTCTCCATGGAGAAGAGTTGTACTGGGTGTCTCTAATTGGCCATCTTAAAGAGTCTTTCTTTTTTATTTTTTCTTATTTTATCTCCAGAAGGCACATGTGCTAGAGAGAAAGAGAGAGAGATTGAGAGAGAGAAAGCACCTCCAATCTATCATGGCCATATCCTTTCTTCCTTCATTTCTCCATCCTGTCAGATTTCTCTCTCTCTTGCTTTCAAACACACACACACACACACACACACACACACACAGTATGTTTTCTCAAGCCACGAGGGCTGGGATATGAACTGTAGATGTCCATATGGAATTGGGCTCCCTTTCCACACTGTTGCAATATAAGAACAGAATCTAATTTTTTATACAGCTACTTTTAAATTAAAATTTAATGTTTTCTTTTTTTTTTAAGAATTATTTTATTTATTATTATTATCATTATTATTTTCCAGTTTAATCAGTGAGAGACAGAGAGAGAGAGAGAAAGTGAGAAAGCAAGCCACCAGGTCCGAGACTTGAACCGTGGTTGGCTATGTGGGAGTCCAGCGTCTTTAACCACCATGCCACTTGCCAGTCCCTAAAATTTAATGTTTTCAAAATAAGCTTCTGATGACCCCCTTATAATTAAGGTACATGTCCTTTTATGAAACTTTATATAAAGTTTGATCACATAAGTACCTTTACAGATCACAGCTGAATTCCAGATTAAACACCTAGATGAGCAACAACTATCATATTTTTGTCATTTGCTATCTAATAAAATTTTGATAAATTAAAAAAAATAATAAAGTTTAAAAATGAGGATGCTTTCTTTTTAAGCATGTCATTTAAAATGCTCTTTTACAAATAATAGCCTCAGAAAGGGGTTACCTGGCTATGAGATTATCCAATTAAATTACTTCAAATCAAAGACTACATTAGGGTTCGTTCTTAAATAAGTTTATTCACTTAATAGCTACACATGGGATACTATTTTATCATTCTCTATCTTATTTTATGGCGAGTTTACATAGTAATCTATCTGATCAGAAATAATGTCATCCCCCAGGCCACAGGTAAAAATAAATGCTATTGGTATTGTGTGGGCTAGTCTGACATGAATATTTAGTGAATACATGAAGATGTTAAGAGAAGAGTCTTTCCCTTCCTACCCCATTATCTAGATGAACACTAAGTTAGCATTTTTAAAAATGGAAAACAAAGAAAAAAGCTTGAGATGAGATTAAAAAAAAAAATAGATTTGTGTTAGCCAGTAAAGTAAGAATGGCAATGCATTTTCCTTTTCCTTTCATCTAGTGCTGTTAGTAAAATCTTAACTTTCAAAAATGTTTAAGAATTAGATATTTCTTACAGAATATACTGAAAGAATAAACTCTGTAAAGTGTTCAGAAAATGAAAAAAATATTTAAATTTATTACTAGAAAATCTAAATTCAATAAAGTAAACCTTACAGCATTGTGTGGCACAGCATTTCTTATTCTCATTATTTAACTATTTTTAAAGTTAAATTTGAACGTTGTTACTCAGAAACATTCTGTTATGACCTTAATAATAGCATTAAGGGAACCAGCAGTTAGCGTAATGGCTATGTCGCTGGACTCCCACATAGTCAACCGCGGTTCGCGTCCCAGACCCAGTGACTTAAAACTCACGCCGGGCGCGTGTGCGTGTGTGCCCAAGATCCCGAGAGGAGAATGGAGGAGAAGGGATTGAGGTGTAACCATCCCCCCTGGGGGGTGATTTCTTGCTTTCTGTCTCTCTGTCTCTCTCTCTGTGTGGCGAGTGCATGCGCCCTATAGTGAAAACCTCTCCAAAAAAAAAAAAAAGAAGAAGAAAAAATAATAGCATTAAGTAATTTAAGATGAATAACATGCACTATTCAAAAAGGAAAATGAGTCCTCCTTTACTGTTTATATTTTGCTCTTTCATTTTCTTAAAAGAGTTATTTTATTTATTTGTTCACTTACTTATTTTTATTTGACCAGAGAGAGACAGAGAGAGAGAGAGAGAGAAAGAGAGAGAAAGAAAGCCACCAGGTCCAGAACTCGAACCGTGGTTGGCCATGCACCCTTAACCACCACGCCACCTGCTGGCCCCTGCTCTTCCATTTATAATGCACTCTCATTTGTGACCTTTATCCAGCCATCATCATATACTTGCGTGAAGTAACATAAGGCAACTGGTACTGAGAAGTTAAGAAAGTTCTCCAGCATTATCCAGCTATCGAGTGGCATGATATGTTTAGAAATTGGCATAGAATTTTTATTTTACTTTCTCTTCTTCTTTCCTCTTTGCAACTTAACAACATGCATTCATGCATATCATGTTCTAGGTACTATTCTAGTCCAGAAGGTCACAAAGTTAGGTGACCTGGTAAAGATCATAGATCTAATAAGCAGTAGAGCTCTGATAGGATTCAGAAAATCAGACTACAGGTGCTGTATATTTTACCACACAACCCCAAGAAGCCTGCACAGATTCTGAGGTCTGTTGTGCTAAAGGAACAGGAAAGGGGGCACTACTATTAGAATGTAGCAATAGTGATACTAGAGACAATGCAGGAGGAAGGTGGGAAATCGGGGAGAGTGAGAGGGTGGGAATCAAGGGAAAAAAAGAAAGAAAAAAATATTTAAGAGTCACAGAAATGGAAAATGATCTGTTGGTGATGCATATAGTAATGTCTTTGATTGAACCAATATACAGTGTATTCATGATGGGAAAATTATCTTGGTGTGCTGTAATGATGCACAGTGATTGAATATAAAGGGAATTTCAAAATAAATTTTAAAAATGATTTTGGGACCAGTAGATGGCATAATAAATATTATATCACTGGACTCCCACAAAGTTGACTGCTGTTTGAGTCCCTGGCCTGATGGCATTAAATTTATGCAGGGCATGTGTGTGTCCATGGCCAAAATCCCAAGAGGAGAATGGAAGAGAAAGGATTGTGTGTGGCATGGCCATCCTCCTGGGCAATGACTTCTCACTTTTTGTCTTTCTGTCTGTCTCTCTCTCACTCAGGCAAGTATACACACCCTACAGTAAAAACAGCTTCTAAAAAAAAAAAAAAGATTTCTACCTCAAAAATAAATATTTGTTTCTGAAGATCAAAAATAAATAAATAAATAAATAAATAAATAAATAAACGTAGAAAGAAAAAGGGTCACAGCATGAAGTAAGATAAAGTAAGATCTCCTGTTGGGGTAAAGATAGGATTATGTAGAGTCTTGTAGTAGACCACATTAGGATTTTGGATTTTATTCTCAATACTTCCAGGACAATTTGGCAGTTTTAAGTAAGATAATACTTAATCTGATTAATATTCCAAACCCCAAAAAGATAGTTGTAATAGTTTGGGTGTTCCATAGCTCAACAGATATCTATCTGTTTTAGTCTATTTATCCTATGTCTATCCTTATCTGTTGATATAGTCATATACAATTACATACAGAGAGAGATTTATTTTAAGGAACTGGGTCATGAAATTGTGGAAGCTGCAAGTCTGAAACTTGTAAAGCAAGCCAGCAGGCTGGAAATTCAATTTAGAGTAGAAGTTGCAATACTGAATTTATAGAATCAAGATAGGAAACTCAGGTAGAGTTTCCATTCTGAAGTTTTGAGTTTCTTCTTTGGGGAATTTTAGTCTTTGTTCTTCAGATGATTGAATGAGACCTACCTATATTAAGAAGGGTATTATGCTTTATTCATATTTATCTACTGACTTGAATTTTACTCACATTTAAAACTTACCTTCACAGCAACAATTAAACTGGTGTTTGACAAAACAATTGGGCACCATCGCCTTACTAGGTTGACACATAGAATTATAAATCACAATTGACAGTTTACATGATGAAGTGACCTATATATGTAAATTCCACTCTTCAGCCCTGTTATTTTCATCCTTCCATCTTACTCTATAGTTCCCACACTACCAAACCCTCAATCATCGAACCTGTTGGCTCTATACTTTCAATTCCTCACATGTCATTTTCCTTCACTAAGCATCCTGGCTTAGATTTCATGGCTCAGCTCTATAACTCCTCTATCATTAATGTCGTCAATATCCCATTTCTAATTAAATCCGATTTCCTACTTGATCCACTTTTGCATTCAATTTACCGAGTGTTCTGGTTGAAATCACAGTTACACTGAAGGGACTCACTTCATATTTCTAACCATACATTTCAAAGGGGCACACATTTACTCAATTCACTCTCCCACTCTTTTATTTTTTTTGGAGAGATTTTCACTACAGGGCGCGTGAGCTCGCCAGACAGATAGACAGAGACATAGAGACAGAAAGCGAGAAATCACCTCCAAGGGTGGATGGTCACACCATTCTCCTGGTGTGGAGAATGGTCAATCCCTTCTCCTCCATTCTCCTCTCGGGATCTTGGGCACGCACGCACATGCGCCCGGTGTGAGTTTTAAGCCACCGGGTCCGGGACGCGAGCCATGGTCGACTATGTGGGAGTCCAGCAACATAGCCATTACGCTAACTGTTGGTTCCCTGTGCCCGGAATCTTTAAAGGAGGGAGAAATTGAGGAGAAGAGATTGCAGCATGACCATATTCCAAGGAGAGTGCTTTCTTACTTTCTCTCTTTCTCTGTCTCTGTGTCTCTCTCCAGTAAGCTCATGTTCCCTCTGGAAGATTAAAACAACATGGTGTATTGTTTTTGTCTTTAATGAGAAAGGTATGTTACCTTACTCTCTTCATGCATGAAGTCCTTTCTATCCCCTCTAAACACAGGGAACACTCCTTGGAGTTTCTTTGGAAGAGACTCAGTAAACCATAGACATCAGCAAAGCCTTCCACATGGTGTTGGTTGACTTGGGATGTTCATTTTATGTTTTTTGTTACCCTGACTCTATGTTTCTGAAGGGGAAGAAATGAGCTTCAAACATTATTTTTTCCTTTTTCACTGCCAGGATCTAGCATAGGGTTAGGACTCAGGTTTTTACAATTAACTAACACTGGCCCTAGAAACAGTTTAACATTTTTGTGTTGGTCAAGAAGTCTCACTACTTGTACTGTCCCAGGAAAAGGAATAAATGGACAATTTGTTGATATTCATGTTTTTGTCATTATTGCACCAAGAAGAAACTCTACACTCTCTGTGGTTCTTTTTTTCAGCCTGGCTGCCTTATTTCAGAATTTCAGCAGAAATTCCAGTGAAAGTGATATCCTTTTATGTGTAAATCCTATAGAAAATGTCAGTTGATTTCACAGCCTGGGAGTTTAGGGGTGGAGGTAGAGGGGTACATCATGGCTTTTCTTAATAGCTGTGATTTGTGAGAATCACTACCATGTGTCCTTGACCCTTGATGACAAATTACATCATTCAAGGGAACCAATCTGCTTTACAGATATATTGAGTCCAAGTTTCCCACTAGGTAAAAAATGGCTAGACATGCTTCAGGCTGGCCAGAAAACTGGTGAGACTTCTCACTCTGTTCACAAGAGCTAGAGAGAAAAGTATAATGAAAAGACATACTTGGAACTCAATGTGAGCCCATTCACACTGGGCTTTAGCCAATAAAATGTTGTGAATTATAAAAACTCTTAATTAATGTGTTTAATTTCTCCATGAGGCAGAGTAATCTGTTTAATCTCATTTATAAAAGGGGGCAGAGAGAAATTAAATGGCTTCAATTCATAAAAGCTGAGGGAAATAGGTTCAGCCAGAAGTCAGTTTTATCTGGACCATTTTCAGGTCTGATTTAAAGACTCTACTTCAAATAATTTCCTCTGTGATATGCTGGCCAATGTCCCTTCTGCTGGTACTTCTGAATTGAGCAAACCTGAATACTAGACCTAGAATCAGTCAGGAGGATGGCTTAGTAACTCTTCAAGATTCAACAGGAAAGAAGATCCTAAAAATGTTGGATAACCTCAGCAGAATTTTTTAGTTTTGTGCCTGCAAAAGAAAGAATGAGGACTTAAGCCACTAGGTTGTTCTGGGCCCTCTACTAGATGGCTTCTGACATTATCCCTTTAGATTCTATCCTCTCAACTACCCTTCGGCATAGATCTATTAACTTTATTTTACACATATGTAAGTCATGGATCAGAAATACATGAAAATCTGAAGCTAGTAAGTAATAATATTATGATCCAAAGTGATTCCAGAATTCATCCTTTTTGCACAAGACTGTATAGCTTCCACACAGCAATGAATAAGCTGTGTAGCTTTAGAAAACTTACTTCATCTCTCTGGTTGTCTATAAAAGTGTAGGAGTTAGAATAACCTCCTGGAGCCACTAAAAAGACTATTACCATGGAGAGAAGTTATTTTTCTATTTAGCCCACTGTGAGTCAATTATGTCAATAACTGTGGAATATCTGAGATTCTACCCTACTTGAAAGTCCATAGTGAGTGTCCCACAGTTTTATAGATATAGGTAGAAAATATGAGACTCCTGGGTCAGAGATGAAGGACTTTATTACTCGTAACACAGAAGACAACAAACATGAGCTTCCTGTTTCCATCAGTTCCCCTTGCTCCCCTAGTTCTGAAGGAGTGACGTGAAGGGACCCAAGTGAATGCTGTACACAGAGTAGATATGTGTCACTGTTAAGGAGACCTTAACTTTGGAGGCCATAGTCATATGAGGGACTGCCTGCAAACATGCCAAACATTTGTTCAGGGGAAGACATATTTTGTTAATAAGGAAACAAATCTTCCCTCTGCCTTAGTAGGAGATATTAGCAGTATCTTCCAAAGTTGTATACTATTCAAAAATCCTTAAAAAGATGATATGAAACAAAAGTCAATACAAGATGTGAAGAGATACCATAAAGAATAATCTCTCAATGATGTTTTCTGTCCAGCATCTTCTTTGGTTCAGTTCAATACCATCTAAGCCAAACTTAACTGAGAAAAATTCTGAAGATTCAACTCAGCTTCATTGGCTATGGCAAGTGTGTGCCTCTTCTCTGCTCATATACTAACCTATCCTGCACATTATCTCAGTCCTTCTTACAAGTAGGACAGTTATGTCCTTATTCATTTCTCTCCCCCATTATTTATTTATTTGCCATAGGGCATGTGCACTCACTGGAGAGAGAGAGAGACAGAGGCAGAGAGACAGTGAGAGATATCACACCCCCCGCCCCCGAGGGATTGACCATGCTGCAATCCCTTCTCCACCATTCTCTTTTTGTGATTTTGTACATGCATGCAGACATCCAACATGATTTTTAGCCACCAGGTCTAGGACTTGAACCATAGTTGGCCATGCGGAAGTCCAGCACCTTAACTACTATGCCACCTTCTGGCCCTGGTTTATTCATTTCTTTGTTCACCATGTTATTCACTGCCTGGCAATGAATCTTCAGAATTTCTGAATTTGAGAATGTAGATAGAAAGATTTTTAAGTAGAGGCAGTAACTAGTAAAAAGTGCTGAGGGATGGTCACGTAAAAGTAAGTTCTGTCTTGCTAAAATATTAAGTATAGGACAGGTATTTGGGTTGGATGCAGTTCCGGATATTGCAAGGAAAGTGGATTGCAGAGCTTTATACTGAGGACAAGGAAATCAGTTTGAAGGTGGTTACTTTTCTCCAAGAAATAAATGAACTAGCACATTAGCAAATTTGAGCAGAAACAGAACAAAAGACACAATAGTTCAGTGTCCTAGACATTGTACTCTATTTGGGGGGATGAGAGGGAGACCAATGACAAATTAGGAACAGTGGTGGGATGAAAATACTAATAGAATTCAGGAAAGGTTCTTGCTATATTGAAATACCAAGTGGTGGGACCAGCAGATGGTGTGATGATTGTCACTAGATTCCCATGTAGTTGACAACGATTCGAGTCCAAGACCCAGCGGCTTAAAACTTACTTAAAGGGGTCAACAGGTGGCGTGCTGGTTAAGGGTGCTGGACTCCAACATGGCTGACTGTGGTTCGAGTCCTGAACCTGGCAGCTTGCTTTCTCTCTCTCTCTCTCTCTCACACACACTGTCTGTCTCTGGTCAAATATAAATAAATAAGTAATACTATCAAATAAAGTAATTCTTAAAAAAAGAAAAACTCACTTAAAACTGGACATGTGTGCATACATGCCTGAAAATCCCAAGAAGAGGATGGAGGAAAAGGAATTGTGGTATGGCCATCCTCCCTGGAGGTAATTTCTCATTTGCTGTCTTTCTGTCTCTCTAGCAAGCACATGAGCCCTGTAGAACAATTTCTCTTAAAAAAAAAAAAAAAAAAAAAAAAAAAAAAAAAAAAAAAAAAAAAAAAGAAATACCAGGTAGTAATTAAATAAATATAGCAGATAAGGATTCTGGGGTCAGGAAGACTTGGGTTTAAGTCCAAGTTGTGCTACTTAATTGCTTCATGATTGTGAATAAGTTACTTAACCTCTCTGGGCCTCAAATTTTCTTATACATAAAATGAGAATGTAATAACTGTCATATAAAGTTGTTCCAAGGATTAAACAAGGTAGCAAAAAAATAAAAACTTGTATAGCATTTGGTACCTATCTCATAATAAATACTTAAAAATTAATAGTTGCTATTTCAAGTCAGAAAATTCCCAGTAAATTGATATCCTATAATCCAAACAGCATCAGGCTGGCATTTACATGGACACTGTCTATGAATAGTCATATTACTTAGCAAATTCATCATCAAACAGTTCTGGGCATCCACCACCACTTTCGAATATGTTCATGTACCATTCATTCCTATTCCATCACTAAAGTAGATCCCCTAAAAACACCAACTTCTTTAGTTCCAGCTACAGTAAGTGTAAAAAGTAATAAACTCTGATTTATATAAAAATAAGGAAAAAATTATTTTCACTAATTATGATCAGCCTTTTTCCGAAAATATTAATTCACAAAACCTAATGATTTACCAAAGGCCAAAGCTTATTCTGAAGAATAAAACAACTTGCTCTCTTAACTTAAAAATATTATACTGTTTTCTAAATGCTATTTTACCCAAAACATCCTTTTATCTATATTTTCCTGGTAGGTAATAAATGTGCCTTAGTGGAACTCAAGTTCTTCAACCAAATTAGAGTCAAATTTTCACTTTGTTGACTTGGGTCAATTCCCACTCTGGTACAAAAACTAACCCTTAATACTAATTAAGTGGGGGGGTGGGGAGAAAGTGCCAGTGCTGAGAACTATGGATACCCAGTACAAGTCTTCAGTGAGGTCTGCAGAAGCAGTCACAAAATGGATTATATGTAGGTACATTGATTGCAGTTTCTGATAGCCACAGTACCTAGAAGGACTTCAAGGAATTTTGCTGACGAATAAAGCTCAACTTCCATATTTACTGTGGAATCACTGATGTTCTAAGTTTGTCTCCCAAATATAGTCTACACATTTAACTTCTATGTACAGGGTAGGTCCAACATATGTGTCCCCATCTTTCCCCACAGGTTTTGTTACTTTTATGGGGAAAGATGGGGACACATATGTAACAAAACCTACCCTGCATCTCGTATTCAATGTCTTTCTCCTTTCTAGGCAGATATTCTGGATAGACCTAGCCCGCCATAGTCTTAAAGGTTAGGGGAATTGTGAAGGATTGTAAGGAACTCATATATAAAGTTATCTCAGAGAATTATTTCACTTAGATCTGATTCTGATCATGGATCCCAATTCCAATCAAGACATAAGGATCGTTTAGTATATTGGAGGACAATAACACACAGAAATCCTTGGTGTTTCTTCATACTCTTATACTTTGCTTTCCCCCATGTAATCCCTATCAGAATTATTACTCTTTGAATGTAACTGCCTTCTTGTCCTGGCATGCCCAGGAAATCTCTGAGGTCTGATAAACCTGGGATAATTCTTTGTCTTACCTCCCTCATGCCTCTTGGCTCTTTCAAGGAGAACTAATTCAAGTTTGATGTTGGATGATTTTCAACTCATTATCTAGTCAATGAAGCACCATTAAAGTATACTTAAGGGGCCAGCAGGTGGCATAGTCGTCAAGGTGTTGGATACTCCCACATAGCCAACCATGGTTTGAGTTCAGGACCTGGTGGCTTGCTTTCTCACTTTCCCTCTCTCTCTTTCTCTGAGTCTTTCTCTGCTAAAATTAAAATAAATGAATGAATAAATAAATGAAATAAATAATTCTTTTTTAAAAAAGTGTACTTAAAACATTAGACACTGTACTGCACTCTTAATAACTTTTTGCAGCATACAAAATCCTCCCAATAACATTTTTTCTCATATTTTCCAAGAGTCTTCAACTCCTAGGCATTTCAATATTATATTGAGTCCAATTCTTTTGTTCATGCAGAACAGTTTAACAGGTTTTAATTACTTGAATCCTTGTGCTTAAAATTCTGAGATTTCTAAGAGACTTGAAGATAGAAGTAATTCATAATACAAAAGAATAGTTCTCTAACTGTGCTCATAGTCAGTACAGCATGTGCCGGTGGGTAGGGCCATGTTGAGTACTTGCTTATTTCCTCTCAATTCATACTGATGAGGCATAAATGCTCTACCATGGGCATGTCTGACTCATTGAATCTCTTCCTTCTAAAGGCAGTCTCATAGGTATCTATATTTATGGAATATTTTGCTTAAAACCTTTCACAGTAAAAAACATAGAAGAGTCTCAACTTACAGTATTAGATAGGATAGTCATTTGGGAGAAAGGAAAGTATGAATTATTCCCACCTCACATTCAACTCCACCCTTACCAGCATGACTGGTCTAACAACTTTAACTTCATACACCCACACTGAGTATGCTAATCGTTGTAAAACCACCAAAGAGGTATAGAGCAGAATAAAAGTGAGTTTCTGCTGTTGAGAACCAGGCATTTATGGGACAGGGTCATATAAGAGCACAGCTATGTATAATATGTGCTATTCTTGCAAAAGGTCTTTGTTAGACTGAAAAGCATTTGAGCCAATAATTTAGCAAACAAAAGTGCTAAGGCTGTGATCATTCTTGAAGCAGTGCTTTTGAGTCTGAAATACCTGGGTATCTTGCGAAATAATGCATATTCTATTGCAGGTTATATGGATGGTTCTAATCCAAAAACCACACTTAGAGTATCCAGGATCTAGGATGTTTTGCAAAGATGCTAATATTCCAGTCCTTAGAATTTTACTATAACAAGAAATTCTCTGGATTAAAAGCACCTCTGAAAACAACCTAAGCAAAAACAGGGGGTTCAAGTGTTTGATGCATAGTCAGTAAGAAGGAGGACTCTCCAATAACCAGAGACATACTGAGGCAGGAGGAGAAACAAAATTCAGTCAGTGTGATCTGAAACCAGGATCATCTTTGATTTAATTCAGAAGATAATGCAGTATTTTAATGAAGGCAGTGAGTGATCAGATTTTGATGTTAAAGAACATTCTATAGCTAAGTGGTTGGAAAATTGAGCAAAGAAGTGTGTGTGCGCACACACACACACACACACACACACACACACACAAGGCCACAAGGCGGGGGTCAAGTCTGTACTTGGGAAGCATGTTACAAACATTATCTCCTGAGTTCCACCTTTACATATTCTGGACACAGATAATGGGTTAGAATGTTTAACCAGATTTACAGGTGATTCTGAAGAAGTAGTAGGAAGATAACAAGGATTGCAAATAGGAAGTTACTACAACAGTTTAGGTGAGCACTGATTAGGCGCCAGAAGATTTAGAGATGTTCAACAGATATTTTAGAGGAAGGGATCCATGGTTTGAAAGTGTCTCCTCTCCCTGCCCCCAGTTTGGTTCTGTCGTGATGATTTTGAGAATGGAAACTTAATCTGACTATGGTGTTAACTGGTGGAGTTTGGGGGAAGTAATTAGAATTAGATAAAGTTATCAGGGTGGGTTTCCATAATGGAATACTGGTGGCTTTATAAGAAGAGAGAGAGAAACAAAGACACACATTCTTGCTCTCTTTCCCTGTGATGGCATGTGATTCCTTAGGAGCTGACCGAGAATCATCACTAGCGAGAAAGCCCTCACCAAATGTGCCCTTGACCCTGGACCTCCAAAACCATGAGCTAAATAAACCTCTATAAATTGCTAGTCTGTGGTAGTCAATTATAAAAACAGAAAATAAAAAGCAGACTAAAACCTAGGGAAAATGAAACTAGGAAACAATTATATCAACTCATATTTGAGCTATTTATTTTGTTCTACAAATGAGATCTCCTTTAAAACTTCACAACATCTTAACATTCTCTCTCCTATGGATTTCTATGTAGACAGGTCACGGAAAGGGCAAGTTCTTACCTATCAACTGCCCTCTTTTCCTTATCAACCCATACCCCTATTTTTCCCCAAGTATATATATTGTCTGCCATTCTTTTCTCTCAGTGGAATCTCTGCAAACCTATAGTCCGGTGTCTCAATTACTGGAGTTAGAGAGCTTTCTATTAGAGCTTTCCCTCTATAATCTTTCCCACCCTCTATTCTATGTGTTGCTAAAGCAGAGTGTGTCTTCAGACCATATCTGTAGCCCTTCACACTACTGCAGGATTTTGTTAAAAATACCTCTGAACCTTCCCTGTTTCAAACTTAATTGTCCACTCAAGAGCTAAGGGCTGCATTTCTGAATCTTGAATAATCTTGACTATTCCCTTTAATCTCCACTTGAAAATGATTTATAGGTCTCATTCAGGACATCAGCCTCCCAACACTGGCCATACAGCAAAGTCTAGGACTATTGACGGAGAAGTTTGGATTACCACTTGGATGTGCTGCAGAGAATTCCACTGCCAAAGTCAGGAGTTACACCTGCTAACCCAGAGGTTAGGAGAAAACCTGCCATGATTGATTCAATACTTTTAGAGTCCAGTGTCCCTCTTCTGTCAATAGGATACATTGTGTCTCTGTCTCAGCTTTGCAGAAGACACTGTTAGCTTCTTTGGATATGGAGTAATTCATGCTTCTCTGGAAATGAAAATAATAGAGAAACATACTGAAAAGGGTAGTATTTTGACCCTGAATCAAAGAAGGAAAATAAAACAAAACTTAGATAATATTTTTCCTCCAGGCAAAGGAAGATCACAATACTTCCAAGCCATTAATATAATATACTCGAACAGTTTGAGACAGATGAACAAGGCAAGAAATACATGGTTTTAAATTGGAAAGCTGTTTCCCAAGGCAAAGTGGAGGCTGATTTGATGGCATTAAGGAGAAACTTACCTTGAAACATTCTGTTTGGACTGAGTGGTGGGGACTTCATCAGGCTCTGTTCCTTTCAGATGTACAACAGTTATTCTTTTGGTCATATTCTGACTTAGGTATTATTGGGAGGTGTGTGCAGCTGTCTTGGAAGACTCAGCACAGATCTGCTTATGAGAGTCTACCAAGCTGTATCTGGCACAGTCTAGCCTAAACACACCAAGTGTCCAGGCCTAGCAAATATTTTGGGGCCACTATTTTGCTAAAACAATGTTTATCACACAGTATCCCATAGGAGTTGGTAGACTCTGTGAGATTATTCCCACTCAACTTTGATGCAATTCCCTCCAAGTAGCCTTGATCCTCCTAATTTCTCTCTCTTCACTTCCCACATTACACAGACTTGCATAATTTCCTCAGGTTCTTTCTCTGAATAATGATGGAATATATTATGATAAGAATATAAAGTGAATTTCAGAGAAGGAGGAGGGGTTTTTGAGGAGACATCGGGCATCCTTTAAAGCTTTGTGGTCCATTATTTATTAATAAAGCTTAGGTGCTAATGAACCCAAACTTTCTATGTTATTCCCCAAAATAGTAAACCTTTTAATTCTATCCTTATTCTGCCTAAATGACCTTTCCTCTCTGGTGTGCTTGGAATGTATTCACATTTATTGTTATTTTTTTTTGAGAATTCTCGATCACCTGCCTCAGATACAACATGTGGCTTCTTGAGAAAAATGCTATCAAAAACTGTACTAGAACACATTTAATTATTTTATTTTGTTAGAATTGTTTTTATTTAACTTTATTTGTTTATTTTAATTTGACTAAAGAGGGACAGAGAGAGAGAGAAAGAGATGGAGAGAGAGAGAAAGTAAGAAAACAAGCCACCAGGTCCAGGACTTGAACCGTGATTGGCTATGTGGGAGTCCAGCACCCACATTGGTTAACATGCTTGCATTTTTCCATTATGTTATTAGTATATTATTTATTGAAATATAATTCAAGTATAATAAAACTCACTATATTAAAATGTGTGATTCAGTGGTTTTTATTTTATTCATAAGATGGTACAAATGCCATTATTATATGATCCCAGAACATTGTTATTATCCCAAAAAGGAAATGTTTTTCCTGTTAGCAGTTACTCTTCATTCCTCCCCACGAATCCCTGGAAAACACTTATATACTTTCTGTCTCTATAGATTCATCAGTTCTATACATTTATTCCAAATAATTTATAACATGTATGGCTTTTGTGCCAGGATTTTTTTCACTGAGCATAACATTTTCAAGGTTTGTCAGTGATGTAACATAATCAGTGCTTCATCTTTTCTATGACTGAATAATATTGCACTGTGTGTGTGTATGTGTGTGTCTGTATATCTGTCTACCTATCGAACTGTATTTAATTTTAATTATCCATTCATCAGTTGACATTTAGGTGTTTTCCACTTTTGCCTATTATGAATACAACTGCTACAAACACTTATGTATCAGTTTTTGTTTGAGCATGTAATTTTAATTCTCTAGGAGAAAAATTGCTGGATCTGATATTTCAGTGTTTAAATTTTGAGGAACTACCGAATTGATTTCTAATGAACCTACAAACCTGTTGTTTGTATTCGCATTTCGCCAATGAAAAAAAATGCTGAACATCTTTTCCTGTGCTATTGACACCATTTGTGTACCGCCTTTGTAGAAATGTCTATTCAGATCTATTGTTTTTTAGTTGGATCATTTTCCTTTTCACTTACATCACTGTATCCTTTAATAATGTTTTTACATTTGATGAAGTCCAACTTATTTATCCTTTCTTTTTTCATATATGCTCTTAGCATTATACATATTTAAGGTTTTGCCTAACCCAAATTCATGAAGATATACTCCTAAAATTTTATTCTATGTGTTTGTAACTTTATGACATATTTAGATTTATAAAGTATTCTAAATATGTGTGGTATTGTAAATAAGGTAAAGTAGGGCTCCAAACTTTTTCTTTGTATATGAATATACAATGATCCCAGCACAATTTGTTAAAAAGATTACTATCTCCCCATTAAATTATCATGACATTTTTATTGAAAATTGGTTGACTATAGATGTACGTGTTTATTTCTTAGTTCTTAATTCTGTTCCATTGATCAATATGCCAATATCACATTGTTGATTATGGTAGCTTTGTAATTAGTTTTGAAATTGGGAAGTGTGAGTCCTCTGAGTTTGTTCTTCTTAAAGGTTTTTAGCAATTCTGATTTGCTTCCATTTCCATATAAGCTTCAGAATCAACTTGACTTTACCAAAAGGAAAAAAAAAAAGGAATTCAGAATTTTGATAGGGGAATCTGTAGGTAAATTTGGTTAGTATTGCCTCCTTAAAAATAATAGGTTTCTAATTTGTAACTGTGGTATTTCTCCATTTATTGAGATACCTTTAAATTTCAACACCTGCTTTTAGTTTTTCTTGTAAGGTCTTGTATTACTTTCTTAATTTTATTCCCAAGTGTTTCATTATTTTTGATGATATTGTAAATAGAATCGCTTTATTAATTTTTAGGGCATATATATATATATATATATATATATATATAATTTTTTTTTTTTTTTTTTTTTTGCCATAGGGTGTGTATGTTCACCAGAGAGACAGAAATAGAAAGTGAGAAATCAGAAATCATTCCCCAGGGGGGATGGCCATGCTATAATCCCTTTACCTCCATTCTCCTCTTCAGATTTTGGGCACTCATGCACATTATCCTGGTGTGAGTTTTTTTTTTTTAATTTATTTATTATCATCATAATCTTGTTTATATTACATTGAATCACATATAACTTTACAGTGTATTACATTTATCTTTCCAGAAGGAATACCACGCATATTATTCAATACAGAGACATTAAAATCCCCATTTCATCATCCAATATATTTTCATTGTTTTTCCTGATCATTATTATTATTATTCCGTTTTTTTTTAAAGAAAACAATCAATCACTATTTCTCATTTTGCTTGTAAAAAGACTTTACCCAACATGAAATACTTCTCAGACCAGTGTGGAATCGGGGGGCGGGGGGAGGAGGAAGAAGATAAGAGTATAGAGAAGATAGCAGGAGAACAAACAGAGAGGCATGACATTAGTAGAACACAGATATGGTTTATTACCTGTTGATGATGACGAATATAGTATTCTCAACTGGTGTGAGTTTTAAGCTGCCAGATTCAGGACTTGAACTGTGGTAGACTATGTGGGAGTTTAGCAACGTAACCATTACACCACCTGCTGGTTCCATGGCTAATAGTTTAGATTCACAATAAAATGAAGAGGAACATATGAAGATTTCCATATACCTCCATCCTTACACATAAATAGCTTCTCCCCTCCCCCACCCACTATCAACATCCCCACCAGAGGGATGCTTCTATTACAATCAATGAGCCTACATTGACACATTTTTTATCACCTATTAGAGTTTATATCAGAGTTCACTCTTGGCATTGTCATTCTCTGGGCTTGAACAAACATAATAACAAACATATTATAATAGCATATAATACATATGTTGTATGTATTATACAACATATTTTCACTGCCTTAAAACTCCTCTGTATTCTGCTTATTCATTTCACATCTCAACTCTTGGTAATCGCTAATCTTTTTCCTATCTTTGTAGTTTTATCTTTTCTAGAATGTCATATAGTTGGAGCCACATAGCATGTAGCCTTTTCAATTTGCCTTCGTTCACTTAATAATACACATTTAAGGTTTCTCTATGTCTTTTCATGTCTTTCTACCCATTTTAATTTTAGCATTGAAAAATACCCCAATTCCTGGATGTACCATGATTTATTTATTCATTCACCTATTGAAAGACTTCTTGGTTGCTTCCCAAGTTTTGCCAATTATGAATAAAGCTACTATAAACATCAGTGTGTAAATTTTTATGTGGACATAAAAGTTGTTAACTCCTGTGGATAAATACCAAAGAGAATAATTGCTAGATTGTACGGTCAGGATTTATTTACTTTTTAAAGAAACTGCTAAAATGTCTTCCATAGAAGCGACACCATTTTGCATGTTCACCATCAATTAATGAGAGTCTCCGTTACTCCAAATCTTTTCCAACATTTGGTATTGCCAGTGTTCTGTATTTTAGTCGTTCTAATAACATGCATGGTGGTATCTCATTGTTTAATTGCATTTCTCTAATGACATATGACATAGGCCATCTTTTCATAATCTTATTTGCCATCTATATATACTCTTTAGTGAAGTGTCTTTAAAAACTTTTGGTCCACTTTTAAAATTAGGTTGTTTCTTATTTATTATTAAGTTTTAAGAATTGTATATTTCAATGACAATCCTTTATCAGATGTATCTTTTGCAAATATTTTCTCCAGTTTGAGGCTTTATTTTCTCATTCTCTTGATACTGTCCTTCTTGGAGCAGAAGTTTTTAATTTTAATGATATTTGAATCAGTTATTTATTTTATAGATCATGCCCTTAGTGTTGAATATATATTAAAAAATTTCCATATCCAATGTCATCTAGATTTTCTTCTGTGTTATTTTTTGCAATTTTTACAGTTGTAAGTTCTATGTTTGTGGCTTTAGTGAATTTTGAGTTAATTTTCAGGAAGGGTATAGCTCTGTTTCTAGATTATTATTTTTTTCTTTACATATGGAGGTTTTGGTACCATTTGTTGGATTACTAGTTCTGCTGCATTGTAATGTCTTTAATGCTTTGTCAATTAGCTCACCATATCTATATGGGTCTATTTCTAAGCTTTCTATTTTATTACATTGATCTATTTGTCTCTTCTTTTACCAGTACTATAGTGTCTTAATTTCTGTAGCATTATAGTAAATGTTGAAATTGGGTAGCATCAGTCCTAAAACATTTTACTTCTCCTACAATATTGTGTTGTTTATTCTGGATGTTTTATCTCTATGTATAAATTTTAGAATCACTTTGCCAGTATCTACAAAATAACTTGTTGAGATGTTGATTTGAATTGTATTGAATCTATAGACAAGCTGAGAACTGACATCTTGACAATAATTAGTCTTCCTAGAACAGTTCTCCACTTATTTAGTTCTTCTTTGATTCCTTAATCAGAATTTTGTGAGCTTCTTCACATAAATCACAAAAATCTACATATTTTGCTAGATTTATACTTAAGTAATTCAATTTTGAGTGCTAATGTACATAGTATTATGTTTTTTAATTCAAATTCTACTTGTCCATTGCTGGTATATAGAGAATTTACTTTTGTGTATTAATGTTATAGTCTGCAACTTTGCTATCATTTTTTATTAGTTCAATGAGTGTTCCTGTTATTGTTTAAGATTATACATAAACAATCATACCACCGGTGAACACAGTTTTACTTGTTTCTTCCTAATGTGTACATAATGTATTTCCTTTTTCTGTCTTACTGCATTAGGTAGAACTTCCAGTACCATGTTGAAAAGTAGTGGTATGGTAAGGGATACCTTTGCATTGTTTCTGATTTTAATGGTAAACTTCATTTTCTCACTGTTAAGTATTGTGTTAGCTGTAGGACTTTTTGGAGACATTCTTTATCAGGTTATCTTTATTCTTAGTTTACTGAGCTTTGTGTATGTGTGTGTGTATGTACATGTTTATCATGACTGAATGCTGAGTTTTGTCAAATGTTTTTCTGCATCTATTCAGATTATCTGGATATTATATTACTATGGATTATTATGTTGGTTCAGCCTTGATTTTGTGGAACAAATTTTACTTACTCATGTTGTTAAGTAATTTATATATATGCTGGATTTAGTTTTCTTGTTAATGCTAATGATTTTTAAAATATTCTCACAAGGAATATTAACCTATAATTTTCTTTTCATGTGATGCGTTAGTCTGATTTTTGGTATTAATACTGGTCTCATAAAGTGACTTAAGAAGTGTGCTCTCCTCTTTTATGGTCTGGGTAATGTCTAAGGGTTTGGTGTTAATTTTTATTTAAAGATTTGGAAATATTCTCCAGTTATAAAATTGGATTCTAAAGCTTTTTCAGTGGGAAGATTCTTGATTAATTAATAAATGTCCTTACTTGTTATAGGTCCTATTTAGTTATATGTTCTTCTTGACTCCGTTTGATAGTTTGTTTCTTTGTAAGAATTTTTTCATTTCATCTAGATTATTTTATTTATTGACATATAATTGTTCAGAGTATTATTTTATCATCCTTTTTGTTTTTATAAGTTCATCAATAATGTCTCTACTCTCATTCCTGATTTCAATAATTAAGTCTTCTCTCTCGCTCATCAATTGAATTAAAAAGTTTGTGAATTTTGATTTTTTTTTTTTTTGCATTTGTTTTGCTATAGTGCACGTATGTGCTTCAGAGAGAGACAGAAAGTGATAACGAGAGAGAGAAAAGGTAAGAAAACTCATCCCAGGGGAGATGACCAAGCTGCAATCTCTTCTCCTCCATTCTGCTCTTGGGATGTTGGGCATGTACATATGCATGCTTTGCATGTTTTTCCTCCAGATGTAAAACTCAAACCACAGAGTCAGTCATGTGGGACCCAGATGCCTTAACCACCACACCACTTGGCTGGTCCTGTTGATCTTTTTAATAAATAAGTTTTAAGTTTTGTTAATTTTTCTCTACTGTTTTACTATTCTCCATTTCATTTGTTTCCACTCATCTTTATTATTCCCTCCATTCTGCTAGTTTTGTGTTAATTTGCTCTTTTTTTCTAGTTTTTTAAATTGGAAGTTTAGGTTTTTTAGTTGTGACCTTTCTCCTTTCTCAATGTAGATTGGATGTATATGGTGGGTACCCAAGATCCTTGTGGGATTGAGAGGTGGAGAGGAGAGAGGTCTCAGCGTGACCCAACCCCATTAGGAGGCTATTTATATCCCTCTTCTTACATCTGACTCTTTATGTCTCTGTCACTTTCTGGTGAGCACATGCACCCTCTGGCAATTCAAAAAATAATGCAAAAAGTTAACGAGCTCAGACTTATAGGGCTTTTTTTCTCTATTTTCTTTTCCATAAATGATCTCTTTTGGATAAGTCATAGAAACAAGTTTATTAAATAAAACTGAATATTTATTTTAATGAGCTGCCATGTTCAACACCATGGGCAGTACATACACAGCATTCCAGTTTTATCATATCTTTCTTTATGTTGGATATTAAAATCTCAATTTCTTTTCATCTACCTTCCTCACCATAGTTTCATTTCTAAACACAAAAATACTTTATTGTATCTGTTTATTAAATGTGCTTACAAATAATAGAATAAAATAGAATGATACTAGTGAACACTAAACTTGAAATGATGACTTGAGAGAACAATTGTGAGTCGCCAGATAAAAATAAAGAAGAAAAAACATCTCATAAAGAGTGTTTGAGTTTTCAGTTCTTTACACCAAGACAGGTCTGTACACACTGTACACAGCTTCAAACTTAGTTATTTCAGCTCTTTGACTCCCCATAGGGAATTGACAAAATTTTATCAAGCATTATTCTATATTGCATTGTGGGAGTTCCATTATTTACCTACCTAGATTTTAAAGACAGGTACAACTTGTTCTGAAACGGGCAGCTCCTCATAGCTATCCCATTCAACCTGCTAATTAGTTTATAACTGAGCTGTTCAAGTGCATGATGAGCTATACCAGGTCTCTCATCTCTCCAAGCTCTACTGAAGATGGCTGATTACAATTATAGGGTGTGAACCACTACAGTTCTCTCCAGTTCTGATATTCTGTTATTCTTAAAACATACCACCTGGAAATTAAACATAGGAGGAAATACAGGTATTCTCTAAAATGGATGACAAGAGTAGATTCTTTTAGGAATGCTTCAAAAACTGGATACATAGAATGTGAACAATTTTTAATCAAGAGTCTAAAAATATTCTTCTCACTATATCCTCTGCTAGAAATTTGGTCTAAGGATTCATCATCTCTGGGATTAGTAACATCCTCATTGGAATATCTGCCTTGACCCTGGTCTCTTTAAAGTCTTCCAATAGCCAGAGTGGTATTTTTAAATGGAAATTAGATTATCTGGGACTTCGATTACATTCACTGAGTGCCTTCCTTGAACCGTTAGGTAAAAGATTAAAACTATAGATGATCTGGTTCACATCTTCTATCCTGTCATTGAGCCGTCATTCAGTATACTCCAGATACTGGCTTTCTCCCCATCGAACTCCCCGAGCTCATTATCCTCTCAGGTCCTTTGTACTTGATTTCTATTAATAAGTGCAATATTCTTCCCCAAGATCGTTATTTGTTCTCTCCTTCTCATCACCCAGCTCTGAACTCAACTCTTTTCTCCTCAGAGAAGACTTAAGCAAGGTTAGTTAAATCAGAAACACTCAACCCCTCCATATGGCTATCAGCCACATTATCCTCTTCTATGTCTTCTTTCCAACCTTCTGGGGAGAATAAAATTCTTTAACTCACAATTGTATCTGTAGTGCCTAGACCATGCTTTGACACATAAAAAGCCATCAAAAGAAGAGGAGATAACTGATTAACTTTCACCTAACCTGAGTTTTTTTTTTTTAATCACATCTATCACACATGCTGTTGCCCAATAGGTAAGACCATATAATGTGGATTATTGATGTTTAAACTGTGTCCAGACATATACTAAATTCTCTCCTCAATACATTCCAATCCTCTATCCATCTGCTATGCTAAAAATTCTTTCAAAAAGTAACCAGTGATCCACATGAGAAGGTAAAATGGCTTCTTCCTTTTTTATATATTATTTAACATCTAAGCAGCATTTAACAAACTGAAATATTCTTTTCTTCTTGAAACACTTTTTTTTCCTATCGAAGTCCTTGACTGCATGTTGTCTATTTTATTTTCTTCTACTTTATAGAAAACTTCTTCTAAATTTCCTTTGCTGACTTAGCTCAACCTCTAAGCGTGGGAGGGTCTTCGACACTGAGAAGCAAGCCCTGAATGCTCTCCTTTCTCTACCATCTCTCCAAATAACGTCACTCAATTTCATAGTTTCAAATGTCACCTTTCAAAATCTTACCTCTCACACTGATCAGTTTGTTTAGGTGAGACCTTGTTTAACTACTCTCCTACTTAGTATTTCACTTGCTCTGTAATAGAAAAATCAGACTCAACATCTTAAACATAACTTAGATTCGATCTCTCAAACATATGCTTTCTGAGTCTTTTTTTCATTTCACTACATGGTGCCACATCTACCTGTTGCTCAGCCTTTTTTTTTCAATCAACATATTTAATCCATCCACAGTCATACCTTGAGTCTTTATTTTATTTCATATTTTTCATTTTGCTATCAGAATAGTACACTCACCAGAAAGACACTGGGACAGGGGTGAGAAAACATCCTCAATCCCAGGGGATGGTCACACTGCAACCCCTTCTCCACTGTCCCTTCAGGATTCTGGGCACACGTGTACAAGTACCCAGTGTGTTTCTCCAGCTGCCAGGTCCAGATCTCAAACTGCACAGTTATCTGTGTGGGATCCAGCCATCTTAACCACCTTGGCACTGACTGGCCCCATTCTGCCGATTTCTATTTCTCTCATCTAAATACCTTCAAGAGGACTTGTCTCTGTTCCCTCTCTTGCCTTCTGTAATCTTTCTCCTGAAATAAATATAATGATCTTTCAGAAATAAAAGTCAGATTGTAGCACCAACCTGCTGAAGATACGTTATTGTCTTATGTTTTAATTTAAAGTAAAATCTATTCTCTTTATCATGGTCTACTTGCCCTCTCATCTGGTAGCTCCTGATTTTCTCCTCTTCATTCTTCTCCATCTCTCTCCTCCAGATATGCTGGGTTTCATTACATCTTCTAATGTGCCAAACAGACTCTCTTCTAAGGAACTGTCCATCTGTCTGGAAGATATTCCTTTGCTCCTCTGTTATTTATGTCTCAGAATAAATGCTTATTTTCCGGAAAACCTTTTGTGATCATCATCCCCATCAGCTTGTGTTTTTGTATCACTCAGCTTTATTGTCTTTAAGTTAATGGCATAGTACTTATAAATACATGACATTACATTGTGCATATATTTGCTTATCTTTTTAAAGTCAGTCATCAGAAATAAAATCCCATGAGGGACATTTCATGTTCTTTCTGTATGTTCCTTCAAGACATATGGTATGACTTAATGCACTGTAAGCGTGAGACTAATTAAATTAAATCCCCAGCCTTTCCTCTGAATTCCAAAATGAAATTTTCAAATATAAATGAATCTCTTTCCTTAGATGACCCCTCCCCTTAAGGTCATTATCTTTTAAAATGATTAAAAAAAAACTTTTAAATTTAATACTCTACTCCTGACATGACCCTTCACATTCTTTGTTTCTCCCCCACCTTTGAGAGCTATAAATACCACCCACTCTGTTATTTCAAGAAGAAATCCAGCTGGGGCCAGCAGCAGATGTGGCGGTTAAGGTTTTAGACTCCCACAAGGTTTCAGTACCAGATTTAATGTCCTAAAAATCACCCCAGGTGCATGTGCAAGAATGCCTAAATCCCAAGAGAATGGAAAGAAGGGGATTTCAGTGTGGCCATCCTCTCCCTGCCCCTGGTTTGTTGGGGAGTGGACTTGCCACTTTCTTCCTCTCTGTAGAGACAGAGAGTTTTAGCAAGTGTGCTTTCCCT
The DNA here is from genome assembly GCA_026018925.1 of Tupaia tana. Taxonomy (NCBI): domain Eukaryota; kingdom Metazoa; phylum Chordata; class Mammalia; order Scandentia; family Tupaiidae; genus Tupaia; species Tupaia tana. The sequence continues at coordinate 216,144,506 of JAKSZU010000003.1, read as the reverse complement.
ATGGCAAAAACCTAAAAACAAAAACAAAAACGGTATAGAAAGAAAGAGCCCTGGGAGTCATGTCTCTCCTGTTACCCTAATTGGAGTGACCACATGTCCTCTGAACTGATCATCCTTGCCATGGTCTTGTCTCATCTCAGCTCTCACCCACCCCAGCTGCCAGAGAAGTCTATACTATAAGGCCTAACAGTGAGATTCCATGATGCAAATTGCTCTGCATTTCTAACTATTTACCAGTATGTTACCCACTTCCTCATTCATTTGGTTCTAGTCCAAATTTACTGTTCTAGAATCATAGCTACTAGGAATAGAACAGTAAAAACAAAAAAGTCCCAGGGGCCAGCGGGTGGTGTGGTGTTTAAGGTGGCAGGATCCCACATGGATGACTTCACTGCTTGAATCCTGGACCTACTGGCTTGAAAATCATGCCAGGCATGTATGCATGCATGCTCAAAATCCAAAATCCTGAGAGAAGAATGAAGGAGAGGGGTTGTGGCTCGGCCAAATGCCTGGGGGTGCTTTCTCACTTTCTCCAGTTGTCTCTCTCTCTCTCTCTTCAGTGAGTGTATGCACCTAAAAAATAATCTTTTATAGCACTTACATTCTATTTTTTTAAGAATTATTTTATTTTACTTTATTTATTCATTTGTTTTAATTTGACCAGAGAGGAACAGAGCAAAAGTGAAAGAGAGAAGGAGGGAAAGTGAGAATGTAAGCCTCCAGGCCTGGGACTCTAACTCCTGTTGGTCATGTGGGAGCCCAGTACCCTTAACTAGCATATCACCTGCCAGCCCTGACAACATTTATATTCTAATAAGATGACTAGGATATGAAATAGTGGAAAATAGTTAAAGGTGTTATGGAAAAATGAGGAACAATTTAAAACCCACAAATGAGTGGAGGGGGTGAGGTTTGGTGGTCAAAAAATGGCTGTTCTGAGGAGGTGGCATTTGAGCAGGTACCTGAATGAACAACACAAGTAGAGCCTGTGAATCTGAGAGAAGAGCATTTCAGATGAGAATAACAATTCCAACAAAAGTCCTGAGTTGGAAACATGCTTGGTGTGTTTGAACAGCAGCCAAGAGGCTGGCCCTGAGGGGACACTGGGAATAAAGGGCAGAAGCAGAACCTTTGTGTCTATCTACCTCTCAGGATTAAGACGCTCCCCTTCTCTCAACCAATCTTTCCCCGCCAGCCATCTTCAATCATTCACATAGTCCTAAATCTTTTCATATATTGTTCTTTCTGTCTAGGTCATTCCTTCTATTCAAATCCCAGTCTTCTGCTGTCAGAATAAATGTCACCTTCTCAGAAACGACTTCTCTCACTCCCCTAGTCAGAGTTAGGCACCATTTCTCTGAGTTTCACTCCTGTTCTCTTCTCTGTCATTGCACCTAACGCATCATTCTAGCAGTCTGCTTACTTGCTATTCCCTCTGTACCAGTTCTGTGAGCTGTTTTAAAGGAAAGAAGGAAGAAGGGAGACAGGCTTAGGACAGTTTTATAATCTAATATTTTGTTGTCTATAAATATCATTGTGCTGATGATTTTCTTACTACATTTTGGTTTCATTTAATAGAATGCAATATTCACATGTAAAAAGAAACCTTGGAACTCACTTTCATTATTCTTCACAAAACACAAATACATACTTGTTTGAAATCAAGCAAAAGCCTACAATGGCGGGTGGCATCATGCTCTCAGACTTGTACAATCTCTTGGAAAAACCAGCTTTGTTACCATGGTAACTGAATCTCTATAAGAAACCAGGAATTGATGTGGAAGAGAGAATACAGAGGCAACAGAGAGGAATCAGCTGATCAACGGCAACGGGTTTGGATCAGCTTTGCTCAGGCAGGAACAGTGATATGTACAATTCCTAGTGCTGGTCAGTGAGGTCAGGATTAGGAATTTCAGCATGAATCCCTGGAAAACCACAAAGAAACTTTGCATTTATACTAACATTTTTTCTCCTTCTGTCATTTTATACTAATTATTTTGCATATAAATCTACTCTTTATTAAAAGAGAATTATTTTATTTTTAATGTTTAATTATTTATTTTAATTTGACCAGAGATGAACAGAGTGAGAGAGGAGAGAAAGTGAGAAAGCAAGCCACCAGGTCCGGGACTTAGACCACAGTTGGCCATGTGGGAGTCCAATGCCCTTAACCACCATACCACCTGATGGCACCCTATAAACCTATTCTTTATACTACTGTTTTATTTTGGATTTCTTATGTTACCCAGACTCTTACTCCTATTTCTCTTCTTTTCAAAAGCTTTTATTACAATGTGTTTGATAGGAATTTTCAAATAGTCATATATAAAAATTTTAAAGTGCATAAATAATACTGTTCTGTTGCTCTTGATCTATTGTTTATTTGTATTCAAATACTTACCTGTCTTTCTGCTCATTTACCTCACTTATCTCATACCCTGATAACAGATTCCTTGATTAAATATAACACTTCATCATCAACAACAGTACTCAAGTGATGCCCTTCTACATGTTACCTTATGGAATGGTGAAAGGAAAATTAGGTGTCTTACAGAAAGAAAAGATAAAGGCAAAATGCTAACCCTTCTTCTCTTGCCTTTATCAAGTTGCCCCCTAAAAAAAATCACACTTTGGTAATATAACAGAAGATGGATAACTTGAACAAAATTTTATAAACTTACTATAAACTTACCGTAACTCCTCCCTGGAAAAAAAAAATACAGAAAAAAACCTGAAATACAACACTCTGTACCTACCTAAGAACCATAAACAAAGTGTTTAGATAGTACTTCAAATTGGAAATTTAAAAATTAAGAAAAGCAACAACAAAAAAGAATAGATATAGCAAGAGTTGATTGAACTCATGAAAGATAGTGAAGAAAAAGACAAAATCATCTCAGAAAAGCAAACTAACTTATAGGATTGGCAAGAAAAAATAGATTCAAATAAAATCAAACAAAAGTAATTGAAGAAATATAGGAAAACAAGAGAAAAATGAGATAAAGAAAGAAGACACATGGTCAGAGATAAAGTACCTAAAATAGAAGATAAAGAAGGAAAGTATTAATATAATTGAAATACTTAAATAAGACTTTGAAACAGAACTAATATTTAAAATATATAATCCAGGAAACCTTTCTGTCCTGGGGGAGCCCCAGATCTGAGAGGGTTTACCCACAATGTTTACCAATCCCAAAGAATACACTCAGAAGTTCAGCAGGAGAAAACATGAGTTTATTCAACTTTGGAGAAAAAAGCCTCCACTGAGGGCCAGTCAGAATATGGTCTGTGGGGCCATGAGCATAGAATCAGGGTTTTTTGTATGCTTGTTTGTTTGCTTGTTTTAGTTTTTCGCCATTACCAGAAAGAGAGAGACAGACAGAGAGAGAGACTGAGAAATCACACCCTAGGGGAAAATGGTGACACTGCAATTCCTTCTCTTCTATTCTCTCAGGATTTTGGGCATGCACACAAATGTAGTGTGTGATTCTTAGGCTGCAAGGTCCAGGACTCCAACAGTGGTTGGCCACATGGAAGTCCAGTGGCTTAACCATCATGCCATTTGCTGGCTGAGGGTCAGATTTCATATGATAAGACTAAAGTTTTTATAAATCAATTAAAGATCAAGGTAGACTCCTTAGCACTAAGATAGGAGTCTGGTTTGTACATACATTGCTTGAAGGTTAAAGTAAGAGTTAGCTTATCAATAAGTGAACAGAATCAGTATAGTATGTTTAGGATTTAGTCCCCTTAATCTGTGATGTCAACGTGGGAGGGATGTGTATACCTCTGGAATGGATAAGTGGTGAGCCAATTCCATGAGGTGAACGTCATGGTCACAGGTTGTTCAGGGGACTCAGCAAGTCCAACAGCTGGGTCTCAGGGACTTAGGGCAAAGAGGGAGGTGGGAAGACAGCTCAGTGTATGGAATCTTCCTTCACTGTCCAAAACAAAACATAAAGCAATAAACACAAAGGGCGCACAGGTACCCAGAACATTTGATTTAAAATTATTAATTCCAAGAATACTTAAACCAGAAGACAAAAAAATTCTTCAAGCCCTCAGACAAAATGAGGAAATTAGATTGGTATCAGACTTCTCAAGAACAATTATAAAGTGGAAGAATTCAATAAGAAATTCAAAGACATCAAGCCAACTTGTCATTCAAACCACAAGATTACAGAAAGCTAGTTTTAAGCATGTAAAAACCAAAGAATGCACTTTTCTGTAGCTTTGGGGGAGGTGTATTGAAGGATGGGCTCCAGGTTTCTATTAGTTGACTGGGAGAAAATTTATCAGGGATTTGGTTTGTTATTGTGTGGCTAAACAGCAATACCTGGGGCTGGGTGAGTTAAAAAAACATAGAGGTTTATTCAACTGGAAAATCCAAAAACATGGGTCTGGTATTACAACATGGCAAAGGGAAGTGAAATGATTAGTAGGCATATGCAAAGAGAAAGTGACTTGTGGGCAGCTATCTTAATTTTTTAACAACCTACTCTCACAGAAACTAACCCGTTCCTGTGAGAGTAAGAACTCCTCCCTCCTGTATGATAGCATCAATCTACTCATGATAATAGCACCCAAGAATCCAAATACCACTATCCACTAGGCCTACCTGCCTAACACCATTACATTGGGTACCAAACATCCATTACATGAACTTTTGAGAGACAACCATATCCCAATGATAGCAGTCAAAAAGACAGATATTAATACATACATACATACATGAACATGAAGAGTAACAGTCAATATACACAGTAATATTTTACTGGAGATGTTAGCTAATGTAGTTGAATAAGAGAAAACAGGGACGTAAGAATGGAAAAATAGTAACATTTCTATTTTTAGATGACATAAATCCTATTGAACCAATAACAAAGCCAATTATAAAAATAAATAAGTTTATAAGAGATGGCAGGGTAAAAAAAATGCAAAAATCAGTGTGCTTCATATGCAACATTAGGACCAACTTGAAAAATACAATGAAAAGAAAAAAAGCCATAGCAAAAAAAACCACAAAATATTTATGAATAAGCTTAACAAGAATCCAATATAAGAAAACAACAATTATGAAACATTCCTGAAAGGCACATATGTAGATTTGAATAAATAGAAAGATTAATCATTAAGACAATCAGCAAAATGGTCATTCTCCCTAATTAATTTAAACATTTGATTTATCCCAATAAAAATACAAACACATTATTTTACTATGACTAGACAACTTGATACTAATATTTATATGGAAAAATAAACAGATCAAAACATGTAATTATAGTTACGACAATACAGTAAAGGAAAGCTTATGGGAGAGGGAGGACGAGTCTTATCAGATATTAAAACATAGAGCCAAGCCTACTAATACCAATACTTGAGTATAAAAATCAATGAAATACAGTAGAACGTCAAGGAATACATTGCACTGCATATGAAAATCCATATAAAAAAAGGTAGTATCTCTTATCACTGAGAGCAAAGAAGGTATTTTAATAAATGGTGTTAGGATAATTGGCTATTCAACTGAAAATTGTTTTAAATGGAGGTGGAGTGAGAGGAAGAGAATCAAGGGGAATAAAAGAAACAAAAGATTTAAGGAACACAAAAATGAAAAATTATCTGTTGACGATAATGTATATGGTAATATCTTTAACTGGAGTAATATACAGCCTATTCATGCTGGGAAAATTTATTTTGCAAATTGGAATGATATACAGGAATAGAATGTATTAAAAAACCCATTTATCATGTAATATATAAGAATAATCCTCAACCCAGACCTGTGATCTGGTGATTAAGATAGCTGGATCCCACATCGTCAAACATAAACTTCGAGTCCCAGACGTGGTGGCTTGAGAAACACATTAGGTGTGTGTGTGTGGGGGGGGGGGTACGCCCAAAAATCTCACAAGGAGTAGGGATTGTGGCATGACCATTCCAGACGCATGGTGCTTTTTCTCCCCTCCACCCCCTATCTCACTACGTCACTCTGGTGAGCACACACACACACACACCATTTGGCAAAATTTAAAACATACACACACAGAGCAAAAATAAGACCCATGATAAACAGTTAAGTAGTTAAGTATAAAAAGCTGTTCAAGTATCCAAGTATTAGAAGAAAAATTCTTATATAACCCAGTGTACTAGAAAGGCTATTGATGACAAAAAATCCAGAGTCAACAACAACAACAAAAATAGTAAATTTGCTACAAAATAATTTTAAATTATTGTAAAAATATGTAAGCTAAGTTAAAGGAAAATGGACAAATTGGGAGAAAAATTGTAGCATATATCCTGAATGAAAGATTAATATCACTAAAAGAAGAGTTCATTTTTAAGTGGTGAGGAGAAATAGACAAAGGACACAAAAATATTTATATATAAATATATATAAAGGTATATATATATATATATATATATATATACACACATACCTAAATATACAAAAACACACTGATCTCATGTATTATAAGAAAATTAAATTAAAAATTAAAATCTATACTGGAATGTCTTTTCTCACTAACTAGATTGACAAGAAATTCAAGAGTCTAATAAAAAATATTATTATCAAGACTATAGGAAAAGTCCTCACACATTCTTACTGGAAATAAAAATAGTATGACAATGGAAGAAGTTTCAACAACACTTAAGAAAGCTATATGTATATTTGTCCTTTAAACCAGAAATCTCACATCTAAGAATCTACCTAATGACACATGTCCAATAATAACATATACATGCATAAGTATACTTATAAAGTATACATGCCCCACTTGCAACATTATTTGTAATTTCAAGATATTGATATTAAAAGAAATACCCAAATATAGGAGATTAATTAAGCTGTGTTTAATTCCACAAAATGGAAAAGAAATGTGGAACATATCTATGAAAGGACTATAGAAAATTCCAGAATATATTGTTAAGTAAAAAAAAAATGCAAAAGGCATAACTAGTATGCCATCTTTTGGGTAAATAAGAAGGAAAAAATAAAATAAAACTCATATACCTGCGGAAGCAGGAAATATAAACTGAAAAGCAAAATAAAATTTTTTATCAACAGGAAGTTAAAGGAAAACTTAGTGAAAGGTATGAGGGAGAGAAAACATTTTTCTGTGTATATTATTATTTTTACATAAATTTTTACTTTCAGAAGCATGTTAATGTTCTGCAAATTTAAAACACATAATAAAATTTGTAAAGATGGCATAAAAGTAAAACCTGACAATATAAATAGAAAAAACTAAACACAATTCTATTTTAAATGAATAACATAACACTGAGAAATAAAATTCTGGTTATGAAAATGAAAGAGGGAGGCTGTTTTCCTAATTTGTAAGGGATAACCCAGTCATTTCCATGAAGAATTTGTATTCCTCTGTGTGTGTGTGTTTGTGTGTGTGTATGTGTACACTTGTGCATGTGCATGTGTTTCTGCATGTGCGAAGCACGTGATTAGAAGAATGAGTATGGATTGAGAAGTCTTAAATTCAAATCTAAGATGTGGGATGTGGGGAGAATAACTTAACCTCTAGTTTTCCTCATGTACAAATGCAGTGCCTAATACAATAATGATGGAAGACCATACTGAGGATCTGAGATTGCATTTCCAAGCAAAGGCTGTGGAATTCCATTGCTGTGTGGAAATCTTGAGTTAATCTCATTCTGATTTTGGAACTTGAAGACTGCTTTCAGTTTAAGTTTCCTCTTCTATAAAAATGAAGAAATACAGTTGTACCTGACTCATAAGTATAGAGTTAGCATAAAAATGAATGTATTCATGCAACAAATGAGAAACTTCATACTGAAGCACTCGTAGGAACGTGAGCGCTTATCAAGGTTGACTCTTTTCTATGCTTTTCACTTCTGTGCTCTTGCTCTAGATTCTTGCATAAATCTAGCTCTCATTTCACATCTGAGCCCCTGTCCCATAAATGTTAACTCTGTTGTCATGATCTCCATAATTACGAATGTCTTTATCATAATTAAGTTATATAAAAGTGTTACATCTTCAAAAATAGGTGGGAAAATATAGACAGGCCCTTGTACTTTCACCATGCCATGTTGCATTTCAGTGATCACACAAAGATGCCATTGGGGCGAACCTGTAAGGAAAAAATAATAATTGGATGGTAGAAAAGAGCATGTGCAATCGTTTCTTGATTGCTATTTCCATGTTGGTGATTGTGGTGTCTCTCCCCCCCTGTTCTTTGATAGTTTAAAAAGGAAAAAAGAAAAAGAAAAGAAAAGAAAAGAAAAGAAAAGAAAAGAAAAGAAAAGAAAAAGGGAGAGAAAAAAGGCAAAAAAAAAAAAAAAAACAAAAAAACCAAGGCTTACAAAAACTAAGGTCTGAGACCAAAGAAATGCAGCAGCAGATCTCAGTATCAGTAAATTGATCCCTTTGAAGTTTGATGTTAGGTGAAACTCCAGCCCATAACAGAAGCTCCTAATCTCATTAGAGGGAAAGTAAATCCTTTAGAAATAAGTCCTCTCACAGCTTAATAACCTAGGTTTCAGTTCTCCTGCAGAAAAATTCCTCCCTAAATTACACCCCAGAGCCGTGTTTCTTGTAAAGTCCAATATGTGAAAACCCAGCCTGAGCAATGAAATGGTTTGTGGTACTACAAAGGGAGTTTATGATTAGAAAAGGAAATACCTTTAATAGAAGGCAATCCAAAATCATGCCATGCGCGGTCTTACGTATGAAAGTTAACTAATTTATTACATATAACCCTTCATTTTGATTATTCAAATAACAAAATGGACACAAAGAAAGCTTAAATAAAAGCACATAACTAGTAAGCAGTACAACTCAGCTTCAAATACAGTCCATGCTCGTAACTACTCTAATATGCATCAGATTACTAAAATTTCTTTGTACAGAGGCCTGGATATTCTAGCTTTGTCATTAAATGACATTGATCACAGGGATTTGGGGATTACTGATCAAAAACCATTAATAAAAAATGTGAGTTCTAGGTATTGATGGTGGTGGGATCAGCAGATACCATAAGGCTTACATTGATGGATTCCCATGTAGTTCACAGAAATTTAAGTCCCAGACCTGGTGGCTTAAACCTCATACCCGGTGCATGTGTGTGCATGTTTAAGATCCTGAGAGGAGAATGGAGGAGAAGGGATTGCAGTGTGGCCATCCCCTCTGGGGGGATGATTTCTTGCTTTCTGTCTCTCTGGCTTTCTCTGTCTCTCCAGTGAGGTCATGTGGCTTGTATCAAAAAATCTTGCTTAAAGAAAAAAATAACCTATTAGTGAAAATTGTGGGCCTTAAATATTGATGGTGGTGGGACCAGCAGATGGCATAATGGCTATGTCGCTGAACTCCCATTTAGTTGATTGTGGTTCTAATCCCAGATCCAGTGGCTTAAAACTCATGCCAAGTACGTGTGCATGCGTGCCGAAGATCCTGAGAGGAGAATGAAGGAGAAGAGATTGAGGCATGGCCATCCCCTTCTGGGGAGTGATTTCTCCCTTTCTGTCTCTCTGTTTGTCTCTGTGTCTCTGGTGAGTTCACATGTCCTATATCAAAAATCTCTCTCTCTAAAATAAAAAAAAAAATTAAAAAGAATATTCATGTGTTAAGTCTTAAATCCTTCCTAAGAGTTTCTGGAAGCACTTTAAAGTCTGTTGGTTGGTGGGTTTGTTTTTGGTTATCACATGATATTTTTTAAGTTTATTTATTATTTTTATATACATGCAGTCACTATATATCATTACAGTTTATAAAATTAATTTTTCCAGCATGGATACACTGTATATAAGTCCAATGAAAGATATGGTTCTGCACATTATCATCAACAGGTAATTTTCCACTTTTCTGTCCCTTAAATGTTTTACTTCTTTCTTTTGAACCCTGATTCCCTTTCTCTTACCCTCCATGATTTCCCACTTTCCTGTTGATTTTTATGGGGAAAGTAAGCCATTGGAACACACAGGAAAGAATATTTAGCTAGGAGTCAAAAGGCCAGGATTTTTGTCCTGACTCTGACCCTGGTTATCCAGTTTTGAACAAATCATTTTCCCAATCCTTGGCCCTACTTTCTGAATGAATAGAATATATTATTGGATTGAGTCATTTCAGCAGATTGTGTTTATAGCTTTATCAATGAATATAATACATCTATTTTGCTGTCACTGAATAAAAGTAAAGACCTGGTCAATAGACACATGAATGTATTGTGGAGCAAAAATCTGTACCCCAAAGGTTGTGAACTGCTCATGAATACACAGTGACTTGGTGACAGCAGAGGGATGGGGGTCCAGGTATCCTCAGTGCCAGTTCAGTGTTTGTCCTCGTACTAGGGTCTTACAAAATGGTCACTTAATAGTTGTCTAAATCATACATGGGATTATTCACACATAATTGCCTCTCTTGGATAATCCTTAGGTAGGAGTATTTTTTTAAACCTACAAACACATAAATATTTAGTAAAAAATAGTTTAAAATATCTAATGAACTAAATATAAAATTGAGTAACTACATGATTGCTGTTGCAGTCAGACATTGTGAGAGGCAGGGGAGAATAATGGAGGAGAATTGGCTCTGGGGACAGAGTGTTTGGGGTCCAGTTCTGTCATTTTGCACATCTGTGCTTCAGTTTTCCCACCTGACAAATGGATATACTGGTAGCGCACATGGTGTAGGGCTGTAATGGGTTAAAATATGTAAGGCACTGAGGGCTTCACCTGGGGAGCATGCACAAGGTAAACACCAACTGTTGGGAGCCCAATGGTGGCACTGCAGTGCATCGCGATGCTCTGCGAGGCTGACCCACATGGGAAGGCGTCCACTTCCTTTCCAGAGATGTCCTTGACTGCTCCAGACTCACGTGTGCCCATGATCCTGGCTGGCTGAAGTTGAGTGTATCACAGAATCAAAACCTCTCATCCTCTCTCACTCAAAGATTACATAAAGAAACAAATACTCACAATTGAAAATAATGCCACAATAAACATGGATCTCCAAATAAATTAAATAAACAGGGCATATATACTCTGTGGAATACCATTTAGACATAAAAAACAAGGAGACCTTGATAGGTGATACAAAGTGGGCCAATATAGAAGACTTAATGCTAAGGAAAGCATTCAGACTATGAAAGACAGACTTTATATGTCCCCACTCAATGTATACCAAATGTCTGTGCTCTGTAGCAGAAACTGAAAGTTTAGAAGGTATAATAGCAGGGAAAGCAACTGTTGATAGTAGACATAGTCAGGGGGGCTTAATAGGGAGAAGGTAATAGAGAGCGGGAGGGGAATAGGGAAGAAAAAAAAAGCAATGCATTTAATTGACACAAAAATGAAAAATGATTTGCTGATGATAATGTACATGATAAAGTTTTTGTCTTGACTCATATGCACTGTATTTGTGCTGGGAAAAACGTTGTAAACTGTAAAGATGTATGGTGGTCAAATGCAAATAATAAAAGAAAAATAAAATAAAATGAATACTAGCTATTGTTGTCCCACCTTTACAGATGAAGCTATTGAGCCTCACTAGTGTTTATAACCTCAGGAAATGTCAGCCAAGTAGATAGGAGCTTTTCCTTTACACATCCACCTGCCCAGTAACTGAAGAACCACAGGGCATTGGAAAATGATACAACTTGGAAGCAGAAGACCCAGGCATGAATTTCTCTTCTACTTTATGCTGAGTATATGAGCTTGTACAAGTGCTTTCAATGCTCTGTTCCTTGTTCATCCCACCTTCAAATGGAAATACTGCTGATACCTCTTCTACAAGGTAGTTATGAGGATCAAACTGCAATGTTCTATTACAATGTTGGTTATTGCTGTGGTCACTGTTAGCATGCTGGCTGGGTTAAGATGTTAGACTTGGTAAAACAACGGTGTCCCCCAGACCATATGGCCATGGATGTCACTCAGGGAGAGTGGCTGTGACAGTGCTGCTGGATACAGAAGGTCCACAGTCACCCAGCAGAGTCAATAGTGTGTGAATGACCTTCAGAGTTCAAAGGGGAGGACAGCTCTGCTGGGCAGGGAAAGGACCTCACACAGACATATACAGAGACACTCAGTCCAGCTGATCTCAATTGAAGACATCTGAGGCCTGTCTGATGGAGTTACTGAATTCTTGGTGTAGACCCTGCAAGACCTGTAGTCAGTAGGGGTCTCCAGTTTGCTTTCTAAAATGTGGGGTGCCTTTCATAAGATGCACATTTGACCAAGCATCACTCCTGTAGAACAGCTCGGTGGCATACTCAAGTGATGCACCACGTGGTCAAAGGATGGGAAGAAAAGCTTCAACAAGGAGTGCTCACTTCTCCTTCCCCCTGACCTGCCTCTTATTTGCCTTGCTCCCTGCCTCCAGCCTGTCTGCCCAACACTTTCTCCACCAAGGGGATATGCATGTGTTGTGTCTTCTTTACCCTACCTCCTTGTCTCACCTCTTTCCTGGTTCACTTCCACATAACCTTCAGCTTCCAGGTAAAGCCTTACTTTGGCACATCCTCAGTCATTCCACCTTAAATTCTTCATTAAGCCAAATCTAGTTTATGTGTTTTGGATACTGTGTAGCATGGACTAAAGGAGTGTTATGTGCATCTATGTGACATATTTTTTTTAAATTACTGTCTCTCTCCACTAAGCAATGTGAGAACGGGGTAGAATTCTTTGTTCTTTACAACCTGGAATAGTGTTTGGACATGACAAGTTCTGAAATAAAAACTTTAGAGTGAAATAAAGAATGAGAAAACATGACTTGTTCTTAAATACTGTGACTATTCCAACAAATTAAAAACTTTAGTCAAACCTTTAATGAGAAGACTTCATGGACACACTGTAAACTTATGAAAGTGGTAGCTGAAACAAGAAACAAAAAATTGGAAATAAGGTGCAGCTCTTAAATCTCCAGAGAGGCTGACAGTGAGTCATCAAAACTGAGAGTTCTTCCTAAAGCCCTTCAACGTGAAGAGAAGTGACTAAGGACTGAGTAGGCAGCATTTCAAATCCTAAGAATAACACCATGATAGGAGAAGTTCCCATATACCAAGGCAGGACCACTCAAAAAAGAGCTGCCTGGATTTGCCTCCTTCAAAGGCAGGGTCCTGAGTTGATGAAACAATTTTAAACCCACCAAAGAGGGGATACACCTGGGTTAAGGAGAGCTCCCATTTTCTCTTCACTCAAGACTCCCCCCATTTTTCTCACCATCATGCACATAGACTATAATAAAGTTGAGTAGAAAGCAGCAATACACCTTCAAACTACAGATGAAAGGGTAGGTAAGCAGTACCTGGAAAAGTGGGGGAAATGCCAAGGGCAATATATCTGAAAAATAGAAAGCCTTGCTAGAAATGACAGAAGTCAAAATAAGCGGTATGACAAATATACAATATAACAACAGATTTTCAAAAAGTTAATAAAATGTAGCATATAAAAATAAAGAACACAGAAAGAATAAAACATAAGAACTTGAGAAAAAGATGCTGAATTTTTGTCAGAGGCTAAAGCCATAGCTCAGAAGGTAAAGAAGCTCCATCTCACAAGGCTGACCACAGTTCAAATCTTGGCCCTGGATGGGACAGGTGTATGCATGCCCAAAATCCTGATGGGAAGGAAAAATAGAAGAAAAAGGATTGTAGTATGAGCACACTCTGTTGGAAGATATTTTCTCTCCCTCCTTCGCTCTCTGGTGAACACATGTGCCCTTTATCAACAACAACAAAACTAATTAACAATATGAATTCAATAAAATGTGCGCTCAAAACCAGGATTATTACAACTTTAAAGAAAATACTAAAATCCAAAGCAGCCTAATATGATACACCTTATGTTGAATATATACAACTAAGAAAAGAACTAACACAGAGAAGCTGAGGTATTCAAACTAATGGAATAAAGAATGCATTTGGAAAAATCTAGGTGAATGCAAACAACAAAACAAGATGCAGGCCAAGCCACCGTTCCACAAGTGGCAGAATGCCTCTACATCATATGGAGCTCCAAGAGAGGCCCTAGACTTACATCGTAGGAAGACTTAAACATGCCAGGCTCACCTGTGTGCACATCCTTGACCTCAACTGGCTCAAGTCTAGAGGAAGGATCACAGCATGGAGAGAGCCCACCAAGGGTAATAGAGAAAAAAATTAAATAACAACTTTGTAAAAAAATTAAAATAATTACCAGAAAAGTTCTGAAAAATTGAAAAAAAAATAATACCTCATAAAGAAAACATTTTGAGTAAAAAAATAAACTGAAATAAAAAAAAATGAACTTTTCAGATAAAAAAATGTCTCAGGGCCAGAAGGTGGCATAGTGTTTAAAGCACTGGACTCTCACATGGTCAACTGTGGTTCAAGTACTGGACCCTGTGTCATGAAACTTATGCTGGATGCATGTGCATGCATGCCCAAAATCCTGAGAGGAGAATGGAGGAGAACGAATTGCAGTATGGCCATCCACTCTAGGTGGGTGATTTTCTGCTGTCTGTCTCTGTCTCTCCTGTGAGTGCACACATTCTACACTAAAACAGACAAGCAAATAAAAACAAAAACAAAAGAAAAACTCTCTAAAAACAAAAAAAAATTCTCTACAATAGAAAAAATATATATTTAGTTAAATATATCAGTCTAGAAGTCTAGATAAGTTACCAAGTTTAATGGGAAAAAAAAGATTAAAGTATTTTAGTCACCCAAAAGAGGAGAATCCAGCTGGCCTCAGAATTTTTCATAACATTTTGTGCAAAAAGACAATGATCCATGTTGATAATATTTCAAGGAAAATAAAATATAACTCAAGAATACTATCCCAGTCAAGTTGTTAAATATGAAGACAACAGGCAAGCAGAACACTGGTAACATGAAAGAACATAGAGAATATAGCCGTCATGAATCATTCTTGAATTAATGACTTCACAGTCAAAGTCACCAAGAAACAATGCAAAATAAAGATGTAAGGAATGGAATAAATCATGGTAAAGTGTAATTTATTTACACTATCTTGTAAAAGAAGTTAGAAATATTAGCAAATGTCTGAATTGTCATCACTGAGGACTAGCACTTGGTAAACCCAGAGATTTCAGAATATGAATTGCAAGTTACAAAGAAATAATGTTCGGCTCATTATTAAGAATCACTCAAGACTTAGAACTTTTGGAATAGATAATAGCCTTCTATAGTAATAATAGTATTTCTTAATCAGTCATAAGTGGAATCAACATTTTTGGGGAAAATGGTCCTAGATAATATACCATATAACCTTTTCTTTCTTCGTTTTCTTTCTTTCTCTTTCCTCCTTTTTTGCTTTCTTTCTTGCTTGTTTGCTTTTCTTTCTCTTTCTTTTGTCTTTCTCTCTCTCTTGCTTTCTTTCTCTTTCTTCTTTCTTTCTGTTTTTCTTTATTTGCCATAGGATGGGTGCACTTGAGAGAGAGGTAGGGAGACACAGAAAGCAGAAAAGTGAGAAATAACCTCCCAGGAGAAATGGCCACACCATTCTCCCTTCTCTTCTATTCTCCTACAGGGATTTGGGACATGCACACACATACTCTGCATAATTTTCAAGTTGCCCTATCTAGGATTCAAATTGTGGTCGATCAGGTGGTAGTCCAGTACCTCAACCACTATGCCACCTTCTGGCCCCACCATACAACTTTCTGTGAGATTCAGGTAATTCCCCATCTTGCCAGATAAAAATTCATGGCCATGCATCTTGTAATGCTCTGCTAAGATGAGCCACATTCCACATCATAATGGTCACGATAGTGGTCCCAATCCTTGGCCTGTGTAGCCTGAAACTTACCAAGCACACACGTGAGAGCCCAAGATCAATGGACTGGAGGAAGGGAATTATGGTATGATACCTGTGGAAGGTGCTCCCCCCTCCCCATGAACTTTATCATGAATAAAGAAAAAACTTAAAACGAAAATTTATGTTCTTGATGAGAAGAGCAAAATTTGGATATTTTGTGTCAGTAATTACTTATGAATGTATTCCGCGAAAGTATTGGCCTGCAAATGTTTTACCTAGGGTGAATCCTAGCCTCAGATTCATGGACATATGTGTATTCATTTTAGAATTAGTGGAGAGAAAAATGTGTAGGTTGATTTTTCTGTTTTAAATTGAGTTAAAGTAAAAATTCCACCCACAGCTGAATTGTTTCTTCATTCCCTTTTAATTAGGGGGGTATAGAACTACTCTAACTCCTTCCAATAATTTAGTAACTTAGGGTTTGCTAAATATTTGTTTAACTGTTGATTTCAAGGGAAAGCTTGTTTTTAAAACTAAAAGTAGCTTAATCATTAAAATAGTCTGCCCTTTGCTACAAGTATAATTTCTTTTTTGGAAATAATTGCCTTCTGTCTTCCTAGTCCCCCCAAAATAAATTCATAAAATATTCTACAGTATCATTAGAATTCAGATTAGTGTATTCAACCTAATTATTCTTGAAACTGGGGGGGGGGTAAATCCTTAAAATTTCGTAATTTCTTTTCTATCTTTTTATCATTAGTGAATGAAAATAAGGGAAAAGGTCAAGAGTTAGTGACATTCCTCCTGGCTTTCTTGACCAGAGTTCTGCCTGCTGTACCCAACTAAGAATCTTAAGGAAAGCTAAAAGCCATGGAACCAGAAGGCATGAGAGGCAGCCTTGGGTTTTCTTGTGATTAAAACTGGAAGGATCTGCCTACACCTGGTCTGGCCTTTCTTCTAAAGTGCTAATAGGGGAAAGATACAACCAAGGACGATAGTCAAATGAGTATCAACAAACAAACAAAAACAGCTATGTGAATGGCAGGAAAAGTATACGATAGCCTAGATTATTAGTACTCCCAATGCTAAAAATGAGTGACTCTCTGAAAGAAAGCTCAAGTGGGAAAGGTGGCTTTTTCTTGGGGAGGATATGTGGACTACCCACCTCAAATTCTATGTCTATATAATGGGACATAGTCAGTCATACAAATGCTGAGAGTTTCATGAGTTCATGGCCCAGAGGTCAAATCCATGTCCCATTTTGTTGCATGGATGAGGCTGAAGGTCACATCCCACCAATCACTTAGGACACAAAGAAGAAAAATGAGAACCTCTCTAGAGTGAGCCACTGCCTCAACTGTGGGTGAAAAAAAAGGAGTTGACCTCAGTGTCCCACCAGCACGTAATTAGACTGTGAAAAGATAGAACACCTGCGTGTAGCACTGCTTGGTACCAAATGTGCACTCAATAAACACAATTATGACTTGGCAAAGAACTTCATCACTTTTCTCTCAACTGACTTTCAATTAGGTATAGGGTGAGTTGGTGGAGGAAATGGGAATGAATTGCACAGTAGCTACGAATCAATATGCTAAGGCTCCTGCCACTGCTTTTCTTTCTTTGTTTTGATCCATAGCAGCAGGTGCTACCATATCTCTCTAGCAAAAGTGGAAGAAAAAGCTTATTCTGTGCGGACTGTTGAGTATGAAATGTTGCAAGCCTGCCAGTGATGAGTCACTTAATCCTGGAATACCATGCTACTGGTGGTCATAGCTGTGTTTTTAGATTCTTGACGTAGATTGATGGCACCCACACTCTGAGAGCTTGTTAGAAATACAGAATCTCAGTCCAAGCCCAGACTGAAGCAGAATCTGCATTTAGCAAGATTCCCAAGTGATTTATATGCACATTAAAGTTCTGCTTTAGAGAATTGTTTCCAAAACTTCAACGTGTATCACACTTGACCTGGGAAGCTAACGTGATATAGAACCTGTGTCTCTGATATTTTACCAAGTTCTTCAGGTAATTCTGATAGAGATGAGAGTGGGAAGAACAATGCTTTAGAAAACACAGATGAGTAGGATAAAGAGTCCTTTGGTGCGGTCAATTTTGTTTTGGTTTGGCTTTGTGTTTAAAAGATATGTGGAGTCTGGTTAAGTCCCAGAAGAAATAGTGAGCTTGAGGAAGAATGCATGGCTGGGTGTCAGAAGACCTAAACCATGGCTCCATTCTTCTTGTATGGAAGACAGGCATAGCTAGTCTTTGCGGCATATCAAGTCAGTTAGAATGTGCCCCAAACTCTGGCACCCAAATAGTCCCATTCCTAAAGAAGAATTTGGACTTGTCCACAGATGGATGAATTGGTTTAGGTTAAATCTGCGTGAACCAAATGATCTTCAATGTCTGCTCTAACTTTATAACTACCATCACGTTGGATGGGAATGTGTTTGGGGCTTCTCCTGAAGACCTGGCCCATAGTCTTCTCTCCCTTTCATTTTTCTCTCCCAAAAATGAAAATAGAATATCACTGATTGCTCCACCTTAGAAAGTAATTGTGTCAATAAAATTATATAAAGGAGATGGATTTGGTCCCTCATTAGACCCCTTACATTGCTTTACCCACTGCCTAGAACACTCTGTGTATTATTCAGCAGTCAGATGAAACATCACCTTTTCAGACAGACTTCCCTGAAGACCTAATCCATAGTAGATTCCCTTCATCTTGCCCAGGGCATTCTTATACTCTCAATCTGATTATTATTCTATTTTAAAAATTAATAGACTTTATTTTTATAGCAGCTTTAGATATACAGAAAAATTGAGCAGGAAATACTGAGCTCCTATACATTCCTCTCCCCCCCCATAGTTGCCCCTGTTGTTACCAGCTTGCCTTAGTATCTGTGTTACAACTGATGAACAATATTGATACATAATTTTTCACTAAAGGGTATGGTTTACCTTAGGCATCACTGTTTGTGTTGTATATCCTATGGATTTTGACAAACATACTCTTGTATATCCCCCCTGCCTTGCAGTGTCATGCAGAAATTTAACTGCCTTCAAAATTCTCTATGCTGTGTCTATTCCTTCCTCTACTTGAACCCCTAGAACTTTCCTGTCTCCATAGTTTTGCCTTTTCAGAACCATTTCACTTGGCGGTATATGTCTAAGATTATTCCATATCTGTTTGTGCCTTCACAGTATATTTCTTTTTAGTTCTGAATAATAGTCCATTGTGCAAATGTATTTGTTTATTCATTCATCTATTAAAGGACATTGTGGTTGCTTCCAATGTTTGCCAAATGTGAATAAAGCTGCTGTAAATTATTTTGTTCCATGGACATATGTTCTATATTTTTTAAAAATTATCTTATTTAACTTTATTTATTATTATCATTTTCCAGTTGATAAGAGAGAGACAGAGAAAGAGAGGGAAGGTGAGAAAGCAAGCCATCAGGTCCGGGATTCAAATTGCAGTTGCCCATGTTGGAATCCACCGCCTTTAACCTCCACCTCCACACCACATGGTGCCCCTCCCCACCATGGACATACGTTCTTAATTCATTTGAGTAAATACCTAGGAGTCTGATTGCTGGATCACAAGGTAAGGCCGTGTTTAACTTTCTAAGAATTGTCCAATTATCTTTCAAAGTGATTGTATCCCCACTAGCAATGAATGAGAGTTTCTCGTGCTCCATATCTTCACTAGCATTTGGTGTAACATGGGTTTTAACCATGTCACTAAATTTTTCACTATCAGAAACTACCTAATTATTTATTTGGTTGTAGATATAAAAAGTATCTCCAACCCATCAGAAGATCAAGACTGGGTATTTTATCTGTCTTGTTACCCAATCTATTCATACATAGACATACAAAAAGAATGTGTGATGTACAATGGTTAGGCAATAAACACTGACTAAAATTTGTAAATGGATAAAGTTGCTTTATGAATTGTGAAGGAGTTAACTATCATAATGAACTTCATTGATACAACTAACATCTTCCCACCTCATCTAGTTCTAACTTCTATCAATTCTTCCATCTGGTTTTCTCTATGCATTTCCCTTTTTATACTGTTATAGCCAATTTTCTGCTCTATTCTCAAGTTTTTGTTAGAGGTGGGGAGAGGGACAGGTACTGTGCTATTTTTTATCAAACATAAACCCAGTCACAGAACTTTGAAACTGACTTATGCAGTTTTTGGACTAATGTTTCTATTTATTCTTTGGTTTTCTTTGATGGAGGCGATAGCCTAGTTTTCCCTTGTTCCTGCTGGTTTGCTATTTTTGAGGAAGAAATCTAGTTGACATAAAAAAAAAAAAAAAAAAAAAAAAAAAAAAAAAAAAAAAAAAAAAAAAAAAAACATATTCTGCAGTGAACCTGACCCTCAGGAGCTTCATAACTTTTACAAACTGATGAGATAAAAGATCTCTCTGTTCTTATATCAGGGCCAATACATGTCTACCAAGAACCTCCAGAGATGAAGCTAGTTAAGAATCAGGGAGAATATTTGTGGTGCCACAGGAACTATGCACAGTCATATCAACAAGTCACCTTGCTGTTTCTTGAGAGCTGCTGCAGTTGGGTTCAGATTGCAGTTTAAGTTGAAGCCAAGGATATCAACTAAGGTGTAGGGAAAAGTGAAAGAGAAGAAACTAAGTGCAAATAAGTGAAGTAAATTTATTGGCCTATTTAGCTGATTTATGTAAGCAATCTTATCTATTGTGCCTTTCACAAGATCCAGTTAATCACCTTAACACCATGTTCAAACCACATGGTAGAAGAATGAGAAGTGAAATAAAATTTATGCTCTAGCAATGACCTATAGTGTACAGGTCAGGAAAATATCTTTTATCAAAAATATCAGGTTCAGGTAGATGGCTGAATTATTCTACATTGTTTTCTCACGGACTCATCAAACACATTTACCATTAGGATTTAAACAGAAAGAATAAATCTACAGCAATTTTGTTGGTAGCTCCTCATCACAAGTTCTTGAACTCCCTGCTGAGTTGGGAGGTCCACTTTGTTTCTGGTTTGGAAAATAGATATTAGTATTTGGAAAGACCAAGGTCAATGAGGAAGAGGCATTGTCCAGGGCATGTAGTGAATGTGGCAGAATCAGTAGAACCCACCACTACTGGTTGTAATTAGTGCCCATCTTTGTGCCTTCCCCCAGGTATAATATTGATCTTTTCTGATGTGGTATTCAGAAATAAAATGCAATTTGTTTCTGAAACAAAATCATTGCCTCATGCTCCATAATAGACAGGACTCATCAATGGTTCATGAAGTCACCTGGGTCTTGGAAGCAATTCTAGGATAAAGGATTTGAGCCCTTAATTACACATTTCTCTTCTCCAGACAATAAACACCACTTGCTCCATACAGCTTGAGTGACAATTCCTAATAGTGCCTATGGACATCCAGTAAAATAGCTTGTTGATTTAAAAACCATAATCTCTTTGGAAATGTGTTTTTTTTTCATCTTCTATAAAAGTAGTATTAGCTCTGCCAATGAGCATTCTTTTTGTTATTGTTAGAAATTTAATTTATTTGAAGAGTGCAGCTCATTCCAAAGAGATTCAGAGACCTTTACAAGTAACTGATTTTTTTAAAATCAAGCTTATCTACTGAAGATAGCACTTGCTAATATGTTTAGCCAACTTGGAGTTCCTTGGAGTACTTGACAGCAATAAATGTCACTGAAAGTGTTCTGGTGTTTTCACTAATTCAGAAGCTTTCTCTTCAATTTCTCTCATTTGTGATGTTCCCACATGATGATACACTTCCTCTGTATTTATGAAATCTTAGACTTGAAAGGAGCTTGATCATCTTATGTAACCTCCTTGGTTTCTCTGGAGGGATTGAAGACTAGAGAGTCTGACCACCTTGTTCAATGTCTCACAGTGAGTTCTTGGTAGAACCATTGGCACTTCACATGCCCTTTGATGTGTGTCTGATCACCTTCAGAAAGCCCAATTTAAAGAGTTCATGAGATGGTATAGTGTCCATTTCCTTGTAAAGGTCTAAAGTCTGTCAATACAGGAGATGAGGAACGAGAAAACTAACCACATGAATGGAAGTTTGGGATCAGCCTTCTTACAGTAACTTTAGAAGCTTATTTGGTGAATAACAGCTATTAGTAGTTGGGTTAGCTTGACAAAAAACCATCCTCCTCTCTTACCACTCCTCATTCCCTCTATGCTTTCAATGAGAGAAAGCCTGTGCACCTTTGCCCACATTATTTCCCTTGTATTGCTCTGATAAATCTCCCTTCATCCTTCCAGACTTATCTCAAAGAAAACCTCTTGTGTGAAGAGTCCTTTTATACTCTTCTCAGCCCCAGGCAGTTATTACTCTTTTTTCCTGCTGTCCCTGTTTATCACAGAACACTGCACATTATTCTATTTATTTCATATTTGTAATTGTCTTTCCTCAGACAGACATTCTGCAGACAGAAAGCAAATCTTATTTACCTTCTATTCCCAATGCCTACAACATTGAAAGAATAATAATGCATGCTCTGTGAATATTGTTTGAATTGTTTTTGCCACCATTTAGCTATCTTTGGAACATGAGACAAACCCAGTTACTGCTATAAGGTCTCTTTCCTTTAGAGCCTTTGAAACTGTGAGGGTAAGAGCAGTAACAGAATGTCTCCAACACATTACAAAGATTTCCCCCCTTTGTAATGAGGAGGAATGATAGAAAACCGACTAGTAACTTTCTAAACAGGAAAGAAACTGACTAGTAGCAAAAATATGTATTCAGGAAATAATAAAGGTACTTTTCTTTTTTAAATTTGCTAGAGGGTATGTGTGCTTGCTGGAGAGAGACAAAGAGAAAAAGTTAAAAAAAAATATCTGGGGGTAGGGAGTGGCTACTCCATAATCCCATTTCCTCTATTCTCCTCCTGGAATTTTGGGCCCTCACTGTACACATACCCAGCATGTTTTTCAGATAGGTCTGGGACTCAAAATCCACAGTCGGCCATGTGAGGCCCAGCCACCTTATCCTCCCTGCCACTAGCTGACCCAGTAAATATACTTTTCAATGACTGTGAGCTTGGAGTGTCAGATCAGTTCCTATAATATTTCAATCTCCTGCCCTAGTCCCATTGCTCATCATTTAACAAATTCTGTATCTACTTCATCACAAAACAATGTGTGAAAAGAGAAAAGAAAGGTTTTTTTTTTATTTTATGGATTTATTACTAAGAATCAAGTGTTTAAAAATTATTTTATTTGTTAAATATAATTTTCCTGGTCTTACAGAAACTAATACTGGGACTTGGGGATAAATTAACTTGCCAAATATCACATAGGAATTGATTGCTGGAGTTGGAGACTGAATTAATGTCTCCCTGAGCCCAAAATCTATCATTATTTCTCTACAACTTGATATTAAAGAGAAAGATACAGCCCTTGTTTGGAAAGAGTGCATAAATTAAGAGGGGGCACCCTACAAATAGCCATCAGGTACAAGCCTGCCTTGTATCATTTGCCCTCAGTTACAAGAGTCTTGGAAGGCTGCCAGGTAACCTCCCTGGGAGAGAAGGCTGACCAGGCCCTTATTATGTAGTTAGTAGACAGGACATTAATCATAGCCCCAGGGCAGAATGAGTTATTTGAGGCTTTGTCCTGGGCAGTATGAGGGAAGTAAAAACACAATCTTACAGGCTAATACTGGTCTCTGTCTGCCAGTCTCCCTACAAAGCTCCACCTTTTCAACTTCTGCATATCTGTTATGCTCCCCAACATCAACTGGTTCATGGCCTGGTCAGTTCTATGTAGACTGGCTTGACAGGGACATGAACACAAGAAAGTACAGCACATGAGGGAGAGGAATGGTGGAGTTAGCCTGTAATCCTAATGTCATGTTACAAATGTGTGTGCCCTTCAAATTAACCCAAGTGCGATGATATTTATAGATTAGCATTAAGGAGATAATTAGACTTAAATGCAGTGATAAGGGTGGGTCCCTCATGATGGAATTAGAGTTCTTATATGGAGAGACACAAGAGCACTTGCTCACTCTTTATCTCTCCCTGGGCACTCACAGAGATCATGTGAGCCCCCATGAGATACTGGATACAAATCAAGAGAGGAGACTTAAGAATCAAACACACCTGGATGGCATCTTGTTCTTGAACTACATCACCTCCAGAACTGTGAGAAAACAAAATTCTGCATGTAAGCCACTCCATCTATATTTTTGTTATTGCAGCTCAAGTTGCATAAAAAATCTGTAAGGAGGGTTAGGGAAAGATCGTGTGGGTTAATTATTAAGTCAAGAAGTCTGTACTGTAATGAGAAAAAATGATTTTTTTAAAAAAACCAGAAGAATAACAACATAGAATCCAGAATTTCTAAGGATCCAGACAGAATGGCCACACCTGATGGTTTATGAATCTATCATTCCCCCTGGTTCTATGTATTTTATTTTGCCTGGCCTTTATGGAGCATCCTCTTTTTTCAAGGCGGTGTTAGGAGCTCAGAGATAAAGAGTTGGATGAAACATTGTCTCTTAAGGTTGCAACTGATAAAAGAGAATACAATTGACAATTTCCTTCAACAACAGACAATTGACAAAAAAGGAAGAAAAACAAATTACCATCTAGCTGTTGGTAACACTAAGAGGATTAGGCAGTACTCAGTGCATACCACTTATTATAAGAGGTGTTGTCCCAACAGCAAATTGCTCACAAATAGTAGAAAGTGAAATCCTACTTTGTATGTTCAAGTCCTGAATACTAAGGATTGAGCACCCTGCTCTCAGACACAGTGAGCTTTCTGGGCACACTCCTTTGCCTTGTTGATTGGCTCTTAGGTAATGCCAAGGACCTGCTGCCTAGAAGTTGCTTTTTCTTTAGGAAATAGATTTATTATCAATCAGAAATAATACTAAAACTTAAATAGAAAGAAAACACAGAACAGATGCCATGACCAGCATAGCTGAACACGTTTTCTGAGTAGAGGGGCTTTGGATTAGAAATAAACGCAAAATAAACACACAAAAAAATACAAGTAAAGAAAAGCGAGGATTGGATGGTCTCAACTTCTCTGAAGGAGATAGCCATGGCCCCAACCAGTCCCAGGTTTATTCTTTTAAAGGTAGAAAATAGGGGAAGGAAAAGTGGAATGTAAAGCCAGTTGTTTTTAGATGTTAATCGGCTGAAGGTACAAAGACAGCCATGTAGTTCTATGTAAGTTTTTAAAAATAATTTTGGCAAATTCTGATTAAACACATGTAACTTCTTTTAGATAGAAAGGGTAACAAAAAGCAGCTAGTGTATTCACATGTTAATGATGTTCATTGCCCTGCAAATGACTGCTCACAGAACCCTGTCTCTGCATGTGTCTAAAGGTCACCATGTTTGCTCTAATTGGCCACTCTCCACAGAGATTTCATTTTCAACCAGAGAAAAACAAAGTCCAGCCAGGATAGTGCACAGGTAGTGCCACAACTTGAGATACTAGAAGCCACGTGGGAGGCCCAGGTTCAGTGCTCAAGCCACCCTGAGGATCCCAGGTACAGTTGCACTTGAATATGATCTGAGCTAATTGAAAAGCTGGGGCAGGAGGGTGGCAACACAGAGAGAACTTGTCAAAAGTACCTATATCTGTCTCTTTCCCTTTTTCTTCTCTCTTTCTCTCCCCTTTTCTATCTCCTTCTCACTCATTAAAAAATTTTTTTAAAAGACTATAAAAGAAAAATTCAAATTATTTAGGAATAAACTCCAAGAGAGAATTCTTTCGGAGGGAGACTACAGTCCAGTATTATGCTATCTATAGAGCCATTTGAAGAAATGAAGAGAGAATACTACTTTTGAATAGGAAAACGAAATATTATAAATATTTATTTCAATGAAAATTACCCTGTCAGTATACCAAATTTATATTAATATCATAGGATTTTTAAAATTTAATAAATACACTGCAAAGGTACTCTAGAAAAACAAATATTAAAGAATTAAAAGGTCACATAAAAGAACAATAAAGCTAGATGTGGTTGGGACCAGCAGTTAGCGTAATGGCTATGTCACTTGACTCCCATGTAGTCGATCACGGTTAGAGTCTTAAACTCTAAACTGTTAGAGTCTTAAACTCTTAAACGGTTAGTGGCTTAAACTCACGCCAGGCGCATGTGTGTGTGCATGCCCAAGATATCGAGAGGAGAATGGAGGAGAAGGGAATGCAGCATGGCCATCCCCTCTAAGGAGTGATTTCTCACTTTCTGTCTCTCTGTCTCTCTCTCTGTCTTTCTGACAGGACTCAGGACCAGGCAGAGCAGGTGTAAGTAGGATCTAGACCAAGTGAAGCAAAAGGTCAGTATTACAGGAGTTCAGTCACATGGAGGGTACAGGAACAAGTAAATATACTGGGGATAAGAGGAGAAGGATGGGAGAAATTACAATGAAGCTAATGGTTTTGATTGGAATGTGAAGTCTTGGTGTAGGAGCTCATAGTCCACATGAGATCAGAATTGTGTGTTCATTGGTAAGTTTCCTCACTCCTTTATATGAGGTCTATTTTCTTAGGGTAATCTGTTGCTTAGTTGGATAGTCTGGGTATGACTTTGGGGAAGAAGTTAAGGATGTGGGGAAGTAAGAAAAGGCAAAGTGCTTTAAGGATAGGGAGAGAAAAGGACACTCTCTCTCAGAGCTTACCATGTGTTCTGAGGTGTAAATATATTGTAGACCCATTTGAATCCTTGAAGATGGCTCACTCCCTTCTGTGCAGGAAAACAGCTCTAGAGCAATATGCAGATAAATTCTGCTGACTGCACACCACACCTCTTTTCCTGAAAAAGTTATGTGCAAGAAAAAGTGAGCATTACTGTTACTTGCCATTCCACTTGTTAGAGCTATTTGAACAGTGTGGAATTCCAGGTCTGCTACGTGGGAAATGGGACCTTGTGGGTAAAATAGGCCTACCTCTGACACTATTCATCTTCTCCCTAATGAGGTACACAGATTGCAGAGTTTCCAATTCCTTAAAATAATAAAAACAATATCACAAAAAAACTCTTTTTCTGAGTAGAAGGAGCTCTAAATGATAACCATCTTAAACTTATTAATTTCATGTCATTCTTGATGAACTTAAAATCTCTAGATCTTGACACAATTCAAGGAGGACGGTAAAGAGAAAATAAACCTTTAGGACCAGAAAAGTTGGATAGGCTGCATTCAGGAGAGTGGACAAAAAGCTTGAGCTCCTGTTTGTCTTCCTCCAGGAATGCAAAGGGAGTCCCACCACAATTATCTGCCTTTAGCTTCCTCTTCAAGGGAGAGGATAGAAAATGAAGTATACGCTAGAAGATTTGGTGATGAATCTTAGGATCTGCCAAAACTCTAAAGATGAAATATGTGGCCTCCTCTGACTCACTGAGGCCTCAATTTATTTTATAGCCAACCTTTTTTTATTGTTATTCAATGAGAGACTGAGTTTGACAGGAAGATTGAGAAAGAGAATCCTGGCTGTCATGGGTGGAAAGGAGAGGTAAGAAAGACTTTTTATTTGATTTGGGATAATAATGCCCAAATAAATTCTTTCTGACATGCATACTGAAGCCTATAATCCCTTTGTTAAAAGATAAAGTCTTAGGGAAAAACTAAGCTTAAATGCAAATTCCAAGAAAGAGATCTACATGAATCTATCATAGAGAAGGGTGATAACTGATTTGAGGTTACTTCTGAGGGTGGGTAAAAATACTGACAACAGCGAAAATTAGAGTTTAGAAGTAATAGACGTTGTATGCCCTTCCACTGATAATTATATAGGACGAGTAAATAAAATCATCAAAGAATTAGTCACTAACAGCAAAATGAAGAAGACGATAGAGAATTTTACTAATACAGTTAATAAAGACATTGATGATTCTAAGTTTAAAAAAAGAATCAACTCTGAATGTAAAGAGTATCTAGGAAAACTTTTACCAATTACGTATTATTGTTTCACTTTTATTTATACACAAGAATCATATGCAATAGTCTTCCCATCTAAAAGCTTTATTTCAGTAGTTATAAGATAAAAGTTATATAATAAAAACATTTAACTGATTTGACATTTTCTCAGTGGTATATTAAGTAATGGGGCTTCTTACAACCAATGTAATCTTAGATTTATTAAAACTCCATGAAGGATATAAGGATTTGTATAGTGACTTTTCCCCCTAAAGGCTGTTTTAGAATTTGATCTTAGTGGGTAATGATCAAATTTTATCTTCAAGTTCAAGTGTTGGGAATTGGTTGTATTATAAAAGTGTCCAGTGAAAACTTAGTTCCTTCATGGTGTTTCAGGGTGGGACCTTTGGGTAAGATAAAGTCAAAAGGGGGAGGGGGCTCATGATTAAGTTCTGCTGCACATGTCAGGAGAAGAAATGAGGCAGGCAGAGGCCATATGGATACAAATCACATTCTGTTCTGGTTCATTCAAAGCTGTGACTTCCTACATTTTATGATGCCTTTGAACTTTCCAGGCACCCAAAACTGGGAGTTTATAACCTCCATTTCTTTATAAATCAGGTATTTTTGATAAGTAATGCAATAGCAGAGTAAGGCAGACACTAATTCAGAGATTACATAAAACCACACATTTTTAGGGCTGCATTCTATTTATTATTTTTTTAAAAGATAATTTAGAGGCCAGGAGGTAGTGTGGTGGTTAAGGCATTGGATTTTCACATGGCCAACCACGGTTCAAGTCTTGGACCTGGCAGCTTGAAAATCACACAGGGTGCATGTGCTTACCTGCCCAAAATCCTGAGAGAAGAATGAAGGAGAAGGGATTATGGTATGACCATTCTCCTCGAGGGATGATTTCTCACTTTCTCTCTCTCTCTCTCTCTCTCTCTCTCTCTCTCTGTGTGTGTGTGTGTGTGTGTGTGTGTGTGTCTTTCCAACAATCACACACTCTGTGGGGAAAAAAATATATATATAAAAGTAATTTCAGTGTTATTTTATTCTAGGCCACAGGAAAAATTATAACGAACTCCTCAATTTATTTTGTGATGAGAGTCTAACTTTACTATCAAACCTAATAACAATAGGACAATGAAGAAAAAACAATAGTTTAGTTTAACTAACTAATATAGATGCAACAATTTTAAACAAAATATTTTCAAATTAAATCTAACAACATATTAAAAGCATAACATATCAGACTAAGGGAACTTCTAGGGATCCAATGGTAGTTTATCATCAGGAAAATTATAATCTTAATATACTACATAAAAAAGAAAATAACCATAAAATTATATCAGTAGATGCTGAGTAGACAACTTGATAGAATCTAGCAGTCTTTTCTAATAAAAATACTAAGTAAATTAACTCGAAGACCCACCATTTGCAAACATTAGCAGTGAACATTGACATAAATAGCGAAGTAACGAAGTTACTTCTATTAAACCTCTATTTCTTTATAAATTAGGTATTTCCATAAGCTTGTTTCTATTAAAGTGAGAAATAAAACAGGTAACTCCAGCATTACCACTTATAGTCCATAATTTTTATATTTTTTTAGCTAATAGAGCCAGAAAAGAAAATCAACCTAAATCTTCAATACAAACATCATGAAAGACAAAATGGTTATGCATGAAGAATAAAACAAAAAAAATCCAGATAAAATATAATAGTGCAATGATAATAGAATTATATAAAAATGATGCTATACATGAAAACTCACATAAAATGCATGTGATTTTTAAATTTATTTTTTTTTATTTTTGGAAAGGATTTTGCTATAGGGCATATGCATTAGCCAGAAAGACAGAGAGAGAGAGAGAGAGACAGAAAGCAAGAAATCACCCCCCAGGGGGGATGGTCACGCTGAAATCCCTTCTCCTCCATCCTCCTCTCTGGATCTTGGGCACACACACACAAATGCCCAGTGTGAGTTTAAGCCACCAGGCCTGGGACTTGAACCATCGTTGAGTACATGGGAGTCCAGCAACATAGCCATTACGCCAACTGCTGGTCCCAAATGTATTCCTTGTTTTTTTTTTTTGAGAGATTTTTTCTATAGGGCGCGTGCGCTCACCAGACAGACAGAGAGAGACATAGAGACAGAAAGCGAGAAAATCACCCCCCGGGGGGGATGGTCACGCCGCAATCCCTTCTCCTCCATTCTCCTCTCGGGATCTTGGGCACGCACGCACACATGCCCGGCATGAGTTTTAAGCCACTGGGTCCGGGACACGAACTGTGGTCGACCACGTGGGAGTCCAGCGACATAGCCATTACACTAAGTGCTGGTTCCCTGTATTCCTTTTTTAACATGTACTTTTGAGCAGTTGTTTTGCTTCAGCAATTTTTTTGAGGTGACTAGAAGCTGCCATGAAGCTTATATTTTAATGAAAGAAAAAATGATAATAAACTTTTTTTTTTTTTGTTATAGGGTGCATGCACTTGTCAGAGAGAGAGAGAAAGAGAGAAAGTAAGACGGCGTCCCCCAGGGGGGATTGCCATGCCATGCTGCAATCCCTTTTTTCTCCATTTCTTTCTTGGAATTTGAGTACTATGTTTTTTATGGTTTTGTTTTGAGAGGTTTATTCTTTTTTTGCTACAGGGTGCATGTGCTCACCAGAAAGACAGAGACTGACAGAGAGACAGAAAGCGAAAAATCACACCCCGGGAGGATGGCCATGCCACAATCCTTTCTCCTCCATTCTCCTCTCAGGATCTTGGGCATGCACGCACACACGCCCAGCATGAGTTTAAGCCACCGGGTCTGGGACTCAAACTGTGGTCAAATACATGGGAGTACAGCAACATAACCATTACGCTAACTGCTGGTCCCATGACCAGTATATTTTTAAGCTGCTGAATCCAGAACTAGAACTGGGTAGTCGTCCATATTGGATTCACACATCTTAACCACCATGCTACCATTTGGCTATTTAATTAGTAAGCTAATGTCAGATAATTATTGCTCTGATGAAAATAAAACAGGTCTATAAAATGGGCAGGAAGAAAGGGCAAGGGCTTCATTAAGGGTATTCCTTTAAAGTAGATGACCACCATGGGAATCTCAGAAAGGAGATGCGATTTAGACTAAGACACAAATGCCAAAATTGTATGTCTTTTATTCTTTAGAACGAAATTTAGGAATTAAATAATAGAATCCCATTTTACAGGTGCGAGTGCGTATGTGCCCAAGATCCCAAGAGGAGAATGGAGGGGAAGGGGAGTGATTTGTTGCTTTCTGTCTCTCTGTCTCTGTCTTTCTGGTGAGCACACATGCCCTATAGCAAAAACCTCTACAAAATAAATAAATAAGTAGACACATAAATAATAAATAAATAAATAAATAAATAAATAAATAAATAAAATCCCCCTTTTCTGGAAACAAATCTCTGACACACTCCTAAAGCAAATTTTGACAAAAATGTACAGAATCTGTAAGAAGAAAACTATACATAGAAGAACATGAAACGAGATCAAAACAAATGGAGCACAGACAACATTCTTGGATGGAAAGAGTTGATACTGTAATATATCATTTCTGATGTTAACAAACACATTCAATGCACAGAGTTCTGTAAAATTCCAAGGGGGAAGAAGGAAAATCATCCTGCTAATTGGTTTGGGAACATTAGGAGAGAAGATGAAGATAAAGAACTTGGATTTTGAAATATTGAGTTTGCAATATCTGTGGGACATCCAGGTATGGGCACAGGATGAAGTTGTGTTTTCAAGTATGAAGCACAAGAGGAAAGCTGGCATTGAGGATCTCTGTTACTGACTTTCTTGTACCTAGCACCAAGACTGATTATAAAGATAATAGACTTGGGTCAAACAGGTGGCATAGTGGTTAAGGCTCTGGTCTCCTGCATAGCCACAGTTCAGATCCCGGACCTGGCAGCTTGGTTTTTAACTTTCCCTCTCTCTCTCTCTCCTCTCTCTTTCTTTCTTTCTTTCTTTTTCTTTTGTGAGCATGTGTGGCCTATAGCAAACTTAGAAAATAATAATATTAAATAAAATTAAATAATTATTTTTTTAAAAATCGAGATAATAGGCTTTCAATAAATGTGTGCAAATTGGATATTGCAATTACATACAATCTACATTTAAGAATTTTTCTCTGAAGAGGCATGATAAACTGTAAATAAACAATATAAATTCTAGAAAAATTATATTGTTATGACCTTTATAAAGCATAGATTTCTTTTGTTCTCTACCTTCCTAATTACTATGGCCTCCTGCCTTTTATCAACTTGCTCCTAAACCACACATCCATCAGCCTTGTTAAACTGTCCAGTGGACTTCCAAGTATACTGTTACATCTTTTATTGATATGTCCAAAAGTGCTTACTCAGAGTTTCTGACCTCCTATGACATGGATGTGAATACCATTCATTCACACTGTGTGCATGATGGCATAACACAATGAGGAAGACAAACGAAGGCCCGGGAAAGCTAAGAGCAGATGAGAGCTCCAGCAGCCAGAAAAAGAAGCAAGGATACAAGACTTAAAGAAACGAAGCATGAATTTTGTATATTAAAATCAAAACAGAATTAGAGAAAATGAGTCAGAGTACCTGCTAGAAAATTGGGTAGACCTAAGGGAAATAGAGAAGCCAAGCTCTTTACCTCAAATCCTACACATGGTTATTTCAGCTGGACCATGGCAATTATAACGGCTTGCCCTGCAAGTTTCATGGGCAGGAACTGCCTCTTTTCCAGTAGACTTGGTGTAGAGTCAACATACCACAGTCCCTAAGAAGAGTTTTAGACAAGGACCTGAAGCCCCTCTGGCTGGTCATAATTTCACTCTCATTGCCTTCTTAGTCTGCGGATACTATATTAGTGAGTAAAGACTGGATTGGATTGTTACTTTCAATTTTGATTCATGGCTTTAACTGACTAATACCTGGCAACTCACCTCTCTTTCTAGCTTAGCTCAGTCCTACATGAATTAAACCTAAACTTTGGTTAGAAAAATTATGTTAAATTCAAAGATTGGAAAGTTTCTGGGGCCTGAGACTTTTAGGAGGGTCTGGGAGAGTAGGTTTTCTCTTGATTTAGAAGCTTGGAAGATGAGTGAGTAGCAGTATCAAAGCTGGCTGAGATGCTAGGGTATATTTTCCAAATACTTTCATTTAACAAGAGGAAGACTGGCATCCAGAGCTGTGATGACTGACTTAAGGTAGCAGCCAACTCAGGGGCAGAGATAAGAGAACCCTACATGGAGTGCCATGCTTATGCTTTGTCCTGGGGAAGGAGCTTGGCCTTTAGAAAGAAGTAGAATAGACAGGAACCTAAATTCTGACTTGACAGATGTTTGACTTCACCATCATATGATCTCTCTCTTTTGGGCTCTATCAGTTGTCTAGCTGCTGGTGGAAGTCTCCTTGAGAAGCTTAGGTATGTCCTGACCAGCAATAAACACAGAAGTCCTGCATCTACTCTACTCAAGGAAGGCTCAATATCAGCCTATCCTAGACCAGCAATTCTCAGCTGGGAGTGATTCTTCCCTGGCAAGATGTTTGGCCATGTTCGGAGATAGTTTGGGTTGTTTTGACATTGCAGGGAAATGTCTAGAAGGCAGAGGTCAGGAATGCTGCTAAAAACTCTACAGTGCACAGGACAGTCTCCCACAGAGGAGAATTATTCAATGCTGGATGTGACATGCCCAAGTCGAAAAATGCTGCTCTGCAGTAGTTCAGATTAAGAATTCACAAGGTACATATTACTTTCGACTTCCCTCTTTTCTGTTTGTGCCTTACTATATTTGTCTTTAAATGATTGGACAGTCATATTTCTGAAACTGCCTCCTATTCTATATGCTGTAGTTACAACTCTATATTTAGAAAACAAGACTTGCTCAATGTCCTAGAAGACTTTTTAAAATCATACATCCTGGAGAGAGAGAGGCATGTTTTGTCTCCTTTCTGAGCCTAGGTCACTCATATTCTGCTTGGAAATAAACCACATTAAATATTAATTATTAATATTTTAGAGCTGGTTATTTTCTGTCAAGAAGATGGCAACCACAAAGGGATCAAAGATGAACCAGAGATCTTCTGAGGGGTCACTTTGAACCCGGTGCCTGGTACCAGCAGTGGGCCCTTTGTGCCCTCTCCTGCTCCAAACCTCTCCTGAGGGGAGATTCGGGACCAGCAGATGGTATAATGGTTATGTCACTGGACTTCCATGTAGTCACCCATTTTTGAGTTCCAGACCCAGCAGCTTGAAACTCACACTAGAGAGTCCATGTGCTCACCACAGAAAGAGAAGAGAAAACTACAGAGAAAGCACCCTTCAATGGGACATGGTCATGCTGCAATCTCTTTTTCTCCATTTCTCCATCCCATGAGGATTTCGGTCACAACACAAACGTGCACCTGCTGTATTTTTCAAGTCACTGGGCTGGATTTTGAACTGAGGTTGGCCATGTAGTATCTAGCTCCCAAAACACAGCACTTAACCAGTGTGCTAGAGGAACAGCCTGATAAAATTATTCTTAAATTGATTGTCATGATGGTTATACAAGTCTGTGAATATACTAAAATGCATAAATTGTACACTTCAAGTGTTTGAATTGTATGGTATTTGAATTCTCTCTCAATAAATGTGTTATCAAAATAAGATATAAGATGTCAGCTGTGGTGACTTAACAATAATGCAGTGTTCTGTGATGCTGAAGTCACATGGGAAGGTTCTGGGCTCACTTCTTGATGTTTCCCTATACATTTCAGACACACATGCTTATGATCCTTGCTGGCTGAGACTGAGAATGAGTCATGGCATGAAGATCCCATTGGAGTGCCTCTTTATATCTTTCTTCTCCTCTTCTCTTTCTTCTCTTCTCTCTCCCTGTCTGTCTTTCTAACTCACAGAATAAATAAACTTTAAGAAAAGATAATAAATAGTAAAGTAAGAAGTCCAGCATCAATTGATACAAACTCTTCAGAAAATTAATTGGCCATATCTACTAAAGTTGCACATATGCATAACCCCTATGACTAGCTATTTCACTCTTGGGTATATACTTGGGAAAAATGCATGTGTGCACAAAAAGACATGCATAAGTATGCTTATAACAGAATTATTTATAATAGTTCCAAACTATTAATAGAAGCAACCTAAATGCCCATCCACAGTAGAATTAATAAGTAGTGGTTCATTCATGCATTGAAATATGCTACAGAAAGGCATTTGTAAGCATCCTACAAATACATGTGACAACATGGATGAATCTCACAGACCTAATATTGAGCAAAAGAAGCCAGACAAAAAGGAGTATATACTGAATGATTTGATGTATTTAAAGCATGAAAAAAGCAAAACTGTCAGGAGAGTGCTTATCATCCTTGGGCTTGGTGATTGAAGTTCGAGAAGCTTCTGGGTGGCTGGTCATGTACTGGTTCATGATCTGGGGACTTCTTATATGTATGTCATCATTTTGTGAGCATTCAATACATTTAAATATATCCACTTTTCTGTATGTGTATTTTACTTTAAATGCTTTGAAATCCTGACTAGTAGGATACTTTCTTATATATGACTTCCAACAATCTAGCTGCATGGTACCAGAAGTCAAATTTATCTTCAGACATGTTTATTACAGTTACACTTGTTGTAAACCAACAAAATGTGAATGCAATAAATAAAGACATAAAGAACAGCAACGTATTTGGATAACATTTTTGCAAAACTTATTATAGGCATGTAATTAGAACATACAATATTTAAGATACCTACAAGAAGCAATACTATAAAGATGAAGAAAAGGAAATGGAGCAAAGGCTATGAAAACACAATTTATATAAGAGGAAATATATATGGCCAGAAAACCTTTAGATATTTACTTTTGAGAAATAATTTGGGAAATGGAGATTCAAACACCAAGGAGATGCTAATTTTTACCCTTTATATTGGCAAAAAGAAGTCTGGGAACAACACTGCTGATATGATTGTAATTTAGAGCAATTACTGTGGAAAGCCATTTAGCAATCAATGTCTAGTTGCTGAAAATGCACATAGTCTATCATCTAGAAACCTCCCTTCTATGAGGCATGTTTATAGACTAATAGGAAACAATCATAAGAATATTAATTGCAACATTGATTATAACACAAAAAATGGAAGCAATGTAAATGCACACAAGAAAGGAAATGCAGAGATAAACTATGATATATTCAAATAATAGAATACTTACAGAAATTAAAATGCATGTATTTCTATATGTAACAGTGTAAAAATGTATAAATATAAAAGATCATAATGTTGGTTGTGAAAGTAAATAATAAAAATTTCAAAAAACTTCATACATCTTATTTATTTATAATTTTTTACATTATGATTCTTTACTGGTTAATTTACCCCTTGTATAAGCCAAAAGGAGCTGATCAGTACTTCATCCACCCATTCATTTACGCCCAGATGTTCATCCAGTCCCAACTCTGACAGGGAGGCTGACTTCCAAGAAGCCCAACTCCTTAACGACGAATCCTACCAGCTGCTTCGTTCAACCTGCCTGCCCAGCCCTTTCATTTCCACACCTGGTTCAGCAGAAAAAGAGTTGTATTTCATGGGGCGGTATCTGACTGCCAAGGTGTAAGGAAGCTAGCTGCTGACAGGAAGTTGACAGGCCCTTGGGAGGTGACTTGCTCAGCAGGACCTTGCTAAGTGCAGTAGCAAAGGCATTTTCCCAGCCTCTTCACAGATATGTATAAAAGGATATAAAAAGAAAAAACAGGGTGGGGATGAGATTGTTACTGAAGACCCAGCTTAGTGCAGCTATTGGGAAGAAACAGGAGAGAAAGGAAAGTAGATGACGATAATGAAGAGGGTTACATCATGTTTGTTTTTGTTGTTTTTTTGGGTTCTGTGTATCAATCTTATATTATTTACATGGCTCTGCGGTGGTATAAAGATTAAAACTTGTGTTGAAGGACTGGCCCCAGGGCAGAACAGTTAGCCCTGTGTATAGGGAGCCAGATCTCTCATGGCTGGCCACTACTCTATTTCCAGCCCCAGAGATTTGAAAAACACATGGAGTTTTTATATGTGCATGCCCCAAATCCTAACAGAATGAAGAAATGGAGGAAAAAGGATTGTGATGTGACCACACCCTGTTGGGAGGGTGGGAAGAGACAGAGAGAGAGAGAGAACCCCCTATGGGGGGAAACCATTCAGATTTCCACTCCTGCTCTCAATGCACCCCTGCCCAGTGTACAAAATGAGAGGATCATTTCAACTTCTGGTCCAAGGCATGAAAGTTTAGGGAGACACTTAACTTTTGTGCTAGTCATAACTCCTCAGTATACCTGACAGGTGCTGACTTCATACAGCATGCCATGGGTATAACTTTGAACCTTTGTCCACCCTATATCCTTTCTGGTAAAAGATGAAGCTCACTGAAGCTGGATATGTGTTAAATTGTGGTGGTTTGTGTTTCATCAGCTACATGCTGTTTCCAACTATTTGAATACCGTAACGTGCATGAAGAAGCGGAAGAAACCAAAACAGAAGAATTGAAGAGAGGGAACAGAAGGAAGGCAGGAAGGAACAAGAAAAGAACTTCCTAAGTTGCCATGCTGTATGACTGAGACTAGCTGGGTGCTCAGACGAGATGGTTATATAGACTGGGAAGGAACACTGTGATTTCTGATAGTAAATGTTATTTCTCAGGGCAGCAAAGCATATGGAAGCAACTGAATCTCCTCTTTTAGGAGTGTGACCCTAACACGTAGCCTAAGTCTGTGGGTGATGTTTCCAATTGTGCAGAGCTAGCCTGTATAACCAAAGGGTCAACTGAGGCCCAATCTGGTGACGCAGATAGTAGCAAACTGAACTGCAGTGCTGGAAGTCACAAGACCAACCACAGGTCTAGATCTTTGGGTTGGCTTGAAAACATATCAGACATATGTGTGCCTGCACAAGGCCATGTTGAGCTGCAGAGCTGGGAAAAGAGATCCTGAAGAGACCCCATCAAAAGTGTTTTTCTCTCTCTCTTTCACACACACACACACACACACACACACACATTTTGCTATCATAAACAAAAATACATTGGTTTAAAGAGTCATCTGAAAATTGAGGTGAGAATGAAACAGTATCAGGATACTGAGAGGCAAGAAGGTGGAAGGCAGAAGCAACTGCTCTACATTTCAAGCACATTTGAACTGGCCTTCTTATATTGTTAGGGAATGTAGAAGGGGGCAGAAATTTCTATCTCCAGTGGATAGGACAGTATTTTATGAGTGGGTAAAAAATAAATATTAAATTGAAAGCAATATTTATTATATCTTGAGATTTTCACAGATTTTAACAACGAATTGAAATCAGAAGCGGGACTCAAATGTTGGTTTTTAGACCAGTGATGTTCTGTACCAAAAACAACATTGATTCAAGTCACCAAAAGATCCACACTGTACATCTAAGTCTATTCGCTCTGCTTCTGAGACCAGCTTCAGAAACCAACACTGAAAAGATCCATCCTGATGAAGCACTGATAAAAAATATTCTTCAAAACAGATTCAGATTTTTTTAATAGTTTTAAAAATCTGTGTTTACTTTTTCTATTTCCATAGAAGGAAATAAGAAGCTTGAGTCCAATATGTGTGTAATGCTGAGAAAGACTAGCAGAGAACAGCAGATTGGTACAGGCCCTGCAGTGCCAGTCTTGTTTGACTAGGGAGCAGTGAAGGACACAAGAAGTTCAGAGACACACCCTTGGGTCATAAAGAGAAGCCTCACTCACCTGAATAGGGTTCTGCTTTCTCCCTCATATGTACACCCCGAAAGTAGCTATCTCAACAGACAAATCCTTGGCCCCAGAATAGTAGTCAAGTCATTTTACTACTCAACTAAGAGGAGTAATAACAATTTAAAATACAATATTCTGTGAAACTGTAAGATGAGATTAAAGGAAAATGGGAACAGAAAAAAAATAGGAGATGAAGAACTCACAAGAGGATATACTATGACAGAGCAGATGAAACTGGCCAAATGCATCAACATGGATTAGAAAAAAAGAAGCTATTATTTCCAAGAACATAATCAGAGGTATTATGAACTTCCCAAAGATAAGACGTGACCATAGAGAAAAGTAATGAACTGACAAGTCCAGGAGAACAAACGTGTAAGCAACTGGAAGAAACCCAAAATGGAGAAGGCAAAGCTGAACATTCCACATAAGAACAGTATTACTTTGGCAATTTGGGGTCTTTTATGATATATATGTCCCCACTCAATATATATATAACAAATATTTGCAGTCTATGGCAGAAACTGAAAGATTGGAAGGTATGAAAGCAGGGAGAGAAACTGTGGATACTAGAGAGAGTGTGGGAGGAAGGGCCACGGGATTTAAGACAACTGGATCTCATATGACTGACTACACAATTCAAGCCCCACACTCAGGGGCTTGAGAAACATGCTGAGCACATGTGTCTGTGTCCCCAAAATCTCAAAAGGAGGAAGATATGGAGAAGGGACTGCAGCATGCCCATCCCCCGAGGGGGTGCTTTCTTGCTTTCATCTCTCTTTCTCACTCTGTGTCTCTTGTACAAGCTCATGTGCCCACTGGCAAATTATTAAAAAAGGAGAATGTTATATATTATAAATAATTAACCAAAAAGAACACTTTATCCTATCTTATCCAACACATATATCATGTGATGCTTCTTATTAGGAAGACACAATTTACGAGACCACACACTAGCGTAATAAAATAAAAGTTATGCATCTTTATGGAATATTACTAGATTTTAAGTTGTGTATCAGAAAATAAGTTGCATTAAACTATGTATTTGGAGACATCAGGCTGAGATAATAATCATAAATTGTATATGGTAATAGAAGCTATTCTTTTTTTATTTTGGAGAGGTTTTTTCTATAGGGCATGTGCACCCCCCAGAAAGACAGAGAGAGACAGAGAGACAGAAAGCAAGAAATCACCCCCAAGTGGAGGATGGCCATGCCACAATCCGTTCTCCTCCATTCTCCTCTCAGGATCCTGGGCACTCACACATGCCCAGCGTGAGTTTAAGTCACTGGGTCTGGGACTTGAATTGTGGTCGACTACATGGGAGTCCAGGGATATAGCCATTACACCAACTGCTGGTCCCGCAAGAAGCTATTATAAGTGCAGGAAAAAAATCTACTTTGTAACTTGTCAATATAATCATATATATCTTAAAAATCATTTTCAAATAAGATGAACTACAAAAAATTCAAAACATTTCTCAAAGCAAAGGACAAAGTCAAAGGACAAATGGAAAACTGTTAATGAAAGTGTGATCCACATCACAGGTTATCATGTAAAATCCCTCAGACAAGCACTGTACACGTCTTTTGGTGACCCATATGGCAGAGGATCATCCAGTTGTATGAGTCTCTTTCTCTTGATATAAGGATGTAAGCTTGAGTCAGGTGAAAATGGATTCTTCTGGGAACATTGCTGTGGTTCTTTGTTGCTCTCCCATTTTAGTAAGCAGGAAATGAATCCTGCACATCCAAAAAAAGACGATGTAAGCTTTAGTGCCAGCTATTTGGCAAAGTTGTATATCACCTCTGGGTGTACAAGCTGTTTTTGCCTCTCATAGTTGTGTGGGAGATGAGGTTCTGCTAGCCCACTAGTAGACAACCAAGAGAGTGTTGCCCAGGCTACTCCTCTTTAGTCTGTTTGCACAAAGAGCTCGTTTCACTAATATATAAAGGGTTCCTATAAATCGATATGTGAATGACAAAAATAATATAAAATGTGAAAGATTATGAACAGTAAGTTCCTAAAAATTAAAAGCAAAAAGGTGCTCAAAGATGTGGAAAAATTACTCAGTCCCAGTAATAGTTAAACTGGTCCTCATTTAAGAAATAAAGAAATGTAATTTCAGAGGCTTTATCTCCGGTTAAGGTATATCATTTATTTATTTATTTATTTATTTATTTATTTATTTATTTATTTATTTATTCCCAATGGTGGGTGCAAAGATTCTTACTGGGTCACTGAAAAGGCATGATACATTTTGCATAGAAAAATATGAAAAAGTATGTCATGACTTTTCCAATGAGTCAATAGTTGAATTATTCCTTATACTTTTTCTTATATTTGGATGTTTCATAATAATATTCTACCCCCTCAAAAAAATAGAATAGATACAACCTGTATGCCAGTTATACAGAATGTTCACTGCTGTATTTTTTTTTAACTAGGGAAATATTTAAACTGCCAAAATGTTTCCTTAAAGTCTTGTTTTAATAAATTTGCCTTCACTGAAAATAATAATACTAGGCAGCAGTTTTTAGCATGTATGTTATTTTTAGCTGGACTGGTGTGCAGTGCGTTCATGCTAGTAAAATTTATTTTACAAGCTAGATTGGTGTAGGATGATTAAATGTTTAAGATAACTTAAAAATAAATAAGATAGAAAAATTATGAAGATCACTATAAATAAAAGATAAAAGATGATATAAAAATGAGGCAGTTCTACATGTACTGAAGAGAAACAATCCCTGATACATAAATAAATATAAAAGTGTATCCTCCAGAACCTGCGTGTAGAATGTTGTCACTTGCATAGTAATATAAGTAGAAAGTATGCATACAAAAATGTGTAGACACACTCGCGGACTGTTTCTTGAAACATCTACAAGAAACTGGTTATAATGATTATTTCTTAGGGGGGGACTAAATGGTAATAAGACAAGGGTACAAGGGCAAGACAAGGCATTTTATATCACTTGTATGAGTTACCCATTTATAAAGTAAATAGAAATTTTAAATGAGTGTCATGAATATCTTCCATAGTATACAGTGTTCCAAATATTGAGAATAATAATAATAATCTGAAAAAATGATGAAAAGCTATTCGATGATGATGATGTGGATAGTAATGTCTTTGTCTTGACTAATATGCATGGTATCCTGCTGGAAAAACAAATGTAATACACTGTAAAGATATATGTGATTCAATGTAACATGACAAGATTATGAAAATAAATAAAATTTAATTTAAAAAAAGAAAAATTAATATGACTACAATTTAAAACACAATAAGGCAACTATTTCCTTGGCACTTACATTGCATTGGGTGTTATAAGTATCTAGAGATAATTAAAGTACAGGGGAGGATGTGCACAGGTTACACCCCAATACTATGTCATTTTATGTGAAGGACTTGAACATCTGGAGATTTGGGCATTCATAGGGTCCTGGAACTAATCTCTCTTAGACACCATAGGACAACTACTTTTTTTTTTTTTTTTTTTGAGAGGTTTTTGCTATAGGGCGCGTGCGCTCGCCAGACAGACAGAGAAAGACATAGAGACAGAAAGTGAGAAATCACCCCCCAGGGGGGATGGTCACGCCACAATCCCTTCTCCTCCATTCTCCTCTCGGGATCTTGGGCACGCATGCACACACGCCCGGCGTGAGTTTTAAGCCACCGGGTCCGGGACGCGAACCGCGGTCGACTACGTGGGAGTCCAGTGACATAGCCATTACGCTAACTGCTGGTTCCCTAGGACAACTACTTTAAGGACATTTAATTTACTATTCTGTAAATATTTGTTGGATGCCTGTTGTGAACCTATCAATAGGCACTAAGAGAATAGGAGATCTTACCTTCAAGTAACTTGCTTTTGAATAGCGAGAATATTGCTAACTATGTCTCCCTGTCCTCAGTCCACAGCCTTTGTTGACTCTCCAGTCCTGTAGTCTTAAATCGAATCTCAGTTGAGTTTAGAGACTCTACTACCACCTACTCCTTCCTTTTCTGTTTATTACTACCTTTGCCAGCCTGTGCTCCGGGCCAACTTGATGACTTGCTGATC
Source organism: Tupaia tana (assembly GCA_026018925.1). NCBI lineage: Eukaryota > Metazoa > Chordata > Mammalia > Scandentia > Tupaiidae > Tupaia > Tupaia tana. Next base: position 216,101,983 of record JAKSZU010000003.1, on the reverse strand, counting down.
TCAAAATAAACCCACACTTTGCTCATCTTGTTTCTTCCTTTGGGAATTACTTCATTTCAACTCCTTTGTACATATGCGTTTCCATTTTATGGCTCAGTTCAGTGACTTCAGTACACCCATATTCTCTCTGAAAGTAAGCTTTCACGACTTTACTCTCTGTTAACCAGTCTTTTAATTTCTTTGACCCTATGATCTTCTATATTGCTTTTTAACATTTATGAAGTTTTTTTAGTGTTCATCCACCTTGAAGACAAGAACATCTAGACATCTCTATACTTATGACCATCCCAACAAATTATAATTGACCAACATACAATAACTGAATAAATTAATAGATGATCAAAATAATGAACAACAAAAGATGGTGGTTTAGGGGCCAGTAGGTGATGTGATGGTTAAGTCACTGGACTTCACATGGCTGACCACAGTTTGAGTCCCAGACCCAGAGGCTTGAAAATCACACTGGGCACATGTGCTTGTATTTCCAAAACTGTGAGAGGAGACTGGAAAAGAAGGGATTGTGGCATTGGGCATGGCCACAATCACCCACAGGGCATGATTTCTCACTTTTCATCTCTCTGTCTTTCTCCAGTGAGTACAGGTACACCATGGTAAAAACAAAAACAACAAACAAAATAAAACAAAACAAAAAAAGATGGTGGTATTAATGTATATTCATCCAAGAAGCATTGCTCTGAAGACCTAAGTGGCATTATCTCAAAGAAAGTTGACTAACAGAAGAATGTCTTAAATCTGATTGACCAAGGGAAACACTTCATAGAAAATAAGATGGAAACAGAAATCTTCAAACAGACAACCTCCACCCACCTTCTAACCCTGAAAAAGACAAGTTCTCATTGTCTGTAATTTTTTAAGCCACAGGACCATGTTTCTTAGCCTGGCTCTTACATTGGTTTCATTTTTAGACGTAATGAAGTATAATCTAAGTACCTATTCTAAACTAAATTAACATGTTTATTCCTCTTAGGTAACAGCATTAGGCTGCAAATTACCCATTTATTTCAGCAGGAATGCTGAGTATAATATTCCTTTTAAACTGAAACTAAAAATAACTCATATTTTAGATTATTTGTCTTTATGTGTGGCACCTTAAATTGAGCTACCAATGATCCTGTTAGATCCTGTTGGCCTCTGCTTATAATAAACCATTAATAGCAGTACTTCCAAAGTTTCTTTGGCCTGAGACACACTGTTATTTTCTTGGATGAAAGAGATTCAAGCTGGGAATTCTAGAATGGCTGTACTATTTTATGTGTAATATATTTAATAGTTATTCTCTGCTGCTTTGTCTTCTGCATTGCAGGTCCATGTACCAGATTTATATTCAAAAATACAGTTGATAAAGGTTTACTCTCTTTTAAAGGGAGCATGACCTTTATAAGAACTTTGGTGAACTCAGAGGGCTAGTACAACTTCAGAGAAACTTCAGAACTGGATCTAATTTTACTTGTTATCATCTAATCTTTTTTTCTCCAGCTGCTGTGACTAACTCTTCACTTAACATTTCTCTCTCTCTTTCACTACAACATTTGATTAACTGATTAATTTATAAAGTATGCATAGAGAATGGAGCACATACCATGGACTATTCTCAGTGAGCACAAGTCAGCCTTATACTCCCATATGGTCCTTACTTCCTCCCAAAGGTAACTACTACTTTTCCTTAGAACAGCATAGATTACTATTGCCTACTTTTTGTTAAAATAAATGGAATAAAACAGTATGTGCTCGTTTGTGCCTGGCCCATTTCATTCAAGGCCATATTTGTAAGACTCTGTCTTTTTTTTTTTTTTAAGAGAGATTTTTTTTTTCCTAGAGGGTGTGAGTACTTGCTGGAAAGATAGAAAGACAGAAAGAGAAAAACTATGCCCAGGGGGATGGCCACACCACAATCCTTTCCCCTCCATTGTCCTCTTAGGATTTTGGGCACACATGCCCATGTGCCCATTATGAGTTTCAAGTCTCTAGATTTGGGACTCCAACTGTGGTCAGCCATGTGGGAGTCTAGCAACACAACCATTATGCCATCTGCTGGTCCCAATATTTTGTCATGTTATTAAGTGTAATTGAAGACATTCATCTTCACTGTTGTGAAACATCTCACTGTGTAAATATATCACCATTTATTTTCCTATTCTTCTCTTAATAGATATTTGTGTGTTTCCAGTTTGGCTCTAATTGTTACTATGGACATTCTAGTGGATGTTTTTTAGTGAAATATGCATGAATTACTTGTTTGGGAGTACACCTATGATTAGCTTTTGTAGATGTAGCCAGTTTTGTTAGTATCACGCTTCTACCAGCAATATACAAAAGTTCCAGTTACTCTAAATGTTCACCAATACTAGTCATTTTAACTTCTTTTTCATTTTAACTGTTCTCCTGGGTGTGTTGCAGTATCTCAATGTGATTTTAATTTACATATCAACTTAATAATGAAGTGAAGTACCTTTCATTTATTTATCTGCCAGTCATATATCCTCCTTTGTGGAATATTCACTGAGTTTTGTTGTTGTTTAGTTTTTTGCCATAGAACACATGTCCTGGACAGATAAAGACCGAGAGGGAACGTGAGAAATCACCCTCCCTGGGAGGATGACCACACTGCAATCCCTTCTCCTGCATTCTCCTCTTGGGACTTTGGGCATATGTGAACATATGCCCGGATGATTTTCAAGCCACAGAGTCTAAGACTTGAACCATGGTCTGCCATGTGGGAGTCCAACACCTTAGTACTATGCCACCTGCTGGTCCCCCACTGAGTTGTTTGTTAATCAAGTCATCAATTAATTTTTACTATATCTAGGAATAAACACACACACACACACACACACACACACTTTTCACTACATGACCAACTTCTAGTCTTACCACTAGGTGAATTCAATAAATTAATAATTCGTCAGTAAGCCAGGAGCTTAAAGGTGAATGTCTTGGATGTGTTGTGACACCATAGAGTATTTATTTTTCAATAGATGGCATGTGATACCACATGAGAATAGTGTAATTCTACTGATATAAAAAGCATGTATTAGATAAATGTCAGAAAGTGACAAGACACACCACAAGACAATATAGATCCACTGTAATAATTTTTAATTATTCTGAATATTATTATGGGTGCAAAATAAAGTACACATCTATAAACTAAACATGTAGTCTAGTATGATATTGAACACTTTATGTAGTGAATACTAACCAACCATGGGAATGAGACAAAGTCTGAGAACAGGGATTCTCTGTTCTGGAGAACTGGTTGTAACCCTGAGCAGTCATTAAAAAGTAGGTTGTTACCCAAGAAGAATCTGTATACATGCACAAAAACTTTCAGAAAAGTTCATGAGAAATACATATCATGCATGGCTTTCAGAAATTTTTACAACAAAGTGATTTTGAACTTTCAGTTTTCCAGAAATTTTTTCAAGTCCCCTCCTCTGTGTGTGTGGTGTGTGTATATCTGTGTGTTTGTGTTTTCTAGATATAAGTTATTTGTTTAATATAAGTACTTACTATGTTAATAACTTCTATATATTGCTGGTAGAAACGTGATACTAGCATGTACTGCTTTCTCCCATTTTGAATTGCCTTTACATTCTCTTAATGGCGTAGTTTGGAAAGCAAAAGCCCTTTATCTTAATACATATAACTTTATCAAAATCTTTCTTATGGTTAACACTTTTTGTAACCTATCTAAGAAATGTATATTTATCTTTCTATTGGAAAGACTACTTTTCACAAACATAACCATAGCATTGCCTATGTCAAAATTAGGTGACTACAAATACAGGGAATTTGGTTTTGGACTATGTATTTGGTTCCATTGTTAAGTTGTCTGTTCTTGTCTTGGTATCACACTATCTTGATTTCTATATCTTCATACTAGAACTGGCAACTGACAATTTAAATTTTCTTCTATTGTATTGCTTTGAGTATATTTTAGCCCATGTGAATTTAAGATTTAGCTTGTTATTTTCTCTCCCTTGCTACTTCCACAAAATTCTTTCAAGATTTCACCTAGAACTGAATTAACTTTATACTTTAATCTAGAGAAGTGATGTCTTCAAAATATCAATTATTCCAATCCATGAATTTAGTTTATTCTTCTCTTATTCAGGGCTTCTCAATTTTTTTTTTTTTTAGAGGTTTTTTCGCTATAGGGTACGTGCGCTCGCCAGACAGACAGAGACATAGAGACAGAAAGCGAGAAATCACCCCCCAGGGGGGATGGTCACGCTGCAATCCCTTCTCCTCCATTCTCCTCTCGGGATCTTGGGCACGCACACTCACGCGCCCGGCGTGAGTTTTAAGCCACCGGGTCCGGGATGCGAACCGCGGTCAACCACGTGGGAATCCAGCGACATAGCCATTACGCTAACTGCTGGCTCCCCTCAATTTTTTTTAATAAAGTTTTGTGGGCTTTGAATATGTGATGCAGAACCAGTTTTGTGTTCAAATCCATTGCAAGCCAACACAAAAGGTTCACAGAGAATACAAATTATGAAAAAAAATTATACAAAGATTGCAAAACATTTTTTGCATGAGGATAACTCCATTTTTCTATCAACTTCTTAAAGTCCCCTCATATATGTATGACTACTGCTATGAACTGAATGTTTATGTCCCCACCAAATTTATATATTAAAACCCTAATCATCTATTTAATGGTATTTGGAGGTGGGCCCTTTGGGATTAAGTAGGATTAGATAGGTGATAAGGGTGAGGTAATCATAATGGAATTAATGCTTTTATAAAAGAAGGAGAGGTGCAAGACCTTTCTTTTTCCACTGTATGAAGATCCGAAGAGAAGGCAGTCATCTGCAAACCATAATGCTTCATCAGACATTTGATCATGGACTCCCAGCTTACAGAACTGTAAAAAATGGATTCCCCAGCTTACAGAACTGTAAGAAATAAATATTTGTTGTTTAAGCCACTGAATGTGTTGTATTTTTGTTATAGTTCAAACTGACTGAGACAACTACTGTATATGACTAGATCACAGCTTGCATATGTGACTTTCCAGCTAAGGTCAAAAATATGCAGACTGGCTTATACACTTGTAAATAACTCAAACCCATTGATCACAGTCTTAAACATTGCAATAGTGACATAGCAGTCTGAAAGTGCTTACATATATAGGGGTAAATATGACTTAGTTTCTGTATTCATCACTAAGCAGTAGGAAACAAAATCATAAGCTAATTCTACTTCTGAGTCACACTTTGAGCATAGGCATCACAGAGGTCTTGAACATTTTTCTTTACTTTTATTTTATTTTATTTTATTTTATTTTTGATGCTTTCATAAATGGTATTATTTTCAACTTTCCTAATATGGTTTTTGAGCTAGTAAATTCCTTCAGTATTTGCTTCCTTCAAAGAAATCAGGTTTCAAATGTGACAGTTTCCAAGAACATCTGTTTCTAACAGATTCTCTAGTCTCTTTAATCTGCCATGTTTGGAGAAAGAAGTTAGATTACTCTGGCAGCAGGTCCTTTATAAAAGAAGGAAGCATATTATTCTACCTTCTATTCTTTATTTTCTGTTATCTTTTGGTGATGTCAATTTGATCTTTAGTCATACTAAATGATTCATTTGAAATATATGAATGAAGTTATCATTTGATTCTTAAAAGCACTCAATAAATTGACACTTTTCTCCCTATTTATAAATCATAAATGAAGAATTCATGCATACTGTGGAAACTCTATAAGATATATTGAAAAAATTAAAACCAACAATATTAGATCATCATTACCTATTTATTTTGCCATGAGAGCTGATTATAATACTCTTTTTATACTAAGACAAATAATAACTCATATTTTCAGAGAAATTTTTTGCTAGAACAGAATATATAGTGTAGGGAATTTAAGTGGCTTATCTCAGGCTCTAGGGATTGTCAAAGTCAGAATTAATCTAAAATTTTCTCCTGACAGACACTTCTTTATTTTTCCCTTTATTTTTCCTTCTCAATTACCCAGTGCATATTCTATGCTGAAGACTCTCCCTTGATTTTCTTTCTTACATTCTATACTTTTTATAGACTATGTTGGTCTGAAAATATAGGATGGTGGAGTGCTGTTCTCTAGTTTAAAATCCTTTACTTACCTACATAGATAAACAAATTCCTATTTTCTGTCCAACCAGCCTTTCTCCCTGTAATCTCATGTTATTTCTTCATCAAAATGTCAGGTATGCATGTGATTTGTATCTTACAAAGCGGTGTCTTTTTGGTCTTTATCCATAGGAGTTAGAAAATATACAATGTTTCTAATAAAATTTTAAGTTGCCATTAAAGGAATGTCATTCTCAAGAACTAATATGCAAGAAAACCTATGGGCAACTGCTTCATAAAAATAAAATTCTAGGAGCCTGCAGATGGCATAATAGCTATGAGATTGGATTCCTAGCTGACTGCAGTTCAAGTACTGGACCTGGTGGCTTAAAAGACACTGGGAGTGTGTACATTCATGCCCCAAATCCCAAGAAGACAATGGAGGAAAAGGGATTGTGGTATGGCCATCCCCCCTGGGGTGTAATTTCTTGCTTTCTGCCTACCTATTTTTCTATCTCTTTGTCTCTCTGACAAGTGCATGTGCCCTGTAGCAAAAATATCTCTAAAAATGTAATAATCATAAATAAATAAAATTACAAAATATTATATCTACAAGCATTCTAAAAAGTCATTCATCAGGAAAAAATAAAGGACCAATAAATATATGAAAATAAATGTATGAACTCACTACAAATCCTACTAATTAAAATGACAATAGTTTGTTTTTATTATTCTTCAAATAAAGGTAATTTTTATAAGCTCTCCAGACTGTAGTGCCTTCCTATGTTGAGAAAAAATATTAATACCTACTTAAAAGGGATTCTGGAAATGATAAGTGAAATCGTGCCCATGAATCATTATACGACTGATATATAATACATATTATAACAGATATTTGCTCTTATTTAAAAGGTATTATATCATATTATGGGTAAAAGTGATGTGTGTTTTTCTCTAGATGGTGAATTCTCCTCTACCCTCCAGCAAGACTCTTCTGTCCATGCTTTTTACACATTCTAATTCAGTCATTATTTCCACTCAATGAGCTTGTAATTATAGATTGTCTCTCCAGGAAGATAGGCATGATCTCTGAGAGGGGCCACTGTGGTCTCAAGAAGACTCGACCTGCAGCCCAAGACATAATATAGACCAGCCAGTTGCTTTCTTTGCTTACACAAAGCACCAGAAGCACTACCAGCATATCCAGTAAGTGCACGCTTAAGATATTTTTGAACTTTGACTTTTTACTGAATTCTTATTGCACTCCTTCTGCTTGTTCGTCTGGACAGCACATCTTTTGAAAAAAAAAAAAAAATGCTGAAAAAGAAAAAGTTGCATGCTATCCCCTAAGGAGTATAGGCCAGAAAAGAATCAGTCAATAGGATAAATATGTAAGCATTTTAGTCTTTTTTTTTTTCAAAAATTATTAATGATTTAATAAAAATATTAGGATATAAAATTTTCACTATAACTACAAAACACAAAAACTGATGCAGAGCTTTACAGACTAGAGAAAATAAACCAGAATTCAACTCCACAGTACTTTTCACAATAAGTGTGCAATAAATAGCTGTTCTTTTCGAATAAGTATGAGATTAGAAATGAATTTATCTATTTTCCAAATTGCTGTAGTGAGATTGTAATATTCATGACATATATAAAAATCAGTCACATGGGGAAAGGGAATTTAATATTGTTCACAGGAAGACAAGACTTCAAGTGTCATTTTAGTTTTAAAAGATTTGATGTATTCCTGCTCCTCTGACTCTCCTGTTTTATCTACAGCACAAAGGACATACAGAATATTGAGAACAAACAAACTGTTGTGGAAACTTCTTTCTTAGTAAATTCAACTCTAGTTAAAGTATTACCAAGCCTCACTTAAACCTGGAGAATCCACCTGAAACGTCCTCAGCATATTTGTGAACTCACTGGCATGCTTTGCAGACTCTGCTGTTCTGTCAATGACCTGGAGACACTGGGACATTAACTGAAGCACTAAGTCCCCAGAGAGTCACTATAGCAGCCAGTGAGTGAGCACAGCTGACCACACACCATCTGGGTCATACAACACCCTTGTTTATACCTCATCACCTAGTAGCTGCAATTCAAATTCAAGACCTAAAATGGTCATGAGACTTTCTCACCCATAGTTCACTGTAGTTTTATACAGAGAATTATAATCAGGGTTTCAGAGTATTTTCAAATTAAGAAAGTATTTTTAGGAACAATACCTGTGGCAAGTGAAGATAATTTTTAAATAACTTTGAAAGAGTCCCGAAGTGACAAGAAGGACTTGATACCTACTTAGTTCTCTTCAAAATGTGGCAATAAATAAATAAATAAATAAGATAGCTACCATCAATGAAACTAATCTTTGCTTTGTTAGACTGTATCACCCTCCTCCTTTGACAGAATACTCATGTGAGTCCAGGTGGACACAAGTCAGTTACTGAAAAAGCAGATAGAACTAATAAGCTTTTTTATTTTCTAAAGATACTTGCAGCATATTTCCAGTGCAAAAACTTTTGAAAGTTCTCTATGTTCAAGGTTCTTGCTTTGCTACTCAGGATCTTCAGTACGTGACTCCTCACCCTATGTTTCCTATTACAGTTCTGCAAGCTTTCTCTGTCCCAGCAACACTCCACTCCTGCTCCCTTGAACCTGCTACTTGCATCCCGATTTTTAAGCTTACTCGAATAATTTTCTGTACCAGAATTTACTCTATTTTTTCTTAAGCTTCTAAACATCTGTGTTATTTAAAAACAGCTTCAATCTCACCTCAGACCAATCCTGTATTTCTTAAGTAGTTCTAGCATGCATTCTTCACCTCCTTCACTTGATCCTGTTACTGTTACTGTTGTTGCTGTTTAACAATATACAACTGATATTTTTTCTAGGCCTATTCTGGCATAGTCCTGAGTCCAGAGGACAGGATGATAAAAGATATTTCTGTGTCCTGAAGACCTCTGAGTTTGGCAGAGAAGGTGTTTAAGCTAAAAATGTTCAGAAGTACTTATGGAGATTTTGGGGCAGCACAAGCGAGGACATACTAATTAACTAAGAAGATAATATATGAGTCAACAGGAAAGTTGCCACTTGAGGAATATTTTGATTTAAAATAAAACAAATGGTATGCTAATATTTAGTCAGTACTTAGTAGATATGAAAGAACTTCAAAAGATTCATGGAAAAAATAAAATTAAAATAGATGTTCATTTTGATGCAAAAAGGTTTGGAAATCCCTTCATGGATAGTTCATAATATGAATTTTCTATGAGCTTTTGAAGACCTATCCAGGTCACACTTTACCTCTATCATTTCTACTAATTCTTACAACCAACTCATCATGTAGGTGCCATTAGCACATCATAAACGTTTATCTTTTGGGAAATCATGTTAAAAATCTAGATTGAGGGGCCAGCAGGTAGTGTAGCTGTTACAATGCTGAACTTCCATATGGCCAACCACAGTTCGAGGCCCAGACCCTGTAGCTTGAAACTCACACTGGGCATGTGTGCATGCCCATCATCCCAGGGAGAGAATGGAGAAGGGATTGCAGCATGGCCACCCCTCTGGGTGGTGATTTCTCACTTTCCCTCTTACTGTCTCTGTCTCTCTCTCCTCTCTCTCTCTTTCTCTTTAGCAAGCACACATACCCTATTTCAAAAAACTAAAACAAAATGAAAATCCAGATGGACATTCAGCAGGTCTGAGCTGGAGCTTGAGATGCTTCATTTTCAACACTCAAGTGATACTGGTGCTGAAGTTCTGGGCCCACATTACATGCAGGAAGGGCACCATTACATTTTCTCATTTTACACATAAGGAAGCAGATGCACAGAAAAGATAGGTGATGTGCCTAAGTTTACATTGTCCAGTGAGTGGTGGAGTCAGAATTTTACCTCTTTGTGTGGCTTCAGGACTCACAATGAGTGAATCATCCAGACTGATAATAGAACAAAGGCATCCTTGGCCAAGAGATTGGCATTATCAGAGTCATGAAAATGTTCAACCAATATGGAGCTAGTAAATTGGTTAGTTTGACTGGAGAACAAAGAAAGAGGAGAAAGGTACTACGTGCAGTGATAAACTCTGGGTAAATGCAGAGAATAAATCTCAGATTCTCTTCCCAGAGGGCCTCACCATCCTCTACCTCTTGAAGCAATCTCATTGCAGTTGTTACAGAGATATCAGTATTTCATTCCTTTCCAGGAGCCTATATCTTAGGAAGACATGGAATAGGGGCCTTTGAAGAGGATCCCTTTAAAAATCCACCCTCCTTTTTCTTCCTACTGGAGATAGAAGTTGAGTAAGGAAGGGCTATTCTCTGTCTCATTTCACATTCTTGGCATAGCCTCATCTGCAATTGTCCACATGTGTATGAATTAGGTCTTCCTCAGAGTGAAGGGAATGTGGCGCACTGCTGTGGTGATATTCCCCAGAATGTCTGACTCATAGGTGGTCAGCTATTCAATGGCAAATCAGCTGGGGTGCTGAGGATACAATATAAAGTGGGTACAATGTCAGAGGCCACTGAGCCCCTTGTCTTCCTCTCCCAGTCAGTAACGTGACAGTCATCATAACTACTGCTTATTAAACATCCACAGAAGGCTAGGCTCTGAGATGCACCATTTTCCACTCGTCCTCACATAAATTCTGAAAATTAGGTTTGTTGTCCTTATTTTGCTGATGATAAAACTGAAACTAACAGTAAGCCAATTTGTAGTCCAAGGTCACAAAAGTAGTGAGTATCAGAGCTGGAATACAAATCACATCTGCTTGGCTCTAATACCCTTTTCTTACTTACCATCAACAAAATCCTGCTACTTTTATTTCTTAACCTATCCATGACAACCTTGGGCGACTTAGGAACTGCCTTTACTTTGAATGCCCTTGGCATATGATTATATGGGGAAAAATGTGTTTCTCCATGATCTATGACACATAACGTTCTCATCTTGCTGATGGAAGATACTGCCATACTGCCATTTGGGGGAAGAGATAATCAATATATCACCAAATACAGTTGGCATGTTTGAACTTGCTTCAGAGGAGCCAATTCTAAGTTTCATTATCACATATGAATGAGAACAAATTAGGGGGCTGAAAATGTCTGATGGAAAAAAATCCTGTTTTAACAAGTGTTCTTCAGAGTCTGAGGTCTGGAGGGCACCCTTGTTCTCTACTTGGGGTCCCCACAGGGTCTGCGAGGGGGAGGAAAATCACACCATCTGAGCTGTGAGTAAAGTTGCTAAGTTTATCTGTAAGTGTGGACTTTCAGGGTCACCAGTGGCCTTCCTGAACAACCCACTAAGGAATAGTCACCAAAGAAAGGTATTTTCTTTTAGGGGACATTATTTTTTTCTCTGGTTCATGAAACCTGGTAAGAAATAGTTAACGTGAGAAGGCAAACATTTAGGTGAGATTATGGGAACACAGAAACAAATCACCATGGTGTATTTTAAAATAACTGTTAAATAAATCTTGCTGTTACTAAATAATTGCTTCCTGGGTTAGCAGATGCCTTGTTAGTTACCTCATTTCACCTGATCATCATAAGAACTTTCTGCAGTAGACGTTAACTTTGCTTACAAAAGGATAGGCTCAGTGCCTATTATTTTATTTTATTTACATTTAAACACTGTACATCTTTACAGTATACATGTTTTTTCCCAGTATGAATATGGTGCTTGTTAGTCAAGTCAGACATTACCATATACATTATTATCAACAGATAATTTTTCATGTTTGTGTCTATTCAATGTTTTGTTGGTTTGTTTTCCCTAAGTGCCTCTTTTCCATTCTCTATTACCGACCCCCTACTATTACGCAGCAAGTACAGGATTCAATTCTAACCAAGTTCCGCCTTCAGAGCCTGGCCCACTGATCCTAAGTCTGTGTCTGGAGGAACCAATTTAGAAGTTTTCTCATTGCCAAAGCACATAAAATAAACATGTCGAATGTTTAGAATGCAAAATAACGATAAATATTAGAGATGATGGATATGTTTTTTGTCCTTATTTGATTATTATAGTTTGTATGCATGTATTTAAAAAATTGCATTACACCCTATAAATATGTACATAAATATAATATGTCAATTAAAAAATGTAAAAAAATCTTAAAAATTGGATTGGTAACTAGCATAGTGGCTAAGCAAGCCAGTCCCACATAGTTAACTGTGGATCAGATCCCACCCTGGTAACTTGAAAAACACGTTGGATATGTGTGCATGCATGCCCCAAATCCTGATGATATGGAGAAATAGAGAAAAAAGGACTGTGATGTGACAACACCCCATTGGGAGATGCTTTCTCCTGCTCTGTTGTGCTCTCTGATCCTGTCTCTGTCTGTCTCTGTTTCTCTTTCTTTCTCTCTCTCTGGTGAGTACATGCACCCTCTGGAAAGGGAGGAAGTGTGGCTGTGACCCCTGGAAGGTGATATCTTGCTTTCTGTCTCTCTGTCTCTATATTTCCGGCGAGCGCACATGCCCTTTGGCAAAAACCTCTCCCCCCCCCAAAAAAAAAACCAATTTTAACTAAAAAATACAGTAGCTGCATATGTATTGATATGGTCTAATTTTCAAGATACATGGACAAGTGAAAATAGCAAGGTATAAAAATTTGCTTCCACTGTGTCAGCATATACAAATTAATTATCAGGAAGTATATTTTTTAAAATGCCCCTTCTGATAGGAAATATTCTAAGTCAAGGGAAAATGAAAAGAAATACTTTAAAACAATTTAAATCTGCCGTAATTTTTACAGACTGAAGAGCTCATCAGGACAAGACAATCTGTCCTAGGAGATTAAATCTTTTTGCCAATTTCACAGAATTACAGTGGTTTTTCATAAAATTACATCTAGAGGGGAGCTGTTTGCAAATATACTGATTTCGATAAAATGCAGGTCTCTTCATATGTGGGGATACTGTGCCCAGGGCAACTCTTGCAAGGCAGAACCTGTCCGATCAAAAACGATTGTGAAGAAAGAAGACCAAGGGCCTCGGCTTATTTGGCATCTTAATCAAAGGAAATCTATTTGTTGAATAATCACAAGTCATTTGATTAAGAACTCTCTCCCCATGACACCAACATTGTCAAGTTGAGGTTCAGGGCTGAGTTGTCCCAACACTAATTAGCTGGAAAACAGACTGTGATTAGAGAGCTAAAGAACAATAGGAATATAAGACAGAAGAGGTTAGTGACTAAATTGGCTTCCTACAGAAAGAAATCTTTCTCTATGAGCCAGCTGTGATGCCCAGAGAGCTATATATCTGATCTCTTCACACAGGAAACTTGAATGAGATGCAGATGGGAAAACCAATTATGCAGTTTCTAGTAGACTTGGTCATGGAGATGCAACCATGACTCTGAGTGCCAGGGTGTCCAAAACTGAGCATATGCCCCTTCAAGAATGACTTCATTTTTTTTTCCCTGTGTAAGACTAACTCTAAGAGCCACCAGAGAGACAGTTTTGCTCACTAACCACCTGAGACCTCCAATCATCAATCAAGTGATTATTAATGGTCTTTAAAATGCATCTTCTGGTACTAGCAGATGGCATAATGGTTATGTTGTTGGACTCCCACATAATTGACTGTGGCTTGAGTCCTGGACCCAACGGCTTGACACTCACACAGGATACATGTGTGTGCATGCCCAAAATGCCAAGAGGAGAGGAGAATGGAGGAGAAGGTATTGCACATGGCCATTTCCTCTGAGGGGTGATTTATTGCTTTCTGTCTCTCTGTCTCTCTCTGTCTCTCTGGTGAGCACATGTGCCCTATAGCAAAAATATCTCAAAAAATCAATAAAATAAAATACATCTCCAACCCATCTTCTGTATCAGTGTTAAGGTACTAATTTGAATATGCAAGTGTGATCATACCACTTTGGTATGTAATATTTACTGAGGAAACCTAATTTTCCACAAAATAGACATCTCAAACTATAGACTTAACAAAGAATACACTTTACAATCTTTCTCTGCCTAGGTGTCCAGCCCCCTATTTCATTTTTTCTTCTATAGTTTCCATTTCAGGCAAACTCAATTCCTTAAATTCCTATACTTAAGAGACCTTCTCCATCTTATCCACCTAGAAAATTTTTATGGACTCCTCAACCTTCAGCTTAAAGATTTCTCTTCTGTAATATCTTCCCTCAACATATTTAGCTCCTTATTCACTAATGTGCTCATGAAAACTTTATAGCAATTACTAATAGCATAGTGCACTATAAACAAATGTATGTTCACTTTTCTACTTTCCCTAGTCTACTGGGAACTATTTGATAGCAGAAATTCTGTCCTTCATATTTTGGTACAAATATATTAGGTATGTCAATACCTAATGTAGAACCTAGGACAGAAAATAAATTCAGTACATGAATAGATAAAAGGGAAAAAATAAATGTATCTCTTTATACCTCAACTCCAGCAATGCACTTCTGCATTAGAACATGTGGTCTAATTTAAGTTGGCCTTCCTTAATATATTTTGGTTCTTTAACGTGCAGGTAGCAGTAGGAAGAAGAGGATAAGTAAGTTTCCAACAGGATCCTTCATTGCAGCTAAAAATATTTGCCTTGGCCAAGCCTTGCAGCTTATTGGACAGCAGTTCTGGAAGCCACATGGCCACCTCCAGGTTAGGATGCCTGAGTCAGCCTGAAAACACAGCAGGCATGTGTGCAGGCACCCAAAATTCTGAGGAGCTGGAGGGCTAGGAAGGGAGCCTGCACTGTGCAAGACCCTGTTGAGGGTACTTCTCTCTCTATCTTTCTCTCTGCTGTGTGTATACATGCACTCTATCATAAAAAAAAAAAATAAAAAAAAAAACTTTTAAAATATTTGCTGTTATCCTATTCATTTTATCCAGCAAACAGACTATCAAACAAAACTAGTCCAACAGCTCAAAGGTACAAGCAGGCTCAGATGTAGAGCAATTTGAGTAACTGGCACTATTTCTGCTGTTTTTCTGTTGCTGCTCATGTTTGAGCACAACAAACATTTTCTGAATGTTATGGTTACTTTACTTTCCCATCTCATTTCAACCCTATCCTTTTCCTCAAGCCCAGCCTGTTAAATGGAACAAAGACTACGGGTTGAAGCCATTCTCTTACCCTTGTCAACATTCTTACCCACTCACGTTCTCCCAAGAGAATGTTGGGGCTGCAAATTAGGCAGAGGTTGTCCAGAGGCACATTGGGAAGGGACCCCTAGCATTTATAGCCAGAATGGGAAGGTGGAAAGACATTAATAAGCTGGAGTATGGCACTGAATAAAAATGTTCATCATTGTGTATGTTAAATACAAATCCTACAAGTCTGGGTATCTATAAATTAAATCCATTATATTATGAGTTAATTTGATATACAGAGGCTTAACACCTACTATACCTCACATACCAAGTGTTTGCTAAATATATAAAAACTGAAAACATGGTCTTTGGCCGGGGAGTACCTGGGTTCTGGTAGCTGCAAAGCAGCTCATGTGATCTGGACCAGAGGCGAAGAGAGAAATAAAATGAATTTCTTGATCAAAGTGTCTCAGAGAAATATCAAAAGAGTAATGAATGTTATAAAGTTACATTTCTAAAATCTGTCAGTAAGGGCTTGCAGTGATTAGATAAATTATTTCAAAAGGCATTTGGTGTTTATTGGTGCATCTACATTCCTTCTTTTCTTACTCCAGCGGCTCCAAACATCACAGATTTTTATCTACATAAAAAGATTTTCTTCCTGCTGACGGCCACTCTGTCAGTAGGAGAACATAAAATAGAATATGATGAAGCAAAATAAAAAGGGAACAGTAAAATGCAGGCTACATGTGTAATTCAATTACTCAAATTCAAGCATCGGCTTTGTTTTCTCCAAAGAGAGAAGAAATACAAGAATCCAGGCAAAAGCTGTCAACAAAGTAACTTTCTTGAGTTCTCTCTTTTTTCTATATATGCACATAAATATTTTTAGGATTATAAACAGGCTTTAGTTCTACCATACTTTAATTTTTGGAGCACTTACATTTATTTTATACTCAATTTCCATAAAATCTCTGCATGTTTATTTGCTCCAACCTCTTCCTTCAGGGAGCCCCCCACTTCACAGAGGAAGTACCCTACTGTACACATTCCATACAAAAGTGAGTCACATGGAATCATGATTGCTTCACAGTACAGAATATGAGGTCATGACATATTTTTCTATGCAAAAAATGTGTCATGACTTTTCCAATGACCCAATAAATGCTGCAGAGGTCTGCAGTAAAGAAAGATGATTGACGCTGTGATCTGGGTTGAATTGTGTCCCCCAAGGTTCACATGTCATAGTCCTAACCCCTCATGCCTCAGAATGCAACCTTATTCAGAGATAGGGGTTTTGCAGATATAGCAAATTAATATAAAGTCATTAGGGTGGGCCCTACTCAGTATAACCTATGTCCTTATGAAAAAGGCAAATTTGGACACCAAGGTATATTTGCATAGGAAAAATACCATGTGGAGATGAAGGCAGAGAGAGCAGGTAAAGCTTCTATGCCTAAGATTGCCAGCAACCTTCCAAAAGCTAGGAGGGAGACATACAGCAGCCGCCCTCTCAGCCTTCAAAAAATAAGAACTCTGCTGATGCTTTGATCTTGGACTTGTAGCCTCCAGAAATGTGAGATAATACATTTCTGTTGTTTAAGCCACCCAATTTGTGGCATTTCTTAATAACAGCCCTAGCAAACTAATTCATGCATTCTTTCTCTCTATTCTGATTACTCTTTTCCTCTTTAACCTCTTGAAAAGTGTTTCCATCTCTGCTGCTTGAAAAACACATTTCTTTCAAAGAATCTCAATGTGACTCTTATATGCAAACTCACTGGCAAAACCTTCTTCTTCCTCCTCCTCAACCCTCTGCAGCGTGTAATTCTGCTGCCCCATTGGTGAGGTGGGCAGAGGGCTGGCTATGTTGATGGAGTCCTCAGAGCTGAGGTCTTATTGCTCAGGTTTCAGGACAAACACTGACGTTCTGCAGGTGACTAGTGAGTTGAAGAACATTCTCACTGAAGCAGCATTTCCTGTGAAGGTGCAAGGGCAAGGGTTGAAAAGAATAACCCAGGGTTTCTGAATTATGGCATTACTGACATTTGGGCTCAAATAACTCATTTGTTTATATTATACTATTCTTTGCATGGTAGGGTATCGACAACATCCCTGACCTCAACCCCTTAGATGCCAGGAACACTCCCCTGCAGTTATCACACATAAAAATATCTAGTGATGGAAGGTGGATTGGGGTCTAGATTTGACATTTTCTGTAGGGTCTTGCACCTCAGAAATATCCCAGACACATGTGAGGTAGAGAGGAATGGAATGATGTTGAATGATTGGAATATTGTTTGAGGTGCAAAGCTCTTTTCAGAGCCACCTCCTTCTGGATTTAGATTATATTGCATTTCAAAGGAGATGTGATAGCTGCCTGGGGTGGAGCTACTCTGACAGTGGTTATCTGAGAATAAGCAATAAGGCCCTCAGACTCAAGAACCACCGTACCTCCTACAATGGAGGTGACATCCCCATCTCAGAACTCTGTGTTTCTGGGACAGCTGACGCCTCAAATATTGGCTTGAAATTATTTTAATGAAAAACAGCACACAAAGTCTGCTGGGATTCCAGCTTCATCTCCTCTGGCTGCCATGTTTCCCGGCTCACACGGTTTCTGTGTATGATCATGGGCCTGTTTACAACATTCTGTCACAGCAGAACATCTGGGACTGCACAGAATCTGTACAGCAATGTGCACACAGATTTCCTCTGTATTGACGGCACCTCTGCAAAATAACCAATGCCTCAACCTATAGCAAGGACTCCAGGGTGGCAGAATAGTTAGGGAACTGGACATGGCGTCCTTCATCAGTTAGTCTGAATGAGTTAAAATTCTTATTAGACATGATGAATGAGTGAAAATTCGTATTAAACATGATACAAAAAGACCAGCACTGTTTTGTCCTCAGGCTTCCTCTTCAAACACAATCTCCCACTGCTCTGCTCCCTCGCCCCCACGCTGTGCTTAACTACTGACTGCTCCCCAAACAGATCTGTCTTCTGCTTTCTGTGCCTTTTCCTCCATTGTTTCCCTGGAAAACATCCATTCACCCTTTCAGATTGACCCAAAAACTTATTTTCTCATTGGAACTTTCTCTGAGCCCTGCAAACAGAGTAGATTCGTCACTGTCCTGGGCCACTCTGTCCCTGGCACCTACCCCATTATGCTACGTGTGCTCATCCTACCCTATTTCAATAACTTCCTCTCACATGTCACTTTCTCATCATTCCTTAATTCTCAGCCAACATCACTTCACTCACCTCTTTAAACATCTCTGTGACACAGGTCATGCTGTGCTGCGGTTGGTTCTGCAATATCTGTTGTTTTAAATAATGATCTTTGGCTTGAGAAAATGTCCCACACCTAACAGGTCAAATTACTGGGAAAACTGACTGACATTAACTGAAAGGTTTTATTGTCCCTCATTTCTACAGCTTTCATGGCATCAATAAAACTACTCATGCAATTTTTAGGTACGTAATGTTTACTCTGAAATGATGGATTCATATTAATTTGACTAAGGTGTGGATTGTCTCAGTTATTTCAAAAATTGTCCATTAAAACTGATGTGTGGCATATTGATTTTTTCTCAGAAATAATTCCTTACTATATAATAGAGGAAAAACTTCTCATTTAAAAAGAACGCACTTAAACTTCAAAATCTACCTCTAAATGTTCAAAGATTTGGCAGTTCCAGTTGAAGTGTTTATACCTGACTGGAATTTAATAATTCATTTTAAAAATACATTTTTTCTGATCATAAAATTGAGAGTACTTCTACTAGAATTTTATCTGATTGATAGTTTGTCATAATAATAATTGCTAACTTTTATTGAGCAACTTCAATATTATCATAAATTGTTTAATTTCATTCTCATAGCAACACTGAGGTACATTATTCTTAATTTTCTAGATAAAGAATTCACAATTCCAAGATGAAGGTGACTTCTCCAAAGAGTGAGGGGGCGGTTAGGTTCTAATTCATCAGTCTTGCCCCACACTCTTACCTTATTTATTATTTTTTTTTTTTGAGAGGTTTTTCACTATAGGGTGCGTGTGCTCGCCAGACAGACAGAGAGAGACATAGAGACAGAAAGCGAGAAATCACCCCCCAGGGAGGATGGTCACGCCGCAATCCCTTCTCCTCCATTCTCCTTTCAAGGTCATTTGAGACTCAGCGCACTCACAGTGTAACTAGGATGCTCACTCAGATTTACTCTTAGACTTACAGAGTCTGCTGGTGAGGAACATGGACTGCATACCGATGACTTCACCTCTGCAGTACAGAATTTAAATCAGGCAAGCAAGAAGCCAGCTAGTCACCAAAATATATGTTAATCTGCCTCCAGAACAAGCCCACAGACTGACTAAATATTTTGGTTACATCAGAATTCCACCACATCAAACATAAATTCAAATGAGGGGATTATTAAAAGCTGCTGATTTTTATCAAAATTACTCTTTCATTTATTATAAAGAGTTCTGCTCTGTTCATCTCATGTTCACATCTTTTTAAAGAGTAGTTAACATTCAATGCAATCCACATATTTAAAGTGCTCAATTTGATACATTTTGTCATGAATATAGAGCCATGAAATCATCACACAACTATGATAATGAACATATACATCACCCCCAATAGCTTCCTTCAGATCCTTTCTAATCCCTCCCTACTGCCTTTCTGTGTCCCCTTCTGAACAACTAATGACTTGCTTTCTGTCATATAGAGTAATTTACATTTTAAGCTTTTTTGTATGCAACACTCTTTTGTCTGATTCTTTTACTTAGAAAAATTATGTTATTGTATACATTACAACATTTATATAATTGCATTTATCAAAGTTCATTTATTTTCATTTCTCAATATTATTCAACTGTATGGGCATACCACAATATATTTAGCTATTTATTTGTTAATGGATGTTTATGATTATTGCCTTTTACAAATAAAGCTTCTGTGAACATTTATGTGCAAGTTCTTTTATGAATACATGCTTTCCTTTCTCTTAGATAATTATGGAAAGAGGAATGGCTGGGACATATATTAGGCGACTATTTTAACAACTTTCTTTAAAGAAGCTGCTGGACAGCTTATCAGAGGAGTTGTGCCATTTTATATTCCCACAGGC
Organism: Tupaia tana; assembly: GCA_026018925.1. Lineage (NCBI taxonomy): Eukaryota > Metazoa > Chordata > Mammalia > Scandentia > Tupaiidae > Tupaia > Tupaia tana. Next base: position 216,081,692 of record JAKSZU010000003.1, on the reverse strand, counting down.
AGTGTATGAGGATTCCTATTACTCTGAAATCTTGTTGACATTTGGCATGGTTTGCCCTTACTGTTACTTGTTTTATTAGAAGTATAGTGATATCCTATGTTTTTAATTTATATTTTTCTATTGTCTTATATGATTTTATAACAGAATATCACAGACTGAGTAATTTATAAGGGATAGGAATTAATTAGTGAATAATTTTAGGGCCTATGAAATCTAATACCAAGGCACTAGCAGTTTTTGTGATTTTGATTCCAACGCTCTACCTTGAATGCTATGTCCCCCAGAGCAGAGGAGACTGCATCTTCACGTGACAAAAACGAAAAAACAGAGAAGGGTGAAGAGGGCTGAAGTCATGCTTTTCTAAGGCATCAATTCCAATGATATGGGTGGAGTCTTCAGGACCTAATCCCCTCCCAGAGGTCCCATCCTTTAAAACAGTTACAATGTAGGGAGTGGGAGGGAGGGGACAAGGGAAAAAAACACATTTAATAGAAACAAAAATGAAAAATTATCTGATGATGATAATTTGGTAATGTCTTTGACTTGACTAATATGTACTGTATTCATGCTGGGAAAAGCCATGTTTTACACTGTAAAGACATACAGTGATTAAACGTAAATAAAAATAATGCATATGATATCTTTTTTAAAATCATTTCATTTTGTGCATGGTATCTTCAACTGGATTGTGAAGTGTATTCATGTCAGGTAAATTCACTTTACAAGTAGTAATAATGTATAGTGATTGAATGTATAAAATGAATAAATTTTTTAAAAAGGAAAATAAATAGGGACCAGCAGTTGGCATAATGGCTGTGTTGCTGGACTCCCATATAGTGACAATGGTTCGAGTCCCGGACCTGGTGGCTTAAACTCACACCGGGCGTGTGTGCATGCATGCCCAAGATCCCAAGAGGAGAATGGAGGAGAAGGGATTGCACCGTGGCTATCCCCCTTGGGGGGTGATTTCTCGCTTTCTATCTCTCTGTCTCTCTCTGTCTTTATGGCGAGTGCACACACCCTATAGCAAAAACCTCTCCAAAAAGATAAATAAATAAAAAATAAAGAAATAAATCTAAAAACAGAAAACCAATACAATGGCAATTAAATTTTACCATGAGTTTTTGAGGGAAAAAAACATTCAAATCATAGCACCTAGTGAATAATGATGTCTAACATTTTCTCATGTACTTATTTTTCATTTTCATTTCTTCTTTAATAAAGTACCAGCTAAAATCTTTTGTCAATTTTTAATTAGGTTATTTTCTCATTGTTGAATTCTAAAAAATCATTATCTGGACACAAGTCAATTACGTTATATATACTTTGCAAATATGCTTTCTCTTCATTATCTTTTCATCTTTTAATTTTTTTAATAATTCACTTTGAAAAACAAATGTTGTAATTTTGATAAGGCCCAGTTTCTCATTTTGTCCTTTCATGCTTCCATGTGAAATCTCTCTCTGTCTAACCCAAGTTCACAAAGATTTTTCTGCTTTTTTCTTTACAGCAGTTTTATAGTTCTAGGATTAGCATTTAGGTATTAACCCATTTTGAATTAATTTTTTATATGATAAGAAGAGTGGGCTCAAAGTTCATTTATTTTCTTATGTCAATATCTAGTACCAATTACTTTTTTTAAGAATTATTTTATTTTAGGGACCAGCAGTTAGCGTAATGGCTATGTCGCTGGACTCCCATGTAGTTGACCGTGGTTCGCGTCCCAGACCCGGTGGCTTAAAACTCACACCAGGAGTGTGTGTGTGTGCATGCCCAAGATCCCGAGAGGAGAATGGAGGAGAAGGGATTGCGGCGTGGCCATCCCCCTGGGGGGTGATTTCTCGTTTTCTGTCTCTCTGTCTCTGTCTGGCGAGCGCACGCGCCCTATAGCAAAAACCTCTCCAAAAAAAAAAAAAAAAAGAATTATTTTATTTTAATTATTCATTCATTTATTTCAATTTGACCAGAGAGAGACAGAGAGAGAGAGAGAGAGAAGGAAAGTGAGAAAGCAAGCCACCAGGTCCAGGGCTAGAACCATGGTCAGTTATGTGGTAGTGTCCAGAGCCTTAACCACCATGCCACCTGCTGGTCCCTAGGACCAATTATTGAACAGACAATTTTCTACTGAATTGTCTCTGAAGTCTTGTCAAAAATGAGTCATCTACATACAGGTGCGTAATCTGTCCACTATTCTATTCTACTGTTCTAATTATCTAGGAATCAAGATAAGACCATCTTGGTTACTGTAGCTTTATAGTAAGTCTTTAAATAAATTAGTATGAACACTACAACTTTGTTTTTCATGTTCAAAGATGAGTTGGCTATTCTATTTTCTTTGTATCTATTATAAATTTTATAGCAACTTGCCAATTTTTACAAAAAGTCAACCGCGGGACCAGCAGTTAGCCTAATGGCTATGTCACTGGATTCCCTCTTAGTCAACTGTGGTTCAAGTCCTGGACCTGGGGGCTTAAAACTCATGCTGGGTGCATGTGCATGTGTGCCCAAGATCCCGAGAGGAGAATGGAAGAGAAGGGATTGCGGCATGGCCATCCCCCCTGGGGGGTGACTTCTCGCTTTCTGTCTCTCTGTCTCTCTCTGTCTGTCCGGCAAGCACACGCGCCCTATAGCAAAAAAAAAAAAAAAAAAAAAAAAAAAAAGTCAACCACAATTTTTACTGTAATCATTTTCAATCTATAGATAAATTTAGGGATTTTAACATTTGAAAGATATTCATTCTTCAAAGCTTTGAAAAAAATATTTAGATTTTTTTCAATTTATATCTTTATTTTCTCTTAACAGAGTTTTATAGTTCTCTGTAATTTTACATCTTTTGTCAGATTTATCTGTATATTTGAGAATGTATTGAGAATGAAATTTTAAATTTTAAATCGCAGATCATTCATTGCTAGCATGTAGAAATTTAAGCGATTTTTGTGTACTAATTATATCCTGTAAATTTGCTAAATCAATTTATTAATCCTAATCTGCTTTAGTAAATTTCATTAGACCTTCTACATGGACAATAATGTGACTTAAACACTGTTGTACTTCTTTATTTCAGCCTGGACATTTATCATTATAATTTTGTTTTTGCTTGATTGCAGTGTTAGAATGACTAAAATTGGTGAAAAGTGGACATCCTCATCTTATTCTGATCTTAGTTGAAAACATTCTTTTGTCATTCATAAATATGATATTAACTATGGGTTTTTCATAGATGCCCTTAACTGAGTCAAGAAATTCTTCTGATACATCTGGTTTTCTGAGAGTTCTTATGAGGAGCAGATGTTGGATTTTTTCTGCATTTATTGAGATGATCACATAGTTTTCTTTGCTGATTTATTAATATAACAAACTATGTTGTTTAGTATTTGAAAGTTAAGTGAGCCTTGCATTTTTTATATAAATCACACTTGATCATGATGTAGTATACTTAGTATACATTTTTTAGATTTGAATCATTAAAATCATGTTTAGAAAATCTCCCTCTATGCTCATAATAAACAGTGGACCATATTGGGACTTTTTCTAAAATGTCATTGCCTAGTTTGGGTGTCAGATAATGTTGGCATCATAGAATAAATCAGAAAAAATCTTCTTAAATTTTCTGAAACAATTTATGTAGAACTAATATTATTTTTTTTGAATACTTAGCAAAATTTACCAATGAAATAATTCAGGCCTAGAGTTTCCTTGTAAGAATGTTTTTAACTAAAAGTCCAATTTCTTTAATAGATTCAAGTTATCTATTTCTCTTTGCATGAACTTTGCTAGTTTGTATCTTTCAAGAAATTTTTTTATTTCATCTAGGTTTTGCAAATGTATAAAAAAACTTTAAAGAATATTCCCTTAATATTTGTAGAATCAATAGTAATTTAATTTCTCCCATAATTTTGATAAACTGTGTCTTTCTTTTTTTTCCTTATCAAATATTGAAGGTTTATTAACTTAATTGGTCTTCACAGAGATACAATTTAAAATCTTGAAATATTGGAGCCAGCAGGAAGCATGGTGGTTAAAGGCATTGGACTCCCACATGGCTGACCACGGTTGAAGTCCTGGACCTGGCAACTTGCTTTCTCTCTCTCTCTCCCTCTCTCTCTCTCTCTCTCTCTCTAGTCAAGTTAAAAAATAACAATGATAATAAATAAAATAAAGGAAATAATTCTTAAAAATAATCTTGAAGTATTGAGGAAGTATTGAAGAATGTGAAGGAAATAAAAGGACAAGTAGAATTTAGATAGACCAAGTCTATGCCTTTAACTTTCCTAAAATCAATTTTTGTTTTCTTTTTAGTTACTAGAAGATACAAGCAATCACCAGAGAGACAGATTGAAAAAGAGAGGACGGAAGCACCTCCCAGTAGAATATGGTCATGCTGCAATTGCTTTTCCATTTTTCTTCTTGTCTGGATTTTGGGCACTTAGGCACTTGATGTGTATTTCAAGACACAGAGGTCAGGATTTGTACTGCAGTTACCCACCTTGAGATCAGCTTCCTTTAACCATCAAGCTAGGGTCAGCCCATCAAAATACTGTTAACAAGGAAAAATAAAACATTTTTTCAAGAAGCACTTAATCTTAATAACATGAGGCACCTAAGCATAAAGGGTTGCAAGCAATGTATTCTGAATTAAGTCTGCTTGCATTTTTTTTTTCCATCTCCTCTGCCTCTTATTAGCAGTGTGACTCTGGATGAGCTCCTGACCTTACCATGCTTCAGTTTTCTTGTCCACAAAAACACTAGTAGTACTAGAACCTTGTCAAAAAATCTGTTGTGATCATTAAATAAATGAGTTACTGTCGTTAGTATATGTGAAATGATTTGAAAACTGACACATGATAAAAATTATGTGTTAATTCTTGTGGTAAAACAAAGGCGCCAAATGTGATTTGTCCTATCTTAGAGTGACAAATGTAAGCATTACATACTGCAGATAACCTTTTTTTAAGGAAGAAAAAAAATACCACAAAAGAACTAAAGTGGCCACAAAGGAAGAGTTGGTGTTTGTGGAGAAGAAATTCAGATCCTATAACATGTTTATCTTTCTCTTGGACACCTCTCTATCAGGCTGACAGCTGTTGTTTAAAGTCAGAAATCCTCACATCTGGTACAGTCTTAACACTGACAGAGCTATCCCTCCCGGGAGCTCAAGAACAGACTTACTTTCAATATTATGTTATTATAAACCACCAACTTGTCCCTCACATACCAACATTTCACCATCCACAAGTGTGTTTCCCAAATTTTCTCACCATCTATTTGGTACAAAAATCTATGCTCTTTTTCCCAATCATTATTATTATTATTCTAATAATTTTTTAAAACAGTCAATCGCTATTTCTCATTTTGCTTGTAAAAACACTTTGCCCATCATGAAATACTTCTCAGACGAATCCAGTTGAGAATACTATACATGTCAACATCAACAGTTAATAAGCCATATCTGTTTCTCACTAACGTCCTGCCTCTCTATCGTTTTTAGGGGCCTCCAAAAAATCTGGTGTTCTGGTTCAAAAATCTCATTATGCAGGTGAGAAAAGTGAGGCTTTCAGAAGCGACATGCTAGTGAACTCTGCCTTCCACACTTGGAGCTTATAAGATTAAGGTTTTCCATGGGGGGAGGAGTTCCTCTTTTTGTAAATAATAAAAATAAAAACAAAGAACTTCTTATGAATTTCACAAAGTTCAGGGCATCGAACAAGAAGGTAGTGCATTTTGGCATGTTTGCAGCAGTTTGGATAATAGACAACAGGCAGTGTGAATAACAGACCTTCAGTCCAAATCCAAAGAAACATATCACTCTGACTCTCTAAGACCAGGATGAGTGCTAGACATGGAGGTGATGAGAAGTGGCTACACTCTGCATGCGTGTCACAGGGGCGCCAACACAGTTTCATGTAGAATAGAAATGCAGTGTGAGAAAGAGAGGAGTCAAGGATGGCTCTGAGTGTTTGGCCGAGCTACTAGGATGGTGTTTCCGTTTGCTGAGATGATGCAGTTTGCAATTTGGGCGGCAGTGGGAGATCAGGAGTTCAGTTTTGGAATTGTTACTCATCCTAGTGAAAGTGTTAAGTGGGCATTTGGACAAGTGAGACTGAGTTCGGGGGGAGAAGTCTGGGCTTAAGAGACACAGATGGGAGTCCTTGGCATTTGGACGGAATTTAAAGACATCGACTCGATAAATTCATGGGAGTGAGTGCCGTAAAGAAGGGCTTCCACAAATCTAGGGCTTTATTGCATTTGAGGTCGGTGTTTGTGTGTGTATTTGTGTGAGTGTTCAGCATTTTGTGTTGTATGTCTTACTCTCCCACTAAATTTGAAATAAACGATTAGTAACTACAGCTAATAGTTAACTGTAGCTAATAAACTATCTTTTAATTTAAAAATGATTTATATTTTGTACACTTTTCAGCTAATTAATTAAAATATTACAGGATGCAAGATATTCCTGTGGTGCATGCCTGGTACCTAAGTCACATCACGATTCACTCACAAGTTCAACAACACTCAAATTTGTCTGGACCCGAACAGACTTTGAACTTGAGAAAAATCCACTGACTTCAGGTGTGGATGTAACAACGTCACACCAAACAAAATGTTTCCAAATGCATTCTGTTGTTGTCTGTCGTTGCCATGAACTGATAACAGTTTGCAAACCAGCACCTGGGCACTGTATAAATCCAGGACTACTAAGCATGTAGACAGGTCTGTAACTGCACCCCCAGTGTTAATTAGTGCAGCACCTTAGCAATCTAAGCACTGAACACTGGGCAACTGCAACATGTAGAATCCAGCTTGGTAGAAACTCCATGAAGAAGAGTGGCAATGGGTAGGATGAATCAGTGCCCGAGTTCAGTGTACCACCAAGGCCTTTTTTTTTTTTTTTTTGGAGAGGCTTTTCGCTATAGGGCGCGTGCGCTCGCCTGACAGACAGAGAGAGACATAGAGACAGAAAGCGAGAAATCACCCCCCAGGGGGGATGGTCACGCCGCAATCCCTTCTCCTCCATTCTCCTCTCGGGATCTTGGGCACGCACGCACACGCGCCCGGCGTGAGTTGTAAGCCACCGGGTCCGAGACGCAAACCGCGGTCGACTACGTGGGAGTCCAGCGACATAGCCATTATGCTAACTGCTGGTTCCCACCACCAAGGCCTTTTCAGAAGGGAGTACCTGGAGACAGCTGCTCTCCAGCATCTGTGTCCAAGATGGGCCTTAAACAGCTGTGTAGTATTTTGCCACCTCTCACCAGGAAGAAGTGAATTAGGGTCGCTGGTCTGTCAGGATCCAAAGATCATGGCAATATTTCCACCAGACTAAATATCTATTTCCCTTTTTCTTTTCTTTTCTTTTCTTTTTTTTTTTAAGAGAGATTTTTGCTATAGGGCACGTGTGCTTGCCAGAGGTACAGAAAGCGAAAAATCATTCCCCAGAGGGGATGGCCATGCTACAATCCCTTCTCCATTCTCTAGGGATCTTGGGCACGCACACACATGTGCCCAGCGTGAGTTTTAACCCACTGTGTCCAGGACTCAAACCTCAGTCGACTCTGTGGGAATCCAGCAACATAACCATTGCACCACAGCTCCATCCCTTTTTCCTTTATCTTAGCAGAAGGAAGATAAGATAATCTTAAAAATGAAAACAATTGATGTTGAGAGTTTTATGAGGCTGAGCAGTGTCAGTGTTTATGGGCTTCAAATGGGAACTCAGGAGTTGCTGGAGGGAGCTGTGTGACTAGGGTAGGAGTAGTGAGGCCCAGCAATGCCTCCTCTACTCTTCCTCTGAGAAGGTGTGGGCAGGACTGCATGGCCCCAACATCCCTGGCAGCCTGGGCAGTAGTGATGCCTCATTTCTGTCCTTTCCGTAATTATTTGTGGGTTGTGGGCTCAATTATCTTGACATTTAAATGCTGAGTAATTTTTTCAAAACATTCACACTCTCTGAGGGATGACTGCAATTTCTTCTGTGTTCCAGAGAACAGTATAAATGAGGTAACAACAGCATGTAAGAGCCTGAAGTTGGTGGGTTTGGGGGCTTCTGAGGACTCAGACAAAAAAGTAAAAAATTCTTTTGATAAATTCAGCAGTTTTGTGAGCCCCAACATAATATTCAAAACTCAAGATCATTCATTGTTGACCCTGAAAAAAATGAGATGCAGGTTCCTGAAATAGGGTGCGGCTGGCAGGGAGCTCCCTGGGAACACTTGTCAAAGCTGAAAATGAGACGGAAGGGAAGCAAGCAAATCTCCCCTGTGCTGGATCCCAAAGCTTAAACATACACCTCACCTTGACATTCAAGCTGTAAAATCTGGAGACCCATGTATAGCCTTGAGTACAAAGTAGGAATCAGATTTCCCACTGGGAAAGATCAAGAGGTAAGTCTTCTACATAGCTCTAAACCTGGACTCAGCCAAGCCCTGAAGCTGGCAAAAGAGGAGGCAGCCCTGAAGCAGACCATTAAAAACAAGATTCTGGGGGACCAGCAGATGGTGTAGTGGTTATATCACTGAACTCCCACGTAATCCACTACCGTTCTAGTCCTGGACCCAGCAGATTAAAACTCATACTGGGGACCAGCAGTTAGCGTAATGGCTATGTCGCTGGACTCTCACATAGTCGACCATGGTTTGAGTCCCGGACCTGGTGGCTTAAACTCATGCCGGGTGCATGTACATGCGTGCCCAAGATCCTGAGAGGAGAACAGAGGAGAAGGGATTGCAGTGTGGTCATCCCCCCTGGGGGGTGATTTCTCGCTTTCTGTCTCTCTGTCTGTCTCTCTCTGCCTGGCGAGCGCACGCGCCCTATAGCTAAAACCTCTCCAAAAAGAAAAAAAAAAAAAAAAAAAAAAAAAACTCATGCTGGGCATGTGTGCGTGCATGTCTAAGATCCTGAGAAGAGAATGGAGGAGAAAGGATTGCAGTGTGGTCATCCCCTCTGGTGATTTCTCGCTTTCTGTTTCTCTGTCTCTGTCTCTCCAGTGAGCACACCTACCCTCTAGTAAAAATCTCTTAAAAAAAAAAAATGAAACAAGATTCTGGACCAACTGGTGGTATGGTAGCTAAGGCAGAGCTCCCACATGGCTGACTGGTTTGACTGGACCTGGTGGTTTGAGAAACATGCTGAGTGTGTGTGCGTGTGTGTGTGTGTGTGTGTGTGTGTGTGTGTGTGTGTCCAAAATCCTGAAAGAAGGGAGAAATGGAGGGGAAGTGATTGCAGCATGACAATTCCCTATAGAGGGTGCTTTCTCACTTTCCTCTCTCTTTCTCTCTGGCAGTATGTGCCCTCTGGCAAAACTTAAAAGAAAAAAGAAAAAAAGAAACAAAATCTTGAAAGAGGAGATGTGTCCAGGGACTTGTCAGATGACAGGCAAGGGTGGTTATTGTAGCAGCTTTCTCTTGGGACATTTATGCCTGAAGTAATCAGTCACCCTATTTAGGTCCTCTGAATAAAGGAGGCTCCTGTGATAATGAAAGAGCTGGAGAAATCCTTGTTACCCAAACCTAGGAGATCCATTTGCAAAGGCCAGGAAACCATAACGGGAGGGGCTTCAAGAAGGAGCAAGTCAATTTTGATCAGATCTCAATATCAGATTCATGTTTGCATTACAGGGGGCAACTAACCCTGGAAAACAAAAGTGGCTTCCAATGAAATCGCCTAACGGTTCTTTCTCATTTACCCACATAAATCTGTTTAAGCGTTTACACTGGGAAACAGTCACTACCACTCTGGTGATTTCAGAATTCTTTTTCTATTGTATTTCAATGCCTTGTAACTTTAGTTGAAATGCCTTTGAAAATAAAGTTAGGCAATAGCACAAATGAGTTGGTTCTATTTTTATTTTTCCAAGCAGGTATACAATGCATACTTTTTTTTTTTTTTTTTTTTTTTTTTGAGGTTTTGCTCTAGGACATGTGAGCTCACCAGAAAGACAAAGAGAGACAGAGATACAGAAAGCGAGAAATTACCCCCCCACCCCCGCCAGGGGGTGGATGGCCATGCTGCAATCCCTTCTCCTCCATTCTCCTCTCAAGATCTTGGGCATGCACATACACGTGCCTAGAGAGAGTTTAAGCCACTGGGTCTGGGACTCAAACTTCAAACTGTGGTCTACTACATTGGAGTCCAGCAACACAGCCATTACGCCAACTGCTGGTCCCTACAAAGCATATTTGATGGATATTACTGATCAACAGCTCAGCATCAGGCTAGATATGGAAATCATAGTGACAGAGACTCTGACCACCTGTGAAGAGCTCAATCAGGTATGAGAGAGAAACAAGCAGATTCAAACAGATCTGAAGGGGGTTTTCAGCATATACACGTTAAAGGAACATAAACGGTATAGGTTGAAACCCCTAATTTGAAAACTGAAATATGAAATACTCTCAAATTTGAAACTTTTTGAGTCCTGACTTCACAGCACCAGTGGAAAGTTCCACACTTGACCTCATGTGATCAGTTGTAATCAAAACACTGCAATACAAAAATATTGTATAAAATTACCTTCAGGCTATCTGTATAAGTTATATCTAAAATGTAAATAAATTTTGTATTTAGACTTGGGTCCCATCCCCAAGATGTCTCATTATGTATATGTAAACATTTCAAAGTCAGAAGAAAAAAATAAATCAAAAACCTGAAACACTCTGATTCCATTCCAAGCATTTCAGATACAGAATATTCAGTTATACTGTGTAAGCTGCAGAGGACTTCATGAAATGTCCTTAAGAAGAGTGAGTGTGAGGGAAGATGGCACAGAGGAGGAGGATGTGAGCTCAATCTGGAAGCCAGAGTGAGATTCATGAGGTGCTGAGTTAAGTGAAAAGAGCATGAAGGGGTGGGAAGAAATCCTACACATAAGGATTGACATATGCAAAGTAATCTTAGCCTGAAATACTAGTATTTGTTTGTGTAAGCTAATGAGGAGTAACTCTGATAGACTTGGACTGACCAATTGCCAGGCACCCAAGACCCAGTCTTCCAGTTCAACAAAAACTGTGAAACAGAACCAGACAAAAGAACAAGCAGTTAAGAGCTGCTGTCTAAAGTCCACATGCTTCTTCACTGCCAATGCATCAGTCTCTGACTCCCATTCTAGATGGTAGGGGCAATAGAAAACTGGGAATAACTAAGTATATCAAAAGCAAGAACACTTTCATTCTGAAGCAAATTATAGACTAAGTATATTACAGGGAACTGTGGTTGCCATTTAAGTTTTGGCAGATCTTTGAGAGAAAAATGGAACTTTTAGGGACCAGAGAGATGACAATAAGTAAAAATGCATGTAAATAAATAAATAAAATTTATCTTCTTTCAAACCACAGAGCACATAACTGAGACTGGAAGGGGCTGGCCAGAACTGAGGCTGGAAATATAACAAAGCCAAGTGAAGGCCGCCAGTGCTATGGTAGGAAGCATGGACTTAACTCTGCATGACTGAGAGCTTTTCAAGAATTTTACATGGAATTGGCATTAGTGCATTTATATTTCAAAACATAACCTTGGCTTGCTTCAGTGCAGTTGGATGGATATGAGGACAAAGACTGGAATCAGTGAAACAAAACTGCCTAGTGTTGTTTTCATAATCCAGGCAAGAGGTAGCCAATAGCTCAAATAAATCTCAGGGACATTTGGAAGGTAAAATAAAATGCCCAATGGGATGCTTGGGACATAATTTTAAGAGGTCTTGAATAATTCTGAAGTTTTTTGGCTGGGCAACTGGATGCTTGTGTCATTCACTGAGTGAAAGAGCACGGAAAGAAGAGCAGGCCATGGAGGTGGATGAAACCAGGCTCCACAAGTTGGTCTGAGGTGCCAGGGAGGGCCAGGGGATTGCTAATTTAGGTAGGAAGTCCAGATACGCAGTGTAGAGATGGACACATTGCTTGTACTTGTAAGAAAAATGGGGGCTGGAGAAAAAGATTTGGGAGGCATCAAATGATGGGAGGGTGAGAAGGCCAGATGAGGAAGAAGTTATACAGGACATCACCATGAGACACAGCAGCCAAGAACCGGAAGTGGGTGGTGCCCGAAGTCACGAAAGGAGTCAGCTTTAGACTTGTGGGCGTGGTCAAAAGTATAGGGACAGCATCAGTGACAATAAGGTGAGAGACAGAAAAATCTTTTGGCAATTCATATTATTGCTGGGTTTGCAGAAGCAGTTTTAGCCAAGCAATGAAAATTTTAGAGCTGGGTTAAAGCTGAAGAGTGGAACAGGACTGGAGGAGATGAAGCTGGGCCAAGTGCAGGGTGCTGAGTTGCAGGAGAGAGTGAGGAAACTTTTCTTTCTCTTTTTTTGAAGATGTAAGAAATGTATGTGACTATCAACTGTGTGTGTTTCCAGCTTTGTGTATAATTTTAGGTGTGCAAGTTTTCTTTGTGTATGTCATCCTGTGTGCATGTTCCCAGGTTTGTGTATATTATCAGGTTTGTATGTTTCCCAGGTTTGCATATGTTATCAAGTGGGTCTTTGGCTAGAACCAAAGCTTCAGAAACACACTCCATGGTGCAGGCAGGGATACTGCACTCATGTGCAGGAATGCACTCACATGTCATCATGCGTGCATGTTCCCAGGTTCGTGTGTTATCAGGTGGGTCTTTGAACAGAGTCAAACTTTTAGAAGTACATTCCAGAGTTCAGGCAAGGACATTTCTCTCAATTATTTTTTTTTAAAAAAGAATTATTTAGAGACCAGTAGGTGGTGTAGCAGTTACATCACTGGACTCCCACATAGCCAACCACAGTTCAAGTCCCAGACCCAGTGGATTGAAATTCACATTGGACATGTGTGAGTCCATGACCAAGATCCCAGGAGGAGAATGGAGGAGAAGGGATTGTGGTGTGACCATCCCCCCAAGAGGTGATTTCTCACTTTCCCTCTCACTGTCTCTGTCTCTGTCTTTCTCTGGCAAGAACATGTACTCTAAGGCAAAAAAAAAAAAAGAATTATTTATTTAATTTTATTTATTATTATTACTTTTATCACTTTTTAATTTGTTATACTGCACATACGCTCACCAGAGATAGAGAAAGTGAGAAAGCAAGCTCCCAGGTCTGGTATTTAAACAACTGTCAGCCATGTACAAGTTCAGCACTTTAGCCACCATGCTGCCTTTGGGACCCAGTGATGCTTCTCTTCAAGTAGAAAAAAAGGAAGAGGATGTCCCAGGCCACTTGTAGGTGAGTTCAACAGTATAGATAGCAAAAGGCAGAGGAAAAGCTGGTCTAATTCTATTTCTACATTAGTCAAAAGATGATCATTAAATGAACATCTTCTATTTTCCATTAACTTTTTTCTTTATCTTTTTTTTTCCTTTTTTTTTCTTTTTTCTTAGAGAGATTTTTTGCTATAGGGCATGTATGTTGCCAGAGAAACAGAGAGGCATTAAGTGAGAAATCACTCCCTGGGAGAGAAGACCACACCAAAATTCCTTCTTCTTCACTCTCTTCTCAGGATTTTGGACACGCACGCACATGCACACATACCAGGCATGAGTTTTACGCTGCTGGGTCCAGGACTCAAATCACAGCCGACTTTGTGGGAGTCCAGTTACATAACCATTACACCATATGCTAGTCCCAACTTTTTTCCTGATCTTATAAAGCAAGTATCATAAAAAAAGAAAATTACAAAAGTCTTTGTGATTTATTTATTATTTTATTGTACGGAATGAATCCTTATAAAGAATAGCAAGTTGGTGAGAGTAAATAAGATAAATATTTCAGACATTTGGTGAGAGCAGATAGCCATACCCTAACATCAACCCAAAGCAAGTTTGCACGTGTGCATGTACATACGCGCGCACACACACACACACACACACACGCATACTCACACCTCTAGGACACTTAAAGAAACTATAAAAATTTTGCTAGCTTTTAAGCTTACTTTTTTTGATTCTTTTTTCTTTATTTTCTTATTTTTCTGCATTTAATCATTGTACATCCTTACAGCATACACAATGTACTTCCAGCATGAATACACTATACACTGCGTATTAGTCAATTCGAACATACTACCATTGACATTATCCTCATCAGATGATTTTCCATTTTTGTGTCCATCAGCTGTTTGCCTTTTTTCCCCTTGATTCCATCCCCCCTGAATCCTTATTGCTCACCCTCCTCCTACACCGTCTCTAGTATGCACAGTTAAGTGAGCCACACTTATCAGGGTCTCATCAATCTGAATTCCTCTCCCAGCCTTCTAGCCAACCATTTGTATGTTTAGGTTGACCAGGATCCAAACCCAGGCCTCCCATGTGGCTCCTATAACTTACAGCAGTGCCCTACTTCCTACATCACTGCAGCTGGACATATCCTTAAATTGTAAGAACTACTGACCCTTATCAATAATAAATCTAGAGCCAGTCCATAGCCTACTGGTTAAGGCAGCTGGCTCCCTTATGGATGGCAGCTCAGTTTGAGGACTGGACCCAATAGCTTGAAAAAACGTGACAGTTACATGTGCATACATGCTCAAAATCTCAAAATTGGGGGGGATTGCAGCATGATCATTCCCCATGGAGATGGGGAGGCAAAGGAGGGCTTTCTTGATTTTTCTCTCTCCTTCTTCTCTTTCTCTATGCTTCTATCTGTCTGTCTCTGGCTGCTGAGCACAGATGTCTTCTTGAAAAATTTAATAAATACATAGATAAATTTGATCAGGTCATCCCCATAGCCTAGTAGTTAAAGAAGCCAGATCCCACGTGGCTGACCACAGTTCAAATCTAGACCCCAGGGGCTTAATAAACACATTGAGTGCATGTGTATGCATGTCCAAAATACGGGCACAGTGAAGAAATGGAGAAAAGGGGGTTGTGGTATTACCATAACTCTTTGGGGGTTGCTCTCTCCCTGTCTCTCTCCGTAACTGTTTCTCTCTGGCAAACACACACACACGTCTTCTGGAAATTAAAAAAATAAATAAACTAACAAAATAAATGCAGCACCCTGTTAGGCTAAGCCTTAGCCCATAGCATTCTACAAATTGTTTTCCTTAGCAGAGAATCAGTAATAATAATTATAGTAAAAATTGGTACAGGAATGATCAAAAAAGAATCTAGTAGAGCATTTCATGGGCAGGAGCTGTGTCTTTTTCATTTCCTCATTCCCAGAGGCAATGCAAAACGAATGTACTTTATGACTTACTTTATGAATGTTCATCAAAGAATAATTTATAAAACTAGTTTTTCAGCAACTCTGCCAAATATGATAAAGTCTATACATGTGAAAAATGGCCACAGATTTAAAAAATATTAGAAAGTAGATGGGTCAAATTGAAGTGGGGAGAGAGTTAACAATGACTGTAGAGCTCGGGGCATTGGGAAAAGTTGAGTGAGATTATTACCATTTATCTAATTTCCAATGAATAAGAGGCAACTTTCTTCCACATTAATTTGGTAGACTGTTTATGTGTCTGCATCCTTGTTTTTTGGGAGCTCTGGGGCTCTGAATGTGTCCTAGGTATCAGAGGTAATCCTTTAGGGGAGTGATTTAGCCACCTATGACTGAAAGTCTCTCTAAGGGGTAATTCCTGCATTACAGTGTTATCTGTAGGAAAACAGAACTCAGGCTGACTTTGTCTTTAAACGTGAGAGCGCTTGAAGGCATGCAAATGATGATGTTCAATGAAAACAGGACTAAGCTTACTATTAATTTCAGGAGTAGTTTAACTCTATTTTATGCTCAGGCAAAATAAAGATTAATTTTCATTATCTTTTGTTTGGTTATCTGTATTTCTGAACAAAATTTATTTAAAATGCATATTAGTTTTTTTCACTTAGAATGTAGATTTCTATTTTTCATTGTTCTATTTATTTATTTATAATAGAAAACTAAAATTGTATATTTTTTCATGTATAACATGATGTTTTGAAATGTGTTTACACTTTGGAATGGATAAATTGAGGTAATTAGCATATGCATTACCTCACACTTAAAATCTACTCTTTAAGCTCAGTCATTCTTACAACTTAAAATGGATAGAGCGATGAACATCTTTTAAGGCCTTCTCACAGGCTGTGAGTTAAGGACATTCTATTCTTCTGAGAATTGTCCACTCCATTCATGTAAGTGGGCTCCTTAAAGTCAAGTCACATGGAAACCCTCATTCCCATGGTCAAGCTTGACTTAGCTGAGGGTGGAAACTTAACACAACCCTGGGCAGGTCTGAGGCCTTTCCTAGATATTTCAAATTGTGACTAGAAATTTTAATCACACCGTGGCTTTGTGTCTGGAACATAGAAGTTGTGAAATCCCAAAGCTGTGGGACAGGCACATCCTGCCATCTCCACGGAGTCATAGCAATGCCAGTCAGAAGGCCAAGGAAAGAGAAATGCAGAGAGATACAGCCATGAAAGAGGAGGAGGGTCTCTTCAGCTGTGATTCCACTTCTCTGTGCCATAAAATCATGTCTCCATTCTATTTAGCAAGCTTTTTACACCTGAAGCACCACCCCTATAGATACCGATAAAGCTCCTTTAATTCCACTCCCCCCACATAGGGCCTCCCCTGCCAGGCACACACTTCCCTTAAAATCAGCAGAAATTCCCTTAAACTCATTCCCTCACAGTAGATACAATATTTATCAAAATAAAGTTCATGACCCAAAGAGCTACATTCCGGGGGAGGAGAGGAACCTTAAAAGTTTTGACAGGATATACTTTGACAATAGAAGTACTTGGTTTTGACCTAGTTAAGGCATGTCTGTCTCTTGCAGAGTTTCAATCCTGGCTTTGTTAATTTTGCTTTGCTTTGCATTGTTTTTGTTTTCTACAAAGCCCCTTGCAGGTTCTCATTCTATGTGATAGGATCCTCAATACCGGAAGTGTTCACCTGCAGTGTGGGCCAGAAAAATCAATGGACTCAGTTGTCAAAATCAAGTCTGTTAACCTAGTGTCACTGTTCAGCTTATCAGAACAATGCATATACTTTCTTAGCTTGAAGACTCAGTATTCTGGAGACATTACTCAGCCTCAGATTTGTCTCAGTCTATTCAGGATGCTGTAACAGAACACCAGAAACTTGAGTGGCTTATAAGCAACAAACATGTATTTCTCACAGTTCCAGAGGCTGGAAGTTCAAGATTAAGGTGCTGGCAGACTTGGTGTCTGGTGAGGGCCTCTTCCTAGCCCACAGACAGCTGTCTTTTCACTGTGTCCTCCCATGGTGGCAGAAGTGAGGGAGCTCTTTGGGGTCTCTTTTTTTAAGTTTATTTACTTTACTTCTTTCATGAGAAAAGGGAGAAAGAGGGGAACAGGTACACACAACAGTGTATCAGGTCTCATCATGTCTTAATCCCCACCATCCAGCCAGCCAGGATCACAAGCACACATGTGAGTGGCATGTTTTAGGTTGGCCCAAGACCTGAACCAGTCTTCCATGTGGCTCCTGCAGTGCAGAGCAGCATCTACCATAGGTGCCACTGCAGGTGGGCCTGGAGTCTCCTTTATAAAGACTTGCATCCCTTGGGACCAGCAATTAGCATAATGGCTATGTCACTGGACTCCCACGTAGTCGACCGCAGTTCGCGTCCTGGACCCGGTGGCTTAAAACTCACGCCGGGCGCGTGTGCGTGCCCAAGATCCCGAGAGGAGAATGGAGGAGAAGGGATTGCGGCATGGCCATCCCCCCGGGGGGTGATTTCTCGCTTTCTGTCTCTGTCTCTCTCTGTCTGTCTGGCAAGTGCACGCGCCCTATAGTGAAAACCTCTCCAAAAAAAAAGACTTGCATCCCTTTCATAAGGGCTCTACCTTCACTATATAATCACATCCTAAAGACCCTACCTATATATACTCCCAGTTGAGGATTAGGTTCTGAACCCTGTAATTCAAAATTGTCAGTACCATTTAAAATCACAGTATCTTCATCAGTAAAATGAGATAACTCATGCTTTGAATGGTATGAGGATTAAATGAGATAATGTAGCTATAAGACCATATGAATTTATCAAATACATACTTATTTATGGAGAGTCACCATTAAATAGCAGCTATAAATACTTTTGTATTGCTAGCTGGTAAGAAGTACAAATTTTAGAAAGCACGTAAAATATTCACTTACCTTAGATCTTTAAAATCCAATGATGGGTCTAGCAGATGGCATAGCAGTTATGTCACTGGACTAACACATGGCTTACCATGGTTCAAGTCCCAGACCCAGTGGTTTGAAAATCACGCTGGGTACATGTGCATGTGTGTCCAAGATCCTGGGAGAAGAATGAAGGAGATGGGATTGTTGTGTGGCCATCCCCACTGGGGGATGATTTCTCACTTTCTCTCTCGCTGTGTCTTTCTCTCTCTTTTCTCTCTCAGGCAAGCATATGTGCCCTAAGGAAAAAAGTCTAAATAAATAAATAATAAAATTCAATGACTATAATTATTCCTTTACTTAAACAGATTCTAAAATCTCCCTTAATTAAAATGCTCACTGTGCCGCAACCATTTCCTGCAGATGGTAAACTTCCTGAAGAGAGGCACTGTCTTTGAGTCCTGAACTGACGGTGCCTGACACATGCCACATGCTCATAAATAGTTGTGAACTGAACTGATCCAATCTAAATAACAATATAATTAATGCATAACTAAGGCTAAGGCATTCAATTTGTATAAAAAATGCCTTCGTTGGAAGGTTATGAGAATAGTAGAAGACATTGCTTGAGAACATGCTCCATTTTTCATGGATAACACATTCTAGTACTCAATGTCACTTGTCCCTCTGAGAAAGCTTTAGGAATTTTGCCTCCTGCTACTACCTCTTGCCCCCAGCATACAAAAATTGAGTACTTTTGTACTCTTCCTGGAATACTGAATAATTCAGTATGTCATTTGTCAAATCTCAAGTATAAGACCATACAAATCTTGCTGAGCAGGTGTCTTATGTCCTTAACAGTGTGATAACATTTGGAGGCAATTTATCTTGGTTTAGAGTCAATGCTGTGTTGGTTATGCCAGCTGTCCAGTGCATTTTTTAAAAATTTTGCCAGAGGGTACATGCATACGCCAGAGAGGGAAAAAGAGAGGGACAGAAGGGAGAAAGCACCCTTTACTGGGAATGGTCACACCACAGTCCTTTCTCTGTTTCTCTTTTCTCAAGTCATGAAGCCTAGGACTCAAACAGTATAGCTCACCATGTCGTATCTAGCCACCTTAACAACCATGCTGTGGACTGGCCTCAGTGTATTTATTAATAGTTGCCCTTTTATCTCAAAAATGCCTTTATTTGGTCACCTAATTGTAAGTTATTGGGCAGGCTTGCTTTATGTTTCATTGGTATTTCCAAGCACAAAATTTGCTCTCGAAAGATGATTGTTGGTTGAAACAAGGATAGTGCTTTGTTAACCAGTCTAATAGGAGGGAGGTTTTCCTGTCTATGTATATTTTTCCTCAACTCTTCTCTGAATGGAGTATCTTCTCCAAAAACTTTCAATTTTGACATATCCTTAACAACGCTTCCCTTGTCCTTAAATAATTGATGGGTTTAAAAATATCAGTCAATAGAAGCAGAGTGATGCAGAGAGTAGAGGCAAACAGTGAATATTTTGGCAGAATAAGTCAAAGCTGCATTAGTAACTATATAAATCTCACTAATGGGGCCTCTCAGTCTTTTCACAGCAAGAGTTTTCATTTCCTTTGACACCAGAACTCATAAATCCCTCCCCAAAGCTGGATCAACAGCTTCATTCAAGGCTGGCACTAAGTTTCTCATTGGTGCCATGGTCAGCTTGTGCTGGGAAAAACAAGGTAGATGAGGCTGTCTTAGGGAGCATGTAGACTATAACAAGATTCAATGGACTCCAGGAAAGAACGCTCTCTAAATTAACTGGTTTTGTTACAGCAAAAAGAGGAAAGTATATTTCTCACACATGCACACACACACACACACACACACACACACCACACACACATGCTTAAGACCCTTTTACCTGTTTTTTTTTTTTTAATCAATCTGAGGGGTTTAAAGAGCTATCATGTCCTGTTATCACTATTTCTCCACAATGTATTAAGGAAAGACTCAATCAAGGCAAGAATTAATTGCAGATAATTTCATTTTCACCACAAACATCAACCATGTTGTTAAAACTTTTAATAATCAAAATATTAAAATATCATTTTCATAGACCTAACTAAATGTCTTCTCATGTGTCCTAATATTAGTAGAAGGTGGTATCTGAGAATGCCCACAGACATTGTAAAATGCTATGATTGGACGAGGGGCCAGGGTTGCTGCTGTTATCTGGTAGTCAGAGGACAGAAATGCTACCAAATAGCCTAGAATGTAAAGTGCAGGCCCCTACAACCAAGAATAATTCCATCTAACATGCCAATAGCAGTACTGTTGAGAAACATGAATCTTTATTGATTAAAAGAATATAGGATAAAAGACGGAACAATTTACTTCTTCAGTCAATAACCATTTCCTAAGAAACTAAGCAGCACAGAATTTATCCTAGATTTTGAGATTAGAGATAAATGTGACAGTTTTGAGAGACCCTGTCTGCCAATTTGATGGCCTAGAGATCCTGAAAGCCTCCTGTTATATAATGTTTGAAAATTCCCAATGTACCATTAAAATATCCTTATAAAAGATGTAATAAGGGTAACATAAAAAGAAAAAAGAAGGGGGAGTTCTGTTTTCTCTTTGGATCATGAGGTCACTACAGAGACCAGAAAGGTATGCACACACTGACCCAGCTCTCATCCCAGAAATGAACAGAATTCTGTGGACTGGAGCTTCAGTACTGCAGGGGACAGGAGACCAGCACTACCTTTTGTACCATATTCAGAACATACAGTGGATACAATAAGAAAATACAAATTCTAAAACTGGAAACAACTACATATAAAACATAATATATGAAATTAGCAACAAAACTCACAAATAATATATTTTGGTGACTTTTTCAAACAAAGCTGTTGGGGGCCAGCAGGTGGCTTGGTGGTTAAGATGCTGGACTTCCACATGGCAGACCATGGTACAAGTCCTGGACCTGACAACTTGCTTTTTTATTTTCTCCCTCTCTCTCTGGTGAATTAAAAAATAAATTAAATAATTCTTTTTTTTTAAAAAGCTGTAAATTTTACAGTCTTACTGGGATGTATTTTAAGGCCAAAATAACTAAAAAAAAAAATTAAACAATTAGACATTTTATTTTTGTTAGTGATATTAGCATTTTTTTTGTCTTAAAACTATTTTATGTTTGTAGATAGAGTTTGGCCAGACAATAAGAAATATATATTTACTTCAGTGACATTTTATCGTTTTCTTTTAATATTGTAGTCTCTAACTTTTCTGATTGTGTATTCCTAGATGTTTTTGAAATTTTTATTGTTGTTAAATTGAGATCTTTTATTTTCTCAGTAGTTTTTTATTGGTTATTACTGTGACATATAAGATATCTGTTGGTATTTTTAGGATGATCTTGCAGCCAATTACCTCATCCTGTTAAAATTTTAATAACTTAATTAGGTTAACTCAAAGATGAATTTGGATCACAATAGTTTATAATTCCAATGCTGCTGTAAATGGTATTTTAATCTTCAGCTTCTGATTGTTTGCTGCTAGTATACAAAATGCAATTAATTTTCATATGTTGACCTTGTATGCTACAAACTGTTGATCTTCTTAGATAGCTTTGTATATTAAAATTTTCTTCATAAGTAATCATGTCATTTCATAATAAGGTTTTATTTTTCCTTTTCAATTAATTTCCCTGTTTTAATGTACTATCAAGAACCTGCAATACAAAGTGAAGTATATTATTTGAAAGTGAATGTCCTTTCACCATGTCCAGTTTTACAGGGTAACATTCAGACTTTGAGTTTTTGACTGTGATGTCAGCTGTAGTTTTAAATAGATGTTCTATATTTCATTGAGAAAGATTTTTTCATTTCTACTTTCTTGAGCATTTTTATAATGGGAGAATATTGAATTTTGACAGGTGATTCTTCTTCATCAAAAAAATTGTGTGGATTTTATACTTTAGTTTGTGAATATAAGGGATTATATTGATTAATTTTTTAATGTTGTACTATCTTTGCATTCCTAGAATAAACTCTTCTTGGTCATGATGTATCCTCCTTATAGACTTTTTAAATTTCAAATGCTATTTTTTAAAAGAATATAAGCTATATGCATAGGGGTACAGGCCTTCTATTATTTCCTCTATAGCTACTATGGGGTTGGTATCAGATTAATTTTATTGTCATAAAATGAGAGTATGGAGTATGAGTACAACATACAATGTCATCTATCTTTGAGATGAGTTTATGTGTGATTGACATTATATTTTCCTTAAAAAACTTTGTAGAATGGAGTCCATCAGATGGCATAGCAGTTACATCACTGGACTCCCACATGGCTGACTACAGTTCGAGTCCTGGACCTAGTGGCTTGAAAATCATGCCAGATGTATATACATGTGTGATCAAGATCCTGGGAGAAGAATGTGGGAGAACAGACTGTGGTGTGGCCATCCCCCAGGGAGGTGGTTTCTTACTGTATCTATTTCTTTCTGATGAGCACACACACCCTAAGGCAAAAACAAACAAACAAAAAAACTCTTAAAAATTATAGAATGTATTAATAAAGCCATTTAGGCCAGACATTTTCCTTTGGAATGTTTTGTTTCCTCCCCCTTTTTAAATTTGCTACTAATACACATGCTTGCCAAAGGAAAAAGACAGAGAGGAACAGAGGGAAAGAGAAAACACCACCATGGAGGACAGCCATGCAGCATTCCTTTCTCCATTCCCCCTCTCGGAACTTCTGGGCACACACACACACACACACACACACACACGCCCAGCATGTTCCCCAAGACACCAGGTCCAGGACTCAAACTCAAACCACACATTCAACTATGTGGGATATTGTTGCCTAACCACTACACCACTAGTGTACTACTCTGGGAAGGGTTTTAAGTGGCAAATATAACTACACCCCCCCACACACACACACACACAAAACTAATCTATCTAATAATTCTTATTTGCAGATTGGAATTTATCCTTGCCGACTAAGTTTTTAAATTAATTAGTATAAAGGTGTTCATACTATTGACTTATTCATTTTTTTATTTTTAACTGACACACCACAATTATATATATTTATAGGGTACAGTGTTATTTTTCACTACACAAATACAAAGTATAATGCTCAAAGTATGGCAGTTAACATATCCATCACTTCAAACATTTATCATTACTTTGGAAAACATTCAAAATATTCTTTTTTAGATATCCTAAAATATATAATAAAGTATTGTTAGCTATAATTATCATACTATGCTATAGAATACTAGAATAGTTCCCTTATCAAACTATAATTTTATATTCATTAACCAACATTTGTTTCTCCCTGCCTCTATCCTTCCCACTGTTTAGTAGCCAATATTCCTTTTTTATCATGATAGAGCAAATGCATTCACATAACAGAGAGGAGGGACAGAGAGTCAAAGAAGGAGAGAGACGCTATTCTCCACAGTGTTTGGTCATGCTTCTGTCTCCTCCCTTCAGTTCTCTAGGATACCGGGATCACCCAGTGTTTTCAGACTGATCAGTCCAGGGGCTCAAACATATGATTAGCATATGGCTTCCATGTCTGCATTCTGGCACTCTAATGGCTGGACTGATCACTTTGTATAATTTCTAAGTAATGTAATAGTTGTACACATTGATGAGATGCATGCATTTTATCCAAATCTGTATCCATTATGTATTGATTGAATCAGAGTGATAAATATATCCACCTTCTCAAGCATTGACATTCTAAGTGAACTCTTTCCTTCTCTACTTCTATGAGGTCAACTCTTTAGTTTCTGTGCATGAATGAGAACATGCATTTTTCTCTTTCTGTGCTTAAGTTATTTTACTTCACATAATGTCCACCAGACTCATCTATGTTTCACAGAATGATTGAATTTAATTTGTAATGGCTGAATAGTATTACATTGTGTGTGTGTGTGTGTGTGTGTGTGTGTACATATACTACTTTTCTTTTCCCACTGAATCCATCTGTTAGCTATTGTGATTAGTGCTGCAGTGAACATTGGTGTGCAGAAATTTCTAAGATATATTGAAATTGACTAGAAGTATCTTCTGTTCTCTAATTCCCTGAAAACACTTCCAGAAATGATCATTTTAATGACTTGTGCTTAAATTTTGCTCTACACTTCCCCCCTTAAAATGCTTATATTTTAGATTTTTGAATACACAATGTCAAATATAGAATCAGTATACTCATGATGGGTTTATAAATTTAGCTTCTCCATGATTTGACTCATGTAGATAAATAGTTGGAGATTTTTCCACTACTAATAGAAACAAGTAGCAATGGACCAATCATATTTCTAATGTCGCTTCCCCAAAGCCTTCCCTCATGTCTCCTCAGAACAGCAGTGCATTATCTTAAGGGGTCAAACTACTGATATAATCTGAAGTTTTATCAGATAGCCAAACCACCAACTAAGACTTCATAGAACCTACTTTCCACCAAGGAACTAAAAAAGCCTCATTTATTGACCAGAATAGTTGTGTTATTGCTCTTAGGCATATATTTTAGGTAACATTTTTCAAATGTGGAATATGAGTCACATGCAATTTTAAAAGCTGTAAAATATTACACGGATATTAAAGGGAAGAGCCAAGATTTAACCTACTCTTCCGTGCATTTCCTCTAATACTAGTTGCCATTCTAAGACCAATTAAGAGGGCCATATTTTGGTGAAGACCACTCAATGTAATAATTCTGGATGAAGTTGCATTATGCAAACATATCCTTCCTTCTAAACTATACCTCATAATCTGAAGAAAGGGTATCCCCATGTCAAATTGCATTTTTGCCAACTATTTTGCATGTCTACCTTGCACTCTAATATGTACGTATATGCTTCTGAGACTCAAGGTTTTACATTAAGGATCTTACAAACTAAGCACACACTGTGTGACTACAAAGGAAATTATAGACTCTAAGATGTCCAATGTAGTCTGATGTAGGTATCCTGGGGTTTTCTAGAGGCTGGATACAAATTTGACCTTTTGTAATGGGTACCTTCATATTCCCTGTCCTGCTATTATTATTAAAGATTTATGTTGTCTCAATGAAGCTACCCATTTAGCTTATAAATGTGTGTGTTTGTTTTTGCAGGTTGATTGTTCAGCTTGTTCCCAAGTTTCATAGAGCAAACCACATCTCTCTCTCTCACACATGTCCCAAAGAGAGTCAGAATTCACATTAAATCAACTCTGTTCTGCTATCTGGAAATGTTTGCCTTACAAGGCACCATTTCCAATCAACATGTTCATGTGCATAACTGACATCACACAGAGCAGCAACCCAAACTCTAGATCCATGTGATTATGAACTTGCTCATGGGAGAAAATAGTGACCATAGGTTGTCTTTTCAGAACATATTGAAACAGGAGAAAGGAAACTGAATGGGTTAGTCAGAGCTATTTGTCAATTCTGCCCATATGTCGAATGAGGATGTATTTCTGAGCTCTTATCTTTCTTCTCTATGTTCTCACTACTTGTATCCTGATCTGTAAATCCAGACTCTGACCTGATAATTTGACCTAAATTCTAGATTATACTGTGTTATTAGCGAGTCAACTTGACTCTGATTTCTGTGGCAGATTGAACTCCTTTCCTGAAAAGCCAAGTATTAGTATCTTTAGGATGATTTAAATAATGTTTATCAGAATGAGATTTTTTGCCTCTTATGAGCAATAAAATAGCACAAAAATTGATTTGTTAATATTTTTAGTTATAATGAGCTTCCAGAAAGCTCAATCCTACATTTGGTCTTCTTGATTTCATGAATCTTAAAAATAATAAATCATATTAACTATATTGACTTTTCTATTGAGCCATTTTTGCACATTTTTCTGTGCAAAAATGCATCATGACTTTCCTGATGACCTAATAAATTTGATAGCACTACAAACCAGGGGGAAATATCACACAGAGATAAATTGGAAATGGGTGGCAATCATAAGAAAAATACATAAAATTCATTCCAGAAGAAAAGCAACCTTCTAGAAGAAATGTTTTTCTGATTGTTTTCCTTATTCTTCAACAAGAAGTAATGGAAGTAAAGACCCAGATGCTGAAACTGGCAAATCTACAATTTATGTGGGTAGATTATCAAACTGGAAAGTTAAAATCTGGAAGGGAAAACACTGAGCTGACCCCATCAATATCTATAAGATAATGCTTCATCCTTCATTTTCCAAAGACTTGCTACTTAGAAAATTGGGTAGTTCATGTGTAAACTATCAGGCAGCTGGGTTAGGCACACTTCCCTTGCTCATAGTCACTAGCCTGGACCCCAAGAAACAGTATGCCCCTTTGCCTTGCCAGTTATTTTCTGTGTGATTTTCGGAAAGATACTCAAATTCTCTGAGCTGAAGATACTTTGTGGATACAACAGGGATCATATCACTACTACTTCAAAGGGTTGTTTGAGAAATAGATAAGAAATTGCACCTAAAATGTTTGACAAAGTATCTGCTAATTAGCAATTGCTTGCATGTTAACAATTTTTAAAGGTGTTATTTTTTTAAACAATAAGACAAATGTATAAACAAGTAAAGGTTGAAGATCATTCCTGATCTAAAGCTATAAATTTAACTAGTCAGAAGGAATGGTGAGGCCATGTCATAGACAAAAAGAATTAGGCAAGTCAGTCAGAATGACTGCCCTCTAGGAGCTAACAGTCTACAAATATTAGGGAGTCCATTGATTCCAACAGGAGAGGCACACATTAGGTGTCATGAAACTCCAAGGGAAAAACAATTTAAGTTGCTGCTTCAAAGATATCTGGAAGTTTTCACATATAGGATGGTACAAAAGTATTCTAAAGGCTGAAAATAATGTTTGTGAGGCCAAATAACTCAAAAAGCATGGAGTACTTTGGAATATATAAAGTATATGGAGAAAAAACGAGGAGTGAAAGAGAAGAAGGCAGTAAAAAGAATCAGCTGAGAAAAAAATGAATTTTGTTTGTGAGCAATGTCACCTGCCATATAGGGAGTGTATACATTACCCTGAAGATAATCATGAATTTAAAGACATTAACCTGGGGAAAGCCATGTCTTCAAGTTTCAACCATGGAACAGGATAGCAGGAAACTTGCAAAATAATTGAAGTGGATGATTATCCCGGTCAAGAAAATCCCAAAGAAAGAAAATTTCTACAGCACACAACTAAGTATTTAATGACAGAATTCATGAAGTTCACAGAGATGTACACTAGGAGAGAGAACTAGAAGTACAAGCTAAAGATCTTAGAGTTTATAATGTTGGATGGACACCCAAAGGATATCTAAGAAAAAATTCCCCTGTTGTAATAAAGTGTTGATTCCCTGATCTATTTGTCAGGAGGAATTTTTATGGAGCTTTTCGAAGGCTCACAAGGCCAGGTCCTCTGTGAGCTAAAAGGAAAGATAGAGGGTATATCTGAAGTTCTCTCTCTATATATAACAAGGACTATGTTTGGGGAATAATATTTCCAGGACAAGGCAGGAAAACAAACACTGGCTTTGCAGACACAAAACCCAAGACTGAACTCCAAACCCATTTGGTGACTGTATCATCTTACACATATTACTGAAAGGGCCTTAGCCTCAGTTTCCTCATCTGAAATGTAGAGCTGAGGACTGTTGTAAGACTTTTGTGAAAATGAAGCAAGATAGTGCTTGTCCAGCACATGATGCAATGATCAGATAATCATACTCAGTTTAGACACATTCATTCCTCTCCCCCCCCTCCACCCCTGGTCAGTTCTAGAAACCTAGAGGTACCAAATATGTGTATTTTTAAAATTTACATGTAATCACTGTACATCTTTACAGTATACAAAATTGTTTAGACCAACATAAATACAGTGTTATTAATAACGTCATCCCAGCTGTCTGTGATTTCCAAAAGTATGGGAAGAAGAACTGAATTATCTACCCCTTGACAGAAAAAAGATCACCAGAACTTGCTCTAGTTCTTTCAATTGCTTTTTTAAGAGTTTACTCTTTTTATTAATATTTCATTGTTTTTAGAACAGAAGTTCATAGCTGTATTTAGTGAGTTTCTGGGAAGCTGTGAATTCCATGGGGCTCATTTTAATATGGCTTTAAAAGATTGACGATATAATGTATATTTAAAAATAACTCTCTAGCTGTTTTATTAAAATAATAATAGTAATTGATGACTATAGGCATGCTTGACAGCCTTTGAGTGTTCATTTCTCAAAAGGAAGATCAAGTAAGTATATGACTTAGGAATTATATAGCAAAAACAAAATTCACTGTTGTTATTTCCTGAGCTCCAAACTGTTATCAATAAAAGATGACTAATTTTCTACCCCCGCTGCATACTGATTTTCCATCAGCTTACTAGTCCAGAATTATATTAAAAACATTCTTATCACCTAAACTTTCAGACTTTCTAATATCCTTTAGAACACAGACTTGCAACTTTCTAAAGAGTCATAAATTATTAAAATTAAACTACAGTGATGTCTTGATTTACTCATTGAATATATAATATACTACGTTTATTATTAAGAAGACTAATACAGTGCAAAGAATTGGTAAGAGTCAAGTGACCTGGACTCTGCATCAGTTTCCCTAGGACCTTAAGCAGGTCACTTAACCCTGCAGTGCCTTAGTTTGCCCATCTATAAAAGTGGGAAAATAGCTGCTTTAACATCATGCAAGATTATTGAGAATATATTAAAATGTTATTGAAAATTATAACTCCCAATATAAAAGTCTGCTGGAATTATTGGTATTGAAAATGATGCAATTTATGTTGAATTTTAAACTGTCAGTTTATCAAAGACTTGTTTTCAACAGTGGGTTCACTAATGCCTGACTCCCTCTAAAAATAACCAGCAATTTCAGAAAATTGTAAAAGGGGAACATTTGCACGACTTCCTGTCAGTAAAGCATTTATGTGCTTGAAAGAAATGCCATTTAGATGTGACAAACATAAACTCTAAAGTTCTCTATATCTAACCTTGCTCTGCAAGGGAAAATTTCCATAGAAACTTACCATGTCAACAGCCTCTCTGAAACATGAAAGATCTTCATTCTAACAGGTAGATTAAAAAAGAGTTCTTAAATCTCATTGCAATTTTTTAAACATGTCTTAAAATGCAAGTTATCACCACCTCTAATTTACAAGTGCCATATATATATATATATACATATATATGTGTGTGTGTGTGTGTGTGTGTGTGTGTATAAACACATTTACATACACATACATATATTTGTGTATATGCAGACAGATAACTATAGCTATAGACATAGATACAGATATAGACATAGACATAGTGATGACGGCTCATACTGTATCTTCAGCCCAGGTTATTCTATTGAGATTCATTCAAGTCATCAATTTGACATTCTATGCTCAACATATCCATGACTAGATTTATCAGTCTCAATATCAAAACTGATCTTCCTCTTTTCATCATAGTGATTGGTGGTTTTGTGCTATCTTTGATCTTTACATTTTTGTTTTTTATTAATTTTATACTGTCCTTAGGATGAAGTACATTGGTTTGTTTCTAAGTCTATATCCCAGAAATATACATCTTATTTATTTACTCAGTGGGGATTTTGTGTTTGTGAAGGTCTCATGTGATCTTCCATAAAGTCTTCCTTCCATGTCTATAGCACTCTCCTAATTTCACAGATTTAAAATCTCATTTTTTTTATTTATGAATATCAGTGAAGTCAGGTTTTACACTTCTCTACCTTTTGAATTATTGAGGTAAATTTATACTTACAGCAAGTTCTCTGTTAAAAATATCATCTAGGTATAATGTGAATACATAAAAATTCATTCTTTTTAGTGTACAATTCTGCAAGTGTTGGCAAATGCACACAGTCATGTAACCACCACCACAATCGGCATATAGTCAGTTCCATCATCCCAAAGAATTACTCTGTGCCCCATGTAGTCATGTCCTCCCCAATCCTCTGCTCTGAGCAACCATTTATTGTTTTCTCTATCTGGAGTTTTGTCTTTTCCAGAATGTCAAATAAATGGGATATTATGATAAGCATCCTTTTGAACCTGTCTTTCCTCAGAATAATGGTTGAAGATTTGTTCACATTGCCATATTAGTAGTTTATTTCTTTATATTGCTGAATAGTATCCCATTGTATGGAATTATTTCTTTTTGTTATTTATCCCCCACCCTTGGTGTTGGGCAGACAAATCATCCCTCAAAATGTCCACATCTTAATCCCTGGACCCTATACATATGTTACCTTACATAACAAGGGGGACTTTGCTGATATAATTAAGGTTGCAGACCCTCACATACAGAGGCATTCCTGTACTATTTTGGTGGGCCAAATATGATCACATAAATCAGAGAGAAGGATCTGACATCCTATTGCTGGCTCTGATCTGGGGGACTACATGTCAGAATCAGAAAGTCCTCTAGGATCTAAAGGTGGCACTCAGATGACAGTCAACAAGGATAAGAGACCCTAAACTAGATTCTGCCACTGACTGAACAAGCAAGAACACGTTTCCTAAAAGCCTCCAGAAAGGGGGCCAGTAGATGGGGTAGTGGTTAAGGCACTGGACTCCCAAATGGCCTATCATGGTTCAAGTCCTGGGCCTGGCAGCTTGCTTCTTCACTTTCCCTCCCCTCAGTCTCTCTCTGGTGAACACACATGTTCTGTAGAAAATTTAATAATAAATAAAATAAAATTATTATTTTCTAGGGGGAAAAAACCCTCCAGAAAGAAATGTAGCATTGCCAACAGCTTCAATTTAGCTTAGTGAGTCCATTACTACACTTCTGTCCATCATGAGTGGAAGATAATAAATCTGTTATTCAAAGCCATTAAGACTGTACATGTCTATTTAAAGTAGTGATAGAAAACTAATATGTCAATTGAAGGACATTTGAGTTGTTTCTATTTTTAGGTGATGATGGGGGGAAAGCCATTATTAAACATAGAATAAAAGCATTTGTGTAAATTTGAACTTTCATCTCCCTTTAGGAAATATCTGGGTTGTATGATAAGTTTAAACTTATTTTATTAGAAATTTCAAAATTGTTCTCCAAAGTGAATGACTTCATCATTTTGCATTTTCACAATTAATACATGAGAGTTCTAGTTGTTCTGGATCTTCACCAGCACTTAATACTGACAGAAGATTTTTTATTTATTTGTTTGTACCATACCAAGTATGTAGTAGTACCGCACTATGGTTTATTTTCAGTTCCTTAATAATTAATCATTTTTTCCTTTTTTTTTTTTTTTTTTAGAGAGAGAGAGATTTTTGCTAATAGGGTGTGTGCGCTTGCCAAAGAGACAAAGAAAGACAGAGAGACCAAAGGTGAGAAATCACCTCCCAGGGAGATGGCCATGCCACAATTCCTTCTCTTCCATCCTCCTCTCAGGATCTTGAGCATGCACGCACATATGCCTGGTGTGAATTCTAAGTCACCAGGTCTAGGACTTGAACCACTGTCAACTATTGAGAATCCAGTGACATAATTATTAAGCCATCTGCTGGTCCCAATAATTGATAATTTTGACTTTGTAAAACTCTGTTCTTTAGTTTTGCCAAATTTTAATTAAATTTGTTTATTTTCTTATTATTGAATTTTAAGTGTTCACATATTCTGGTAGGTTCATTTTTTCCACTGCTATACATATTACCATTAACTTGGTGGCTTAAGACAACATCCATTATTATGTGTCAAAAGACTGGTCATAGCATATCAAGGTTTTCTGATCAGGGTCTTCAAGAGTAATTCAGGGTTTCAATAAACTACATTCTCATCTGCTCTCATCTAGAGTTTATGGTCCTCTTCCAATCCCATTCAAATTGTTGGCAGAGTTCAGTTCTTGCTGCTGTAAGGACTGAGGTCACTATTTGCTTGTTGGCTGTTGGTCAGGGATGCACTGAGTTTATCCTTACGTCCTAGTCAAGTGGTCCTCTTACAACACGGCTACTTCTACAAAGACTGAAGGAGAAATTCTGTCCAATTTCTATGATGAATTACTAGTATTGAAGTGACTATCAACCATCTTTTCTACATAATGTAATCTAATCAAGGGAGTGACTATCCATAGTGAAATGTAGTGTTCTATAAATGTCAGTTAGATCATGTTGACTGATATCATACTTAAGATTTTCTACATCATTACTAAGTTTCTTTGTAGTTAATTTACTGAGAGAGAAGAGTTGACAGCTCCATTTTTTAAGTTTATTAATGTTTTCAATGAAAGAGAGACAGAGACAGATGGACACCCTCAACAGGTTCTTCATGCATGATTCACCTCCAGCCTCAGTCATCCCAGGGTACAGCATGTAAGCCCATTGTGCATAGAAAGGACTCAGAACACACACCCGGGACCTTTCTATATGGGTCCAGTTGCATTGCCACAACATCACCATCTGACTCCGACAATTCCAAGTTACATTGTGCATTTTTCTGTATTTCCTTTCAGTTCTTAGTTTTTGCTTCATTTACTTTGAGCTCTGGTTTTAGATAAGTACACATATAAAAAGATTTCCTCTTGGCTAATTGACTCCTTTATCATTATCTAATATCTCTGTTTATTCCAGATATCATTCTTTTTTGTAATGCAGCCGCTCCATCCAGCTTTCCTTTTATTAGTATTACCATTGTATATCTTTCTCTATCTTTATTTTATTTAATTTACCTGTATATTTATATTTAAAATAATTTTTGTAACAGCATATAAATTGAGCCTTGCTTTTTTATTCTAAATACCAATTTCTGAATTTTACTTGTATTTAGGCCATTTCTGTCTGCCTTCCTTTGAAGAAAATGTGTGTGGTTTTCTTCTTCTATTTAATAGTTTAATTTTCATACCTCTTTAAAAAATAGATGTTGTCATTGACTTTACAACATATTATCAATTATTGAATTGTCGGAAAAGTCATGACCTATTTTTTTCAGAGAGGTTTATGCTATAGGGTGCGTGTGCTCACCAGAGAGACAGACAGAGACAAGAGACAGAAAGCGAGAAATCACCCCCCCCAGGGGGATGGCTACACTGCAATCCCTTCTCCTCCATTCTCCTCTCAGGATCTTGGCCACGCACACACATGTGCCCAGTGTGAGTGTAATCTACCACGTCTGGAACTCCAACCACGGTGGACTAAATGGAGTCCAGCAACATAGTCATTACGTCATGTGCTGGTCCCTATATTTTTCTAACATTATGACTTTTCTGACAACCCAATAATTACAGTAGTTTCAAATAATGTTATATTACTTCACATAATTGCAAGAGCCTTACTAACCATATGCTCTTGGGACCAGCAGTTAGCGTAATGCTGCTGGACTTCCATGTAGTCGACCGCGGTTTGAGTCCTGGACCCGATGGCTTAAACTCACGCCGTCTGCATGTGCATGCGTGCCCAAGGTAAGGAGAGGAGAATGGAAGAGAAGGGATTGCAGCGTGGCCATCCTCCCTGGGGGGGTGATTTCTTGCTTTCTGTCTCTCTGTCTCTCTCTCTCTTTCTGGTGAGTGCACATGCCCTATAGCAAAAACCTCTCAAAAAAAACAAAACAAAACAAAAAAAAAAACCTTATGCTCTTAATGATTTCCTCTTTCTTTTTGTACATTATTTTCATATCTTTTCTTTTTGAATATGCTATAAACCTTATTTTTTTACTTTTAAGAGAGTTAATTACCTTTGAAAATAATTACTAAGAAGAAAATAAAAGTATTTTATACTGCTTGCTTTTCACAGTATCTGAAGCCCCAATTTTTTCGTTTTTGTAGATCTAAGATTCCGTGTATTATGATATTCTTCTGTCTGAAGAATTTATATATATATATATATGTGTGTGTGTGTGTGTGTGTGTGTGTGTGTATAGATACATAGATATATGTGTGTGTGTGTGTGTATATATAGATATATGTGTGTGTGTGTGTGTGTGTGTGTATATATATATATACACACACATATATGTGTGTGTGTGTGTGTGTGTATATATATAAATTAAATTTCCAGAGGGTGAAGACCCTCACCAAAGAGAGAGGAAGGGAGGGAGAAAATATCTTCCAATAAGGTGTGCTCACACCATAATCATTACTCTGTTTCTCCATGCTCTTGAGAATTGGGACATGCACCCACACACAACTATCACAACTGTTCAAATCAGGACTGAACTATGATCAGCCATGTGGGATCCAGCTCCTTTAACCACTAGATTATGAAGATGGTCTCTTCCTGAATAATTTAGCCTTACTTGTAATGTAGATTTCTTGGGTAAAAATTATATTCTTTTTTAAAAAATGTTTTCATTTCTGTTTTTTTTTTTTTTTTGGAGAAATTTTTGCTATAGGGCGCGTACACTCACCAGATAGACAGAGAGAGACAGAGATAGAAAGAGAGAAATCACCCCCCAAGGGGTATGGCCATGCCACAATCCCTTCTCCTCCATTCTTCTCTTGGGATCTTGGGCACGCACGCACACGCGCCCGGCATGAGTTTTAAGCCACCAGGTCCGGGACACGAACCGCAGTCGACTACATGGGAGTCCAGCGACATAGCCATTATGCTAACTGCTGGTCCCAAAAATGTTTTCATTTCTAAAATACATTTTCACTGGTTATAGAAATCTATGTTAGTCTTTCTGTTCTGGTCATTTCAAGTTATCATTCCACTGTCATAACATGCACAGCTTCTGATTAAAAGTCCATTGTATTTTTACCTTTGTTTTTCTGCATATATGTCTTTTTTGCCAGCCTACCTTTAAAATTGCTTGTTTTCCTTGGATTTCACAAGTTTGAATAAGATGTATATATATATCTCTTTAAGTATGTTAGTGTGCACACAGCTAGGGGAGTATGCATGTATATGTGCACTCATGCACAGTTGTTTTTATTTTATTCCACACTGGTATTTCCTGAGCTTTCTAAAATCCATAGTTTTGTATGGTTTTTTCATTTTTTGATAAATCATACTAATAATTACTAAATTATCTTTCTAAAGTAATTTATAGGTTACAGTACCTCTCTTTTCTCCTCTGTAATTCAAATTAGAAAATGATAAACCCACTGATGTTATTCCACAATGCTTAGATGCTTTGTTTTGTTTTTATTTTACAAGATGCTTTAACATATTAATTATAGTAGTATTGAATTATCCTTCTTATAGTTTTAATATCTGCTTCATATCTGAGTCAGGTTCACTGATTTACATCTTGACAATGAGGTGAGTTTTTTTTTCAGATTTTTTAATTTAACATATATTTTTGTTAGAAAACAAAAGATAGTATTCATAACAGTAGAGATTAAGGTAAATAGCTTTAATCTCTGAACATGGGGATACTTTTTAACCTGCTTAGGCATTAGTGAAAATATTTGTTTCTTCTAGGCCTATACTACAAGATATGCTTTCCATGATCTCACTATATCACCAAAGTTCTTAATATTTCCTTGTGAGAACCCAAGGAAAAGAACTCATGAATGGCTGCAAACTCAATTTGTGCCTAAAGCCCCAGGAGTCTACCTCTATTTCACAATTATATTTTAACAATTCATTAAATTTGTTAACTAAATTTTTTTTAACCACTTAAATGGAGGCCCTGTCTTCTCCTGCTTTACATTGGTTAATCATTTCTTTGATGTGCCAGCCAGTCTTTAGATTGCAGGCTAGCTTCTTTTAGCTTTTTTTGTTTTTTGTTTTATGTTTTGTCTTTTTGTTTGTATGTTTTTTTGCTATAAGGCACATGTGCTCACCAGTGAGAGAAAGACACAGAAAGAGAGACATCATCCCCTGGAGGGATGGCCACACTGCAATACCTTCTCCTCCATTCTCCTCTCAGGATCTTGGGCACACACGCACATGCACCTAGCGAGAGTTTAAGCCACCAGGTCCGGTACTCGAACCGCAGTCAACTACATGGGAGTCCAGCATCATAGCCATTACACCAACCGCTGGTTCCAACTTTACCTCTGAATTTTATAACAATTAAGATTTCTTGAATTTTCCTTGTCATTATGCTGGAAGCAATATTTCTTGTAACTTTCCATTTCATAAGTGGAAGCTAGAAGGTCACAATTTTCTTAAGACAACAAAAATGATATATATTTGTATATACCATAATCAAACCAATCTAGAAATCAATAGAAACTCTTGTTTTTTATTTTTGTTTTTTTTTGTTTTTGTTTTTGTTTTTTTGGAGAGGTTTTTTCGCTATAGGGCGTGTGCGCTCGCCAGACAGACAGAGAGAGACAGAGAGACAGAAAGCGAGAAATCACCCCCCAGGGGGGATGGTCATGCCGCAATCTCTTCTCCTCCATTCTCCTCTCAGGATCTTGGGCATGCACGCACATGCGCCCAGCATGAGTTTTAAGCCACCGGGTCTGGGACACAAACCGTGGTCGACTACGTGGGAGTCCAGCGACATAGCCATTACGCTAACTGCTGGTCCCCAGGAACTCTAGTTTTAACAAATAAATTCATCTTCAGTGTTTTGAGAAATTGTACTGTATCTTTTTAAAAGAATATTTATTTGTTTCAATTCCATTTGTTATTATTATTTTTTTTAATTTGACTGCTGAGACAGAGAGAAAGAGAGAAAATGAAAGCTAGAAAGCAAGCCGCCAGTCTGGCACATGAACCACAGTCACCACGTGGGAATACACCGCCTTTAACTACCACGCCACCTACCAGTCCAGAAACTGTACTATATCTAAGGCAAGTAAAAAACTATGAGGGAGAAGCAGAACCTATTCCTGCTCTTGAGGAACAACATCTATTGGGAAAGAATAGAGTCATAAGGAGAAAAATTCAGAGAGCTAGTGTCAAATAATTTCTGCTATTTTCCTATATTGGCTTTGAACAATAAGAATAACATGAATTTCTGTTATGAGAGACCATGGTTTGGGACCTGACCTCATAGGAACTCAACTAGATCTCTCTCTGGGAGGTATTCAGGAGCTTGTGAAAAGCCTACAATTACCACTTAACTGCAGGTATCTTGTCTTAATAAACAACTTTATAGGGGCCGGCAGGTGGTGTGGTGTTTAAAGTACTGGACTCCCACATGGCTGACCGTGGTTCAAGTTCTGGACCTGGTGGCTTGCTTTCTCACTTTCCCCCTCTCTCTCTCTGTTTCTCTCAGGTCAAATAAGAAGAAGAAGAAGAAGAAGAAGAAGAAGGAGGAGGAGGAGGAGGAGGAGGAGGAGGAGGAGGAGGAGGAGGAGGAGGAGGAGAAGAAGAAGAAGAAGAAGAAGAAGAAATAAAGTTAAATAAATAATTCTTTTTTAAAAACTATATTTAGGGAACCAGCAGTTAGCGTAATGGCTATGTCGCTGGACTCCCACGTAGTCGACTGTGGTTCGCGTCCCGGACCCGGTGGCTTAAAACTCATGCCGGGCACGTGTGCGTGCGTGCCCAAGATCCCGAGAAGAGAAAGGAGGAGAAGGGATTGCGGTGTGACCATCCCCCCTGGGGGGTGATTTCTCGCTTTCTGTCTCTCTGTCTCTCTCTGTCTGTCTGGCGAGCACACGCACCGTATAGCAAAAACCTCTCAAAAAAAAAATAAAAAACTATATTTAAAAAAGACTGCATA
Source organism: Tupaia tana (assembly GCA_026018925.1). Taxonomy (NCBI): domain Eukaryota; kingdom Metazoa; phylum Chordata; class Mammalia; order Scandentia; family Tupaiidae; genus Tupaia; species Tupaia tana. The sequence continues at coordinate 216,044,089 of JAKSZU010000003.1, read as the reverse complement.
AAACCTTGAAAAGTAGACTAAAATAATTTAGAGTTAAATCTGGCTCAAAAATAATGCTGAAAATAAGTGATACTCTTTCATTCTCCTTGGTTCTACTCTATGACTATTAGAATATATTTTAAACAACTAATTTTTATTTTTCTTTGATCATACCGTAGTGGAGAAAAGGATTAAAAATAGAGGTACAGTAGGTAAAGAACAGGGAAAATGTAGAAATCACAAGAGCTGAAGGGATAGTTAACATTTAAATATACAGAGATGAAGATTTTTCAATTCTCTGCAAAACTAGTCTTAATCTTGGGTTATATAACATGGTGTAAGGACAAAGTTAGCTTTTGAATCAGAAAACAGAAGAGAATAGAATCTGCCAGATGTTCAGATAAATTGCTGAGGCCCCACAGCAGTTTTATTTAATTCCACCCTATCATCGGCTTTAGTACAATTTAAAATCAAGAGCACAGTCGGACTGACAAATATATTTGCTCAAGACCTTCTCCATTATAATTCCATTAATATCTCTGGGCCCAGAGCCAGTCAAAACATCTGGTAGAGATTAAGACTTTTTTTTTCAGAGATAAACTTGCAGATGTTCAACATTATTTTTAAGAAAATGTATCCATAAAATGTTATGATAACTGAAAATCTAAAAAATGTGATCAGGAATTATACAAAAATATTTTGGAAGCATAAAAACTTTTTTGAAATATACCAATTTCCATTTTTATTTAGTTTCCCTTACAACTGTTTGTCTGTTAATAATTTTGATAATTTTGCTCATACTTTCAAAGAATATACTTATGGCTCAATTTCTTAAGCTATAAACATTGTTTAAATATTGGATCCTTATTTAAAATATTAGAAATATTAGTTTATTTAATCTTATTCCTCCTCTATCCAATTTTCTTCTTTGTGTTATTAATTTAAATCGTTGAGTTATTATTTCAGTTAAAAATAACATCGTGAAACATGAATTTCTTAATCTGTTTGATTGTTAACTATTATATTGCATCTAACATCTTTGCACTACATAAAATGAGAACAGGAATACCTTGTACTTCTTTTCTAACAGTAGACTTATTTATTGTGTGTTTTCTGACCTAATATTATTCTCACATTCTTAAATTTACAATATTTAAATTCTGCCTCCTAAGTATGAGTAAGACATGCAAGTATTATCTATAGGAACATAAGAAAATTAAAAACAAAATGAGGTAATTTAAAATATAATTTCTTCAACACTATGCTCTGTACATTCCGTGTTACAGAGAAGTCAGACCTTAAGATGGTTAATGTGTATATATCAGAGTGAGAAAACACAGAACACTGTGCTCACTTTGACCTGCGAACAGGAACACGTGACGACATCAGCTGAATCAGGAGTTCCACCTATTCCCTAAACATGTCTCACAGTCCTACTGCTATCTCAACAGCTGCAAAAACTTTAGCAAATGCTTATTGCCTCTCTGGCACTCTCTTCCTCATTAAATAGATGGAGAATCAGCCAGTATAGGCCACACTTCTGAGATTGTGATTCCCTGGCCTTCCTGTTAAAGATCTTTGCTTGTCTTGTGTACTTTATCTTGCTCACATTTCCGTGGGTCCTACATTTTGGCCACATTGGACACAACAAGAAAGCTGGGCTTCCCAGAGTAGGTAACTGATACAGGGCTGAATGCTGTTAAAAGATACCAAGACATAGACTCAGAAATATTCATTTCAACATTCATTTCTACAAAACATGTTGAAATGCTTAGAGAACAGGTGGAAATCTTGATCCAGCCGATGTGGTCACATGTTCCTGTTTTAGGGACAGAGTGACCAAAGTGTTCTGTGTCTTCTATTCTGACATGTACACATTAACCAATTCAAGGTCCAACTGCTCTGAAACAATTCAGTAGTATAATTAATTTCTAGAGAAGGAATGTAAACCTTTTTAAATTCTTGCCCTGAGGCCAGGAGGTGGTATGGTGGTTACAGCTATGAACTCCCACATGGACGACAATGGTTCAAATCCTGGACCTGGCAGCTTGCTTTTTCACTCCTCCACCTTGCTCACTTTCACTCTGTCTCTGTCCATCTTCTCTGGAAAGTACATGTGCCCTGTACCAAATTTTAAAAATAATAATGTTTAATAAATGAATTCCTGCCACTTAAAGAGTATTTTAAGCTTCAAGGTCAAGTAGGTTTTCTTTGTTCCTTCATTACATCCATTGGTTTAGTTCATGACATGATTCTGTTTCTTTCATATTTGAAAATGCTTTTCTTGTGTGCTATACTGGAATAATATTTAAATATAGTTTACTATATATTTTTACCTATGGTTATTCAAACTATGCATTGATCTTTGTTTATTAAATCTGAGATCCCGATGGCATGATAGGAAGGAAGTAGCTCAGCTGAGAATAAAAGAATGTTGGGACCAGCAGTTGGCATAATGGTTATGTTGCTGGACTCCCAGTAGCTGACCACAATTTGAGTCCTGGACCTGGTGGCTTAAACTCATGCCGAGCGAGTGTGCATGTGTGCCAAAGATCTCGAGAGGAGAATGGAGGAGAAGGGATTGCAGCATGGCCATCTCCCATGGGGAGTGATTTCTCGCTTTCTGTCTCTCTGTCTCTCTCTGTCTTTCTGGCGAGTGTACATGTCCTATAGCAAAATCCTCTAAAATAAAAAAAAAAAAAGAATAAAAAATGTTATAAATTTTTTAATTCAAAAATAAGCTCTGAGAGTCAGTTACAAATCCTACTAATTAAAAAGAGCTGAATCCCATATGGCTAACTGCGTGGTTCAAATCCAGGCCCCATGGTTTGAAAAAATACACCAGATGTGTATGTGTGTACATGCACCAATCCTGATGGATGAAGAAATGGGGGAAATGGGATTGTAGCATGACCAACCCCAGTGATTCTTTTTCCCTCTTCCTTTATCTCTATCTTTCTATCTCTCTCCAGTGAGTACATTCACCTTCTGGCAACTGAAAAAAATTTAAATAATTTAAAAAATTTAAAATGGGCTCTTAAAACTTATTTCAGAAAAAAGTTAGTTGTAATAATATTTAGACACAAGATCCATGTTTTTTGAGAGTAGAAAAGAATTGATTAGTGAATAGGATGTAAATGATACCTCCAAAATAAAGTCAACTCCCAAACGAATTCAAGAAGGTGGAGAAATTCTTGCACAACACGGTAGAAGACCCAGGGATGTCAGCAATAACAAATGCTGTCACTCAAAGACTAAATAGGATGAGAAACTCTAGTGGAAATCACCAAGAATACATTGGTTACCAAGTGGAACTGACACAGGCTCATTTTCTCCTTGTATCCAGCCACACATAGATATAAGCCTGGGGATGGGTGTGTGTGTATTATTTTTTAAATTTTCTGACTTATTAGGTCTAACTTAATTAATCACTTTTTTGAGTATATAGAATTTTACATTCAAAGTCCAACAGCATAAAATAGCTAATAGCATAATCTATACTTCCTGGAATATATTATTCAAAATATCTGATATGCAATTAAACATTACAGCTCATGCCAAGAAGTCAGTTGAACTGAAAAATCAACAACTCTCCTTAGATTCGTTGGATAAAGATGGTTACAGAGTCAACTGCTTCCTTGAAAACTGGAAATATAGGTGGATTCAGAGAATCACAACTTAGCAGCAACTACTTCTGTTACCAGGAACAGAATATTGTTCCAGCCAGTATGAGTGGGAGCACTCAAAGGGTACTGGCTAGTTAATAGAAGCTTAGCACGTTTGAGCTTGATAAAAAAAGCTACAAGGAACCCACTTCTATGAGTTTTACCAACAGGAGTCCCACCATTTTCTCAGGGTAAAGAGCAGTGAAAAATAACTTTGTGCTCCTTGCAGGGACAGGAAAAAATACCCATTTTTAAATACATCTAGAATATTCTGTTCTTTTTAACAAAAGCCTGTCCTCAAGAAAAGCTATTTTATGGGAGTCTAAACAACAAGAGTTTTGCCAGAGCCTAACCAATGTGAAAATGAGAACTATCTTACTTGAGATGACTGCCCTATCCCATCTTACCCCTGTGCCCAAGCCTTCATGTCTCACCTAAGCAGGAAAAATGTGTTGAGAAACACTTGTGAAAGTTACAGCTCAGGAGCACAAAAAGACATGAAAAGACCATCAATGCAGATTACTAGTGAACGTAGTCTGAAAAGGTGAACTGGTATGCAATTCCAACTATTTGACATTCTGGAGAAGTCAAAACCATGGAGACAGTAAACAGATCAGTTCTTGCCAGGGGTGGTTTCTAGATATGAAGGATGGGAAAGGATCAACAGATAAGGTTGTCCTCTACCTACTGATAATCTTGAAGAGAAAGGTGTGGTAAAGTTAACTAAAAACAAATTTACAGAGGTCCTTGTTCATGTTGCTTACCTTGAACACATGAGGCATGGAGAGGGGGTAGTCTTCAAAAATTTTGTGAAAAATTATTTTTACAAAAAGTTATGCGGGGCCAGCAGGTGTCATGGTGATTAAGGTCCTGGACACTCCAATGTGGCTGACCACGGTTCGAGTTCCAGTCCCGGAGCCTTGAAACTCATGCCAGGTGCATGTGCCTGTGTGCCCAAAATCCAGAGAGGAGAATGGAGGATAAGGGATTGCACTGTAGCCATCCCCTAGGGGATGCTTTCTTGCTTTCTGTTTCTCTGTTTCTCCAGTGAGAACATGCACCCTATAACAAAAATATTCTTTAAAAAAATGCTATTTATGGATTTCAATTTTTTTTGCAAAAAGTAAATTCATACTTCAATTTCAAATTTTCATGAATTTTTATTTTATTTTTTTTAAGCACATGTACTCACTAGAGAAAAACAGAGGTGGGGAGGAGCAAGAAAGTACCTCCAAGGGAAATCATCACACAGTAATCCCCTCTCCTCCATATTTCTCCTTAGGGATTTTGGGCATGCAAACACAACAACTAGCATGTTTCTCCAGTCTATGGGTCCATGACTCAAGCTACATGGCCAGCCATGTGAGATCCAGCCACCTTAACTGCCATATGATGGGCTGGCCCTCCATGAACTTTTTGAAGTCCCCCATATGTAGCAACTAGACTCTGTACCTGTTTGCTTTGATTCAACAATGTTCAGTAATATAAGCTAAAGTACAAAAAAAAGGATTGCTTCATATTAGTGATTCGTCAAGTATTTGTGACAGAGATTAAGGAGGAAAATTGAGGTTACTGGCAAGAATGAATATAATGAAAGGTCATGTTACACAAGCTGGACACTGAAAAAAAAACAAAAATGAAAAGACAGAGATAAGGAATATGGATGTGAGCTTACAGATCATAGATCTTGGGCAGAGAATAGAATTCAGTTAGTCATTGATAAGGTGCCAGAAAAAAATTAGAAGATTCTAGTTAGAATATTAGATTTAATTTAAGATAAGAAGATGAATACTTCCCAGGTGTGGCAAGGTGTGGAAGTGCATAACCAAAGTGTGTGTGTGGGGGGGAGGGGGTGGTACAGAAGATACAACTGGAACCAGTAAGGTCAAGGTTAGGAATGGCCATTAGTGTAGACATGGAAACAACTCTGAATAAGAGCTTACATAGGACTGGAGAGAAAGAGTAAGATGAATGGAAGTAAAGAAGAGGAGTGATGCATTGAAGGTATTGCAGGCAAGTGAACACCTGTGCAAGGTTGTGGACAGCCAGAGGACAGCAGCAAGTTTCAGAACTGCAAGTGCCACTGCCTGGAGCACAGGGCAGAGGAGAATGAAGACAGGGGAGACAGCAGAGACCTGTGGTTCCCATTTTGTTACAAAGAAGTTCTGGATGTTCATTTATTTCTCACCACATGGATAGACAAACAGCTAGATGTTTACAAACAAAAGTGTCTAATCTTCGAGGATTTAAGTAGCAGGTTATATGACAACAGAGATGTGAGAAGGTACTGTCATTTTATTTGAACTGAAAAAGTCATTGAAAGCTTAAATTGTAGTTATTACAGTTGCCAAAATTTGCTCTGTCTCCAGAAGCCTTCTAGAACTAGAAATTTGATGAGGAGATGACTTTAAAATGAATAAAAAACATTTGTAGCAGGGAAAAAATAAAATAAAATAGCTGCTGGTAGAGAGAGGCAGAGTTGGACCATAATTAATATGAACATCAATCTTTTTGAAATGTCAGGATGAAAGCGTATTCTTGCTGAAATAATTTGATTCACTATCTTAAAATAGCACAGGAGGGAAGAGAAAGGGGCATTGAAAGGAAAATATTTGTGAAAACAATAGAGCCTGGTTCCTTTCTTTATTTCCTATGGTGTGTGAAGTCTAAAGGATGCCTGGGGCACTCTGCTCCCAACCCCTCCCACTGGTTTGAGCAGGAGAGACATCCCCAGAGATGTCTTTACTAGTCCAAGTGCAATCTTTCTTCATCACACCACCCAAGAACAATACTGACAAATGCAGGCAATGACACGGTGCATAATATGCCCTTGGAATTACAGTTTGTTGAAGGGCTGCTGTGGTAGTGAGTTTAATACATGTCACTTCCTTCGGTCCTTATGCCAGCCCTGTGTGGTATACATAATCCCCATTTTGGAAAGAGGAACATGGAGACACAGAAGAGGTAAGTGTCAAACAATATAGTTTAGAGTAAGCTGCTGTCTCTTGCTGCTTGCTGTGATCTTTCCACCATGTCACACGGCTTCTGAACCGAAGTCTCTCTCTCTCTGACCAATGACACTTTCCTAGAAAAGGTCTGAAAAGAGCATGACAAATTACATCCTGTTGCAGCTCACAGCAATGCTTTCTCTGGCTCAGTGACTCTGTGGTGATCAGGGATCAGCCCTAAGACCTCTGGCTAGTACAACAGAGCGATGTTGTCCTTCACTGCCTTACCTGGGAGCTAATCTCTGTCAAGGCATACTCCAAAGTGAAGTGGTGATTTTTGTCCTGCTCCAGTGTTGGAACGGGCTCAGTCCCTTAGAGAGGAAACCAATATGTCTTCATGATGATCTTAGTTCATGCATTTATTCATCCGACATGCATTTAGTGAGCACTGCCTATCGACTATAGACTATAATCAGCATTCAGAATGCATAAATCAATAAAACAGTATTCCTATCCTCAGTGAGCTCACGGATCAGTGAAGGCAAAGCTATGAGGATGCATTACTACCAAGCAGTGAAGCTAGGGCAAAGATAGTGCTATGCAAACTCTTGACCAAACAGGCAAAGAGAGAGGTGCAAAGATGAGCGAGTGCATCATAGAACTCAAGAACGGATACCAAGGACCACATTTGTTTTTTTCTGTTTTGTTTTTAAGAGATTTTTGCCATAGGGTGTGTTGTGCACTCACCAATGAGACAGAAAGAGAGAGACAGAAAGCGAGAAATCATTCCTGCAGGCCATGCTGCAGTCCCTTCTTTTCCACTCTCCTCAGAATTTTAGGCGCACACACACACACACACACACACACACACACACACATGCCCAACGTGAGTTTTAAACCACTGGTCCGTGACTCAAACCCGCAGTCAATTATGTGGGAGTCTAGCAATATAACCATTCCACCATCTGCTGGTCCCACTTGTTCTTACACTCACTGCCACTACAGAGTTTTGGCAGAAGTGTTGCCACCTCAGCTATATGCATTTCTCAGTCATAGGTCAATCCAGGAGCAAAGGAAAAAATAAACCAATATTGATGACTCACTGTCCAAAAAATAATAACATTTTATGATAAAAGTGTTTCTACTAAAATTTTGACCAAACGAATACCACAATATACTAGTTTATTCATTGCTGGTTTCCAAAACTCAGTCCTCCCTTTCCAGATTTCTGAAGATATTTTTATCTGAAAATAAATCTTATCGATTAATAGTTGCACTTGCTGTGAGTAGCAGTACTGGCAAGTAGAACAAAGGATTTTTGGTTCCCTTTTTCCTAAGGTAAATTCTGAGCCTTATAGTAAGCTGTGGCTAGTATTGCTTTTGATGCTCCATAAAGACCTCTGTGATGGGGACCAGCAGTTGGCAGAATGGCTATGTTGCTGGACTACCATGTAGTCAACTGAGGTTCGAGTCCCAGACTCGGTGGTTTAAACTCATGCCAGGTGCGTGTGCATGTGTGCCCAAGATCCTGAGAGGGACCACCTTCTGTCTCTCTGACAAGCACACACACCTTATAGTAAATATCTCTTATAAGAAAAAAAAAAAAAGAAAATGGCGTTGCTTTCATGTTTTATAGATCCCTATATTAACAAATTGAAAAGCCAGCCCTGTAGTACAGTAGATAAAGCCCTGTGCCTAGGGACCTGAATTTCACATGACCGACCACCACTTGAGCTGTGGCCCTAGGCTGAAAATCATGCCAGGCACATGTGCATCCATGTCTGGGATCATTATGGGATGGAGAAATGAAGGAAGGATGATTGCAGCATGACAACAACCCACTGGGGTTCTCTCTTTCTCTTGTGCACATGCTTTCTGATAGATAAATAAATAAAAGTAATACAGGAGGAAGAAACACAAGTTAGAATGTTCAACTGTACCATCAATAACAGAATTATTTATAGCTCTAAAAGCAAACACCTGCAGACAGGAGGTTAAGTTCTTGGTGATTTATTGGTATGAACAGATTAAAGTTATGAGTTTGCATTCCTTATTATATCCTAGCCACTGCTGAATAACTTTATGTTGATGTTTAAGCACTGGTTTACAAAAATGTATCTTTCTTTTAAGAAAATGCGAAGTGTAGAAAGGGAGAGGCTTATAGTTTTTTTCTTTGATATATTGAGTTTTAGAAACAGGAAAAATACAGCTTGAAGCAAAAATGCAATATGATTTCAAGTTGGTATTCTCAGCCTAGCAATTGCTGCTAGTAAAGCAATTTACTGATTCAAAATAATACACTTATTTTTTTAAGAGGTTTTTGCCTTAAGGTGTGTGTGCTTGCTGAAGAGAGAGAGAGAGACAGTGAGAGAGAAAATGAGAAATCGTTCCCTAGAGGGGATGACTATTCCACAACTCCTTCTCCATTCTCCTCCCGGGATCTTGGGCATGCATGTACACATGCCTGGCTTGAGTTTGAAGCCACCGGGTTCAGGACTTGAACTGCAGTGGGCTATGTGGGAGTCCAGTGACATAACTACTTCGTCATCTGCTGGCCACTCAAAATAGTATACTTTATTTTTTGAGAGGTTTTTGCTATAGGGCACATGCGTTTGCCATAAAGACAGAGAGAGACAGAGAGATAGAAAGTGAGAAATCACACCCTGAGTGGATGGCCACGCCACAATCCCTTCTCCTCTATTTTCCTCTTGGGATCTTGGGCACGCACACACATGTGCCCATCGTAAGTTTAAGCCGCCGGGTCCGGGACTCAAACCGTGGTCAGCTACATGGGAGTTCAGCAACATGACCATTATGCTAACTGCTGGTCCTAAAATAGTACACTTCTTAAAGAGGAAGCTGGTGTGTGTGTGTGTGTCTGTGTCTGTGTACATACACCTGCACATGTGTTTATGTATATGAATATGTATCTATGTATCTACGTACATATATGTGTTTAAAAATATATGTATATGTTATACATATGTGTATTTAACATTTCATTTAATATCTCAAACACATGTTTCCTTCTGAAATGGGTGCCTAGGTGTTTTAAGTTGTTTTATTTGCTTGACTGTTATTAAAGAAAGAAGTCACTCCTTGGAGCAAATCTTTCATTCCATCAAAAGACCTCTCGATGTTTTGAACAGTTGTGAGAAATTGCAATTCAAACTTTTGTACAATTTGATTAAATCATAATGTAACAGAAAAAAGAAAAAAAAAAACCTCTACATGTTTAATGTAGGAAAAAAACTCAAAACACTTTTCATTGCAAGGAATAAATTGTTTACCAACTTTTTTCACTTGAAAATAGTTGTTCAACTTTTTCAGTCTCATACCATACTTTTAATATCTCAGAAGTTCTAACATTTGATTTTAGTATTTTGTCAGTCACTACTATATTCTAGAAACATATCACTGGACATGTTAAAATGTATTAGTAGATTGGGACCAGCAGGTGGCATAGTGGTAAAGATGCTGGATGGGGCTCACCAAAGCTTGAAAAAAATTATGCCAGGCACATGTGCATGCATGCCCAAAATCCTGAGTGGAGAATGGAGGAGATGGGATTGCAACATGGCCATCCTCTCTGAGAGGGAGGGTGATTTCTTACTTTCCTTCTCTCTATCTCTGTCTCTCTCTCCAGTGAGCACACCAGCCCTGTGGAAAGAAAAAAAAAACTTAAAAAAAATGTACTATGAAATGAACTTCTCTGAAATATTGAGCAGGAAAAGCTGAGAGGAACCAAAACCACAATCAAACCTGATATTCTTTGTTTACACTAGTGAGGATAAACACACACATACTTTCACTTTTGCATAATAGTATGATTATCCAGTTCAACACTTAGTCACATGGATGCCAATTACTATTTCTCCTAAACAAAACCCACTTTGGTGTGCCTTAGTGGAATATTTATGTTAGCTACAATCATAATCTTTTTAAAAGACAATTTCTCTCAATTCTTTGAAAAAAATTAAATATGGTTTTGAATAAGTGTCCTTAATTTAAAATAATTTTAATTTTAAATAAAATAATACAAGTAAAAAAATATTTTTCTGACTTTGGAAAAGTAACTAGATCTGTTATAAAGTTGATATGTAATGTGTGTGTGTGTGTGTGTGTGTGTGTGTGTTGTGCATGTGTGTGTGACAGGTGAAAGTTGAGGAAAAGAAATTTTCATATTGTTAATTTTATTTTATTATTTTATTTATTTATTTATTTATTTATTTATTTATTTATTTTGGAGAGGTTTTTGCTATAGGGAGCATGCGCTCGCCAGACAGACAGAGAGATAGAAAGAGAGAAATCACCCCCCAGGGGGGATGGCCACACCGCAATCCCTTCTCCTCCATTCTCCTATCAGGATCTTGGGCACGCACGCACACGTGCCCGGCATGAGTTTTAAGCCTCTGGGTCCGGGACGCAAACTGCGGTCGACTACATGGGAGTCCAGCGATATAGCCATTATGCTAACTGCTGGTCCCCCCATATTGTTGATTTTAAAAATTATTTTAAAAATATAATATAAATGAGATGCAAAAGCTATTGGTGCTTTTCGCACCTCTTACCTAGACAAAACTGGGAGCTCCTTCTTTGTACAGAGACCAAGTTCTGAAAATATTTTTCTAATGTCCTTTCAGATGCTCAGATTTTTCTGACTATTTGAAATGAAATTTAGATAGATAGCACCATCTGACACTCTGGTGATTCAGATGCTTTATAACACAGATATCATCACTTATCTGGGCCATTCTGATTAATAAAACCAACTTAGAAATTCATATTTTCATTGAAATATGACTAAAAACCATAGTCTGAAACTATATTAATATGATTAGCCTCTGATGTTTATTTCTCAATTTTTATCTAAAAATAGTCTGCACTTTGATAACAACAAATTCAAACCCATCTTCAATCTCTGGAACAATGTCTGTCTCATAAAATGTACGCAAAATTCTCTCCAGTGACTTTTGTTAAATACAATAAATCTAAGAAAAAAGTGAAGGAGATCATTAGAGGAGTTAAAATAAAAAGTTTTAGGAAATTTTGAGGAATAACAAGTACTTCAAGGTTTGCAAAATACTATATATGTGTATGTGTGTATATATATAAACTCAAACTTTCAAAGAGTTTTCAGATCAATGATTTTGTTAGGGCTCCAGGATATGAAATGTAAAATGTTTAATATCACTTTGGGATGTCAATGAAGGAAACTATTTCCTTAAGCTCACCTATTAAAGGAGGAAATTCTTCTGCCCAAGAGGCCCCATAAAAAAAATCGGTTGACTCTGAAATCTGGCAGCCTTAACTTCCTGGAAAATATAAATAGTGCAGGTAAGAGAGCCAAACTTGGACACCATCTCCTGGTCACATCTCATTAAGATGAGTCCTAGGGATGCCTGGAAATTCCTGGACTGGCAATATCTTCGTTCTTGAATTGTATCCCTTCCTGAACTGAAGAGAAAAGAAGGTGGGGCCACAGGAAATTAAGCAAGGGGAAGTGGGGTGCTGGATCAGCCTGGGAGGATGAGGGATCTGTAAAGGGGTGAAAGGTCAGAAGCTAGGGTTGTATGAAGCTATTGTCAGAAAGCCAGAACCAAGGAGAGCTTAAGAAAAATGACGGTTTGCAGGAAGCAGAATCCTGCTGTACTGTGATGAGAACTATTAACAGTTCTGAAGGTGTACTCTATCCCAGGTGCTATGCTAACTACTTTGTGTTTTTACCTCTTTAGATCCTTACAACATAATGAGTTAGGCTGGTCACATGTTCTGACCATTTGACCCACCTGTGGTGTCCAGATACCTGTACCATTCCCGACCATGTCTCTGTAAGCATAGACCTCCTTCTGGAGTTGTTGCTTTTCTTCATGTTTAAATAAAATTATTTCTTCCTTCATAAGTCTACCTTTTCTATTTATGGGTTTTCCAAAAGTACAACTAAAATCTAAATGCCTATTTATTTTAAGCAACAGAATATATTTTATATTTATCCAAAGGGCACTTTTTACAAAAAGACTATTGTTTATACTGACAAATATAAAGCTTGAAATAAACTCAGAAAAAAGTCTCGGCTACTCCTGTCTTTTTCCCTTGCTTGAAAGTCTTCAAAAATCTAGTACCTGCTTGCCATGGGGCAAAGAGCGAAGGAAACTCAGAAGTGAGTACTGATGTCAGAAGATAGCGAAATTTATTAGTCTTGGCCTGGTTACTTTGTTTTTACAGTTTCTGTGGACATGGAAGGCAGTTCTCATCAGGCTTTCCAGGGATGTAATAGAAATTGCTCATCCAGTCTCTAAAATAAAGGAAGATGTGGAAAAGACCCCTACAAAGGTGGATATTGACTGTTAATTTTGTAACATTGTTTAGCATCACTATAGACTTGGGAGAGCAAAGGTAGGGATAAGAGTCATCAAATAACATGAAGGTTAAGGGAGGTGGTATAACTGCAGTTCTCCTGTCTCAATTGGTTATTTGGACTGAGCTCATTTTTCTGATTACAGAGGTCATTGCTCATTAGGACAAAGAGAAGAAAGCACAATTATGCTGTTGTGCTAGGGACACACAATGTGTGTAAATGTGTCGTGTGTGTGTGTGTGTGTGTGTGCAAATGCATGGTACACATGCACAAAGTGCTGAAAAGAAGCTCCATTGGCTATACTATACCAGTTGACTTTAATGACAGGAGCACTCTAGATGCATGCACCTATTGGTTTCATAACTGAACTTGAGATCTCTGGCTCTCTACCTTGGTTTTATGATTTCCCCTGCCTCTCGTCTGCTTTGGCAATCCAGAACACTCACCCTCCAGAACACAGGCTTTGGTTATTTCCTTTGTCTTCTCCTTTTTCCTACTTCCAAACACCTCTTCACCACTTAGAGGAGTTGATGAGGTTCTTAAGAGGTGGGAATTATTTTCCAGAATCTGAGGAGGGTTGAGGTGAGCAGATAAAAATACCTGCATTTGCGGGGACCAGCAGTTAGCGTAATGGCTATGTCGCTGGACCCCCATGTAGTCGACCGCGGTTCGAGTCTCGGACCTGGTGGCTTAAACTCACGCCGGGCGCGTGTGCGTGAGTGCCCAGGATCCTGAGAGGAGAATGGAGGAGAGGGGATTGCGGCGTGGCCATCCCCCCTGGGGGGTGATTTCTCGCTTTCTGACTCTCTGTCTGTCTCTGTCTGGCGAGCGCACGCACCCTATAGCAAAAACCTCTCCAAAAAAAAAAAAAAAAAATACCTGCATTTGGGACCAGCAGTTGGCTTAATGGTTATGTTGCTGGACTCCCATATAGTTGACCGTTGTTTGAGTCCTGGACCCAGTGGCTTGAACTCATGCCAGGTATATGTGTGTGCATGCCCACGATCCTGAGAGGAGAATGGAGGAGAAGGGATTGTGGCGTGACCCTCCCCGATGGGGGGTGATTTCTTGCTTTCTGTCTCTCTGTCTCTGTCTTTCTGGTAAGTGCATGTGCCCTATAGCAAAAAAAAAAAAAAAAAAAAAAAAAAAAAGAAAGAAAGATACAGAGAAAAGAAAAAGAAAGAAAACCTGATTTACTGAATACCTGATTTACTGACCACAACATGGAGACTTCCTCTTGGTACTCCTTTCTGTGAATTCGAAAAGCTAATTCCCTGCTTCTCAAGAAGTCAATCCTTGCCTTATCTGTTTTGAACTATCTACATTCATAAGCTTCTATATGACACAAATACTGCTCTAAAGATGTTATGTTCCTTTGTACTTTAATTAAGAATCTTAGCATCTAACAAGGATATCCAGACTCAGCATCATTTGCAAAGAGAAAATGAGAAAGAGTGGCAACAAATTACTCCAAGTGGATGGCAGAGAGTAAAATTATTATTAATGGGAGATCATTGAATTTTGGTTCCAGTTAAGCCTGGAACATTAAGCATTTCTCTAATGTTTCTCTCTTTGGTAGTAAATTGAGAGCAAATTGTAATTTTTAATGGAAAATGTGACGAAGCATTCAGCTACAGCCTGAGCTACTCAGCTTAAATTCCCTCCATTGTTTATTTGCTGTTTTAGGACTTCAGGCTTTGGAAACAAGAAAACTCCTCTTAAACAAACTTTTCTCCCGTAAAATTTTTGCTAAGAATCCATGCTAAATGAATCATCCATCATTCAGTGTCACCTTTCTTAAAGTTTCCTTTTAAATTTATGCAAATGTGAAAAATTACATTAGTGTTTATTGATGTGTCTCAATGGCTATGAATATTATTAAATAGCTTTATTTCTCTTTTTCAGAAACTGCTTCCCTGTGATGCTGTGTCATTTCCCAGTTTTAATGGGTAATGTCTCTCTTAATGACTTTTTATATTATTCCTTGACTTTTTGTCACATTAAGTTATAAGAAAAGTCTTATTCTGGTACACAGACTTCATTGAAAAATTCTAATCTCAGGATCAGCAGGTAGCATAGTGGTAAGGTACTGGCCTTCCTTATGGCTGACTGCGGTATGAGTCTTGGATTTCTTGGTGGCTTGAAATTATGCCAGGTGTGTGTACCTGAATACCAAAAAATCCCAAAGGGAGATTGGGAGAGAAATTATTGCGGCATGGCCATCCCCCTGGAAGCTGATTTCTCACTTTCACTCTCACTCTCTCTCTCTGCCTCTTTCAGGCAAGTGCATACATGCACCCTATGGCAAAAACCTTTAAAAAAATTGTAATTTCATTTTTTATCAAAGCTTTTCTTTTCTCCTTTGCCAGCACAGGAGAGAACTCTGACTTGGAATGTGGCGAGAAAGTTGAGGAGGGTACTGACAGACTGTGACCCCTCACCTTCTCCTAGGCAATGGTTTCTCAGATGTTACTGATGCTGAGGAACAGCGGAGAAACTGGACGAGGGCAGGTATCTTTCTCTCAATTAAACAGATTGCAATCCTTTCTCTTTTGTAATTGCTCCTTCTCTTGTTACCTTTATAGCCATAGATGTTGGGCAAATTTGTTTGGGGGCATATGAGTGTGTTTCTCAGAATGTGCTGTTGTGGAAGATGCTATCCTGAAGTACACTCTCCAAGCCTCTCCTCAGTCCCCTCAGAGACTGGTCTTCCCCTTGGTCTTTTGATGCCAGACTCCTCTTTCAGAATTGTCACTCGTGGACTTTGGATGACAGTTCAGCCCCCCAAATTTTCCACAGCTTTCATTAAGTTCTTAAGGAATTTTGATTTGAGAATAATTGCTTCTTTGCCTCAGCCCCTTCTCAGTAACATGGTTTATTTTATGATTCTTCAACTTCATAGGCTGCATGAGGGGGACAGGCAAGTTCACCAGCAAAGGAAGCCAGCGAGGACTTACATAAATTGGCAATGTCTGTCTCACAGGGTCACCATATCATTTGTTTTTTTTTTTACTTTTTTTTTTTTTTTTTTTTGAGAGGTTTTTGCTATAGGGTGTGTGCGCTCGCCAGACAGACAGAGAGAGACAGAGAGACAGAAAGACAGAAAGCGAGAAATCACCCCCTAGGGGTATGGCCACACCACAATCCTTTCTCCTCCATTCTCCTCTTGGGATTTTGGGCACGCATGCACACGCGCCCAGCGCGAGTTTAAGCCACTGGGTCCGGGACACGAACCGCGGTCGACTACATGGGAATCCAACGACATAGCCATTACGCTAACTGCTGGTTCCACCACATCGTTTATGACTGATTCCCTTGGAGTGGACTCCCTCCACTGGCTTGCAGAAAAGGAAGCACTCTTCTATAGGGAAATAGCATCTTTCAAGGTAGAGTTTGTTTTTCCTTGTTTAGTTCTTATACTGATTGGAAGGTGAGCATACTGCAGGAATTTTAATGGTTGAGTTAATTCTGGTGTCTCAGTAAACCAACATAAAGATAGCTGGCCCTAATTGTTAATAGCTAGATTAACTTCAAGTATTAAGAAGTCCTTAGCATCTTAAATTCTTATTTTGGAAGCCAGCGGGTGGTGTAGTAATTTCAGGTCCTGGACTCTCACATGGTTGACCGCTGTTTGAGTCCCGGACCTGGCAGCTTGAAACGTATACCAGGAGTGTATGAATATGTGCCAAAAATCTCAAGAAGAGAATGGAGGAGAAGGGATTACAACATGGCCATCTACCCCAGGGGGTGATTTCTTGCTTCCTCTCTCTCTCTCTGTCTCTCCAGCAAGCTCATGCACCATATATCGAAAATAAAATTTTAAAAATATTATTTTAGAATTTCACTGTAAGTCTGATAAATCAGTTGATATCATTTTCTAATTGACTGTGACCTTATAATTCTCCTATGATGCTGAGAAGAACCTTGATTAGATACCAGAACCAAGAGCACATCTAACTATAGTTGGACTATTTTGGTCTGATAGTTCCACTTTTAATGGGAGATCGGGTGTTTCCTTCAGCCTAAACTAGCTTCTTCTTGGATTCTAGTTTCCTGGCTAGAATAACCTTCCTTTATTTTCCTGGTCCTAAAGTTTATTATCCCTAAATTGTATTCAGAGCTTCATCCAATACCCACCTCAACTCCACACTTACTGACTCATACTCTGAGGTCATCCATGGTTCCTTCACTACCTAGATTGGAGTGGAATTGCTGAAGCATTGACAAATTCTCCATTATTTCTTTTTGATGTTCAATGCTATCTTTATGGGCTCCTAAATTCCACTTTCCATAAAACTTCTTTTTCATCAGGAAAGCTGCTCATCAATTTCCCCTCTATGGACAAATGGAGTGGGAGTCCCAAGCTGACTGCCTGATTCTTCCATTTTCTCCCTGACCTTCTCCCACATTTTTGCTTCTTCCAGTGTGTGGTGATGAGTAATTCAGCAATTTGCCTGTGTTCTGCCAATGGTGCTGATTCTTTAAACTATTCAAGACAGTATTCAAGCAATGTGTCTCTGGCTCAAGAAGCAAGTCTCAGACTTGGCAACTAGACTAAACCTTTCCTCAAATATCTCCTCCCCCACCCCATACATAATAGTTGCATCATTAGGGAGATCATAAATGACAAAAATAAATCAAAGGGAAATCTCAACACTGTATTAGGCTCTAGTAGCCAACGAATCATAGAGAACAGAATTGAAGGATTAATCCTAAACCAAGTGATCATTTTCACTGATTTAGATGATATTTTTTCAATTTGAGGTAAAAAGTGCCTTTATTTTATTTTATTTTATTTTATAAACATTAATAAACAAATTTCCTGGCCTTAAGAGACTCACTATCAAGTGGGATGTTCAAACATCTACCCAGGTAATTCCAATAAAAGGCAAATGAGCTTATAGTAGGCAAGCAGGGAAAGAAGAGCTGTTTCTGATAGAAGCATCTGGGGGGAAGGTACATGGAAGAAGTTGCACTTGAGTTGGATTCTGAATCTTGAGGTGGGTGGTGTTAGAACAACCCTGTGAGGTAGTTACTGCCATTATGCCTGTAGTGTAAACAAGGAAATTAGGATTCTAAAGAATTAAGTCACTTGCCAAGAGTTTCGTGGCTACTATGTGGTCAAGTCTAACTCCTATGCACAAAACTTTTGAGCCCAGGTATTGTATATCTAGGTTTCAAGGCAGGGTCAGGTATTAGAGCTCCAGGACTTTGAAGGATGACAAACTAGAAGAGGCCTGCATTCAGGAGTATCGACAGGAAAGACTTTCTGGAAGCAGAGAGGCCTGGAAGTGTGGCTGGAGGCTCTATATTATGTTGCTGCAAAGAGCACTGTGCACCACAAAGAAACTGGATAAATAAGTTGTGGTTCTTCAGAGAAGGGTTCCTTTCATCAAGGAAATGAAGGAGGCTTTATAAACTGAGTACAATTACATTTAGTTATCTTTCTCACTGATGGATCTCTATGAAGCAAAGAGTGAAGTATATAGCATATAGCAGATGCTCTATAGTTGAACTAATAAATGAATGAATGTATAATGAACTAAAACAAAGAGTTAGAGATGCAGTGTGGAGATGTATTTTCCTCTTTGTACACTTTTCCAGTCTCCTAGGTATGATCACTCCTCCTCAATACTTATACACTGTTTATAACTATTCTTTGTGATCATTTTACTAAATATACCCTGCCTGGTAGTCTGACATTTTACATGAAAGTCTTATATCCAGGTGTAGAAGTAAGACAGTAGAGGTGGTAGAGAAAGAATAGAATCAACCTTGGCCAGTTTAGGCAGGACTCCTACTATACAGTATTGGACAATATACCTAAGCCTATATTTCTCCATCTGTTAGAAATTAATGCTGTAGCTTTTAAAAGTAACTATTCTTAATATAAATTTGTAATTACTTCATTTTTAAGTAACTGAAGGCAAGAGGTAGTGAATATTCCTAAATTTTGGAAGAAAAGTATACCGAAAAGCAAAACTTGACCATTGCTATAATGGAAAACGATTTTCCTGACATAAAGAAAACCTGGTTTAAGTATAAAGTTGTATTATCAAAGTGTATAACTGAGTAGAATGAAGCTTTGGACTCATTTCATTATGCTGTTAAAGTCTCTACTTTGTATAGAAGAGTCAGTTTTAAAACCTGAGGATTCAAGGGAATTTCATATTAGTAAGTATCTGAGTTATGGAGATCTTTGTGAAATGAATGATCCCAACAACTGTACATTGGGTTCTAGCCAGCCAGGAAATCACATCTCTGCTATGGTTGCTTGTGGAAAAGAAATTCTGATTGAATTAGACATTGAACTTTCATTTCCTTGGAACTGTTAGAACGATATAACAATGACAATAGCAAAAAACTCCAACATCTACCATCTATTAAACATTTTTTTCATACCAAGTGCTATAAAAGGTACTTTTTGATTCCGATTCATCATCACAACAACCTTGTAAGTCAGGAATTATCTTTAGGACTGAAAAATAAATGAGTCTTGGAAAAATTAACTAATCTCCCTGAGGTCATCTGCTAGTAGGTACCTGGACCAGGATTTGTGTCATAGCTATCTGATTTGAAAGTCATTTTCTCATAATACCTTTGACAGCACAGGTTGTACTCTAACTAATCTAGAGTTCTAGATACTTATTATCAACAAACGTAGCTGGCCACTAGCTTGAACTGAACTCTGTTTCTCCTGCTAGTGCATGATCTATCTACACATCGAGGTGTCACCTGTAGCTATAATATCCTTCTATTAGGATTTCACCCTTGGAATCTTTGTGTATTTTAATTTTATCCCTTCTCAGAGCACATTTTCTTGGATTGTATTACCTGAATTTAGAACACAGCTCGGTCTAAAAGATACTCTTTCCTGTTCCCATCAGAAAGGTATGAGCTCAGAGATATTTAATATCCCATGTACCTCTGTAACTAGGATCTGCCTGAGCTTTCATTCAGAGAACAGAATGACTCTGTCTGAAGCCTGATTGCTTACATGGCTTGATTTATTTCAGCGATCTTGGAAAAGACCCCAGTGAAAAAACATTTTAGTCTTCCTAAAGATGTGTCAATTTTGTTGCTCTTTTCAAAGAGCCATCCTTTGGTTTTATTTCTTTTTATTTCCATTTTTTTTCTGTTTTCTGCTTTATTAATTTCTACTATAATCTTTACTACTTCATTGTGCTTGTTTTTGTCTTGGTTTGTTCTTACTTTTCCAGTTTCTTACGGTTTGAAGTTAAGTCATTATTTCAGGATTTTTTTAAAGATAGGCATTTATAGTTACATATTTTCCTCTAAGCACTTTTTTAGCTGCATCCCGTTTACTTTGATTTGTTCAGTTTCTGTTTTTATTCACCTCAAGTTACATCTAATTTCCTCTGTGATATTTTCCTTTGATCCATTTAGGATCATGTTCTGATTTCACGTGGACTATTCTTAGATATCTGTAAGATCTAGTTAGTTTATACTGTGTCTTGAGTCTTCTCTTTCCTTGTTAATCTTTTGCTTAGTTCTATCAATTTTTGAAGTTGCCAACTATTTTTTCTTAATATATAATTCATATACCATAACATTCACCCTTTTAAAATATACAATCAATGACTTTTAGTATAAACACTAGATCATGTAATAAACAACCCCTATTTAATTCCAAAATGTTTTTATAATCACAAAAAGAAACTCATGTCCATTAGCAGTCATACCCTGTTCACTCTCAGGGTTTCTTCTTGGTGGTCAAGTCCCAAGCTGACATGCAGTATGATGGCTAAGAGGTCAGAGCCAGGGTCATCATGGATGAATCTGGGGATCACTTCCTTCTGCTCAAGGGAGGTCACCCATTTCTAAAATCCCTAAGATTTTAAAAATGAGTGTTTCAAGGATAAAATATGATTAATTCCTGAGAATTCAGAAGTATCTTGTATGTAGGGGTAGAAAACTGAGGTTCAAATTAAGGAGCCACTTAGCACTCTACCTGTCCATGGAACATGTCACTTTCTCTTTTAATTTTCTTACACATAGAAGAAAATAACATGGCTCCCACAGAATTTCTTTTAGAGGTTTAGTTTGTTTGTTTGTTTTGACTTAGGGCACATGCACTCACCACAGAGAGAGAAACAGACACAGTGAGAGGGAAAGTAAGAAGTCATCCCCCACAGGAGATGGCCATGCTGCAATCCTTTTTCATCCTTTCTCCTTCTGGATCTTGGGTATGCACATACATTCTCCCACTGTAATTTTTTTTTTTTTTGAGAGGTTTTTGCCATAGGGTGCGTGTGCTCACCAGACAGACAGAGAGAGACAGAGAGACAGAAAGCGAGAAATCACCTCCCAGGGGGGATGGCCACGCTGCAATCTCTTCTCCTCCATTCTCCTCTCGGGATCTTGGGCATGCACACACACGTGCCCGGCGTGAGTTTCATACCATGGGGTCCAGGATGCGAACCGCAGTCGACTACATGGGAGTCCAGCGATATAGCCATTACGCTAACTGCTGGTCCCTCCCAGTGTAATTTTCAAGCCACCAGGTTTATGACTCGAATTGCGATCAGCTACGTGGGAATCCAGCAACATAGCTGCTATGCCCTCTGTTAGCCCCCACTTTCAAAGAATTTAGAACAGAGCAAATAAAACATTGAAATTTGTAAGTAAATATCTGTAAAGACATAAATTGTTTTTCTACAATTCCACAGCAGCAGCCTGTTCTTTGCCTATATTATCAATCTATAAGAGGAAATGGTAATATTCAGAGAAGTGGGTTCAGAATGAAATCTCCCGTGATCTCATCATCTAGATGGAAGATAATTTAGTCCTTTCTCATACAATCTTCAGAAGATGATCTCAACTTCCCACAAGATGAACTTACTTTACAGACATTAACTAACCTCTCCCTCCCTTCACTTCTCACGGCCACTATGATCTGAGTCACCATACCTATCTTTCTTTGAAAGCCTGGTTGCCATAAGAGTAGTCCTTCTCAGCTCTGCAGTGTCTAGCATGGGTTGCATCAAGGATGATGGCACAAGAGTGGCTCAGTAGTCATCAGGAAATTATCTCAAATGCCATGACAACATCTCTGCTGCAGTCTCACCAGAGCTGTGTCTCTGGTGACAAAGAAGGAAAACTGGTCAACATTTATTAAACTACTTTGCTAGTAACTGAAACTCTAGCTAAACTCAAAACTTTACTTTTCTGGGCAAATTAAAGATTTCATCTTTTCTCATCAGCCTATTTGTCAGTATTGAGATTGATTTCCTAGGTGGCTAAACGCATAATTATATAGATACAAAGCCACCTTTGCTTGAAAATGTTCTAAATGTTTATCATTCCTTTGCTCTGCTGTGCCCAAGCCAAGGTTTGCTTTATATAAAGGGGAAACTGGGAGGAAATAAGCACTTTACTCAAGGCCACTGGCTTAATTACTGTCATATGTAAGATAACAGTAGTTCTCATTAGTCTGCACATTCTAACCACCTAGGAGCTCTTCAAAATTCTAATGCCTAGCCCTATACTCCACACCAATTACACCAGAATCTCTTGGGGTAGAAATTGAAATCAGTAGCTTTTAAAACTCCCAATATGATTCTGGTGTGCAGCCAAGATGTAGACTCACAGATTTAAACAAATGCTTCCCAACCTTTAAGGTGTAAAGACATTACCTGAGGAATGTGTTAAAATGTAATTTCTGATTCAGTAGTAGGGGTGGGCTCAGATCCACATTTCTAACAAGTTCCAGGATAGGTGCTAACACTGTGGATCCATGAGCCATTCTTTAAATAGCAAGGATTGAAATAGGGACAGTTCTCAAATTATTTTGTTGTACATCATAATCAAATGCAAAGCTTAGAGGACTCTCAATGACTGGTATACACCCATGTCGAATAAATCAGGCCTTCTGGGTGAGACACAGATACTACTATGTTTAAAACTCATCAAGTGATTCCAATATGCATCCTGTGTGAATTAGTGATTGAGTAATTTAGCTCTTACTAATTTAAAGACTGGTTCATCTGGTGAACGGAACCACAGAGAGATTCAAACCCACACAGCAAGTTTGTTTCAAGCAAATATAAGACATGCCTGGGTGAAAGGACATAAACACACAAAGCTTATTTAGCTTGGAAGAGAGCAAATTCCTGATGCATGCGAGGAAGTATCTAGTCTCTGTCTTTAAACATTTGGAGAAATGTTGCAAGGAAGAGATAACAGACTTGGTATATATAATTTCAAAAGCTAGGCCTCAATCAATGAATGAAGTGGCAGAGAGATAGATTTAAACTCAATATATATAAAATTCTGCCTACAGATTAACTGTCTAAAAACAGAAAGATGAACTTACAAAGTAGTATATATCCCCACATGAGTCGAAGTGTTGGGCAAAGAGGAATTCTTGATTATTTCTTTTACTTTTCTCTGTTTACTTAACCCTATTGGTCTCGCCAACATCTAATTCATCAGTCAATCCTGGTCTATCTTGAACCCATATGTCAAATGGATCTACTTCTTCTATAACTATCTTCAAATGACCACCATCATTTCTTGCATTGAATAATGGTGGAGTTCTCCGATTGGAACAGCCTTCCAATGGAAATAGCCTCCTAACTGGAATTGTAACCAAAATAACCTTCTGACATATTACTTCTTTCCTAAACCTTCCTACATTCCCTAATAAGCAGGTTGGTCTTTTTACAACATGCCTGTCTTTTCATGAAAAGCTTCCATGATTTTCCACAGCATTTAAACAAAGTCCACATCCCTGACCATGACCAATAAGACTCTTCATGATCTCATCCCCGCCTATCTCTGTCTATCTCTTCTCACTGTCCTTTGAGGCCACAGGTCTCCTTCCTGAGTCTTGAATTGCACCACAAATCCATTTCAAGACCTTTGCACACCTCACTCCCTCTATCTGGAAAACCAATCTAAACGTGTTCAATTCCTACTTGTCATGTAAAACTTACCTCAAATGCTACCTCTTCAGAGATACCTTCTCTCTTATTAACCTAACATGCACATTCTTTCCTCATTCTCCTCCAAATTACATTACCTATTTTATGTTGTTTTTAGATAGCATTTAACAAACATAACTGACTTATTCCTTTGTTTTACAAATATTTAGTGAGTACTTACTGTTTTCGATGCTCTTCTAGAGAATGAGGATATATGTGTGAACAAGAGAGCAAAGTCTATGCCCTCATCAAAGTTAGATTCCAGCTAACCTTCTCACTCATGGTCTGAATTACCATGTTCATTTATTTTGTTTGTTACCTGTCTCCCTCCTGTAGACTGTCCCACAGCAGGAATCTTGGCAATTTCTTTTTCATTGTGTAGTTGGTGTCTAGGAAAGTACCCATAACATAATAAAATTTTTTAAAAATTAAGAAATGACATTTTTACAAAACATTTAAATTCCTAAGATTTTTAAATTATATCAAGCACTTAGTTTCCTTCGCTCCTAACCCAATGTCACAGCTGAGAGCATTTGAAGAAAATAGAGTTAAATGTTATTCAAAGTAGAGACTCCAGAAGAGCAGCATTAGCACCACCTAGTTACAGATGCAGATTCTCAGGTCCTACCACAGAAATGCTGAATCAGAATCTTCATCGACAAGATGTCAGTGCACGTTACAGTTTGAAAAGCACTAGGATAGCCCGTAGCCTTTTTGTTAAATATTAAACTTGTGCCAAAACAGGGCATGTATTGCTCAGGAATAAGATTTCATTCTTCTGACTTGTATGCTCTTTCCCCCTTACCATGAAGCTTCACGAGTATCATATTTGTATTTCAGTAAGGGACTGTGATACCAAATTTGCAAACTGGAAAGTTACCCCTAAAGTGAGTATTTCTTTTTCTTTTTCTTTTTTTTTTTGGAGAGGTTTTTGCTATAGGGCACGTGCGCTCGCCAGACAGACAGAGAGACAGAAAGCGAGAAATCACCCCCCAGGGGGGATGGCCATGCCACAATCCCTTCTTCTCCATTCTCCTTGCGGGATCTTGGGCACGCACGCGCATGCGCCCAGTGTGAGTTTTAAGCCACCGGGTACGGGAAGCGAACCGCGGTCGACTACGTGGGAGTCCAGCGACATAGCCATTACGCTAACTGCTGGTCCCAAGTGAGTATTTCTGAAAGACTGACTCTTAGATTCTTCTAAATCTTACTGTTTATCTTTGCGTCTTACTTTACCCAGCACACATTGTTGAGTGACTTCTAGGTCTGAGTGTTTGTTTCTTTAATCGCCGGAGCTCTAATGTCATTCCTTTATACACACTCAGGTCCAGATTTCCAGAACAGAGGGAGTTATTTTTCTTCATAATCTTTTCCATAGGGAGGGTTATTTCCTGCTCTGCTTCAAAGCAAGAAACATACGTCTTCTCTGCATTATACTGTGAACTTGCCATCTCGGTGTGCCTTGGAACTGCAGCTGCATTTCTCCACTCAACCAGCAGAGCCCTGGCTAACACATTCATTGTTTTCCATGAGAGGGTTCCTAGGACTCTGCGATGCAGTGGATTGTCTCTATTATCTGAAATTGACCAGCTTCTATGCTGTCACGTTCTCACTTAACTCTCAGTCTGTCTTCTGCAGAAGGCTCATGGTGAAGCTGTCCCATTTATTTTTCTTTTTAATTTTATTTCAAGTTCTTGTATACATTCAATCACATTAGTTAGTTTGCAATGTGAATATTCCAACATATGTACATTTCTCCACAGTCCAGTTGATAATATGATAAAGTTGTCTTCAACAGATAACACGTCATTTCTTTGTCCCATTAATGCTATGCCTCTCTATTTTTCTCCTTAATGTCCTTCCTCAGACTCTATTCCTTCACCTGAAGCTGTTCCATTTCTAAGGTACCTTGAAATATGTGCAGCAAAATATATTTCTTTAGCATCACAAATAATGGGTAAAAGAGGGCTTCAAAAGGTTGTATTTTCTCTGTTGTATTCAAATACCTACATTTAGAGACTTGACTGACCTATACATGGCATGACATTAATTTATTCCGCCTCACTATAAGTCCCCAAGCTAAAGGGATAAGAAGAACCTAAAATAATAAACTTGAAAAGTCATTCTAAATTCTCACCTTGAAAGAGTAAAACTGTTTTCTCTTTCATCAAGGTAGAAGTTTGAAATAATACAATTCATATCCAACTAATACAAATAATGAAAAGACACCATTTTCCTTCCCCTCATTTTAGTGGAAATATAAGACAGGTGATTTAGAATTTGACAAATTTTGGTTTGGATAACTGTTATTCTATTTATTCTATGACCTTGAACATCTTTTTCTTTTTTTATTTATTTATTTATTTATTTTTTTTTGGAGAGGTTTTTCGCTATAGGGCGCGTGCGCTCGCCAGACAGACAGAGAGAGACATAGAGACAGAAAGCGAGAAATCACCCCCCAGGGGGGATGGTCACGCCGCAATCCCCTCTCCTCCATTCTCCTCTCGGGATCTTGGGCACGCACGCACACACGCCCGGCGTGAGTTGTAAGCCACCGGGTCCGAGACGCGAACCGCGGTCGACTACGTGGGAGTCCAGCGACATAGCCATTACGCTAACTGCTGGTTCCCTGACCTTGAACATCTTAATCTTTCTGAGATAAGAAGTCTTTATATCACAGGAAGTGACTAATCCACCTGAATGAGAACTCCTGGGATGTGGTAGGTAGGCCTCAATTGACAATAGCTACTGCTGCAGCTGTAATTGTTGTTATTAGTGGTAGCAGCCTTTCATGGTGTGGGGGGGGTGACATCAATATGTATCATGTGCACCCACTCAGGTAAGTGGCTGCAGGCCTAGAATTTAAAAACTAAATGTAGCCAGAGTATGCACATGATGGATGTGGGTAATTAGTCAACAGGGAACAGTAATTAGCAAACTTGAACCAGTTCTTCTTTTAGAGCTGAGAAAGAAGACAATTATTTATTGACTTAGAGGGTGCATGGCTACTGATAATGGTCTTTAGGTGATGGTATTGGCTGAGGTGGCCCCCTGTGAGCACAAGTACTTGCATGTCTCAGCCTGGAACATGGGTATGAGAATGGAGTCCACAGGACCAAGGCTGAGGCCTTGGCCTAGGAGGACCTCAGGACATCAGCATATACACACAGGACTGAAATTCTGGGTCAGAGTCCCTTGGATTTAAACCCTACAATCCATTTGTTCAGCTTTCTGTGTCATACCTATTCACATTAACTTGTAGGACTCTTTGGCAAAATAAAAATAAAAATAAAAAAATAGGTTTTCCACCCGGTATTAATTCAATTGATCATTTGATCAAAATGAACAATTACATGTAAAGTCTGACTAAACTGCATGACCCAAAAGGATTTCCTAGCATTCTGCCTCTCTTTATAGTTGTAAGCCATCCTTCAACTTTTTGGCAACACATGCAAGAGTAAAGACTCTTTTTGGGATGAGCAGCAGTGGCTCAGTGGTAACACAATGCTCTATGATGCTGGACCCACATAGGAAGGTCCCAGGTTCATGTCCAGAGGATTCTCTGAGCATACCAGGCCGGCTGAGGCTGGGGTGGATCACAGCATGAAGACACTGTTGAGGAACCTCTCTCTCTCTCTCATCCTCTGCCTGCCTCTCTCTTTCCCTCTGCCACTCTCCCTCATGGAAGAAATAAAACCAACTTAAAAAAAAAAGCCCTCTTTGAAATGTTTTGAGATGGCATATCTTTCTTATGATTGAACTTTATCTGTTTTACTATTATGTGAAGTTCCAATCAATTCTATATAAATCATTAAATAAAATTGTTTATACCAGAAAAGTAAACAGAAATCTTTTTCTCAACTTCACATTTTTAAGCACACAGGATTTCCTATCCGTAAATTATAAAATATTTACTAAGCACCATAACCAGTGAGATGCCTAAGAAGGGTAAGGTCAAACTCTTGCTCCACAGATTTTACAATGGGAAAAAAAATTACAAAAGAAGTAAAATAATACTAGACAAACTGGCATGATCAACAAATGATAAAAATAATAATAACAGCATCCATTCATTGAGTGTCTCCTGTATACCAGGGACTACACTAAACATTTTTGTAAATTATAAAATCCAGGCCAGCATGTAGCAAGGAAGTTAAGGAGGGTGGATTTCACACGGCTAATTGTGTGGTTCAAGTCCGGAACAGGTGGCTTGAAAATCATGCCAAGCATGGTGTGTGCATGCCCAAATTCCTGAGAGGAGGAGACTGGAGAAAGGATTATGATGTGGCCATCTCCCTGGGGGCTGGGGGTGTGATTTCTCTCTCTCTCTCTCCCCCCAGGGAGTGCACATACACTATAGCAAACTTTAAAAATAAATTATACCAGATCCTTACGACAGTAATTCAAGTTATGTTACTTAAGGAGAAATTGAGACTCAGAGAGGTTAAGAAACATGTTCAAGGCAATATAGTAAATATTGAGAGGGCTGGGATTCAAACTTTGGGTTTCCAAGTTCTAAAATCAGTGCTTTTCAAAAGAATTGTAGTGATACGCATATGTTTGCAGGCTGTATCATCCATGCCAACAGAAAAAAAATAAGGTTGACAAATTAGCCTAGTGCATAAGGATAATGAGAACTCAGGTATCTTTACTTTAAACCACGAACCCTTGAGTAGAATAGTGTCAGACACATCTACTCAGTGCTCCTCTACCAGACAGTGTAATTTCAACCCAGCAACTTTCTACCCTTTTCCTTACCTACCTTCCTTCTCTGTCCCTATGTTTCTCCCCTTTCTCTTTCTCCATCACTTGAAAGTCTCAAAATATATTTAGTTAAAATAATTATTCTTAAATATATTGGTTCATTTTATCTGGTAAATATGTCTTTTTCTTCTGCTATGCATCTTCACAGGCAATTTACTGCCTAGAATGTCCACCATCTCCATGCCTGGCAGGTGGATAGACTCATGTCATGGCCTCTCTCAGACAATCTCCTTTGAGAGCACATCTGCGCGGAGTCATCATTCCTTCACCCGTGCTCTCTAAGCTCCTGTCACTTTGTTCTATCAAAACACTAGATTATAAACTCTTTGAAGGAAGAAACTATTTTTTATTTAGTATCTACAACTCCTAACCTAGGATCAAGAATTAATAGGTGCTCAAAAAGCTTATAGATGGTAGATAGAAAGATGAGTCTAGCTTTGAAGTTAGTTAGAAGGCCCCAGTAGCCACCAGCAATAAGATACTATCTCCTCTTATTTATACACTCAGCACCATCCATAATCTCCAGGACTGGGAAAATGATCAGAGGCAATCATGGCAGTGGAAGAATATTGTCATTCAAAAACCCCAAGGAAGCATGAAGTACTAATGGTATTATCATAATTAGCTAAAAGATTTTATGGATCATCAATAGGACAGGGATCATTTTTATCATCAAATTATAGATATTCTACAATTTTCCAGATAGAATTCCTCAGAAAGCCAGTATGTTTTAAACATGCCAACTTCTTTCTATCATTGCAGTGTAGGAGATCTCAGGTTCTCTATTTGACATCAAGTCCCACACACACCTACAGTGCGTGGTGCTTCTTCGATTCTCAGGGATCATTCTTGTGTTTTCTTCCTTTTACTAAAAGCTGCTCTCAGGATGGAATATAATATCAATTATTAGTAAATTAACATAATTGGGACAGCTCATTCCTATGAGTTACTATGAGGACTGAGTTTACATCAGTAAGAAACAGCATAGCATGATTTAATCTTAGAGTAATTGACAACACATCTCCAAGGATTTGCCATCTAATCCTGGGAAACAGGATTTGGTCCTCTATGTAAACCATCAGGCTGGGAAAAGGGTGGATGGTAGAGAAGCCCTCCTTGGAGTGACTGGACATATCTGAAGTGGGCAGTCACCTGGTCCAGTTCTACTGCTCTCATTGCCACCTCTGACAAGGACTAGAGACTGATTGCTGTGACCGGCCCTTCAGTAAGCATAATCGATGACCTTCACAATGATCCTATAAAGCAATTCATCCTATTCATCTATTTTTGTCACAGATTTAGACCATCTTAGACACACTTTAAAAAAAAATTACTATAGGGCACATGCATTTACCAGAGAGCCAGGTAAGAATAGAGAAATGGAGAGGGAAAGTGAGAAAGCACTCCCACGAGGTATGGCCATGCTACAATCCCTTCTCCAGTCTTCTCTTGGGATTTTAGGCACACACACACACATACACACACACATGCACACACATGCCAGGCATATTTTCTAAGTCATTGGGTCTAGAACTCCAATCACAGTCAGCCATGTCTGATCCTGCTGCTTGACCACCACGTCACTAGCTTGCCCGAGTGCATGAATTTTCTACTATACCACACTGTGCCTCTTCCTGTTCCAGGTCGGGACACACTTGCCAATGGGGAATCAGTCACCTGCTTACTTCTTTGTCCTAACCTTTTCACATAAAAATCTACATAAATGTCTTTTAGTCTGTGCTTTAGAATCTTCAAGGTTTTGACAGGGCATGCCACCATTATCACATTAAGAGTCCTTATAAAAGGGACCCAAGTTAACTACTGTACCATTATCTATGTGATTATTCTAGGTAAGATAAGGAATTATAACCAGATTTTAAAATAAAGAAATAAGGTAAGAATAGTTAAGTAAAGTATATCAAGGGAACAGATTGAGGGCTGAATATGAAGCATTGCACACATAGGTATTAACTGTAGAAAAATTTCTAGAGAATTCAGAAGGGTGAACCAACACTTCATGGAAGCCATGTGGTTGAGGAGCAGAAGCCCGAGACTCGCAGTCAAATAACATGAGCCTGAGCTCCGGTGCCTCTTCTGCCGTAGTGATAAAGCCCACGAAGTTGTTCTGAGAATTAAGTATGTTCTACTTGGGGAATAATTGTAAAAACCTTTATAAATATGAACAGTTGAAGACCAACCAAATAAAAACTAGGAAATGACTATCATTTCCTTGGGCTGACCAACCTCTTAAGAATTTTGTGGCGTGTTTCAATAAGAGAAGCAGAGGTTATAAAAAAAATTCTGGACCATATTGGTGGTGCATAATAATGCACTGCTCAAATGATGCTGGACCTACAGAGAGGACCATGGGTTTGATTCCCTGATCAATCTGTACACATCAGGGACATGGTACACTCATGATCCTAGCTGGCTGAGAAGGATCGTGACATGAGACTCAGTTGAGAATGCTTCTTTCTCTCTCTCTTTCTCCTTCTCCCCTTCTCTCTTTCTCTCTGCCTCCCCATGTTTCTTATAGGAAAAAAAATGAATTTTATTATATATTTTTTTTTTTTTTTTTTTAGAGAGATTTTCGCTAGAGGGCGCGTGCGCTCGCCAGACAGACAGAGAGAGACATAGAGACAGAAAGCGAGAAATCACCCCCCAGGGGGGATGGTCACGCCGCAATCCCTTCTCCTCCATTCTCCTCTCGGGATCTTGGGCACGCACGCACACGCGCCCGGCGTGAGTTGTAAGCCACCGGGTCCGAGACGCGAACCGCGGTCGACTACGTGGGAGTCCAGCGACATAGCCATTACGCTAACTGCTGGTTCCCAATTTTATTATATTTTTTTTAATCCTGACATTTGAGTACCTAGGACCAGTAAAGCCACACAACAGTTTCATCTAAGAGCCATTTCAGGTTTGATTACTGCAGATTTTGGCTGCTTAGAAAATAATCCTCACAGATTCTCTCAACCTTATGGTTAGCTCAAACAGCAGCTACTAAAGCCATCGGCATAATTTGCAGCACAAACTAGCATTAAGCAATTTATAGGCAAAAGAGAAAGTCTACTTTGCACATAACTGATGGCAGGAAAATGAAAGATGAGTTCATAACATTTCAGCTGACTCTGCAGTACAGCTCAGCAGCTTTTTCTATTTCCATCAAGATTTGAAAGAAAAGAAATACAAGCATAACAATGTCACTGCCTATAGATGGGACTCCGCCCTGTGCTCAAGTCCTGCACAATTATCTACAGTTTCATATTCCAGCCTTACTTGGAGTGCGACCAGAGATGAAGTGACTCCGTAGGGTACTCAAACACATCCAGAGCCTTCCCAGCTCATGGAGCTCCTCCCATATGTAAATTCCTTATTTCATTTGTAAATGAACCTCTCTCCATTGTTGGGCAGTGGGAATATGCTGATAAATGTGACAGGCATGGATGCTGACTTCAGAGACTTTGTAGCCCAACAGGCAACTACTGCAAATGTGTGTTGAATGTGGTTCCCGAAGCAGAATGTGTCATTAAACCTAGTCTTACAGATGATGAGGCTGAGGCTTGAAGATGCAAGTGCCCATGGACAGCCAGCTGTAAGTGATTCAGACAGGCTTCAAACTCGGCAGTGTGATGCCACCAGCATTATTTCATCATTACTGCTTTCTGCCTCCATGCTTCATCATAGCCTTTTATTTGGTCTCTCCCACCCTCTTGACCTCAGATTGCCTTCCTAAAAGCAGAGCTTTGATCTCATTCACCTCAAGTC
The DNA here is from genome assembly GCA_026018925.1 of Tupaia tana. Taxonomy (NCBI): domain Eukaryota; kingdom Metazoa; phylum Chordata; class Mammalia; order Scandentia; family Tupaiidae; genus Tupaia; species Tupaia tana. The sequence continues at coordinate 216,011,661 of JAKSZU010000003.1, read as the reverse complement.
TACCCTGCCTATCACATCCTACCTCCCTGCTAACATGTTTCAATGGGACTGGACAATGAGTAAATATTGGTTTGATTTAATTGAATTCTATGGATACCCGATTTAAATTCTGTGATTTATCTTTGGACCATCTAGAAATGACCTTTTGATTTCTTATATCAGCTCACTTTGTAACTTCAATATTTTTGAGATTTCATTTACATAAACTACTTGGTATTTGTGTCTCCAGATATTTTATCATGCTTGAAAGCTAGCTGGGTTTGCTTTATTGATGCAGCTGCTGTTATAGAAAGTAGGGAGGGAATCTGATTTGCACAGGAGGTTGAAAAGCATTTCAGAGGATAGATGGGTCTACTAAGAAGGCTGCTGGGTCCAGGAAGGCACAAGGAAGTGCTTTGAGCAGAGGTCCCTGCAGAAACATTCTCCTTTATAACAGACCCACCTGGGATAGCTGTCTCTGTCACCACATCAGCAGACCCAAGCTGCAGGATACAATCTGATAATACTGACACAATCTCTTTCTTAGCAATTCTCAGCACAGATGCTTTGCAGGAATTACTTGGTAGGAGTTTTAAGTACAAATGCAGGAGAGTAACTTACATACTGATCTTGTATAATAACTACTGATCTCCAATCAAGGACTAAGCTGAGACCGAAGAGGTGAAGCTCTCAATAACTGGATAGTCCACACAGGTTTCAGGAAGCTGTTTCCCATGCAGGAAGATGGGTGTACATTCTGGGGTGGTCTCTGTTATACCAGATTCAGGAAGAATAATGCACAAGCCTTTAAAATACAAATTTGGAGGAAATATAAGTTTCCTGGATCACTAGAATAAAATTCTTAAAGATACAAGAGTTAATTTGGTTATTGATAAACTGGCAGGTAGTAATAACACAAATATGACTTAAACTACATCATCTGTGTTGTCATTAGTCAAAGGAATAAGCTATGAAACCGGGGCACCACCTACCAGTTTTCCGGTATCAAACTCGTATTTCATTCCCATCTGGCAAGGGGTGGGCTTTTGGGAACTATGTAAAATCTGTGAGAAAAAAAACAAATATTAACTAGCTTATCCAGGGCAGCATAATGGAACATAACATAGAAGAAATGTCCAATACCAAGAAAATGGAAGAATAAGTTTTGGTGTATTCATACAATAGAATATTACACAATGTTGAAATAATTAAGCTACTATGACTCATGACAGCATAAATAAATCTCATAGGCACAATGTGAATAACCAAATTGATAAAAAGAAAAAGAGCATAAACTGCACAATTCCATTTGCATGAAGTTCAAGAGAGGCAAACTTCTCTGAGCTAAGGAAGACAAGAAGAGAATGTGCCCAGTGGGAGGAATTCTGAAGCATTAGGGTTGCTATATAACCATATCGTTTCATATTGCAATGATTTGCACATTATTTCCTGCTTAGAATGCTCCCCCCTCTATTATTTGCTTGGTGGATACTTGCCCATCTATTAGGACTTACTTCTGTGAAGTCATTCATAAAACCTCCCTTATCCTCTACACTGTCTCTGGTAACTAACCAGAAACTAGTAATGTGTTTTCTCTGGAGAATGAAACTGGCTGTTGCAAAGTGGACAGAAAGGAGGCTCACTGTCATTAGATATCCTTTTGTTGCATGGATTACCTATTTAACATAGAAATTAGGAAACATTTTAAAAATGCAAAACTGGGACCAGCAGTTAGCATAGTGGCTATGTTGCTGGACTCCCATGCAGTTGACCGCGGTTCAAGTCCTGGACCCGGCATCTTAAACTCATGCCTGGTGCATGTACGTGCATGCACAAGATCTTGAGAGGAGAATGGAGGAGAAGGGATTATGGCATGGTCATTCCCCCCTGGGGGGTGATTTCTCGCTTTCTGTCTGTCTGTCTGTCTCTGTCTTTCTGGCGAACACACGCGCCCTATAGCAAAAACCTCTCCAAAAAAAGAAAAAAAATACAAAACTTAGGTTATTGAAACACCAGTTTACTGCGAATTAGAAATAAAAGGGCAGATGTTGTCTACCCCAATCCAGAGGAGTAAGTTTTTTCTCAATAAGGCAGTAAGCAAAACTGAACAGGGAGCCAGAAAATAAAGGTGGTCATTTTTTTTTTTAATTCTATAGGTTAGTCATAGTAAGGTTCTCATGTAATAATGTTCATGTGTAAGAGCAGAGCTTATGAAATATAAAATCCACAGATAATAGAATTCACTTATTACCTACATTAAACAATAGTGGGTCCAATTTCCCCATGCCTACACAGTGTGATAATACAGCCCTCTGACAAAGAACTGTTATAAAATGACATGCTTTTCACCTTGAAATCCATCTGACTTTGGAGAGCTTGTGATATTTTTCTAAAATAGAAACCATAATTGATTATGTCTAATATAAATTTAATGTTCTCATTAACTACAAACCACAGCTAAGACATTGTCTTCTAGAATCCTGAAATCCTCTATTGTAATCTTATGCTGTCCTAATAACAAAATGTGCAATTTTTTCTATTCACACTTGCAGCAGATAATTATTTTACATCTACTTCGTGTAGATTGTAAAAGTAATATATAGCCCCAGTTTTATTAAACTTGTGATCTAATATATTTTATGAGCAGGAGGCAAAACCAGCAAAAGAATGAACATGGCACTTCACATTCAAGGATTTTGGTTCAAGTCATGTCTCTACCATTTGGTAACATGATAGTACACCAGTCACTGTATCTCTAAATCTTAATATTCTTGTAAGATTGGCTTAATAGCACTGAAGAAAAGGATATTTAGAAGTACTAAATAAATTACAGATGAAAAGTACCCATTATATAGCTGGTTCAAAACTCATTTCTCTTTAGTGTATTCCCTTCCTGTGATGTCTTAGCATGATTTATGTTGATCCCATAACTACTGCCTCCCACTTAGCCAACAAAGCTGCATGACACAATTTTTTTTTAATTTGTTTTGTTTTGGTTTGTTTTGCTGTGGGGCATGTACACTTGCTGTAGAGAGACAGAGAGGGAAAGTGAGAAGTTACCCCCAGGGAGGTTGGCCACATCACAATCCCATCTTCTTCATTCTCTTCTCAGGACTTTGGGCATGTATGCGTGCACGCACGCGCACACACACACACACACACACATGCACGCACATACACACATATACCTGGTGTGATTTTCAAGCTGCCGATCCAGACTCAGGTGACAGCTGGCCAAGTGAGAATCCAGTGCTTTAACCACCACACCACACTACCTGCTGGCACAACACAAACATTTTGAAGAGTCAGTAGGATTTAATTGTTAAGGTTTGGAATGGAAAACACACACAATTTGTCCTCAGTTGCTCACTGTTTGCTTTGAGGGAAGTTATCTCTCAGTTGCTCACTGTTTGCTTTGAGGGAAGTTATCTGACCTCTTTGAGGTTTACTTTTCCCATTTTTAAAAATGGGAATATGTTCTCTCTTATTATAGACTAAATATTTTTGTTATTTAAATAATTCTTGTTGGAATACTAACCCTTAATATTATGGCATTGGGAGTAGAGCATTTTAGAGATAATTAGGTAATGAGGGTAGAGCCCTTGCAACAGCATTGGTGCCTTTATAAAAGAGATTTCAGGACCAGCAGGTGGCATGGTGTTTAAGGTGCTGGAATTCCCACATGGCTGGCCATGGTTTGAGTCCCAGACCTGGCAGCTTGCTTTCTCACTCTCCCTCTCTCTCTCTCTTCCGTCTTTCTCTGGCAAAACTCATGTGAAAAATAATATTAACAATAATAAATAAATTAAAAAAGAGAGATTTCAGAGACTGTTTAAGTCTCTTTTCACCATGTCAGTATAGACTGAGATGTCAGCAGTCTACAACTGAAAAGAGCCCTCAATAGAACCTGACATTCTGATCTCAGACTCCCAGTCTTCAAAACTGTGGGAAATTAATTTCTACTATTTTTAAGTTATCTAGATTATGATACATTATTAGAGCCCAAACTGACTGAAGTACTTATTAGGAGATGTTATAAGATGCAATAAAACAATAGCTTAGGATATACATTATTTCAAGTAAGCATTTGTTCAGAATTATGAAGTGATAAATTTCTGTTTTTCTAAGCCATCTAGTTCTGTTATCCATAGCAAACCAATACAGATTGATATTCAATCAACAGGTAGTGCTACAGCCAACTGGATGCCCAAATAGTGAAATACTTTTCTTCCAATTAGTACATAGACACTCTTCAGAGTCTTCCAGACTCCCCTGGCTTCCATGTCCATTCTAATCCTTTTCTCGGGGCCCATGGACTTTCCTCATAATACAAAAACTAAAAATTCAAGACTTCATGGACTCAGCAAACTATATATATTTTTTTCTTTTTCTAAGAGAGATTTTTGCTATAAGGCACATGTGCTAACCAAGGAGACAGAGAGACAGAAAGAAAGAAATCCCCGGTTGGGGGGGGATGGCCATGCCAGTCCCTTCTCTGGATTTTAGCACTTGCAAGCACACATGCCTAGTGTGAGTTTTAAGCTGCTGAGTTAGGGATCTGAACCACAGTCGACTATGGAAGTCGAGCAAAGTGTGGGAGTCCAGCAAAGTAACTATTATTCCATCTGCTAGTCCCTCAGCAAATTATACCTGTAAATTGCAACCGCAAAGGCCAGATTATCTTCTGCAAGAAATCTGAAGCATACCCATTCTCCTCAGTTCATTGCTTCCTCACTGCAACTTAAGACAAGAGTACATGTTTGTTTGTTTGTTTGTTTTACATTGTAAAGATTTTACCAAAGGTTTCTGGAGAAGAAAAATAATTGCATATTAATCATTATGAAAATGCCGTAAGTATTCCAAAATCTATATAATCCTCTGAAGTTCCTATCCTCGTCTAAAAGGAGAGCCTCTAACTGCAGAATGGTTAAACTCACCTGCCCTGCAATATAGACCTGAAAATATATATTAAAAAAAGTTTCCCAACTTGGATCCACTCAATACTTTCTCAGGGGGCACTTTCCATTTCTTGTTTCTATAGCCCCACACAAGAGCCATTCCTGCATTGCATTCCTTTTGTGAGGAACCTGGGGCATGCAGTGCTGCTACTCCCACCTCCAGAAGTCTGTAGAAAGCACAGTTGGAATTAATGTCTCTGTTAAACTAGGGCAATGTGATCGGATGCTTCCTGACATATAGAGGAAATGCTACAGGCTATACCTTTGTTGCAGGTGGCCCTCTCAGGAATTGGTATGCTCCTGTGATCCCACCACACAAGATAATCTACAGCTCAATGTGTTCTCAGGGGAAGCTGCTTTCTAGACATGATGGTTTATGAGGTCACCACTGCCTAGTGGAAACAGTCACCCATGTAGGCCTGTGATAATACCTGTCCAGTAAGATACAGTTTTAAAGAGACCCTGACGGCCTGGAGAGATAATGTTTCAGAACCTACATTCATGCATCCAGTTGCCATGGACACAGCAGCTATGTGGATATTCAGCTAGTTTTTAAGGTAAGCAGCCAAAAGAGATCCATAATTAAACCAGATCTCATCCCGTCTAACGAGTATTATACTAGGCCCTAAACATGATACTCTGTTTAAGGAAACCACCAATGTAGTTTATTTACTTCCAGTAGTATTCCTGAAGTTACATTTGTTGCATGAATGAATGAATGAATGAATCATTCATTGAATGAGTTTATACTGAGGGTCTTCTGTGACAGCATTGTTATCACAACATGAAGAGATGCGAAAATGAATAAACTGTGGTGTCTTCCTTTAAGGATCTCATTTTTTTATAGAGAAGGAAGGTGTCCATGACAATAATTTTTAAGAAAAAATTTATAGAATGCAAAAAAAAATATGTTTAGGAGGAGAGACAGTGTCAGACAAGGCTACACCAACTGGAGAGACAATGAAGTTGGGCACTAAAGGATGAGTGCGTTTGTCCCCAGTGTATTGAAAATGAGGAGGCTTTCTAACACATGGAAAATATAGTCAGGGAAGAGCACAATTGTTGGAGAACTGCAAGACATCTTTATTACCTATTGGATAGTACTAGCACCCCTCAAGTACTAACTAGCAATGCCTCCGATGTCTGATAATCTTAGGTGTTGAAACATGGCCAAAAATCTACAAATAGGTCCTAAGCACGGGGGCAAATTATGACAAAGTCCATACAATTGATACCTTTGTGAGATCCTGACACCACCGTAAGTGGAAAAACCTTCATGGGGGACCAGCAGTTAGCGTAATGGCTATGTCGCTGGACTCCCACATAGTCAACCGCGGTTCACGTCCCAGACTGGGTGGCTTAAAACTCATGCTGGGCGCGTGTGTGTGCGTGCCCAAGATCCCGAGAGGAGAATAGAGGAGGGGGGATTGTGGCGTGGCCATCCCCCCCTGGGGGGTGATTTCTCGCTTTCTGTCTCTCTGTCTCTCTCTGTCTGTCTGGCAAGCACACATGCCCTATGGCAAAAACCTCTCCAAAGAAAAAAAAAAACTTAAAAAAAAAAAAAACCTTCATGGAATACCAACTTTACTCACTTATCTAGCATAATTTTCAATAATCTTTTGAGGACCCATGAAAGAAGAGAGATTAATTGAGGACAAGAAAAATAACCAGGAAAAATGCACAGGTCTAGTAATTACCTTATTCACAATCCCAAAATTAGTATATCCAGATACCAGAGTACCCACATTTAACATGAAAGTAAAATCATTGACATTTATAATGATCCCTCTAATCAAAGTCCCGAGTCTAATGTCCATTAAAGTAAGGTGATATGTAATGACTCAAGAAAGCATCTCATTAAAACAATTTAGATAACCAAAAAACTTTTCTTCTGTAAGGTATTAGTTCCTACTCATTTTAAAATTGTGCTCATGGAATTATCTATTTTTGAAAGGCCTGACTGGAAAAATAAAATATAAATATACTTTAATTTATCTGATAATTAATGAAACAGATGGTGGCTTATTTATCCTATGATTGTATGATGAACAAAGTCATTAAAAGACAGCGTGTAGAATTGAGATATATATTTTCATTTGGACAAAAAGAAGCAAAACATAATATCCAACAGTCTTTAGATAGAAAATCAAGTAAAGGCATTATGTAGAATTATAAAAGAGATAAAACTACACTTTAAAACATATAATTTTCCAAGGAATACACATAAATGACGAACAGATATATCAAGGAAATGAAATTAAAACCATGATAAGATATTACTTCACACCTGTTATAATGGTTATTATCAAAAAGACAAGAAGTAACAAATTTTGGGAAGGCCAAGAGAACCCTTGTATGCTGTTGGTATGAATCTAAATTGGTACAGCCATTATGAAAACTGCATGTGGAGGTTCCTCAACAACTCAAAAATAGAACTACCATATGACCCAGAAAACCCAATTATGGGCCAATAGTCAAAGGAAATGAAATAAGTATCTTAAAGAGGTATCTACATTCCCATGTTCATTGCAGCATTATTTAGAATAGTCCAAGATACAACTTAAGCATCCATCAACAAATGAGTGGTTAAAGAATATATATATATATATATATATATATATATATATATATATATATTTATAATGCAGATAGATATATTGATAAATATACACACACACAAACACAATGTTCAGACTAGAAAAGAAGGATATCCTACCATTTGGGACAACATGGATGAACCTGGAGGATGGTATACTAAGTGAAATAAACCAGTCACAGAAGATAAATATTGATGATATCAAATATATGGAGAATCTTAAAAGGTCAGATTTAGAGAAGCACAGTATGATGGTGGTTGCCGAAAATGAGGAAACTGGTGAAAATGGTGTTTGTCACAGGGTACAAACTCTCAGTTATAAGATGAGTAAGTTCTAGGGATCTAAAGTGCAGCACGGAATAGTGTACAGTATCCTTGAAATATGACAAAAGAGTAGATCTCAGGTGCTCTCACCATAAACAGAAGAAACAGTAAATATACGTTAATTGACTTTGTAGAAATTACTACTCAAGAAATACTTACATTGAAATACCATACTGTACACCATAAATATAAATATTTTTGTTTGTTAATCATTCCTCAAAAAAACTAAAAAATAAATAAAATAAAACACTGGAGAAAAGCTGTTTTTTTTTTTTTAAGGACAGGGAGTTGGTAATAAGGCTGATATAAGGTTTTCATTATCCTTACATATCTCTGCAAAGATACAGAAAATCACAAACATATGCAATATTAATCACACACACAACACATCTATCATAGCTAGTAGATGACCTATTACAAAAGAAAAATAGTACTGCATCTGAACTCTACTTCCTGTTAAATTTTACCATATCTAAAAATTTTATCTACCTAGCTTTTAGAATCAAACTTATCTTTGAAATTCAAATAAAGCACGTCTGTATAAATGTATGAGCTCCATTCTGTGAATCTTTTCATTCTAGCAGGCATCTTTAAAGAGTAAAAATGACAAGCCTACCATTGTAAGTTTTTGCTCTCCACTTTCACAGTATTTTTGTGAGATTAGAAATCATGTATGTTAAGTGTGGCACATATAAATAGTCAATAAATTGTGATAGTTGTTTTAGCAGTTTAAAAGTGCAGAAAATAATTTTCACATTAAATTGTGTTTCTGTAGCAGAAGATCAGTAGAGGGTATTTTTTATTTAAAAGTAGGTACATAATCCTTCACCTGACTTATACTTCAAGTTACAAATAGTTCCATCAAATATTTTTGGTTTCTGTAACAAGACTTTTTTGTTCAGAAAAAAATTTGCTGTGAGATTTAATCTCCTAAGGTTCCTACTTGCATAGCCCTCATAAGAGCCTGAAAGAGGGAAGGCATTGTATTGGTCATATGATTTTATAAGAGGGAAGGCATCGTATTGGTCATACGATTTCATAAAACTTGAATAAGTGTGTTTTAACATTGGACAGCTAAAACCACTGGCCTTCCACTTTAATTTATCTATTATACCTCTTGTGAAATAGGAAATAGGAAATTCAAGTTGAGACACACTTGATTTGGTTTTAAGTAAATGTACTGATAAGGTTTGTACCTATTTCCATGTATAGAAAATTCATGGCTGACTATCCCTGAAATGTAATAACTTCCAGGGATATTACCACCACCTGTGCCAACTGACAGAAAGGTATAGGGCTGAGTTAGTAAGCCAATAAAAATTTGTCCCACAGCACTGGCACTGGAATTATGCGGGTAATGGAGGAAAGGCAGGGTTCGAAATATATAGAATTTAAAAATTTAGATTCTATTTGAGGAACATAATGCAAATATAAGTAACTGCAAACATGCAAGGTATTGATAGTGAATTTTAAAAATAAGAAAGAGACTGTTAGAGTTATAGGTATTTACAGGAAGGATAGCTCTCAATGAGTGCTCAGGAAAAACTAAGAAAATGGATGTTAGGACATTCAAAAAAATTATTTTTTCATTATGCCAGAGAATAGGTGTGCATTCAAGAAGATAGACAGAGCAAGAAGTAGGGGGAGGGGGGAAAAAAGGAGAGAAAGAAAGCACCCTTCCACAAGACCTGGTCATATCAAAATACTTTTTCTTCCCATTTTCTTTTCTTTTCTTTTTTTCTTTGGAAGTTTATGGACTTAATTTTTTTCTAAAGCATTTACAATACTTTTTTTGTGGTTAATTTTTACAAGCCATTTTAGCCAGCTCAAACAAGAGCCATCTTTTAAGATAAGGTAGCAATATAAATTTTGGTATCCTCCAGCATAAATACAGGACTTTGTCCTTTTTCTCCCACTAATTTTGACTCAATATAAAAACGCAGGCACATGCGCGCGCGTGCGTGTGTGTGTGTGTGTGTATTGGTGTTTCAAATTTAGGGCATGCATGCCCATGCCCAGTATGTAAGCTGTCAGGGCCAGGACACATGGGATAGGCTTCCTCTGCACAGGACTTAGCCACTTCACTGTGGGGCAGCCATGTAGGTCTTTTAAGAATGAGTAAACTGGAACCAGCAGATGACATATGGTTACATCGCTGGACTCCCACATGGCTGACCACCGTTCGATTCCTGGACCCAGAGGCTTGAAACTTATACCAGGCTCGTGTGTGTGTGCCTAAGATCCTCAGAGAAAAATGGAGTAGAAGGGTTTGCAACATGGCCATCTCCTCTATGGGGTGATTTCTTGCTTTCTGTCTCTCTCTGGCGAGCACACACACCCTATAGCCAAACATCTTTCTCTGGAAAAAAAAAAAAAAAAGAATGCGTAAACTGAGTGATGAAAGGATGGGTGGGTGGGTGAGTGGTTGGGTGGATAAAAGACCAAAAAACAAAAACAGTAATAATAACGAAAAGAGCTTATATAGGAAGTGATCATGTATCAGAATACCTGGAGTAACCAATAATACCTAAAGAGAAGGAAAGTGAAACTATAGCTGTCAAGTCTCAAATACAACAAAGGCAAAGAGAGAAAGAACAATACTTCTCCCTACAAGCTTGATCATTTTTGTCCTGTTATTTTGATTCAGTAAACAAGCTTCAGTCCAAGCCCTTAAGTGTAAGGTAAGTGTTGAGAAAAAGACAATAAACAATGTATTCCCTGAGCTACAGAAATTAAATGTATATTGGTGGAAAACAGGAAGCAACAGATACATATACAAAAAAGTTTAATGAAAAGAAATAGTAATCCAATTTTTAATCTATGTCAAACCCCAAATCTTTAGAGTACAAAGGAAAGAGTGTAATTGTGACAGATATAATGTAAAGGAGGTGACAAGAATTTATTTACAGACGTGTATGAAATTTCCTCTTTGTCCAGGGTATATTGAACTGGGAGATACTAACCAAATCCACCTAAGCCAATTGAAAGAGAGTCTCATGGACTCTGGTGTGTTATCTAATATGGTCCCTCAAATCTCTGGAACTGTGGTGCATTCACCTTCTTCCATGCAGATTAAGCAGCAGAGAAAGCTGCAGAGAGAGATAAGAAAGAAACAGCTCCTTTGAGCTCTAGCTGCCCACCTGTCCTTGGGTCAACGAGGCATGCCAGTATCCTGAAGCTCTAACTAATACATCCCTTTAACGCCAGCTTAAGAGCTAGATCCTGTTCATAAAGCAGATTTCTGAGGCATGAGCTAGAGAGGGAAGAAAGTGTGTGTTACTTGTAATATAGTCAGGCATTTTAAAGTTGGAGTAATCTTCAGTGAGTTTCTAGTTTACACTATTTTCATGGTGAGGATAGTGAAGCCCAAAGAAAAGAAACCAATTTTGATTAGGTTACGCCATTGACAAGTTGGTAGTGGCAGAGTCAAAATTTGCATCTTAGTTTTACAAGCTCCCACATATGTAATGTAAATGAAATGTCGGAAAATGATACTGTGATACTTGTGCCTCTACAAGCAGTTGCTGAGAAGTATAACACATCCAATTACATATATTCATGCATTCTGCCCACATTATGTAGTTTCGAGCTATGTACAAACTATAAAGGTTTGGATAAAGTGGTAGCAGACAGTGTAAGAAAGGTCAGAGGGTGAATAGGTCAGAATTCTTGACTATTTGCTCTCTGAGGTTTCTCAGATAATTTTATCTTGAGATTATTAAATTGCTTTATTGTAATAGAAAATAAGACGCTTAGAGAGTTATGTGCACTGCCTTTACTGCTCCCCTCAGAGAGACCGAGATCCCTATCGAGCATAGGAACACACTATTTCAATCACCTGTGTTTCTTAACTTCTTCCATTTCTCCCTCCAGGCTTGGAGAGGCATATGAGTGGAGAGCCTAGCGTATTGTAGGCACAATAAATATTGTTGAAAACAATGTGAATGGCCAAATCTTGGCTTTTCAGCATGCACTGAAGAAGGCAGAGTAAAAATTTGTTTATGCAGTTACATGGCTGAAACTGTGGAGCTAGTAGTTCATCTGAGGTTCCAATAGGGGCTCTTAGTGAAAATATAAAATATTGATCACTATGGATACTTGGTAAACCAGATGAGGGCTTATTTTATTATACGATTTCTATAAATCTTCCACAAGCCCTGCTACACTACCCATAGAAAAGTAAATTCCTAAGTTTAATAATTTCCACAGCATTAGGAAATATTGTTCACAATGGGGTTGATGAGCAATTTTACTTGATAAACATGCCTCTCTACCTAAAGCAGATGCCCAGGCAGAAACATTGGTAAACATTTTCTCAAAGCTCAGCTGTTCATGTATGTATTAAATAAATGTGTACTTCAATTTAAAACTGCAATCACAAATTTCATTTACTGTAGAGGTAAATGAACTGGACTCAGGAAAAGATCTTTAATCAGCACAAATAAATCAGAAATGTTCATTCACATAACTACTGGTTTGAAAAATGATGCAATATATGTAAAAATAAAAATAACCAAAACAAAAATAGAAAATAGGGATACTGAAAGAGTACATCCATTTTATAGTAGAGTCATAGAACTAGGAAAAGAAATAACTGGTTTTTACAACATCAGCCTTGCCTCAAATTATAATCACGATTTCCTCGTTGATGACCATTGGAGAGCTTTAGGCAGAAGATAAGATTGATTACATGCTGCATAAATTATCATGTTTTTTATTATTAACAGAAGATTCTATAAAAAACAAGCCATAGTCTAAATGCAGGATGAAAGCACATTACTAAAAGTTTCCTTCATAATCCCAATAAGGGGGAAAACGATTCATTCATTAAACTTCTTACATGAATCTAGATTCTAAACTAGTCACAACCATTTTAGAATGATGCTGACATATGCCTTAAATCATGAATATTAGAAATTATTTGGGACTAGCAAATGGTGTAATGGTTATGTTGCTGGACTCCCACATAGTTGACCATGGTTCAAGTCCTAGATCCAGCAGCTTAAAACTCACGCTGGGCACATATGCATGCATGCCCAAAATCCCAAGAGGAGAATGGAGGATAGGGGATTGCAAGTGTGGCCATACCCCCGGGGGGTGATTTCTTGCTTTTTGTCTCCCTTTCTCTATCTTTCTGATGGGCACACGTGCCATATAGCAAAAAATCTCTCAAAAAGAAACAAATATATATTTAATAGTAAATATATAGTGATCATTGTTACCAACTTTCTTGGGGGAGATGAGAGGTTTTCTTGCTATAGGGCACGTGTGCTCGCCAGAAAGATAGAGAGACAGAGAGACAGAAAGTGAGAAATCACCTCCCAGGGAGAATGGCCAGGCCGCAATCCCATCCCCTCCATTCTCCTCTCAGGACCTTGGGCACACATGCACACGCGCTCGGCGTGAGTTTAAGCCATCGGGTCCGGGAATCGAATCACAGTCGACTATATGAAAGTCAAACGTGTTTTTTTTTTTTATTTTACTCCACACTGTTTCGAAGAGACTACTGTAAAAATTAAATTCTTGAATTGTCAGAATACTAAGCTATATTTAAGTATGAATAAAAATGAATCTTTTCAGCATACCCATAACTATATAACTATCTTGTCCAAAATTCTTTGATTAATCTTTTTATGTTTAAAAACAATTCTACACTCATGTAACAGCATGATCTGATAATAATCTCCCTTTTCTCCCTATATTCTAGTCAAAGTTAATTATTTCCTGAACATGCTTCTGCCTCTATGTCTTTCCTCATGACAGTCCCTCTCACCAAAATATCCTTTCTCACAGTTTTACATTTAGAAATTCTATCCAGACTCTAAAGTTCATGCAGATGCATCCTCCACTATGAATCCTTCCCCAGCACTCTAGGTGAGAGGTGTTTTGGTTCCCAGGATCATAGGACATTATATTTTTCTGGCTGAATCATGTATTCTGACTTGTCAGCCTGATTGATTTTTCTGTCTACTTTAGTTGCCCCAACAACACTCAGCCTGAAGGCAGAGTTATTTGGAGTACTTAATTGTTTCTTCTTCTTGAAGGCAAGCACTGTATTTCCTTTCTTCTTATTGTTTCCATTTTCTTTACAGAGTCTCATCACTTTAGACATGAGGCAAGTATTTGGGCAAATGAATAAAAACGGAATTCAAAAAACCTAATTTATCACCCACATGGTGATAAATTAAGACACAATTTGTTAATTGTTCCTGTATTTTCAGGATAGTCCACAACATAGATACAAATTTTAATCATATAAAACTAATTTTTGATATCCAGAAAATCTAAAACTAATTCTATTCACCAGAAAAAAATTTGAATGCCTATGAATATGCTGAGACTTTTTCAGTATGTACTCATTTAAATTTTTTAATACTACATCCATTTACACTGGCCAAAAATAAACTATCTTCTGGGACCGGCAGGTGGCGTAGCAGTTACGTTGTTGGATTCCTACATGGTGGACTACGATACAAGTCCCAGACCCAGTGGCTTTAAACTCAAGATCCCAGGAAGAGAATGGAGGAGAAAGCATTGTGATGTGCCCATCCTCCCGAGGGGTGATTTCTCACTTTCCCTCTCACTGTCTCTATCTCTCTCCAGTGAGCACCCTTGCCCAAAGGCAAAAACCTCTTAAAAAAAAAAAAAGAAACTATCTTCATAATCTGTTGGAATACAGGACCTTATGCCATGCTATGAAAAAGGAAGAAAATATGCAATCAGAAGACTTCAGTATATATTATTTTTAATGCTCAAGAAATACTTTGGGCAAAAATAAATTAAAATGCTTTTGTAGTTTGATTTTCTCACCTCTTGCTACTAATTTTTAGTACAAGAATCTGAAATCTAAGGGTCAGATCAGGTTCACTTGCTCTCGGTTCCCACACATCTATCTCTGTCTGTATCTGGTCAGTTAGTAATCTAGTTATAATGTACCTGGAAGAAATCCCTTAATCTATGAAAGTACATACCAAATAATATAGTGAAAATGCATATACCCTCTGGAATGAGAACATACACAGTTTACTATGCAACGCAACAAAAATGGACATTTACTGGGTTTTAGTCTCAAATTCTCTATCCCTAGAAATCCAATAAAAAAGTTTAACTCAAAGATTGAAATATGGAGATAAAAGCTATTGGGGCACATGTGAAAATATGTGGGCAACGCACAATATGTTTTATAAAAGTGTATTTCATGTTCTCATTTTAAGCTTAAAAATGAATATGTAATATTTCATATACAATCTATGGAAAATAAAATTAAATATCTTGGAACCTTGAAACTTTACTAGGCACAATTGTTGAAGCTTTACAATGCACAATTATCTTTCCTCCACCATGTTGTCCATAAAACTGACTACTTTCCACTGTTAAGTGCATGCTATTTCTCCACTTTATACCAACTGTCTGCACTCTATGACTGGAACTGAATGAATAGAGGCTATAGAAACATAGAAAATGGTTATAGATACCAGATACAGTGTGGGAAGAAGGTAGAAGGAGGAGAGTCTGTGGAAAGACATTAAGGAGAAAAAGAGAGATAAGACATTTAAGGGACAAAGAAATGGGCTATTATCTGTTGATGATAATGTGTAAGGTATCCCCAACTGAATTGGTGAGAAATGTATTGTTGAAACATTCACTTTACAAGCTAAGTGACATATGTGATTGAATGTATAAAAGAAATTAAAATAGAATTGAAAAAAAAAGTAAGTGTAGGGTTGGCTGAGTGATGCACCTCTTCCTATTTCTGAGTATTATGCCTCACAGTCAGGTACATGCTCTGTCATGTGATCATAACCTGCATTTTTCAAATACAGAAAAGGGCCTTAATTTCATTTTGATTAAGAAAGTCGGTTCCTATCAGGGCCCCAAATGAAAGTAAATCTTGATTTGTACAACATGATAACTATTGAGACAATGACTACTTAAAGCATTATTGTCTAATCATGCTGATCTAAAGTTATGTGGGCTACATTTTAACCACAGAAAAATGGTAGCCCTTTCAGAAAGAAGAGAAAATTGAGCTTCAGGTCACTACCTTTGGCTGTTTCCTCTCCAGATGCTCATTTCAATCACTGGTATTCAAGAGCAGGGATCCAAGTAGCAGTGAGCATAAGAGCATTCTACAGCTTCATCCTGCTGGCTGGTTTGACGTAACCCAGATACACTAAGATAGGAAGAAGAAAACCCACGTAGTTAGAAATATATTTATTCAATGACAGTGATTATTTGGGAATGGGCTAGGTGGATAAAGAGTTAAATTTGTTCTCATGTCCACCTAGTAAAAATATCCTGTGATGTATTTTTCCAGATTTTAATAACTCCAAAATAGGAGCGCTAATTATAAAAGTCTGAACTTAGCATTTATATAAATATTTAGTAGTGAACGTTTTCTTACAGTAAGAAATGTTCCCTTTATTAGCCCTGTTGATTATTAGAGATGACTATTAGCCATCATCACACTCAGCTATTATGAGGCCTACTGATCCCCAAGCCACCAGATCAGTCCTTGACTTGTCTGTCTGAACTGATTAGAGTGTTGTGAATTCAAATCTCATTAGAGAGATCTAAGAGCACCTCTTCCTAACTCTGTTATACTTGTGAATTGCATGCAAACAAAGGAAACTATCAGGTTTGTTACCCTGATTAAGTTATTATGAAAATTATGAAATATTATGTAAACATTTTTGATTTGATGTCAAGAAGACATAAAACTCTCAAAGTTGTAGAACCTACTAATTTCATCTTTTTATTATTATTATTGCCAGAGTGTGCTTTTGCTCACCAGGGACAGAGACAGGAAGAGGGAGAAAGCACTCCCCAGTGGGGCATGGTCATGCCATAATATCTTTTCCTCTGTTTGCTCATCCTGCCAGGATTTGGGACATGTGCACACACTCGCTTAATGTGTTCTTCCAGTCACTGGGTCTAAGATTTGAACCACAGATTCATCCATATGGGTTTGATTTCTCTTAATCATCAGGCTATGGAACAGTTCCTAACTACATCTATATATGTCTGATCATCAACGTTTCACACTTAATAAGAACCTAGTGAAGATCTGCAAGATAAGTGAATTAATTGCAACGATGTTAAATTAGTTATAAAAATGACCAAAAGCTAAAAGAGAACTTGAAAAAAGAGAAACAAGTGTTATGTCACAAAAGTGGGGTTCTAGGTGATATTTTTTTCCTGCTTAGAAATGTATTTTAATATCAAACCAATAAGTTTAAATAATAATAACTTAAATTAACATTAAATCCAGTTCATCAGGGATTGTTCACTAGAATGTGCCTAGCCCTATATGACAAACAAGAACATCTATGCGATGGCCAATGTCCTTGAAAACCACATTATGTTCTAAAGGGTAGAACACAAGTATGAAATAGAGAAGTTTCTAACAGGTCATAACTTAATGAAACACTCAAATTAGCAATATACAGAGGCACTGAAAGCAGAAAGCTCTAACTCACACTCAAAAAAAAAAAAAATCTATAAAGGCTTAAACACTCAAAAGAGAAGCGTTCAGTTTCCCTGCTGCAGCAATTAGAAGCTGGACCTGAAATCGATGCAAGGGCCAGTAGAGTAATCTACAGCTCTGAGGCTACAGTCACTTACAACCATCGGTTTTCCCAGGCTTTGGGGTTTTGTTCTCCTTATCCATACCACCTCAAACCCACTGTGGTTCCAGGAAGTCAACCACAGGGTCACTGCTTCCTGGATAATTACCCGATGATCATTAGTGGGCTCTAAATCTACAATGGCCACAGGAAGAAAAAAGTCAGATAAGGCTTTCTAGCAACTGCCAACCATGGTTAAAGCATCACTGCTGTCCTTGGCTTATAACTCAATCTTTCACAGAACAATCAAACTAGTCTTGTGCTTAATCTTGAAATTCAAAACTCTCCACATGTTTGGTGGCCCCAAATGTCTTCTAGATTCATCTCTCACCAAACTATTCTCTCCCCCAAATTTCTCTCTCCAAAATTCAGCCCTATCAGTCCACTTGACATTCTCTGAATTTCCTCTCACCTCTCCAGTTCATCTAATTCTGCTCAAGCCTTTCTTTCTCCCTACACATTCTTTAAGACCCTGCTCAAGTGCTCCCTACCCTTTGCCCCCAACCAAACTAATCCCTCCATCTTACTCTACTAATCTATTACATCTTCATTACAGAATAGTAAAGCATTTTCTAGGTAGATCTTTCCGACTTGGTAACTATTTATATCATAGAAACTCACATTTTATTCAGTGCAGAATCTTACAGTGTATACTGCACACACAGAAGGAAATAAGTCATACTAATGTAACATTATACAAAAGACCATGCTTATCTGAGCATCAGAAATACAGTATTTGTCATCAGGTGTGATCCACAGAGCCAAGATATTTGTTTAAAACCATATCTGATGGCCAGCAGATGGCAAGAAGGGTAAGGCTCTGTATCCCAAATGGTCAGTTTTGCAGTCTGAGTCCCAGATCCAGCAGTTTGAGAATCATATGGGGAACATGTGTGTCTACGCCCAAAATCCCAAGAGGAGAAAGGAGAAGGGATTGTAGTGAGGTCATCACCCGTGGGAAGTGATTTCTCTCTCTCTCTCTCTCTCTCTCTCTCTCTCTCTCTCTTTCTCTTTCTCCTTCTTTGTCACTTTCTGGTGAGCACACACACACCTATAGCAAAACAAAAATAACAACCACCATACCTGAAAGGAGGTCTTTAACTTGATTTGAGAAGATAATAAAGAGATTAATTGATGATAATAATAAAAGTTGCATTCTGAAGTCTCTGGATAAGATCCGTAAAGAGCATGTTAAATGAGGGATCTTCAAAAAATTCACTGAAAATGTGTATTACAAAAAGCTATGCATGGAGGGAACCAGCAGTTAGCGTAATGGCTATGTCGCTGGACTCCCATGTAGTCGACCGCGGTTCGCGTCCTGGACCCGGTGGCTTAAAACTCACGCCGGGCGCGTGTGCGTGCGTGCCCAAGATTCCAGGAGGAGAATGGAGGAGAAGGGATTGCGGCGTGACCATCCCCCCTGGGGGGTGATTTCTCGCTTTCTATCTCTCTGTCTCTCTCTGTCTGTTTGGCGAGCGCACGCGCCCTGTAGCGAAAACCTCTAAAAAAAAAAAAGCCATGCATGGGGACAAGCAAGAGCAAGTAGCATGACTCCCACATGGCTTACTGCAGTTTGAGCCCCAGATCCAGAGGTTTGAAAACCATGCCAGGAGCATGTGAGTACGTGACCAAAATCCTGAAAGAAGAATGGAGAAGGGATTGCATTGTAGCCATCCTCTCTGGGGAGTAATTTCTCACTTTCCCTTTCTCTGTCTCTCTCCAGCAAGTACACGTTCCCTCCGCCAAAAGCCTAAAAAACAAAACAAAACAAAACAAATGATAAAAAGCTAGGTATGTATTTCAAAAATATTTTGCATTGGGAACCAGCAGTTAGCGTAATGGCTATGTCACTGGACTCCCACGTAATCGACCACGGTTCGCGTCCTGGACCCGGTGGCTTAAAACTCACGCCGGGCGCGTGTGCGTGCGTGCCCAAGATCCCAGGAGGAGAATGGAGGAGAAGGGATTGCGGCATGACCATCCCCCCTGGGGGGTGATTTCTCACTTTCTGTCTCTATGTCTCTCTCTGTCTGTCTGGCGAGCGCATGTGCCCTATAGAGAAAACCTCTCCAAAAAAAAAAAAAAAAAATTTTGCATCAACATAAACTCTTAATTCCATTTTCCATGAACTTTTTAAAGTCCTCTCATGCGATTGCTGATAATGAGTAATAAAGGGTAAAAACGTGGTGCTGAACCCAATCTCCAATGTTTCACCAAGAGGAAAATTGGTCTGAGATAGAACATCTGCTGTTGTGTTTCAGAATGCTTCTATTACTGGCCACATCAGCAACACAGTTCTTGCATATCAACTCAGTGGCAGGCTGGAGAAAGCAGCAGCACTGCAGATAATTCTCTAGGCTGTGTTCCTCATCTATTATCTGAAGATTTCTAACAACATCTCCTTAGAGGATACTACCTGGTCTCTGCAAACCCACGGGGACTTAAAGAAACAGTAGTAAACTATATAGCATCAGCTAGGTGCTACCTTATAGTGTATTTATTGTACTCAGAGTTTCATGCCTAAAGTCAGACATGTATTCATAGACATGCATATACCAGCTGAACTTGCTATTGAAAGTAGTTAGATTATTTAAGAAATTTTGTGAGTCAATAAAATGGGGGGAAAGGAATGGAAAATAACTGTAGGCACCTAAGATAGTGTGGGAGGAGGGTGGGAAATAGTAGAGGATGAGAAATAAGGGAAATATATATATATATATATATACACACACACACACACACACACACACACGTATATATATATAAATATATATATACACGCACGTATATATATGTATATATATGAAACTAGAAATGGAAAATTATTGACAAAAACATGTATGATTAAGCCACTCTACAATATAATCTGGATGAGAAATAACATTTTGTATGCTGTGACCATGCTCAGGGAATGAATGTAAATTAATTAATTAATTAAAATTTTTAAAAAATAAAATAAAGAAACAGAGCACAGCAAGATGTGGCTCCCTCTCTGAGCTGCAGAATCAGCAGCAGCCCACAAAGGCAAATGAACGACATCTTAAGCCAAAGGACTCTCTCACAAATCTAGCGTCCTAAAGACTGTTGAGATTATTTTACAGTCCCAATGATAACAGGTGTGACATTTTATTCCTGAAGTCTTTTCCACTATGTATGCATAGGATATAATGCATTTTTTCCAAGAGTAAGTTGGAACTGATGTTTAGAGGAGATTGGTGAAGTCTGGAAGTAGCTCCAGGTATTTAAATAAAGTGGAAGCTGTTTTAATTTTTCCTTTTAAATCTGAGATGGAAAGAAAGTGCACATGTGTAGTATAGTTCAGATCAAAAATTTAATGAGCTTCTGACTTGTATCCATATTCTGTCAGGCCTTCCAGATCCCAAATAAGTGATGTGGCTTATATTCAAGGACATACCCCCCCCCCCAGCCCAATGTGGGGAGGCTCAAGAAACAATTCCAAAATGACGAGAAAATATCATGACAATGTTAAGTACAAAAAGCCCTCAGAGAGCAGAAAAGTACACTTACTACAATCTGGATGATCGGGACATTTTGGGGGGATGGGGACTCAGATTACACTGATATTAACTAAAAGTTGGTCGGACAAGAAGAAAGAAAAAGAATACCCTAGCATCTGTCACTGAATGAGCAAGGGCACGTAAAGAAAGCAGCACAGTGTGCTAAATCAAACTCTGTTTCTAAAAATATGTATGAAAAAGCAAAGTTGACTGGCAAGGAAGATGGAGAAGTAGGTGTGGCTTTGCTCTCACCATCAAGAGGACAGAAGTTGTTTGAAAATATGCATGACCAATTACTCAGGGTCTTCCAACTGAATCAAAATCCAGCCATGATGATTGTATCCTACTGCTTAGTAGAGGACTCATCACCCTATAGACATCAGTAAGATTTTTACAAATAGAGGAATGAACACCATAAAGTTATTTGGTGGTTTCGGTGATAGGAATAAAAAAACATCAGAATCCATTTTGTTATACAATATATTCTTCCAGTTTAGCAAGAAGACTGACTAGATGACAGATTCTACTTTGCTCCTTTGGCAAAGTCCATTTCTTGGATTTCCATTCTTAGTCCAGATAACCCAGTCCACAACTGTATCTTCCAGCAAACCTGTCATCATGTTGATCAAAGGACATGGGGAGAAACACTGTGCTTTCCTGAACACATTTCCACCACTCTATGAGAGAGAATGCAAAAGAGGAACATCACTGTCAGGTGTCTGAAAATAAATAAACAGATAGTTAGATAAAAGTACACCACTAAACCTTATTCCTTTTGGCAAAGATTTGGCTAGCAAGAGGCAAACATATTGAAGAGGCATGGAAGAAGATGGGCGTTAACAGCAGGTTTCTTGGTGCCTTTAGGTTGACAACTGAACTTTGATATATGTCAAATATTTATCTCCAGAGAGGTCTGGGTAATTCCAAGCCAGATAGATATTCTAATGCTGAGCATTTGAGATTTACTTTGTGATTTGACAGTTGGATATATTTTATATCATCAAAATGAATTCTCCATTTCCCGATTCGATTGTATGACTACTGGCATTTTGAGTTAGAAACACCTTTCTCCATTTTATCAAGCAGTTCTGTTCTTCACTGACTGGAAATCTGTAGGGTAAATTAATGTTCCTACTGTTCTGCAGCCTCTGCAGAATTTCTCCAGATTTCATGGAACCCAAAGCCTGCATAGTTAGAATATGTCTGGGGAGAGGACAGATGGGGAGGCAGCAGCCACATGTTGTTTTCATCTCAAAAGGGTAAGAATAATGGAGAAAGAGGTTAGAAAAGTGGAGAAAGATCGAGTCAATGATGCATTTGAAAGCCAAATAAAGGAGTTATGATATTTCAAGGAAGCTCATGAGGTAATTATTACATAATACTGGATTTATGGTTATTTTTATAAACTTACTCTATTGTAGTTCAGCTGAAATGTGTCCCCATTTTCAGTTGGTGTAGTGATAAATTATTGGCTCATATTATGAAGCTTGATGCCAATTTATTTTTCTTAATGATGGAGTCTTTTTTTTTTTTTTTGGAGAAGTTTTTCGCTATAGGGCGCGTGCGCTCGCCAGACAGACAGAGAGAGACATAGAGACAGAAAGCGAGAAATCACCCCCCGGGGGGATGGTCACGCCGCAATCCCTTCTCCTCCATTCTCCTCTCGGGATCTTGGGCACGCACACACACGCGCCCGGCGTGAGTTGTAAGCCACCGGGTCCGAGACGCGAACCGCCGTCGACTACGTGGGAGTCCAGCGACATAGCCATTACGCTAACTGCTGGTTCCCAATGATGGAGTCTTTTTCAAACTCAGAAATTGGAATCCTTTTTATTTCCTATAATTGTATATGCCTTTTTTATTTATAAAACAAATCCAGATATATGATGGACAATGATTGTGAAATATTAACATTGTAATGTAAGCCTACTATACGTTACTCAATTGCAAAACAAAGACATTTCACTTCTAATAGCCAGGCTATGTTTCTAAAGTAATTAAACAGAAGGGTTATACCACTCGGTACTTGCTTAGTAATAGTGATTGTGTGATTGTGTGTGTGTGTGTGTGTGTGTGTGTGTGTATTTAGTCAGAGTCTAGTTAAAAGTCAGAAACCACATCTTTTCATTTAGGTTTTTTTTTTTTTTCTTTTTGCCATAGGGCACATGTGCTCACTGGAGAGGGCCAGAGAGATGAAAATAAGAAATCACCCCCATGGGGAATGGCCACACCACAATCCCTTCTCTTCCATTCTCCCCTCAGAATGTTGGACATACATACATATGTGCCTGGCATGATTTTCTATCCACCAGGTCTGGGACTTGAACCTCAGTTAACCATGTGGGAGTTCAGAACCTTAACCATCATGCCATCTGTTGGTCCTCCACATCTCTTAATTTAACTAGGTTTAAAACATTGTAACTAGATAACTGATCCTACTAGGATATTAGAGCACCCAAACCCATCTTTTCCTCTCATACATGTCTTTATTCTATGTATTTAGTTCCACAATTAGCAGCATCAAAATTCAAATTCCTGTTTCAAAGAGTCACACTGGTATTCACATACTGCTTTATGCTCACTTTTGCACAAAATGCAGCAGAATCAAGACTTACTAAATTATTATACAAGGATTTAATTGGATATCTTACTTTAGAAGGCTTCATAATTCAATTCAATTTGAGTGTCTATCATGTCTAAGGTCAATAAGTCATATCTGAGGAAGGATAAGATCATTTTGAGAAAAAAAATCTACATTCAGGTAAAACCCTAAGTACATTATTTTTGTTCTGTTAGGCTATTCTATATCATTCCTTCTAAAAGAATTGCTCACCTAGAAAACTGGCATTTCTAGCTACCAACACAGAACTGTCTCTGATATACCCCCAAGGAAGAGAGCTTGGTACCCTTCTTCAAGGAGCAATAACACACTAAAAATATTAATACAATGCAAATTTGATGCTTCAAAAAGAATTACAGTGTTTGGGATGGCATGTAGTGAATCAAGTGGCAGAACACACAATTTGATGCTACCCAAAACACCCTAATTCTTTTTTTTTTTTTTGAGAGATTTTTGCTATAGGGTGCATGCGCTCACCAGAAAGACAGAAAGAGACAAAGAGACAAAAAGCGAGAAATCATCCCCCAGGGGCATGGCCATGCCACAATCCCTTCTTCTCCATTCTCCTCTCAGGATCTTGGACACACACACACACACACACACGCGCGCGCCTGGTGAGAGTTTAAGCCACTGGGTTCGAGACTCAAACCGCAGTCGACTACATGAGAGTCCAGTGACATAGCCATTACACCAATTGCTGGTCCCGACCCTAGTTCTTTTTGAAGCATCAAATTTGCATTTTAAAGAGCTACCATATTTCTTTTATAATAATTCATTTAAAACAATGAATATATTTCCTCAGTCATTTGAAGGTACTAAATGCCTATTTAAACAGATAACTGTAGCAACCAGGTCCTCAGGAAACCTGGTTTTATTCATTCCCACATGCAAGTAAACTGTTGAATTGAAAAAGAGGAACAAAGTGTTGTGTGCACAGACAAGTTCTATCACTTAGGAACATTACTTTGAGTATATTTTTAATCTTCTTTTGCCTTGGAAATCTAATCATTAAAATGTGTATTATTAAGTTTCTTACCACACAAGGCCTTTAGTAGACAGAATTTTAGTCCCCATGATCTTTGCCCTCTCGTGTTATTCCCATGGTTATGCTACATACACTACATGACAAATGAAATTTTGCAAATGTAATTAAACTTACTAATCAGTTGACCTTAAACATAGAAAGATTAACTTGGATGATTCAGGTGAGCTCAGTGTAATCACATGGGCCCCAGATAAGGTTATTTTCTGTTGACGAGGATGTATATGGTGGTCTTAACTGGGCTGGACTGAGGTGTATATCATGCTGGGTAAAGTCTCTTCACAATCAAAATGATGTATAGCGACTTAATGTATGAATAATAATAAAAAAATAAATAAAATAATAAAATAAATTTAAAAAAATCATTAAAACACAAAAGCAGAATAGAAACAGAGAAAATGAAATCAAAGAGATTGGATATATAAGAAAGACTTGACTTGACATTGTTGGCTTGTAGATGAAGGGAGTTAAATGGAAAGCAAATTAAAGAAACTAATTCATGGCCCACCACGGTAGCACATGCTGGTAGGTGCTGCTATTCAGCCACCTAAGGCCACACAAGAGGCCAGGGTTCAGTTCCCAGCCCATTCTAAAAACCAGGTACAGTAGTGTAGTCCTGTAGTCCCACCTACTTTGGAGACTGAAGCAAGAGGGTCATGACATAGTGAGACCTCATCTTTAAAAAAAAGTTATTTCAGCAACCAGTGAGTGTGGAAGATGGGGCCGTCAGGTAGTGTGGTGGTGAAGGGCGCTGGACTCCCACATGACTGACTGCGGTTTGAGTCCCAGACCTGATGGCTTGCTTTCTCACTTTCTCTCTCCCCCCCCCTCTCTGTCCCTCGCTGGTCAAATTAAATAAACAAACAAACAAAGATAAATAATTCCTTTTAAAAAAAGGCATAAGTAACAAAAACAAAAATAACTTGTGCTTCATCAAAATTAAAAACTACCATACTGAAAAAAATCAGAAAGTTAAATAAATAACCTTTTGAATATTAGAAAATATTTGCAAATCATAAAATAATGGAACTAGGGACAGCCCTATACCACAGCAGTCAAGCTCAGTGCAGAAAGAAACAGATCCCACAAGGCCAATCAGGGATCAAATCCTACCCTTGAAGACTTGAAAAACATGCTAGGCATGTGCATACTTATGCTCAGGATTTTGACAAGATAAAAAATTAAGATAAAAGGATTGCAGCATGACAAGTTCTCATCAGGGAATGCTTTCTATTTCTTCCTTCTTTCCTTCCTTCCTTCCTTCCTTCTGTCTGTCTGTCTGTCTCTCATACACACACACACAAACACACACATACGCACACTGGCTATAAAAAAAGATCATGTACCTCATACATCACTTGTATCCAGAATAAATAATTTTTATTACATAGTAATATCAAAAATAAATAAGCCAATTTTTAAAATGGGTCAATGGTTTGAATAGACATTTTATGGCAAAGATATTGACATTTTGTGGAAAAATTAAATGTTATTAGCTTGCCTAAATTATTCCTAGATATCTACCAAGAGAATTGAAAATGTATGTGTATGCAGAATTGTATATATGAATGTTCATAGTAATTGTTCTTATAATAGACAAAAACTGGAAAGAATCTAAAACCCTATCACTGATAAATGGATAAACAAAATGTATTGTATTCATAAAATGGAATACCAGTTCTACAAAAAAAAGTTTGAAGTACTGTTATGTGTGACACCATGGATGAGCTTCAAACCATTTTGGAACATGAGAAAAAAAAAAAAAAACAGACACCAAAAACTAAATATTATATGATTCCATATATAATTTCTAGAAAAGGCAAAATCATAGAACTAGAAAATTTACTTGTGTGGCACTAATGTAGGAATGGAGATTGATTACACACAAGCACAAGGGAAATTTTAAAAAAAGATTTTTTTGCCATAGGGCATGCATGCACTCATTGGAGAGAGAGACACAGAGGAAAATGAGAAATCACCTCCCAGGAGGGATGGTGACACTGAAATTCCTTTTACCTCCTCTCCTGGGATTTTGGGCATGCACACACATGTACCCAGAGTAATTTTCAAGCAACTGGGCCCAGGACTCAAACCACAGTCAGCCATGTAGGATTCCAGCACTTTTACCACTACGCCACCTGCTGGTTCCACATAAGGGAAGATTTGGGTGATGGAAAAGTTCTAAAACTGCGTTTTAAGGATGACTGAACTACCTATATATAAAGTCTAACATTATATTTATATCTTCTATGAGAGAAAGAGACAGAAAAAGAGATAGAGACACACAGACATACACATAGAAAGACAGGTGCCCTCCTAAAGGGTTCCCAACATGTGATCTATCCCACTTAAGCCAGCCTGGATCACAAGCATATGTATGGGCTGAATATTCAGGGAAGGTCCAGGGATACAATGTCAGGACTGTCCCACGTGGTCCATTTATGACACCACTGTGCCACTGCCTAGCCCTAAACTTACTAAATATCACTGGACTATATACTTAAATAAGTGAACTTTATGATGTGTGAGTTATACCTCAATTAAGTTTGTAAATTAGATGTAAAATTAAGAACTGCATTAAAAGACATATTAAGAGAGTCAAATTGCAATCCACAGAATCAGAGCAACTGGAATATATTTTTAAAAACTAAAGTCAGAAAAAAATGACAGCTGATTTTTCAAATGGATAAGAAATATGAATTCTCAAAAGTAGATGTCCAAGATAGCAAGAGAACAATAGAGAGGCAGGACGTTAGTGAGAAACAGATATGGCTTATTAACTGTAGATAATGACATGTATAGTATTCTCAACTGGATTGGTCTGAGAAGTATTTCATGATGGGCAAAGTCTTTTTACAAGCAAAATGAGAAATAGTGATTGACTGTTTTAAAAAAATAATTAGAATAATAATAATAATGATCGGGGAAAACATAGAAAAGATATTGAATGTTGAAGCTGGGAGATTAATGTCTCTGTATTGACTGACATGCATGGCATTCCCTTTTGAAAAAGCATTGTAATACACTGGAAAGTTATATGTAATCCAATGTAATATAAAGAAGATTATGATGATAAAAAAATAAATAAAATAAAAAAAGAATAGATAGGATACCACCCTCACCCCACATTCAAATAAAAAAGCTATCTTTGATTACAAAAAAAAGTAGATGTCCAAAAAGTAAGTAATATAATAACTTGTTCAACTTCATTAGTAATCAGCAAATCACAGCTAAAACCACATTGCCATACCATTACATACTTATCAGACTAGCTAAAATAAAAAAGATAGTCAATAGTAACCATTGATAAAGATGTGGAAAATATAAAGTCATATATATACACACACATATATCAACTGGAACAGTCATTTTGAAAAACCGTTTGGGGGACTAGCAGTTGGCATAATGGTTATGTCGCTGGACTCCCATGTAGTCGAAGATGATTTGAGTCCCAGACCCAGTGGCTTAAACTCACACCAGATGTGTGTATGCGTGCGTACCCAAGATCCCGAGAGGAGAATGGAGGAGAAGCGATTGCAGCAAGGCCATCCCTGCTGGGGGATCTATAGGCCTTTGTCAAACAACAAAATAAAAAATTGTGACCTGAAATTACAGCCCATACTATTTCACTAGGCTTTCTAATTCAGGAGAATAACTTTATGAGAAGAAAATTAATGTAGTAGCAAGTCTACTCAGTCATCCTTTGAACATAAACATGTAGCAATACATGAGAAATACTTTCCAACAAACTTAGAACATAGTTGAATCCAGACCAATATCATGGGAACAATCTCTCATAGCTCCTATAACCTCCTATTGCACTTACCCCTTTTCGAGTCAGGGACTATGAGCCTGTTGATGGTACCATGAGTGGTTATTTTTATATTCTCAGTGCTCAACAAAGTACATGGCATATAAAAAGTGCTTAAGTATATTTTGGACAAATGTTAATTTGTTCTTCCAGAATACATATTCTTCCCCTCTGATAATGTGTAAGCCCTTTCTGTTCTTCACAACTTAACAAATTTACCAATACCTACAAGTAAGGCTAAAGAAAACTAGACTTGCAATCTAATAGTGACTGGATCTCTGAGTGAGAAAGAATTAAAACTCAGAACTCTTCTGTCTTATAATAGCTTCAGAGTCACTGACAACTAGGTTTTAGACACAACAATGCAGATAATGGAGAAAGACTGGAGTCCAATACCTAAACAACAGTAAATTCATACATATAGAGGGTTTTTTTTTTTTTTCTGTACTGTGTGAAGCTTTGATTTTTTTTAATCTTTAAAAGTTTATTTGCTTATCTGTTGAGAGAGAACCTTCAAAAAGATCTTCATACTGTGATATACACCCAGTTGAAAGCCAGTCCCAGATCATGGGCACACAGCATCCAGCATACTCAGGAAGGTCTCTGGACATAAACCAAGAACCTTCACATGAGAGTCAGCCTCACAGAATATGTGTTACTGCTGTGCCACCATCCTTCCCCTACTCACTTTCCTCAAATCTTTAGTCTTTTAAAAGAAAGAGGTTGGTGATTACACAAAGAAACTTATCAAGGATACATTCAGGGACCAGCAGGTGGTGTGGTAGTTAAGGCGCTGGACATTCCCACATGGCTGACCACAGTTCAAGTCCTGGACCTGGCAGCTTGCTTTCTCACTTACCCTCTCTCTCTTTCTCTCACTCCCTGTGTCTCTCTCTGGTCAAATTAAAATAAACGAATAAATAAATAAAATTAAATAAATAATTCTTAAAAATAAAAAAAAAAGGATACATTCAAAGAGATGGCTTACTTCAGATGCTCTGGGCACAGCAAGCATTCACTTCTCTATTCAAGACTTGGTCCTTCTCCAGTCTTCACAATGAAGGTGGACTTACCAAATAACCTAGAAACTGGAAACAGCCCAGTATCTGCATCACCATGCTAATGTGCAATGCTGATTTTTTAAATACCACTTAACATTATGTAAACTAGATTAATCTTAACTCTAATCCTCAATCCCGTCAGCCTGTAGGAAATCTCATAACAGCTTGACACCAGGATCTGGGTTATTTATGAGATACTGGAAAACAGAAACAGAGTTTCTTCTCTCTGATTCACCATGGCCTAATTTAGTATCTTGGTCATCCAAGTCAGTTTTTCTTTTGGTTCTGCAGCCTTCTGACTGTTTTAGATGCAGGTCACTAGACTCACTGCTGAGGCTGGGAGCCCCAGTACCTAAAACCTAGCACATAGCTCGGGCACCCTCAATTTTTTTTCCCTCACTTTCTTTGATTTAAGTCATGAAGGATTTAAGTCTTCACTGCTGATGAGACCCATTTCAAGGTCTAAGAATTCCACTTTTCAGGACACTTTAGAGCTTAGTGGTTTAGAGAACCTGATCCCACATGGCTGACTGCCACTCAAAAATCTGAGCTAGCAGCTTGAAAAACATCCTGGGCACCTGAGTAAATGCCCCAAAACATGAAAGGAAGGAGAAATGGAGGAAAAGGGATTGCAGTATGACTATACCCCACTGGGGAGTGCTTTCTCCCTCTCTTCCTCTCTGGTAAGTTCATGCACCATCTAGCAATTAAAAAGATAATGAAAATCACTTCTCTTTTTACTCTCAACAGGCTTCCTCTTTTTTCCTGTATGATTGATATGTCTAGTAGCCTGTTTTCCATAGACCCTTCTAAAAGAGAAGAACCATTGGTTTGAGGATATTTCTGCTTCTGCTCTGTAATAATCCCCTGGACCTAGGAAAGGATAAAAATATACATTTTGGGGGACCAGTAGTTAGCATAATGGCTATGTCGCTGGACTCCCATGCAGTCGACTGTGGTTCGCGTCCCGGACCCGGTGGCTTAAAACTCATGCCGGGTGCGTGTGCATGCATGCCCAAGATCCAGAGAGAATGGAGGAGAAGAGATTGCTGTGTGGCCATTCCCCCCCCCGGGGGGGGGGTGATTTCTCGCTTTCTGTCTCTCTGTCTCTCTCTGTCTGGTGAGCGCACATGCCCTATGGCAAAAACCTCTCAAAAAAAAATATATATATACATTTTTTTAATTCAAAGTAATATTTTACTATAATATTCTTCTACTTTAGTATTCCACACAGCGTTTAGATAAGAAACTGCCATATTTTCTTATTCAAATTTATATCTGCTTTTAGTTAGTTTAGAAATAATAATACTTGCTCAGAATAGTTTGGAATAACCTCTCTTGCAATTTAGTCAGTATCCTAGGATCATATTATTATTTGTGAATTTGTACTGAAAGTTCTATCTTTAAATAAAATAGGTGAAGAAAGAAAGAAAATAAGCCAGTACTTTCTGATGCTTACAAAGTTCTGAGCAGTACTTATAGCTCAATTTGTATTATTATTTGTTTATCTCTTACAACAATCCTATAAGTTAAGGGTACTAATATTGCTCTCATTTTACTATAAAACACTCAGACACAGGGAAGTTTAGTAACTCATGCAATATCACATAATAAATGTCAATCTGGAAGTAAAAACAGGCAGTCTGTCACCAGAGACGATGAACATATTCTTAAGAAGATAATGTCTTCTAATAATATTATGATGATAATAGGAATGTAATATAATATATAAAATAGCTTTGCCTGGGACTAGCAGATGGCATAATGGGAATCATTGGACCTCCCACATAGTTGATTGTGGTTCGTGTCCCAGACGTGGTGGCTTGAAACTCATATGTGAAACTCAGGCGTGTATGTGTGCACACCCAAAATCCTGAGAGGAGAATAGAGAAGATATTGTGGCATGGCCATCCCCTTTGGGGGTGGAGGGAGGTTGATTTCTCACTTTCTGTCTCCCTTTCTCTCTGGCAAGGGTACGTGCCTCATAGCAAAAATCTCTCTAAAAGAAAAAATAGCTTTGTCAATAGCTTTAGGTAATGATATAAAGTGCTTTACAAAGGTAATCTCTAATTTTCACAACAATCCATAAAGCATATATTATCAACCTTACGTTACAAATGAGGAAACCAAGGCTGGTTAGTGTAGTTAGTAGCTCACTAGCATAATACAGGGAGTAAGTAACAGAGATAAGATTAAACTACACATCAGTCTGGCTCAAATGCCATGCTCTCACCCACTACAAAAGTAATTTTTATTATTTTCAAAAGCTCTTCATTGATCATGACATAGCCATATATCCTGGATCGACTTTCCTCTCTAACTCATCCACTGCCATCTTTTCAGTTCTGGCCTTGATTCCAGTCGCATATATCAGCCTGCACTTTCTCAAGTTCTAAGCCCTTAAATCTATTTCAATTTGCTGTTTCCTCTACCTGGGAGGGCTCTCTTCTGCTTTCCATTTATCTTCTTGGTTAACTCTTACACATCTCTTATCTAGTCAGCTAAAATATCCCTAGTAAAGCATTTCCTGACCACAGCACTAAATTTTTTATTTGTAAGGAAATAACCATCTATGTTTCTGTTTTCCCTGTGGCCTTCACTCAGCAGCAGAAACTAACAGATGACTCAGTACCCAGTGGAACACAATGCCAGCTGACCCAAAACATTGGCATTAGTTCTCTTGGAAAGGCTTGGTAACTAACCTATCCTTTTAGCACCAAGGTTCCATCTGAAGTGGGTTAGAATACAGAACACATGAAGCTAGTTATTAGTAGAAATAGGGGAGGTTTGCATCCCAGACCCAGAGGCTTAACCTCACGCCGGGCACATGTTCTTGCGTGCCCGAGATCCCGCGAGGAGAATAGAAGAGAAGGGATTGCAATGTGGCCCTGGGAGAGGGGCGGTGATTTTTCACTTTCTGCCTTTCTCTGTCTTTCTGGCAAATGCACACACCCTATAGCAAAAACCTCTCCAAATAAATAAATAAATCATTCATTCATTTGTCCTGACAGTGGGATAAATTGTCCTTTCTCTTGAATTATCAATAGCCAAATTAGGTAAACTAAGGGAAACATTGCTTTCATCCTAGGAGTAATTCCTGAACCCTAATATCTCTCCTTGACAATATAAATAGTGAGAAAATCTCTAAAAATGTTTTTACTCATCTCAGAATAAAATGATCAATGGTTACTTTATCTTCTGACATATGTAGTACTTGCAATGCAAATTTTTTTTTTTTTTTAGAATTTGGTAAACTATTCTAGTTAAAAAAAAATGAGAACAAAAAGTAAAAGAACCATGGGGACCAACAGAGGTAGAAATGCTCACCTGGGTCCATTAAGAGGAGGCCCTGAAAAAATAACTATTTTTTCTCCTAATTAGCCCACTTAAACCTACCCTGTGGGTATGTGCTAGTACTTCCTCTGTCCTTCCTCTATGCCCTGACAATCTGAGGAAGTCCTTTTCTCTTTTCTGGTCACCTTTTGATCTTTAGTATTCTGTTAAACATTATTTGCACAAGAGTCATGGTTTGGAATCTGAAGTACCTAATAACCTGTTAGAATTGTATGACTTCTTCTTCTGATATCCAATTTAAAGTATCTTCCCATGCCTAAAATGGAGAGAAGGAAACGTGGATGTGCTTGTTTTCTGGTTCTCCCTGCACTTCACTATCCTCAGGCAGTAGTTTCAGACACTGTAGGATAGAGAAAATGGTACTAGGGAAAAGGGCACAGTTTTCTCGGGCACCTAGCATAATAGCTAGCATATAGTAAAGACTAAATTATAGTTTCTGTCTCCTCCCTATTGAACCTCATTTTTAAATTGAAAAAAAAAGTTACTTTTTTTTTTTTTTTTCCAGACTTCACTCTGAGGAGGGAAAAAACAAATACCACATGAGATAATGCAGGTGATTTTGCAAAATCATTGCATAATTCTCTTTCAGTGTATGCATGTAGTCCACCTAGAAATATTCCATGAAGCCAACTATGTGATGGAAAGGATTAAGTACCAGTTTTGAAAATAGAGTTAAATATATACCTACATCAGGTAAGGAAAGAATGAATAAAAGGTAGTATTTTTAATACAAGAAAATAAAACTTAAGTGGTTACCTTTACCTAAATTACACAAATTGAAGGGGTTATTAGGTTCTACTCAGTGTTTTCATTTATAGCATTAGATAAAATGATGAAGGAAATATATTAAGATAGTCTATTTATCAGCATTAGGAAAAAAAGGCTAAGAGTGAGAGTTAATGCCCTGCTGATCCACTCTCACTCTTCATAGACATTGCTGTGCATTATGACATCCACGACATAACTCATTACTAAGAGACAATGATACAACCTGTTTAAATGAAAGAAAAACTGTAAGATCAACAGAGACTTGTATGTAGTTTAGGATATAGAAGGACCTTTTTTAGACTTCTTCAGCAATGCTATTTTATCTATAAATAGTTCAGAGGAGGAATATTCAAGGCCTTTCAACCTCTGACACTGGTCCTGAAAGAAACTGAATTTCCAGTCAAACCCATTTACAAGGAAAGAGGTATTTATTCTAATAAAACCATATGGTGTGGTGAACACATTAATTAGGGAAAAATGTCTTTTGATGAACCAAGATATTATACACAAAGAACTTAAAGTAGCCTCAGTGAGATTTAAGCTAGTCTGTTTCTGATCTCACTTAAAATTTTGCCAGCCCTTAAAGCATGACAATACTATAAAAAGATTGCTGTAGAGTTATGCAAGTTCGATTAACAAAGGAACCCTGTTTCAGCCTTGGTACTTGGAGCATGAGGTGACATTTTAAAAATAAAAATGCCACAGACCCTATATTAGTCTATTCTTTATAAATCACCTAGTCTTATAAATTACCCTATGAGTATTTGAGATGAAAAAATGTTTCAAAGTTCTGCTACCTACATTCCAAACTCTTGGGGACCAATATACATCTCAATAGATAGCTTCCACAACAGGTAACTTAGAGACCTGTGAGGGTGATAAAAAGATAAGCAGGTAGCTAATCTAAAGTGAATGTAAATCCACACAAGAGTGAATGTTTTGGGTGATTTATAAAAAATAAAGATGTATTAAGTTCACCATTCTTGTGGCTAGAAAGTCCAAAATCATAGGCCTGGCATTTGTCCAGCCTTAATACTAAATCACAGCAAGGCTGAGATATGCGGACAGGCAGGCAGTGATGTGCAGAGAAAGAGGAGAAGGAAGAGGAAACAGATTTTACTACTTTCTCTCTTTGTCTCTCTCACACTCCCAGTTGATTGTATGGTGCCCTCCCATTAAGCCCTGCCTTTTAAAGATCTCATCATAATCCAGAACCTTACACTAGGAACCAAGCTTCTACAATATAAACTTTTGGAGAATAAATCACTATTAAAACCACAGTATTACACCTCTATCTCCCCCAATTTATATTTTTCTTGTATATGCACATAAAACACAAGCATCCATTCCAATAGTCCCCAAAGTCTTAACTTGTTCTAGTATTAACTCAAAAGTTCAAGTCCTAAAGTCTCATCTGACGCTTAAGTAAACTTCTTCCAGTTGTGGGTCTGTAAAACCAAGAAGACATATTTGCAAATTCCCAGATACAATGGTGGGACAGGCATCGGGCAGAAATTCCCATTCCATATGAAAAAAACACACTCCAAGAAAGTCTGAAACCTAAGAGAGCAGTCTTAGCTCTTAGAGTAATCTCCTTAGATTCCATGTCCCAAACCCTGAGTGGGACCCTAGACAACCCTGTCCCCATGGCTTTGCTGGTCATAGCCCATGTGGTTGCTCATACTTGGAGTCCGAAATCTCTGCCTTTCCCAGGCTGCCATTGCATGCTGCCAAGGGCTCTATAATTCTAAGGTCTCAAGAGCAATCCAAGCCCTGTGGTTCCATTAGGCATAGTCTTCCTAGTGGTTCCTCTCTGCTCCAATTCCTTATTTACACTTAGAACTGCCCTGGGGAAGCTCTCAGAAGCTCCACCTTGTAACAGGTCTTTACCTAAGCTCCAAGGCTTCACATTGTATTTTTTTAAATCTTTGTGGAGGCTGCCATCTCTCCACACATAGCTCTTGCCTTCTGCACCTTTGCAGAATTAGCACCACACATAGCCCCATATGAATGTGGATGCTGCTGCTGCCAATGCTTCAGTCTACACTCTACACCCTCCTGAACAATGGCTCAAGCTTCACCTGGGGCTGACTGAGCAACTAACTAGTAGAGCGACTAGGTACTGTACTGGGATTTATAGAACTTCAGGCTATATAGGTACCATGTTCACTTCTGACTCTTTCTTAGAAGCCATTCTTCTCTATCATCCCTGAAGATATTTGAGGTGTTCTTGAGATCTTTCTCCCATTGTCCTGCTTATTAACCTCTGGCTCACTAATCACTTTAGTAAATGTTACCTTAGACACACTCAGCATTTTCTCACTTTTTTTTAAGGTCAGGCTGTGAATTTTTCAAATGTTTCTGCTTTGCTTCCCTTTCCGTCCATATTTAATTAAAGGGAATTGGAAGCTACCAAGCATCAGACCGGGCACTTTGTTATTTAGAAATTTCTTCTGTTAGAGAACTTAGATCAACATTCTTAAGTTCTACCTACTCCAATCCCTTAGGAAATGTACATAACATGGCCAATATTTTTGCAATGTCATAGCAAAGACAGTCTTTACTCCAGCTCCTGATAAGTTCCTGTTCTGAAACCTATCAGAATGGACTCTGCTGTTCATTTTTGTATCAGGATTCTGATCACTACCATTTATCCTCTCTCTTAAGATTTCAATTTATCTCTTTTTTTACTTTTATTTATTTATTTATTTATTTATTTTTTTTGAGAGGTTTTGGCTATAGGGCGCGTGTGCTCGCCAGACAGACAGAGAGAGACAGAGAGACAGAAAGCGAGAAATCACCCCCCAGGGGCATGGTCACGCCGCAATACCTTCTCCTCCATTCTCCTCTCGGGATCTTGGGCACGCACGCACGCGCGCCCGGCGTGAGATTTAAGCCACCGGGTCCGGGACGCGAACCGCGGTCAACTACATGGAGTCCAGCGACACAGTCATTACACAAACTGCTGGTTCCCTCTCTTTTTTTTATTTTTACAAAAAAATATTTTATTTAAATTTATTATTTATTTATTTATTTATTTATTTATTTATTTATTTATTTTAATTTGACCAGAAGGGACAGAGTAAGTGAGAGAGAAAGAGACAGAGAGAGAGAGAAAGAAAGTGAGAAAGAAAGTCATCAGGTCCGGGACTCAAACTACTGTCAAACATGTGGGAGTCCAGAGCCCTTAACCACCACACCACCTGCCAGCCCCATTAAGATTTCAACTCATGGGACCAGCAGTTAGCATAATGGCTGTGTCACTGGACTCAAATGTAGCCAACTACGGTTCGAGTCCTGGACTGGTTGGTTTAAACTCATGCTGGGCGCATGTGCGTGTGTGCCCAAGATCCCAAGAGGAGAATGGAGGAGAAGGGATTGCGGCGTGACCATCTCCCCGGGGAGTAATTTCTCACTTTCTATCTCTCTGTCTCTCTCTGTCTTTCTGGCAGCACACACACCCTGTAGAAAAAAAAAAAAAAAAAAAAAAAAAGATTTCAACTCATTTCTGAACTGTTTTCATCTAGCTTCCACTAGAATCTAGGCTTTTTCTAGACTACTTCAAACTCTTCCAACTTCTTTTCATCACCTGTTCCAAATCTTATTTCACATTTTCAGACATCTGTATAGCAACCATTCTGCTCAATTTTCTGTATTAGTTCCTTATTGTGTTTCTGAACAGAAATACTTGAAATTGAGTAATGTATAAAGAATAGAGTTTTATTAAGGTCATGATGCTGGTGGATGGGAAATTCAGAAGAATGAGTCTGGAATCCAACCAGTCTCTGGTCAGTACTAAGTTCCAACATGGCCAAAAGAAGCAGACAGATCAGCAGCTATATGCAGAGAAAGAGAGGGAGGAAGTAGGAAATCAACTTTTCACTTCCTCTGTGCATCCCATACTCCCAGCCAATTAGATGATGCCTTCCTATTAGATTCCACCTTTTAAATGTCTCATCATGTCCCTAAACTATTACACTGTGAATTATGCTTTCAGAACATGAAACTATTGGGGGGGAAAAAAACATTATTATTCAAACCATAAAAGTCTGTCTCAAAAGAATTTCAACTTCCTACCTATTTACATGCCTAGCACCAGAATTAACATAGAAGTAATACCAAATGGTATGTAATATAATATTTATCCTTGAAAAATTATTTTACTTATTTGAGAGAAAAGACCAGTACGTGCAGTATAGAACAAAACTAAACATAATTGGAGGTTAAAAACATAATGTCAAGCAACTATGAGAGCAATTTGGTAAGGTTCACATGAACTTCCCTGTGACAAGGCAACAGGGTTACTGAGAAAAATGTTAAGTTCAAATTTTTGGAGAAAATACGGAATGAACTTGAAAATTGCAAAGATCAAAAAGAAAGGAGGCATTAATGATTACACTTTTGTTCCTGACTTAAAAGAGAGCAAATGGTAATAACATTAACTGAGATATGGGACATAAAATGAGAATTTAGAAAAATTAATAGATTAATTTAGGTGGTTAAAAACCAAAACATTTATTAAGTGGGGACATACAATGCCTCTCCTTCATAGCCTGGCTTGATTTACTCAGCAGTAAATCTTTCATATTCATCCACTTCCTGTCAAAAGCCAGGGTTTTGTTGTTTTTTATGGCTGAATAGTATTCCGTAGAGTATATGTGCCACAGTTTTTCAAAAAAAAATTAAAGAAAAAACATTCAAGGGACCCCAAAATGGAAAGTTATCTGTTGATGATAATGTGTGATAAAATCTTTAACTGGACTAATATATGGTGTATTCATGCTGGGAAGTTTCATTTTGTAAGGTGTAATGGTTTATAGTGATTTAATGTATAAAAAAAATTTGGATAGGGGACCAGCAGTTAGCGTAATGGCTATGTTGCTGGATTCCCATGTAGTCAACCACGGTTTGCGTCCTGGCCCCGGTGGCTTAAAACTAACGCAATGTGCGTGTGCATGCATGCCCAAAATCACAAGAGGAGAATGGAGGAGAAGGGATTGCGGCGTGCCCATCCCCCCTGGGTGATTTCTCGTTTTCTGTCTTTCTGTCTCTCTCTGTCTGGCAAGCGCACACGCCCTATGGCAAAAAAAAAAAAAAAAAAAAAGAACCTCTCAAAAAAAAAATTTGGATGGGTCATTGAAAAAAGTCCAGGTCTTTTGCTGTAGTACAGTGGTTAAGTGCTATGCATTCAGAACCAGATTCCACATGGCTTACTGAGGTTTTTAATCTCAGTCTCAGTGACTTAAAAAAGACTCCAGACATGGGTGTGTGCATGCCCCAAATCCTAACAGGAAGGAGAAATGGGCGAAAAGGAACTGGAGTGTGACCACACTCTGCTGGGGCTATATTCTTCCTTTTATTCTCATTTTTGGGGTGTTTAAGGATTATTTATCTAATTTTATTTATTTATTATTCATATTCATATTCAATTTGCTATAGGGCACATGTGCTCATGAGAGAGAGAGAGAGAGAGAAGGAAGGAAAGTAAGAAAGGAACCCGCTAGGGCTAGGACTCAGACTGCAGCCAGCCATATAGGAGTCCAGCACCTCAACCACCATACCACCTTCTGACCCCAGGGTTACATTCTTTCTTTCTTTTCTTTAATCTCTGGGTAGTGCACATGCCCTCTGGCAATAAAAAGAGAAAGTAAAGAAAGAAAAGCCTGTCAGCAGTCTGGTTAACACACATAGTTCAATAGGCTATGAAAGACACAAAGAGCTCACACTCATGGTAGCTAGGGAATTAAGATTAGCTCTTAAGTGTTAACTTTTTACTTTCTTTCCAGATTAGATGAGTTAACAATTCCCTATTATTGAATCAAACTCTAACCTTGTTTTTAAAGAAAGATGTGTTACATTTAATAACACACGTATCATTTGTGTGTGTGTGTGTGTAATTCAAATACATGGTTAACTTTAGTAAAGACATTTCTAAATTACATCTAATTGTCAGATAATCTATCTGCCTCCTCTTCAGACTCATTTTTAGTTACCTTTGGTAACATTTGTGAAATATAGTCCCTGAAAATAATCAAAACTGTCTTTCTGTAGGCCGAATAACACATAAGCCTGAGTTTTCCAACCTGGTAAATTCTCTCTAGCTAGCTAGCTATGTATATCTTTATTGGGCAAGATTCATCTTATGCCTGATGAATTGGAAGCTGTCATCATCTAAACCTAGAATCATTCATTCAAATACTAGTCAGTAATGGTGATATTTCTACTGAGAAAGTCATAGACAGCATTAAAAGTATGGGAGTCTAGGTTTGATAACTATCATAGGAGTGATGAAAAAATAAGAAAAGAAAATGAATAAAACGAAGAGGCAACAGAGACAGACAGATTTCATGCCTCAGTGACTATGCCATAAACAGGCATGAAAAGTTCCAAGTTGGCTTAGAGAACACAGTGAAATGAAATTATACTTTAGGTAGAAGATGGACCTATGAAAATACAGGACAAGAAGATGCACTTATTTATTTTATACAGAAGTCTTCTAAATTCCCTAGGTCCTACAGACCAATTTCCTTGCTTATCAGCAAAATAAAAGAGCAAGTCTATACTTACTATGATGAGAAGTAGAAAGTAAATTCCAGCTTTTCTCAACAAATATAAATGTCTGAAAAACTAGACCAAGCAGAA
Source organism: Tupaia tana (assembly GCA_026018925.1). Classification (NCBI taxonomy): domain Eukaryota; kingdom Metazoa; phylum Chordata; class Mammalia; order Scandentia; family Tupaiidae; genus Tupaia; species Tupaia tana. The sequence goes on along the minus strand of JAKSZU010000003.1, from coordinate 215,971,362 downwards.
TGAATAGAGAAAAGAGCTGATGATTCCGAGAAACCCCAACATAGAAGAAATGGGTAGAGAACAATATTCCTACAAAGATATTCCTGAAGGAGATAACAGAATTTAACAGAAAGTAGAATAAACTGCTGAGTAATAGACCTTAGGGAATCCTGGTTTAATTGATGGATAAGACTGCTATGCAATTAAATTATTATTTGTATATAATTAATGCAGCAAGACTGTAATTCACTGTGTAATAGAGAAAAAGATGAGCTTGGAGAATTGAATGTACAGAGAAGAACCCAGTAAGGAGAAAGTGACTCTCCCTGATCTCAACAGGAAAAGATTACAAGAACAACAACAACAACAAAGTAGGAGTTTCTCTGCCAACTGATGTCAAAGAATGTTCTCTACTTGGGTGCTTATATATAAAGAAAGCTTAAATAAGCAATATTTACTATAATGTGTAAATCTTGCAGATTTTTGGCAATTGGAAAGTAAATTCCTAGCATAATAAATCTGGAATATTGTCAATGTCAAGGAAGATGAGGGACGTCAGTGCTATAGTGGTAGACATGAGAGAATACTTGACCACAACTAAGACTAATGAAGATTTATATGATCTATTCTGGAAATATGGATGAAACTATTCCTTTCCTAATGGAGATGAAGATGCCATTTGGTCAAGGTAAAATGTTCAGCTATGGGTCAATGTTTTCTCAAGAGGTTTTTATACAATAAAAGAAGTAAGCAACATAATACCATGTTGTGGGGATGAAGATAAAACAATGGAATTTGAATATCCATTTTAGTCCCCCACTCAGTAATATTATGTAGACTAGAAGAATAAAGACAGATAAAGTGATCTCATAGGCAAAGGTAATATTCAAAACATTTTATAGTCAGCAAGTAATGGGCCCCAATCAGAAAGAGACAATAAGAATTTACATAAATTGTAAGTAACTGCTACAGCCCTACCAAGGAGTACCAGTAGAATTTCCATTCTGCCTGTGTCTTTGTCTTGTTCTCCAAGGTCATCATTACTGGGTAAGACTGTTGATAAGATCGTAGAGTATTTTTATGGCTGGCTCCATAGCACAGTGGTTAAGCCCTGACTATAGAAAACCATAAACCACATGGCCAACCCCAGTTTAGATCCCAGTCCTGAAAAACACACTGGTTACATGTGCCCAAAATCCTAATGGGATGGAGAAATGGAGGAAAGAGAGTTACAGTAGAACCATGCCCCACTGGGGAGCTCTTTTTTTTTTTTTTTCTCTCTCTCTCCTTTTCTCTCTCTCTCTCTTATTCAAATATTCCCCTAGAAATTAAAAGAAGAGAGTCTAAAGTGTTTTAAAGGGACTTCTGTTTTAAGATAGTTAAATAAATCCTACTACCATATTATTTACTCTACTAATATCCTTTGTAAACCTTGTGTTAATAGCAAAATTCTTCACAACACAGTCACAATAAAGCTGTCTCCAAGTTCTGCCAAATGTAACTCTGAAACTTTTCATTATTCCTTCTTTATTCATTCCTATTGGCTTTACCATATACATCATTCTCCTGAACTTTTCTATTCATATTTGACTTTTCTACTACATTTCTTCATGTCACCACCAAAGAAAGTATTAAATTATTATATTAATATGCATGAAAGTAAATAATTTCTCGCCCTTATTAATAAGATACATATTTCTTCCCACAGCACTCAAAACTTAAAAAAAAAATGTCCCCATGTTTCTTAACTTCTGCATCTTTTATCATGCCATTCTGCATCACCCATACCATTTCATCATCTTTTCCAGGTTGAAAGATGGATAAGTCCTAGCTCTCCATAGACTATTTATATTTTCATGTAATCTTGATGTTGAGAACAGCACATCCCAGTTAGGGGCTGCTTCCTCAGCTAAGATAACCAAATGCAGCTCTGTGGTGCAGAACTGCAGTGAACCTACACTCAACATGAAGCATGACCTTGATTACTTTTGAAAATTACTTGACAAAAGCTAACTGAGGCAGAGATTCCTGAATGCCAATTCCAGGGCTGTGCCAATTCAAATCTCCCTGAAGTGTCATTCTATTCTTTTTATTACATATTCCTGTTGGCCTTCACTACAATGAGTACTACCTGGGTTCTTGTCATAAAAAAATAGATTCAAAGTACAGTCCCTGTGTAGCTCTGTGTAAGAAATATAATTACATTCAGTAGTTCATGATTTTGGTAACACTCAGAAAAATTTGTGTGACTGAGAGTTTGGATCATATCTCACAGCACAATCTTCTGTCAGCACATGTCTCAGTCTCATGGTCTAACATCTTCCAAAATTTGTGGCAACTCATCCCTCTCTACCTAATGCACATGCTCTGCTGGAAAGGTGGATTGGCTCCAGATCTTACTGTGTCCCTATCTTAGAACATAAAATTGCCCTACCAGGGTGGTATGTTTTCCTTGGACCTGTCCCTGTCATTTTATTAAACCAAAATTTTATTTCCTATGAAGTCATATTTTAATACTACATAACTAATGTCCATTCTCAGGAGATTCTATTAAACATTCCATCAGTCTTTTCCATTGGAAAATCACTTTCATGTCCATTTTCTTATCATATAACCCTATTTTGCCTTCAATCTCTATGAAAGCAAATGCCAAGACTCATATATAACACTAACTCTGCAGCTCTTAGCACAATGTCTGACACTTGGGGGGCACTCAGTCAATATCTGTGGGTGAATAATAAATAAATAAATGGATATAGCTATTAAGTAATATGCCAAAGTACATTTATTTCATAAGAGAAACAACTAAGGTTTCAGCTCCTATCTTACAACCCATGGCCTTATTACACTCAGTCCGTGCCAGACACTTACAGCCGTTTTATCACAGAGAAGTATAGACAGATGTAGAGTGAACACAGTCCAACCATATTAAAGAGAGAGTTTAACGGACCAATCAGTGGAATGGTGGTTGGGGCAGCTATATCCCATGTGGCTAACTACACAGTTTGAGTCCCAGACTGTGCAGCTTGTGGAGTATGACAACCATGGGCACCCAAATTTCCAGAAGAAGTGGAGGAGAAGGGATTGAGACATGGCCATCCGCATAACGGGTACTTTCTCACTGTCTCTAGCTCTCTGCCTCTCTCCAGCAGGTGCATATGCTCCTCTGGTGAATGTTAAAAAGAGAGAGAGAACGAGTGAGAGACAGAGAGAGAGAGAGGGAGAAGTAAAGTACTATACAGAACTTTATAAGGTTTGTAAGAAGACCTTGACATCTCTACCCATCCCTGGTCTCAGCTGGCCTGGATTACAGGCATGTGTTCACATGCCCAGGTGCTCAGGGAGGTCCTGGGATGTGAATCTAAGATGTTCACCAGGCATGTCCTCTTGCATTAATACTGGTGCACCTTGTGGCCCCTCAATTTGAATTTTTAAGAATCTACGAGTACTCTAAGACTTGTTACTGTTATCTTCAAAATGAAATATTTCTGGTAGACCATTTTGTTTACATATATTAAACTGTGGATACGTATCATACTGATTCATAAAACCTGGATGTTCCAATGGGAAAAATCAAGATTGAGATGTCAAAGCTATAAATTCTGCCATTAAATACTGTCTTCCTCACTCTGCCATGAGAGATAAGTTGTTTCTGTTTGACAAATAATTCATCGTTTTAGTGTTTACAAGTTTACAGTCACAGAAGATTTATACCTTCATAACCACACTGAAGGCTCCATTTTGAAATCCTAGAGTCAGTTCTTTAAAATGCATAAGTTCATTATTCCCTAGTTGCTATTGTTAAAGTGAAGAGAATTATTATTCTCTTCTAGAAACACATCATTTGGAGTCAGATGACCTGTATGAAAGTTTTGGCTCAACTAATATTGATTGTGTGACCCAGGGCAAGTCATACAAGTTTCAGGTTTGTGACCTCTAAAGTAGGATTAATAATAAACATAAGTGAGCAGTAAGGATCAAATGAGATAAGGCAGTGGCTTTCAAATCATATTTTATAGAGCCTGTGGTCAAGAAAGAGAATTTGCTCCCTCCCCCGCTCCCCATCTTCTTCTGCTTTGACCAAAGGGGGCTAACTTTTATGCTTGTGCATCTCAGCTTCAGGTCATCAAATTCCCAGCTCAATTATCTGTTTACTATACCCATGTGAACACTCCCTCACAATTGCCCAGTGCTTTAGTAGAGTTCACAGGGAATATCCATATCATAATCTTAATCTTATATCTACCGATAATCCTTACCATAACTCAATGTTTATGCACGCGCATGAGGGTGTGTGTGTGTGTGTGTGTGTGTGTGTATGTGTGTGTGTAACATCTGTCCCACTTGGAAGCTAAAAGACTAAGGACCTAAAAGATTAAGTGACCAGTGATGGTTCTCCAGATGAGTCAGCAGCAGTCCCCACCAGAGAACTGTCTTTTTGCAACTCTGCTCAGAGTTCACATTCCTGTTTTCTCCATATACAAAAGATATCACATTTAATTTGAAAACAGTTTGCCTTTTCAGATGACCTATGTTCTCACAATAACTAAGCACATTCTCATTTTTCTTCAAAGAATGAAAGTCCTGGCTTATCTTAAGGAGAAGGTGAAAGCATCAATTCAAAATCTGATAGGATTTATGGCAGAGCCCATGTTTCTGTTTCTAATGCCATAAAGAACACATTGTCCTCAGACCACAGGGATAGTCATCACAACTCCAACACACCATATTGGGAGGAACAATTTTCCCTAGATGGAAAGAAATGTATTAGCAAAAAGTGTCATCTGATTTTCTTGTTAATGATACTTTGTTCCCATTTGAGAAGAGCAGCTATCTGAAAAATTTTTGGTTTTGTTTTTGGTAACATTTCTCTCTATCTTCCCCTTAATTTCAAGTGCCTATTTATAAGCTACATTAACACATTTTCTATACTCACTGAACTCATTAATTTATTCATTTCTTAAATGAGCAGCAAGCACCTACCCTATGCTGGACGTGGAACGAGGCATAGCAAATGTCAAATACATAAGAATCACATATTGCCAGCAATATGTTCATAGTCTTGCTGGAGAGAATTGTTTTGTATAAATATAAAGCACAAAGAGATAAGTATAAGTGAGGTACAAAGAGTTATATGAATTCAGTAAGAAAAGACAACTATTTTTTTTAATGTTCTTTTAGAAATTTCTTTCTTTCATGAGAGAGAGAGAGAGAGACAAAAAGACAAGCACCCTCAACAGGGTCTCATGCACAATACTCCCCCTAGCTTTCCCAGAATGCCATGATTACATGAACACTATCATACATCTAAAAGGTAAAGGTTGCCCAGGAACTTAACCCCAATTTTCCAAATGGCTTCCAACATTGCAGAGCATGTTATTACTTACCAATTCACATCACAGCTGTGCTGACCACTTTTTACTTAGTTATCAGCAGTTTCTGGGGTAAAAAGGGACTGATGCTATAAATTAATGAGTAGATAGACTCTCACCAGGACAAAATAGGTAAGAGGCTATTTATTTATTTATTGAAAGGTTTTCACTATAGGGCGCGTGTGCTCGCCAGACAGACAGAGAGACAGAGAGACAGAAAGCGAGAAATCACCCCCCGGGGGAAATGACTACACCACAATCCCTTCTCCTCCATTCTCCTAGGATCTTGGGCACGCATGCACACATGCCTGGCGTAAGTTTAAGCCACCGGGTCTGGGTCTCAAACCACAATTGACTTCCTGGGAGTCCAGCGACATAGCCATTACACCAACTGCTGGTCCTGTAAGAGCCTACTTATGATGGAAGGAATGGCAATGGCCAAGGAGACAGACTGAGAAGCTTGGAAGTAGAAAAACATGGCAGAAAGAAAATCAGGATTTTAATCAGAGTCTGGATTTCCATTTTAGCTCCAACTCTTTATGAGTTAAGTGATCTTGGACAAGTTACTTGTTCTCCCTATTCCTCAATTCATTAATTTTTAAAATAAATGCTATAAAAATAAAGACCTTCAAAAGTTATTTGCCTTAAATTTGGGAATTAAGTTTGAAAGGTCCTTGATAAGTCTTATTATTAATTTAGGTACATTAGCTGACATAACTGCCTTAAAAAAGTTGGGTTAACATGAATGAACTAATGAATAACTATATTTTTAAAGGCCATTTAGAAATTTCATTTCAACATTAAAGCTTATTATTAGAGATGATAACATAAAAGATAACACTAGTGCCCATGGAAATAATAAATTAGAGAGTTTAAAATCTCAATGGCAGGGCCAGCAGGTGGCATAGTGGTTAAGGTGTTGGATTCCCACCAAGTGCCAAACTTGGCAACTTGAAACTCATGCCAGGTACTTGTGTGTGCATGCCCAAAATCTTGAAAGAAGAATGAAGGAGAAAGGATTGCAGTGTAGCCATTGAGATATATATATATATTTATGTGTGTGTGTGTGTGTGTGTGTGTGTATAGTATTTACCTAATATTATTCCTTTCAATATTCTCTTAGGGAAAATGAAATTCTCTTCTTTCTTTATGTGTGTACATATATATATATATATGTATATATATGTAAATAAATATATACACATACACTATACACACTGAGATATATATACATATACACATTGATATATATGTATATATACACATTGATTATATATATACATATATATGTGTGTGTGAATATATATATATATATATATATATATATATATATATATATATATAAATGGCTAGTTTTTACCTAATATTATTCCTTTCATTTTTCAATAGTCTCTTAGGGAAAATGAAAATCTCTTATTTCTTTTAAGACATGGGATTTATGTTCCTAGCGCTTGTACTTCCATGATGAAAATTTAATTAGAAGAATTAGAATTAAAAATAAAGTTTCTTTGTGTAAATTGACAGACTGAACTTAAAGTTCAAATGGAAATTTAAATAATCAAGCATAACCATGATAATTTGAAGAACAGTGTTGAAGAACTGCTTGTAATGGATGTCAAGATACGTAATAAAAGCACAGTAATTTATACATGTAGCATTGATGTAAGGTAAACAAATAGACTAACAGTATATTTGGAGCATGAGCTATGGAAGTCAAATCCCTTTCCTTGACTCCATATTCACTCATCTACCATGATGGATATGACTATATGCCATAATAGAACAGTTCTGAAGCAATATTCCCAGAATTAAACACCTAGTGAAAATCAGAATGCTTTCTACAACCTATCCAAGGCTTGTCTTGTGAACCAAGAACATCCTTAAAATGCCATAAGTGACCACCTCACACACTCAAGAGTACCTTCAAATTAGAAAATCATTGTTTCAGATACACTATAAAACTCTTTCTTTGATGTAAAAGATGCAGCCATGTTATAAAGGTACATGCTGTGGGAAAGGAATGGCAATATCATCACATAGCTAGTCAAAGACTCAGCCACAGGCTTAGAGGTGGCATAGCAGCACTGCAATAGGATCAACATGTGTTTGTAACCCAGGGCTTCCCTGAGCTCACCAGATATGCATGCCCATGATCCACACTACCTGAGATAAGGGTGGATCATGTTGTAAAGATCCTGGTAGGGATGCCTGTCTTTTTTTCTCTGTCTCTCTCTCTCTCTCTTCTTTTAAAAAAAAGATTAAGGACTAAGCAGCTTCTGGCATCCACAGTTGATTCTCAAATAGGTAGTATTCCTCCCCCACCTTTTCCTGTTACCTTTCCACAGTACGCTAAAAAGAATGCTCAGTTTTTTTTTCAGGGGAAATCATCTCTGGAGAGCCTCAAGTTTATCCCAAATTCTCAAGTAATCTCTATAGTCATTATAAGCTTCCTTCACCACATAAACTTACATAGTGAATATGCTTCACTTTGAGATGAACTGCTATTCCCAAGAGTCACATCCAGGACAGGAGGTTTAATGAGACAAATTGAACTTCTAGAAGTATCTTGGGAACCAATTAAGGGATAAAATTTTAGAAAGAAAACATAAATGGCCTACTAAAAATTTGGAATAAAAAGAGAAAACTTGCTATTCTTTAAAGAGGCAGAAATAGAAGGAAAAACAATTTCACCAGAGTGATTTTATTCAATCATATTGCCTGGTTTCTTCTTTGTCTAAATACAGTTCAGAGAAAGAGGAGAGAAGGAAGACATAAAGTTGGGAAAAGGAGTAAATCAGAGCTGTTTCAATCTTTGTGAAATCATAATAGTATTGTGTCCGTACAGGAACTCTATCACAAGCAAGAGCATTCTGAAAGAAAAGTATTACACATAAATGCCCTTAGTGTACCTTTATCATTCTACTTCATATACTCCATATTCTGTTCAGTCACAAATACCAATATTCAGCAATTCTATTCACATGTGCCTCATTTCCTTTTTCTGCTTGTGTTTCATCTGCCTAAAATCCTCTAAGTTCTTCCTGTACACATGAATCCTAGGACTAGGCTAGGTGACCTTTCTGTTTTTTATTGCTATGTGTTAGTTTTTTTTTTTTTAACAGTCTATTCAGGGACCAGCAGATGACATAATGGTTATATTGCTAGACTCCCACAGTCTATTGCAGTTTGCATCCCAGACCCAGTGACTTAAAACTCATGCTGGGCACATGTGCATGTGTGCCCAAAATCCCAAGAGGAGAATGGAGGAGAAGGGACTGTGATATGGCTATCCCCCTTGGGAGGTAATGTCTTACTTCACTTTCTGTCTCTCCATCTCTCTCTGTCTCTCTGGTGAGCACATGCACCCTAAACCAAAAATCTCTCTCTCAAAAAAATTTTTTAAATAAATCAAAGCTTATTCTTCTTCCCACTTCTGTTCTCCAGTTACCACTTATCTCTACAGAAGTCACCAAGAGTCTATTTCCCTGTGTATTTTTTCAATCCAGAAAGATGTTTAATAAATATGTGTTTCATGTTATTATATTTTACACAAATCATGAAATCATAAATGTTTGATACTATTTACATGTAAAATGTGTGGTAAATAATAGGACGGGCATTGAGATCTCTTTTGTGAATCAAGCAATTTTTTTGTTGTTGTTGAGGTGTTGCTTAAGTCAGTTGGAGGTTCACCGTTCCTTAGAAACAGGGAAGACTGTGGGTCACCCAGGACTAGTGAAAACAGTACACGGTATTGGTGAGCAACAGGTAGACCAACCTTAAGAGAAATCATCAGTTTTCTAATCCTGCACACCTTTTAATACTCAGAGATACCTTAAATAAGTTAGGAAGCAACATATAGATCACCTGATGACTAAGAACAATCGCAGAGGATCAAGAAGTATGAGCAACCAACAAAAGGCCTCTCCCCCAAGGGAAATCATCATGCCTACGTCACCCACAGTCAATACAATGGACGTCCTGGACATGTCTGAAAAGGAATTCAGAATATTTGCAGTCACCAAGGTAACTGAGATGGAAGAGAAAAGAGACAAGAAGCTCCGGGATGAGGAAGTCCTTTCATGATTTGAAAGAAGAAATAGATAACTTAAACAAGAACCAGATGGAACTTTTAGGGTTGAAGAATGTAATACAGGAAATCAAAACTTCCCTTGAAGTACTAAAAGTAGGTTAGATGAGGCAGAAGATCAAATCTCTAATGTAGAAGACAAAACATCTGACCTAGAAAAAAGTTATCATGAAAATGAGGGTAATATATGAGGAATACTGGATATCATCAAGCGCCCTAACATCCAGATAATTGGTATCCCAGAAGAGGAAGAAAATAATGACATAGATAATTTATTTCATGAAATCCTGGAAGAAAGCTTTCCAAACCTAGAAAGGAAATCAAATATCCAGACCCAAGAAATACATAGGACCATGAGTAGAATCAGCCGAAGAAGATCCTCTCCAAGGCACATCGTAGCCAGACTGGCAAAAACAACAGACAAAGACAAGATACTAAAGTTGGAAAGAAGGAAACGCCAAGTTACTTACAAAGGTCACCCCATCAGGCTAACATCGGATCTCTCAGTGGAAACAATGCAGGCAAGGAAAGAATGGGGAAGCATAGTCAAAGTGTTGAATGAAAAACAATTTCAACCAAGAATACTATACCCGACAAGATTATCTTTCATATGGGAAAAAAAAGATAAAAACATTCTCGAATAAACAAAATTTGAAGGAATTTACCAACGCCAGCCAGCTCTTCAAGAGGTTCTGAAGGGAATGCTATACCAGGAAAACTAAAATGTCAGACAGACAGTTATACAAGAACAAAGAGCAACTGAGAAAATGGCTCACTTAATGATAGGAACAGGTATGGAAATATCAATAATTACATTGAATGTCAATGTATTAAATTCTCCAATTAAGAGACATAGACTGGCTGAATGGATAAAAAAAACCAAAAACCCTCTATCTGTTGCCTACAAGAAACTCACCTTATGGATAAAGACATACATAAACTAAAAGTAAAGGGTTGGAAAAAGATATTTCATGCAAATGGAAATAAAAAAAGGGCTGGAGTAGCGATATTGATTTCAGACAAAATAGATTTCAAGACAAAGACTGTAAGAAGAGACAAAGAAGGGCATTATATAATAGTAAATGGGGTAATCCAGCAAGAAGACATAACGCTTATAAATATCTATGCACTCAACTCGGGTGCGCTTAAATATGTGAAGGAAAGACTGCTGGAGCTAAAAGAAGAAATAGGGAGAAATACGATAATTGTTGGAGACCTCAACACCCTATTATCTCCTTTAGACAGATCTTCTAGGCAGAAAATAAACAGAGCGATACAGGACCTAAACGATACTATAAATCGAATGGGCTTGATAGATATCTATAGAACTTTCCACCCTACGTCCACAACATATACATTTTTCTCACCCCAGCATGGAACCTTTTCAAAGATTGATCATATGTTAGGACACAAATCAAGACTTTACAGATTCAAATGCATAGAAACTATATCCAGAATCTTCTCTGACCATGATGAAATTAAACTCAAGATTAATTTCAAGAAACACCCCCGAAAATACACAAACACATGGAAACTGAACAACCTACTTCTGAATGACTTCTTCACTACTGAAGAAATTAAGTCTGAAATCAAAAAATTTATGTAAACAAATGATAATGAGTACACAAATGTCCATAATCTATGGGACACAGCAAAAGAGTCATAAGAGGGAAATTCATAGCAATTAGTGTGCATAAGAAAAAGATGGAAAGATGGCAAATAGATAACCTAACATCATGCCTCAGGGAATTGGAAAAACAACAACAAACAAACCCAAAAAATGCCAGGCAAAAAGAAATAATAAAGGTTTGAACAGAAATAAATGAAACAGAAAATAAACAAACCATACAGAAAATAAATGAAAGCAAAATCTGGTTCTTTGAAAAGATTAACAAGATTGACACACCATTGGCTAGACTGATCAAGAAGAAGAAAGAAAGAAATCAAATACTTGATGAAACAGGCAATATTACAACAGACATAGTAGAAATACAAAATATCATTAAGATAATTTGAGCGACTATATGCCAACAAACAAGATAACTTGGAGATGGACAAATTCCTGGGTGCATATAATCTACCAAGATTGAATCAGGAGGACATAGATAACCTGAATTGACCCATAACAAGCCAGCAGATTCAATCAGTAATAAATAAACTCTCAATAAAGAAAAGCCCAGATGGCTTCACTTGAATTCTACAAAACTTTTAAGGAAGAGTTAACCCCTATCCTACTAAAATTATTTCCAAAGATTCAAAAGGAAGGAAACCTTCCAAATTTATTTTTTGAAACCTCCATCATCCTCATTCTCAGATAAAGACATGACAAAAAAGGAAAACTACAGACTGATACCATTGATGAATATAGATGCAAAAATTCTCAACAAGATACTCACAAATCGTATCCAACGACATATAACAAAGATTATTCATCATGATGAGGTAGCCTTTATCCCAGGGATGCAAGGGTGGTTCAATATATGCAAAACCATAAATGTAATACACCATATTAACAGAAAAAAGATAAAAAACCATATGATCATTGCAAATGATGCAGAGTAAGCATCTTATCAACATCCTTTTACAATTAAGACCCTCAGGGTCATTTCTCAACACAAAAAAGCCATCTGTGAAAAACCTACAGTTGGGGCCAGCAATTAGCATAATGGCTATGTCGCTGGTCTCCCACGTAGTCGACCGCGGTTCACGTCCCAGACCCGGTGGCTTAAAACTCACGCCAGGTGCGTATGCGTGTGTGCCCAAGATCCCGAGAGGACAATGGAGGAGAAGGAATTGTGGCGTGACCATCCCCCCTGGGGGGTGATTTCTCGCTTTCTGTCTCTATGTCTCTGTTTTCTTGTGTTTTTTGTCTCTTGGTTTGGTGTTTTAAGTTAGATTTTCATAAGTCATAGATAATAAAAATTGAGATGTCTCCATGGTATACATGAAAATTTAGTATGATAATAAACTTTGGATAGTCACCATTCAGTTACTAGAATAATCCCAAATATCTCTCACGTTATTCTGTTTTTTTTTTTTTTCTCATTAATTCTGAGTAAAATTACACCTCACTTTTTGTTACTGTTCTCTCTCCTCAAAAATGACCAACATCGAGACCAGCAGTTAGCGTAATGGCTATGTCGCTGGACTCCCACGTAGTCGACCGCGGTTCGCGTCCCGGACCCGGTGGCTTAAAACTCATGCCGGGCGCGTGTGCGTGCGTGCCCAAGATCCCAAGAGGAGAACGGAGGAGAGGGGATTGTGGTGTGGCCATCCCCCCTGGGGGGTGATTTGTCGCTTTCTGTCTCTCTGTCTCTCTCTGTCTGTCTGGCAAGCGCAAGCGCCCTACAGAAAAAACCTCTCAAAAAAAAAAAAAAAATGCCCAACATCAAAAACTAGGTATCCGCCTGTAGAAAGATGAAAATGGATCCCCATCTTCACCATTAACAAAAAATCAACTCAAAATAGATCAAAGATCTAAACCTAAGACTTCAAACTATAAAACTACTGGTAGAAAACACTGGGGAAACTCTGAGAGACAATGAGGTAAGCAAAGACTTCTTAAATAAGACCTGTAAACCACAGTCAATAATTCCCAAAATAGACTAGTGGGATTAAAATAGATTAAGAAGTTTCTGCCCAGCCAAGGACACAGTAATTAGGGTAAATCAACAACTTCAGAATGGGAGAATATTTTTGAAAGCTGTGGCTCAGATAAGGGATTGATATGTGTGTGTGTGTGTGTGTGTGTGTGTGTGTGTGTGTATATATCCAATTAAAAGATGGGAAAATAGGGACCAGCAGGTGGTGGGTGGTGTGGTGGTTAAGGTGCTGGACACTCCCACATGGCCACATGGCCAACCACAGTTCAAGTCCTAGACCTGGTGTCTTGCTTTCTCACTTTCCCTCTCTCTGTATATCTCTCTCTCTCTGGTCAAATTAAAATAAATAAATGAATAAACATATTTTTTTAAAAAAAGATGGGACAATGAGCTGAAAAAACAATTCTCTAATAAAGACATATGAATAGCCAGAAAGCATATGAAGAAATGCTCAATATCCCTCATCATAAGAGAGATGCAGATCAAAACCACAATGAGATACTGTGAGGGTATGCAGCCTAGATAAGGAGGCCCTTACCAGTATGCCTCACTAATTACTCACTGGAGCTGGCTGACACGTGCCTTAATTAACAGGGGTTCAGCAGATAAGATCTTTAGGGCACAGGAAACATCCTAACCCTGGCTAGTTCCTGCGATGCCCGTTCTATATAATGTTTATGACTTACACATTATCCTCTTTGATGCATACTGAAGCAACCTTCCTTGGAGTTGCAGAGGAACAGCATAAGTAAACTGGCTTGACCTATTATGGTACATAACAGGATCACACATGATAATAACAAGCTCGAAAAACGACTACACTAAAGTCCTTATCTCTAACTAGAATTTCAGCCACATCCTTGAAAGCTTGCAAACAGTTCACTGTGCCTGGTGAAATGCATAAAGAAGGTCAGCATGACTGAGCAGCACAGCTTGTCTGTGTTCACCTGCTTCTCTGCTTCCGCATCTTTCTTTCCTTCTTTTTTTTTAACTTTCTTCTTTCACAAGATCAAGACCTGAAGGCAGATGCTGACAGTATTATCATCGAGAGAGATGTTATCCTTAAGCTTGTCAACAGATGCTGACAGACTGGTGCCAAAACCAAGGATCAATTTCCAGAGCTCCTAGACCTTATGACTCCTGGGCTTCCCTAAACCCTGGTATGCTTGTTTTTGCTAGAGTCTGACTGGGTCCTTCCCTGGATTCTGTGGAGATTCTCATACATTATGGTAAAATCAGATGTTGGGGGTCTCGTGACCTCCCTGCATGTTTGATCCAGTGGCCAATTGATAGCCAATTACCAAAGCCAAGAGACTCCTCACAGTTCTTCCAGGGACATGGCCTGTCAGACGCCCAATTGCTTCTCCCCAGAGAGATCCCTTTTGTTGGTCTTTGCCCTAGTCTTTCACACAGTGAAGTTAACACAAGTTCCACTGCCACTTCAAGTGATAAGTAAATGACCTGGCAGCCTCTCTGCCCCAGTGGCTTGATTCTAGATTCCTGTACTATTCCTACTTTCGCTTTCACTTCAATTGAGCTAAAAATTTTCAAAAGAATTCTTAAAGGAGAAAGCAGACATGCTCCCTCTGCTTGGGGCGACAAAGAGTTAATTTAAGATTTGAATATGTTGCCTCCCACAGGGCTGTGGAAGTTCTCAGCCATTGCTTATGCTTCCTCTGTTTGGAGCAACAAGGAGTTAATTTAAGATAAGGATACTTTGCCTTCACAAGGCTGTAGAGGTTCTCAGACATTGTTTATTACATAAACTTCAGTTGACTTCTAGAGAAGTTTGCCAAATAGGTTATCTTAGAGAAGACTTTGGCATAGAGCTGGTAAAACTTCTCATAGTTGTTTTACGTCAATCACCTTTTAGCCACCAATTTGAAGGCAGAGCCTTTTGGAGTTTTCAGTCCATCCCTAAACTGGGAGTTCAGACACTATTTTAAATTGCCTTGAGACAGCTTTGTTGGCATTGGATCCCAAAGGTTAAAGATAAAGTAATTATGTTTTTAAACTGGTGAAAAAAATAGCTGGCTAGCATATAGAATGCTGACATTTGAGACCCATGCTCCCGGATAGGTCTATAAGGTGCACTATAATCTCTGCGGAGATCCAGGGATATAAACATGGGGAATCAGGTTTCTCTCGAATGAGTAGCTCATAAAAATTAGCTGGACCAATTTACATTCCCACAAATAATGTAGAAAAGTTCCCTTTCACCACAACCCTACCAGCACTTATCATTTTTTTGTTTTTTTAATATTCACCATTCTGACTGGGGTTAGACTGCCATTTTCTGAGCACAGACAACAGATTACTGGGGGAAGAGGGGGTCACATATATTATCTTATTTAATCTAGAGACAATGCAAGGTATATACGATACTCTTTTACAGGTATTTTAACTGACCTTTAGGGAGGCTAAGTAATTTATAAGTCCCAAACAGCCAGCAAGGACCAAAGCTGAAAGGGAAACAATGGTTTGCCTAAAAGCAAAGTTCAATTTCTTAATAATTTATCTTAAAATTTACTTTAAAAAGCTTTATGAGTCATCAAACATAAAATTGGGGCTTTAAACATAATTAATTCTTACACTCTCTAGATTTTACTTAAAACCCCCTTTTCCTTCTGAGCTGAATATATTTAAATTATATGATCTAAAGTGATTTAAATTAGAGGGCCTATGTCTCTATTTCATCCTGGCCCACAAATGTCTCTCTGCTATACATTGCTCTCTAAATAGAAACTGCTTTAGATAAAAAAAAAAAAATAATTGCTGAAATAATTATATAGTTTCTAGGTGAGTCATTTTACAACTTTTAGTCTTTGGAAAGATTCCATATTTCTGGTTATCTGTGATAAAATGGTTTCCAGCTACCCACTTACATCCTTGATAAAATTATAGCCCACTATTAAATGTATTTTGTTTTACTCAATATAGTTTATTTATTATTTATTCATCAATGTTATAGTTAAAGTTTACACTAATATCAAAAATGCATACTAAAGATTACATTGGGGCCTTTTGATAGCCTCATCGGGCATTTCAGGATGTTGAACTATATGCTACCATGAAGAAAGTCTGAATTTAACTCAAAAGTTCTGTTAATTCACTTTAATTTAATTCCACAACTATAGGTGGGCTTGTGTTCATGGAAAATGTATAAAAACAACAGCATGAACTTCAAAAGAATTTTCACCAAAATAAACTCATACTAACTTATTATAACATGTCTTAGCAGGAGTTAAAGGCACTAAAAAGGATAAGTTTTGAAAGGAGCCCCTCTCAGAACAACAAGAATTCTGCTAAAACTGGAGCAAGTTCAAACAAACAAATTTATGTTTTTCCTTGGAAGGAAGAACAGTGAAATTATTGCTACTTTACAAAAATTTTATTGGGAAAAATACCCTAGAGAAATTATAAATCATAGTTAAGATTTACCAAAAAGTAAAAGAAGTTAACAACTCAATTAATATTAGACATAAATGAATTCATTGTAATAATAACTTTCTGGAGCCATGACCCTTGGCCTCTGGGACTGTTACTAAACTATATAAAACCTTTTAATAATTGGTATAAGCCATTATTTTTCAGCCCATTTTTTAGATTTTTACTAAAACGAGACATATTTTTACACTGCTTTTCCAATGATTTTTATGTTATGAAATATTCTTTTATAGTATTATAAAATCATATAAAGTCACTATATTTATTTAATACTGAAGTTAAAATAAGATATAATGTATTCTATAATCTAGACTTCATCCTACTTTTATATTACATTTCATTCATTCAGTCCTTACAACCATGCTATGCAGTAGGTATTGTTATACCAGTTCAAAAATATAATATAAAAGCTGAATTATGAGATAATATACCTTTTACAAAATCATACATTGATTGTATTTATTATTCACCTGCTTCCAGAATCTTTGGCAGGCTCAATACTATTCACCAAGTAATGCCTGCATTTCAAGAATTCTTTTCTGCTCTAATACTTAATTCTACCACAAAATTGGAAAGACAAAAGCAATTCAGATCTGCACTGAAAAAAAAAATCCCATTTATCTGCCTTTACCATAAGATACAGCTTATTGGTTGCCCCCAAGCTAGCTTTCAGAAAATACTTCCACATGATCTACTGCTTAATCCATAAATGGACTAAGAAACTGGATTGCAGCCATGCAATGAATCCAAGAAGGGAGCTATTTTAAAGCTCTCTTCTTGAACAACAACAATGCAGGCTTTAAATGGTTGATTTTTAGAAAAAGAAATTAAAAGACAAAACTAAAAAGAGAGCTAATTTTATTCCATAAAGAAAGCACTGAGTTTACTTTATAAAAAAAAAATTGGGGAGACTTTTGTCTAGGGCATGTGAGCTTGCCAGAGAGAGAGAGAGAGAAATGGGGAGAGAGAAAGTGAGAAATTCTCCCCCCAAGGAAATAGCCATGCTGCAATCCCTTTTTCTCCATTCTCCTCTCCAGATTTTGGGCACATGTGCAAACATGCCCGGCATGAGTTTCAAGCTATGGGGTCCAGGACTCAAACTGCAGTCAGCCATGTGGGAGTCCAGCACCTTATCCACTATTCCACCTGCTAGCCTCTACTTTAAGAATACATTGCTGAATGGATGGGGAAAGAGTGGCATATATACTCTATGGAATACTATTCAGCCATAAAAAAAAATAACAAGACCCTGGCATTTGACAGAAAGTGGTCAGATATGGAGGATCTATTGCTGAGTGAAGGAAGCCAGGCTATGAAAGAATGATATTGTATGTATCCACTTAGTATATACCGACTATCCACACTCTATGGTAGAGAGCAAAATATTGGAGGACATAAAAGCAGTGAAAGTACTTAATGAGAATAAGACAGTGTGGACGGGTGGGGGGGGAGGGTGAGGAGACGATGATAGAGAAAGATAGCAAGAGAACAAATAGAGAGGCAGGACGTTAGTGGGAAACAGATATGGCTTATTACCTGTTAATGATGGCATGTATAGTATTCTGAGAAGTATTTCATGATGGGTAAAGTCTTTTTACAAGCAAAATGAGAAATAGTGATTAACTGTTTAAAAAAATAATTGGAAAAATAACAATAATGATTGGGAAAAACAATGAAAAGATATTGAATGATGAAATGGGGAGATTAATGCAATCCAATGTAATATAAACAAGATTATGATGATAACAAAAAAATAAATAATTTTAAAAAAGAATCCATTGCTGTACAATGATTGGAATTTCTTTTGTGTAAACTATTCATAAATATCTGGGCGTGTAACCTCCATGCTATATACATATAGAGAAGGTATTTTTTTTCAGAAGAGGTACTCACAGTTAGCCTATCCTTCAAGATCTAAATTCAAATCCTTTTTTTTTTTATTATTTTAAACATCCTTGTAGTTTTTTCCTATTCTTCAAGGCCCAAGGAGCCTTATTAGTTTTACATATGCACTTCTCTGTCTATTCAGTTAAGATGGTAAACGAGGAACCTGTTTTTTACATATAACTTCTCATTTGATACCAAAATATGGGCAAAATATATCTTTTTTTTTTTTTTTTTTTTTTTTTTTTTTTTTTTTTTTTTTTTTTTTTTTTTTTTTTCTATCGGGCGCGTGAGCTCGCCAGAAAGACAGAGAGACAGAAAGCGAGAAATTACCCTCCAGGGGGGATGGCCACGCCACAATTCCTTCTCCTCCATTCTCCTCTTAGGATCTTGGGCACGCACGCACACACGCCTGGCGTGAGTTTAAGCCACCGGGTCCAGGATGCGAACCACACTCGACTACGTGGGAGTCCAGCGACATAGCCATTACGCTAACTGCTGGTCCCAGGGCAAAATATATCTTAAACTTTAAAACTTTCCTAGTCATCATGAAAAAATGCAGGGAGGAAAATGGAGAATATCTCAGCAAACATTTAGCGAGAGCCTATGTGATAAGCACTTAGAGAAAGTAAGGAAAAATGTGTCAGGATCTTAGTGCCTAGAAGACAGTATGCAATCACTCTATACAATTACTCTACCACAAGAGAAACTAAAAAGTGTCATAACAGTGAATCATAAAAGTGGCATGGCTAGCTGGACTCCCATGTAGTCGTCCCTGGCTTGAATCCCAGACCCAGTGGCTTAAACTCATGCTGGGTGTGTGTGTGTGAGTGCCCAAGATCCCGAGAGGAGAATGGAGGAGAAGGGATTGCAGCGTGGCCATCCCCCCTGGGGGGTGATTTTTCACTTTCTGTCTTTCTGTCTCTCTCTGTCTGTCTGACGAGCGCATGTGCCCTTTAGCAAAAAACTCTCAAAAAAAAAAAAAGTGGCATGTATACTCAAAAGTGAAAACATTATGCCTTTTTCTAGGGATAATAAAGAACTTCAGTAAAGAGATACATTTGAAATGGCATAGATGGAGTAATATAATTTCAGGAACTGAAAGTGGAATGCATAAGTGGTATTTCACTCAGGGAGCACATGGGACCTGTTTCACATGGAAGAAAGTTTAGTAGACTTGAAGAACTCAGGAGATTTGAAGTTCAGTAGAGTTGAAGGAATTGTGGAATACTATAGAACAGAAGAACTGAAACAGGAAAAAAAATAGAACAATAAATAAAGTCCAGAGACAACACTCAAATTGGAGAACATATTGGCCAAATATGCCTCAGATAAGGGCCTGATAACCAGAATATACAGGGAACTCAAGTAGCTTACCTGACTAAATAAATAAATAAATAAATAAATAAATAAATAAATAAAATCCAATTGAAAAATGGGTAAAGGAGCTGAACAAACAGCTCTCCAAGGAAGACATACAAATAGCTAAAAAGTTTATTATAAAATTTTCAGCACATCATAAGGAAATGCAAATCAAAACCACTATGAGATACCACCTAACTACAGTCAGAATGGCCTAGATTAAAAGTCAGAATTTCTAAGATTATAAAAACAAAAAATGATAAGTGCTGGAGGGGGTGTGGTGAAAAGGGAACTCTCTTACACTGTTGGTGGGATTGTAAATTGGTCCAACCACTGTGGAGAACAATTTGGAGATTCCTCCAAAATCTACAAATAGAACTACCATATGATACAGCAATCCCACTCCTTGGTATCTACCTGAAGGACAGAAGAATACTTAATTGAAAAAGTGCTTGCACATCGATGTTTATTGTGGAACTTTTCACGATTGCCAAGTCATGGAAATGACCTAAATGCCCACGAACTGATGAATGGTTAGAAAAACTGTGGCACATATCCTCAATGGAATACTATTCATCCATAGAAAACAACAAAACCCTGGCTTTTGAAAGGAAGTGGGTGAATATGGAAGACTTACTGCTGAGTGAAGCAAGCCATGCTATGAAGGAGAGGCATTGTATGTCCCCACTTAATATATACCGAGTGTCTGCACTCTAAAATATATATATATATATATATATATATAAATATATATATATTTCTATATATATATATAGAAACCATACTGCTTCTGTTGTTATAGAGTTATAAAATTATACAAAATTATAAGACATATTTTGAACATTATCTTTAAAATTCAGTATTTTGAAATTTTGAAAGTTGTTTGTAAACTGTCAAGAATTATGGAGTATGAGCTAAAATTTTTTGCTATGTAAAGTAAATGTTTGTGGAAAAATGTAAAAATAAATAAATGAAAAAAAAAAGAATGATAAGTGTTGGTGAGGCTGCAGTGAGAAGGGAGCACTCCTACACTGTTGGTGGGAATATAAAATAATATAGCCACTGTGGAGAACATATGGTGGCTCCTCACAAACCTGCAAATAGAACTACCATAAAACCCAGAAATTCCACTCTTGGGTATCTACCTAAAGGATAGGAAAACATTCAGTTGAAAAAACCACTTGCACATTCATGTTTATTGCAGCATTATTCACAATTGCTAGGACATGGAATCAACCAAAATGTCCAAGAATAGATGAGTGAATTTACAAACTGTGGTACATGTACACAGTGAAGTAGTATTCAGCGCCATGACCTATAAGAAGAGAGATAAAACGCACTAGAACATAGAGTTAAAGCTCTTTGATGATGAACAGATGACACTTACAGAAAGGTAGAGTGACAGAAAATGAGGGCATATCATCTTCACACTATCCAAATGGAAGAACCACCCAAAGTCTCAATGAGAATGAGCACTTCATAAGAAGCTCATGTTATGTGGTATCGCTGCAGGACAGATTACTGGGGATAAGAGTTAACAAAATAAGGTAAATCTAATAACCATATATTGTACTAACAATTACTAAGATGTAGCAGAGTGGAGTATGATACACCAGGCACAAAGGATGGTCAATAAAATCTCTTTGATCTGTAGTCTCCTCATGTCAACAATGAGGATGATAATAACCTTACTAAGTTATTTTAAGATACTGTGCCTACTGTGGAATTAAAACTTCTCCCTAGGAATATGTTCTCTTTCTGTTGACAGGTATGGTCAGTTATCATCATGAAGGTGGAAAATGGGAATGTCAGAACCTCCACCTACTTATCAGCATTTTCCTGGAAAAGGTATAAAAAACTTGAAAAAGACAGAAACTACTCCTTGTTTTGCAGAGGAAGTCATGTCTAAGTAAAAAATTATTAATGTGGCTAATATCTCATATTTATGAAATGTTTATAGTCTGTGATAAAGACCTTATATATACTATCTACTTAATCCTAATGACAAGTTTATGATATACAGGCACAGCTCATTTTATTATGCTTCCCTTTATTGTACTTTGAAACGATTGCAGTTTTGTTGTTGCTATTTTATTTTTTCTTTAGAGGTTTTTGCGATAGGGCACATGCGCTCAACAGACAGAGAGAGACAGAGACAGAAAGTGAGAAATCATCCCCCGGGGGATGGCCACGCTGCAATCCCCTCTCCTCCATTCTCCTCTCGGGATCTTGGGCACTCACACACACACGCCTGGCATGAGTTTTAAGCCACCGGGTCCGGAACGCGAACCACGGTTGACTACATGGGAGTCCAGCGACATAGCCATTATGCTAACTGCTGGTCCCATTGCTATTGTTTTAACAAACTGAAGTTTTATAGCAACCCCTTTGAGCAGTATATTGGCACCATTTTCCAACAGCGTGTGCTCAATAGCATGTGCTCTCTGAGTGACATTTTGGTAAATATGTAATATTTCAAACTTTTTTATTATACTTGTTATGATGATTTGTGATCTTCACTGTTACCATTTTGATTGTTTTGGGGCACCAAGAACTACGTTCATGTAAGACATCCTACTTAATTGATAAATGCTGCATATGTTCTGACTGTTCCACTGACCAGTTGTGCCCCTCCATTCTCTTTTTCTAGGCTTCCTTATTCTCTGAGCTACAACAACACTGAAATTAGGGCAATAACCCTACAAAGACTTCTTCTAAGCCTTCAAGTGAAAGGAAGAGTTTTATATTTCTCACTTTAGGGCAAAAGATAGAAATTATTAAACTTACTGAAGAAAGGCATGTTGACAGCTGTGACAAACTAAAAGCTAAATATTTTGTGCTAAACAATAGCTAAGTTCTGAATGTAAAGAAAACATTCTTGAAAGATATTAAAAATGCTACTACAGTGAACACACAAATAAGAAAGAGAAATAGCATTACTGCAGATATGAAGTAGTAGTGATCTAATCACAAAATAAAACCAGCCACAACATTCTTTTAAGCCAAAGCATAATCCAGAGCAAGATTCCAACTCTCTTCAACTCTATGATGGCTGAGAGAAGCAAGGGGAGGCTACCAAAGTCTAAAACTATCAGGGGTTGGTTTATGAGGCTTAAGAAAAGGAATTGTCTCATTAATATTAAAGTGCAAAGTGAAACAAGTGCTAATGTAGAAGCATTAGCAAGTTATCCAGAAGATCTAGCTAAAATAATTGTTGAAAGTGATACACACAAAAAACAGATTTTCAGTATAAGTATAAACAAAACAGCCTTATATTGCAAGAAGATACCATATAACACTTTTACAGTTTGAAAGAAGTTAATCTCCAACTTCAAAACTTCAAAGGCTAAGTTGACTCTATTCTTAGAAACCAGTTCATTTAGTGACTTTGAGTTGAAGCCAATGTCCATTTGCCATTTTGAAAATCCTGTGGCCCTTAAGAATGATGTTAACTTGAAGGCCAGAGATTGCCTTGGAACTTTGACTATTTCGCATCCATTTCAGGTGCCCCGATCCTCTTGCTGCCAGCTTCTGCACCCACCATCATCTCCAGCAGAAGTCAATGAGAAAACCAAGGCCTGAAATTGCCTTGGGGCTTCTTCTTTTTCCCAATTATTCCAGACTTTATAGTTTCCTGATGGGTGCTGCTACTTTCTTCCTCAGATGAAACTCTGCAGCTCAGCCCCGGTGCCCCTGTTCTCAAGAAACTGGAAGGTCTTTGAAATATCCAGTTTCAGCAACAAAAGTTCAGGTTTAGGGTGAATGTCAGGGAAACAGAGCTGCAGAGAAATCACATATCACCTCCTCCTTCATGCCTTTAAACAACCGTAATTAACTCCAAAAAATTAGTAAGAAATATAATCCATCAGATGACCAGAAACCAGTGGAGAGGCACAAGAAAATAAATCTTCCCCAAGGAAAAGAACAATTCCTCATCAGCCACAGATAGTACAATGGAACTCATGGAAATTTCAGATAAACAATTCAGAATATTCATAGTGACAAAACTAAATGAGATGTGAGACCAGCAGTTGGCGTAATGGCTATGTCACTGGACTCCCATGCAGTCGACTGCGGTTTGAGTCCCAGACCCGGTGGCTTAAACTCATGCCAGGCACATGTGTGTGTGTGCCCAAGATCCTGAGAGGAGAATGGAGGAGAAGGGATTGCAGTGTGGCCATCCCCCACCAGGGAGTAATTTCTCACTTTCTGTCTCCTCTCTGTCTCTCTCTGTCTTTCTGGCAAGCACACATGCTCCATAGCAAAAAACCTCTCAAAAAAAAAAAAAAAAAAAAAACACTAAATGAGATGCAAAAGAAAAAAGACACCAAGCTCCAAGGGTTAAGGAAGAAAGATCATTTGAAAGAAGAAATAGATACCATAAAAAAAAAGAAAAAATCAAACAGAATTGTTAGAAATGAAGGCCGTAATACAGGAAAATCAAAACCTCCCTCAAAAGTGTTAAAAGCAGATTGGATCATGCAGAAGACCCAATCTAGGATGTAGAATATAAAATCTCTGACTTAGAAAAAAAATCATGAAAAATACTGAGAAACTAACCAAAATGTATATATATGAAGATAATATACAAGAAATACTAGATACCATTAAATGCCCAAACATCTGAATAATTAGTATCCAGAAGGTGAAAAAATTAATAAGGGCATGGGTAATCTATCCCATAAATTCCTGGAGGGAAACTTTGCAAGCCTAGAGAAGCATTCAAATATCTAAACCCAAGAAATACAAAGGACCCCAAATAGAATCAACCCAAGAAGATCTACAAGGCACATCATAGCCAGACTGGTTAAAACCCCAGCTAAAGGCAAGATAACAAAATTGGCAAGTAACATCAAGTTACTTATAAAGGTTATCTCATCAGACTAACATCAGACATCTCACCAGAAACAATGCAAGCAAGAAAAGAATGAGAAAATATATTCAAAGTGTTAAATGAAAAACAATTTCAACCAAGATTATCTGGCAAGATTACCTGGCAAGATTGTCTTTCAAATGGAAAGAAAACATAAAAAAAATTTCTCAGATAAACAAAACCTGAAAGAATTAACCAACACCAGACCTCCTATTCGAAGTTCTGAAGGTAATGCTATACCAGGAACACTAATAGACAGAAATAGGAGAATTAAAAAAACAGCCAAGAAAATGGCCAATTTAACAGTAGGAAAAAATCTGGAAATATTGGTAATAACGTTGAATGTTAATGGATTAAATTATCCAAACAAGAGACACAGACTGGATGAATGGATAAAAAGAAACCCTCTATCCGTTGCCTATAAGAAATGCACCGTATGGATAAAGAATTACATAGACTAAAAGTGAAGGGCTGGAAAAAGGTATTCCATACAAATGGAAACCAAAGAAAGGCTGCAATTGCAATACTGATTTCAAACAAAATAGGCTCTAAGACAAAAACTGGGGACCAGCAGTTAGCATAATGGCTATGTCGCCGAACTCCATGTAGCCGACTGCGGTTCGAGTCCCAGACGCAGTGGCTTAAACTCACACCGAGCATGTGTGCATGCATGCCCAAGATCCCGAGAAGAGAATGGGCATGGCCATCCCTCCTGGGGGGTGATTTCTCACTTTCTATCTCTCTGTCTCTCTCTGTCTTTATGGCGAGCACACATACCCTATAGCAAAAACCTCTCCCAAAAAAAGAAAAAAAAGGCAAAAACTGTAAGAAGAGACAAAGAGCATTATATAATAGTAAAAGGGATAATTTATCAAGAAGATATAACACTTATAAATATCTATGCACCAAACTCAGGAGCACCCAAAGACATGAAGGAAAGACTGCTAGGTCTAAAAGGAGAGATAGACTGCAACACACTAATTGTGGGTATACTAACATAACACTGTTTTCTTTGGACAGATCATCTAGACAAAAATAAGCCAAGAGATACAGGATCTAAATGATAAAATAAGTCAAATGGATTTGACAGATATCTATAGAACCTTCTATTCAAAAAACATGAAATATACATTTTTCTCACTCCCACATGGAACCTTTTTGAAGATTGACCACATGATAGGGTGCATATCAAGCCTTTACAGATTCACAGGCATAAAAACAATCTCTGGTATCTTCTCCAACTATGATGGAATTAAACTTGATATTAATTTTAGAAAAAAAAACTTGAAAACACACAAACATATTGAAACTAAACAACCTACTCCTTAATGATTTCACAATTACTGAAAAAATTAAGACTGACATCAAAAGATTCATCTAAGTCAATAATAATTAGTATATGAGTTTCCATAACTTAGGGGACACAGCAAAAGCAGTCATAAGAGGGAATTTTATAGCAATTAGTGCACATAAGAAAAAGATGGAGACATGGCAAATGGACAACCTAACATCATTCCTCAGAGAATTGGAAAAACAACAACAAAAAATTTCAAAAAAATCCCAGGAGAAAAAAATAAAGATTCAAGCAGAAATAAATTCAATATAAAATAAATGAAGTATACAGAATATAAATGAAAGCAAAAGCTGATTCTTTGAAAAAAATAAACAAAATTGACACACCATTAGCTAGGATAATTAAGGAAAAGAGAGAAAAGAACCAGATAAATCAAATTTTCAGTGAAACAGGCAATATTACAACAGACACAATAGAAATATAAAATATCATTAGAGAATGCTATGAATGATACACACCACAAACAAAAAACCTGGATGAAATGAACACGTGTAATCTACCGAGATTGAATCAGGAGGATGTATAAAGACTGAATAGATCCGTAACAAGCAAGGATATTGAGTCAGTAATAAATAACAAAGAAAAGCCCTGGTCCTGATGGCTTCACTTCTGAATTCCACAAAACTTTTAAAGAATAGTTAACACTCATTCTATTCAACTTATTTCTAAAGTTCCAAAAGAAAAGAATCTTCCGGAATTCATGAATCCTCCATCATCCTCATCTCCCAAACAGATAAGGAGGTGACAAGAAATAAAAACTAAAGACCAATATATCTGATGAATATAGATGCAAAAATTCTCAGCAACAAATCATATCCAACAACATGTAAGAAAGATTATACATCATGACCAGGTAGGCTTTATTCCAGGGATGCAAGGGTGTTTCAACATATACAAGACCATAAATATAATACACCATATTAACAGAAAGCACAAAAAAACACATATAATCATATCAATTGATGCAGAAAAAAGCATTTTATAAGATACAACATCCCTTCATGATCAAGACCCAGCAAAATTGTCATGGAAGGGTCATTTCTCAACACACACAAAAGAAAACCATCAATGAAAAACCTAAGGCTAACATCATACCGAGTAGGGAAAAGCTGAAAGCTTTTCCATTAAAAACCGGTACAAGACAAGGCTGCCACTTTCTCCTCTCCTTTTTAATATAGTACTAGAAATCCTAGCCAATGCAATCAGAAAAGAGAATGAAATAAAGGCACTCAAATAGGGAAAGAAGAGGTGAAATTATCTCTATTTGCAGATAACATGATCGTATACATAGAAGACCCAAAGGTATCCATGGAAAAACTCCTGGAAGTAATTAATGAGTACAGTAAAGTGGCAGGATACAAAACCAACATACAAATATCTATAGCATTTCTATATGTGAACCACAATTAGACTGAGGTAGAACTGAAGTAATCCTATTTACCATAACCACAAAAAGTATAAGATACCTAGGAATAAATCTAACCAAGGAAATCAAAGACCTATTTGACTTATTTGATAAGAGATGTATAACCAGAATATACAGGGAACTCAATTGGTTTACCTGAAAAAAAAATTATCAACCCAATTAAAAGAAGTGAAAATGAGCTAAATAAACAACTTTCCAAAGAAGACATATGAATAGCTAAAGAGTATATGAAAAAATGCTCAACGTCCCTCATCATAACAGAGATGCAAATCAAAACCACAATGAAATACCACCTAACTCCAGTCAAAATGGCTGAGATTAAAAAATAATAATAAGTGTTAGCTAGGCTGTGGTGAAAGGGGAACTCCCCTACACTGTTGGTGGAAACGTAAATTGCTCCAGCCACTGTGGAGAATGTTATGGAGGTTCCTCAAAGACCTACAAATAGAACTACCATATTTTTCAGAAATTCTACTCCTTGGTATTGACCAAAAAGGATAGCAGAATGCTCAGTTGGAAGAGTGTTTGCACATCTATGTTTATTGCAACCTTATTCACAATTGTTAAGACATGGAACCAACCCAAATGTCCATAAACAGACGAATGGATTGAAAAAATGTGGCACATATACTCTATGGAATACTACTCAGCCACAAAAAAAATCAATATCCTGGCATTTGATACAAAATGGATGAATAAGAAAGATTTACTGCTGAGTGAAGCAAGCCAGGCTATAAAGGAGAGACATTGTATGTCTCCACTTAATATAAACTGACTGGCCACACTATGGTGGAAACTTAAAGATTAGAGGATATAGATGCATGAAAAATGGTTACTTACAGATTCTGGAGACAGTGTGGGAAGAGGGTGAGTGAAGGGGAAGAAAGTAAAGAAAGGAATAAAGGCAAAAAATAGAAAGGCAAGACATTTATGGGACACAGAAATGGATGATTATCTGTTGATGATAACATGTATAGCATCTTCAACTGGACAGGTGTGAAGTGTATTCATGTTGAATAAATTCACTTTACAAGCTGTAGTGATGTATAGTTGAATGTATAAAATAAATTAAATTTTAAAATATTATGACTTGATTTAAATACAATTAAAATTTTCTTTATGAAAAACAAACAAACAAAAAAGAATGATGCTAACTGTCTATGCTCTATAAATGGAACAACAAAAACTTAATGCACACTTATTTACAGCATGGTTTACTGAATATTTTTTAAGTTCACTGTTAAAATCTACTGCTCAGAAAAATAGATTTTTTTCAAAATATTACTGCTCACTGGCAATTAACCATCACCATGACACCACATTATCTGAATGAGCTGATCCTCTAGAAAATTGAATTCTGAATCTCTTTAAAAGAAAAACAGTACGTCTTGAACCAGAGGCCTCACTAACTATGAATCACATGAGATCTTTTATTGTTATTGCTACTTATCCACAGTAAATAATATTTACACACACAAGAGAATGAGGGAGTGTAAGAGAAAGAAGCACCTTCAACGGGGTCTCACATGGCAATCTCCTTCTTCCAGCCTGTCAGAATCTAGGTTACATTTATGAATGCCCAGAGTTAGCAGAGTCAGGGATCCAGATTGTGGTTAGCTCTGTGGCATCCAGCACTGCAGTCCAATATACTACAGACTGTGCCACCAGGCTGGGCCCACATGAGGATTCACACCACCATGATCTTACCAGCCTTTATCACTAGCTTTGCTTCAGATTTCAGAAAGCTATTGTATATGGCCATCGGAAAAGAGGCCTAAGAAGACAGAGCCTTATAGTCTGCCAGTAAAGTAGCTTAAAGAGAAGACAGGGATTTTAACCAGTGATTAACATTCCCAATTTACTTATCCAAGAACTTGGAACCAATCAGTGTAGTGTCACGAAAGGACTACCCAGAGGAGATGCAGCTTGCTGGTCTTTGTGCAGGTTTTTCTTTACCTAACTTCCAACAGAGCCACTATCTCTGGGGACAAGTGAGGTTCCCTGAGGACTCTAAAAAAGGCCAAATTCTTACCACACTATTGCCCTTCTTACACAGGCAGACATTATCACGTTTAAGCAACTTACAAGAGCAATCAGTGATCTTTCCTATTTATATTTATACTTATATTTATTTATATTTACAGCTTTATTTGCCAAGATTTCTTGGTTCTTAAAACAAATACCACTAGAAAGGCTATATCTTCAAGATATCTCTTTATTTCTTTTCCTCCAACTTTCTAGCACCCTAGAAAACCCCTGGCCACCAAGGGAGGTACTGAAAAACAGGTAAAAATCTTCCATATGGGCCTTAGCTATGACGATGTCCTTCACAGACCTCCAATTAAAGGGAGTACAATTAATCACAGGCCCCAGGTACTGTGCTCCAAAGTCTACCCCCAAGTTTTTACCCAGGCCTACAGGCCGTTACCAGTCAATGCCTGAGAGTGGCAGGGATACTAAGACCTACTCTGGGGAGACCTAGGACCATTGGATGATTGTAGTTGGCTTGAGAACTCTCCAATGTCCTTATCCCACCATCCTTAGACTGCTGGTCAGTCTAGGACACTTTTACTCATCTTTTATTTGTTATCTTCTTCTCTCAAGATCAGAGACTGACATCACTCCCAACCTTTCCTGATCTGACTCCTGCCTTATTTTTTCTTACAGATGTTATCTGTAATAAAACACATTTACATTTAATCCTATCATGGCACCTGCTTTTCAAAAGATCAGGTAACATTTGCTCTATACACCTATACATTTACTCATTTATGCACTTTGGAAAATTTGCTAGCAACATATCGTATCTCAATCATTATGCTAAGCACTAGAGGTGTATAAAAATAAACTGACACCTTGACTTCACAAAGTCAGACTACTTGAGGAGAAAATAAATAAATAAATAAATAAATAAATAAATAAATACAGCATAGTGATAGGTGCTTTAATAAAAGAGAGAGCAGAAATGTGTGGAAGCTTATGATGGAAAAATAATGGAAGTGAAGGGAAGAGAATTTGTATAGGTGCCTAAGCCGAATTCTAAATTAAGGAGAAGGATCTCTGCATAAATTGGTCTCCTTTGAGGGTCACACTATTGAAACAGATCCTCATACTACAGTTTTAGGCAGGCACTTATAGATAAAGATTTATAGACACTGCACATGAACAATAAGGCAGATCTGCACTCCTCCTATTTCTAAGTAAATTTCATTTATTTCTAGAAAATAATCTGACTTTCAAAATTCCCAGAAGCTGTCTAGTCTTTAACCCATTGGAACAATAGAAAAGCAAAAAGAAACCTATTTAAAATAAAATAGCTTTTTTCCAAAGTCATAATATGCCAGAGTCATTTAAAAGTTTAAAAATATGTGTCAAGAACATGGATACTTAAATGTAAAGATGTCATCTTAGTTTATAGCAATGGTTCTGGATCTCATAGTCAAAAGAGAGAAAAGAGTACTCCAAAAACGGTTTTACATACACAATTACACCTCAAGATGTAGATCTGAGGAGAGAAGGTAAAAAGGAGTCTGCCAGCTGGACCCAAACAAGGGACAAATGGACTCAATAGTCTGAGGATGAGATCAAAAGTTAACATTTTAAAACATATTTCTCAAACTAAACACTTTGAAGTCTAACACTTAGAAAGATCACTCTAAACACATTTTAATAGAATGCGAATCACAAGGTACAAGGTGGGTGTAGGAGAGCAAAAGCAAAAAGTTACACCGGAGATGAAGTTTGGGGTGTTGAGGATTTGTTTTTGAAATGTTCTTGTTATTTTGCTAATATAAACACTCTTAGTCTTCCCACCCAGAATGTCATTCCAAGGCCAACAGCATGTCAGAACTGAGCCAAATGTCGGAATCTCCTGGATGCAGCAATAGCTTTTATGGGAAATAATTTATTTGTTAAGTCATAGACTATGGAACATTAGATCTAGGAGAAATCTCTGTAATGATCAAGTACACATCTCTCATGTGTTGGGGAAAGCAAGTTGTCCCTGAGCGCATCTGCAACTGGAGTCAAATCTGGGAAGAGCTTAATCTCTTCCTACGATATCAAACTGTCTGGGTGGATAAATATCCCAGAAAGCAAAACCATCATTTTCCCCTTGTGACATGTATGTAGTCATGCTACCCAGTATTGTGATTTGCTGACACCACTCAGCCAATCTCTGGTAGCAAGACATATGGAGACCATCTTTCCAGGAACATGACTAAACAATGATTTGCAAGTATTCTGAAAGCTCAAAACAAGAAAAATGACCTGGTATGTGTCACTGAGAAGAAAAAGATGAAAAGAAAACAGAAATGTTTTACTTCTAGGACATTGTGAGAGTCATACACCTGAAACAAGTTTACTGTTTCCTTTTCTATAAAGGCTATTATTTAGTCAAGGTAAAGTTCCTTAATGTACTTTAAAATGTGTTCTAAGTTCTAAAAAAGCAATGCTAAAACTACTGAAAATGAACTTTTTAAGAAAACAGCTACTGGCATTAGACTCTATCACAATCTTCGTCCTCCACAGAAAATGCCTTTGCTTTGATCTTCCCAGAGCATAAAGTACCCCCTCCTCTGAAAGCAGAGCCCATTAACTTAGACTTTTTTTTTTTGAGAGAGATTTTTCGCTATAGGGCGCGTGCGCTCGCCAGACAGACATTAGAGACAAAGCGAGAAATCACCCCGCAGGGGGGATGGTCACGCCGCAATCCCTTTCTCCTCCATTTTCCTCTCGGGATCTTGGGCACACACGCACACGTGCCCGGCGTGAGTTTTAAGCCACCGGGTCCGGGACGCGAACCGCGGTCAACTACGTGGGAGTCCAGCGACATAACCATTACGCTAACTGCTGGTTCCCTAACTTGGACTCTTGATGGCCCAGAAAATCATAGGCTCAATAATTTAGGAGAATGTATAATTTATGAAAATGTATATAACTGTAAATTCAGAGTGAGTCTGTGTCAGAATCACCCAACTCTAAATATTGGAATAATTAAAGACTTGTTTTCTACATCCATGCATCTCAGACAGCAGCTCACCTAGCCTCATGGCTTTAAATACCTTCTATATGCAGATAACAGCAAATCTACATCTTATCTCCAACTTCTCCCTAAACTTCATAATCTTCTAGCCAATTGGTAACTTAATAGGCATTATAGATTGAATTGTGTCCCTCCAAAATTCATGTTTCAACCCTTAGTACTCTAGAATGTGACTTTATTTAAATATAGGGTCTTTAGAAGGGTAACCAAGTGAAGATGAGGTTATTAGTATAGATTCTAATTGAATATGATTGGTGTACTTATAAGAATAGGAAATTTGAACATATACATGCATAGAGGGAAGATGATGTGAAGAGATATAGGGAAAAGATAGCCACCTACAAGCCAAAGACAGAGCATGGGAACAGATCTTTCCCTCACGGCCATTAGAAAGAACCAACCCTGCCAACACCTTGACTTTGGACAGATAGTCTCCAGAACTGTGAGGCAATAAAATTCTGTTGTTGAAGCTATCCTGTTAATGGAACTTTGTTACAACAGGCCTATCGAACTAGTACATCTTTATTTGAATATCTAATAAATGCTTCAGGTTTAGCAGGTCCAGGCCCATAGCCTGTACTCCATGCATTTCTGTCTAGTGCTTTCCAGTATCTCTTACCTCAATAGATGGCAATTCCAATTTGTAGGTATCTGTAGATAAAAACAATGAAGTCATCCATGAGTCATAACTTTTCATATCCATTAAATAATTCATTTCTTTTTTGGAGAGGTTTTTGCTATAGGGTGTGTGTGCTCGCCAGAAAGAGAGAGACAGAGAGACAGAAAGTGAGAAATAATCCCCCAGGGGGGATGGCCACACCACAATTCCTTCTCTTCCATTCTCCTCTTGGGATCTTGGACACGCACGCTCACGCCCCCGGCGTGAGTTTAAGCCACCAGTTCCAGGATTCGAACCATGGTCGACTACTTGGGAGTCCAGCAACATAGCCACTATGCTAACTGCTGGTCCCTAAATAATTCATTTCTTAAATAATTCAGTATTTTATGATTATAGATTCAAATTATATCCAAAAATGGACCACTTCTCAACTTTGTCCACTTCTTTCACCTAAATAAATCTACCATCACCTCTCATTTTGATCTTTTTTTAAAGAGAGATTTTTGCTATAGGGCATGTGTGCTCACCAGAGAAACAGAAAGCAAGAAATCACCACCCAGGGGAGATGGCACGCTGCAATTCCTCCTCCTGCATTCTTCTCGGGATCTTGGGCATACAAGCACATATGCCTGGAGTAAGTTTAAGTTGCTGGGTCCAGAACTCAAACTGTGGTCAACTACGTGAGAGTCCAGTGATGTAACCATTACACCATCTGCTGGTTCTTCATTTTGATTTTTAAAAGTAGTTGTTTTGTCTCTTTTCTTACACACTTGTCCTCTCATAATCCAATCTCTACAGAGCAGTAAGAGTTGTCTTTTTGGAAGGTGAGTGAAATCATGTGAATCTTCTGCTTATGGCCACATAAGGGTTGTTTTATTGTTTGTTTGTTTTTGTTTTTTTTTTAATATATATTTAAGATGTACGAGGGGCAACCTGAGTGGTCATCATGGATAGCCCTCAAACCTTCTCTCTTATCTCTCCACTATCAATCTTCCTATTTTAATAAATCTAATTTCCCTCCTTGCTTTTCTTCAAACAGGCCAGACATGTCACTGTCCTAAGGTCCTTAGAATTTACTATTCCCCTTAGCAGAATAAACTTCCCTCGGATAATCACTGGCTTATTGTCTTTTCTTATTCATGTTTCTGATGAGATGGTACCTAATCCAAGAAAACTTTTTGACCATGCTATCTAAATAGTAGCCTGTGTTCTAAATGGGTGAAATAGTTCAAGATCCTGTGAGGTGTTTACCGATCATTCCAACATGGCCATAAAAATTATACTCAGAAAGACATATGATATTAAGGAATGTATTAGACTCATAAGTTCTAAAAGAGGGAGACATACAATGCCATGTGTAGGGCCAGTGGAAGGAGCTCCTGGAGAAGATATTCATTCCACTAAGCAATTGGAGAGTAGAGAGAAAGACTACTTTCTTCTAAGCAAATGGGGAGTAGAGAGATGACCCCTAGGCAATGTCCTTATTAGGAGCACAAACAAGTACACAAACAAAAGTCATGGGGGCTTACATTGGTATGGGTGAATGTCATTAGGTCCCATTTAAAGGAGACAAGATAACTTGTGTATGGACCAGCTTTATCACACTGATGCACCTACTTACCTGTGCAGGGTGCCCCATAGTATATATGTGGGAGTGTTGAGGCACCAGACAAACATTATATTTTTAAATTTATAATTTATAACCCATATATTTGATTATTTATTGTTATATATTTTCCCACAGGACTCCTTGAAAGACTAGTCACTGTCTGTTCCATTCATCCTCTTACTAGACTAGTACCTGGCATTTGAAATGTATTCATGCAATATTTGTTAAGAGAAAAAAGGAAAAAGAAAAAAGGAAAGAATGTCTCCAAAAACAAATAAATAAATAAATAAATAAATAAATAAATAAATAAATAAATATTTTTTTGAAAAGGGACCAGCAGTTAGCATAATGGCTATGTCGCTGGACTCCCACGTAGTCGACCGCGGTTCGCGTCTCAGACCCGGTGGCTTAAAACTCACGCCGGGCGCATGTGTGTGCATGCCCAAGATCCCGAGAGGAGAATGTAGGAGAAGGGATTGAGGCATGACCATCTCCCCTCAGGGATGATTTCTCGCTTTTTGTCTCTCTGTCTCTCTCTCTCTGTCTGTCTGGCGAGTGCACGCACCCTATGGCAAAAACCTCTCCAAAAAATAAATAAATAAATAAAATTTAAAAAAGGAAAGAATACTCACATGTCTGAGTATGTTGGTAAGCCTACAGGAAAACTAGACAGACATCTATTTTTATCCAGAATGAGAAACTTTATAAGATTAATCCTAAGGAAAGAAAAATGCCTCTCTGAGATTGAGCTGACAAGTAAATCCTAAATCATCAGGGGGAAAGTTAGGGCTGATATAGCATGGTGGTTATCTCTAGGATTTGTCTTTTGGCTCATTTCTCACCTTACTCAGATATAAATCTTTAAGAAATGGGGGCTATAGGCAAAATGTAAAAAAAAAAAAAATTGTTTTATTAAAATTTTATACAACTTTGGGACCAACATGCCTTGGTATAACACTGAGGGATCTTTTAGCATGCATGAAAGAGGAGTTTTCATACCTCGAAGGCTCAAGTATACTGGTGAATCTTTGACAGAAGCTAAGATATCATGTTTTATCCAGTGGACCTCATAGTGCCCAGAGGGCATCAGAGATCTTCAGAGACAACCAGGCGTAGTGAAGAAACAGCAGGAGCCAGGAGCACTGCAATGATAGGCAAAGCAAACATTGCAACAATAGAAGCAGAACTTTTTCTGGAGAACAAGTAACTTACTCCCTAGAAACTTCTAGAAATATTGGGAGGGCAATATTTTTGTGACCTAGAGGCATACTATTCTGTAGCTATAAGACTGTGAAATTTAAGTTTCTAATACTATGACCTCTTTTGCAGACCAAAACTTATAAATTTAGGGAAATTAGGCATAAATACACACACACACACACACACACACACACACACACATATGTGTGTGCTTTAAGTAAAAATGTTTGAGTTATAAACTTTCCAAATATTGAATAGAACTTAACCTTTTCCTGCCAGCTAAGGATTTTTATTAGGAGTATTAAACACGGTGCTCACAAGCTCACTCATGGCATTATGAATAAGGAGCTGAAGTACTATGAGAACCCTGAGACCTGGAGTACAGTGAAAATGTGAAACGCAAAACTAAGGAGTACTTTAAGAGGTACATGCAGAAGTGTAGGGCTGTTTACAAACCCAAAGAGGACACTGAATTAGAATAACATTATTTTTTTTTTTTTGAGAGAGAGGTTTTTGCTATAGGGCGCGTGCGCTCGCCAGAAAGACAGAGAAAGACAGAGAGACAGAAAGGGAGAAATCACCCCATAGGGGGGATGGCCAAACCGCAATCCTTTCTCCTCCATTCTCCTTTCGGAATCTTGGGCATGCATGCACATGCACCCAGTGTGAGTTTAAGCCACTGGGTCTGGGACTCAAACGTGGTCGACTACATGGGAATCCAGAGACATAGCCATTACGCTAACTGCTGGTCCTTGAATTAGAGTGACATTTTGAGGACAAGATGGGAGAATAAGTGATCGTGTAGGGCAGATTCTGGGGAGAAGTCCTGTGCTCACCTTCCCACCTTCCCATTTCTAGGGCTGTTCTACTGAAGTTATGTCACCCTGAGAAAATCACACCTGTAGATGGCAACTTCAAGCCACAAAAATGAGCTCCATCTATAACACATGATTTCCAGTCATGAGCTGTTGGGGTGTGGTTAGAGGCCACCAGAGTGAGGGCATTAGGAGAGGCCCTGGACAAACCTAATCCCACTCTTAAACCTGGGTCTCCTTGGCAGAGCTGTCAACACACAGACCCATGTGCTTCCCCATTCACATTTATTTTTCCTGGCATTTGCTTGTTTTTGTTTTGTTTTGTTTTGTTTTGTTTTGTTTTCTTTTCTTTTCTTTTCTTTTCTTTTCTTTTTAGCTTCTGTGAGCTAGGATGACAGGAAGACTTTGTAAGGGTGATTAAAGTCCTTCTCCAAGGTTTTATTTGTTATCATGCTAATATTCCAAAGCAGGTTGCCTTGTGCTTTTGGCTAGCCTTGTGCTACATTGAAAAAATTGATTTACTGCTTAAAATCACATTATCCAATTTTTACTGAGCTTTTTGTGTAAAAAATGAAATCAGTTTTTTATTTAAGATAAATATTTTTCAATAGCGTGTGCATACTCTCTGGAGAGACAGAAAGAGAAAGTGAGAAATCACTCTCGGGGGGACAGACATGCCACAATCCCTTCTCCATTCTCCTCCTGAGATTTAAATCAATCTAATCAATTAAAGAACCAAAAAAAAAAAAAAAAAAAAAAAAAAACACAGTGCTGAATGTTGCTGATGCCCTCAAGCCCTATAAAATGTGCTGTGGTATTTGTCCCTGAACTAAAACGCACTATTGAGTAATTGTGTCTACTCTGTACATTTGAGTTTAATGACAGTTTTAAAATTAGAACTGCTGTTTATTACTTTTTAATTGTCGTCAATGTACCTGCCTCTAGATACGCATAGTTCCTTCTCCTTTGTGTTTTCATTCTGCTATGGGAAACCAAATCCCAAATTACAACTCATGTCAATTTGACAAATACATAAAGGTCAAACAATATTCTAGAAAATGCACGTGATGCTATAGGAAATAAAAGATGAGCAAATTGCCACCTCAATTATTTAATACAAATGGATGAGAAACAGAGGGGCTGTAATCTGAGAAAAGTACTTAAGTCTGTCCATGAATTTTGCCGCATCTACTGTGTCTGTTCAAAGGCTATTTATACATGGTTTATAATTCCTGGCTGTATTCCAGATGAAATGTTGCTAGTAAAAAACTGAGCTTTTCAAGAGTAAAATTTTGCTGTATATACACACAAACATGCACGCACAACTCAAATGCACGTGGTAAATTTTAGATTCAATAACATAATCAGGATAGTATTATGAAGCATTCTGATATTTGTGACTTGGTAAGGAAAACCACATGGTTATGACAGGTTATAACAGAAGCTATTATTTAATGTGTCTATTCTATTATTATTTTTTTCATTATTATTCATACATTAAATCGCTATACATCATTTAGATTATGAAGAGACTTTACCCAACATGATATACACCTCAGTCCAGCCCAGTATATGATACCATAAATAGTATCTCATTTAATTTTCATAATATTATCATGCCAATTTATATAGGAGGAAAGCAAATTTGGAAAGATTGACTCACTCAAACAACACCTTGAATAAAGATAAAACTAGAATGTGAACCTAGACCTTAGAATCTCAAACCTATACTCTTTGCCATATCATGCTTCTTTTTTTCAGCCCTACTACAAAAAAGTAATAACAATAACTTGAATGCAAATATCTTTACAAGCTGCCTTTGTATGGCCAGGTGGAGAACCAAAACAGTGTGGAATTTATTTTCTAAGTGAGGGCCATCCCAGACCATGGAGTGCTCACTGTGGTCATCACTGAATAAAGGATTAGGCTAAATGCAGATTAAGTTTTAGTTATGTGTCTGAAGGCTTTGGTACTTCTTTATTATTTAATTCATGATTTCCTTAATTCAACTTATTTTCCTTTTCATTCTTCATTCTTTCCAAAAGATGAGACTAAGGAAATGTTTCTAGTTACCGGAATCCTGCTACTTAACTGAAGTTCTTTTATTTTTTCACTTGGTAGATGGTATGCGTGCTCACCAGGGAGAGACAGAGAAGAGAGAGGGAGAAAGCACCCACCCAAAAAGGGGTGTGGCTATGCCACAATACCTTCTCCTCCATTTTTCCATCCTGTCTGGATTTGGAATACACAGGCACACAACTCTGGCATGTTTTTCAAGCTGCCAGAATGAAGATTCAAACCACAGTTGTCCATGTGGGATCCATCTCCCTTAACCATAGGGCTATGGTTTCAACCTGTAAGTGAAATTTTATCATACACAAATGAAGTACATACACTTGCTTTCTTTCCCCACAGACACCAGATGAAAATAAATTTTAAAACACATGATTATGAAATAATGAGAGTAATTTGTGCAGAATTTTAATTATGTCTAATAAATGCTATCTGACTGCCCAATAATTTTTTTAAGGACATACAATGATAGAAGATAATGCCCTGTTCTTCCTGTCCTGCCTTAATCAGGCAAAGCTTGCGATCACAGACTCTCTTTGGTTTGAAGAAAATCTTTCAAGGAGGTTTTTTGTGAGGAAGATGAGAAGTATCTATATTTGTGATTAAATTTAAGTGAGAGAAAAAATGTATTTTGGCCAAGCACATTGACTGCTTTATGGGAAAATTTGTCTATCTTTTAGATAACTTGAATCTCTTATTTGTGTGGGGAGTGAAGGAGGACTAAGAACAAAGATGTAGTCTGCCTGCAGTGTCCTTTCAGGCCAGGCCCATTCTCATAAGCTAGAGTAGCTCAGATGGGAAGACTCAAAGATACTCCAGGCCACTACTTCCCGTGTAAAAGGAGGAAGGTGAAATGTCCATAGGTTCCTAAACCTGACAACTTGAAAAGAGTCAATTAACATGTTTCAAAGGCAAAGAAAGCCCAGGCTTAATCCTTCACCAACTCCTGCTAATGCAGGGAATATAGGGAATGAACAAAAGATGGTGGGCATGAAGTAACAGGAATATGAGCAACAGCAAGAAGGAAAGGTTACTAAAATATGCTTGCCACCAAAGCCAAAATACTCTGGCACTAAAGCAGGAACTAAATGGAGCTTTTCTAAAATCTAAAACAATCTATTATTTATCTGTCTACAGAAATGGAAGTTTCCAAAAAGGGGACCCGAAGGCAGTCCTTGGCAGCCAGTCGTCTAGACTCTACAGGGCAGTCGCTTTCTGTGTTTGAAATAATCTATGCCTTATTTTAATGGATATTCAGGAAAATGTAATTCTCTTTATTTTTCTCATTATATGCACATAGTTTGCATACATACATACACACACACATACATGCATACATACATATGCCTGCTTATTAAAATGCCATCATATAAACAAACCTGTTCAAACTCATTAACACTTCAGAAGCACAGACTGGTCCTACCTAGAGGGCCAGTCTCTTTTCACAAAGAAAACTGAACTTTGAGGCTTAACTCAGCTGCTTATGTTCTGTCTGGCTGCAGACAAGTTACTTATCAATCTGCATTTCAATTTTCTCATTTCGAAGATGAAAAGGATGAACTAGACACTATCTAAAATCTATTATTCAAAATTCTTCAATTGTCAGCATGGTGCAAGTTTTATGGAATGCTTTTGGATTTGCAATATATGGAGTTTACAACTATATGTTTTATTATGAATAGGTAATTTTCCTAAATATCCAATTTCCCTCAGCCAATAGGAAATTTTGATCCTCCAAATTTTCAAGTTGTTTTCTGATCTAAATATTCTTCTGATAACCTGAAGTCATTTTAGTAGGCTTATGAATATTAAAGCTGAAAACCTAGAGATTCATGTAAAGGGTGTGACTAAGGAGTCTTCTACTAGGTCATCGAGTAAGCTATGTTGTTCTCATAATAAGGGTCATGAAGTTACCCACTGTCAACACCCATATTCAATTTCTGTAAGTACAAACAATCAAAAGAAAATCTTGGCCTTATCATATTGCCCATTTGAGAGTTCTTTTTGTTTAAAAGAAAAGAAGAGTATACCCATGTGTACACTCACATCATTGCCAAAAACTGAAATATGGTCAAATGCATGGTTCTAAGAATAGCACTTGGCACATAGTCAATGTTCAATAACTATCTTTTCATCCATTAAGCACATACGAAGTACTCTATGATGATCTAAAAACCTAATCTGCAGAGACGTCAAAGAAAAGCACAGTCCACAGCAGATGTCGCAGAGAGATAACATGAAGATTAGAAAGCACCCACTAGATTCACCAGCACAAGAATGTCAATGGTGACCTCAGAAGAGCCACTTGAGCTCAAATATTGGGCATCAAGTCCAAGATTACAGAGTGAAGAAGTCAGTCACTGAGGAAATAAGTACAGTTCCTATCAAAACTTGACTATAAATAGAAGGAAAGGGATTCCGTCATAACTGAAATGGCAGATGGTATTTAGATTAAGAAATGTTTAAGGTGGGAGAGATTTATATAAGTTTAAGTGCAGATGATAATAGGCCCATAGAGAGAATGTTATTGTTTATATAGAAGATAGAGAAGAGGAAATCAATATGTACTCTCTCCCTCTTTTGAATCAATATCAGAAGGTAGTGAAGGAGGTTAAATTGAGAAACACAAGATGACAGATGATCCTTAGGCAGACAAATTAAAAGAAATTCTGACATTTGTCCTGTAATGATAAATAAGGAGTTTGAAAGGAATGTACTGAAGTAGAGAGGTAGCAGGATTGTTTTACAAGACTGACTAACCCTTTTTGGGGTCCTGTGTTCTTACTGAACCCATACCAATAATCACAATGAAAGTAACTATCCACACCTCTCTTCTTTTTCTAACAGTCTTCTAATAAGCACTTGGAGTGGTAGCAAGAAAACTGGAGTAGAAAGCAAAAATGTGATTTCAAGTCATGACTCTTCCACTCCTTGTGTCTTCACGTCTGAGTACAATGCTGTGGGTGGTATGCAGCACAGTGCTAGCACACAGCAACAGTGCTAGGACACAGCAGCACTCCATGGGGACTAGGTGCAAACTCCTAACAACCTTACAGGTTGTCATAAGGACAAATAAAATAGTGACTGTGAGAGTGTTTCGTTCATCACTGAGTTAGCAAAATCTACATGCAGGTGTGGAATTAAAGGTTGACTTGTTTCCTTTTTTTAGGAAATCTATGTCTCAAAACAAATATTTTAAAAAGAAGAAAAGAAACCAGGAGAGCATCAAAAGCACCAACTTAGAGAACACCACAATGTAGGTACCTGGGATGGAAAGAGAGCATGCACCTAGTCCTTCTATTGCACATTTACAGAGTGAACCAGTGATGAAACAGCAGTAACCTTGAGGCCATCCTGGCAGGCAGGAAGCCCAGCTAGTGAGAGTAGCACCCAGAGGAGGAACAGTGAAAGTGGCCTTCAGCCAAGTATAGATCTTGCTTTCTATTCTGAGCTGTACTTAAACCTCACTTCCCTTCTTGGCTTATATCCTATCTTTAATAAAACAGAAGACAAAGTGGTCTGTGTGAAAAGGAGGCAAGCCTCAGGAAACATTACTAATGACCCAGCCCTGAGCCTCAGCCAGGCAGAAACTCAGCTTCCCA
Source organism: Tupaia tana (assembly GCA_026018925.1). NCBI lineage: Eukaryota > Metazoa > Chordata > Mammalia > Scandentia > Tupaiidae > Tupaia > Tupaia tana. Next base: position 215,929,011 of record JAKSZU010000003.1, on the reverse strand, counting down.
GAATTCTCTTCTCAGTCTGTATGCGGTTTATCCAGGATGCTGCATTTCCATAATCATCTTCATTCTATTCACTGTTATTGTATGGACAAGGGCATCAATGAGACTTTGTCCCCTCCTACTGGCCCCTACCCTTCCATAATATGGCTTCTTAGGCTGGTCCACCACATACTTGCAGCCTGTCAAGGTCAGTGCACAATAAAAACTTGTTAAATAAGTTAATAAATGAATGAATGAATGATCATTCTATGAACATAGCCCTGTACTGTATGATGGGGAACAATAGGACACATAGGCTGGCCTCGACTTATAAGATGCTCTTCACACATGAACAATTATAGAAGCACAATGGTTTACCATGAACCAATATGGTTTGGCCACCATAAGACCCTGAGCAGTTCCAATAATCAGTATACTCTACAGCATTGTAAGTGGGAGGGAGTTTCAGATCCATCTAGTACCTTTTTAAGCATAGTGTGGGAGGGGATGCACATGTTCATCCCCTCTTCAGCACTCCTCTAGAGAAATTGTATCTCTTAACTGACTATAGTGTTTGAAGAAAATTTATATCAATAGTAACTTACATTTATTGAGTATTTACTACTCTTGTAAGTGCTTCCCATATATACCTATTTGATCCTCTCCCTAAGGAGTCAGGATTGTTATAATATCAGTTTTATAGATATGCAAAATAAAACAAAGAAACCAGCACAAGCCATACAGGTTGTAAATGGTAGAGCCAAGAATCAAATTCAAGCAAGTGAATGTCAAAGTCTACACTCTCAGTCACTATACTGTACTGCCATAAGTGGACATAGGAGGAAATTCAGAACCCAGAGGATTGTAATGCCATTATAACTCAGAAACAAGTCAAAGTACATGCTTAAAAGTGAAAATGTCTTCCTTGAGGTTGAACTATGCATTATTGCAAAATTATACAAAACTCCTACTGTGTGCAGAGTACCCTGCTAGGTACAGTGGAAAGATAATAATAAGAGCTAAGCATCCACCATAGCTTTACATGTATTCTTGATCATCTTTTTTTTTTTTTTTTTTTTTTTTTGAGAGGTTTTTGTTACAGGGCACATGCATTCGCCAGAGAGACAGAGAGACAGAAAGCAAGAAATCACCCCCAGGAGGGGATGGCCACGCTGCAACCCCTCCTCCTCCATTCTCCTCTCAGGATCTTGGGCATGCACGCACACGCGCCTGGCGTGAGTTTAAGCCACTGGATCTGGGACTCAAACTGCAGTCATCTACATGGGACTTCAGCGACATAGCCATTACATTAACTGCTAGTCCCTATTCTTGATAATCTTGAGAACACTCTTTTGCTTTTATTTATTTGTTTGTTTATTTATTTATTTATTTATTTTTGGAGAGGATTTTCCTACAGGATGTGTGTGCTTGCCAGAAAGACAGAGAGAGACAGAGAGACAGAAAGCTAGAAACTGGGGAATGGCCATGCCACAATCCCTTCTCCTCTATTCTCCTATTGGGATCTTGGGCACACACGCACACACGCCTTGTGTGAGTTTAAGCCACTGGGTCTGGGACTCAAACCATGGTCAACTACATGGGAGTCCAGCAACATAGTCATTATGCTAACTGCTGGTCCCGAGAACAATCTTATACGTATTTTACAAATAAGGAAAATGAAACTCAGATACCAGAATAGGACACAGAGGCAGGATGTAAATCCATGTCTGTCTGAGCATTCAAAGCCTGAGATCTTCTCACTGTAACACACTGTTCTCCAGGAGAACAGGGTGCACCATATTTCAAACTAAAATCCAACATCCTGATAGCAACACACTGTCAGATATTTGCTCCTTCTCCCTGATATTATGCTTTCCTGTCTGACTTCCCTTCAGTTTGGATATAAACTAAAACATGACAACCAAGTAGATTGCCCACACTTAAATAATCCAATTCTCAATCAAAATATCCTGCCTTTTCCATCTTAAATAAATTGGCTCAAACATCATTTTTCATGGTATTAGCACCCTACATTTCCCAATATCTCTAAGGAGTATGGGTTTCCTCTGAGCCTATACAGATGTCTTTAGAACATTCAGTATTTCAAGCACTCTTACATTAGAAGTAATGCAAGGAAGTATGGGTAATTCTGCTGCTCATTCAGATGCTGGCTGCCCCACTTTCCTTCTCTGACCAGCCTATTTTTTTTACAGAATTCTAGAGCCACTTCTTACCAGCTCTGCAATTACTCGTCTTCCATTCTAGGGTGACAGCTTTCATACTGGGTCTCTTCCATTCATCCCATGGAAAGGTTCTATACCTTTAGTTTGTCAAGAAGAGTGAGGTGAATCTCACATTTTTCTCCCAACATCTCTTATCTCCACTGGATTTAGTTCCTTTTCCTGAAACCTTAACCTCCAAACTCTAGGAAGAACTGTTATAATGAGGGTGGCCCATCCACTTCAACTCCTCTAGGGTATTTATCTCCAGAAAAAAGAATGGGAAGTTCAAAAAATTGAGTTTATTCACTGTCACAGAAATGAGACTCAAATCTGTAGTCTGCTTCCATATTCTCATCCTTCTCCAGCCTCGGTTTCCACATGATTCAAGCTATATTCTCAGCATGAACAAAATGTCTTAAGGAATATCCATTATTAGGCCAGCAGGTGATGTGTTGGTTAAAGCACTGGACTTTCACATAGCTGACCATGGTTCAAGTCCCAGACATGGACGCACATTCTTCCAAGAGGAGAATGGAGGAGAAGGGATTGCACTGTGGCCATCTCCCTCAGGGTGATTTCTCACCTTCCCTCTATCTGTCTCTCTCTTTCTCTGGCAAGTGCATGTATTCATATGCCCAAAGACAAAAATAAATAAATAAATAAATAATACCCATTATCACTCCCCACAATCAGAGAAAAGTTTATTTCCTTTCATCAGAATCTCAGGATTTTTCCCCATAGGTACTCCCCATTTGAACGCTAGCAATACTTTCTTCTATGACTGGGTTCACTCCTAACCGCCTGTGAAATAATATTGTCAGCTATTACCAGTATGTAATCCATAGACCCAAATACAGACAGCAAGTAGTGAGTGTAGTCACTAAGAATGTTCTAAGGCCTACCTCCTTCCAAAAAGCATGTTTATCTCTACTCATCGGGAGTAGACTATTTTACCTTGAGTGGCTAAATCATACCAATATCAATGTCTTCTTCACCGATATGAGCTGGCACTTCCAGTATTAATGTTTAGTTCTATGCTATTCCCTCAAAGTAGACAACATCATCATCTTCTCTCCTTTGTCTAAAATTATATTGCTAACCAGGAAATTTGAGAAATTCCCCAGATCCTCAAAGCAGTTATAGTTCTTATAGATTACCCTGTAAATAATTGTAACCCTGTAATTACCCTATAAATAATTGTAACCACTAACTTCAATACTCCATTGGATGACTCTACTTTTCAAATGTATTCAAAACCTTCAATGAATTGATTCATTGTTTAAAAATAATAAGTTCACATGAAGAGAGTACTGCATATATTACTGGAAGCCTTCCTTCCACAGAAACTAAGAAGAGTCTATCTTTGGGACCAGCAGTTGGTGTAATGGCTATGTCGTGCTGGACTCCCATGTAGTTGACCACAGTTCGAGTCCCAGATCCAGTGGCTTAAACTCATGCCGGGCACATGAGCATGTGTGCCCAAGATCCCGAGAGGATAATGAAGGAGAATGAACTGCGGCGTGGCCATCCCCCCTGGGGGGTGATTTCTTGTTTTCTGTCTCTCTGTCTTTCTGGCAAACATATATACCCTATAGCAAATCTTCTCAAAAAAGAAAAAAAAAAAGATTCTCTTTATTATTAACTCTGACTTCAAGCAATGTTAGCCTAACAGTCATTGAGGAGCATATCTGACATTCTAAGGTTGCAAATGGATTATTTATATGCTGAAACTCCATAGACATTTTCATCAGTTGGCTTCCTTTCCCTGCCTGATAGATCTTGTAGCACAGCAGCATCTCTCTGGCATAGTAGCTAGTCACAATTCACAATCTTTCTCTCTAGTGCCTGAGAATAGTCCCTTTTTCACAGTGCATATAGCATCTCCCAAATTATTTTTGCTAATCACATGCCTCCCAAGATGAACCTAGTCACCTGAACATTCTGTCTCAATGATTTTATCAGTGGCAAGCACATTTACCATGGACCCCCTAAGTCCTTCTAGGAAACACTAATTCAAAGTATGTATGGATGCAGAGATGGTTTCCCCATACTCTTTAATGTCTAGAGGATTACTTGGGCCAAAATGTTCACAAAGTACTTTACGTGACTGACTTTTGTCTAAATTATAAAGAAAACCAGAAACAGAGACAAAAAGAGGCACTGAGACTTTAAGCATTCTCACAAGTATTGTTTTATAAATTTCCTCTGACTTTGAGAAAGTATTCAGGGGCAAGTATAGCTATGATTAACTAATTTGTCTTCCCCTGTACCATGAAACCCTTTGGCAGCCATTGCAAAAATGTCTTTGATGTACCCTACCTTACAAAATAGACTCAAATTCAATTATTCTTTCTAGTAATAAAGTTGGGGGAGAGGAGAGAAAGCTTGAAATTAATATCTTGTTCTGAGATACAGTTTACATAATATGAGTTGAGCTTGTTTATTGTCTTTTTCTTTTTTATTATGCCATCATCTCTCAAGGGCTATTCTTCTTGCTCAGTGGATTAACTCTGGTGCAGAATGCATCCCCTTTACTTGATTCCACAATCTTCACATCTTATTCCAATAAACCCCGAAGAAAGAAAAATGAAGATTCAAAACATATTTTTGTTATGGTATGGGTTGAATTGCGTCTACCCATTCTAACCGTCCAATATCTGTGAATATGACAAAATAGGGATTTCACAGAAGATCAAGTTAAGATGAGGTTTTAAAGTGGGCCCTAATCTAATATGACTATATTCTTATGAAAAGGATAAATGTGGACATAGAGACATCCTCACATAGAGGGAAGACATACGAAGACATAAATCACCGCCTACAAGCTAGAGAATCCCTGAGGGTACTAAAAGCTGGAAGAAAGGTATGGAATAGATTCCACCTTTGAGCTTCCTAAAGGAACCAAGACTGCTGACATCGCAATTTCAGGCTTCTTGCCTCCAGAACTGCTAAATAATAAATTTATGCTATTTTAGACACCATTTTGAGATACTTTGTTATAATAGCCTTAGAAAATAAATACAACTGTATAGCAGATTTTACTGAAAATTAAGGAACGGCACAGGGAGAGCTGGTTTATGTGATCATGATAATAATAATGTAAAATTAAATATTAGACCTTCTTCCCCTTTAAGAGTATTTTATTTTCCACACCAGCTCTCATCCCTCCCCTACCTATCCCTCTGTCCCACATGTCCCTCTCCCTCTCATCTTCACAAGGCTGCAGGCACACATATGTATTTATCCTCTAAGCAAAATAATACAGATATTTCTCTTGATTTCTGGACAACAAACAATCCATGATTTTATGGTTTCATCCTCAAATGGCTAACCAAGGTTATTTTTCTAAGCAAAGTATTGTCTACCTTTATTTTCACCACTGAAGAACTCTCCTTCTTCTTTATTGAATAGGTATTTCCAATAAAGACTCAAATCAGCCCTTATATTCATCTTTTATCTAGTTCTGTAGCATTCCTGTCCATCTGTGGGTCAGAGAGAGCCACTTTGAAGTTCGAGGCACTCATTTCAGAGAACTAAGCTGGCTGTAAGTTTTCAGATAGCAGGTGAGAACGAACTTGTTTTCCAGATGTAGGCTTTGGCCCTACTCACCCCCACCCCCCCACTATTATACTTGACTGCTTTGTAAATCTCTCTCTAAAGTAGCACATCATTGTTTCTCTCAGTCCCCATATACTTCATGGGAGCAATTCTCTGGTTATAATTTATAAATATATAAGCCATACAGTATTGATGAAACTCAGTATTAATCTTACAGATTTCTTAGACATTAATTAGAACAGATAAATCAAAACGTGACTTGCAGTTGTCTTGCTCTAGTAGTTTAATATCCTGTGCCGTTGTTTTATTACCTTCCTCACTCTTTTTCCTGTCTTTCTTTATAGCATAACAGTAGGTTTACAAACCTGCAATTATTCAGTCAATCAGTACTATTTTCTTCCAGATCCTTAGCTGAGGGTAGGTACTTGTTATTTATTAGCCTTCCCCCAGGTTAGAGCCTATCAGAACTACATTATTATAATGCTCAATAGGGTACCAGCTTATCTACAGGTCCTAGACCTAAAATAAATCAATAAGCTCTTCCTATTGACATCTACTTCAGGTTGAAACAATGAACATGGGGCCAGCAGATGGCATAACAGTTATGTCGCTGGACTCCCACATAGTCAACCACAGTTCTAGTCCTGACCTTGGCTTAGAACACATCAGCATGTGTTGGCCATTGACCATCTCCACTCAGGGGTGATTTCTCGCTTTCTGTTGCTCTGTCTTTCTGGCAAGCACACCCAACCTATAGAAAACACACACACACACACACACATACACACACACACAAGGGATCATGAGATCATGAGATAACTAAAGTAATTCTGAATTAAGACCCAGAAATCCTAGATCTGATTTCTAGTTTTGCAAAATGTTTGCTGTGGAACTTTTGAGCAAGTCATTTAAGCATTCAAGGTCTTAGTTTTCTCACCTATAAAATAGAAATAATAGTATCACATACTTAGTTCTTCCTTATATCTCACTGAAATTTTCTCCTGTTTCCCTTCCAGGATATTCTATCTCAGCATACACTGTATTTCTCTCCTTAGTTCATTGAAGTAGAATAGGAGAATTTTGATCAATCATCCCCCTTTACTCCAACCTAGGCCTACAATAGAAGTTAGGCCTACTTCTTAAAATTTCCATAAACTGTCCAGTTATGTCCATCTGAACAGTCAACATTCTAGTCCAAGTAGTATAATCTCTTGTCTACAACAGTAAAATGTTTTCTAATTGGCCTCCCTTGCAACACTCCAAAGCATTTTCTTTTTCTATTTTTTTTTTATTTTGGAGAGTTTTTTGTTCTGTTTTGTTTTGTTTTTACTTTTTTTGCCTTTGGGTGTATGCACTCTCTAGGAAGAGAGAGACAGAGATGGTGAGAGGAAAAGTGAGAAATTACCCCCCAAGGAGGATGGCCATACCTCAGTCCTTTCTCTATTCTCCTCTTGGAATCCTGGGCACACACACACATGAGCCCAGCATGAGTTTCAAAATACAGGTATGGGGCTTGAACCATAATCAACCATATAGAAGTCCAGTAACTTAACCACTATGCCATATGCTGGCCCTTCTCCAATGCATTTTTAAGAGTGTTTTTTTAGAACATGATCCAGACCATGAAGCATCCCAGATGAAAAACCTTTAACAATATCTTCCTGAGTGAACTACTCTTTATCTAAAGGTCTTGGCTGGCAACCCAAAGATTTAAGCCTCTATATTTTATTTACCCTGAAGAGGATTTTAATTAAATGCCTACCTTTAAAATTCAAATTTTATATAAAAATCCCCATTTCCAGGCTTTCTTGAAAAATTAGAAGACTACCTCACACTGTCTTATTTCCTGTGACAACAATCACTTGGAACAGAGTAGTGGCTCCAAATTTGGACAGACAGAGTACCTGTCACTTGTCTTCTATGGGGATTACTTCATGGAAAAAAAGAACTTTCTGATTGAGGATATATGAAGAATTCAACTGACTCAGCAGCAAAATAACCAAATAATTTAATTTAAAAATTGCAAATGACTTGAACAAACATTTCTCAAAAGACATGTAAATGGCCAACAGACATCCTCCATAGACATTTAGAATATCACTAGCCTACAATAAATGGGTTAATTTATGTAAAAAAAATGCCCAACATCATTAATGAAATCACTAATTATGAATGATTAGGAAAATGCAAATCAAAACCATGTCATCTTACTACAGAGAGAATGGTTTTTATCAAAGAGAAAAAATAGTAAATCTGATGAGGATATGGAGAAAGGGGAGCTCTTTCACACAACTAGTAGGTATATACAGACATCATATGAAACAGTATGGCGGTTCCTCAAAACGTTTAAAATATAATTACCATATGATCCAGCGATCCTACTGTTAGGCATATATCCAATGAAAACAAAATCAGTATTTCATAAAAAAAATTGCCAAGGCAAAAATAAATCATAAAGATTCAAGCAGAAATAAATGAAATAGAAAATAAACAAACTACCTAGAAAATAAATGAAAGCAAAAGCTGGTTCTTTAAAAAGACTAACAAGATCGATGCACCATTAGCTAGACTGATAACAAAGAAGAAAGAAAGAAACCAGATAAATCAAATACATAATGAAATAGGTAACATTACAACAGACATAATAGAAATACAAAACATCACTAGAGGATACGATGAGTGACTATATGCCAACAAACAACAGAACATGGAGGAGATGGACAAATTCCAGGATGCACATACTCTACCAAGATTGCAGGAGGACATAGAAAACCTGAATAGATCCATAGCAAGACATGAGCTTGAATCAGTAAGTAACTTCCCAACTAAGAAAGCCCAGATCATTATGGCTTCACTTCTGAATTCTACAAAACTTTTAAGGAAGAGTTAACCCCATTCTACTCAAATGATTTCTAAAGATCCAAAAGGACGGAAACCTCCCAAATTCATTTTATGAAGCATCTATCATCCTCATTCCCAAAACAGATAAAAACATGAAAAAAAAGGAAACTAAAGACCAATAACTCTGATGAATATAGATGCAAAAATTCTCAACAAGATACTTGCAAATCTTATCCAACAACATATAAAAAAGATGATTTATCACAACCAGGTAGGCTTTATTCCAGGGATGCAAGGGTGGTTTAACATACGCAAGACCATAAATATAATACACCATATTAACAGAAAAAAAGATAAAAACCATATGATCATTTAAACTGATGCAGAAAAATCATTTGATAAAATACAACATCCTTTCAAGATTGGTATGGAAGGGTCATTTCTCAACACAATAAAAGCCATATATGAAAAACCTAGAGCTAACATTATACTGAATGGGGAAAAGCTAAAAGCTTTTCCACTAAAAACTGGTAATAGGCAAGGCTGCTCAGTTTCTCCACTGCTTTTTAATATAATGCTGGAAGTCTTAGCCAATGCAGTCAGAAAAAGAATAATGTAAAAGGCATTCAAATAGGCAAAGAGGTGAAAATATCTTTATTTGCAGGTGACATGATGGTATACTTAGAAGATCCAAAGGTTTCCATGAAAAACCTCTTGCAGTAATAAATCAATAAGTAAAATGGCAAGACACAAAATCAACATCCAAAAATCTGTTGCATTTCTATATGAACATGTTGAACAAAGTAGAGCTAAAGAAAGGAATGCATTTTACCACAGCCACAAAATGCATAAGATACATAGGGATAAACCTAAGAAAGTCAAAGGCCATTACAGAGAAAACTATGAAAAATTTTAAAAAGAATATTGAAAAGGACACAAAAATGTAGAAGGACATCCCATGTTCCTGGATTGGAAGAATTAATATAATGAAAATGACAATTCTACCCAAATTAATCAACATATTTAATGCAATTCCAACAGAGACATTCTTCATAGGTCTAGAAAAGACAATCATAGAATTTGTCTGAAATCATAAAAGACCTTGCATTTCCAAAGCAATCCTGTGCAAGAACTGTGGAATGGATAGCATTTCACTCCCTGGCTCTAAAATATAAAGCTATGATAATCAAAACAGCATGGCATTGGCAAAAAACAGACAAGTTTTTTCTGACTGCATTGGCTAAGACTTCCAGCATTATATTAAGACAAGTGGACAAATGGAATAGAATAGAGACCCCAGAAATAAACCCCAAAGCTTACAGCCAACTGATTTTTGACAAAGGATACCAGTCAATCCACTGGGAAAAGGAAAACCTCTTTAACAAATGGTGCTGGAAAAACTGGGTATCCACCTGCAGAAAGATGAAACCGAACCCCCATCTTTCACTATTAACAAAAATCAACTCAAAATGGATCAAAGATCTGAACCTAAGACCTCAAAATATAAAAATACTGGTGGAAAACATTGAGAAAATTCTGGGAGACAATGGGGTAGGCAAAGACTTCTTAAATAAGAGTCCAAAAGCACAAGTGATAGTCCCTAAAATAGACAAGTGAGACTATATTAGATTAAGAAGTTTCTGCACAGTTAAGGACACAGTAATTAGTGTAAATCAACAACTCTCAGAATGGGAGAGTATTTTGTAAAATATGCCTGAGATAAGGGCCTGATAACCAGAATACACAGAGAACTCAAGTGACTTACCTGAAAAAAAAAAAAAAAGAAGAAGATTAACCCAATTAAAAGATGTGAAAATGAGCTGAATAAAAAACTCTCTAAGGAAGACATAGGAACAACCAAAAGCATATAAGGAAATGCTCAACATCCTTCATCATAAGGGAGGTGCAGATTAAAACCACAATGAGATACCACCTAACTCCTGTCAGAATGACAAAAATTAAAAATACAAAAAGTGATGTGTTGGTGGGGTTGTGGTGACAGGGAACTCTCTTACACTGCTGGTGGGAATGTAAACTGGTTTAGCCCCTGTGGAAAATAATTGCGGTTTCTCAAAAATCTAAAAATAGAACCACCATTTACTCTAGCAATCCGCTTCTGGGTATCTACCCAAAGGATAAGAATGCTCAGTCGGAAAAGCACTAGAATATCAATGTTTATTGCAGTGATTGCTAAGACATGGAACCAAACCAAGTGTCTACACAGATGAATGGATGGAAAAAGTGTGGCACATATACTCTATGGAATACTATTCAGCCATAAAAAATGGCAAGACCCTGGCATTTGATAAAAAGTGGTCGAATATGGAAGATTTATTGCTGAGTGAATCAAGCCAGGCTATAAAAGAAAGATATTATATGTATCCACTTAATAAATACCAACTATCCACACTCTATGGTAGAGACTGAAATATTGGAGGGCATAAAAGCAGTGAAAATAGTTATGGATGCTGAAGATGGTTTGGAATGGTGGGAGTAGGGAAAAGTAAAGAGAAGGATACCATGAAAACAAATAGAGAAGCATGGCATTTGTGGGACACAGAAATGGCTTACTACATGTTGATGATAACATGTATAGTATTCTCAGCTAGACTGATCTGGGAAGTATTTCATGTTGAATAAATTCTCTTTACCAGTAAAATGATATACAGTGATTGAATGTTTAAAAAATAATAATAATGAGAATATATAATAAGAACTGCCTCAGCTATTAACTGCCAAGACCCCTGCATACCACCCTCCTCTAGGTGCTCCGAGGGCACGGCAGAGGTGCAGCAAGTGCGAGTGGGAGTGTGGAGACTCGAAGTTTGAAAACCAGATGCATCTGCACTTTCCCTGGAGGCCTCTGCATTTGTAAGCTTCAGGTGGAATTTGGGTCCTTCGGTTTACAGCTGTGCTTGATGTAAATAGAAATCAGCTCTACTCCTCTCCGTGGATAATTCATTACTTAACAGAATTGTCTCCCACTGAAGACATTCTATTGTTCTTTAAGCCACAAAAAGCCACATCCAGGCTTTTCTGACATCTGCCCTGTCAAGTTTCCATGATGCTGGGCCTTGAGGGAGGTGAAGGCTTTGTGGTCAAGCTCTGTGGCCTGCCTTGGTCCTGCTCTATTGAGGATGTGCAGAACTTCCTCTCCACCTGCACAATTCATGATGGGGAAGCAGGTGCCCATTTCATCTACACTAGAGAAGGCAGACAGAGTGGTGAGGCTTTTGTTGAGCTTGAATCAGAAGATGATTCACTGGTACACTGAGGTGTTCAAGTCCTACAGAACAAAAATGGATTGGGTGTTGAAGCATGGTGGTCCAAACAGCACCGACAGTGCCAATGAAGGCTTCATGTGCCTTCAAGGACTCCCATTTGGATGCACAAAGGAAGAAATTATTCAGTTCTTCTCAGGGTTAGAAATCATGACAAACAGGATCACATTGCCTGTGGACCCTGAAGACAAGATTACAGGGGAAGCTTTTGTGTGGTTTGCCTCCCAGGAGCTAACAGAGACAGCCCTAGGGAAGCACAAAGAGAGAATAGGACACAGGTATATTGAAGTGTTCAAGAGGCAGTCAGGAAGAAGCCAGGTCCTATTCAGATCCCCCTCTAAAGTTCATGTCCATGCAGCGGCCAGGGCCCTATGACCTGTCTGGCACTACTAGAAGATATATTGCCATCGTGAAGCAAGCAGGCCTGGATAGGATGAGGCCCAGAGCCTACAGTGCAGGCTCTCAGGGTTACAAGGAATACAGTGGCATCAGTGATGCTACAGCTTAACTATTTAGAAAAGACATGTTTGGAAGAGACCTCAGTTACTGTCTTTTGGGAATGTATGACCACAGATATGGAGACAGTGAGTTCAGAGTGCAGAGCACCACCACGCACTGTGTGTCCTCATGAAGGGGCTGCCATACAAGGCCACCGAGAACAACATTTACAATTTCTCTCCATTTAAACCTGTGAGAGTCCATATTGAAATCAACCCTGATGGAAGAGTGATGGGCAAAGCAGATGTCGAGTTTGCCACCCACAAAGAAGCTATGGCAGTCATGTCCAAAGAGAGGGTCAATATGCAGATATGTTAACTCTGTGAATGGTGGAGTTGGTGACTAGACACACAAGCCTGGGTGATATGATGTAGAAGCACATGTCCCAGTCACTTCTGTGCCGTAGTTTTGTTTCTTTGTTTTTAGTTGACTGTGTGGTACTTGGGCTCGCCATAGAGACAGATGGAAAGTAAAAAGTCTCCCAGTGTGCATGGCCATGCCATAGTCCCTTCTCTAATTCCCTCAAGACTTTGGATACATGTGCTTGGTGTGTTTTTCAAGCTGCTGGATTCAGGACTCATACTGCAGTAAGCTATGTGGGATCCAGCTACCTCAGCCTCTACACCATCTACTGGCCCTGCACCATGTTCTTAGACAAGTGTGTGATTTGATAAATATGTTCTTCAAATTCCAAGGTGTTTTTTCCAGCCTCTTAGCCATACTCCCCTTATTGATACTAAAACCACTCTGTTTCAGGAATAATCCTTATCTTTCTAATCCTCTAAGAAACAACTTTCTCTAAAAATAACTTTCCTTCCTCTTTTGCCCTAACAAATATGGAGGACAAAAGAGTGTTAGCAAGTATATCCCTGGTATGGCCTCCCCTTCTCTCTCTTGATTCAGAACTCTGGTCTCAAGAAGTTCTGTACACACTTAAGGTGACTGCTGGACATAAGAGTCACACACACAAACACACACACACACACACACACACACACAAAAACACGTCTTTGCTCTGTTAGCCAAAGGAAGTTTGAAGCAACATCCCGACAACATTTGAGCATAAAATGCTCAGAAAACAAACAAACCCTGCAATAAAGTGGTGCTTCGAAGAGATACAGGAGCAAACTAAAAGATCTTTCAACAGCCAAAGCCAGTACAATGTGAACAATAAAATGAATAAATCAGTATTTAATCATAAGCAAGAGTATAAAATAAATATTCATTAATTCATACAATATAAATAAAAAATTGAATGGATTAAACAAATGGGGGAGGAAAGACAAATTTCTAGGCAGAATATTTTCACAAAATTAATGCAGATATCCTGCTTTAAGGTGGTAGGTGATAAAGTCCCATTCTTTAAGTGTGATCACAGAGATGATTCCCTCTAAAGAGTATAGCATGAAAGGGAAAAATAAGTAACTTTACAGAAGAAAAACATCAAACATACCATCTGCCAAGGTCAAGATGAATAGTACTAAGTCAGAATGATAGCTGTACCCTTGATGAGATGTAACAAGAATTATACTTTACTTATATATCTTTTCTCAATTGCCCATAACCCCAGTCTAATAACAAGAAAAACATAAGACAAATACCCAGTTGGAAGACAATACAAAATACCTGACCAGGTGTTTTTCTTTAAGTTAGTAAAGAACAAGAAAAATTGTTACAACTAAGAGGAGCCTTAGCTAACATGACTAACTCTAACATGGGATCACGAATGGAATCATGAAAGAAAAAAAATAGGAGAAAACAAGAACTTTGAATTAAGTATGAACTTCAGTTAATAATACTATATCTACATTGACTCATTGTGAGGAATACTACTAACATAAGACATAAATAAAAGGGAAACTGGATGTGGGGTATATGGAAACTCTGTACTATCTTCTCAATAGTTCTCTAAATCTAAAACTGTTCTGAAATTTTAAAACTTACCTTAATAAATAGATTATCCTCTCATTCTCTCATCATAAACCCCAGGGTCCAGAAGGATCTTCTCCCACCTGTCCTACTTCACCTTGTTCCACAATCATTTCCGTCTTGTTCACCATTGAATATTCAGCTCCCAGCCAAGAACTGATCAATATAGGTAGTCATAAAATATTTATGGAATAAATTAAATGAGACATTGTAGATGTAAGGGTCTATTTTAATGTTCAAATTGTGTTTTATACCATTGTACACTGAGCACCCAACAGAGTACCTATGAAAATACACACACACACACACACACACACACACACACACATACATATATGTATGGTATGTATGTATTCAGTAGCTATTTATTGAACTAGAAAATAAATGAGCAGACAAGATACTTGCCTAGACCTGAATATTCCCCTTCTTCTTTATGTCTGTCTAGCTAATAACCACATATCAGCAATTCCACCTCCTCCATGAAGCATGTCTTAATATATATATAGATAGATAGAAAGAGAGAGAGAGAGAGAGAAAGGGAGAGAGTAATATACTCTCTCTCTCTCTCTCTCTCTATACATATATATATATATATATATATACATACACAATACTATACAAACACACACATATACACACATAACTTATATATGATATATATAATGCCCAAAATCGACAATATTTATATCAGAGGACACTGATATACTGATTGTAGGAATAGAAATGTGCCATTTATATTGTGCAGATTTTTGTGTCTCTTATGGCTTCTTAATGTCTGACCCTCTCCCACTGTCCACCTACCCACTGCATATCACATGTAAACAGAGGACAGTAGTGTTGAATTAGACAAACAAGAAACATATCTCTGAGGACATACTGTGAGGTCACGGACCATCCATATACACAGGGAACAGGAGGCTTCTATGGCACATAGGATGCCCAGCTATCCTGGTTTGCCTGGGAATGAAGAGTTTTTCAAGACACAGGACCTGCATAGCTAAAACGGATTGTTCCAGACAAAACAGGATCAGTTGTTCACCCTACCATTCTAGACAAGTTGATGAACAACTTTTCTCCTTGTTATTACAGAAGTATCCTTGGCCTCAAGTTCAAAGTATAGATTTAGAAGAGTCAAATTCCTCTCTGGCCAACATGACACATTCTCTGCTCCCTCACTTTTGCTCAGGGAGAACAGTGCACCAGGACCCTCTTGTATGTCTGCTAACAAGTCCTCAGGCAAGAAAAGGGCTACATTATTACAATGATTTCCAATCTCTTACTTTTTGTAACCTTCTTCCACACCTAAAGCCACATGAAAGTTTGTGGAGATCACACATCCCTATGTGCACGGAGTCAGACACAGGAGGTAATATATATAAAGGAGGTAGTTCCTGGAAATGCAAAAGAAAATACTTTATGATGGATGAGGAAAGGCAGCAAAATAGAGAAATGATTCCTTTGTCAAAAAAATAGATAATGTGAAGAAAGGTAATTATATTAGTGCACTTCAAAGAAAATATAGCATGCTGGAAAAATGAGGAGCAAATGTATAAATGAAGAAAAAAGGCAAGTTAGGAGATGACAGTTTTGTAAATTTTCACAAGGCAAAGAAATAAACCACCATAACCAAATTATATTTAAGAAAGAACAAATCTGTATACATTAAGATAACAGTTGGGGGCAATAATGTTCAAGACTATGCAAATCACAAATCAAACAAATCATTGTTTTAAGGTGGAGATTATGAATCAGAGGAGGAAAATAATAATTGCAATAGGGTTTGATTTTTATGAAATGCTTGATGTCTAATGAAATCACATTTTAAACATTAATTGAAATTGGCTCCAAATAAAATCAAAACTGGAAACAAAGCTTTGTAAGAAATACCAATCAACTGTATCTCTTGGGAGCTGAGTGGTTAGAAGACATCAGGTCTGGCACTCAGTCAAACTCAGTGCAAGTATCCATTAATAATTTCATTTGGTTATTGTACACAATAACCAAACTTGATGCATTAGTGTACTTCAAAGAAAATATAGCATGCTGGAAAAATGAGGAGCAAATGTATAAATGAAGAAAAAAGGCAAGTTAGGAGATATTGTACATTATAACCTAACTAAATGCCTCAACCTAGACTAACTGGGGGTAGCATGGTATAACAATTGGTGGAGAGCTGGTGAAAGAACATTAGTGAGGACAGATGAATTCACCTATCAACACTCACCTACCCATAAGAAGTAAGGCTGGAAACATAAGGCCAGATTTCATTCTGGATCAGCATTTTGGATGGATTGAAGAATCTATAAACCCCATGATGGTATAAGATTTTATGAGTATAAATTTTTTTAGAATTATTTTATTTAACTTTATTTATTTATTCATTTATTTTTATTTGACCAGAGAGCGACAAAGAGAGAGAGACAAAAAGTGAGAAAGTAATCCACCAGGTCTGGGACTTGAACCACAGTCGGCCATGTGAGAGTTCAGTGCTCTTAACCACCATGCCACCAGTTGGTCTCAGAATTCTTTCAAAGAATTTTGTTGTCAGAGAAATAGCTGGATTTAATCATTCTACCCTGTCACACATATCAAAACATCTTATTATATCTCACAAATGCATGCAATTATGACTTGTTAATTTAAAATGATATTAATTTTTAAAAGGGAGAGAAAAGAAATAGCTGGAGAGATATATAAGGTCTAATAAAGATTTATCTTTTAAAAAGGTAGGGGCAGTGAAGGAGGAGGGAGTAGAGAGGAAGTGCCACAGGGTTGTTTTGTTTCTCTGATGGAAATAATGTAGTAGTAAATACAAATGGAATTTGGGAAAAAGAAAATAAATGTTAGAAAAGTTTTATTTAGTAGACAAAAAAGTATTAGACTCTTAATGAGAGTATTGACACTTTCTATGCAGTACTGGGAGTTTATAGACAAGGTGGGCAGGTAGATGTGTGGAGATGGACATGAGAGAGGTCTTCTGTCACTTCTGTTTTCAGGGATATACAACAGTATCATTCAGAATGTGGCCTGTGGACAGGCACTGGTCCATGGACTATTGGTTTTTTGCTCCTGGTGAAATAAGAACATACACTGAGTGCATGTGTTTAGAAAGTGTTGTGGCAATTTGGCAGAGAACCTTGATGTCTGCTAAGTCTAATATTAAAATTTTCAGGCTCAGTTTTTATTCATCTCTTTATGTTTTAGACAGAGATTTTTGCTATAGGGCATGTGTGCTCACCTAAGAGACAGAGAGACTGAAAGCAAGAAATTGCTCCCCCCCCAAGGGGGGATGGCCATGCCACAATCCCTTCTCCTCCACTCTCTTCTCAGGATTTTGGGCATGCACACACACACACACACCCAGTGTGAGTTTTAAGCTGCCAGGTCCAGGACTCAAACCCCAGTCAACTATGTGGGAGTCTGCAACCTAACTATTACACTATCTGCTGGTCCCCTTTTATTCATCTTTTATTTTTCCCTCTTTCTTATACACTAGAATAAATACTTATTGTAGTTTTTAAAAGAAATATATGGGAATTTAAAGATTAAAAAAAAAACAGAAATAGACTAGGAAAAAATTTAAAGACAGTTCAAGAAGCACTGATATAGGAGTCAACAGAGACTGGGGATGACAGGAGATGTGTTGAATATTTGAGACAAGAGGTGAAGTGAACTAATTAGAAAATTCAACAGTGAATGGCCTATGTTAAGTGGGTCTCAAAGTGTAGTCCCTATACCTGCATCATCAGCATCACCTGGAAACTTGTTAGAAATGTAGTCTTCCTCCTTCATGCAAACTCGCTGCATCAGAAACTCAGGAATATGTGTTTTATTAAGCCCTCTAAGTCATTCTCTGATGCACATTAATGGTTGAGAGTCACTGGACAAAGGAAACGTAATAGAATTATTAGCACAGACTAAGAGTCCACCTATAGTTAGGATTCATCTGCTGACACCTCAGCCTTAGGACTCTGCCTTCCAGAATTGTAAGGTAATAAACTTATTTTAAGCCACAAAGTTTGTGGGTTTTGTTATAGCAGCAGTAGAAAACCAATAGAACCCACATGAGGGTCCCATAATCCTCTACATTCTCTTTCCTCCCCAGTGCACATGGGTGCAGAGGGTCCAGAAGATGTCCCCAAGGCTCTGCTGCAGGATGGAGTCACAGATGGTGGCAGCCTTTCTGAGAATCACTATTTAGATACCACATGAACTAAACTGTATGTGAGAGAGAAATAAACAGCTACCTGTTAAAACTCTGAAATTTGCTCAAAATGTGTTTAAGCAGCTAGTCTACATAACTGAAACCAAGACTGATCTTAGAAGGGGTGAGAGCGTGAGTGGTGGGATGAGATTAGGATGTAGCAAGGGGGTCTTATTTGAAATGCACAGAGTGCTATAGTTCTCTCTCAGATTCAGTCAATGGTACAGGGGAGGCAACTAGAGAACTGTTAAAATTTACACACCTGACTAGAGACTATGACCACATCAAAGAGTAATAATTAACACACATATTAATGCAGTTCTTTTGTAGTTCTACTCTGAATTTTAATTGTATGTACCTCAATTGAATTCATGCCTCAATCAGGTATGATATGTAAAATCTGAGTCATTCCCAACTCCCTAAGGAAGACATATAAATTCTCCTCTAAATCTTTATTTGAGACACTAGTGACTATCCAGAAGACAAAAAAATTGAAGTTCAAAAAAATCAAGTGAGCAAAGCTGACAAGTTGATAACTGTTAATCAATAAATGTGTTGATTCTTCTTCCTGTCATATCTGTATTTAGACTTGATTCCTGTTTGACTATCCAGAAAAACATATTCTCATCTGCACCAAGATGCATACTTTTTTTTTTCTTTTTTTTTTTAGAGAGAGAGATCTTTGCTACAGGGCGTGTGTGCTTGTTGGAGAAACAGAGAGAGAAAGAAAGTGAGAAATCACCTCCCCCAGGGGGGATGGCCACACTGCAATCCCTTCTTCTCCATTCTCCTCTCGGGATCTTGGGCATGCACACACACACGCCCAGTGTGAGTTTCAAGTCCCCAGTTCCAGGACTCGAACCACAGTTGATTGTGTGAGAGTCCAGGAATGTTACCATTACACCATTTGCTGGTCCCATTACATCATGTGCTGGACACATCAAAAATCTTAGAATACTGTGCCACAGAACTAGAAAACAAATTTCAAAAGTTGGAACATTTGGGATGCCTATAAGGAGCAGCATTTAAGACAACAAGAAAAACTTTCGAGATACATGTTTAACTCAGTTATTTGGAACTAGGCTATAAATAAGAAGCAGAATGTTAAGTTTTCAAAAACAATTATGCAATGATAGCCTAGATCAGATACACAAATAGTAGTTATAATGAGTACATTTTAATCTTAAAATTTGTTCAGAGATTGTAAAAGATTAATAACTGGCATTTAAATAAAGATAGTAACATTTTACATTTTGAAGCATATAGATTTTAAAATACAAGAAAGAAAAATGTTGTAGATTGAAATACATTGAGGTTATCTCCCAAGATTTTTGAGAAGACTAGAATAACTTTAGGACATAATAATTTCAGAATTTGAGTGTTGAGCCAAATCAGGAATTTTTTTAAAGGAGTAACATTTATTAATCATTTTTATGTATTCGGCATCAATCATAGTACCTAAAATAAATTCTCAACAAATACATTTATTTTAATGAACAAAATGTATGATGATTTTATTTGTAGCCCTTGACAATATGAATTTTTCACTCAATTAGAATAAAAAGTCAGTCTTCATGCCAAAAATAAATTTAAAAGGCAATAAATTTAAAAAAAGTAGCTGATAAAATATGGGTAAACAGTCATTATCAAAGACAGACAACTGACTGATATTAGTACATGCCACATCCCTACCAAGATACCAAGTTATGCCATGTATATTACCAAACTTATATTTTCCTTTTCTCTCTATCATAATGTTCCCTTGCTGAAATCTGAAATAACAACTTTTATTAGGTGAGACTTTGGGGAGAATATTCATTATCAGTTATAGCTTGCTCAAGGACAAAATCATTGATTTTCAAAAGCATTTTTAACTGTGACTAAATTACGTGGTCAAAGCTTGCAATGATTAGCAATAAGTCAAAAAGGACAAATTTCCTTTTTTTTTTTCAGTGATGGCCCATGTTGACACTCAATAGGCAAATCTGTATTAATTCTGAGGTCATTAATTTAACAATCTTTGCACCAAGCACCCTGCAAATAGATGCAATAGTATGTATTTTACTCATATCTTGAGCCCCTGCTCAAGAATCTCTGATAGATCTCTCTGGCTTACTGTGTTGTTATGGTTTTCATGAGCTGAACTGTGCCCCAACAGATGTGTTTGTTGAGCCGCTAATCCACGGTACCTCAGAATGTAACTGTATTTGGAGATGAAATCTTTAGAGTTGATCAAATTAAAATGAGGTTATAAGGGGTCCAGATAGTGATAAATGCAGCACTCTGCTAGGCTGATCCTCCTGGGAAGATTCTGGATTCACACCTGGAGACTCTGAGTGTGCCAGGTGTGAATGTACCCATTATCTGGAGCTGGCTGAAACTAGGGGAGGATCACCACATCAAGGCTCTGTTGAGGGTGCTATCTCTCTGACTCTCTCTCCTCTTTCTTTCTGTCTCTCTTGCTCAATCAACAACAACAATAAATCAATAACAACAAAAAACAAGGCCTTGAGATCTCATTTAATCTGACTGGCACCTTATAAGAAGAGGAAATTTCGACCCACAGGAAAACACCAGAAATGAAACATGAGGAAAAACCATATGAAGACACGGGAAAAAAAAAAAAAAAAAATCTGCAAGCGAAAGAGCGAGGCCTCAGAAAGACACAAACTTGCCAACTACTTAGTCTTGGAAATTCAACCTCCGAACCTGTGAGAGGGTAAACTTCTCTTCTTTAAGCCATCTGGTATTGTCACTTCTCTGTTCATCACTTTTTGTTACGGCAGTTCGAGGAAGCTGATATATACCAAGTCGAAACTCTTCTTTCTGTCATTAAAAATCTTGCCTCAGGCATTTTTTGATTCAACTTCCCATTTCAGTATACTGACCAACCTGCAACCTCAGATTTCACCCAAGTGCCCTGCATCTGCTGTGCAGTGTTCTATCTTTCCCCTTTGTCTTATGTATCCCTTCCGGGGATGCTCACTCTCCTCTTTTGTCATTCTTAGGCCCAAATCTGAGGTATCACAAAGTCTAGTCCAGTCAGCCCAGACTCATCCTTCCCTACTCCTAACACTTATCTGGTGCTACTAAATTAGAAATTGGGCTATCTCTAAGATCACAAAAAGTCCAGTTCTAATGAGGGTAATAGTGCCTAAAAGAGAGCTGACAGTAGAAAGCCACTCCAAATATATTGGTTGAATAAATAACTAGTCACAAAGGACTTTATTAATTTCTTATTTTGCACATTAATTTTTTTACTCTTCAATTTACTCAACTAGCTATAAAGTAGTTAATAAGCTTCTGATATGCTCCTGGTTCTGTACTAAGCATTGAGAATGCAAAGATAAATTAAACAAATTCTATACTCAGGGAACCTATGCTCTAATGCAGATTACAGTTAGGTAAACAAATTAGAGATAAAGGGAAAAAATTGTAAATACTGTCTTCTCTTACCTCCTGTCCAATTTCTTTCTTTCTTTCTTCCTTTCTTTCTTTCTTTCTTTCTTTCTTTCTTTCTTTTTTCCAATTTCTTCACACTTTTTTGCATGCAGTGAAGTACATAGGCGATCTGTAAATACTTGCTAAAGGATTGGGGAGGACAACATTTAACATTCATTAAAGTCCTATAGTCCTATAGTTAATTAAGTCCTATAGTTAATTATAGGACCACTTACCAGGTGGTCCATAAGAGTCTCAGTCTGAGCTACATGATGTCTCAAGATTCCTAATAGAGCCTCTTTCACTCTCATAAGAGACTTGATTATAAACATCATATGGTTGACCTACACCATGACAACTTACCCTTAGGAAAGCTAGAAAGCCAGAAATATTCCTTTAAAAGATTTCAAGTTATAAGGCTCATTTTATTTGTACTAGTTATGCTGACGTGAGAGAACATGGCAGACCCTTTTGGACTCTTTTAAAGGCTATAACTGCCATGACCTTTCTTTAGCTATTGTCCCCTAGTTCCAGAGTTTTGTTCCACATCAGCTCTTTCAACCAATACCTTGGTACACCCAGTGAGTATCTTGCCACTTCCCTTCTTGTTCTACTTCCTCCTGACTCACGTCTAGCCCCTGGGCTCTCACGCAGTCTTTCTGAGACTTTTGGATGCCCAGGGTACCCTGGATGCCACTTATTTTTCTCAGTGAGGTCCAGGCAGTTCCTAAAGGCATATGTTTATTGATTCATTCAACAAATAGGCATTAAGCCCATTTGTAGGTAGGCCTGTCCTTGGGCAGACAAGTAGAAGAATAACTAAAACAGCAACCCACATGACTTGAGCACTAAGGACAGCCAAGGCTGTACTGGGGGCAAGATAATTTTATTCAGCCCTGTCAACAACATTATGAGTAACTATTATACTTCACTATTGTGCAGATGAAGAAACTCAAAGTCAAAGTGGTTTTATCACTGATTCAGAACACTCAGAAAGAAAATGGCCAAGCTTAGAATAAGCACAGGTTTGAGCAGTTTGGCCCCATTGTTTTGACCACACTGCTATGATTATTCTCAAAGGGAAGGGCAGGTACTGGGGAAGCCATAGGAGGGACTTTCTGGAGGAACTAATTTGAGGCAAAGGGTTGACTGATGTATGGTAGCAGCTCTGGCTTTGGAACCAAGTAGGAGCAGTTCCAAAGTTAGGAAAGAGTCTAAAAGAGCCTTATCACCTTCAAGACTTGCCAGAGGTCACCAAAGTAAATGAAGAAGGGAGAAGATTTAAGTAGGGTTTCCAGGTCAAATGTAAGATGTTCAGTTAAATTTGAGTTTCAGATAAGACATTTTTTAGTATTTCATATATGTGTGTATATAAGTATATTTTACATTTTCTTGTTTCATTTTGCTTTGTTTTGGCTAAATATGAAAACCCTAATTTCAAATCCTCTTCTAAATATCTATTCAGCTATATTCCTAAGGCCAAAAAGTAGAAGGGACCCAGAGCAGGTCCCATTTAGAAGAAAGTATATATTTGATGAGAGTGGTGTCCCTGTGTCATTCCTACGGGACCTGGTAGTTTGGGGCAGTGAAGGAAGCTGACAGGTTAGAGAAGGACCAGAGGGCACTAACTCAGCTAACTCTGCAGCCTTAAATGTGCTTCCTCCCCCACTTAATACCATATTCAAAAATCAAATATCCAAGGTAAATTCAAATACAAAACACCTGCTTATTAATTAGCTTCTGCTTCGATAGATTTAACGCACAAATCCCAATGTGGGCCAACACCAGATAATCCCACAAAGTACATTTAAGCATGACCTTGTTTCCAATGCAGTAACTCCTTATAAAATAAACCAACTCTCCTTAGTACGAATTAAAGACTGACCTCAAAGTACTTTTCTAGACACAAATCGTTTCACAATTGCCCTGGCATTCTGTTAAAAACAACATATCCTGGAGGATAGTTAAACTGGTGACAACCCCAAGTCTCTGGCCATGCTGTTCTTGGCCTCAACAGAGACCTAACACATCATGTCTGCCTACCAATCTTCCAACTCAGAGAAGCAATGGTAATCATTATACCTCTCTACCCTTACCTTCTAATCAACCATACTACCTGGGTTCCTATTGCAAACACTAGCACTATTAATACTATATAACCTGTGTAACTGTTTGAATTCTCAAGGAAGCAGGCAGTGAGATGGAGTTAAGGATGCAAATGTTTATTGAGGCAATATTTATTAAAGGAAAAGAGAAGAAGCAGGAACAGGCAAGGAGAGCTACCAGCTTAAGACAATAATTTAGTGATAATTTGCCAGCTAAGCAGGTCCAGAACAAGACTTTAGCTTAAGTAGCTAAATAAGTAGAAATATCTACTCTCATGTACTCAAGTGACTCTGCCTTGCTCATCCTTGGCTCAGAATCTATCCCAAGAATAGTGTAACTACAGCTAGAGCTCAGGCAAGCCATGACCAAGCTAGTAGCTCAAAGCTGTCCGTGAATCACATCCTCCACAGGTGGCTGAAGAGTTCTTTTTTGTTTGTTTGTTTAAGGAGATGCTGAGCAGGACATTTCCAAGGCTGCCATATTGAGAAAGAGGCTCCCAGACAGGGACGGTCCTTGAAATGATTTCAGAGACATTTCAGTTTTTAAGCACCTCCTAAGACTTTTATACGATACCTGAATTCAACCATTTAAGAGCCATCCTTTTCAGGATATTTTAAATATCTTTGGCATTTCTGAGAGTTTCAGTATAGTTCTTGAAATACATGAGCATTCCTAGGCTAAAACCATTAGCACATGTAAATGAAAAAGTTTCAAGATGATTGCAGAAGTAGTGATGTAAGACACTTCAGAAACTAGGCAATAGATGGCATGTGTATTTCAGTTCAGGAATGTGAAAGGAAGAAGATGGAACTAAGAAGGCAGATGCAGAACACATTCTGAGCATGCTTCTGACCTACACCAGGAACATTATGATCTTCTGACAGACCCTATGACCCAGACAAGTTGACTTTGTCAAGGAACCCTGCTAGAGAGAAGGCCATTTCAATCAAGAAAATTCATTCCAAGGGGGCAGGAGTTATTGGAAGACCTGAGCTATTACCACTGAATGAGCACCTATAGTTTCTGGCCCCTACTAAGTAGTAGCTCTCAGAGAGCTCCCACATACCCCAGAGAGCCTTCTGCATCAATCCACAGGCTGCCTCAAAGCAAGCTGCAACCTTTCTGGAGGCTACAAGAGAGCCTCATTCATTTTGTTACTCAACAAGTATTTACTCAGTGCTAACTGTGCACCAGGAAACATGCTGTGCAGTGAAGATAGAAACAGATGAGACAGAAACTTCATGCTAAAGAACTCTATTCAGCAATCAAGAAGTCAATGTGAGTTTGAAAGGATGATAAAAGACTATTACTATAAATAGAATAGGCCTCTAATTGCCTCACCATCGTACAGTGGTAATGTACTGCTCAAGAGTAGCATGGAGACCACACTTCAAATCTTCAGACTGTTCAATATGCATGCACAGGAGTCTTTAAGATCCAAAAGCCTAGAAGCCTGGAGAAAGAGGATTGTGTCGTGAGCAGTCCCTGTAGAGAATACTCATCTTCTCTCTCTCTCTCTCTCTCTCTCTCTCTCTCTCTCTCTCTCTCTCTCTCTCTCTCATGCATTCACATGTTTTATCATGAATAAAGAAACAAACTTATTTTTAAAACTGTAAGACTAAAGTACTGTGGGGACTGTCAGGAAGCACATAATATTCAGAGGAAACTGCCTTGAAAAGGGACACTTATAGCTAGATTCCATGATTTTGGAAAATTTGGTCAAAGAGCAATAGAAAGGGTTTATAGGCAAAAAGCATATGCATAGACCAAGAGGAGGAAGTATACCATACTTGGAAACTGTTAGAAGTTTAATATGCCTGGCAAAAAGAGGTTAAAAATTAAAGGAAATGAAGTTAAGAAGCATTAAGAAATGAGGTTGAAATGTTGGGTACTCACTAGTTTGTGAAAGACCATGCTCTTATGTTAAGGAATGTTTGCATCATGCTGAGGGCATAGGGAGTTGTTAGTGTTGTGCTTAGCAGACAGTAAGCACTGTCACCCCCTTATCCACAGAGAGTATGTTCCAAGACCTCCAGTGGATGCATAAACATTTAATAGACAAGCAGAGGAGGGCAAGAGGAACTGGAGACCCAATTCCATCCAATATAACAAGTATTTCACACTCATAATTTAAAATGAATATAAGACATTCTTTTTAATTATTTGGTCTAACCCCATGCTGTATTTTGCTTGGTTTTATGAAACTCTTCATACATACAAAAAGTTAAAGAAAATAATATTATGAGATTTTGTTTAGGCACTGCCCACCTCTATCAAACCCCAATAAAAAGCAAGAGTGCATATTTTAAGAGTACAAACTCTAAACGTGCAATTTTCTCATCCTCTCTAGGGATCTGGCTGGCAGGCGGTGAGAGCGTGGTCAACCCTTCAACCATGGGCAGCTGTGAGCTGGGTCCTTAGTGCAGTCTACCCTGGATTCTTCTTGACCCAGAGTTAGAATTTGGATGTGAAATTACTTTTCGACCTCACTTCACAGAAGACTGTTGACATACAAATTGAGATCTTTCCAGTAGCCCAACTTGCAGAATGCTTCAGGTTTGAAGAATTACTTTTTGTAAAAACTTGAACAAGATGGCTACTAAAAATGCCTAACATACTTCTTTCTCAAGATAAAAGGACCAAAACAAAGAATAAGCAACTGATATTCATTGCTGTTTTCGAGGGAGAGTGTTGGAGTACAGTGTGCATGTGGTAGAGACGACACTGCAGAGCACAGAGACTCAGGAAGGCTCAGCATCTCCTGCCCTATCGCTATAGTCAAGATCAACTAGGAACTAGAAGGGACTTGTTCTGGGGAAAGAATAGGCAAGAAACCTTCAGCAGTACCATTGACACTTTCGACACCTGAATTTTACCACAGAGGAATTCTATAGGCTTCACAGACCCTGAGCCCAATTTAGGGAGTGACCAGGGGTTCTACATTTCTGAATTACCACAGGAGAGAAGTCCAGTCTTTATTGTACCATCCCCCACACAGATTGTGGCTGTACAAAGCCATCCTGTGACCATATCCACCCGCATCATGCAGGAACAGCTAGGCAAACACTCTCTCCTAAAACTACTAGAACCAGGAGCTATTGAAGCAGCCTTACCTCCCCCACATACTTGTATGTCCAATGGGAGTGGCAGAGTGAGCAACCCTGCCCACCGCTCAGTTTCATAGAGGGCCTGACTCTTTATCTTCAAGAATCAGGTTGAGGGAACCAGCAGTTAGCGTAATGGCTATGTCGCTGGACTCCCACGTAGTCGACCGCGGTTCGCGTCCTGGACCCGGTGGCTTAAAACTCACACTGGGCGCGTGTGTGTGCATGCCCAAGATCCCGAGAGGAGAATGGAGGAGAAGGGATTGCAGCATGACCATACCCCCTGGGGGGTGATTTCTCGCTTTCTGTCTCTCTCTGTCTGTCTGGCGAGCACACACACCCTATAGCGAAAATCTCTCCAAAAAAAAAAAAAAAAAAAAAAGAATCAGGTTGAGAAAGTGCGTATAGACACAACTGTGCTGTTTGAAAAGCCCCACCCTGTCACATTCTAAGAACAGCCAGCTAGGCCACTGCATCACTTCTAGTAATCACTGATACTGATTACAGGTGAAAATACTACTATACTACTGTGCCTAGCTAGAGTCAAAGCCAACATAGTCTATACAGCTGGCATCCTAGGACACAACTACTGAAGAAAGTCTTTTCACCTGGTATGCCATCCTATAAAACTGGTACAGACAACTATTCACCATATGAACAAATATCAATATAGGGATACAAGATGCCTGAGAAAACAAGCTAGCATGTCACTCCCAAAGCAATAAATAATAGAAAGGGCATTAAAAAGGACCAAGAAGAAATTTTTGAGCAGAAGGAGCCAAAGAAAGAAATACCATATACAATCGGGAGCTTTAACAATGGACTTTATCAAGCAGAGGAAAGAATTCCCAAACTTGAAGACAAGTCATTTGAAATAATCAAGTCAGAGAGAAAAACAGAAAAATAAAAAAAAGAATGAACACTTCAGGAGCTTTACTGATAGATTTTTCAAGCAGAGACAAGAATTTCCAAACTTGAAGACAAGTCATTTGAAATAATCCAATCAGAGAGAAAAACAAACAAACAAAAAAGAATATGGGACATATGGGACAGTATTAAATGAATAAATATTCATGTTATGGGAGTTCCAGAAGGAGAAGGAAAAGAAATAGAGAGTTATTTCATGAAATAATAGCTGAAAACTTCACAAGTCTTGGGAGAGAGATGCACATCCATATTCAGGAAGCTCAAAGGTCCCCAAAAAGATTGAACCCAAAAAAGACCCTCTCCAAGGTACATTATAGTGAAACTGTCAAAACGTAAAGACAAGGAAAGCATTCTAAAAGCAGCAAGAGAAAAGGGATAATTTACATATAAGGGAATCTCTGTTAGACTAACAGCTGATTTCTCAGTGGAGACTTTACAAGCTAGAAGATAATGGCATGATATATTCAAAGTGTTGAAAGAAAAAAACTTCCAGCCAAAAATACTTTATCCAGCAAAGCTGTCCTTCAGAAGTGAAGGACAAATAAAGTCTTTCCCAGACAAGCAAAAACTGAGAGAATTTGTCTCCACAAGACCAGCTTTACAAGAAATGCTTAAGGGAGTGCTACATCTGGAAGCAAAAGGGTAACTACTATTATAAACAAAGCACGTGGAAGTATAAAACTCACTGGGAATATATGCAAGTGAGAAAGAAAATCCTTAACTCTAGAGAAAATCATAAAATCACAAAGATAAACACAAAGGAATAAGTGAAATACAAAATTAGAAAATATGAAGTGATAGGAGAAAATCCTCATCAGTTGAATGTAAATAGGTTAGATACATACTTGTGGAATAGATTTTTAAAAAGACAAGCTATAAACTTCATAAAAATCTTACTTCAGTAGTAATGACTTACTGACAGAAAGTGAAAGAATGAAGTGTTTTATGGAAATGGAAACCAAAACTAAGTAGGATTTTTTATGTCAGATAAAATAGACTTTCAAGTAAAACATCTGTAAAAAGACCAAAAAAAAAAGAGTATAAACTCCATATCTAGATTAGCTGGGTTCAATCTCCAGTTCTGTCATTTATACTCATGTAGGCTGTCATGCTATCTCATCTCTGTGCCTGACATAGACTAAGGACCAAATACATGTTGGCTTTTTTATTCTCTGTGAACTTAGTAATACATGTTTCAGGTTGCTTTTAAATAAATTTAAAAATAAATAAATAAATAAATAAACAGATAGTTCTGAAGTTTTATGTAAGCCCCTCCCCAAATACATTGCCTTCCCACCACTCTCAGAAATTAACCATACTTACTTTGACATTTAACTTCCATGATTTTTTTTCTCTTAGTGCCACCTATGTATAAATGAAATCAAGCATGGTTTTCAGGTGTATATGAATGATAGTACTCTGCACATATCATTTTATAATTCGTTACATGTGATCAACATTGTGGGTTTTTTCTTTATTTATGTCATGCCTGGTTGCTCTTTTTTCATTAAATTTTTAAATACACTTTTTTTAGAGAGAGAGATTTTTGTCATAGGGTGCATGCACTCACTGGAGAGACAGAGACAGAGAGATAGAAAGTGAGGAATCACCCCCCCCCCAAAAAAAAAAGAGATGGCCATGCTGCAATCCCCTCTCCTCTATTCTCCTCTCAAGATTTTGGGCACACATGTACACACACACACCTGGCACGAGTTTTAGTCTCCAGGTTCAAGATTTGAACCGCAGTTGACTATGTGAGAGTCCAGAGATGTAACCATTATACATTATGCCATCTGCTGTCCCAAATACACTTTTTATAAGAGTTGTGGATTCACAGCAAAATTAAGTAGAAGGTAGGAATTCTCCATGTATTTCTTCCCCAACACCTCCCCCATTATCAATATCTCCTGGCAGAGTGGTACATTTGTTATAATTGATTATATCAACACATCATTATCATCTGGAGTCCATAGTTTACATTAACGTTCGCTCTTAGTATTGTACATTCTGTGGGTCTGGACAAATTTATAAAAACATATATCCATTTTTTTTATACAGGTCTCCTTGGCATGAATGTGAAGATTCCCCAATAAGTACCTCATAGGGAAACAATGTACACATTTTCCACTTTGCTTGAAATTGCCAATCTTTTCCCTGAAAAAAATTATACAAACTTCATTTCATTAACAATGTATTACAGTTCCATTTACTCCACATCTTAAACATTACAGAATATATTGACAAACTATTTTATTCTTAAACTTTTGCTGGTAAGACAAATGTGAAATTGTATCTCAATATTCTCTAATTTGCATTTTCCTAATGATTAATAAGTTTGAGCATTGTTTCACATGTTTATTTTTTTTTTACATTAATTCCTTGATCGAATCCTATGCTCATTTCTCCATCAAGGCTGGGTTTTTTTATATTTAATTATAGGAATTATTTAGACATTAAAGATTCCTCTTTGTTGGCTTTATCTTTCACAAATATCATCTATATGTATATATTATGATTACATCACTTATGTACAACTTCAATTTTTTTACATGTTGGTTTTAAGTCTATCTGGAACCTTTAATTTATATAAAATAAAATTAGGATATGGTGCATACATTTTCTCATATGACTATCTAATTTGCCAGTTCTATATTCTTTTGTCTCCTTGATTCATAATGACATTTGTCACAGTAAAATTTTATCAATAGCCTGTTTATAGATTTCCTACTCTACTCCATTAGTTTATTTGTCTGTACCTTTGTCAATTTTCCAGTCTAAATTAGATGATAAAAATTTTCTATGATCTTCACTGTTTAACACAGTGGCCACTAGATAGTTATGGTTATTGAGCATTTAAAATGTGCTTGGCATGACTGAGGAATTAAATTTTAAATTTTGTTAAATAGAAAAATAATTTTGACACAAGATGGAAAGTTATCTGTCAAAGATAATGCATCTGACAATATCTTCTACTTGATTGACATGCAATACATGTGCACTTTGAAAAACCATATCATATGCTGTAAAGATGTACAATAATTAAATAAAATGAAATTTTTAAGAAGAAATTAAGTAAATAGATAAATAGGAAAATTAAGCTGTTCTTGTCCTAAGTCACAACTTGGAAAAACAATGATTCCTTAATTGTTCAGTACAACTTAACTCTTAAAACCTTAGAATGATCATTTTAAAAGATGTACATTTAAAAACCAATTTAACAATAATGTCTCACAGTTTGTTCAGATTTCATATAAGACTATTCATTTCATCTAAGCTTTCAAATGTATTGGCACAAAGTTAAGAATAATTTTCACTGAGAAGTTTCTTAAATCTCCAATTTGTAATCAAGCTTCTTTTTTTCCCAAATATTATATGTTTGGCATCTTTTGATGAATTGCCAAGAAAATTGTCCACAATGTTATTTTTTATCAAAGGAGTAGCCTTTTGATTTATTAATATTATTTATTGTTTTTGTTTTGTTTTATTAATTTATTTATTGTTTTTGTTTCCTATTTCATTAATTTATGATATTTAAATTTAATTTTAACCTTCTTTCATATTTTAGCTTTATGCTATGGTCTTTTTTTCTAGATTTTCAGATGAACACATATAATATATTTTTATTTTTTTATTTAGTATATTTTGATATTTAATATTTTCTCTAAATACACATTTGGTTGCTTCCTACAACTTTTGATACCTAGTATTTTCAAAATAATCAATTTTTTTTTCATTTTAAAATCATCTTTAAGCCATGAATTATTTAGATGAGTATATTCAGGTTTTCAAACAATTTTTTAAGTTTTTTATCTATTTTTGCTTTATTTCCATTTCAATTATATCATGATCAGGAAATATGTTTTATATAATGCTTTTACTTGGAGGCTTGTCATAACTACTTTTGAGATCTATTTCATCACCAATTTCTGCAGTATTTAATTTTCACATTTATATCTACTAGTTTCACACTGTAAATTTTGTTTTATTTTCTCATTAATCTTTTATCTTTTTGTTATACCCTTTTATGGAAGAAGTATATTATAACCTATTATTATTATTGTATATATTCCCACTTTTATTGTACATTTTTTTTGGTTATTACTTAATATATTTAAATAGTAGTTTATTAGATATATAAAAAGTAATTTCTATAACTCCTTGGTTGATTTTACTCTACTTTTGTATGTTTAGTCTTGTACTCCCTTGGGGGGTGATTTCCCACTTTCTCTCTCTGTCTCTGTCTCTCCAGTGAGTGCACACACTCTATAGCAAAATTCTCTTTAAAAAAAAAAAAGTATAATTAGTGATCATCTAGGGAATCTTAGAAGGAAAAACAATTTACAATAACCAAATAAAAATTCTATTATTAAAAATATCTGAAATATTGATTTAACATTAACTGGCAGTATCAGCAGATGGCATGGAGATTAAGGTAGCTGGATCTCAATGGCTGACTGCCCAGCTGAAGTCCCAGACCAGGAGCTTGAAAACATGTCTGGGTGCATGCCCAAAATTCCAAGAGGAAAAGGGAACAGAAGGGATTGCAGCATGACCATTCCCTCAGGGGCTGATTTCTCAGTTTCTTTTACACTCTGTCTCTGTCTATCCTTGGTGAGAGCACTTGCCCTATAACAAAAACAAACAAATAAAAAATTAAGTGAGAGTTTAATAGTAGATCGAAAACTGCAGAGAAAATTATTAATAAAATTTTTAAATATTTTGAACTTACTGAAAATTAAAATATAAAATATGTATATGGGATGCATATAAAAGTTGTGCTTAAAGCTAAATGAATAATATTAACTGTAAATGTTATTTAAAAAGTTTCAAATTAACTACTTAAGCATCTGTTTTTAGACATTAAAAAAGAAAATCAAAATGAAACCAAAATATGCAGAGCACAAGGGATAATAAAAATAAAAGTAAGAAAATCAATAAAATAAGTATGTAAAAACATAAGAAAAAGCTGATGTAATCAAAGATGGCACATTGAAAGAATTAATAAAGTCAAAATACTGTCAATATTATGATTAAGAAAAGTGATAGCTCAACAGAGTCTATGAAAACTAATGAAAAAGTAAGATATGTATGCCAATAAATTTCACAGCTTACTGGAATAAACAAATTTATGAATGGTACAAGCTACCGAAGCTTACTCAAAAACATATATCTTGAATACTCCGTATATATTTTTAAAATAAACTTTTAGTTATAATCATTTTCATAAAGAAAATATTAACCTCTAATGGTTTCATTGATAAATTTTGAAAAACATTGAAAGAAAATTTGTCAAGCCCATACAAGGCATATCTTAAATAAAAGAAACACTTCCAACTTACCCTATGAGCATTACCAGACAATATAAAAATAAACTCCACATCAATATTCCTCACAAACAGGCCCAAAAACTTTTGACAAAATGTTGGTAAATTGAATCCAAAAGCTAACACATAATAAAATCTACCACATAATAACTAAGTAGATTTTATACTGAGATGCAATATTGACTTGTCATTCAAAAATCAATCAATGAATTTACAATTAATAGACTGAAGAAGAAAAAATCATGACAATTATAATGGATGCAAATAAAAACTATTTGACAAAATTCAATACTCATTCATAGAAAACTAGGAATATAAGGAAACTTTCTCAATCTAATGAAGAACATTTACACAAAGCCTAAATGTTAATGGTAAAATAAAAATCTTTCCCCTAAACTTAGGAAGAAGACAAGGTTGTATATTTTTACTACCTTTATTCAGCATTGTATTGAAGAAGTAAGCTAGTGAAATAAAGTAAGAAAAAAAGGTCTAAGTATAAAAAAGGAAAAGTGAGTAACAGTTGTATTTACAGAAAGCAGAATTATCTAGTATACAACCCAAGGAAAAAAATTCATTACTGTGGCAGGTTAAAGATGGCCACAAATCCTTTAACACTCCACTTATGAAAAAACTCATCCTCTGTCCTTTTGCCTTGCACTTGATAATACTTTGATATTTCTGACATCAGTATATGGCATCTGTATCCCCTCTGTTAAACCTGAGCAAGTTCTCTGATAGCTTTGATTAAATAGTATGGTGCAAGGAAGTCTGTCATTTTCCAGGTTGTATCCCAAGGTACCAGTAGCTTCCACCTCCTGTTTCTTAGAATAATCACTTCTGGAACTCATCCAGCCTTTGGTGAAAAGCCAACCCCCACGAAGTGGCTACATACAGACAAATCAGTAGGTATCCCTACCTGAACAGTTCACCAGCATCAATTGCCAGCCATACGAGCAATTTGTCTTGTGTGACTAACTCAAAGATGTCATTAGACGATTCCAACATCAGTCAGCCTCATGAACAACTCCAAGTAAGAGCCATTCAGCTAAACCAATTCTATAATAAAATGTGAAAAAAAATCCTAAAAATTATTGTTTTATACCACCAAGTTTTTGGGTAGTTTGCAACCCAGCTTACAATAGTGTCAATAAACAAAACAAAATCACTTGGGAATAAATTTAATAAAATCTCCAGGAATAAGTTCAATAAAATCTCCAGAGGATTGCTGAGAAATTAAGGAGGCATAAAACATACTGCAGCTTTTCACATCTATAGGCATTCAGCAACTGTCAAAAATGTGGCCTCTTAGTCACATAAGCAATAGATGAGCCAACCCATATGTTCACTGTCTCTGGTGACCTCTGAGAGTAATAGATTGTTCTTTCTAAAGCCAGTTCCTAAAACAATCTGTTCCCATCTCTCTGCCCAAGAAAAGAGTTCCCAAGATTAAAATGCAAAGGTTCCCAATCTTTCTTCCCAACAAGGAGAACAAATTTGAGTTAATAATTTTGTCTAAACTATAGAAAGATCACCTAAAAATCCATTCCCTTTAAGGAACCATGTTTTATTTCCAATCTGAACACAATTTCTGTGAGCTCAATCTACAGGAAATGTAAATTCTACACTGAAGCCAACTCAAGTTGGTGTTGTGTGAGGAGTGTCAAGAAATACTGTCAACTATCAATAAACCAGAAATGCTACCTGGTGCTTTGCTGCAGACCCACTTTGGGATGTATCACTGTTTTCAGTCCTATTCTGTGCCAGAACTCTTGGCAAATAATTTATTTAATTCCTTATGCAAACCATTTTTTTCTTAATTCCAAAGTTGTAAAAATTCTCAACCTTGTTAAGTTATTTTTAGGCCCATATATTTAAATGATAAAATTGATCATAGAACCTGAGATCTTTGTTCTATCTGAACTTGAAGTCTGCCTGATCCACCTCCACTTCGCCTCTACTTTCCATTATCTTTGTTTACTTATCTGCATCCCCTATTAGAGGTTAAGATCATAGAAGACAAGACTGCCTTATAACTTTATTTCCCTGGTAAATAGCACAGGGCTTAGTTTTTAATCATTATTTTTAAGATGTCATTTGAATTTTTGGATTAGGAGTTATATCATTCACAGCTTAGTCTAAGTATTATAGCTTTCAACCAGTCTAAGGTTCCAGAATGCAAGGGTCACATGTCCACTGTCAGTGTCTGTAGCCATAACTGGCACACAGTGAATGTTTCACAGTAAATGACAGTTGCAAACTTACCCAATTGCTTTGGCCTTCATTAACTGGCAGTGGAATTCCCCAAAGAGCTATAAAGAGCCATAAGGGTATTAATGAAATAAGATTCTGTGAATAATTTAGTAATTAACATTGCCTATATTTGCATTTATTTGCATAATATTTCTTAGCTTATGAAATTTTCACGCATTCTTTTTCTGACAAAATCTTCACAAACAATCCTATGAAACAGATGAAGCAAATGTTATCAAATTTTATAGATAAGGCTTTGAGTCTCGCCCACAGATTCATGGCTAGAAAGTAGTGATCTGGAAAAAATATCCAGATTTTCTGATTTCGCATGTAGGGCTTTTCAACTAGAACACCCTTTGATGAATAAACGAAAATTCACTTTGGAATCTAACTAT
The DNA here is from genome assembly GCA_026018925.1 of Tupaia tana. Lineage (NCBI taxonomy): Eukaryota > Metazoa > Chordata > Mammalia > Scandentia > Tupaiidae > Tupaia > Tupaia tana. The sequence goes on along the minus strand of JAKSZU010000003.1, from coordinate 215,892,955 downwards.
TTATAGCTGTGAACCTTTAGTCAGGTTCTTTATATTTTTGAGCTTCAATATCCTCATATATAAAATTGTAATAGCTATATTTAACCTGTCTCCATCAACATGAGCTATATGTATTAAAATAAGTATTATTAATATTAATGTATATTAATCTAATTTAATATATTGATCTAATAATTTAATTTGATAATATAATTAATTACATTGCTAAAATACTTTTAATATATATTAGAATGTATTAAAACAGTCATATTTTAATTTTTCTTAAAAATAAAGTATAAGGGAGATAAAATGCTAAATGAATACAACATGAAAGTGTTAAAACTCTGGGTCTAATTCTAGGGAAAAAGATAAGATTTGTTTCAAAAAGAAGTAGGTATATTTGAAGAGTTCTGTCTTTCAAAAATTCTATTTCTTGTTTTTTTCTTAAGGATGAAAGTCTGGGAAGGGGTCTGTCTGCTGTCCCTAAGCATACCTTATCAATAATTCAGCCAGTCTCTAGTATCAGGTCTGTCTTGCTTTCTCTGCCTGATAGTCCAGGACGAGCTGCAGTTCTGATGCTTTAATAGTTCTTCATTGCCACATTAAGAATGCCTTTTGGTAATTATGTAGATTTATGTAAACTATGTCATAAATCCAAAAAGGGGAGCTGTTGAATGGTTTTTCAGTGACATTCTAATTGCCAAATGAGAAGTCACATAACCTAGTGCTACAATAAAAGGCATCATTTATTTGCCAGTTAGTGAAGAGTATAGCTTCTAGATTGACAATGTACTATTTTATAATATTATAGACAAGTACCAGATAGTTTTTCTAGCTCAAATCTAGTCACAAATACATTTTATTAATCTTTTAGGGTTTCCAGGGGTGGTTGTTGAAAATTAGATTTCACACATGAAGTCAACAGGCCTATGAAAATGTCAGGAATTTCTCATTGAGGATAAATGCATATGAGTCTAGTAGTAAGTCTAAGTCCACTCTAATTTCTCCCTACTTCCACCATAAATCTTCAAACACAGCAAAGAGCATTATCCATCAACTTGCAGCATTCTCTGTACTTTCCTACCTCTCTGATTATATATCTCGAATGATTTTTCAACTCTCCTCCCAATAGAAATAATGGCTGCCACTTTTAATCATCTAACTAAGTGTATCTACTCCCACATTTAAGTCGCTGCAGAAATTGTTGTCTTCATTTGAGAAGAACTGGGATCTCAACCAAGTTAAAAAATGTATAATTATTTTGATGAAATTTTGTTCCCCAGTGTTTTATATTTTGGAATTTGGTATTGGGAGGTGGTGAGAACTATGAGTAATTGTTGCATCATAATGATTTCATCATGGAGACAACACTCTCCTGAATAGATTAATGATGTTGCATAGATTAACTGATGAGTTCTTGTGAGAAGTGGTTAGTTTATACAAGAACTAGTTACTGTAAAAGGGAGAGCTGCCTGTAGTTGTCTCTCCCACTCTCTCTGCACACACCTACCATCTTCAATCAGCCATGCCTTAGACCTTCCAACCACTAGAGAATCATGAGTTTTGCAAATTAATCTTTACTCTCTTAAATTTGTCCAGTCTTAGGTATTTTTGTTAGCAATACAATAAAGGACTAAAATGTAATATATTCAAATATACAATTAAAGCTAGAACCAGGACTGAAATTCTAAATTGTTTAACTAAAATCCATGTTCTTCCCATTATGTTTGTTTTTATCCTCAAGTCCAGCTCAAACCCACTTCCAACAGCAAGTCTTCCTTGTGTATACAACTATGAATGACCTTTTTCTGTCCCATTCATTGGCCACTATGCATCCTACCTTCATAACAACTTAGAATCTAATGATCTCTCCCACAAATCCATGAAATTATTTAAGACAGAATATTATCTTGTATTTATTGTACATTTTACCCATCATCCATCATATATTTAATCCTATCAACAACAACAAAAAACTTTTGGTAAAGAAAAACCTCTTCTTATATGTACTTGTATGTATGTAATACCTCTACCTGTATATATGTAATGTATCTCTGCATAAATTTAGATGTTTTGAATATCACTGTATACAGACTAGGTGTCCAAAAACTAGATTCTGGCATGAATTAAAATTATATTTAGACTAAACATAATTTGAAAGATGAAGAAACCAGGACACAAAAAGATCAAGAGCTCAAATTCTCAATGAAATTTTCTGACAGGGCTAAGTCTCTTCATTCCCTAACAAGTGAATTTTTTCCACTATAACTGGAGGGACAACTTAACTTATGACCCCAACTAAAACATTTTTGGAGCCAAAGATGAAAATATTTGAAAAATTATTTCAGAACAATAAGCATAAACCAGAACGTATCTATCATTACCTAATTATTTCTCACTTTAAAGAAAGTGGAATAACAAAATTTCATCAAAATAATGGAATAATAGCAGCAAGTTATTATTATATATTGCTAAGTATATTAAAATATACTTAGTGCTGGTTTGGGTTTGTTAATATTGTCTAAGACAGAGATACAGATATAAATATACATATAAAAATACCAACTTGTTTAAACTCTGGAAATCAGTACTATTATCATCCTCATGAAACAGATTAGAAACTGAGGCACAGGGCATGGTGGCGCCCGCCCTATGGAAACTGAGGCACAAAGAGGTTAAGTTGCTTGCCTAAAGTCATACACCTAATAATTGTGAGAGCTAAGATTTGAATTCTAATAGTCTGGTTTACAAGCCCATATTCTTAACAATCACAAAATAAGTAGGTAATTAATAAATATTTGGTGATTATTCTAAGCCAAGAACCTTTCCCTTGGTCACGCTGCATAGTAGAGAAAACAAGAATCAGAAAGCAAAAAAGCAAACAAACAAAAATAATTGGGATCCAATGTCCTGATCCATTGGGTCACTCTACCCCTCCAGATCTCAGTCTCTCGTCTTTAAAGTAGTTAGAATTCTTTGTCTATAAGTCTACTAGCCTGAGAGCCTCCATCAATGAGACTGATAGGTACAGATTTACTTCAGGTTTTTAGCACAACCTAGCACATGATGGATACCAGGGAAAGAATTTACCTTGATCTGGGTTGTGACTTTTTCTCTGACTTCTGAGGAGCTAATGGCAGTAAGTCAGTCCACTCACAACAACCTGTGAAATTGGTATAGCATTTTTTAATTTTCAGATGAGAAAGGAGAAACCAAGAAGGCTAAATGATTTATTTAAGTCACACTATTAATAAATACAAGCCAGGACTGGAACCACTACCCAATTTCAAAGCTATAGCCAGTGTATGACAGCAAGATGGCACAGAAATATCACCTTAATTATCAAAAATTAACTTGTTTTTCCAGCATCCTCATCTTCATGATTCAACAGTTATGTGGCTCTGAAGTACTATATCCAATGAGAAAAACAAGCATTATTTTTTTTCCTCTGGGCAAGAAGAGAATTTTATTTAACTCAACCAGCTTTACTACCTATACCCACCTTATTGCTCACACATACTTAGAAACTAGATAAAATTGAAGTGTTTATAAAGATATCATAAAAGTATGCCACTGAATTTCAGAGGTTCTCTGGTTGCCAGGGTAACAATAATCCTCTTTCATATACAGGAAAGCTTCTTAGAGAGTGAAACATGGCTCAGAGCTAAGAAAAAAATGGAGTCTTTGCCTAGAAAACTGTCCAGGTGAAGCACACAGGAGCATCATCATACACCTGTGCCACTAAGTTTTTTAAAATCCATCTCCATCCCCCAACAATTCTTGCTGCACTCATGTGGAGATGTGGATCCCTCTGGTGCTACTCAGTTTAATGAGAACTGAGAGCTCCCAGCTCAGGCAGTTTCCTTCAGGAATCTGTCTTCTTTGTGAAAGGCATAAGAAACAGCAATAAAAGAGGCATTTTGGAGGACAGGAGGGCTTTCAGTCATAAATAATAAACTACCCTTTGGGGCCCACATTAGATCCTGCTGCATTCCTGACCTCTCTTGTTGCTAACTTGCCATTTTAATTACTGCTTATGTCCCAATCTTTCTGTGTTGACCTCCAACATTTGCTCCATTTCTGGATGTTGCTCTCTTCTCTCACAGTGGATTGAAAAATGCTTTGGGACTCACAAGTCAATCTTTTAACAGACAGTGCTCCCTAGTTCTTTCTTCTTATTCCAGCCCTCAGGAACTTCTCTCCTGTGTCTGAGCCTTTCAAATAGCTCCTGCTCTTTCACAATATCTAGGATGCCTACTGCCATGGGCCAGAGTCAGTTAATAGAAAGGGTATAGTAATCCTTATTCTAACTGTCAGCCTGAAATCTCCTCTACCATTGCAATAAACAGATGCCAGCCCTTATTTGGTAACCAATGGAATTAGCATCTCTTCAACCAGTGTTGGACAGCTCCAACTACCAGAGTGTTTTCATCGTCCTGATCCTGCCCTGCAGGCTATACAGAAATAGCTCCCTCTGTCTAGCCTAGAAAAATCCTTCAAAGGGACTCAGGATTCTCTCAAACTCCTTGCCCCATAGCCTCTCATCAAATCCAATCGCCCCATTTCTTTTTCTCTCATATTTTGCCAGAGCACATATGTGCTTGCCAGAAAGAGAAAGAGATAAAAGGAGAAGGAGAAAATTACTCATTCTTTAATCCACTCCCTAATATCAACACACCATACTTAGCAGGAATGTAAGAATGATTCCTCCTCCCTTGGCAGGACTGCAGCCCAAAAAACATTCTCCATACAACCCTTACATCTCACCTACCACTCCTGAGGCTCTTTACAAATGTCTTCTTTGACACTCTTCTCACACAACCTCAAGCCACAACTTGTGTTTTCAGGCTTCTTTGTTATAATTTTCATCAGCTTGAGTGTTATACACTTCAGAAATCTCAAGACTTTCGATGCTTATATTTCTACTACTATATTCCACAATGAAGGAGCATCTTGTCCCATGCACCTCCCCTCTTTAACAATGTCTAGTTTAGTTCAAAATGTGCCCATTGAGCAGTTATGGCATTCTTAATGCTTTCTGATTTTACTAAGATTGCCTGGATTGGCTATTTCCAACACATCTATCAAATGCCCACTAGTAAACATTGCCTTTGGGGACAAAAGTCCCAACCTTTCCCAGCTATATGAGTATCTGTTCCACTCTATGCCTTTAAACATGACCAGTCAGCCTGATTTCATGAATTGCTCCATAGTTGGCCAATAAAAATGAGTCTTGGATAGTTTGTTCCCATTGGTGACAAATGTCTGACCTATTGCATTACTTTTCTCTTTCTCTTCCACCCTGGGATTTATCATGCTTCTCCCTGGCTCCCAAAATCAAAAATATGTCCTGGGCCAGCAGGTGGCATGGTGGTTAAGGCACTGGACACTCCCACATGGCCAACCACGGTTTGAGTCCCGGACGTGGTGACTTGCTTTCTACTTCCCTTTTGTCTGTGTGTCTTTCATTGGTCAAATTAAAATAAATTAATGAATAAATGAAATGAAATAAAGAATTCTTTAAAAAATAATTCTGTCCTACACTAATCATCCTTTGGGCTAAAGTCTAGATTTGCTTTTTGGCATTGTTCCCAGCATTCTTCCTCTAATAAGGTGTGAGTTCCCCATCCACATGGTGTTAGCAACCCTACCCAATTGCCCTGAACTGAAGTCACTAGTGGCACCTCTATGCACTGAATTAAGGTTTTGAAAACACTGCCAAACAGATTTGATACACTTTAGTTGTGATTCCAAAGAAAAGAGCTTGCATGGAGGTATATGAAGTTGCTTTGAAAAGCTTCTATGGGTCAGTGTAAGCTTCTCACTGGATCCCTAGGCATCATTCTATGCTGATGCTACTGTTCATTTTCTAGACAGAGAAGTTGATTTCTGAAACTTGGTGCAGAGGGAATGTACCTACTGTATAGCCAGAATAACTATCCTCCCCTCACCTCATGGTCAGCCTCAGAGGAGCTGCTGTGCAACCTGAAGTTGCCTCTCCAGAACATAGGGCAGAAGGACTGACAACCACTTAATGAAACCTCAGTGTAGCCAGTGTGAGGTGGTTATAATCACTATATATATATAGATAGATAGATAGATAGATAGATAGATAGATCAGCAATACTTAATGGAATTTGGGTCAAACAGTTTTATTTTCATTTTCAGAGGAAAAGGTCTGTACATATGTTAAATAAACATAGTGTATGTGTATATATATAGTTACATATTAACTAAACACTATATATAATAAATGCATAGTGTATGTGTATATATAGAGGGATAGTTACATATTAACTAAACACTATATATAATACATATTAGCATATATGTATATATTCACATGTGTATATAACATTTTAAAGAATACTCCAATAATAGTGGACACATCACATAGAAGACTGTTAGATAGCCCATGTTTGATGAGAGGTTAATCCCATTGATTAAGTTTCTATTCCAAAATATCCAGCTGAAAACCCAAACAGGAAACTAAGGATGTGGAGAAAAACAAAATGAAAGCATAATCCTGATGTCTCAAGCAGAATTTCATCCATAGAAGGGCATATATTGTAATTTTCTCACCAGTAGTATTTTGGTTTCTTGGAAAAAGAAAGAAAAAAGTATATGCTCCACCTTTTCACATACAATTTCATCCCCTAGAGACTGGAGAACGTGCCTTAAATGTTAGTGCCTCCTCATTAGCAAAACCAAGCCTAAAAAAGGCCTTTCTTAAATGTTTCTTGAATTGTATCTCCTCTTTGTTTACTTAGGTAGTGGATGATCCAGAACTGAGGGTGCTTTGGTGACACTTTACCAGAGTTTACTGGACTTGTCTTACGACAAGCCTGTGATCAGCTAGAATGCCTAGCTGTGCTCTTCTCCATTATGGTCTATGATCTGACAAAAGGAAGAATCTATTTTAGGATTTCCCACGTCCGCTGTGGTTCTGAGTAATGCCTGAGACTTGTTATCTAGCAATTAAGCAAGAAAAGATGGGAAATTGTATTTACATTTTCCACACTGCTAAGCTTTCTATACCTAACCTTGAGCACTTAATACTGTGCTACTTTATGATTCATCAGGGAGCAATGGTTTTATTTATAAAAATAGGAAAGTAAACTTAACTCTCACTAGGATAGCTCTTTAAAGAGAAAAGAGTAAGACATGCATTTTAAAATTGTCAGTGATGAGGATGAAAAATAAACTATTCCCATTACTGAAAGTGAGGTCTTCAGATCTTTCTTCCCTCGTTTCCTATCTCACCAAAATACCAAAACCAACGGTGTTAATTTCTCATTTTCATTTTATCTTCTTATCTGTTTGGAAAGCTCTTACTTAACAGCCACATGTCCAAAGACTAGTCCTCCTTCAAAGTTCAGCTCCCCTAGCTCTTCTTCCATTAAGATCTTTCTGACAACTCCTCATCTCTCTTCTTTCTGTGCTCACCACCTACCATTTAACTTGCCCACTAGGCTGCGTTCTAGACACTGTACATTAGTTTTCTTCTTTTTTCTTTTCTTTTTATTTTTTGACAGGGGGGAAGAGGAGTGTATAGCAAAGGCAAGGAGGTTACTGAAGGAGAGAGAAGGAAAAAAAGAGCTCCCAAGAAGGGAAGGGTCCCAAAAAGTGAGTTGCCAAGAAAGAACTGTGATGAGGAGTTTTTATCTGTTGACAGAGGGACCTTGTTCAGGCTTGTCCTAGGTGTGGCTTATACATTCATTCCCTTTGTAATAGGGAGGGGCACATACTGGATAGGTCCAGTTATTCTCATGATTTTGGAATGGTTATGAAGGTCAGGAGATTCTTTGTCTAGAGGCTTTGGACCATAAAAACTATTATTTTATCCTCTTCTAAAAATGTGATGGGGCTTGGAAAAAGTCTTTGTTTTAGGTCTAGGTCATGCTGCCTATGTCAATCACCGAGTCACTGCTGCAAGAAGTAGTGAGCAAGTAGTAAAGCTACTTTTTCTCCATCTTAAAACTTAGCCCTTTGGGCCTATAGCCTAACTATATTTTTAGGGTCTCCATCTCCTACTTCATTCCTCCTTCTACAGAGGAGTCCCTAACTGCAGTTAAGAGGTACAAGGGTCAAAGACCACTCTGACATCTTCGTGCTGAAACTGGGTGATGATGGAGGGGGAGCAACATTTAAGGATCCTCTGTGAGAGGTCTACCTAGAGGCCCGTGCTAGAAGTCGCAGTGGGTATTCACTGGAGACTTTGTCTCAACCACCATTTGTAGCTTGATGGATTCTAAATGAGAAAAGCAGTTCATTATAATGATGATGTAATAAAAAATTTAGCTATTTCTATCGCATACAACACTTAAACATAACAACTAAAATTGTGACTGGTAGCATCCAATACAAATTTCTTCTATATTAAAGCCATTTTTTTTTACCTTTTGACCAAAAACACACTTCACAGCTGTAATCTTTTTATATCACTTTTTTCTGTTTACTACAGTACATTCATTTTCCTAGGCTATTCATTTACATATCACATCTTCCCTCCAAGGTGGGCACTACTTCTCAGTAAGAGATTTTATTCCTCCAAACCATAGACCGAGGCATTGTAGTCACTCAGTAAGTTTAAAGATATCCAATTTCATTATGAAACCAAGACAGAAGAATATATATAATTTTTGCCTATAATATAATTAGTAAAGGGCTATCAGTTTAATTGGGAAAACTATGATCAAAGGTCTTCTTATGCATTTAGCATCAATGACCAACAAGAAGCTAAACGGGCATAGAAAAGGGTGAAGAGAATGTGGTAGTTACAAGCAATGTTGGTAGATGCCATTTTTAAAAGCTCTTTTAAAGCTAAGAGTATGTGCTTTAAGGACATGTGGCTACCTGACTAAATATTAGCTCTTCACAGGCTAGAACATGAGAGTGATGTTTAATTCTGAGTACTTCACTTTTCTGACATTTTCTAAGTGGTAAAAACTTAAATCTTGAATTTAGTGCAGTGCTACTCAACCTACCTTCACTTCAGAATTGTCTGAAGTAATATGGAAAAATACAAATTTCCAGGGCCTGTGTCCAGAGATCTGGATTTAAACAATCTGGTATTGGTATCTGTTACTAGTCTACAAGGTGATTTTAATGTGTAACCAGAATTGAAAACCACTGATATGGTATTTGATTTATTGATTCCCTATTATGAGCTGTGCTTATTATATGTCTTAAGTGCCCCTAAAATAAAAAGTAATAATGCAGCCTTCGTGTTGCCTCTGAAAAATGGGGGTTAATTAGAGTTTAAGAGAAGGGTACAGAACTAAAAGTATGGGCAAATGTCCAGTAACACTTCCAGAAGTCTGGGTACCTCGGATCATAACCATGTCTTTCTTTGTACAGAGTCATGCTGTGATTACTGAGATCAATGCCTATGATTCTCGAATCAACCCAGGAAATAATTCTCTGCTAAGTGATGCCAGTCCTTATCTCCTAGCAAAATGACACCAAAGCATCTCTAGACAATTCATTCTTCATCATTTCTGAAAGGTGGGATGTTGCAGCTATGTGAAACTCTGGTTCTCATCAAAAGCAGAGGAAAGGCCATTTCTGGGGTCAAGTGCCCCCATGAACAGTTCACATCGTGAACAAGAAGATAGAGGCAAGGGGGAATTCATGAGCAAACAAACACGGGTTTCTGGCTCACCAAGTTAGTAGAAGGAGCAGAATGGATCCCTATCTGCAACATGAAAGTGAACTTAAACTGCCCAAGAGAAAGCTGAAAACTTCCAGAAGGATCAGTAGGCCTATGTTTTTGTTGTGTGAAATAAATCACCTTTTAAGGTTAGGGTTCATTGGTTCTTGGCTTGGTTATAGAAGGCTTTGAGTCATAAGGGTAAAACATAAAATGAATTCAAAATGGTCCATTCTGCAGACAGAATGATTAAAAGAAAAATATTTAATTCTGAACAGATATATAACTGAAAAATCTAAAAAGGCATAATGGCAGCATGACAAACAAAAGCCTGCCAGATTACATATTCTCTGACCCATTAAAGCTACCTCTACATGTATCTAAGCACCTAAAATTCAGCCAAAATTTAAAACACAAATAAAAGAGCTCAACATACTCTCTCACATTCTCAGTCTTGGATAGTAGCACAAAAATGGAATTAGGACTAGCTCTGTGGAACACTAGTGATGAATTGCTTATGAAAAGACAGATTCTATATACATTTTGAATCCCTGGCATGATCATCCCAAACCATGTGCACAAGTATCCAAGATTTGACAGTTTAGAGGACTAATGGAAGGGGGTTATTACTAGAATAGACCCAGTGGGGGATACTCATCTCTTTTTCTTTGTTAGCTCTGTCACTTTTGCTCTCCAGTATGTACACATATGCTCTCTCATGATTGAAGAAAAAAAAATAGAATTAGCAATTAGCTGATTTGATGATTCAGGAGGAAGAAATAGAGGCTGAATCTAAGACTCTGAGTTTATTACTGTTTGAATAATAGAACTTATAGACAAGATCAGGATAGCAGAAAAAGGACCTGGATGGAGGAGAAAGTTGGATGCAGCTAACAGATTTAATTTGGATATGTTAGGACTCAGGTGCTGGAGATAATCCAGGTGAATCTAACAACTATGCAATAAAAAATGCAGACCTCCAATGAAAATCTGAAGCTACAAACTGAAATACCATTATAATATACTATAGATGATTGTCAAGGACGGGGAAGAGGAGTAAGTACCAAGAGTAAATATTATTCATGATGTAATTCCCACCTAAGAGTAAAAGTGAGATAAAGTTTAGGGAGTGACCATGTTACCTTGGGTTTCAAGGTTTCCCAGGAGGAAAACCATAAACATCTAGATCAACATTAGTTCCATGAATCTCAGGAAAAGGAAGTATAAGCCAATAAGAGAAGGAAACATTCTGATTCTCTCTAACAGGAACTTACTGTTTCCCTTAATTTTCCATGTGTGCTTACCAAAGAGAGACAGAGCAAGAGAAACAGAGGCAAAGGAAGGAAGCAACCTTCCATGAGGGATGGTCATGCCACAACCCCTTTTTCATTTCTCTTTTCAGGATTTTTGGCATGCATAAATACATACCCAATATGTGTTTCAAGTCATCAGGTCCAGAACTAAAACTGCACAATCCAGGATCCAGCCCCTTTAAACACCATGTCACTGGTTGGCCCACTCTACGAGGAATTTTAATAAGAAATAGAATTCAAGACAATGAGACCACTGGGAAATTAAGTTCGGGATAGGTATTGAAAACAATTTCACAAATAAAGAAAAGGAGATGTGTTTTATAAGGAAATAAGAGAAGAGTCTTTCCAAGTAGTTCTAAGGCCTAATTAACTAAATAATCATCAATAGATCTGGAAAGCCAAAGAGATGCAAAATATCTGCATGAACAAGGCAATAACTCCATCTCTATTTTAGCTGGGTATGAGTTGTCCTCATTATGCTAAAACCAGACCAGGAGGCAGGCTGGTGAGCATTCCCTTCAGGAATAAAAGCTGACAAAGGTTCCTGCGACCCTGTCGAGGCATTTGGGAGCTATAAACCAGGGGCGTTACAACTGAGAATTCTGCTATTTCACCTTGTTTGGTTATTTTGATTTTCCTTTGCCCCTTTCTCACAAAAATAAACAGTAAATCTCTTACAATAAAAGAGAGCCTATAAGGTTATTGAGGAGAGGAGTATAATAAATGAATTATAAGCAGGCAAGACTATATCCTCTATAGTCTGAAAAGAGGGAATGTAAAGAGATCAAGTAGGTGGGAACCAGCAGTTAGCGTAATGGCTATGTCGCTGGACTCCCACGTAGTCGACTGCGGTTCGCGTCTTGGACCCGGTGGCTTACAACTCACGCTGGGCGCGTGTGCGTGCGTGCCCAAGATCCCGAGAGGAGAATGGAGGAGAAGGGATTGAGGCGTGACCATCCCCCCTGGGGGGGTGATTTCTCGCTTTCTGTCTCTATGTCTCTCTCTGTCTGTCTGGCGAGCGCACGCGCCCTATAGCGAAAAACCTCTCCAAAGGAAAAAAAAAAAAAGAGATCAAGTAGGTGAGAATAGGCATTAAAAGAGAGAAATAAAGGCTGAATTTCTAGATTTCCATAAAATAAATGAAGGGGAGACTTAAATGTCAGCTTGTGCCTGTGAAAGAGCAACAAATAGCTCTCATTTTATCTCATATTTTTAAAGAACATATTATGGAAGATGCTAGAAGAGAAATACAGCTAAGGGCAAATATAGTGTGTCACAAATCTGTCATGGAAGGCTGCAATCTAGAAATCACCAATATTTCCAGTGACAATCAAAGAGAGTATTGAGGTGGTTCACCACAAGATGATGGTCAAATATTAAATCTGACACTCAGCTAGATAGATAGAATTAAGACATAATACTCATTTATACTTTGGTCTTCTACTTCTCCATGAAAAGTGATGTCAGCTTCTTTACTTAATAAACATGAATTGATCATTTATTAATGTAAGCTACTATCATATATTCAAAGAAAAATGCAAATCTTTATACTTCAAAAGGCTTGTCATACAAGAAAAAAGACTAAAGCCAAGCAGAAACCAGGTTCCAGACAAAAATGAAGTCATTTGAGAGATATATTCAGTGTCAGGAGTTCAGGTACACAGGTCCAGTCCAATCCTTCAGCCTTGAAGTATGATACAAAATTGCTTCTCAAATCTCTGAGACACATAAGAGTATGAAAGTGATACCAAAAGACTTGAAATGGGCAAATGTAAGCCAGAAAAGAGAAAAAAAAAAAAAGAGCCTCATCAGCCAAGACCAGATCTTGATATTTATAAACTGGCCAGCTGGCAGGGCCATTCAAACTAGCAAGGCCAGAGGCTATCTCTTGCTTACATTCTGATTCTCTGTCGTTCATTTGTCCTGTACATATTAATAGATTCCTAGAAAAGTAATTTTTTACTCTTTCTTGTGATGCTATAAGAGCTTATGGAAGTATACAAACTAGGCAATCAGAGAGATTATCCTTACTTTACTTGCTATTTGGATGAACTTGAGCAAATAGTTAAAACTCCCTGAGGCTCTATTTTCTCATCTATGAAATGGGAACAAAAGTTCTGCCTTCACAAATTTGTTGTGAGATTTATTGATTTATTTAGTATTTTTTGACAGATTGTCAATAGTAGTTAATCAGCAAAAATTATTAATTATGATTGTTATCCCTTTGTCCTCAGACATAAGAATACTACTCTAAACAACTTCTCCTAGCCCATCTCCTCCCTATCTGATTGAGTTTACATTGACATCTTTTTCTTAACAGCTATAGCATCTCTCAGCCACCAACCTAACTTGGGAAATGATTGTCAGACAAGAACTCTGGATACAGCTTCTCTAGCCTGAAGACCTCTAGAGTTCACTTCCCTTTTACACTGCCCTCTGCTGACCGCAAATCGTTGCTACAATTGACCCCTCAGGTCCTAAGAGTGTCAGATTGTAGGAAAGACCTTTCACCCTGACCTCCTGACAGACTTATAAATTTAATCAGTGAAAAACAAATTATTTATAATCATATGAAAATAAGGGGACAAACACCAAAGGCCAAAATGGACTCATTAAGAAAATATTTTCTTCTAAATCAACATCATTCTTCTGTATAATAGCTTTATTAGTCTGGTTATTCAAGAATACATTACACAGAACTGCCAGAAAACACTTACCATATGTTTCTTAATAGCATTGTGGATTAGATAAAATAAAAAGCATACAGGAGGCTCTATGGCATAGCTAAAAGTTCAAACCATAGTATGAATTTTGAATGTTGTACCAAGGCTCCATCAACAATCCTATCTCACTCAACATCTTTATAAATGACATGGGTGAAAATGAAAGATATTTTTATCATATTTTCTAAAGACACAATATTAGATTAAGCTGTTCATTTGGTATGCAATCCATTTTCTAAAAAACTCACAAAATTTGTTAATAAATAGTTACTGAGTTGCTTCTATGTTCCAAGCACTGTTTTAGACACTAAAGACAAACTACTTTCATAGAGTAAGTGTCTTGTAGAAGCTATAGTGTTAAATTTTATTTAGAACCATCTGAATTAAAATATTAGAAATTAACTCATTTTTTGAACAAGATGGCTGATGGGAAGCACCCAGCATTCATCTCCTCACTAATTAAGGTATAAAATATTAAGTACTCAGAGACATTTAGACTGGAATTTCTAAGGAAGAACACTTGAATTCACCAAAAAAAATCCAAAGTTTTCTGAAACAAGGAAACTCAAGAGAAACAACATAAAAAAGGAACCAAAGCACCCAGTAGGCTTAAATCTGCCAGCTGAAATCAGCAGATACTCCATTTTTCTGGGAAAGAGTGAGCAAGAGATCCCTAGCAGCCTTGGATACCACCTGGAAGGGCATTCCTAGCTGCCTAAGAGTCCAACCAGCGCTTTACACAAACCAAGGCCCAGTGAAGGGAACCTCTTGAGATTCACAGGGATGAATAATTCTAGGGAAGGCTCTTGTCCTGGTTAATCCCATGTCCCAGGCCCAAGTGGCTGCAGAGAAGCAACGTTTTAGTGAACAATTAAAGTGAAGCAACATTTTAGTGAAAGCAAAAATTAAAGTGAAACCTGTCCCCAAGAACTTGCTTCTTGGCTTGCAAATTCTCACATTCCTAAGAACCCACTGAAATCCCACCAGACCTATGTGGGTGACTGCAGTGATCAATCTGGCTAGACTGAGTGATAGGGCTGTGATCCCAGTACCCAAATCCACCATTATATCCTCTGCAATATAGACAGACCAAGAGTAGCAAAAGGACTGCTCCAGGAACAGAGATAGTGTGTGAGCACATCTCCTCTAACCATCGAATAACAGAGGAAACCAGACATTTCTTACAACTGACTAGCAGACCTGCACTTTTATTCCTGGCCCCCCCAGACTCAGAACTCCAGAAACAGGTTTCTGCCCTTTTTTGTTGCCATTTGCAGCACAAGCAATAATGTTAGGTAATATCCCTCCCATCACTGAAAATGCCATTCAAGGTATCAATGAAATTAGCTCATCTTTTGGCCTTTGATTCATTTGCTTTATGCTGTAGAGCTTGTAAAACAATTATTATTGGAAAAGAGTGGCATAAGACAAACTGAACGAAAACTGAAGCAATATTGAGAACAGCATGGTTAGAGCCTCAGCCTCTCATTGAAATTTTGAATGATCATAGACAAAATATATTGGGCTTACTGTCTGTAAAATGGGTGCATATTCAATTTTAAACTAGCATTTAAAACTATTTTAAACTGAGAGTGAAATTAGAACAATATTTAGTTTGGGGATGTCTGGAGAAATAGATGAGGAAAAAAACTAAAGATGGGATAAATGCAAATGCATTATGAAATATTTATGTAATATTCAAGAGCAATGGTTGTCAGATACCAAAAATGTTTGATTTAGTGATATTTAGGTTGATGCCACCATATCGGTAATATGTTTTCACATTAAACACTTTCTATAAGCAGATCACATTTGAAAAAAGAAAGTTCAAATGGATTCAACTCTAGTTTTATTGTCTTGACTGTCCACTCCATTTCACACTTTGTCTGACATTCTATTTTCACCTTGGACATAAAGCATAAATAAAAACCTGACAGCAAAGCAAAGGTTAAAGATTCCCTATAAATAAGACATGAAGCATTTTCACCAACAAAAGCATGAGTAAAGATTAGTGCAGTCCTGAAACATAGGCACTTCTACATTGACTTAATGGTTCTGCATAGAAAATAATTAACAGAAATGTTTTTCCTCAACCATTGTTCAAGATCTTAATCTGTTTAGCGGCTTCTTTATGTATGACTTATACTTTCCTTTATTGCCAGGCAACTGCAGCAAAGACTTCTCCTTTTGTCTATTGAAAATCACTTTGTTGCAGTAGGTGACACCAGTTCAGACAATGCTGTTACATCACTAACATAATTTGTGATGTAAGCCGCAGGTAACCTACCACCTCTTCTATAGAACAAAGTTGATTCATCTCCACTCAAATAAAATAATGAGCCATGTCCTCATCAAAAAGAATGAATCACCGTGATATTTCAATAAACAGTGAAAGGCATCTACTTTTTTGTACCTGACCCTCATCTGGAATTCTGTGAGACATACATGGGTCAAAAATCACAGGATGGAAAGGAAGAGAGGAGGTGGTGAGGTAAGATAAGGGAGAGGATGGGGGAGGAAAGGAGACATTATTCAAAGTTTAAGGCTAGAGTACCTAGTTTGTATAAGAAAATAATCTCAGATTTAAAAAAAAAGACAAATGATGTTTATAGGAAAGAATAGAGAAAATGGTGCTACATAGTTAACTTCATCTGACTTCTGTCAGATCCTATACATAATCATGTGATAATATAATATTAAATTACTCCTAAATAGGGGCCAGAAGGTAGTGCAGTGGTTAAGGCACTGGATTCCCACATGGCAAATGCAGTTTGAGTCTTAACCTGGCAGCTTGAAAATCATGCCAGGTGTGTGTACGTGCATGCCCAAAATCACAGGAAGAGAATGGGGGAGAAGGGATCATGGTGTGGTCATGACCCTTGTGGAGTGATTTCTCAATTTCCCTCTCTTCCTCCAGCAAGCACACACACCCTATGGGGGGAAAAAAAAGGCTACCAATAAAACAACTGAGGCCAGATATCACCATGGAACTCCATTGTCTCCCAAACTCTTCTAAGTGAGCAAAACTCCTGCTTCCAGCTCCCTTCTCCACTATCATTCCTGGCTCCCTGCCTGGCAGTGGCAACAGTCAATAAAACAACTGAGGCCAGAGATCGCCTTGGAAACTCCACTGTCTCCTGACCACTTCCAGGAGAGTGCTTTAGACCTCTAGCTGCCTTTTGTCTACTCAGGAATACTTTCAACTTCATAGTTTCCTGAAGAACATGGGATGTGTTGCACCAGGCAACTCCTACTTTCTTCCAAAGACAAGCATAGAATTTTTCTGGAATCATAAAGGATCCCGTATTGTCAAAGCAATTCTGTGCAAGAAGAGTGGAGTAAGAGGCATCTCACTCCCTGACCCCAAAATATATTACAAAGCTGTGATAATCAAAACAGCATGATATTGGCACAAAAGTAAACATGTGGAGCAATGGAACAGAATACAGACCCTAGAAATAAACCCCAAAATATCACCCAAATGATTTTTGACAAAGGGTACCAGTCAATCCAGTGGTAAAAATGAAAACCTCTTTAGCAAATTGTGCTGGAGAAACTGGGTATCTACCTGCAGAAAGATGAATCTGGATGCCTTTCTCTCACCATTAACAGAAATCAACTCAAAATGGATCAAAGATCAAAACCTAAGACCTCAAGGTATAAAACCACTGGTGGAAAACTCTGGGGAAACTCATTGGTGTAGACAAAGGCCTCTTAAATAAGGCATAGGCAATAATCCCCAAAATAGACAGGAGAGATTACATAAGACTAAGAAGTTTCTGCACAGCAAAAGACTCCCAACAACCCTCGGAATGGGAGAATATTTTTGCAAACTATGTCTCAGATAAAGGACTGATAACCAGAATACACGAGGAACTCAAGTGGGTCTTCTGAAAAAATCAACCTAATTAAAAGATAGGAAAATGAGCTAAACAACTCCCTAAGAAAGACATACAAGCAACTAAAAAGAATATGAAAAAATGCTCAACATCTCTCATTATAAAGAGGATCAAAACCACAATGAGATACCACCTAACCCCAGTCAGAATGGCAAAGATTAAAAAAACAAAAAACAGTAAGTGCTGACCAGGCTGTGGTGTAAGAGAAACTCTCCTACACTGCTGGTGGGAATGTAAATCAGTCCAGTCACTATGGAGAATAATATGGAGGTTCCTCAAAGATCTACAAATAAAGTTACCAGCAATTTCACTTCTAGGTATCTACCCAAAGCTCAGGAGAATGCACATTCAGAAAAGTGCTTGCACATCTATGTTTACTGCAGCATAATTCACAATTGCTATGACCTAGAACCAACCCAAATGTCTGTGAACAGATGAATAGATTGAAAAAGTATGGCACATGTACTCTATGGAATACTAGTCAATGATAAAAAACAAGACCCTAGCATTGCTAGAAAGTGGACAAATATGGAAAATTTACTGCTGAGTGAAGCAAGCCAGATTGTGAAAGAGAGAAATTGTACCTCTCTACTTAATATATATTGACAGTCCACACTCTATGGTGCATGGAAAGTGATTATGGATACTGGAGACAGTGTGGGAAGAGGGTGAGAGGAGGGGAAGAGTGTTAGTAAAGAAATTAAGAGGAAAATAGAGAGGCAAGACATTTATGGGACACAGAAATGGAGTATTACCTGTTGATTATAATGTGTATATTATCCTCAAGTGGACTGGTGTGAAGTGTATTCATGTCGGGTATATTCACTTTACAAGCTAAGTGATGTATAGTGATTAAATGTATAAAATAAATAAATAAATAAAGATTTTTAAATACTGTTTTGGAAAAGAAAAAGAGATGAAATCTTATGTAAGACTGATGGTGTTATCTTTTTATTTTGTGAAAGCGTCTAATTGTTATATCATTCTTAGCAATAAAAAAAATAAGGTCTTCAAATACAAATAAAAACATGTTACTTTTTACCACTATTGTCTTAGCAATATGGCAAATTTTGGAAGAATAACATATACATACAAAAATAACTCATGAGTCAAAAATCTCTCCTGTGGGAAGTGCTTTTAAAACTATATAATTAACCTCAAACAAAGGCAAGTGAAGGACACCTTTCAACAGGCCCTTCCTGCACTGCAGAATTAGTGTGCTTTTCTTTCTTTTCCAAATACAAAATGACTTTCTTTGAGTCTCCTCCTACACACTATTTCAAATAAACCGTATGGTATGAAGCTTTTTAAAGACTGAGATAGAATGTTTAAAAGGTCATATTAACATCTGAAAATGGTCCTAAAAACATTTTACAAATATTTAAAGATTTTACATCCAAATTCCCTAATTTTATACTTTTTTTATTGCAACATTCTCTAATATCTGAATCTTGGACAAGTAGAAAATACTGAAATGTGCTGCTATCATCAGCAGTGTTGATGACATGTTGTTCAGCATCATTATCCATGTGTACAGACAATAGCCTTAGAAGATGTCCACAACCCAATCTGAGAGATAAGGAAAGAAGTTATCCTTTCACTTCATCTTTAAATAGGAGATACATTAAGCAACAACAACCAAAAAAAAAAAAAAAGAAAGAAAGAAAAAAGAAATAAAAGAAAAAAATTGGTAGTAAAATGATCAGTACTTCACTAAACAAAAAGAGCTGAATTAAATTGACATAGCAAATGGACTTAACACTTTTAAGATACAAGAGCAGAGTGTCCAGAGGCAGCCCCTGAGATTTTTCCACCACTAACTTGCTTCTCCTAGGAACTGTATTATGGTAGTTTCCAAGGAAAACCCTTCCTACCAGTCATTACAACTTGGTCTGAGAAATAAAGTGTGTTCTTTCTGGAATTCCCAAAGCAAAACATTAACTTAATAATTATGGGTTATGGGTCAGACATGACAAAAACTGACTTGGGTCAACAGACAGGAAAAGAAGATTGTAGCACAGAAAAGCATGTATGTGGCATAGATAACTTCAGTTCAGTCATTACTTAATCTGACTGCATGTTCGAATAACCCAGAGATCTTTAAAAATGTAGATCCCAAGACCCTGCTCTAGAATCAAGCTTTCTTGGGGTAGCAGAACTAAGAGAAAAAGGGGTGGAAGGAAAGATGAGGCTTTATGATCAAAACTACCAGACAAGCAGAAGGCAGAGCTGAAAAATTTCAAGCCTCCCAATACCAAAGATATCGAGTCACTGAGTTCTCTGTACCGCTATCACTCTACTGTTCTTCAAATTCAGTAATTGGGTTATATGGCTCCAGTTTCCTCCTCCTCCTCCTCCTGTTTCTATCCAATTGATTCTAATAGCAGTGAGCAAAAATCTGGTCTCTTCACTATGGGCTAGAAACTGGGTCTGCTTCATGACCTTGGAATAGGTACAGCCACATCAGGCCCAATGATTAGAAGGGCCTGAGATTAAGTTAATGCTTTGATATCATTGTCCTTAAATCCTTAATAATGTTTTATAAGGGGTTCCACATTTTTATTTTGTACTGGGCCCCACAAATTGTGTACCTGGTCATGCCTAGAAAGGCCCCATGATTTGGTTCCAAACTACCCCAACACCTCTCCCTGTTTTCCCCTTCTTTCATTGTGTCCCATCTACCCTGGCTTGCTTTCTGCTGTTTGTACAGGCTAAGCTTATTTCCATCTCTAAGTCCTCGCACCTGCTGCTACTGCTGGTATTAGGAGTATATGGTCATGGCCTCATCCTCATAGCTCACCCTCACCACTGCTTACTACTTTACCTATTTTACTTTTTTTTACAGCATTTACGAGCATCCGAAATTACCGCATTCACTTTACATTAGTTTACATCTTTTTTGTCTATTTCTCCCCCACTAGAATGTGATACCTCCTTACAGGCAGGATTTTGTCTGCCTAACTCACTGCTGTCTCTCTAGTCCCTAGATACCTAATCTATGACTGACTTCAAGGAAGCATGAAATAACAATGTGTTGACTAATTTACCAAACAACTAACATACTCTGTGTGCTGATGAATATATACTTTCCAAATCCTTTAACATATTGACAATATTCTATGAGAATTTCACTGCTCCAAAGTGACTCTGAAATATACTCCAATATAGAAGCCACTGGGCACCTCTAGTCATTTCCCAGGGATCAAACTTAATTTCTATCACTTCCTAAATTATTATTATTAAGAGTCCATAGATAAAGTTTAGGGAACATGTCAGCATTTAGGAAGAGGAGCTTTCTATAACTCACAGCTCCTCAACAGGTGTGCATACCACCTTGTGAAAAAAATCTTCCCAGCACTAGAAGAATGCAGAGAGACTGAGCAGACACTCAGACAGGATGCAACAGAAATGACAATTTCCAGTGATGAGTTGAGTCTGAAATTGCTAAGTCTCCTATGATTCTGAATTTTTATGTTTTTAAAGATTGAGTAAACCTGGGATGTTAGATATGTCTATATAGGTTGAAGATCAGGGTGGAGCTTTATAGCATATGATGGAATGTACCAGTAACAACCTCCCACTCAGTTACCTCTACTCCCTATTAGCCACCCCAAGGTAAGTTCACAAATACAATAAATGGGAAACTATCACTAAATATTTTCTAGACCCTGAATCAGTGTCTAATATATCTCAAACTGGGAACCAGTAGATGATGTAGAGGTTACAACACTGGACTCCCACATGGCTGACCACAGTTTGAGTTCTGAATGCGGTGGCTTGAAATTCATGATGGGCATGTGTGTGTGCATGCCTAAGATCCCAGGAAGAGAACGGAGAAGGGACTGTGGTGTGGCCATCCAGTGGGAGGGTGATTTTTCACTTTCCCTCCTACTGTGTCTGTGTCTCTCTCTACGGCGAGCACATGCACTCTAAGGTAGAAACCTCTTAAAATAAATTATATACCTCAAAACAGAATCTAGAAAAGCTAGATGAAAGCATGTTTTGGCTGCTGTAACAAAAATACCACAGACTGTATGGATTAAACAATGGTATTTATTTCTTACAGTTCTGGAAGTTGAGATGTCCAAGAGGAAGGTACTAGAAGATCTACTATCTGGGGCCAGTGGGTGGCAAGGTGGTTTAGGTTCTGGACTCCCACATGGCCGACCCTGGTTTGAGTCCCTGAACTGGCAGCCTGCTTTCTCACTTTCTCTGTCTCTCTCTCTGAGTCTCTCCCTGGTCAAATTAAAATAGCAATAATGATAATGAATAAGGTTAAATAAATAATTCTTGAAAAATTAAAAAAGAAGATTCACTATCTGGTGAGGGCTGCTTTCTGGCTTGTGAAGAGCCACCTTGCTTTTCTATATCCTCACATGGAGAAGAGACAGAGAATGGACACAAACTTTCTTCTTATGAGGGCAGTAATCTCATTCTGAGACCTCCACCTTCATAACCTAGTTGCTTCCTAAAGGCCCCATCTACAAACACCATCAAATTGGTGATTAAGGTTTCAATATATAAACTTTCTAAAGAATTATTTAGTTTTGATTCATTATTATTATTATTATAATTATTATTATTATTATTATTTAATTTGTTACAGGGAATGTGCACTAACCAGAGAGAGAGAAAGAAAATGAGAAAACAAGCTGCCAGGTCCGGGACTCTAATTGCAGTCAGCCATGTGGGAGTCCAGGCTGGTCCTCAACATACAAATTTTAGGAGAACACAAATATCCAGACCATAGCAGAATATCAGACTTAGTTTCAAATATTACATGAACCATTATATACCTTTAATTATAAATTTAGGTTTCAGGTTACTACCATCCTGTGGCCAACTCCAAAGCAATAAAAATATGTGTAGTGATTTTTGCAAAGGGAGAGGGATGTTAGAGCTCCTAAGGGCCCTTGACTTACCCTGCCATGTGGGACAAAGGGGCAGAGAGTACCATTCAAACTCCTGCCTTTTAATTACATTAATCTTCAGCAGTAAAAAAGAGGAAATGTTTCCCAATCAATGTCTTGAAAATTGAGCAATCAAGTTATCAATCTCTTCCTAGAGGAGTTGAGGGTGAAGAGAGGAAGGAGTCAGGGAAACTGAAGAGGGCCATACGAAGACTAGAGACAAGGAAGCCTTTCCTGCCATCATATAGAATACAACACATTAAAATGTATTTCTAAGCTTCAATCATATAAGTTAATGAAGGAGAAAGCCAGGCTAAATATAAAGTCTGTATTATGGTAAGATTGAAAGAACTTAAAATAGTTGTATAAAGCAGCTTTGGGGCAATGCTGCAGTAAACCACTACAAAGAATTTCCCAGTTTGAAAGCCATTTCTTTGAGAAGATAAAGAGACCCTGGCAATTTTGTACGTTATTCATTTGGAAAGCAAATCCGATTTTTATAAATTGAACAAGAGTGATTGCAGATTTTAAATCAGTGGGTACTGAATTAATGACATCTCTGCATAGGTTATTTCTCCTCTCCTTAGCACAGGACAATTCTGTAGTCAATGCTATATTCAAACACCCACTGCTGCCTAAAACCTTGAACTATGAAATCCAGGCTGGCATCCAGAGAGGCACTTGATACTAGTGTTTCAATTAGGCAACCGCTAAGCTTTCTTAGCTCTCTCTAAGAGATTGTGCAACGCCAAGGGCATGGCAGGGAACATATTTTAAATATCATTAAAGTATACATTAAGGGATTGAGCAATCTTTGAATGGCTTTGATCCCAAATGTTGGCAAGGGAGTTAAATTCAAGAAGGGCAACAAAATGAAGTGGAAAGAGTGAGGACTCTAGAATTGGCCCACCTGAAAACCAACTCTGCCATTAGCTCCCATGGGAAAGTTCAACACCATATTTTGACACAGAGGGACCATCTGGTAAACAGAGTGAGGACCTTGTCTCAGGCAATTGAGAACACTGAAATAAAGATAAAATGGCTGTGAGGTGGGCATGAGGAGGGTCAATTTAAACCATCAGTATATCATAGTTCTTAATTCACATTACAACTTTTCTTTAAGCATCTCCATTAAAGACTTTAAGAGCCAGAAGGGATCACGAAGTCATCATTTCCTGGAATGCTTCCATGCAGGAGATGAAGATCTGAGTCTTACCCAGCATCATGTGGAGACCTTTGGACTGATTTGAGGGCATAAACCCAAGATCTAGTTGTTGTGTTCCACCATTCCCTTCCTCCTCTGGGAGTCAAGTCTTCAGGACAAATCTGCCATTAGCCACAAAGCTAACAGGAAGTCATCACAGTCCAAAGTCTCTTCTCTTGTAGTTCATCCCATTTTTTTGGTAGTAGCAGTTAGTAGCGCCATTTGCTGATGCTAAACATTGTGCAACACTCTTACCTGGTGCTCGCAACAACCCTGCTTTCAGCAAAGGAAGCTAACGCTACGGAGGGTGCGTTATTCTCACATCGCACAGCTGGCTGCTCAGGCAGCACCTGAAATCAAACTGAAGCCACCTTTGCTATGGTCCTGCTCTCTTTCCAAGTAAGGAAACGAGGAAGAAAGTAGGGCACCTTGAAGGAAGAAAAGTTTGCAGAGGCAACAGCAAGCAGCTCAGACAAGACAAGCTTTCTCAAAGACAACTAATAGCGGCAGCCCTGAGCCAAAGGCGCATGGGCCCAATGCCGGGTTTATGTAACCCTCGCCTGCTAGAGGCGCGCACTGAGCACCGCGGGCGCAGACGGCGGGAGGATTTCGCTGCACGGCAATTGTTAGCTTAAAAACAAACAAAAAAGCCATGCTGCTCGCTGCAGAGAAAAGAAGACAATATTGAGTTTTTAGAAAATCTGAATTGAAGATCAGACAATTCAACTAGTGTAGCAAAGGGAAACTCAGTTTGCTGCGAAGGATTCAATAATGAAATACCGTGTGCTTCTGGTCAGGATGCACGGGAGAAAAGCAAATTGAACAAGGGCAGACTCTTTAGTCCTAAAATTGTGTTCAATTATTGGACAGTGGCGCTTACAGCAAACCCAAGTACTGCAAAACAGCCCCTTGACAAAGAATGTAAGAAAATTCTCTGGCAGAAAAAGAAAGAAAAAGGAAAAAAAAAAAAAAAGAAAGAAAGAAAGAAAGAAAGAAAGAAAGAAAGAAAGAAAGAAAGAAAGAAAGAAAGAAAGAAAGTAAGTGTAGAGTCCACTGCTTTTTTTTGCCACCTTGGGTCCAGTTCTCCATCTGGAATTGTTCTCCCAGCAGCAAGCCTTGCTCTTACAAGCACTGTTCTATAGAAAACATTTGTCTGATCAGGATTTTGTTATTGGTCCCATCTGTTTAACAGGATTGCTCATCACCTCAAAGTTAACTAAAATCTGGTTGTTATCAACAAATTACTTAAGAGCCTGGTAAATATTTTATGAATAGAATTGTAAATATTTCCTTCTTTGTTCACAGGAATACATGATATTTACCCATTCCTGCCACTTCCATAGCCTGCTTGGTCACCCCTACCAGGGCCTGAGAGGACAGTTTCAGGGTTACTGTGGCTCGCTCCAAAGTGCAGAGAAATTCAAAAAGGACAATACCCTGCTACTTTTCTTAGGGACTCCACTGTCTCCTGTAAGTTGAAGGGTCTGATAAATGAATGGGGAGAGATAACATTTGCCACCATGGTATCAGTTTAATAGGTGAAAGAAAATTCAAGGGGGAAATCACCTTCAAAAGATTATACAGTGTAGGGGCCAGCAGGTGGCATGGTGGTTAAGGCACTGGACATTCCCACATGACCAAACACTGTTTGAGTCCCAGACCTGGTGGCTTGCTTTCTCACTTTCCTTCCCTCTCTTTGTGTCTCTCTCTGGTCAAATTTAAATAAATTAATGAATAAATAAAAGTTAAATAAATAATTCAAAAAAAAAGATTATACAGTGTAGTCTAAAGAATACAGGAAAAAAAAAAAAAGCCAGATTGATCTGGAATTGAATCCCGGTTCTGTCACCTACTCACTGGTATGACTTTGGGAAAGTCACTTAAACTCTTATGGTCTCAGTTTTCTATGCAGAATTGTTATCTGTACATAGGCAGACTGTAATGACAATAGCAGTGCTAAGTTATACCATATGTCTAAGTCATGCAGTAGGCTATTTTATCTAGGTTTGTGTAACTGTACTCTATAATGCTCACACAATGATGAAATCACCTAAGGACACATTTCTCAGAATATATCTGTATCTTTTATTTTTTAAAGAATCTTTTATTTTATTTATTTTTTATTTGACCAGAGAAAGACAGAGGGAGGGAAAGGGAAAGTGAGAAAGGAAGTTACCAAGTCCAAGATTCAAATCATCACAGTTAGCCATGTGAGAGTCCAGTGCCCTAACCACTGACACTACCTGCCCGCCCCGTTATATCCCTATCTTTAAGTGACATGTAATTATATATACAACAAGCTATGAAAACGAGTTTTTCTAACTATAAAATACTCTGCAAACAGAAACAATCAGCAGACCACCAGGATGTGTGCCTTCAACAAGTTTTTCTTGAAGGATAGTTTTTCTCTCTCCATATTAGATTTTGCTGGTTCTCAGGATGACTGTGGCTTCTGGGAAAATAGCTGTATTATTTCTGTTCCTTCCCAAGGGGAAGTGCACAAGTAGCCATCCCTTTTCATGTTTGGGCAACATAATTCATTCATCCATCTATCCACCTTCCATAAATTATTACTGGAACTTCAGAGGGCAAAACTGGTCATATCTGAGTGGTTTTCAGCTCAATATAAGGAAAACTTTCTGCCTTTAAGAGTTAGTTGTCCAACAATGGAAGAGTAGCAAGCTCCTCATCATTGAGGTTTTTGAAATAGTTTATAAATCTAGTCTTATGTTCAGAACTGGCTCCCTAATTTGCTGAGCCCAGTATAAAATAAAAATTTGGGATTTCTTTTTTAAAAATCATGAAGAATTTCAACATAATGATAGTAAAAAAATTATACCATTTCATGGTTCTTTTGAGTGTAGTACACTGTGATTACACTAGTCACACATCCCCAAACCTGGGCCTCCATGTGACTCTCACATAAGATAGAAAGACTACTTGGCCTCTGAAACATCTTCCAGCTCTGAGTTTCCAAGTAAAACCCACAGTACCATTTCAATTACTGCTCCCACCATAATCAGGATGTGTAGTGAAAGAAGTACTATGTGTGCCATTTTGGAAGATACTTTATACAGTACTTTGCCTTTTTGTAAAACAGTATAGGAGTCATTCTGCCATTAATGCATGAATGGATGAATGCACTCATGGGGAAAAAAATGGGATCCAGAGTGACAATGAACCACTGAGTGGCTTGCATCTGGCCCCATAAGTCTAGGTGTATTAGTCCTGGAAAGGCAGCAGCAGGAGAATAGGGCCAAGTAAGGCATAGGAAACCTATATATTGATGGAAAAGGCAGGTCCATTTTTGTAGGGACTAGGGACCTCTCTGCTTGAGCCAGTATGCCTGGCTCTCATCAATCATCCCATCAACAAACAGCTTCCTTCCCATATCTAGGCCTGAACCTTGTCCCTCTTACTTGCTAAGGGTATTATATTTGTCTCACTTTCCAGCATATATTTAAATTCCTCTCCTAGGTTCTTTGGGTCTCTTCAAGTATGGAGTAAACTGAGAGTGGTCCGAGATTCTTGTTTGTTAGTTGCTACCTGGCATAAAACTATCCTCAATCAAGGTGTTACACCTTCAGGATGCCTGTTTCCAATTCTCTAGCCCACATGGATTCCCTCAACTCCACATGACCTAGCACTTGATGAAAGATATGCCACAGTTTCCTCATGTCCTTTTGAGAGTGAAGTCTCCTTGAGAGCAGGCACTACAGACTGTATATATCTCATTCTCGTGATTTACCATTTCCCACACAGAAATCTGGCTGGTAAACATTGAGCAGCAGCACCTCTGCCTCCTTCCACATGTGTGGATTCTGTCTCTCTGATTCTGGGACCCTGACCCTCTTGGAGGAAAAGATGAGGAGATCCCAGGATGAGGCAGCCTGGACTGCTTCTTCCTAGCCCAAGTGAAGGTATATGAACATTCCTGGGTGTGTGCAGTGCTGGTCTATTGAATAGGGCAGAGAGAGAAGTGGTCAGAGCATTTGGCCCCCCAAGTGTATATGCCCAGAATCAGGAAACCTGTATTGTAGATAAAAGATCATTCTGTAGAGATTTCCACATTCTAAGGTACCAGGCTCCTTTCTCAAAGGGTAAGAACATGGATAAGCCTCTCTCCTGGCTATTTTTATGGCCTAGGTGACACATGTAAATGTAGGAAGGTTATAGACCTATTCACATCCTCTTCCTTCACCCCAGAATTGACAGTATGACATCAGTCCCTTGGGATGTTTGCCCATCATCTTCATCTTCTAGGGAAAGAAACAATTTGTGATATACAGACGATCAAGGCAAAACTCTCTTTCAATACTCACTAAATGCCTTGATATCCTAACACTTCCCTTCCTTCCCACTGTCACTTTTGTCAAATACAAATCTTCTCCATAGACTTCCTCCATAGGATTCTGTCTGCCCTTGATATGCTAACTAAACCTCCAGGTTTTAGAGAGGTATATGCCATTTCCAGTCATTATCAGATGGCTCCTAGTTTTCTCTGTCCTCTCACTCTCCACCTCTAATTTTAGCCTTACTACATACTCTCCAACAAACAAACCTGTTAGAATAGAGTCCACCTACAATGGACCTTTTCAAAGATAGTAGTTAGCTTAGCCTCATGAGATAAGGGTTTGCTATCCAAAGCATAGCTAATATCTCTAGAATTTCCACATCTCTTAGGTGTTTGATAGGCCTTTCCAAGGGATCATGTCAAACTACTCTCTATACCATCATTTACTATTTGGCTATCGTTCCACAAATCTTATCTTTCAGGAAGATTCTTAAAGAGCTTTCTATGAAAATCAAGTTGTTCTCTCTCTTCTTCCTTCAGCCCGTGGGAGCAAGAAACCTTTATTTCAAAGTGAGAGGTGGAGTAGCTAAGGCACTGTGTTATTCCAGGAGTTTTAGAGGCAGCATTTAGTCTTTGCCAAAAGTATGGGGTCTAGTTGCCAATCTGTTCCATTTCCAGGGCATGCATTGAACTCTTCAAAATCACTAATTACATCTTGTGGAAATCATAATCCTTCCTATCAGTTTTTGGGTCTGCTTACTTTCTATGAAGCCAACAAGGCCCAAATGCTGACTCTCTAGGAAAATACTTCCCTGTAAATGGAGAAAACTAGGAGGAGAGAAATATTCTTTTCTTGGAACTCAGAGACCGAGTTAGTCACAATTCTAATATGAATGTGTTCAGTTGCCTTTTACTCATCTACACCTATTTCCTTAATTCTAAAAGAAAGATTAGGTATGATAGTTTCAGAGGCCCTTGCAGCCCCAATTGATGTTAAGTTGATCCAAATAGACATCTTTCTGTAGGCTCCCAGAGTTTATATTTTCTAATATACAGGAAGGTAAGCACTGAATCTGTGGAAAGGGGAAGCATCTCATACAGTGTACGTGTATGACCAAGGAAGACAAAGAATAAAAGCTAGTATTTGTAGGACATCATTACCCAAAGATGTTCTAGGAAACACTGCTTCCCTGAAAAGTGAATAGGTTCCACCACCCTTTTTAAAAAGATGTCCTATAATCAAATACATTTGGAAAGTGTGTGTATACTGTGTATGTGTGAATGTGTTTATGCACATGTTAAGCAGAAGTAGTGAGTGTGGAAGTGTAGTGAAAAAGCTGTCATGTCAAGATTCATAGTTTGGTTAATTAATCATGTAAAACTATGTAGGATACTAAGCTAGTGGTCAGGACATTCAAGACTGTGGATAAGCAAAAGATAAAGTAGACAGAAGCTCTATGAGAAGTTAGACTTGTCTGTTAGAAATCCAATTAGTGTAGACCAGATGATAACCTGACACAACTGAACATGTAAGATTTATCTCCATTTACAAGTTGAGAGCTGACAAATATTTCTTAGCACCGATAGTGAGTAATTGGAATGCTACTGTAAAGTGTAGAATTAGTTTTCTTTGCCTGGAGACAATTGTAATGTAAGGTCATTTCTCACTTCCTCTTTAATATATAATTCTTCCTGTTCGCCTCCTTCTCTGAACTATCAATTCTACCGTCTGTCCCCTGGTTTTCCTTGACTCATGTAAATTAATTTCCATGCTAAGTCCCATTTTGTTGCCAGTCTCTTAAAAGTTCTAGGAAAAAATACCATGAACCCCTTCTGTCTCTTATTCTTTTCCATTGTGGATTTCCTGGTTTTCTGTGCACTTGCTATGCAAATCATGCCCACTGGCACCTAAGCTGGAGTGAGATCTCTAGCACATATTTGGGAAGAGAAGACAGCTAACTGAATTAGTCACAGTTCTTTGGAGACAGAACCAATAGGATATGTACAGATATGTAAGACATATTTATTGGCGGAATCAGATCATGTAATTACAGAAGATGAGAGGTCCCACAACAAGTCATCTACAAGTCAGAGATCCTGGGATTCTGGTGGCCTGATTCAGTTCAAGTATCAAGGTTTCAGAGGCAGGGAAGCTGCTGGTGTAACTCGCAGATTAAGGCTGAAAGCCTGACAACCTGGGGGCTATTGGTATAAATCCTGAGGTCCAAAGGCAGATTTTGGCTTGTGTTTGGGAAGAAAAGAGTGTGCATTTGAAAGTTAGTGAGTGTGTGATTATGTGTATATACTGTATGAGTATGCATAAATATGTTTATGCACATAGTGAGCAGAGGTAGCGAGTATGAAAGTCTTGAGTCTTGAGTTCTGATGTACAAGGCAACAGAAGTCTATTTTGCTTCCTTTCAAATGATACTCATTTGCTTTCTGTATTTTCTCTCTCTAGGATTTTTGTTAATTGTGCCCACCTACTTGAGGGCAGATCTTCTATATCTAGTGAAATTCCACTACATAAATCCAATTGCAAAACTTATCTGTGATTCCCACAATGGAGGACACAGTAGAAGGGAGAAAATAGCACCAAACTATTTCACAGTAAGGGAAATATATGAGCTCATGGTCACAGAATCCTTCTCTGACAAATTAACCAAAAGTGAATGCATTACCAAATGACTAGAAATCAGAGAAGAGCCTCAAGGATGAGAGAATCAAGTAATACATCTCCAGCAAGGGAACACTGTAACTTGTCTCCAAGTAGAGAAAATTTAGAGGCTATTACCTAAATGTCAGAAAAAGAATTTAGAATATTTATAGTAACAAAACTCTATGAGATGCAAGAGAAAAAAGATGTTGAGGTCCAAGAGATGAGGAAGTCCTGCCACATTATGAAAGAAGAATATTGAACATCATAAAAAAGAATCAAATGGAAGTGTAAGATATGAAGGTTGTAATACTGGAAATCAAAACTTCCCTCGAAAGTATAAAAAGCAGATTAGACCATGCAGAAGATTGAATCTCAGGAGTAGAAGACAAAACTCTGACCTAGAAAAAATAATTTAAAAATACTGAGAAAACAGCCAAGAAAACTGAGGATACTCTATGAGAAATACTGGATACTATGAAATGCCCAACCATCCAAATAATTGGTATCCCAAAAGGTGAATAAACCAATAAGGACATTGATAATCTTTTCCATGAAATTCTGGAAGAAAACTTTAAAACTTTAGAGAGGCACTCAAACATCCAGACCCAAGAAATATAAAAAACCCCAAGTAGAATCAATCCAAGAAGATTTTCTCCATCCCACATCATAGCTAGATTGGCCAAAACCACAAACAAAGACAAGATACTAAGACTGGCAAGAAAGGAACTTCAGATCACTTACAAAGGCTATCTCATCAGGCTAACACCAGACCTCTCATCAGATGCAATGCAAGCAAGGGAAGAATGAAGGAATATATTCAAAATGTTAAATTAAAAACAATTTCAACCAAGAATATTATACCCAGCAAGATTATCCTTTATATGGGAAAAGAAGATAAAAACATTCTCAGATAAACAACCTGAAAAAAATTACCAACTCCAGACCAGCTCTTCAGGAAATTCTGGAAGGAGTACTATACGAAGAAAACTAAAGACAGACAGATAGCAGTAAAAGAACAAAAGATAACCAAGTATATGGCCAACTTAATGGTAAGGACAAGTCTGGAAATATCAATAATATTGTTGAATGTTAATGGATTAAATTATCCAATCAAGAGACATAAACTGGCTGAATGGATTAAAAATCAGAAACCCTCCATCTACTGCATACAAGAAACCCATCTCATGGATAAAAACATATGTAGACTAAAAATGAAGGGCTAGTAAAAGACATTCCATGCAAATGGAAATCAAAAAAGAGCAGGAGCTATACTGAATTCAGACAAAATAGGCTTTAAGACAAAAACCGTAAGAGACAAAGAAGGGCATTATATAGTAGTAAAAGGACTAATTCACCAAGAAGGTATAATGCTTATAAATATCTATGCACCCAACTCAGAAATACCTACATATGTGAAGTAAAGACTGCTAGATTTAAAAGGAGAGATAGGTTTTACCACAATAATTGTGGAGATCTCAACACCTCATTATCTCCTTTAGACAGGTCAATGAGACTAAAAAAATAAGCAAACAGATTCTGGACCTAAATTATACCATAAATCAGACAGACTTGATAGATATCTATAGAACTTTCCACCAAAAAAAAAAAAAAAATCACAGCCCCGCATTGTGCTTTCTCAAAGATTGACCACATGATAGGTCACAAAACCAGCCTTTACAGATTCAAAGAAATAGAAACTATATCCAGCATCTTCTCCAACCATGATAGAATTAAACTTGATATTAATCGCAGGAAAACCTCTCAAAAATACACAAATACATGGAAACTAAATAACCTACTTCTGAATGACTTCATGACTACTGAGGAGATTAAGACTGAAATCAAAAGTTTCATGGAGGGAACCAGCAGTTA
The DNA here is from genome assembly GCA_026018925.1 of Tupaia tana. Taxonomy (NCBI): domain Eukaryota; kingdom Metazoa; phylum Chordata; class Mammalia; order Scandentia; family Tupaiidae; genus Tupaia; species Tupaia tana. Next base: position 215,860,450 of record JAKSZU010000003.1, on the reverse strand, counting down.
GCGTAATGGCTATGTCGCTGGACTCCCACGTAGTCAACCGCGGTTTGCGTCCCGGACCCGGTGGCTTAAAACTCACGCCGGGCGCGTGTGCGTGCGTGCCCAAGATCCCGAGAGGAGAATGGAGGAGAAGGGATTGTGGCGTGACCATCCCCCCTGGGGGATGATTTCTCGCTTTCTGTCTCTATGTCTCTCTCTGTCTGTCTGGCGAGCGCACGCGCCCTATAGTGAAAACCTCTAAAAAAAAAAAAAAAAAAGTTTCATGGAAACAAATAATAATGAGTACACAAGTTTCCATAATATACAGGACACTACAAAAGCAGTCATAAGAGGGAAGTCCATAGCAATTAGTGAGCACAAGTAAAAGATGGAAAGGTGGCAAAAGAACAACCTAACATTATGCCTCAGGGAATTGGAAAAACAACAAGAAAAAATTTTAAAAAATAAATGCCAGGAGAAAAGAAATAATAAAGATCCAAGCAGAAATAAATAAAATAGAAAATAACCAAACTATGCAGAAATCAAATGAGGGCAAAAGCTGGTTCTTTAAAAAGATAAACAAGATCGACACATCATTAGCCAGACTAAGAAGAAGAGAGAAAGGAACCAGATACAACAAATTCTCAATGAATCAGGTAACACTACAACAGACATAATAGAAATACAAAACATCATTAAAGTATACTATGAGTGACAATATGCCAACAAAGAAGAAAACCTGGATGAGATAGACAAATACCTGGACACATGTACTGTGCCCAAAGTTGACTCAGGAGGACATAGAAAGCCTGAACAGACCTGTAACAAGCAATGAGATTGAATCAGTAATAAACAACCTCCAACAAAGGAAAGTCTAGGTCCCTATGGCTTCACTGCTGAATTTTACAAAACTTTTAAAGAAGTAACCCACATTCTAGTCATACTGTTTCTAGAGATCCAAAAGGAAGGAACCCTTCCAAATTCATTCTATGAAGCCTCCATTACACTCATTCCCAAAATGTATAAGGATACAATAAAAGAGGAAAACTACAGACCTATATTCTCTGATGAACATAGATGCAAAAATTCTCAACAAGATACTTGCTGACCGTATTCAACAGCATATAAAAAAGGTTATTCATCTCGACCAGGTAGGCTTTATTCCAGGGATGCAAGGGTGGTTCAACATATGCAAAATCATAAATGTAATATACCATATTAACAGAAAGAAAGATAAAAACCATATAATCATTTCAATCGATGCAGAAAAAACATTTGACAAAATATAACATTCCTTTATCATTAAGACTCTCAGGAAAATTGGCATAGAAGGATCGTCTCTTAGAATAATAAAACCCATCTATAAAAAACCTATATCTAACATTATACTGAATGAGACACTAAAAACGAGTACAAGACAAGGCTTCCCACCTTTTCCACTCATATTCAGTATAGTACTTAAAGTCAGCCAATGTGATCAGACACGAGAAGGAAATATAGGGAAAGAAGAGCTAAAATGATCTCTATTTGAAAATGGCAGATTGTATACATAGAAGATCCAATATTATCCATGAAAAAACTCCTCAAAGTAATAAATGCACACAGTAAAGTAGCAAGATACAATGTCAACTTACAAAAATCTATAGCATTTCTATATACAAACAACAAGCAGACAGAGACAGAACTGAAGAAAGTAATCCCATTTACCATAGCCACAAGAAATATAAAATACCTAGGAATAAAACTAATCAAGAAAGTCAAAGACCTCTATTAAGAAAACTATGAAAACCTTAAACAGAAAATTAAAAAGAACACAAAAAAAGTGGAAGGACATCCCATGTTCCTGGATTGGCAGAATTAATATAAACAAAATGACAATCCTACTCAAATTAATCTACATATTTAATGCAATCTCTATAAAATTACATTCTTCACAGATCTAGAAAAGACAATCATAAAATTTGTCTGGAACCATAGAAGACCCCTTTTTGCTAAAGCCATTCTGCACAAGAAGAGTGAAGTTGATGGCATCTCACTTCCTGATCCCAAAATCTATTACAAAGCTGTGATAATCAAAACAGCATGGTATTGGCAGAAAAACACACATGAAGACCAATGGAACAGAGTAGAGACCCCAAAAATAAACCCCAAAACATACAGCCAACAGATCTTTGACACCATTCAATCTGGTGGGAAAAAGAAAACCAAATAGTTCTGGAAAAACTAGGTATCCACCTGAAGAAAGATGAATCTCAAACCCTATCTGTCATCATTAACAAAAATCAACTCAAATTGGATCAAAGATCTAAACCTAAGACTGCTAACTATAAAACTACCGGTGTAAAACATTGGGAAAACCCTGGGAGACACTGGGGTAGGCAAAGACTTCTTAAGCAAGATCTCTAAAACGCAGGCAATAATCCCCAAAATAGACAGGTGGAATTACAACAGATTAAGAAGTTTCTGCACAGCAAAGGACACTATAATTAGTGTGAATAAACAACCTTAAGAATGGGAGAAAAATTTTATTAACTGTGCTTCAGATAAGGTACTGATAACCAGAATACACAGGGAAATCAAGCAGCTTACCTGGAAGAAAATGATTAGCCCAATTAAAAGACAGGAAAATGAGCTGAATTAACAACTCTCTAAAGAAGACATATGAACAGCCAAAAAGCATATGAAAAAATGCTCAACATCCCTGATCATAAGGGAGATGTAGATCAAAACCGCAATGAGATATCACCTAACCCCAGTCAGAATGGTGAGGATTAAAAAATCAAAAAATGGTAAGTGCTAAAAGGGGATGTGTTGAAAGGGGAACACTCCTACATTGTTGGTGGGAATGTAAATTGGTCCAGCCACTGTGGAGAACAATATGGAGGTTCCTCAAAGACCTTCAGATAGAATTACCATATGATCCAGCAATTCCACTCCTGGATATCTACCCAAAGTACAGGAGTACACTTAGTCAGAAAACCACTTGCACAACTATATTTATTGCAGCATTATTCACGATTGTTGAGACATGGAACCAACACAAATGTCCACAAATAGATGAATGGATTGAAAAAGTGTGGCACATATACTCCTTGGAATACTATTCAGCCATAAAAAACAAGGCCCTGGAATTTGATAGAAAGTGGACGAATATGGAAGATTTGTTGCTTAGTGAAGCAAGTCAGGCTATGAGAAAGATTTTGTATGTCTCCAGTTAACATGTACCAACTGTCTGTACTCTATGGTAGAGACTGAAAGTCTGGAGTACATAAAAGCATTAAAATTTTTTATGGACAGGTACCAGCAGTTGGTGCAATGTCTATGTCACTGTACTCCCATGTAGTTAACTGCGATTTGAGTTCCGGACCCAGTGACTTAAACTCATGCCAGGCGTGTGTGTATGTGTGTGTATGTGTATCCTCAAGATCCCTAGAAGAGAATGGAGAAAAAAGGGATTGCAGCATGGCCATCTCCTCTGGAGAGTGATTTCTTGCTTTCTGTCTTTGTTTTTCTCTGTCTTTCTGGCGAGTGCACATGCCCTATAACTAAATAAATAAATAAATAAATAAATAAATAAATAAAAACTGTTATGGACACTAGAGACAAAGTGGAATGAGAGTGTGGGAGGGTAAAAGCATAGGAAAGCAAATTTGAGTATAAAAATAGAGTGGTAAGACATTTGTGGGGCACAGATATGGTTTATTATCTGTTGATGAGGACGTGTATAGTATTCTCAACAGGACTGGACTAAGGTGTATATCATGCTTGGTAAAGTCTCTTTTAAATCTAAACGATGTATGGTGATTGAATGTGTAAATAATAATAATAATAATAACAATAATAATACATTTAAAAATAATTTTAAAAACTTAGGAAGAAAGAAAGAACTAATGATTATGATAAATAAAATTAAATTAAAAAAAGAAAGGCACATACAATTAATTGCTATGATAGCTGGTCTCTGAAATGACTCGCCAGTGAGTCATGTTTCCTTGTATTTATTTCCCTACTTAGTTCTTTTCTACAATGAATTTGAGTTGGTCTTCTGTAGCCAGCAGAATGTACAAGAAATGATACTGTATGACTTATAAAGCTAGCTCTTACAGTCTTGAAACTTCTGCCTTGATCTTAGAACAATCACTGCTGACATGGTCATGCTAGATGAAGTCAGCCTGCATGTAAGCAGTTCGACCACCCTGAAACTACCATGCTGTGAGAGACTTAAGCCACCTGGATGTGACCTGAAGATGCCAGGTAGAGAAACAGAGATACCACAGAACACTGAGGTGTCAGAGATTTGCGTAAAGAAGCTGTCTTGAAAGTAGATATTCCTATCACTTCTCACCTTTTGGCTAATATCAAGTGAAAGCCAATTCTCTAGCCTCAGCTATCACAGTTAATTCCACATAAATCAGGGACAAACTACCAGATGAAACCTTCCTGAATGTCTGGCCCACAGAGTCAAGAGCAAAAGAAGATGTTTGTATAAAGCCACTAAGTTTTGGAGTACTCTTATGCAGCAATTGATAACTAAAACATGGGCTTTTATCCAACCCAGGAGTTCACTTCAGATAGAAGGAGGAGATTTTGATTGTTAATGTAAGATGCTGACATGAACATGCAACTGTCTAACAAACAAATGGCATCTATATTTTTTCTAGTTGGAAAACTATCAATTTCATTGATAAAATAAATAAGGAGATCTGGACACTCAGCAGTGGGAGTAATCTAAAGGGACGGGAGAAAAGAGAATGTATAAAGTGCACTATTTCCAGGCATCATCGCATACATACTCCTGTTCAATCCCAATAATAAAACTTGTGAAATGGTATTACTGTTTACTTCATAGATCAGGAAACTGAGTCAGGGAGAGAAAATGGCTTGTCTAAGTCACAGAGCTAGAGCGATCATGACAGTTCTCATAGGAGCTGGAAAGTAGCTTCACTAACTACCAGCTAGGTATTATTCTGAGCTCTCCTTCAAGGTTGATTCTGAAATTAGATATAGCAATAGATATAGCTGGCAGCCTGTCAGGGCTTGCATTACTTCCTGGGGATTGCTTAGATAGAAGCCTTATGTATACCAAAACCCTCTATAGAAGAGCCCCATGTCACAATTTGATTTTCATTCCCTGAGCCTCCTCTGAGGAAATTCTTTTGCCCATATACTAATTGAGTATCTCCTATGCTTAGAATTCAAAGATGAATAAGAACTACCCTTGACTCAAAGTAGTTGTGGTCCAATAGAGAAAGCATTCACATAAGCAGAGAGCTCTGTTTTTGTTAGGAGGGCTGTGCAGAAAGCTCAATGAGGAGTTGGCCTCAGGAGGTCTGCAATAGATGCTGACTGCATTTGACGTGGAGACTGGAAGAGTTGGCTAGTCTAATGAACAGGTGCCAATCTCCTCAGAGGAAGATACCCCACATCTGGCCTCCCTGTTCACCAATTCTATAATCCATGTGCTAAACCCACAAAAAGATGTAACTACCCCTTTCTTTCCATTAAACCTGTCACTGGAGTTTCCAGTACTTTGTCAAAATACAATGCACACATGAGAACTCTGAATAGGATGACAAATTGAGAGAGCTGAATTTTCTGTATGCTTTGAAAATAAGGCCCAAATGAAAATACCTTAAACATTGATGGAAAGTTTAATTCTTCATTTGTATCTTTCCCTGAAAGCACATACTTCACACTACACTGAACTAGTTCATACGTTTAGCTGAAAATCTTACATTTTATGTGGCTTTTATGGATGTTTTTGTTTATCCCAAAGGCTCTTACTCATCAATAGGAAAATCCATCTCTCTCGTCCATTTAGAGAAGAGCCGTTACTGATGCTGGTTTGAATCTGACTAAACTCAGACATAAGAACTAAACAGGAATGATACTATCCTCTCCAACCCTATTTCTGTTTTCTTCTTCCTTTCTCTCACTACCACTCTCAGTGTTTTCCCTCCAAGCCTGTCTCTCTGTCTCTGTCCTCCTTTTTTTCCTCCTCCTTGAAACTCCGTATCTCCAACTACTTTTCTCCTTTGCTCCACCTTTTAAAACCTACTATATTAAATGTAGTGAGAAAGAATTCTTTTTCTGGGTTTTCTTCTGAAGTCAAGTTAATTCCAATCCTTTTACTGAACCTCCCCCAACACACACATTTACATGCCCATTGGCACACACACACACACCTTCATGCATGTGCCACCATATTTTTTGCATATTCTCCATTATTTCTTTCTTTCTTTTATATACTCTCTGAAACTCTTTTGTCCTTTCAATCCAGCTCATGCCCTAGCTCCTACAGATAAGCACCTCTGGACTTCCAGGGATCCTCTTGGGACTCTGCTAGCATTTATCTCTATACCATATATGTTTGCATTAACTTATATGTTGTCCAAAATTGTTCTGTTATGATATTTTTTTTCCTGAGAAGAGTAGATGCTTCCCAAAGCTAAAACATTCTCTTCTGGTGTGAATCATGACATTTGCCTGCTCATAAATCTTGCGTGGCTCTGTGTGGCCTAGAGCAGTGTTTCTAAAGTTATTCTAAGGAAGCACTCAACAATGAAAGAGCATAAATGCAAACTCTTCACATTTCTGTATGTAGTCCAGCTGCTCTTTCTCACAAAATTTTCTTACAATTTTGCCTTCTCCCCCCAGACTTTCCTGGACTGCCAGCAGGCAATAGCGTCTCCTGCAAGCCTCTGACTTTCCTGGACTGCCAGCAGGCAATAGCGTCTCCTGCAAGCCTCTGGCCAGCAAGGGATACTGAGGGAGGGTCACCTCTGACCCCCACCCCACTTCCAGACCCCCAGGCCCCAGACTCCACCTTCTAGGTAGGTAGCCAGGATCTCCTTGAGGTGGTTTTTTTTTCTTTTCTCTTGAACTCCCTGCATTCCCTTGTTAACACCTAGCCCTCCTTCTCCCCCCAGACTTTCCTGGACTGCCAGCAGGCAATAGCGTCTCCTGCAAGCCTCTGGCCAGCAAGGGATACTGAGGGAGGGTCACCTCTGACCCCCACCCCACTTCCAGACCCCCAAAGTCGCACGACTTTTTCTTTATTTTTCTGTGCTGTCTTTCCTTTCGTTGCTTATTGTCGTCTCCTCCTTATTTTTTACCGTGCCAGACAGACTAGACAGGTCTAGAATCATATATCTGAAATTTCCTAGGAAGGTAAGTGTCTTTGGGACCCTCCCTATTACTGATCCCCTTTGAAAAAGGAGATACTGCTTGTTAGACACTCCTGTAGAGTTCCCCTCCTGAAAACACATTGGTAAAAACAACAGAAGAGAGACTTCAACAAACAGCTATTCCCATCAAAAAGGAAAGACTCTTACTTCTCGTGGGACAAAAGTTCTCCCAAGAAGTCTTTAAAAGGGAAGTAATCTTCCAATGGCTAAAAGTAGAAAAAGAGCCTCAGGTCTGAATAAACAAGGAAATATGTCTCCAACAAAGGAAAATGCCCCTCCATGTCTCGTAAATATGGAGGATGTTACCAAAATGACAGACACAGAATTCCGAACATTCATGGTGACCAAATTCTGTGAATTGGAAACAAAAAGAGACAACGAACTACAGGAAATTAGGAAGTCCTTCCAGCATATGAAAGAAGAAATGGATACTCTGAGAAAGAATCAGGTGGAACTATTAGAGATAAAGTCTATAATACAAGAAATCAAAAACTCTCTGGAAAGTATTAAGAGCCGATTAGACCATGCTGAAGATCGAATCTCTGATGTAGAAGATAAAACCTCTGATCTAGAAAAAAACTACAAAAAGATCGAGAAAATAACTAAAAAACATGAGGATAATATACGAGAAATACTAGACTCTATTAGACGCCCAAACATCAGAATAATCGGCATCCCAGAAGGTGAAGAAACTAATAGCGGAATGGAAAATCTATTCCATGACATCTTGGAAGAAAATTTCCCAAGCCTAGAGAGGCACCGAACCATCCGGACCCAAGAAATACAAAGGACCCCAAATAGAATCAACCCCAGAAGATCTTCCCCAAGGCACATCTTAGCCAGGCTGTCTAACGTCACAGAAAAAGACATGATACTAAAACTGGCAAGAGAGAAACGAGAAATAACTTACAAAGGCCATCCCATAAGACTAACACCAGACCTCTCATCAGAAACAATGCAAGCAAGAAAAGAATGGGAAGACATACTGAAAGTGTTAAGAGAGAAACAATTTCAGCCAAGACTATTATACCCTGCAAGATTATCCTTCATTTGGGAAAAAAAGATTAAAATCTTCTCAGACAAACAAAACCTGAAAGAATTTGCCAACACCAGACCAGCTCTTCAAGAAATCCTGAAGAAAGTACTGTTCCAGGAAAACTAAAGACGCAACAGCCAGAAACAAAGAAATAACAGGCAACTAAGACAATGGCTAACTTAAATGTCGGTACAGACTCTATAACATCGATAATAACATTGAATGTTAATGGGTTAAATTCTCTAATCAAGAGACACAGACTGGCTGAATGGATAAAAAAACAGAAACCCTCTATCTGTTGCCTACAAGAAACCCACCTCATGGAAAAAGACATACATAGACTGAAAGTGAAGGGTTGGAAAAAGGTTTTCCATGCAGTTGGGAACCAAAAAAGAGCTGGAGTTGCGATACTAATTTCTGACAAAATAGGCTTTAAAACAAAAAGTGTCCGAAGAGACAAAAAAGGGCACTATATCATAGTAAAAGGCTCTATAGATCGAGAAGATATAACGCTTATTAATATCTATGCTCCTAACACAGGAGCACCCAAATATGTGAAGGAAAGATTGTTAGATCTGAAAGGGGAGATAGACTGCAACACACTAATTGTTGGAGATCTCAACACCGCATTATCCCCTCTGGACAGATCATCTAGGCAAAAAATAGGTAGAGAGATCAAGGACCTAAATGATACCATAAATCAATTGGACTTAACAGACATCTATAGAACTTTCCACCCAAAAACCACAAGATATAGTTTTTTCTCACCCCGACATGGAACTTTCTCGAAGATTGACCACATCATAGGACACAAAGCAAGCCTCTGCAGATTCAGAGGCATAGAAACTATTTCCAGCATCTTCTCTGACCATGATGGAATTAAACTCGAGTTTAATTTCAAGAGAAATCCTCAAAAATACCTAAAAACATGGAAACTAAATAACCTACTCCTGAATGACTCCACTATTACCGAAGAAATAAAGTCCGAAATCAAAAGATTCATGGAAGCCAATGACAATGAAGATACAAGTTTCCATAATCTTTGGGACACTGCCAAAGCAGTCATAAGAGGGAAGTTCATAGCAATTAGTGCACATAAGAGGAAGACAGAGAAAAGGCTAATGGATCACCTAACATCAAGCCTTAGAGAATTGGAAAAGCAACAGCAAAAAAATCCAAAAAATTACAGGAGAAAGGAAATAATAAAGATCCGAGCAGAAATAAATGAAATAGAAAATAAACGTACTATACAGAAAGTAAGTGAAAGCAAAAGCTGGTTCTTTGAAAGGATAAACAAAATTGATACCCCACTAGCGAGACTTATTAAGAAGAAGAGAGAAAGGAACCAGGTGAATCAAATCTGCAATGAGGCTGGTAACATAACAACAGACATAGTAGAAATTCAAAACATCATTAGAGGATACTTTGAACATCTATACGCTAAGAAACAAGATAATCTGGATGAGATGGACAAATTCCTGGACAAATATAATCTACCAAGAATAAGCCAGGAAGAAATAGAAAGTCTGAATAGGCCCATAACAAGCCAGGAGATTGAATCAGTAATAAGTAACCTCCCAACAAAGAAAAGCCCTGGCCCAGATGGATTCACCTCTGAATTCTACAAAACTTTCAAAGAAGAGTTAACTCCCATTCTGCTCAAATTATTTCTAAAGATCCAAAAGGGTGAATCTCTCCCTAATTCATTCTATGAAGCCTCTGTCACCCTCATCCTCAAAACAGATAAGGACAGGACAAGGAAGGAAAACTATAGACCAATATCTCTGATGAACATAGACTCAAAGATTCTCAACAAGATACTAGCAAATCGTATTCAACAACTTATACAGAAGATCATACACCATGATCAGGTAGGCTTTATTCCAGGAATGCAAGGTTGGTTCAACATACGCAAAACCATAAATGTAATACACCATATTAATAGGAAGAAAGACAAAAACCATATGGTCATATCGATTGACGCAGAAAAAGCATTTGATAAGATACAACATCCCTTCATGATCAAGACTCTTAGCAAAATCGGCATAGAAGGGCCATTTCTCAATACAATAAAAGCCATCTATGAAAAACCCATAGCGAACATCATCCTGAATGGAGAAAAGCTGAAAGCTTTCCCACTAAACACAGGAACAAGACAAGGATGCCCACTTTCTCCTCTCCTTTTCAATATAGTACTGGAAGTCCTCGCCAACGCAATCAGAAAAGAGGAAAAAATAAAGGGCATTCGAATAGGAAAAGAAGAGGTGAAACTCTCTCTATTTGCAGATGACATGATTGTATACATAGAAGACCCAATGGTCTCCATGGAAAAACTACTGGAAGTAATACATGAATTCAGTAAAGCTGCAGGATATAAAATCAATATACAGAAATCGATAGCATTTCTATATACGAATAACAGGCAGACTGAGATAGAACTGAAAAAACTTATTCCGTTTACCATAGCCACTAAAAGTATAAGATATTTAGGAATAAATCTAACCAAAGAAGTTAAAGACCTCCACAAGGAAAACTACGAGAAGGTAAAAAAAGAAATTGAAAATGACACAAAAAAATGGAAGGACATCCCATGTTCATGGATTGGAAGAGTTAATATAATCAAAATGGCAATTCTACCCAAATTAATCTACCTATTTAATGCAATGCCAATCAAAGTACCAGACGCATTCTTCACAGATCTAGAAAAGACAATCTTAAAATTTGTCTGGAATCATAAAAGACCCCGTATTGCCAAAGCACTTCTACAGAAGAAGAATGGAGTGGGTGGCATCTCAATCCCCGATCCAAAAATATACTACAAAGCTGTGGTAATAAAGACACCATGGTATTGGCACAGAAACAGACATGTGGACCAATGGAACAGAATAGAGTCCCCAGAAATAAGTGCCCAAACATACAGTCAACTGATCTTTGACAAGGGGTGCCAGTCAATCCAGTGGGAAAATGAAAGCCTCTTCAGCAAGTGGTGCTGGAGAAACTGGACTTCCACTTGCAGAAAGATGAATCTGAACCCCTACCTCTCTCCCTTGACAAGAATCAAGTCAAGGTGGATCAAGGATCTAAATCTAAGACCTCAAACTATAAAGCTGCTCCTGGAGAATGCTGGGGAAACTCTGGGAGACATCGGTGTAGGGAAGGACTTCCTAAGGAAGACCCTCAAAGCAGAGTCCATCGTCCACAAAATAGACAAGTGGGATTACATCAGACTAAGAAGTTTCTGCATGGCCAAAGACACAGTAGTTAGTGTGAATCAGCAGCCCTCAGAATGGGAAAATATTTTTGTAAATGTTGCATCAGATAAGGGACTGATAACCAGAATACACAAGGAACTAAAAAAGGTGTTTGGAAAAAAGATGAGCAACCCTATTAAAAGATGGGAGAAGGAGATGAAGAAAACACTCTCTAAAGATGACATACGAATGGCCAAAAGGCATATGAAAAAATGTTCAACCTCCCTCATCATAAAGGAAATGCAGATAAAAACAACAATGAGGTACCACCTAACCCCAGTCAGATTGTCTAATATTAAAAAAACAAAAAATGATAAGTGTTGGCGGGGGTGTGGTGAAAGGGGAACTCTTTTACACTGCTGGTGGGAATGTAGATTGGTCCAACCACTGTGGAGAATAATTTGGAGATTCCTCAAAAATCTACAGATAGATCTGCCATATGATCCAGAGATCCCACTCCTCGGTATCTACCCAAAGGACAGAAGAATTCTTCATTGGAAAAGTGCTTGCACATCGATGTTTATTGCGGCACTATTCACAATTGCTAAGTCATGGAACCAACCCAGATGCCCCCGTATGGAGGAATGGATTGAAAAACTGTGGCACATATACTCTATGGAATACTACTCAGCCATAAAAACCAACAGAGCCCTGGCTTTTGACAGAAAGTGGAAGAATATGGAAGATGTACTGCTGAGTGAGGCAAGCCAGGCTATGAAGGAGAGACATTGTATGTCTCCACTTAACATACACCGTTTGTCTGCATTCTA